>CM070775.1:53941533-55261533 GCA_036346955.1 Dipus sagitta | reverse complement strand
ATTAATCTTAAATTGCTGTTCTACTTCTGGTTTGGGGGATAATTGGTACTTACATTGATATACAGACTAGCCAAAGTTATTTTCAAACACAGATGCTAGGATTTTATACTGTATTGTCTTCCTCCTGGCATACAATTTCTAGATTAATCAATTGCCTTAAAGATACTGATAAAATATTTTTTTTCAGAGCTACTAAAATGTTCTGCCTATATTTATAACTGACAGATAATTAAAAGATAAAATGTGCATGCTTTCTATGTCCCAGATATAGCTTACACTGTCACCTGACAACTAAGCTTAAATATTAATCAAAGTGAATTTATTTATTTATTTATTTTTCTTTATTAGTTAGTTTGGCATTCAGTAAATACAGTCAGTTTGGTACCATTATTAGGCTCATCTGTGACCTGCCCCCTCCCCTTGGCCCCTCCTTGCTGAGGTATATGGGTCATGCATTGTGGAGTTAGCCCACAGTTATGGGTAAGCTAAATGTCTCTGCATATCATGACCCAACATGTGGCTCTGACATTCTTTCCACCCCCTCTTCCACAAAATTTCCCTGAGCCATGTTCGGTTCATTTTTGATCTGCTTCAGTGATGAGGTGTTGGGGGTCTCTGAGACTCTGGCTTTCTGATTTGGTAGGAGTTGATTTTTCTCTGTGTTGATCTCCTTCCCCCTTGTGCTGGTATCCGGTTCATCAGGGAAACAGCCCCCTTGCTTGTTTCGCCAATTTTTCTTAGCTTCAGCCTGGGCCCTTTTGAGGTATGGGGTGGCTCTCTCCTTAGGATCTACATCTATCTGAAAAAGAGAAGCAGACTCTCCAATGCAGAGTAAGTTAGCACCAGGACAGATGAGATAACCCTTACCTTTTTTATAGAGAATTTAATAGGTGTAGGCCCTCTTGTAGCCCACAATTGATAGTAGCTTGATATTGGAGAGTGGGCTTATGTTTGGATATGGTTCTGACTTGTTTCCCAGCTCCAGCTATGGATCCCATACCACTGAGGGGATCAGTTAGCCAAATTGAGAGCAGTTGGTTCCCCACCATGGCTGTGTGCCACTACTGCACTTGTGTGGGCATCACAACAAGTTATTTGCTGCTAAGTATGTTAGACCATGAGTTGCTTGTACACATATTGGTCATTTTCCCCCAGTCGCCCATGTGGCACCTTCTGGCACTAGACGCGCTGACTGTCTGGGGACTGACTCTCTTCCAACTTCCAGCCATGCCATTCTAATTTGCATGTCAATCACATAAGGTGTCTTCAGCAGTAGGGTCTTACCACTAGCCTTTGGTGGTTCATCAAGTACTCTGACAGAAATCTGTCTGTCTTTTAGGAAACATTTTAGGTCTCTCTGATCAAAAGCTCATTGTGGATGATAGCCCCATGCTGGTTCTGGGAGTTACAGGTCAGTGCCCACTAAGGAAATGAGGAAAAAGATAACTAATATACAAGAGTTAGAGATAAAAGAGAGAGAGAGAGAGGGAGAGGGGAAGTGAGGGAGGGAAGATGTAAAAAAAAAAAATGAATTTGAACTATTTTGTCATTTTCTAACCAAATCTGCTTTGTTAACCAGATATGTTCTGCACCCTTTTCAACTAATCTGTTTTGCAACCAGATATGTACAGTCTCTCTGTGTGATTGATAACTGTATGTAGAAGCCAAAATCAATTGGAAACATTGGAGTTGAAAGAATAACAAATATTTTGGTTCCTGCTCCAGGATAAAAAGGCCACAGGAGATGATGGGACACTTGAACTTCTACCCTGTGGTAAGTTACCTGACTTCTTGATCAGAGAGGATATGCAAACCCAGAAACAATTTCCAAGTCAGCATATCTGCAACAGGAGAGTCACATCAGAGGAAAATTGGTCCTCCAGGCTTCCCAAAAGAGGGAGGGCCACTTGGTTAGCATGGCCTTGACTTATCTTAGCAGATGACAATGCTGAGAGTCATAGAACTCCTCACAGGTCCCTAAAAGTCTCTTCTACAGTGCCATTAGTGACCACCGAAATATACAGTTAATTCTGGCAGCCTACATGGTCTTAATCACCCAATGAGAAAACTATAAGTACCAAATAAAACTACAATATAAACAATGATTCAGACTAATAGGCTCCCTTGTCTGATGCTGATTTACAATACCAGACTGTAACATTAACTCAAGTCTTCTGTCTCTGCCTATCCCTGATTAAATTCACCTACTCTGACCCCAGCTCCTCCCACTTTCCTTAGCCAGAATCAGAGCTATTCCTCAGTCCCCCTCCTTCCTTAGCCCTCACCCTATCTCATCCAGGGATAAGTACAGTGCCACCCAATGGACACTCTCAAACTTAAACTCTCTTCTTTTCATACTCTTCCCCTGATCCCAAAATGCCCTCCTGCCTTCTCTTGCCCCAAGCCCTCTATCTTTCGCCTCTGAATACTCATCCTCCCTTTACACCTGGTGCTTTGACAAGAGTAACAAGATCCTTTATTCTCCCTTTGGTCTTCTCACAGGGTGCACAGCGCCCATCTCGCTCACTTTCTCTATAACAGGTGTCTGCCAGCAACTGCCCTAAAGCCAGCTCAATACAGGGATATTATGAGAAAAGTCTCTGCTTTGCTGAGGACCAAGTCATAACAGCATGCTACAATGGCACTATTAATCTCACCACTCTGCCACCTCTAGCCACCATGAAACTGCCTCCTCATCACCTGCCCTGAAGACAGCTATCATCTACATTATCTACCTCCCCCCATTAGAACTCATTACCCTTATGATCAACATGACCTTCATCTCTTATCATTAACAAAAGGCTGGAATGTTAGGTCAGGACAAAATGGAGTCACTGAGGACAGCAGGAGGGCAACAGAGACATAAGGAAGTGGGGCATCCACATTCCTCAAGGAATTATCAAGCCATTATCTCTTCCTTGCTTAATAATACTCTAGGCCTAGGTTTCTTGCACCCTTTATCTCCCACCACCTGGTCTCACACCCTATGGCTAATGTAAAGAACAAAGGACTTCCTTCCCCTTTCTTCACCTTCCCCCAATTGAAGAGTTCTATATAGTCCACTGTCTATGATCCCAAGTTGACTGTTCTGCTCTTCAGAGTTAGTCCTGGCAGCTTGTGTGCCCCCCAACCCCAAATAAAAACTTTCATCTTTGCCTCAGAGTGGTCTCTGTGGTTTTGGTTACTTCTGAACCTTACAATGACATGGCAAATGGTACTAGATTTCCTCCCCAGCTCCTGCCACTCCTAAAGCTTTATCTTTCACACACAGTTCTGTGAACTGGCCAAGACATGCCAGGGTCTCTTCCTATCATGCTAAATTCAGGTCATCTCACTAAATCAAATGCAAACCCTGCCTTTTTAAAGAGACGCCTGTCCTTACTGGGCTTCTTTAACTTCTTCTACATATGGATATCTAATTTTTCTCTCCTTGATAAAAGTTAAAAATCACAACATAGTTTCTAGGGTTTTTTTTTTTTTCCTTTCTTTTCCCCTTTTCCCTTCTTTTCATTGCAAGCCACCATAATTGGTACCCACACATGTATCTAAACTAATCAAAGATATTACCAAATACAAATGCCAAAACATTATGTTATCTTACATGACATGTTCTGCCTGTACTTATAACTATTAGATTTTTAAAGAATACATTTTGCCTAGTGTTAGGTCAGGAAAAAAATGAAGTCACCGAAGACAGCAGGGTGGTGACAGACACAAGGAAGTAGATCATCCATATTCCTCAAGAAACCGCCCTGCCATTATCCCTTCCTTACCTAACAATGCCCTAGGTCTAGGTTTCCTGCCTCCATATCACCCACCTGGTAACTTCTGGTCTCACACCCTATGGTTAATGTAGAGAACAAGGGAGTTCTTTTCTTTTCCTTACCTTCCCCCAACTGTAGATCTGTATATAGCCCACTATATGGAATCTAAATTTTGGCTATACTCTAATCTTAAGAGTCAGAAATGGCAACTTCTGTTTTTCTGGAATAGAAGCTTTCATCTTTGCCTCAGAGTGGTCTCTGTGGTCTTGGACACTCCTGAACCTTACATTTGGTGCTCGTGACTCAGCCAGGAAGGCTTCTGGTTGCCCTCTTGGGCAGCCAGACCTCCTTTCTCCTGGCCAGACCACCGAGCTGCCATTTGATCCTCTGAAGGCTTCAGACCATCTGTACCTCGGTACTAGCTCTCACATCCACCACACCAATTCAGCCTCACTCTTCTTCCCTTCTCTGTCTCCTCCCTCCTTCTCAGTGAGTGTCCCTCTTGGTTTGACCTCCTCTAGGGTTTACTCCCTCCTTGTGGAAGCCATGCCAGCAGAACAGGATACACCTCTTGGCCATTAGGCCCCAACCCCAGGTCTCGAGAAAGATGCACTCTTGACACATTGGTTCTTGCTCTCTGGTCTACTGTATTCCAAAGTGGCCTTTTGGTTTGATGACTATCTTGGGACAATCCCACTCCCTCCCTCCTATCCCTCTCCCTCCTGAACTCTCAATTTTTACTGCCAGCTGCTTTCATCTTCCACAGCTAGGCTGCTTTTACCATCTGGAACACAGTCACTCTCCTTGCTCACTAGCAGGCTAAAAATCTGACAGTTGCAACCTGTACAGCCTCTGCCCATGTGAGAGGTACAGGCCACATTCACCCTGATGGGCCAGGGGGTCATAGTTGTGTTCTGTGTAAAACCAGCTTAAGCTCTGGTTTATTTTTCTCTCATCCTTGTTTTGCTCTTTCCCTGTATCCTCAAGAACTTAAGGCCTCTATGATTCTTGGAAAACATCTTATCTTTCTCTGCAACTCTGCTTGACCACATCCATTCATAAGCTGGACAGTGGATCCAAATGGCCTGAGAATGGTACTTTTGATTTCCAAATTCTCACTGATTTAAACAACAACAACAACAATAACAACAACAACAACAAAATACTTCTGCCAATGTACAGGCAAATGGGCCAAAATACCCTATTTTTTCGCTCTGCATGCATGGTCTTCTTTCTGTTCTCCCTGCTTTTCTCACCAGATCCTCCTAGCAAAGGTCTCAGGAATGCATTCTCACTAAACCCCTCCATCATGCTCATCCTTACCCTCTGTTTTTGACCCTGGGCACCATAGAGGGACCTGACCCCAATAGCTCCTCCAGCTCCCTCAGCTTCTCCTGATGCCCTGCCTGGTAACAAGGTCTGATTTTAGTCTCTGGAGTTGTAAATAAAATAGAAACTTAAGATGGAGAGGCATAACTTCTAAATGAATGAATGAATGAATGTGTGAAGGGGAAATGGTTGTCTAGAATCTATATAAAAATTGCACTTGAAATGAATGTGTCTGTGTATGAGTATCACAGCCCTAAGGATGCAGAATGATTTCTGTTCTGAGCAGTGCCATTTCATCGTGGGGTATGTTCTCCACCAAGCCCACTGTATGAGATGGCATAGTCAATTGTTTACTGTTGAGTGTCTCCCACAGAGAACACAAAAAGTAATTAAGATCATAGACAAAAAAAAAAAAAAAAAAAATACAAGATTCTCCTAGCCTTAAAGAGTTGTAAAATGGCAGGATTAAAAGGCAACCTATAGCCCTGAGGAAAGTCCCAAACTCTCCCTGGAATTTAGAAAGGAAAAAAAAAAAAAAAAAAAAAGCCCTTTCTTAGTTTCCCTGCCTTGCAGAGCCAGGGGGCTGGAAGCACAGGGAACCTCAGGATCCTGGCCCCAGCATGATGATGAATGAATGTCAAGTTGCTTTAAACAGATGGGGACGTCTTATAAGAAATTCGTAACTGTTTTACATTTACTTTATATTTCTATGCTTCTATGGAACTACTAACAGACAATAGCCTCAAGATTTATATTTAAATTTAGAAGTACTCAATACTAAATTTGTAAATAAATTTTTAATAATGTTCAAATCTGCTTTCATAATTTTAAAAAATGTGTTTCAGGAAAGTTATAAAAACCAAAGTTGCAAAATCTATGTTTATTCTGGGTAAATAGTATAAATCACATCTAACCTACTCTTTCTTTAAAATAGTTATTTCAGGGCTGGAGAGAGGGCTTAGCAGTTAAGTGCTTGCCTGTGAAGCCTAAGGACCTTGGTTCGAGGCTCGATTCCCCAGGACCCATGTTAGCCAGATGCACAGGGGGCGCATGCATCTGGAGTTCATTTGTGGTGGCTGGAGGCCCTGGTGCACCCATTCAGTCCTTCTCTGTATCTCTCTCTTTCTACCTCTCTCTCCCCCTCTTTCTCTCTGTCTGTCACTCTCAAATAAATAAATAAACAAAAAGTTATTTCAAAAGGCCTTTTGAGGAAAAAATGGTCATACTAAACGTCTTATCTTAAGGACAATATAAGTTTTTGTTGGTAGATATGAGATGAACTGACTAAGGAAGATAAACTGGAAAGAAAACTTTATATGTTGGATGTTAAATGTTTGATGAAAAACATTGTTACAGAGTGATTACATGGACTGTAAAGTAAAAGTATATAGATGAACTTATGAGTAAAGTATGTAGATGAAGGTATGATTAAACTTAAATGAAAGGGTAAAGACAAAGTACTTGATCAGATTACAGACTTCTTGGGATATAAAATGACTATTAGCCTAGGGCTTACATCAGACTAACAAAGTGTGGCCCTGGCTGGTAGCAAGTTGGTATGGTATTCAGGTTGTAAACTTAAAGTTAACTCACTGGTGTTAATCTGGTTATAATAATGGTCACAACAGACTAAATTTAGAGTACTCAACCAAGTTAACCAGATTCTTCTATTTGTCAACCTTTTAACTAAATTTTCAGGTTAAAATTGACTCATTAATATTTATTTATTTCCTAAGGCTATTATATCTAAAACCTTGCTGCAAAAAAAAAAAAATCTCACAGAGAAATTAGTTACTCTTTTTTCCCTATTTTATAAGGTAAATGGATCACATTTAAAGCATTAAACAGCGTTTATCTGTCACACACACAAACTATTTACTTCACGGTAAACAGTAAAAGAAAATTCTAAACAACGTTATATTGTGATTTAAGATGCAATTTCTCAGTTCCTCCAATAGTAAGTTGTAATACTTTAGATTTGACTTACGTCATTACTGAACAAGTTTACCAAAGTACCACAGACAGAATTATAGAGTTGATTAAGGTTTGAATCATTATAGATTGTGTCATAAAATTTTATGAATATTAAGAGATTAAAAATATTTCTTTCTGGCTCAGAAATTAAAGGTGCTTATTTGCAAAGCCAGATGCTGATAGTAGAGCATATATTTGAAAATTTTTTGAGGTGGCAAGTGGCCCTAGCATGCTCATTCCCTCTCTTTTCCATCAGACTTGTCACCTTTTTCCATTAGATCATACCAGTTTAATCCAGTTTCTCTATTCTTTGGGTATGTTAAATATAACTAAATTAATTTCAGAAACTGACTTATAGATTGGAAGAACAGCTTATTTAGCCTTTAAAAGTGCTAAATTTTCTCAGAAAATATGTATATATATAAAGTATCTCAATTCTGATAAGCATTATAAAATTTGTCATGTCTTCATATTTAAGTGAAAATGTTACTACATAATATAGAGTTCTTGTTTAAATTCTATCAGCAGATCTATTGTTCATGTGCCTTAAATATGTAAACTCTACCTTTTTATCATCAGACTTTTCCAGATATCAGAATATTAGAATATTGTAATTTGGTTTATACAAAGTCCATACATCACCATGCCTGGCTAAAACTCTGTAATTTTAAGATGGTTCTTTTCTTGTTCATGCTGGTTTTGCTGGTTAATTATCACTAAGATTATAATCTATGCCTTATATAAAGTGACTTATTGTGATTTTATTCTTAGAAAAACTGAAAAAGCTCCCATGTCTTAGAAAAATCCACTGTATACAAACAATGTTAATATAGTTTATCTAAGCTTCATGTACTAGTCATAAATACTGCTTTAGTTAAATGATAAAAGGTACTTATTTAAGAAATTGCTTTGTGTCTGTCATATTGCCTCTAATGCATGTTAAAATTGGGCTTGCTTAACTCAACAATGACCTAGTTTTATTTTATTCTTGAGCTATGTATAATCAGTCTCAATCAAGGTTTCACTTAATTAATTGTTGCATTTCTGGTATCCTATTTTCATTGCTTATAGAGATATTGATACTTAAAACATGTTTCCTGCCCTAGAAAAATAATCTTAAATTGCTGTTCTGCTTCCAGTTTGAGGGACAATTTGTTCTTACATTGGTATACAGACTAGCCAAAGTTGTTTTCAAAGACAGATGCTAAGTTTTTATACTGTCTTGCCTTTTTCATGGCATACAGTTACTAGAGTAAATCAATTGACTTAAAGTTATTGATAAAATAATTGATAAAATATTGCTTTCATGGCTACTAAAATGTTCTGCCTATACTTATAACTGACAGATACTTAAAAGATAGAATGTGTATGCTTTCTATATCCCAGATATAGCTTACACTGTCACCTGACAACTAAACTTAAATATTAATCAGAATTATTTTAAACTTTTGTGTCATTCTCTAACCAGATCTGCTTTGCTAACCAGATATGTTCTGCACCCTTTTAACTAATCTGTTTTGCTAATCAGATATGTACAGTCTCTCTGAGTGATTAATAACCATATGTAGAAGCCAAAATCAATTGGAAACATTGGATTTCAAAGGATAGCCAATATTTTGGTTACTGCTTCTGGGTCAAAAGGCCACAGGAGATGATGGGACACTTGAATTTCTTGCCTTTTGTATGTTACCTGTCTTCCTGATCAGAGAGGATGTAGAAACACAGAAGTGCATTCCAAGTCAGCGTATCTGCAACAGGAGAGTCACATAGGAGGCAAATCAGTCCTCCAGGCTTCCCAAAAGAGGGAGGACCACTTGGTCAGCATGGCCTTAACTTATCCTAGGAGATGACAATGCCGAGAGTTATAGATTTCCTCACAGGTCCCTAAAAATCTCTCCTATAGTGCCATTAGTGAACTCCAAAATATACAGTTAATTCTGGCAGCCTACATGGTCTTACTTACCCAATTAGAAATACATACCTAAAATATAAATAATGATTCTGACTAATAGGTTCCCCTGTCTGATGCTAACTTACAATACTAGACTCTTAACATTAACTCATGCCTTTTGCCTCTGCCTTTCCCAGATTAACTTCACCTACTCTGACCCCAGCTCTACCCACTTGCTTTAGCCAGAATCAGAGCTATTCCTTGGGCCCCCTCTTTCCTTATCCCTTACCTATCTCATTCAGGGTTAAGTACACTGCCACCCAACAGACACTCTCAAACTTAAATTCTCTTGTGTTCCTACTCTTCCCCTGATCCCAAAATGCCCTCTGCCTCCTCTTGCCCCAAGCCCTCTGTCTCCCGCCTGTGCATGCTCATCTTCCCTTTATGCCTGGCATTTTGATATTACAGCTGTTGACAAGAGTAACAAGCTCCTTTGTTCTCCCTTCTGTCTTCTCACAGAGTACATGGAGCCCATCTCCCTTACCTTCTCTATAACAGGTGTCTTCCAGCAACTGCCCTGAGTCCAGCTCAATACAGGGGTGGTATGAGAGAAGTCTGCTTCACTCAGGACCAAGTCATAACAACATTCTACACTGGCGCTGTCAATCTCACCACTCTTCCACCTCTATCCCAATGAAACTGCCTCCTCATCACCTGCCCTGAAGGGAGACACATTGACTACATTATCCAGCCTCCCCCATAAGAACTCATCACCCTTATATTCAGCATGAAAAAAATTAACTTTCATCTCTTATCATTAACAAAAGTCTGGAATGTTAGGTAAGGACAAAATGAAGTCACCAAAGACAGTAGGATGTTGACAGACACAAGTTCAGACACAAGGAAGTGGGTCAATCACATTCCTCAAGAAACCACCTGGTCATTATCCCTTCCATGCCTAACAATGCCCCAGGTCTAGATTTCCTGTCTCCTTATCTCCCTCCTAGTCACTTCTGGTCTCACACCCTATGTCTAATGTAAAGAACAAATGAGTTCTTTTCCCTCCTCACCTTCCCCAACTGAAGAACTCTATATAGCCCACTATCTGTAATCTGAATGTTGGCTGTACTTTGCCCTTGAGAGTAAGTTCTGGAAGCTCATGTTTTTTCCTGAATAAACACTTTAATCTTTCCCTCAGAGTGATCACCATGGTCTTGGTCACTCCTGAACCTTACACCTACCTTCTAAAATGATGTTTCTCTGTATTTCTCTTGCCTTAATTGTTTACATAGTTCAAACAATTCTCTATAATAAGGTGGTGAATTTAATTATAGTTCCATACCTCATTTTAAAATAAAGTAATATTTAAAGGCCCCTGGCCAAAAGTTATTTCTTGTACTGTAATAAACTTTTATGCTGATTATGTCCCATGCTCATAGTCTTTTGTACTGACACTGTAGTTTTTGTACCATTTCAAGTCCACAGTTTGTATTACAACTTCTGGCCTGTACTAAAATTATCTTGTGTTTCCTTTTAACTCCATAACACAACTACAAATATCTCTCTACTTATTAATCATGTTTTCATATGTTGGAAGATATTCCTCTGGATGAACTCTGATGTAAAAATAGACTGATTCTCTACTCTGTCTCTGTTGCTGGCTCTGTGAGCCTTAATTTCCCATATCAATATCAAGGTTAACAAGATCAAGATATTTTAACTAGTTTTGTCTATTTATTTAAGCTCTACCTAAATGTGACATAAAAATCAAAACTGCAAAATTAATATAAAGGAACTTCTGGACCTCTGCAATTTCACTAATTGACCTCAGAGGATCCTATGACAGACTAACACCATTTATCTGGGCCTCTTTTGATTGTTCTACAAAGCCTAAAAGTCAACAGGATTAGAAACCCTTTCCCATTTTGTTTTCTACCATCCCACTTCACATTGAAAAAGTCAGACTCAAAATCATTGCCCATCCACCAAAAACTTGGGGTTTCTCTTTTTCTCCTTTCCTTTTAAAAGACAACCTTTAGGCTTCGAGATCATTAAAATACAGGGCCAATTTTCTTTGCCCCTAATAACATTAAAAGGGCTAAAATGTTTAATTTTTGACTGAGATAACTAAATTATACCCATATATTAAGCTTATATGTTCTCCATCTGAGAAAGCTTTACAACAATAGCTTTCTTAAATGTTCTACTCTTATATGAGTTCCTATTGGGTAAGACTTTTTTTATTTGCTATAAACTTATTCTAATGCATAAAACTGGACCTAATTATGTGAAATATATTTCATTGTATTATATAATCAATATAATTATATAAAACATAATTTTATTGTGCTTATAAAATAAACAGTTCATAATAATAAATTATCAAGACTAATCAAATTTTTTAGCTGTTCAGCCTAACATACTTGCATTAGTTCTCCTAAAGGTAAGACTTTTGATGTTTGGACAAAGTAAGTAAAGACATTTAGCCTTCTACATTGAAGACTTAAACAAAAAAGAAACCTTTAAACCTAAACTTCAAAATTAGTTAACTTCCTAAGCTCTATCATATTTAAATTTAAAATAGTTTAAGATACTTCAAGTATCTCTTCAGTACTAATCTCTTATACTTCCTACTGTACATAAACCAAATATTTATATTTTCAAAAATACCAATTAACTCCCCATCCAACTTAACAATTGCTTCTTCCTTACCTATCACTGATATTATTATTGGTTTTTCAACCTTAAGTAAAATGTTCATGTCACCTGTACATGTCATGTCACAGTCAAGAAAAATCATACATGGATGATAACCAGATCATAATGGTTAATAGATTTGACATGATCTAGATGTTTATTTCCTAATGGCTTTGATAAGTATCACTCTCCTGAAGATCTGCCTCTGCCTATTCATAAGATCTACAAGGGATAATAGCCTACTATGTACACAAAGTACAAAAGAAGTTTGGCAAATGGTTTGCCAGAAAAAAAAAAAAGTGAAGTTTTCCAAAAGCTGAGACTCCTTAAATTCATACCTGTGTGACTAACACTTCAATTATGGACTACAGTGATTTTGGAGAAGGAAATGCTACCAATCCAGAGCCAACAATTTTTTGGGCTATACTTGCCTTTTTAATGGTCAATAATACTAGTTCTCTGCATGTGACCTGACATCTCTCAGTGACTAGCTAAGATATCTATTTCTGTAAGTTAAGAAATCTTATAGCTCTACTCCTTTAAAGTTAAACCGATCCTGTCCCTGACATGTAATTTACTCCCCTGATTATGATAATACTCACCTTCTCTTTTGGTCCTTACCTACTCAGATATTTCACTGAATTCCTCCAAGAAAGAATACATGCCTTCACTTCACAGTACGTCACTGAATTCTTTATGGCCACTGAACATTAGCCCTTAGGCATCTGACCACATCTACAGAACTGTGTGGGACACCCTGAGAGATCTATTGTCCTTTTCAGCAGGAAGTAGTATGAGGATCCAATGTCATTGCCCTGGTCCTTCCTGTGCAGCCCAACAATGTAATGCCCTGTTTACTCCTCAATTTTCTCCAATCTTCTTTATCCTTCTAGAGTCTGGACTGAAGGATTAATGGCTGTCCCTGAAAACCAGAGGAAACTAGAGGGTTAATGACTGTCCCTGTGACTAGAAAGCCTTAGAGAAACATCAGAGACAGCCATTGCTATATTAGCTTGACAACTCCCATAACTGATATACTTCCCTTAACTCAGAAGGCCTTGAAGGAAAATAAACCATCTGGGGTATCCTCCCTTAGACAATTCTTGCTGAAAAAAAGCCGATTCTGAACAAAGACATAAATAGCTACAAGTTCCTTATCTACTTCCCTTGGATCTGACCCTGACTCAGTCTGTTTTTCTTAGGATCATTGCACCTCAGCCTAACTCAGGGCTAAAGCCTCCATCCTGCAAGAAGGCTGTAGCCCCTTGTCACTGTACTTCAATCAACAGTCTCTATGTCTATTGAGATTAGGTCCAGTGTTTGCCACTTGCTTTTCTCTTTTAAAATTTCATTACAGATTGGAGATGTAAATCTCCTGCAGTGGGAGATAAGATCAGGACCCCCCAGAGTCAACTAAATCAAATCAAAGTCCCAATGCTTCAGCTTGGGAACCAGATATCTCGATGTCTTTTCCCAGGGTATGACTGACATAAGAGCATTTTCTAGGAGATGTACATATTTCTGGTGATAGCACCAGGCAATGTGGATCTCCCACAGTAGGGAGATTGGATGAAGGCTTTTGGAGGGGTATATGATATCATTGTCCCAGTCTGCAGTGGTATTCTAGGAAATGCCTTACCTAAAACTCCTTGCATTGGGGTGGTAAATGGCTAGTGTTCAATGGCATTAAGAACTGACAGGGCCATTAGCTGTTCCAGTTTATGAACTTATCAAAAAATTGAAAATTTGAAGTTGAATGTGTTATTCTTAGGCCAGAGGAAATTATTTTTTAATTTATATTTTGGTCAGACTATATTGTAATAAAAAATGAGGCATTTGGACTTTATCTCCTTTTGGGATGAGGGTGTGGGCAGATTTGGGGCAAGGAGGTCCTAGACCTCTGTCCAGTGGAGATGGTATGAGGACAATGTCTGGGAAGAAATATGGTAGGCTCAAAGCTCTGGAAATAAATCAGGAAATGAGAAATGGGAACCTGGACATGTCCAGAGGGACCTAGTCACAGTCACTCGTGTTGCCTATGAGAAATGCCCAAGTAAAAGGCAGGGAGAAAAGGGGAGTGAATCAGTTTTGGGCTACATCCATCCCTACTTTTAAAACTGAGGACCAAAACAGACAGCTTGTTGGATCTAAGAGGTCATTAAGATTGGCCAGGAGACAGTCTACATCAGGAATGCCAATGGAGTTTTGGAAAGTTGAAAATCCCTGGATAGTGGCAGTGCAGGGGCATCAAGCATCTCTAAGCAACTGATTCTGGCTACAGGCTCCCAGGCTGCCTTCTGAGGACAAGACAAGGGAGCTTGGTTTGTCCCTCCCAGGAGTTAGGAAGACAGATGGATGCTGATTCACCATTTTCTTGGGTCCAGTGTTGGATGATCTAGTGGCTTTGGCAATTGGCCTTTCATGTATGGAGCCAGGAAGGGGAGATGAGAAACTTTTAGGCAGGTGAGTTACCCTGAAAGGCTGTCAGACATTTGCTCCAGGCACCTGGAAATTTTGAGAGCCCACCAAAGAGTAACCTTGGCCTTGGCCTTACCGTCCTGTCCAGGGGAGTTGCAATTCTTACTCAAATCACCATGATGAAAGGAGAGAGAGAGAGAGAGAGAGAGAGAAGGAGAGAAAGAAAGAAAGAAAGAAAGAAAGAAAGAAAGAAAGAAAGAAAGAAGAAAAAGAAGAAAAAGAAGAAAAAGAAATACGAAGGATACCAGAAACTCTTCAGGATTTAGGTTTTGGCCTGGGAGCTGCTGTCATCCTCATATTGCTGAGTTCATTCAAGTTTATGCACCATATGTTAGGAAAAGTTAGAACCAAATATGAATCTCTAAGGCAAAGAAATTAGACTTTATTGGAAGGGAATTCTGATGGAATACTTTGCATCTCCACAATCAGGATTCTGGAAATGCAAGGCATCCATGTAGCATTTGGCAAGGTGCCCCGGCCTGCGGGGGTTCAACAGAGGCCCGAGGGGAAGTTAACCTGAATGGGAGAAGGCAAACAGACACAAGAAGGAGACCAAGCCAAGCGTTTGGTCAAGGTCTCGATTTTTATTAGCACAGGAGGGTTTATATAGGGAGATCCGGGGAAGGAAGGCTAGTCATATAGCACGTAAGCAGAACCGGGAACTTGGAAGGTGAGGCCGCATGTAGCACTTCTGGGAAGGTCCCAGGCATGGTGTTCCGAGCACAGTGGGTCCTGCGATTTCCAGTAAGCGATTCAAGAACCAGGAAACAGAAACTTAACTCGCCACATGGTGGTTTCTGTCAACATGGCGGAGGTTTGGCTTATAGCTCCCAACAGCAAGGGGGTTGGTTTTATCAGAAGACCGGAGTCCTGTTGGCAGGGAGGGGGAGGAAGAAGGATTAGTAAGTGTGAAGGAAGCAAACATCTTTGAACACCTTTCTTCCCAGATAGCCAGCCATGTATCCAACTCACCTGGAGTTTTCAAGATAGCGGGGAGACAGTCTCCAGACAAACTTCTTGGCATTCAGCAAAAGTATGTTGAATTCCTTAAAATTGCTAACTCCTTCAAGATACAGTTCTCTAATAACCTTTACAACTAATGTCTCAGAGTATGTGATTTTATTTTCTCCAACCATTTTCTTTTGGATTCAGTGGTCTTTTCTTCTACCAGTATATTAAGAATGCTCCTATGAGGGTTCCTAATGACCACCAAGTTAGCAAATAACAAATATTTCTCCATCTACATTATATTCAAACTCATGGTTTAGAGTGGAGGTGATCACTCCCAACTCATTGAAGCACTTTCTTTCTTTCCTTTGACATCCTACCCTCCTTTGTTTTGCTTTTAAGACCAACAGCTCCTGCTCACTGTCCCTTACTACATCCACCTGCCTTTCTTTCTTTTTTTTTTAAATTTTTTGTTTATTTTTATTTTTATTTATTTGAAAGCGACGGACAGAGAGAGAGAAAGAGGCAGATAGAGAGAGAATGGGCACGCCAGGGCCACTGGCCACTGCAAACGAACTCCAGACGCGTGCGTCCCCTTGTGCATCTGGCTAACGTGGGTCCTGGAGCATCAAGCCTCGAACCGGGGTCCTTAGGCTTCACAGGCAAGTGCTTAACCACTAAGCCATCTCTCCAGGCCCCCACCTGCCTTTCTTAAGCACTGAAATCATCATGCTCCAGGGCTCTTTCCATGCTCATATGCTTCTCTTCCATATTTCTTTCCTACATGATATTATCTAATTCTATGGGGTTAACAATCATAGCTATGCACAGTTTCCAAACTGTATTTTCAGCCAGGACATTTCTCCTGCATTCCAGGTTAGATAATTCACTACTCCTTAATCTGCACTTAGATTTCTAATGATTAAACAAAATTAAACAAAAACAAAAATGCAATAAAATTTGTTTTTAAAATTGAGCTCTTAGTGTTTTCATCGCATAAACACTTTCTTTCCCATGAAATGGCAACAGTATCCATTCTGTGCCTAATGCCTTCTTTTTTTTTTTTTAGAATCAACCTTGATGCTCTTCTTTGTTTTACAACCCACATCCATGCTTCATTCATAGCTTTCCAGTCTACACAAAAACTATGAAGTATGAAGCTTCTTAATTGCATTCATTTGGAGTAGTGTTGTTAGGCATCATCTCTGGTTGCCTATACAGCTTTTCAACTTAAGTTTGGGACAATTACAATCCATCCCCACCTTAGTAACTATGGAATCTTTCTTCAAAAATGTTGAGTGACACCATGATAAGTCTGGTCTTATGGATATCCACTGGTTATTCTCAACACTGTGAATAACAGCAAATGTAGTTACACTAAGCAGGCAGCCAAGGTGATTCATTATAGCCTCTGTTCTTCAGTATTATCTTGTTAACTCTGCTTCAAGTGCACCCACCTCTTTTCTTTGCCTATTGTATATAGGTATTCCATGCCTCAGATGCCTTTGTTTGTGCTATTCTCCCTTCTTTCCAGTGTTAAGATACAGATCTCCCTTCTCCTCCCTTAAAAAGGATTGATCTCTCCCTCTTTCCACAGGGATCCAACCAAACTTTCTCAAATGAACATTAACCCACTCCCTTACAAGCTGCTTTCCAACCTTCGGTCAGTTTGCCACCCCCAAAGGCATGGGCATAAAAGCCTTGGGGCCACTGTTTGCTTTCATTTTCTTCTTCTGTTGACATAGCTGCACATATTTCTTGTCTATCTCTCTGAATCTATCTCTCTGTTTTCCATCTCAGCCTTCTACTTCATTCATATAGACACTGTTGCAGTCAGGTTTGCACTGCTGGCAAAAATTATCCAACCAAGAGCTTGTTAGAAAATAAGGTTTATTTTGGCTTACAGACTTGAGGGCAAGCTCCACAATGGCAGGGTAAACAACAACATGAGCAGAGGGTGGGCATCACCCCCATTGCCAACATCAGGTGGACAACAGCAGGAGAGTGTGCCAAACACTGGCAAATGGACACTGGCTATAATACCCATTAGCCCACCCCCAACAATACACTGCCTCCAGGAGGTGATAATTCCCAAATCTCCATCAGCTGGGAACCTAGCATTCAGAAAATGTAAGTTTATGGGGGACACCTGAACCAAACCACCACATTCTACCCATGGCCCTCATAAACTGATAACCATTCATGATGTAAAATGCAATGCATTCAGTGCAACTGTGAACACCACATTTTTTTCATCAGTCTCAATGATGTTCAAACATTCCCATAGTCCAAGATCTTTTTATTTACTTATTTATTTATTTATTTATTTATTTATTTATTTATTTCAGAGTGACAGACAGAGAGAGAAAGAGGCAGAGAGAGAAATAGAGAGAATAAGAGCTCCAGGGCCTCCAGCCACTGTAAACGAACTCCAGATGTGTGCACCCCCTTGTGCATCTGGCTAACATGGGTCCTGGGGAATTGAGCCTCGAACCAGGGTCCTTAGGCTTCACAGGCAAGCACTTAACCGCTAAGCCATCTCTCTAGCCCATAGTCCAAGATCTTTTAACTGAGCCATAATACCAAAAAATCCCTCCAAAATGCATGATGGTACAGAATAAATACTCACACTGCAAAAGATGGCATTGGGCATAGTAAAGAAATATTCAACCAATACAAGATATAAAACAACCAGGGCAAACATCAAATTCTGTAGCTCCAACAACTCTAGTCAGTGACAAGTTTCCAAGTCCAATAATTATAACCAGTAGCAAGTTGCTGGAATTTCAATTCTGCCCCTTCAGCTAGGCTACTCACAGTCCTAGAAAAGTTCATCCAGGGTTGGCAGCTTTCCTTAGTAGCCACCTCGTGGTTCCAGCATCTCCACTGGGTTTCCACTGCAACTCACGGTTCATCCTCATGGCTCCATTGGCTCTCCATGCAGGCATCCAGCAAATCTGCTTCACACTGCCCATGACCATTTCCTAAACACAAGACTGTGTTGCAAACTCAATGATCCTCTCTTTCCTGCATTTTTTATACTCCATAATACCAGATAGGGTGTGAATTTGTTAATCCAGGGGGGAATAAAGCAGACATTGAGGAACAGGACACTCCTTAAGCAATCAGACCCCTTCAAAAGAGTCTACATTCTTCCTGTTGCCCAAGTGCAGGTCAGCTCACCCAATCTCAAAGGTTATAATCTCATATAATTACATCTTAACAGACAGAAGTTTCAGCCCAAAGATTTCACTTCTGTGCATATCCCTCCTCTCACACCAGTCTATTTCTATACAAAGCCACCCTGCACAAGTTCTCAGGACAGGGACATAACAGCAAGCCTCCCACATAAACTGCTTCTAGCCCAGTCCAGGCAAAGCGCTTTCTCACCTCCATAAGCCAAACCTCACATTCCATAGTTCTTATTGCATTCAGGTCTTTCAACTCTGACCAGAATAGTCCATCAAGCTGTACTTACAGCACTGCAAGGGATCTCTTAGGCCAATATTTCAAATCCTCTCACATTCTTCTTGATTTGTTTGTCTTCCAAGACTTTCACTAAGGGAGAACAATTGGTTTGAAAATTGTAAAACTATTTACTTAATTAGTAATTTTTAGTGAGTTTTCTTCTTTCTCAGATTATATAAACATTAAAAAATATTCTTTCAAAGCTTTTACAATTAACTTTTGTCCTAGGTAAAAATGCCTTTTATCTGCTTCACACTTGTTCTTTAACTATGGCAACTTACCCATAAATGCTTTTGAGAATATCACAAGATTTTTTTTATTCCATTGATTTGCATTCTTATTCACTCACACTGAGTGTTTGCTTACCACACATCTGGCATTTTTACAGAATGCTTTGAGCACATGGTCAGTGTGTCAGTGACAAGAAGTGGAGCTGTGAAATCCAAAGGTGAGTGTTTACACAACTTTCATATCTGTCATAACCTCACACATAACAAACACAAAATTGTCACTTTTAATAACCTTACTATATTTTTTATCCAAATTCCCTCCAAAAATACATACCCAGATCTTTAACAAAATAAAACTTGGAGCAGGGCATGGTGGCACACACCTTGAATTTCAGCATTCGAGAGGCAAAGGTAGGAGGATTGCTGTAAATTCAGGGCCACCTTGAGACTAAATAGGGAATTCCAGGTCAGCCTGAGCTAGAGTGAGACCCTACATTGAAAAACAAAACAAACAAACAAAAAAATCAAACATTGGTATGTTGTTTATAAGATATACACCAGATATAAGAACATACATAACTTTAGAAAGAAGCTGTACATTTTCAGTAAACAGTCACACTCTGCCTTCCACTTACCCTGTCCTCTAGTACTCAATTCCTGTAACCATTTAAAAAGTGTAGTTCTGTGCCTCTTGCATTTGAGATTAAAACCTGGCACTAGGAGTTGTTCTCATAACTGCAAGTGGTTTCCATGGAAACACAGCATGCCTTCTCAAATGCCAGCTTCCTCAAACTAACACTTGCAGTTTATGAAGGATCCTTCACTGAACTGTGACAATCGTTTCTACCTCTGTGAAATAGGAAATGTGAAAGCAAGAAGAAATATCAGGGCTAAGCTCTATGGTTGAAGCACATCTATACATCCAAAACTACAAAGTTAGAGACTTATCAACTAAAACCCAATGCTTTAAGGGAGACTCATTACCCTCTTGCATACTAATGAACAAGCAGTATCAGGAAAACTTACACAGAAAGCAAATTGCTTTACTTTCCACAAAATATAATAGACTATCTGTCACCACTCTCTTCTAGTACTCTTACCTGCTCTTCACAGAGGAGAGCCCTGCCCTCTCCTTGGGGCTCCTGGACCTTGATAAGTACCTAATTGCAAATGTAACAAGCATAAATTAAAACGGGGAGTGGTGGTGGAGAGATGACTTAGAAGTTAAGAAGCTAAGGACCCATGTTCAGAATTTGATGGCTGTAGCCCCTGTTTTAGCCAAAGACTAGTGGGACTTTGCCATTGGAGGGCATAATTTTTGTCTCCATAGGATTCTGACCTGGTTCCCATTTCCAAATATGGATTCCTTTCTTCTGAGCAGATCTCTTAGCCCATCAGGGAGTATGATTCTGAGTAGCATGGACCCTAGGTTGCTCAGACCATTGTTGGCCACTCCCCCCTCCCCCAGTAGCTCATGTAATGCTTTCTAGCTCTAGATGGGTTAACTGTCTGGGGACTGGCTTTCTTCTGAATTCCAGCCAGGTCTCTCCATGCTGTGTGTCAGCAGCATATGTTGTCTTCAGCAGTTAGGTCTTACCTTTTACCTCAGGTGGGTAATAAAGTGCTTTGACAGAAGCCTGTCTTGTTTTGCGGATCTCGGTAGTTCTCACAGGTTAATGTGGGTAGCACCTATTTCTGGTATACAAGTTACAGGTCGGAGCCAAAATTTTTTAAGGCTAAGCTTCATCGTACCCTCTCTAGGCCCTTCTTTCCAGGCACTTCCCCTATACTCCTATTAAGAGTTATGTCTTTTAGTCTAGCTTTAAAGTATTGTGATCTAATATGATGCGTGAATTTATTTCAATTTTATTGAATTTATGGAGGCATGCTTTATTGCCTAATATATGATCTATGGAGAAGGTTCCATGGGATACTGAGAAGAATGTGTATTCTGTAGAATTGTGATGTAATGTTCTATAGATGTTCATTCAGTCTAGTTTATCTAAGGTGTTTCTGTGCTCTATTATCTCCCTGTTGGTTTTCTGCTTAGATGATCTGTTTATTGATGATAATGGGATATTGAAGTCCCCATTTATCATGGTGTTGGTATTTATTCCTGTTTTGTTGTCAAGTAGGTTTTGTTTTATAAACTGTAGTGTACCTGTGTTTGGTGGGTATAGGTTTATTATTGTGATGTCCTCATGTAAGATTGTACCCTTGATGAGTAAGAAGTGACCTTCTTTTTCCTTTTTGATTACTTTTGGTTTGAAGTTATTTTATCAGATTTTAATATAGCAACACCTGCTTGTATCTTATTTCCATTTGCTTGGAATATCATTTTCCTTCCTTTCACCCTGAGTAGTGGTGAGGTGGGTTACTTGAAGATAGCAGGTAGAAGGGTCCATTTTTTTGATCCAGCCTGTTAAATTGGGCCTTTTGTTGGAGGTGAGTTAAGACCAATAATATTTAAGGTTATAACTGTGAGGTTTGATTTAATCCCTGCCATGATGGGGTGCTTTATGGGGTTTGGTGCTTTCTTGGGCTTTGTACTTTTTGATCCCACTCTGGTTTGGTTATTGTGAACTTCTTCTTCTTGGCTCTTGAGATTGCTTGTTTGACTGTTCTGTGTGGATTATTTCCTGAAGTATTCTCTGTAGGTTTGGCTTTGTGTTCATATAATCATAGTGTTGACTTCTTTCATAGAAAATTTTCCTTTCACCCTCTATTGTGAGGGAAACTTTCAGTGCATACAGTAGTTTGGGTTGGATGCCACCATTTTTTAGGTTTTGAAATGTTTCATTCCAGGCCCTTATGGCTTTTGGGGTTTCTATTGATAAATCTGAGGTAATTCTAATAGAATTGCCTTTGTATGTAATAACTTGCTTCTCTCTTGCTGATTTTAGCATTCTCTCTATGTTTTCCGTGTTAAGAGTTTGAACTATGATTTGCCTTGAAGAGTTTCTTCTTTGGTCCTGTCTGGTGTTCTGTGAACTTCTTGGAGTTGGTCAACCAGGAAGCCAGAGTAAAAGGCCTGCTTCTGAAGCATACACACCGGGTCTGGGCCTCCCGAAGCCTGCAGAAGGACTACTGGAACCAGTGGGGAGAGAACCTGGAGCTCTTGCCTACTCACTCTGAATGTGCACCTTCAGGTGAAGGGGATTCAGGAGCTGGGAACTCAGGGGCCATTCAATCAGGGCGGAGACTAACAGGGGGCTTTTATTGCACATAGGGTCAGTGTAGAATTGTGCTGGCAGAATGAGGGAGGGAGGATTGAGGATGTAATGGAAGTAAGCTGCTTCCACAGGCACCTAGGGTCATAGGTCAGCAGGCTGCTTTATGTGGAGATAGCTGAGGCAGTTTATAATCTCTGGACAGACTTTCTGATGTTCAGAGTTTATTTGCTGACTCATTCAAGGTCCAGTTTGCTGATCCCTTCACATAGCATTTTCAAAATTTTTGGTAACATTGTCACTGTGATTTTTTAAATTTTATTTTTAGTATAAAAATTAAAGTATACATATGATTTAAAGAATTAAACAATTCCAGGATGGAGAAATACTTCAGTAGTTAAGGCATTTATTTGTAAAGCCAGAGGGCCTGGGTTCCATTGACTACTACCCATATAGAGACAGGTGCACAAAGTAGTGCATGTGTCTGAAGTTCATTTGCAGTGGGAAGAGGCCCTGGTGTATCCACTCTTTCTCCCCCCCTCTCTCTCTCCTTGCAAATAAATAAATAAAAATATTTTTGAAAGAATTAAACAACTCTATAGTGTTTCTTACATAAAAACGTTTTACTTCCATCATCCTGTATACTCTACATTTTAAAACCATTCTGGTAGATTCTCTTTTTGTCATTTGAATACAATGCTATGTGCTAACCTTAGCAGTTTTAGGTGATTTTAACTGACTTTTCTTTAGGGGAAATAATTTGGTTTTCAATCTTCATGGATTCTACTTATTGACTAAAATTTTGTTCTATATAGAGATTTTGGTTGGAAGTTGGTTTTGTTTTTCCCATAGCTGGAAAAGTGAGAAATGTTTGTGTGTAGATACATACCTGCACCTCACAGAGATTTTTCTGTATCTCTGAGAGATTTTCCATTAGCCTGTGTGGTCTTCCCATTAGCCCCATCTACAGCAATAAGTCTTACAGTGAATTGTGGAGCAATTTGAAGGGTACATGTGTTGACATGATTGTGTCTGTTGGCTTAGCATTTAGTTTTGTGGAGTGTATAATGTGACTCCTGGGATTGTGCTTGCCAGTGACAAAGTTTGGACATGTCTGCATCCTTACATTATCTTCAAACATCATTTTGATGTCATTTGATAGGGTTTTAGGAAATAGTAGAATATAATATATACATTCAGCAGGGCAGTATTTATTTTACTCTTTTTTCTGTGAATCTAGTAATCTATAATCCCTTAATAGTATATTTAAATAGGCTTATAAAGGTCAAATAACATTTCACTATACAGGTTAGAAATCTAGCACCAGGGAATGCAAAGTGTTCAGTTGAAAGAATTACTTGGAATAGGTTAGGGATTTAGATAGAGGAAATGTGACATTAAAATTTCAATTTTCGGGCTGGAGAGATGGCTTAGCGGTTAAGCGCTTGCCAGCGAAGCCTAAGGACCCCGGTTTGAGGCTCATTTCCCCAGGACCGACGTTAACCAGATGCACAAGGGGGCGCACACATCTGGAGTTCATTTACAGAGGCTGGAAGCTCTGGCGCGCCCATTCTCTCTCTCTCTCTCTCTCTCTCTCTCTCTCTGCCTCTCTATAGCTCTCAAATAAATAAACAAACAAAAAAATTTCAATTCTCTGGCCCCAGCTGAAACCACAGAGGAACTGAATTGGGGAAAAGAGCAAGAATACTGTTCTCTTAGTTAAGCTGATATCAACACAAGAGTGATGGAGAAAGATACTGAGGGCACTTAACACCTACCAAACAAGACATCTAGATGCTCCTAAGTGCCCATCACAGAAGTGGACTTAAAATGCTCCCAAGCATGGCTCAGGGAATTTTGCAGAAGAGGAAGTGGAAAGATTGTTAGAGCCACAAGTTGGGACATTTTGCACAGAGACATTGCCTCTCCCCCATAACTGACTGCTGCCTCCATAATGGATGACCCACAATCCCCATGTTGTTGACTTGCATCCCCCATGAGGAAGGCCTCTTCAGAAAAGGGGCAAGAAGGCGGGAAAGGATGTTACCAACATGTGATGTTGACATACAAAATATGTCCATATCTAATAATAAATAATAGAAAAAATTAGCAAAAAAGGAAATTTCAATTCTCATAATCTCAGAATTTTAAAAGAGTACAAGATTCTAGAATTATCTCATCAAAACTCTCATATTATAAACTGAATACAAAAGAAGCAAAGAGACTATTCACGATCCAATTGCCAGTTGAGTTTCTTCAAAACTAACTCAGATCATCAAATATGCTTTTTAGAGCATTTCCTTCAAGGGTAAGAAGAATAGATCTGGAGGAGAACATAAATTGGATTTATGTATTGGAACTATTTAAGCCTATAACATTACTATGATAGATCAATCCTAGTGTTGGCCTGGAGTAAAGTTTGGTGAATTATACTGCAAGAAGACTACTGTAACTAGTTGGAAAATACAAAGGTCCCTTAAGTCATATGATGTCAGAAAGCACTTAACATGAAAGACTGTGATATGAAAAGTGTTGATTCAGTTATATGTGTCCCAAACTATTTGCAGCAAAGATAAAATAACGTTAATGAAAGGGTCAATAATTGTAGACATATAATAGGGTTCAACTTTGTGCTAAAAAATAAAAACAAAGCAAAAAAATGCAAAGTATTCTAAACTTCTGATCATTCCCATACTGGGGGAAGACACATGTGTGAGAAGCACATTCACATTTCAATGTTAAAAATAAAAATAATTAATAGGTATTTTACTATTAGTTCCAGGGAACATTAACTGTCATGCTGTAAAACTTAGAACACAGGGTTTCATAAAAAAGTGCTAGCTTTAATTATAGCAAAGAGAATAAGAGTATAATAATTAACATGTAAAGCATGTGCAGATAGACTATTATATAAAAGTCAAGCCGAAGTTCAGTGTTAAAAATCTGCATGGTTAGTGAAAACAAATATAAAATATCATTAAGTTATTATAGGCTCAGTTTGGATAAAATCACCTAGTGTCTCACAGACGTTGAGTTAATAGTGAGCTGAAATTTGCTTTGGTAAATGGGGATATGGATGTTTAAATCTGCATCAAGTGTGGCTTTAAAATAGAAAATAGCTTCCAATTTCATTAAATCCTTCTGGAGATCAATCATTTAAATATTTTTTTTTCTGGTTAACAGCATTAGCTAATAGTGGGAGCTTTCACCTTTTTGTTAAATTGTTTATATTACATACAAGTGACATGAAAATCTTTATCAATGAAGGAAAGTGTATTAGAATCTCCATACTCATTCTCTGAGGTAAGTAGGTATGTTCTAACACATCTGAAGCAGCCAGTTGTGCCCTTTCAAGACCATAGACAAGGCAAGATTATTACTTTTTATTTTATTTTTAATGTATTTTATTATTATTACTACTAATAACATGTTTTGTATGGATTCATCATGTGTTGTTATCCTCATTTCTCTTGTACTTGCCCCCATTCCATTGGGGACACTCCTCATTGGGGTTGCATGTATTCCCCCATGGGGTTGTGGTTTATGCAATATGCGAACAGCAGTCAGTTATTTGGGGGAAAGGGAATGCCCTGGGTATGAGGTCTCAACATGTGGCTCTTACACTCTTTCTGCCCCCTCTTCCACAACATTCCCTGAGCTATGGTGGGTGTGTATTAAGTCTACTTCAGTGATGGGCTCTTAGGAGCCTCTGGATCTCTGCTTTGGTAGGTGTTGAGTATCATCAGGGTCTGTGTCCTACACCCTGGTGCTCATTATCAGGAACATCATGGGAGCAGCACTCTTGCTCATCTCCCCAATTCCTCTGTGGTTTCAGCTGTGGCTTGGCTGAAGTGTGAGGGGTAGTTTATCCCCTCTAGTCTCACTACCTTCTGAAAAAGAACTGATTCTCCAACAGAGAGTGAAATCAGCATAATTTAAATGAAATAAGCATTATTAACTTAGGGTGAATTTGATGTATGCAACCCCTCTTTTAGTTAAAGACTAGTAAGAGCTTGACACTGGAGAACATAATCTTTGTCTCTATAGGATTCTGATCTGGTTCCCAATACCAAATATGGGTACCTTTACACTGAGTGGATCTCTTAGCCAGTCAAAAAGCTATTGGTTAACCACTGAGTTTGTGTGGCACTATGGCACTGGTGTATACATCATGTTTGCTTCTGAGTAGCTTAGACCTCTGGTTGCTCAGACCATTGTTGGCTGTTTTTCTCCAGTAGCTCATGTAGTGCTTTCCAGCACTAGACAGTATAACCGACAGGGGACTTGATTTCTTCTGAATTCCAGTCAGGTATCTCCGTGTATTGTGTCAGCAGCATATGCTGTCTTCAGCAATAGCGTCTTAGCTTTTGCCTCAGGTGGGTAATCAAGTGCTTTGACAGAAAGCTGTCTTGATTTGGTTACCACATAGGTCTTTGATAAACAGCTCAAAGTGGGTAGCAATCAATCTCTGGTACTGGGATTTACAGGTCAGAGACAGAAACAAAAATTTCTTTCAAGCTTTAGGCTTCATCCCACCCTCACCACAGCCCTACTTTTCAGGTGATCCCCCATTACTCCTTTTGAAGGTTATGTCTTTTAGGCTATCTCAAAGATAAAGGTTTCTGTGGTATTAGCTCATTTTGGATTTGATTTTGTGTTTGTTTTCTCACCTCTCCTTCCCTCCCCTTCCCCCAAACCATTTCCCCCTATTGTCTGGGTCTTGAGTTGCCTATCAGGTATGACAGCAACTCAAGCAGGTCCAGGTTAGGGACCACAGATAAGTGACATCATGCGGTGTTTGCCTTTCTGTGATTGTGTGAATTCGCTGAGTATGATCCTTTCCAAGTCTGTCCATTTTTCTACAAATTTCACTGTAATTTTTTTTTTTTTCTTACTGCACAGTAGAATTCCATTGTCTTAATGTACCACAACTTTGTTATCCATTCATCCAATGATAGGCATTTGGGTTGATTCCAGTTCCTAGCTATAATGAATTGAGCAGCTGTAAACATGGTTGAGCAAATGTATCTGTATTGATGCATGGAGCATTTAGGATAAATGCCCAGTAAGCAAATAACTGGGTCTGTTGGTAGCTCTATATTCATCCTTTTCAGGAATCTCCATATTGATTTCCACAATTTCTGTACAAGTTTACATTCCCACCAACAGTGCATGGGGGGTCCTCTTTGGTCACATCCTCACCAACATTTGTCATTGTTGATTTTTTAATGATTGCCATCCTGACTGGAGTAAGGTGGAATCTCATGGTTGTTTTAATTTGCATTTCTCTAATGATTAGGGATGTTGAACATTTTAAGTGTGTGTTAGACATTTGGATTTCTTCCTCTGAGAACACCTTATTCAGTACCCTGCCCTATTTTTGGAGTAGGTTGTTTGATTTTTTTATGTTTTATGTTTTACTTCTTAGTGGATTCTAGATATTAGGCTTCTATCAGTGGTATACCTAGTGAAGATTTTCTCCCATTCTTTTGGTATTCAATTGATTCTGCTTATGGTGTGTCTGTGCAAAAGCTTTTAGTTTAGTGAGATCCCATTGGTTGTGAAGGACCCAGAAACTGAATGATGCCATGACAGGCTTCAGAAGAGTGCTGCCCTGGTTAGGCCTAAGTTACAAGTTTCAGCTTAAACAAAGGGGCAGCTGCCCTGCCCCCTGTCCAGGACACCTGAGACTTGTCCCTCCTACCTCCCTGTCTCGGCCAATCGAAATACATACAAATGTTATTGCTGCTTGTTTAGCCACTTGCAACAGAGGTTGCTTAGTTACCTAGCTCCCACCCACCAACCTTGCCCGCCAAAATCTTCCTGCCTCCATCCTGCCCCCAATTTTGCCCGCCGAAATCCCAAGCCAATTAGAAGAATACAAGCGTATTTACTGTTTAACTCAACCAATCATGTACCCATCCCCTTCTATGTTCAAATCCCTATAAAAACCTTACCCTCCCACTACTTGGGGCTCTTGTATGGATCCACTGCGTTGGTGAAGTCAAGAGACTGAGGGTAAGCCTGAAATAAAGCTCCTTGCCCTTGCATACGTGTTTGGTTCTCCTTGGTGGTCACTGGGGATGCCGAGAACTTGGCATAACAGTTGAGTGATTGCTTAATTTACTGGGCTACTGGGCTTTTGTTTAGGAAGTCTTTCCCTACTTCTATATCATGGAGAGTACCTCTTAATTTTTCTTCCAGTAGGAGAAGAGTTTCTGGTCTTATATTGAGGTTTGTAACCCATTTGGACTTGATTATTATGTATAGAGAGGTGAGTGGATCTAGCTTTATTTTTCTACATATGGTCATCCAATTTGTCCAACTTCATTTTTTGAAAATGCTGTCTTTTCTTTAGTCTATATTACTGGCACCTTTGTCAAAGATCAAGTACCTGTAGTTACTTGACCTAATGTCCAAGTCTTTAATTCTGTTCCATTGGTCTATTTTTTTTTTGTTGTTGTTCTTATGTCAATACCATGTTGCTTTTATTACTATGGCTTTGTAATATAGCTTTAGATTAGGTATGGTGAGATCTCCATAGGTGTTTTCTTTGCTGAGGGTATGTTTGGATATACAAGGCCTGCTGCCATTCCATATGAATTTTGAAATTTTTTTTTTATTTCTGTGAAGAATGATGCTGGTATTTTTATTGATATTGCATTAAACCTGTATATTGCTTATGGTAGAACTGTCATTATAACAATATTAATTCTACCTGTCCAGGAGCATGGGAGGTCTTTCCATCTTCTCAGTTCCTTCTCAATTTTTTTCTTAAGTGCTTTAAAAAATTTTTTTAATGTTTATTTTTATTTATTTATTTGAAAGTGACAGACACACAGAGAGAGAGAGGCAGATATATATAGAGAGAATGGGTGTGCCAGGGCCTCCAGCCACTGCAACTGAACTCCAGATGCGTGCGCCCCCTTGTGCATCTGGCTAACGTGGGTCCTGGGGAATCGAGCCTTGACCTGGGGTCCTCAGGGTTCACAGGCAAGTGCTTAACAGCTAAGCCATCTCTCCAGCCCTCCTCAATTTCTTTTTATTTATTTATTTATTTGGTGTGTGTGTGTAGTGGGGATGCCATGGTCTCTTTTGCTACAACCAAATATCAGATGCTTGCACTACTTTTTATGGCTGGTTTTACATGGGTGCTGGGGAACTGAACCCAGCACAGCAGGCTTTGCAAGAAAGAGCTCTTACACTCTGAACCATCTCCCCAGCCCTGTTTCCAAGGTTTCTTTTTGATCCTTTCTAAGTGTCTTAATATCTTTGCTGAAATTTTTCTCTGGTTCCATATTGTTCCTCAAAATTGGTAAATATTGGTAAAATAAAGATATATTGGTAAAAATTGGTAAAATAAAAATAAATCTACTTTGCCAACTTTCTTATTAAGGTCCTGAAATAATTTTATTTACCAGTTTATTTGAGTCCACAGTATGGCCAATGATCCTTTTTAAAGGTAGGAATCAGAAATCCTTTTCTGTCACTCCATCCCCCAAGAAGGTCTCTGTAGTCCCTGTTGCTCTGTCATTAGTTTCCTCATCATATTATACCCAATCCTCAGAAGTGAGAACATCTCCCTGGCAGCCTCTGTAACCTGTGCTGTAGAGCCAGGCAACTTGTTTGCTGAAATTTTACCTACGCTTCCTTTTCATCCACTCTTTCTCTTACAGTACTAAAATCTTTTTCATAGTGACACTTCTCTTTTACTAAGCTAATAGAAGTAGTTTCTAATCTGCTGTGTTACCTAGAAGTGCACCTCTTGATTTCCCAGAGTGTAGACCAATATGAGAGACGTGAGTTGTCTAGTTTGCTGTTCACTCAACAACTTTCCATTGATCTTGGATAAAATACATATAGGTTATCAGGCTGCACTGATTCTGTTTCTCATGAATACAAGGCTAATATCTTGGTCAATTTAGTGTGAAATGAGAAAGAGAGACAGAGACCAAATGGAAAAAAAAAAAAAAAAAACCAAGAAAATCAACCAAAACAACAACAACAAAAAACCCTTGTGTTGAAGATTCTACAAGACTTACTGTTGAGATGTTCTGTGATAGTAGATTGTTGGAATGTAATAGGTCCAGAACCCAGTTATCTTGGGCTTTCTTTAGTTCTTTTAGTTGCTAGTCATTGCCCATTTCTGTGTTTGAATTAATATCCTTGAGATAAGTGGTTAAATCTTTTTGGAATGTACTAGCTTCTACCAACCGAAAGGCTAAAAATGTCATCCAATAACATTTGAAGCCTAGAATAGAGATTCCCCTGCATTGGTGTAACCAGCCTAGCTGATGATACTATTGATGTATTGTAAAATTGCCTTTGCTCATGACATTATTTTGTTTTATAACTATAAATGCATCACAAAATTGTTACCACATTGGAATGTAGATTTTGGGGTAACATGTATTCCCAGGCTATAGTCACTCAGTTTGGTTTTAGAATAAAACCATCTCATATTCTTTTTGACGTGACAACTATTTTCTTTTTGTTGTTGGTGATATATATATGTATATATATATTTACAGTTATCTATATTATGGGTGGGTTGCTGTTTCAGAGGGTCAGAAAATTTTTGTTTTTGGTGTCTGTGGTTGTGTGTAATTAGATAGAAGTTCTTATCATCATCTTTCCTGAATTTCTAAATCAGAGAAAAAATTTTAGGTCATCACATTAGTGTTGATTGTGATGAGGTAGTAACATAGGTTTGTTGAACTTCTTCTGTGTACCAATTACTCAGCCTTGGGCATTGGACATATAGTGGAATGGTACCTTGATGCATTAATTATAGTTATTTTCTCTAATTTTATAGCCTTTTTGTTCATACTTTTGGCACAGTGGACATTTTCCTCCTTCAATCTTATAGTGAAAGAAAATGAAAATTTTGGCAGACAAAAACAAAACATCACACACAATGTATGAGAAACAAGGGGATTTCTGTGCATGCTACACTTTCCCTTAGATAAAACAGACCTAGGAAACTGTAGGATAAAAATGTGGGGCTGTGAATATTTCTCAGTGGTTAAAGGCATTTATTTGCAAAGCCTGCTAGCTCAGAGTTAAATTCCCCAGTACCCACTTAAAGCCAGATGTACAAATTAACACTTGCATCTGGAGTTTTTTCAGCAGCAACAGGCCCTTATTCTCTCTCTCTCCTTGCCAATAAATAAATAAAAATATTTTTTAAAAGATTGTGATACTTAAAGCCTAATGGAATAGGAGGGCTAGATGCTTTGGTGACACTTTCAGAATGACATTGTGGAATTTCATGAATCCACTTCTCCAAGCTGTCAATGGCAAACAGCCAGTTCATCAATAACCGGGGATATTTGCAAACTCCCTCTGAATGGATGGTGGTGGACTGGAACTGAAAGAAGACCTTCACTCCATCAAAACAACACTAAATTAAGAAAAAACAATACTGTGAATAGAATCAACATCATACATACTATGATTAAAAGTAAGTTGAGAAGATTGAAGCACAGAACAGTTGAGTAACTAATTCAAGATGGACAAATAAGCCATTCTTTGAGTTGGATGCATGCCCATGGAACCTAGTGTCACAGCCATCATCCATCAGGTATTTCACAGCTTTCAAATATGCTTTGCAGAGTACATTAGGCAAAGACCTTATCAATATCATGATACACTTGCTCTAAAATTTGTCCATTTTTTCAGAGGGCAATTATTCACTTCATATTGTGTTTTTAATAATATGTACTATTTTCCTCCTGGTGGATTCCCATGCAGCCTGTGTTTAGAATGCCAACATTACTTGCAGGTGTTCACACTTTAGAATGTCAGCATCACATGTAGATGTTCACACTTTAGAATGCTAACATCATATGTAGGTTTCACACTTTAGAATGCCAATATCACTTCCAGGTGATTACAGTTCATAATGCCAACATCATTTGCAGGTGTTCACACTTTACATTTGTGATGAACCTAAAATAATTTAGGGGGCTGGAGAGATGGCTTATCAGTTAAGGCACTTGCCTGCAAAGCCCAAGGACCCAGTATCAACTCTCCAGAACCCACGTAAGACAGCTGCACAAAGGATGCACAGGTGGTGCATACACACAAGGTGCTGCAAGCATCTGGAGTTTGTTTGCTGTGGCTAAGGGCTTGACATCCAATTAATTCTCTCCATTTCTTGCTCTCTCTCTCAATCTTATAAATAAAAAATAATTTATACAAATGGATATTTAATTAACACAAACAGAGTTCTAACACAAGAAATTACTTCAACATTAAAAGTGGCTCTATGTGGGGCTGGAGAGATGGCTGAACAGTTAAGTGTTTGCCTGTGAAGCCTAAGGACCCTGGTTGGAGATCGATTTCCCAGAAATCATGTAAGCCAGATGCACAAGGTGGCACATGCATCTGGAGTTCGTTTGCAGTGGCTGGAGGCCCTGGCACACCCATTCTCTCTCCCTCCCCCCACCTCTCTCTGCCTTTTTCTCTGTCTGTCTGTCACTCTCAAATAAATAAAAATAAAGAAAAAAAATTTAAAAAATGGCTGTATGGTAAATCAAGTTTTTTTTTTAAATGTCAGTTATGTCAATACAACTGCATTTAAGAGAATCATGCTGTTGTTGCCCAGGGATTTTCTATCACTCCTGCCCCATGGTATCAATTGCTAACTAAGTTTTGCACAAGAAGAAAGCACCTTCAGTTTATAAAACAAGGCCAGTTACAAACGACCAAAACATTGGCATAAACCCTTGTCATACTATTAGACTGCAAATACTGAGACAACTAAAGATCCCAGAGTATGTCATTCACAGATATTCCCCACCTGTGTCCTTCTTCTCTATGATGCATTTAAAAATTCCACCCTAAATTCTCAGAAGCCTTAAAAGTTACCTTAGTCCCAGAAACATGTGTGTTTTAGGAGATGAGAAATGCATGACAGGGACTCCAGAGCCCCAAAACACCAAGGTGAGGAATGGTCTTGGCAGATACAAGTTATGTGGCAAGGATGTTAACTTAAGTCTTGCCTAGGCCAGGTCAATCCAGACGAGAAAATAGCTCATCTCTCTGTCAACTGGTGCTGAGAACTTGAAAAAAAAAAAAAAAGCCAGGCATAGTGGTGCATACCTTTAATCCCAGCACTTGGGAGGCAGAGGTAGGAGGATCGCAGTGAGTTTGAGGCCACCGTGAGACTACATAGTGAATTCCAGGTCAGTCTGGGCTAGAGAGAGACCCCACCTCAAAACAAAACAACAACAACAAAAAAGTTTGAAAGGGAAAATAGCAACAAAAGTGCATTGGTATAAAATTTCCATAAGAATATATATCCTATATATATATATATATATATATATATATATATATATGCATATATATATATATATATATATATATATATATATATATATTGGAACGATGTATTTTTAGAAGAAATTATTGGAGAAAATTTATATAGTTTTGACTTGAAATAATTTAAACATTATAACTTAGCAATCAAGACCCTAAATATTTACCTATGTGATTTAAAGCTATATACTCCCACAAAAATCTACTAACAATTTTTATGACAGTTTAATTCATAATCACCAAAACCTTTAAACAATCAAAGTGTCCTTAAAAAAGAGTTAATGAATAAATTGTTTATGTCCATAGATTGGAATGTTATTTAGCTATAAAAATTAAATCAGCTATCAAGTCACACACAGGTATTAGAGAGAACATAAAAGCAGATATCTAAGTGAATGAAGCCAGCCTAAAAAGGCCTGTGGATGACAGTATCATGGTAAAACATTCTTTTATGAAGTGCTTGTGAGGGTATATCTGGAAGAGATTAGTGTCTGAATCAGCCAGCTGAGCAAAAAAGAAACCACTTCACCAACTGGGGTTGGGCATCATGGTCTGGTGGGGAGCCATATAAACCAAAGAAAGAAGAAAGGGCAATCTCTCTTCTTTAGCTGATAGGTCCATCTTCTATCTATAACCATGGGCACCCTGTTCTCTCTTGGACTCTGGGATTTACATGGAACCATGCTTCCACTTCCCCTTTTCAAGTTCTCACCTTCCCAGGGGAACTGACTGTAGCAGACAGCTCCAGGTTCACTGAGATGAACTTCCTGACCAGGCACAGTTATGGAGGAAGGGATATTTATCGAAGCCTACAGATCCAGGGGAAGTTCCATAAATGGCAGAAGAAGCTGGCCTGCCTTCACAGGACCAAGCAGAAAGAGAAGCACAAGCCTAAAGCCAAAAGCCACAGCACACTTCAGTGCCGGGCTCCATCGGTGGGGGCAGGTAGTGCCGAGGGAAGGACCAGGTCCACTGGTTCCTCCCGAGGGGTTGAGGAGGAGATGAGCGTCCGACGACTCAGACCTCTCCTGGCCACCGGAGAAAAACCACACTGAGTCGGGAGTCTTGTCGAAGCAGGAACTCGATTTATTGCTATGAGCATTTGCCTATATAATGTTGGGGATGAAGGCGGGGATTCTAGGATGGTGGGGAAAGGTAAGGGCCAATAGTAAACTGTGACTATTGAAATGATAATTCTAACTCCCATGTGGAAGTAGCAGGCAAGAAGCCATTAGGCATCTTGCTGAGTCACGTCTGGCCAGAGGCAGATCACCAAACTTTAGCTAGGCTCAGGAAGTTCCACCAGGCCTCACACCTGGGCCTTTCAGAGGCCAACACTTCAGGAACTCCTGCTATGCACACTTTGCATATCTTTAGATTGAAATCTGAAACCCACCACCACACCTTAAGATATACCCAGTGACACTGCCTCCAGCCAGGTAGCTGCAGATGCAAACTACAAACAAATAAACAACTGAATCTATTGGGGGCCAGCTATTCTATTCAAACCATCACATTCTGCCCCTGGCTCCTAGTAGATTTATAACCATCACACATTGTAAATTGTACTCAGTTCAATTTCAAAGGTCCCCACAGTCTTGACCAATTTAAGATATGAAGACCTGTAAAATCAAACAAGTTAAACATATCTAACATATAAAGGCACAGAGTAAACATTTTCAACTGGTATAAGGCATAGCAAGGAGAGACTAAAACAATGCAAACTCAACCACCATCAAACAAACATCAAACTTCTGCAGTTCAAGTTCAATACAACCAGGGACTGACAGTCTCCAGATTTTCCATTTCTGCCCCTCCAGCTGGCCAGAGTAGCCAGGGAACACTTCCATCTTAGGCCAGTAGTGCACTCTATGGTAGCCCTTGCATTGTCCTGGTATATACAAAACATCTTCAGGTCTTCACGCAAACCACAGTCCATCTTCCAAAGGCTCTTTCAGCCTATCAGGGCATCATGCCCTGCCTCATGCCACATCTCAGCAGCAGCTCCTGGAACCATGTGCAATTCATGACCACTCCTCACATTTTTCATGCTTCTGAAACCAATACCAGGTGTGCAGGACACAGCCATATTCTTAATTCACAGACAAAATAAATCATAACTTTGAAAAGCAGGTTCCTTCTCCAGTCAACTCTTTCCAAAAGTGTTTGCATTTCTATGATAGTCTTCCCTCAGGCATCCTTTCCATGGTAAAGCAATTGGACCATCTTCCTTAAGATTGCTAATGTGTTTGACAATAGCAGATTCAGTAACCTAAAACCAGTCTCAGTGCCTTTAATTTTAACTTGCTTGAGGTTTTCCAGCTTAAAATCTTAAATCTCTCAGTCTAATATCTTCAGCCAAGCACATCAGTCCATTACAAATTTAACTTTGATCAAACTCTCTGGGCCTGGGCAGCAGGACGCAGCCAGCCCTTATGCCAGTAGCCCAGTTCCAACAAAGTCCTCTGCAGTCTTTCCTTCCCCTTAGAAAGCTCATAAGCCAAGCCTCGAAGTTTAATGCTGTATGCACTTAGCATTCTCAGAGTCTCGTCAGAATAGTCCATAAAACTTGGCTTACCACTCCAAGTCCATGCCTATTCCTCCAAAACAAAGGTTCCAAAAGATCAACATCCACATAGTCAGCTTCATCTCAGTCCACTCCTGGTACCAAGTTCTGTAGCAGACAGCTTCAGGTTCGCTGAGATGAACTTCCAGACCAGGCACAGTTATGGAGGAAGGGATATTTATTGAAGCCTACAGATCCAGGGGAAGTTCCATAAATGGCAGAAGAAGCTGGCCTGCCTTCACAGGACCAAGCAGAAAGAGAAGCACAAGCCTAAAGCCAAAAGCCACAGCACACTTCAGGAACTCCTGCTATGCACACTTTTCATATCTTTAGATTGAAATCTGAAACCCACCACCACACCTTAAGATCCACCTAGTCACACTGCCTCTATCCAGGTGGCTGCAGATGCAAACTACAAACAATAAAGAACTGAATATATTGGGGGCTATCTATTCAAACTACCACACTGACTTAATTTCATCAGGGCCCCTGATTCTCAGACTGAGGAGCTTGCAATAAATTAGACATGTGGTGGTTTGATTCAGGTGTCCCCCATAAACTTAGGTGTTCTGAATTCTAGGTTGCCAGCTGGTGGAAATTTGGGAATTAATGCCTCCTGGAGGGAGTGTATTGTTGGGGGTGGGCTTATAAATGTTATAGCCAGTTTCCCCTTGCCAGTGCTTGGCACACACTCCTGTGGTCCACCTTATATTCACCAGAGGATGATATCCACCCTCTGCTTATGCCATCATTTTTCCTGCCATCATGGAGCTTCCCCCTCAAACCTGTAAGACAAACTAAACCTCTTTTTCCCACAAGCTGCTCTTGGTTGGGTTATTTCTAACAGCAATGCGAACCTGACTGCAACAGTAAAGTGGAACCAAGGAGTGGAGTTGCTGCTAGATGCCTGACTGTGTGGCTTTGGCCTTTGAGGCTGATTTTCAAGAGGAATGTGGAAGGATTTGAAACCTTGGTCTAAGAGATGCTTTGCAGTGCTGTAAGTACAGCTTCATGGACTATTCTGGTAAGAGTTAAAAGACCTGAATGCAGTAAGAATTATGGACTTTGAGGTTTGGTTTATGAAGGTGAGAAAGAGCATTGCATGGACTGGGCTAATAGTTTGGGTGAGAAGCTTGCTATTATGCCCATATCCTGAGAAGTTGTACAGGGTTGCTTTGCATAGAAATGAACTGGTGTGAGCATAGGGATATGGCACAGAAAGAAAAATCTCTGGGTGAACTGCTGCCCATTCAGCTGCAATTGAGAGATTACAACCTTTGATATTGGCCAGCTGACCTGCACTGGGACAACAGGAAGAATGTGGACTCTTTTGAAGGGGCCTGAGTGCTGAAGGAGTGTCCTGTTTTTCAAAGTCTGCTTTACGCACCCACAACCCCCCCCCCCCCCCCCCCCCAAGCTGAGTTTGAAACACAGTCTTGTGTTTTGGAAATGGCCATGGGCAATGTGAAGCAGGTTTGCTGGGTTCCTGCATGGAGACCCCATGGGACCATGAGGATGAACTATGGATTGCAGTGGAGACCCAGTGGAGATGCCGGGACCACGAGATGCCTGCTAAGGAAAGCTGCAAGTCCCAGATAAAGTTTTCCAGGACTGTGAGTAGCCTAGCTGGAGGAGTGGAATTGTTATACCAGAGACTTGTTGCTGGTTAGAGTTATCAGACTGGGAGATTTGTCACTAACTAGAGTTGTTGGACTTGGAGCTACAGAGTTTGGTATTTGCCCTGATTAAATCATGTATTGCTTGAGTATTTCTTTGCTATGCCCAATGCCATCTTTTGCATTGTGAATGTTTATTCTGTGCCATTATGGGTCTTGGGGGGGATTTTTTGGTATTATGGCTCAGTTAAAAGACCTTGAACTATGGGGATGTATGAACATCATTGGAATTGATAAAAACTATGGGTACTTTTCAAGTTGTACTAAATGCATTGTATTTTATATCATGAATGGATATTAGTTTATTCATCCAGGAGCAGAATGCTGTGGTTTGATTCAGGTGTCCCCCATAAACTTAGGTGTTCTGAATTCTAGGTTCCCAGATGATGGAGATTTGGGAAATCATGCCTCCTGGAGGCAGTGTACTGTTGGGGGCGGACTTATGGATGCTATAGCCAGTTTCCCCATGCCAGTGTTTGTCACTCTTCTGTTGCTATTGTCTACCTAATTTTGGTCAGGGGGAGAAGTCTACCCTCTGCTCATGACATCATTTTCCATGCCATCACAGAGCTTCCCCCTTTGAGCCTGTAAGCCAAAATAAACCTCCATTTCCCCACAAGATGCTTTTTTTTTTTTGGTTGATTTCTACCAGCAATGCGAACCTGACTGGAAAAGTGAGCATCTATGGTTCTCCTGCTTGCAGATGCCATATTAACTTTTTGGCTGACCAAATGTTTATGGAACATTTGGCAAGGGTGATTACTTAGTGGATTTTGCAAACAGTATGCATATGTATTGTCTGTTTTACATAAGGAATTTAAAAAATTCCTCATTCAAGAAAAGATTGAAAATCTGTAACATGGAAAACCATGTGGTAGGCATCAAAGTTACAGATAAGTAGCACCCAGTTTGCATGTCAAAGAATTTTTAAAGCCACGTATGAGAAGCTGTTATAAAAGCAATATAAAATACTTATTGTTATAGACAGGAAATATGTGATTGCTTTCCACTGACTGAGATCATTAGAGAGAATGTCTAAGGCAAAATCTCAGCAAAGGAAAGGAGCAAGAAAACCAAGAGCAGTAACAGCCGATTCTGCAGTATAGTTGTAAAATTTCCACTATTGGTGGAAATGCAGATGAATTCTTCCTGGGCCTTTTGTGAAGTCATGAAGGCTGTGTCCCATTATTTCCCACCTGAGGAACAGAGGAGATCAGAATCAAGCAATAGCTGTGCTCCACGGTCCATAGTTGCCTACCCAGGTATAGGCTCCTTCATATTTTGAGGTTACCGATGAGTGAATATCCAGAGGGATCCTGTAGGTGTCCTGTGTCAGAGGTACTGGAGAAAAACAGTAAAAGGAAACTGGGGAAGCTGAGGGAGGGGCTGTCACTGTAAGTCTGTGAATCTAGTTACCATGGCAATGGCTGAAAGAAAAGTGGGCTGAGAGCATGCGAGGAGGAGGGGAATATATTCTTGATACAAGAAACTAACAATGTGCAGAATTTGAGCTAAATATCAGAGATATATCAGGAATTTTAAGCACAGGTGTTAGGGATGGATGGTCAGGAAACTTTTAAAGTATATTTCAGGAAGAGAAAATTTAGTAAACAGTTATGTTGATTTGGGAGAGTAGCATGTGGATCAAAGTTAAATGTTGGTAAGAAAGAATGAATGTCTGCTGAGAGACTCATGACACATAGGAGTGAGTGTTAAGACTGAATCATTTTTGCAGCAGACTCTGAATGGGCAATTACTGTTCAGTCCTTGACCTTCACTCAATACATGATAAACGTTGCCACTAGGAGGTAACTCTGAAAATCATCTTCATTATTTTGGCAGGTGAGTAGTTTCACATAGAAAGATGTTAATAGTTAAGAAAAAAAAACACACACACACCTTCTCTGGCATTTCTTTCTTTTAATAGTTGTAGTTCAATTCCACTCAACTTTTGTTGTTGTTTTTTGAGGTAGGGTCTCACTCTAGCCCAGGCTTACCTGGAATTCACTGTGTAGCCTCAGGGTGGCCTCAAACTCATGCTGATCCTCATACCTCTGCCTTTCAAGTGCTGGGATGAAAGGCATGCACCACCATGCCTGGCCTCTCCACTCACCTTTAAGTGTGCATTGGACATAATAATTTAGTAACTAACATAAAATATGGAAAAGTGTTCCTAGTCAACTAATGTTCTGTCACTGGATGTGATAAAAACCCTGCAGCATTACCTGAATTTTTTTTCCAAGTGCTGTAGGGCACTCCATGTTTTCTGTGGACTGTATGGAAAGGTCAATATTGGGAAGAATTGAGAACTATGGCCAATAGTCCTTATGGAAGTAAGGCTTCTTTCCAGTAACAATTTGAATGATCTTAGAAACAGGTCTTCAACTACAGCAAAACCTCTAGGTAATGAGTACTCAGGCTGAAATGGTGCCTACAGCATCCTGAATAACCATGATCCAGACCTGCTACAAAAATTTCAGCAAAAAAAAAAACAAATGCCACTCAGAGAGGATTAGAGAACTTATGAATGTATTATTATGCTGGCAGGCTGGAAGGAAACTTCTGCTTCAAAAACATCTGCAGTGCCCTGGGTTTGGGCCACTCTACTTTTATAATCAGTTTCATAGAACTACATGCCTGAGGACATGCATGGAACACAGGACATAAAGTGGGGAGGGGGCTGTGTGACCTTAGGTAATGTACTAACTGCACATATTGCACAGGCAAGAAGCCCCAGAGTTGTGGTTATCTCTAGTATGGACTGACAAAATAACAGACTTCTACAACTCAGGAAATGTATCTTTCTGTTAACTCCCTTATCACTCTCCAAGCTGGCCCCAGCATCAGGGGAACAGGAAAAAGCAGCATAAATAAATAAATAAACAAACAAATAAATAAAATATTAGAAAAGAAAATAAAGTTGGAAAAATTTAAAAAAACTTTAAATTTACTGGCACAGAGACTGGTTTTAAGTTTGTTGTAGACAGCTTCCCAGTGCTGGGTTGAGCATCCAAACCAGGCACAGTTTATGGAAGAAAGAGACTTATTTCAAGTTCACAGATCCAGGGGGTAGTTCTGTCAGTGGTGAATGATGCTTTCACAGATCCAAGCAGAGAGAAACAACCAAACAGCCAGCAAAAACCAAAAGCAACAAACACAAACCTCTGGCAAGCAGTATGCACTTCTCCCCCACCCCCAGAGCATAACTTTGGGTTAGAAATCAGATTTGTCTGCAAACACATCTTAAGGCAGGGCTTCAGGATCTGCCCCCAGTGATACCTCCTCCAGCCAGGAGGGTGAAGATCCAGGTTACAAGCTTTAATAAAACATACACTCAAACTATAACAAGGTTACTAAGTTAAACAGAAACTACGATTAAGGATGGGCCTACTGCTTTACATTGACACAGTGGGAAAGTTGCCTGAGAGTGAAGTCCACCCAGAAAAAGATGAATGAGTAGGAATGCAAACTTTTTCACAAGGAAGTGACTTAAAGAAATCTAAAGCCTGATTTTCAAGGTCATGATTTATTTTCCCCCTTGGATTAACAAAATGGCTGTGTTGCTGCATACATGGTTGATTTTGGAAGCATGAAAAATGCATGGAATTGGGTCATAAAGTGGATAAGGATCCAGGAACGACTGATTTGAAACAGGGTGATATCTCTGGGCAGAGACCTTATATGAAGTTCCAGAACCCACTGCTGAAATGCAGAAGGGAAAGCAGGGTTGAAATAAATCCTGAATTGGAGGGGAAAATGCCATAGTGTAAGGATGGACCACGGTTTACAGTGGAGACCTGAAGATGTTTTGAATGTTTCAGGACTCTTCAACTGCTATCATGGAGCACTGGTGGCTCCAGATGAAAGGTTTCCCCTGGCTACTCAGCCCTGCTAGAGAGATGGAAATTGAAAATCTAGAGAATGTCATCATTGGCTGTAGATGCTGGACTTGAACTACAGATGTTTGATGCTTATTGATATTTGTATTGGTCCAGTCTCCCTTGTTATGCCTGGCAATGGAAATATTTACTCTGTGCCATTACATTTTGTAAGCATGTAACTTGTTTTGATTGTACAAAAATCACAGTTAAGAGACAGTTTTGAATTTCAGATGAGACTGTACTTTGGAACAATCTTAAAGTTGACAAAGACTATGGGGACCTTTAAAGTTGGTCTAAGTGCAATTTGCATTGTAAGCAGCTTATGAGTCTATGGGAGATGGGGCAGAATATAGTGGTTTGAATGTGAATGTATCACCCCCCCCCTAAAACAAACCTCAGGTATTTTTGTTAAGGTTAAGCTTCCTACTTAAGTCTCAAGTAGCCTGTTGGAGGAGGTGCCACTGGGGGCAGATCCTGGGTTCCAATCCTGAGCTGCATTTGGGCATGGATCTTGATTCTAGCCCAAAGGTATAGAGAGAACAGTTTGAGCTCTGGTGGTTCATACTTGTTTGTGATGCTGGCTATTTGGTGGTTTCTCTGTGTGTGGATCTATGAAAGGCAGCTAGCTTCTTCCACCAGTGATGGAACTTCTTGATCTGTAATTCTGAAATAAAGTTCTTCCTCACATAAACTGGTCTAGTTGGATGTTTGCCTCAAAAATGTGGAGCCGACTATAACAATTGTCATGCAATTTATACGGGTACTTGGGAATCAAACTCAGGACAAATCAGGACCTCCAGACCCTTGTGTTTGAGCTGCAAGTGTTCTTATTTGTTGATCCAGCTCTCCAGCTATATTTATTTTGAGACAGAATCTCCCTATATAGCCTAAAACTTGCAATGTTCCTGCTTCATCTTCCAGAAAGTTGTTTGTTGCCTTTATGTTGCTGTGACAAAACACCCAACCAAAAACAGATAGGAGGAAAATATTTATTTTGCCTTACAGTCTCAAGGGGAAATTTAATGATGGCAAGGGAAGCATGACATGAGCAGAGAGTGGATATCATCTCTTCCACAGCAGGTGGAAAGAAGCAGCAGGAGAAAGCTGAGCTCTGGCAAGGAGGAGTTGTTTAAATATAACACCACTCAGCCTATTCCCAAGGATGCATTTGTCCTTCCTCCACAAGGCTCAACCTCACAAATTGCCACCAGTTGAGGAACAGGTATACAGAACCCATGAGTAATGGGGGGCATTGTATCCAGGCCTTCACAGTTGGGATTTCAAGCATGTATCATCATACCTAGCCAATTATTGCATAAAGCATTGAATATTGGAATCATCCATGTGTAACCCTTGAAAATTACTACAGAAGGGGTTCTGAACAGACAGAAAAAAATGTACTGTTATTGAATGTCATGATGTTTCAATTATTGGAGAATTGATGGAAAAAGAAAGGAGATAAAGTTATACGAGAAACTCCTGAAGTATAATTTTTGTATGGTAGCAAAATAAGGGAGATAATTAGGAAGATAGTCAGTAATGAAATTTTACCAGGATACTGTTCTAAGATATAGTTTCCTAATAATACAGGTAGAGGCTTATTCTCTCCAGAGAGGTCTGTTTCAGAGAATGAACCATGTATCCAGTTGTAGGATACATAACAATGAGGATTGTATGTGTACAGAACAATGATAAAGTATGAGCTCTGCTTGCCTGGGTGTCATCATTCAACAGAAGTTAGTGAAAACACAGAAATTGGTAGGTAACAGATTCCGAGTTCAAATTATTTTCATCTTAATTCTACAGTTTTCTATTTTAGGAAAATATATACAGTATTTTAAAATATGAGTGTGAGTTTTATTTTCTTTTTCAGCCTTATATTCCCATTTGTCTCAACAGACCACTGGAAGCCAGGCACCACTGTGTGTTTGCATGTGGACACTAGTAGTTGATGCTGCAGGACTGCATTAAGGTTGTGGTGTTCAGAAAGGATTTCACTGAGAAGCAATTACCTAGCTAGCTGAGCTTTGGTAGAGAGGCATGGATTTTCTAAAATCTTTTATTATATGAAGAAATAAGCTGATAGACTCCAGGCTCAGCTTTTGTTTCTCATAGCAGGGAAGGTATTCAGGCTGCCTATGATGATTAGGTTATAAGTCTTACTCTGCACGGTGGAGAGAATATGGTAGTTTGAGGGCCAGACTACATCTTTTTCTTTTTACTCTATGTTCAAACTTCAAGGTGAGAGTTTTCAGAAGTGGGCAGACACATAGCTTCAAGCATGGCATTTCATGACAAATGGTATAATTTTTTGGGAAATCCATGATGGGGTGCCAACCACTGTGTATATGCTCTAGCAATCTCTAGAAAAGTACTGGTCAAAGGTGGTGGCCACAGCCAGGTTGACATGATAGAAGTAGCTGTGCATCTTTAGGCTTCACTTACAGTGTTGGTCTCCTAGAAGTTCTGTGTTCTCCAGGCAGTGATGCAGAGTTGATCCATCAAAGTTGGATCCATCAAAGTTGCAGTTTAATATTTTACTTATTTATTCACAAGTGGAGAGAGAGAGCTATGAATGGAGAGAGAGACAGAGATGAATGGGCATGCCAGAGCCTCTTGCCACTGCAAACTGCACATGCATGTGCCACTTTGTGCATCTGGCTTTATATGAGTACTGAAGAGTCAAGTCCAGGCCGTCAGACTTTTGCAAGCAAACGTGTTTAACTGCTGAGTCATCTTTCCAGATGCAAAGTTGCAGTTTAACGACAAAGCTACTGCAGAAAGGACCTACGAAGCCTGGGATAAGTACCTCTAGCCATAGTCTACAGAAGCACTGACATGACACACAAGTGAAACATTATCCTTCATAGCCTAGCCTCTGGATGACCCATGGGGACTTTAAGCAGGCCCATTGCATGAGTCTCTGCTACTGATAGGCAATTGTGCAATATGTCATTGCTCACTTTGAAAGGAAAATACAGAAATCTGAAGGTTGGGGGGAACTCTTTTGTGTGAGATGGCATCTATCAGCAATTTAGGTAGGCATGGAATTCACTATGTAGTCTAGGGTTGCCTAAACCTCAACGCAACCCTCCTTCCTCGGCTTCCCAAGTGCTGAGATTTCAGAAATGGGCCACCAAATCTGGCTGGAAAATTGAAAAACTTTTTATTTTTTTAAAATTTATGTAGTGTATACACACATTTTCCAGGGTCTCTTGCCACTGCAAACAAATGGCCTTCCAGCTTTACATCGGTGGCTAGGGAATTGAACCCAGGCTTACAGGCTTTGCATGCAAGCTCCTTTAGTCACTGAGAACTCTCCTTGGCTCCTTGCATTGGATAATATTTTATCTGAATAGACAGCATGTCTTAAATAATGGTTCAATGTTACTCACTCAAACTTCCAACTATTACTAGATTGGGTAAATTCATTATTCTTTCTTTCAGCCACCCAGTGGGGTGAAGGCTTCTGCAGGAAAATTGACCAGATATAGAAAAATAAAGGGGTTATACTTTGATTACTCCTCAGAACTTCAGTGGAAGGAAATAAGTGGTGCTGCTGAGTACATTTGTCACAGTGTATGTGTTATGTATTCACCAGTTTTCTGATTTTAGCAAAACAAAGATGAAATCTGTTCAGTATATGTTTTAGTTACATTGTTCAGTAATGGAATGAGAACAACAATAAAGACTTTTCTATATTTATTTATTTATTTATGCTTTCTGAGACAAGGGCTTATTTTGTAGCTAGGGCTCTCCTTGAACTCATTATGTAGCCTAGACTGACAATGAATCATGGTGATCCTCCTGCCTCCACCTCTTGACAATACGCATACTGTTTTCTAATGATGGATCCAACTATAATCACCGTGTAAATATGAACCTAGATGAGCTTTCAAATTTGCTGTCTGTGTTGTGATTTCATATTATATAGTAGTCTATATTACAAAAACTTAAGAGGCTATCTTTCTTTATGTGATAGGGCTGTAATATTTTTCTACTTTAAAATGTGTTCTGCATGAAAAGTGTTATTTACCACCTTCTGAATGTATATTCACAAGGATAGTTTACTTTTTCTTTCTTTCTTTTTTTTTTTTTTTTGGTTTTTTCGAGGTAGGGTCTCACTCTAGCCCAGGCTGACCTGGAATTCACTATGGAGTCTCAGGGTGGCCTTGAACTCACAGCCATCCTCCTACCTCTGCCTCCCGAGTGCTGGGATTAAAGGTGTGCGCCACCATGCCTGGCTATATTAACATTCTTAAGGCTGCATATGCTGAGCCTAATAAATTTGCAACACAAGTTTATAACAAAATTCACTTAGATCATTCAAGCTTGAAGTATGTTTCAGAATTAAGATCATCCTTTATTTCCTAATAAAGTTTATTATGTGAACAAGAGCACTGATAGGAAAATAAACAAATAAATAGGTAATTACTGCTGTAAATGCCACTTACCTCATCTTCAGTCACTTCCCACCCATTCTCCAATGAGACTTCACAGTGTTTCATTACTCACCAAAGCTTTGAAATCCAGTATGCCTTTTTCTTATTGTACTATTTCTGTAGCACTTAAAACTAAACATGTCCTGAACATATTTTTTTTTCTCCACCCCATACCTTCCTTTTTAAACCTACTCAATACCATCAGACATTTTATGGTCTTTCTATCCTTGCCAGTGTTATTCTAATTCCCTTGCTCTCCCATTAAGCAAGGGCATCTGTGAGTCCAGCTGGCTTCCTATCTACTTTACTAGTGAGCTTGAAACTAACTGCTAAGAGCTTATTGAGATTCACCTTCCCTCCACTGAAAGCCTGTGGTTACATCTACCTTATGGTCAACCTCTTCATCAATCACTTTTCTTAGTGTCTGTTGTTACCTTGCAGTAAATGATTTTCAAACCTATATGTTGATTCGAATTACTAACATAAAATATATTCCTTTTTTCTGTTACTAGGTATACTTACCCCAGCACATTCTTGGCAAGTGGGAAATAGGAATGAATGATAGAAATATGAATCTCTTTCATCCATTATGACTTTAAGTACACCTTTAAATGTATTTTTATATATTTATTTGCAAGCAGAGAGAGATCTTTAATCTTCTCTTTCTTTTAGTAGTTTGACTATGAATTTGTCAATTTAGTTAGCCTTTTCAAACACATAACTCTTTGATTGATTCTGTATATTTATCATTTGATGACCTTAACGTTTGTTCATAACCAAATTTTCAACCAATCCCTTAGTCATACTCGGGAATATTGCTATTTTTTCTCTCTGTTCTCAGTGAATCTACTCTCAAGTTGGAATTGTTAGCAGCAGTGGAGTGGAAGCAGGAAACACCTCTATAACCTGCTGCCTATAACAGTCTAAGTTCTTTTCACAGGCCTAGTCAGGTGAAGCTGAGGCTCTTGATTTCATGGTACAAAAGAATTTTATGAGCTGGAGAGATGGCTTAGCAGTTAAGGCGTGGGCCTGCAAAGGCTAAGAACTCATGCTTGAATGTCCTGGTCCCATGAAGCCACCAGACATAATGACGCAAGTGTGCAATGTCATAAAGGTGCCACAAGGGGGTGAACTGTATCTGGAGTTCATCCCCCCCACCCCAAGGGCCTGGTAGGCCAATTCTCTCTCTCTCTCAAATAAATAAATAAAAAAATAAAAAGAAAATAAAGGAATCTTATAAGTTAGTATGAAGAAGTACTGGAGCTTATTAAAAACAATCTTAACACCCAATTAAACACAAGCATTCAAGGAGAGAGAATCACTTAGGGGATCTCAGTAGCCATTTATATGATTTTGGTGGCTTTTGGAATTACTTTGTTCAAAGGATTTCTAAGGAAGTTGTTCCCCACCCTCTGTTTATGGTAAATGAGGTCATAAGGCAGTTACTGTGTTGAATTGGATGATAGGCTGGTAACACAAAACCAGAGGTTATAAGGTTTAATACATAGATTAAGACATACTTCACCATAAACAAAATGTTCAGCCTTGATTGTAAGATTCTCAAAAAGTTTCAAGTTTACATTGGCAATGAATTAAAAACCATACTCAAAGATCCCATTTGCTAGTCTTTAAGAACCATTTCTCTCCTTCCCATGGGTCCTTGCTTTTCCTTGTCTTTCTATCCTGTCTCAGAATACTCATCTTTCTCAACTATTGTACTACTAAAAGATTTTCACAAATCTTCCCAACAGATGGGGATTATTCATTTATAATTCCTTATCACATTTTGCTTATTGTTTCCCAGAAAATTTAGCATATCTTGTAATTTTTTTTTAGTTTTCTATGTCATTGTAATATCATAAGATCGTAGGCTGTGAGAAAATATCTAGGAAAGAAGTCAATATAGAGTACATACTCAGTGAAGGTATTTTTTACTTAACTCAAGACTGAGATTGTTAAAGGTATTGTCTATAGTTGACTTCTCACTGTGTCTCCTTTGAAACACTTTTAAAAAATTGTTTTATTTTATTTATTTTGAGAGAGAGAAAGAGGCCAATAGAGAGAGAGAGAGTGAGTGAGTGAGAGAGAGAATGGCGTGCCAGTGCCTCAGCCACTGTAAAACATGTGCCACCTTGTGCATGTGGCTTGCCTGGGTTCTCGCGAATTAAACCTGAGTCCTTTGGCTTCATAGGCAAATGCCTTAACAACTAAGTCATCTTTCCAGCCCTGAAACACTTTTGACTTGAGAAACGCTCATATATAGTGACTGACTGAATTAGGCTCCATTATTGTAAATGTCTTAGGGATGAACAAACTAAATTACAGGGTTCTGTTTCTTTTACATCCTGCATGTCTCAGGAAGATTTAAATTGCTTCACTTCAATCTGTAACATCTCTATCAGTTCTAAAACATGAAAAACTTGATGTCAGAGTAATGCTGGCTTTGAAAGTTGTGCTGAAGCACTTCATATTTGGTAGAGTACCTGATACGTGATAATTCTTTCTAAAATAAGCCATTTTGTTGACCATGTGATGGCATCATTTTACACTGGCTAGGGCAGGTTTTGTGTACAGTTTACTATAGGGCTAGCTTATCTCTACAACTAAGAATTTTTTTTTTCTGGAGTCTCTACTGAATGTCTTTAATATTCAACAAGATATTTCCAGCATAGGTAATCTGACCTCAAATATTTTCCATCCCTCTTTAAGGTTTGGGAATTTTTTTGCAATAGAAATTTCTATAAATTTTGCTATTTTCATAGTTACTCTTGGCATGGGTGCATGTAGTCTTAACTCATGTGACAGCTTTAGAGTTAGACTTAGTGGACTAACATCTGGTGCTTTCACTCTTATTGCCTTCTATCTCCAATTCTGTCCAGCAAGAAGTTGCCTTCATCTCCAGTTTTCCTTGCTGAATTACCAGCTGAGCAAGAATTTCATCCTTACATAGGTTCTGTGTGTGTGTGTGTGTGTGTGTGTGTGTGTGTGTGTTGCTTTGAATCACCTGCCCCCCATAAACTCACATGCTTTTAGCTTGTGGTAATTTGGGAGGTGGTGTCTTGCTGGAGGAAATATATTACTGAGGATGGGATTTTGGGTGGTTATAACTGGCTCCCCCATGTCAGAAATTGTCTCACTCTCTTGCTGTTATCTTCTAACTGTGATGGCAAGAAGCAGTGTCAATCCTCCACTCATGCCACACTTTCCCCTTCTGTCACGAAGTTTCCCCTTAAGATTATAAGCCAAAATAAACCCTTTCCTCCCATTTACTGCTTTTGGTCAGGGGTTATGTCCAGTAATGTGAACACAATCATGACATACTATTTAGTAGCCTGGAATGTGAATCCAGGCATAGAACTAGAAAAATTATGTCTCAGCATATTTTTCCATTCTCTATGGGTATGGTATTGAAAGTATGCTTCCCATAGACTTGGGTGCCTTATTAAAATTAGGTTTACAGCTTCAGTCCCTAGCAGGCAGACTCCTACTAAGGGTGGGGGGCATGTCACTGGTGGCAGATCTGATTTATAGCCTAAAGGAATGCAGACCAGTCCAGTTTGAGCTCTGTCTGGGTCCCTGCTGCTCATTGCATTTTGGTATGTGTATTGGTGATGGTTTCTCTCTGGATTTATGAATGAGATCAAGCGTCTTCCACCATTTGATGGAACTTGTTCTGGATCTATAAGCTTGAAACAAACCCTTTCTCCCATAAACTGTGTCTAGTTTGAATGTTCATCCCAGCATCATGAAACTGTCCACAACAGGAATTACCAAGATGGGTGTGGCTTTGCAATAAATCTTACCATGTGGATTCTGTTCTTTTGGAACTTTTGTTCTGGAGGAATGGGCATGGATTTGGTACTTAAAAGTAAAGATGTCTTCCAAAGCAGTAAGCCAGGTGTTTAAGTACTATTGTGAGAATTTGAAAATACCAATTACAGAGAGTACTGTGTTGGCTTATAAATTTCAAAGGAGAAGGAAAGACTGCAAGCAAGTTTGTTGGAACTGGGCTACTGGCATAAAGACTGGATGAATTCTGCTGCCTAGGCCCAGAGAGTTTGGTCAAGATTAAATTTGAAAGTAATGGATTGGCAGAATATATAGAACTGAGAGATATAAGATTAAATTTGGAAAAAGTTCTGAGGAAGTTTAAGGTTAATGACACAGAGACTGGTTTCTAAAGCTTCTATTGTTAAAAAGATTACACCCACGGAGGATGCCTCAATTACTTTATGTTAAACAATGGAAAGGTTGACGGAAATCATTCCACTCAAGAAAGACTGAATGGTAGAAATGCAAACTCTTTTGAAAGAAGAAGCCTGCTCTTCAAGGTCAAGATTATGTCCTCCTTAAATTAACAATATGGTTGTATCCTGCACACTTGGTATTGATTTTGGAAGCAAGAAACATACATAGAAGTTGTTCATAAAATGCACATGGTTCCAAGAGCCCCTGCTGAGATGCAGCAAGTGAAACAGGCTCTGACATACTTCTATTGGAGGATGATAAAGCCAATGTCTGAAGTTAAATAGGAATCTGTGCTGAGATAAGGCATGAGAAACAAGATATTCCTGTTTGAAAAACTAGAAAGGCCAAGGAAAAGAATTAAAGATGGACCATGGTTTGCAAAGTGACCCAAAGATATTTTGAATATTCCAGGTTTGTTAAAGGGTCACCATGGAATGCTGTTGGATTAGGATAGAAATTTTCCCAGGCTACTCAACCCAGCTGAAGGGGTGGACTTGGAAAATTCAGAGATTATCTTCATTGGTTATGGATGTCTGACTTAAACTTCAGATACTTGATGTTTACTTAATGGTTATTGGAGTTTGCATTGGTCCAGTCTCTCCTTATTATGCCTTATAGCAATGTAAATATTTACTCTGTGTCATTATATGTTGAAAGTATGTAACTTGTGATTTTTATAGGACTTGCAGTTAAGAGATAGTCTTGAATCTCAGATGAGACTAGGGGCTTTGGAACAACCTTAAAGTTGGTAAAGCTTATGAGGCCTTTCAGGTTGGACTGAATTTACAATGTGAGATTGTCATGAGTCTATTACGGGCCAGTGGTGGAATGTGGTAGTTTGAGTTTATGTCCTTTATAGATTCAGGTATTTTATTAAAACTGACTTTATAGCTCTATCCCCTAGCAGACTCCTGCTATAGGGGGACCTGTCACTTGGGGGTAGCTCTGAATTCTAGCCTAAGGTTGTACAGAGAAGTCTGAGCTTTGTCTGCTCCATGCTGCTTGCTGATTCTGGGTGTGTGTGTGTGTGTGTGTATGTGTGTGTGTGTGTGCGCGCGTGTGCGTGCGCTTTTGATGGTTTCTCTGTTTTTGGATTTATGAGTGGGAGCTACCTTCTAATCTACCATTTGACAGAACTTCTCTTTTATCTGTAAGCTTAAAATAAACTCCTTTCTCCTATAAACTGGCTGGATTGGATGTTGATCCCAGAAATGTGGAACTGTCTACAACAGAAAATACTTGAGATGGATAAGCTCTTAATCTGTTTAGGAATCCACAGACAATGATTTTGGTTGGTTCTCTGAGGTTGCTTCCAGGAAGGAGAAAGTATTTTCCCCAGAATGAGCCCTTGCCCCAGGTTGGATTTCCCTCCCAAAGGGGTGTTTTATGTAATGATTCTCTGGGATAAAAGGTCCCTTACTCCCACCTGGCTGTTGGTGCACCTTGCTGGCATGTGCCTTCACTTGCATGTGCATGTATGCTGTCTTGCTCTCCTTCCCCAGCATTAGAACAAAATTTCCTCAGCCTTACAGTGTGGACTTAAAGCCATAAGTTCTCCAAGAAGCCTTTGGGCCTTCAGTGCTGAATTGGGTCTCCTGAGCCATTTCAGCAATGTGGGCTGAGCAGTTACTGGGTTCCTTGACTCAAGCCTGCAAATTACTATTTCTAGACTGCTGTAAGCTAATCCAATAAATTCCATTTTTACTACAATTCACTCTATCAGTTCTGTTACTTTAGAGAACCCTGAATAATGCAATAGATAAACAGTTTTGTTCTGCATGTTGCCTAATGTCTGAATACAACTGCTTCACATATGTTGGCCTTTTATATATCAATTAAATAGGAAGAGAAGTTAGCACCAATACTTATATCATGACCAGGAAGAATGACTCAGAAAGCACTTATTTCCACTTTAAAGACAAGAAAATGGCGGCACAGATGATTAAAATAACTTGCCACACTAGTATTGAAGGAAGGGCCAAGATTTAAACATCAATCTGTGACACAAAGCTTCTTAAAAATCTTTGTTTCCACACATGCTCTCATAGATAAGTAGAGACTTCAGATTCCTTTGGGAATGTTTGAACCCCAGAATTTACTGTAGCACCAGCAGCAGTACAGTTCTAGTAGCAGTAATTGTAACAAAAATGACATGAAATGCACACCAACATCCAGGAAAAGGACACTTTTCAGAATAACCCTAAATACTTTCTGCAGTCAACAGCCCACAGAAATTTGGTTTTCAACTATGATGAAATATTCAATGACTTCCAATCTAGATCTGTCCAGGACAGATGACCCAAGATATGCTATAGACCAGGTGGACAACTGTCCCCAATCAAGGCAACTAAAGCCTTTTTTGATATGTTACCTCCATTTTCTGGAGTCTTCAACTGTCCCAGGATAATGTAGCCTCAACCACCCCTTCCCACCTACCACAACAACTCTCTCCACAGGTGGACATCACAGTTCAGCAGAGCTGGAAAAAAAGACTGACCAGTAAAAGCCAATCACAGGGTGAGTGCAAGGGAAGGTCTACAAACCAGAAGCTAGGAAGTGGGCTCTGTGGGAAAGAGAAAGCAATGTCTTCTTCCCTGTCACCACATGGCATAAGGTTTATTTACAATCATCCTAAAAATTATCCTGAGCACTTGATATTCAAGGGAAAACATGAACTTGTAAATGTGACTTCATCACTTACTAGTTTCATAATCTGAACTTAATGTTCTTATTTATTTTAAAAACTACATTAAAACCAAGAGAATGGGGTTGTGAATGGGTAAAAATCACTGTTCAGTTCAAGATCACTTTTAAAAGTCTTGGGCAAGAACAGTGGTATTCCTCCAAGAGATATGTAGCACTTCTAGACCATGGCTTGATATACCAGCGACTGTAACTTTCCACAAGGCAAAGCTGGATGTTGCAGGGAAAGGGAACACCTTGTACTTAGAAGTAGGAAAACAACATGACTACACTATAGCCAAATATATACTTTTGGTTTTGTTTGATTTGCCAACAGAGCTCTTCTTTTGGTGATAAACCCTTGGAAGACTACATGCTGAAGCTATCTCCTAGGTACATTTTGGAAGAGATATTCCTCTGCTATGTTATGGGAGTAGCAGGGCTATATCCCATCTGCCCTTTTCCTCTAATGTGTGGGGAGAAAACTACCTCATACACTATGTGCTTTTACTTAACCCTAAATTAATGTTTTTGATATTCCTTGATTTACTTATAATTGTAAACACATAGTGTTGTATAGCAGATTCCTCTTCATGGAAATATTCCCTCATGAAGAGAAGAAGGAGGCTTTGGTGATTCAGGAAGTCAATTTTGGAAAATGTGAAACTTAAAGTCATAGGACCACTCCTGGAGGCTACATGAATGATTAAAGGCAGACTTTGACTCATGCTAATTAGAAAATGAAACATTCATTCCTGGGTAGGGGAGGATCTAGAGACTCAGGAAGTCAACAAGAGTGGAAAAAGTTTGTAAGACCCCCTCTATAAGGCCATATGAAGGGAAAACAATTGCTTGGGAGAGGAGACTCTCCCGCTGAGCTGCCTGTAAGTTAGTTGTCTAATTTGCTTCAGACTCTGACCAGTGGTGCTGCCTATAGGCTGTGCAATGTGCTCCAGAGATGCAGCTTCTGTGAGTTATTTCCTATGTTTGGGTGGGCTTTTCAGTGATGTAGCTGCTTTGAGGTCTCAATACTTTGTATGTAAGCCCTCTTCCCTAGGCTGAGAGAAGAGCACCCATGGGGATAATCTGGACATTAGGATCTCCTTGATGTAGCTATAGGGAGGTAGTCATCGGGATGGGGAAAGAATTCTCAGTGGTGTGGCTGCTTTGAGGATTCCATTACTCCTGTAAGCAACCCCTCACCCTGTTCTGTAAGTAACTCCAATAAACTCATTGACTCACCAAAATGGTTTTGGTGTAATTATATTTTGGTCTTTTATCTGTGTCCTATCTAGGGTGAAGATGTGTGGTCATCTCACTCTTGGGAAATAGTTTTCTGTGACATATGGCCTGAAAGAATTTATTATTTTCAGTCCTAAAGACTAACTAGTGAGGTCAGTACTCTTCCTAGAATTTATTTTTGCACTGATTTTAGCCAATGAAAAAAATAACAATGGTCTGAAAAAAATATAGACCACAAGTATGCAGACCAGGGCTGGAGAGATGGCTTAGCAGTTAAGAGCTTGCCTGTCAAGCCTAAGGACCCTGGTTCAAGGCTCGATTCCCCAGGACCCACGTTAGCCAGATGCACAAGGGCCCCATGCATTTGGAGGTCCTTTGCAGTGGCTAGAGGCCCTGGCGGGCCTATTCTCTATCTGTTTATCTACCTCTTTCTCTCTCTATCTGTTGCTCTCAAACAAGTATGCAGAACAGAGAGAAGGGAATAATATGAAAATGATCCTAAATTTGTTGCAGGTGTGATTTAGATATCATCTAACTCATGCAAAGTTGTTGATGTCCCAGAACTCCAAGTCTATACCCATACTGGTGTCTTCTTGTAGGACACACTGTCTCCCCATTCCACTATGCTTCTAAGTTGCAGTCTTTTACAAATGCTACCAAACAGACTCATTGCACATAGCCAACTGGTAAATGATTTGCACATTGCTTTCTGCACTGGGAGAATGTGGACTTTAAACTTTGACTCAATCATAGGAAACACCCCATGTGAACACATAAATACAGAATACTACCACCAGGAATACTTGGGCAAGGCTGCCCATTTCATCCTCAATTACTAAAATGAATAGCACAGATTATGGCACAGAAATTTTCAGTGAATGATGCTGATATATATATATATATATATATATATATATATATATATATATGAATTATTTTTGTTCATTTTTATTTATTTATTTGAGAGAGACACAGAGAGAAAGAGTCAGAGAGAGAGGGAGAGAGAGAGAGAGAGAATGGGCACACCAGGGCTTCCAGCCACTGCAAACGAACTCCAGAGGCGTGCGCCCCCTTGTGCATCTGGCTAATGTGGGTCCTGGAGAATTGAGCCTCAAAGTGGGGTCCTTAGGCTTCACAGGCAATAGTTTAACCGCTAAGCCATCTCTCCAGCCCCTGGTATTTTTTTTTTTTCTTGCATTAATTTCACCTTAACTTCCCTAAGCCACTTTGGTAAAAATAATAGAAAGTAAAAGCAACAACAACATATATCTTCTCTGGCATATTAACTTTATTGTGCCATTGAACCCATCATTTGCAAGCAAAGAATATATCACAAAACCTGATACTCTGATCCAAATTAAAGAAATGTGCCATTTTGTGATGAACTAGGTTAATAATCTTTTTTAAAACCCCATCGTAGAACTAATGTAACTGGGGAAAGCAATGGCTACACTTCATACCTGGCCTAGCTTAATTGTTTATTTATTCTCGTTTCTGATGTTCATGTTATCAATATGCATTTTAACCACACAAGGAATAAATATATATGGATATAAATGCTGAATATTTTACATTAAATAATAATGAGTTAAGCAATGACCACTTTATTGTGGTATATTGTAGTGATATAGGACATTTCATTAGTGGTACAAATTGTAGCTACATTTATTGAAAGTATATTTTGTTCTTTTTCCCTTGTAACTATTTGAGGTTGTAAATTAAATTTTGAAATAAAATTCTAATAAAAATGACTACTATCAAATTATAGACTTGTGTTTTATTCTTTTATATAATTACATGGTTAAGTGTTCTGTCATTATATCCAAGACCTATGACATGTTTTTATTCTAAATTAAAGGAAGTATTTGATGAAAGGAATAAAAACAATATCTTCTCCTTAATAAAGTAAGAAATACTTTGGTTTCAAGAGACTAAAGAGATGTAATCAATGTGGGAGGTTATCTTATGTCAGAATCCTTTTGACTAGTAGGTGTTGCATGCATTAAACTCAGTAATTGTGTAGTGGATTCCTCTGAGTTGAATAGAGAGAAAATAGACTCTGGGGATTATGGAATGCTAGATGGATAGTGCTTTCATCCAAGGTACTGTTCCCAATAGTGCCTTTTTGAAGAAGCCATGAAAAAAGCAATGGACTCATTTCATTCTGTTTTGGACCTTGCTAATGTTCTTGTTTAGTATCTGCTTAGCTGTTGACTCCTGATGCCTCATTAACTAGTGCTGCTTAGAATGTATGTTGTTGCAGCTGGTCTATGGACAGGTTGTCACCCAGGATGGGATGATACTTATCATGGTGCAGCTGCATTTGTGTCATATATTGCTCCTATAAGCAACCACACACCCTGCTCTGTAAGTAAATCACTGGTTCACCAAAACTGGTTTTGGTGTAATCATCATTTGGTCTATTGTTTGTGCCTTATGTGGGGAGATGATGTGTGTTCATGTCACCCACGGAAAAGGTTTTCCACAAAGGTATTAAATGTTAGACTGTTAGATAGTGGTTGGATGCAAGGGTTAGGATTCTTTGAGGCCAGAGACTTGTGAGGTTGCCCTTTGACCCAAGATCTGAATGCTGAGGAGAAACCATGAGATCCGCAGAAAGAACACACCCAATAAGGATGGCCCAAAGTCGCACAGAGCTCAAGATTCTGTTCAAAGGAAACAAAAAGGAAGCAGATCCCTGTACATTCAGTGAAATAAGCTCAGGTCCTGTAGTATTTAGGATCCTAGATGTAAGCAGAGGTTCAGGTATGGATTTGACTTGTAAGAAACCAGAGGATCCTGTCTAATCATCACAGAGTCTTTCAGCTGTAGAGTGAATCCCATGTGAACTGCTCACTTCTTTACCACTAGATCTGTAAATAGGCCAGCCACTGAGTCAGCACTAAATAAATATTTACTGAGTGAATAAATGATTGTTTGGGCAGTGTTTGAATGTTGAGCACTAAATTATCACTTAGTTCTGTCATGCTGGTACTGTTATATCATGAATAAGAAGACATTTAAAAGAAAACCAGCATGAGCAGTCAAATTGCTTATGACAATCATATTTCTTCTCTACAATCATAGTTCACATCCTGAGGTGATAGTCTTCCAGAGTGAATACTTCTTGAGAAATGCTAAGCCAAGAAAACTTCTGATTGTTGGAAGTCATGAAGCTCTATGAATGCCATGGGTTTGTCATTAAGTTTTCATTTCCCTGGAAATTGAAAAAGCACAAAAATGAGTCAGGCTTGTCGTAACACAATAAGGTCATCCAATCTTTGGAGATGGCCTCAGACAACAAAAGGTATTCAGAACCCTCAAGTCCTGTGAAACTCTGTAATCCGTACATGAAGTGGTCTTGGAATCTGGATTGCTTTAGGAACGTTTTACTGTATTTATGTCAAAACAAGTAATATTATTATGATCTAGTAAGCTAAAGCTTATTTTACCTTTAATGGACACTTTCATTAGAAGGGGCATAGCACACAGTCCTGATATTTGCCCTGACAAAAATTCTGATGACATTGTGAGGGCTGGAGAGATGCCTTAGTGCTTAAGACACTTCTTGGCAAAGCTAGAGGACCCATGATTGATTCCCTAGGATCTACATAAGACAGATACACAAGGGGGTACATATGTCTGGAGTTCATTTGCAGTGACTAGAGGCCCTGGCAACCCATTCTCTTAATATATGTATGTATATGACACAGAAAAAAACATCATTTCAACTTTGCAATATTTTGGTTTGACACTATCACATTGACTCCTCTATCCTAGCAGATATTCAAAACATATTAGTAGGTGCAATTTTACTTGCAATGATGAATAATAATAACAACAATAAATAAATAAATAAGAGAATATACAAAATAAAAAGAAGCTTATTAACTTAGGAAGTCTCTTGAGGAGTTTACACAGCTTTTTAAATTTCTTTTTCTTTTGCCTTATGTTTTGACACTGGAGAATAAATGTAGGGCCTCATCCATGCTAGACAAGTACTTCAATTCTGAGCCACATTCTCAGCCCTGTTTTTATTTCTTATTTTTTTGTGGCAGTCTTTCTAAGTTGTACAGGCTGGCCTTGAACTCACCATATAGTCCAGGCAGGCATTGAAATTAAGATCCTCCTGCCTTATAAGATTCTCCTCTTAAAGAAAGAATTCATACAAAGGATATAAGAATGTGTATTAATGTAAAAATAAATCTAGGAAAGTGACAGGGCATATAAAATAAAATATTTTTTTTATTTACTCAAGATACTATTCTGAAAAAACTATATATACTGTTTAGCTTAAGCTCTACAATAATACTATGAAAGCTATGTGAACCACAGTTCTCAGAAAAGTACTGCATCTGTTACACCTACTTCCAGCAAGGCTAATTGGACTGATAAAACTCCAGTGATCTCAGAAAGATGGAATATTGCACCATCAGAGTCAAATTACCTTGGACTACCTTTAGCCCCTCAATTGCCATTAATGCCAACCTTCATGTCAGACCTCACATCCTGGTGACTATCAGTTGATCAGGTATGCTCTTTCTGGAATGTACTAGCAGACTCCAAGCTTCCACTAAACCAAGAGCTAAGGATGTCATCAGATAGCATCTAAAACCTATGGTGGAGCTTTCCCTGCTTTGCTGTAATCTGCTTACTTGATAGTCAGCCAATGGTTTCATTTGTTCTATAACTATAATACCTTCATGAAATTGTAACACGCTGGACCATGGAATTTGGGGGAACCTAAATGTGTGTTCCTGGGCCATGGTTACTCATATTTGGCTCCAGAATAAACTCTTATTCTTTGAGGCAAGAGCTATGGCTTTTGCATCAACAGCTACTGGTTTTGATATATTCATTTAACAAATGAGAAAGCCAAGACACAGAGTATGGGAGGAGTCAGGTTTGCATGGACCAGGCAGTCTTGTGCTCTGAGGCAGCATAAGGATGCCACTCAGATCTCTATTCAGACTGAGTGGGACATACTTTTAATTCCAGCATTCAAAAAGCTGAGACAAGAAGGCTGCAAATTCTAGGCCAGTTGGGACTACATAGCGAGACTCTTTCTCAAACAAATAAACAGTCATTAGTTAGGCTGCAAAAAGGGAATTGGCAGTGGCATAATACGAAGTAGGAACTTTGATATTTTATGTTTTATTGACAATTTCCATAAATGTAGACAACATACCATGATTGTAATTCCCTCCCACCATCTTCTCTTTTCCCCCTTCCAAACCCCTCCCCCACCTAATCCCTTTTCTTTCTGAATTGTCTCTCTTATATTTTGAAGTTATCATTTTTCTCCTATTTCTGAGCCAATCTTGGACTCTTCTCAGATTCCTCCCAGCCAGTTAGGAACAAGTCCCAGCATCTGGCCTCCACCCACCCCTGCCCCATATTTTTGATCTCTTTTAAGGGGCCAATTAAGACTTTGTCAAATCTCTCTCATTGGGAGACTATCCCTTTTCCTTTGTTTTGTGGATTATGGATTAGGGTTTGATGGCATTTCCTATGTTCCACATCCATAAAATATTTTTTCTCTTAATTCCACCTCAGTGTCTTTTTCTCAGAGATATCAATTATACACAATCATTCTGTGATGATGAGCCTGGAATTATAGTGTAACCTGAAACTGATAATGAACGAAACAAACTTTATGTATACTGTCAAACACACTGCTGAGAGTTTTACATTTACATTACATGTCCTTGTCACAATAGTGCCTATTAAATTGTTTTTAAAGAATTACAGATAAAAATATTTAAGAAACTTGCCCAAAGTAATGAATGAAACAAAATTAGAATTTACGTCTTGTGTGACTATCTTATTTTCATAAAAACATGAAAAAACCTTTTCTCTTTGTATTTATGCACACACATGTGTGTGCATGTGCATCAGTGCCTCTGGCCCCTGCAAATAAATGCCAGATGCTTGTATTACTTTTTGTTTCCACCTTGTGTGGGTAGTTTGGAAACTAAAGCCAGGCTGCAGGCTTTGCATGCAAGTATTTTTAACCACTAAACCATCTTCTGAGGCCCATATTTTATAACATAAAGTTCTTTACAGAGAGTTAAGAAAGGGCTGGAGATATGGCTTAGCAGTTAAGGTGTTTGCCTGCAAAGCCAAAGGACCTTGGATCAATTCCCCAGGACCCACATAAGCCAGATGCACAAGTTGGCACATGCATCTGGAGTTCATTTGCAGTGTCAGGAGGCCCTGGCATGCCCATTCTCTCTCTCTCTTTCAAATAGATAAAAAAGTAAAATAAAATATTTGAAAGAAAGAGTTAAGAAGAAAGATGTGTTGCTGGGTGTTGGGCCTTGAGCGGCCCGGACAGGCCTAGTGAAAATTCCTAAGCCTAGCTAAAGTTTGGCAACCTGTCTCTGGCCAGCTATGACTCAGCAAGATGTCTAATGGCCTCTGGCCTGCTACTTCTGCGTAGAAAGTTAGAGTTCCCCCATGAGCGTGCCCTTAGAACCAATCCTCCCAAAAGTTGCGGTATGCTATTGGCCCTTACACCTTATCCCCTCCTGAGATCCCCGCCCTCGTTCCTCATACTATATAAACACCTGCCTGTTACAATAAAATGAGATCCTGCTTCAACAAGACTCCCAGCTCGGTGGTTTGTTCCTGGCCATCGACACCCACCCTCCTCCTCAACCCCATGGGAGGAACCAGCGGGCCTGGTCCTTCCTCAACACTACCTGCTGGGGGAGCCCTACAGTTTGGTGCCCAATGTGGGGCGATGGGAATATGGCAGATTGGTGCCCCATGTGAGGCATTCTCATTGAGGAGGTCAATCAGTGTGCAGGGTGAGTGTACCCTCATAAGTTATGAGGTAGTCCTCAGATCTAATGTGCTAAACTTTGCTTCTGTAACCTGTGCTTGCTTGTCAACATCTCTTCGTTCCCTTTCTCTTTCCTTTCACTTTTGGTTTGCCGGCCAGCTGCATATGCAGCATCTGCATTTCTAAATGGGTCATACGTCCCCAGTGGACACACCATGTGGGCAGACCTGGAGGAAACTCGAGGCGTATTGCCCCCTCATTTGAGTGGAGGCTCCGTCCCCTGAAGACAGAGCAAACCTGCTGGGGAGATCTGCTCCCATCCCTACCATGTTTGGCATTATTGAGTCGTCCCCTAAGGACTCAGACTCTTCTGGCCACCATGGATCTGAGTCTGACTCTGTAGCACGCATCAGTTTTTTTTTGGGGGGGGTCCCTGTGTGTCTGTATAATACTTGTGTGTCTTGTCATTGCCCTAATCCTCTGGACGTTCCTCCCCTGACTCAATAACATGGGACAGATTCCTTCCTCCCCTTTAGGACTCTGCCTGGCACACTGGATGGACATCAAAGCAGTTGCACATAACAATGGGGTAAATGTTAAAAAAGACAGATGGATTACATTTTGTTCCTCTGAATGGCCTACCTTCAATGTAGGATGGCCACCAGGGGGACCTTTCACCTAAATACTATACTTGAGGTTTTTAAAAAAAAAATTGTTTTTTGCCCTAGGAGTGGACACCCTGATCAAATCCTTTATATTGTGACCCTTGAGGAACCTGATAGAAGAGCCTCTCCCCTGGGTGAAGTCTTTCCTCCCTTCCTCACCCCCTCCTTTACAGGTGCTGGCAGTTACACCCAAAAGAGACACCAAGCCCACAGCTGGTGCCCTGCCCAGCTGCAACAGCACACCAAAAAGTGGCAAGAAAAAAAAAGTCAACTTTGTTACATATCATAAATATAATTACTGAATTTATGTTCTAGGTCAACTTCAACTTTCATAGAGGATTATTAAAAACAACAGAATTCTCTCTAAAGTGGTAAATTATAATTTGTCAGGTATTGAAAAAAAAATTTTTTTAATGTACTTAAAAGGAGGAGGCAACTGACCTGACTTCTAGGCCAGCCTGCCTCAAGATAACAACAATATTTGCCTTAGTTTAGTGTCTTATTGGTATTAATGACATAAAATTTTCTTTAGACTACTCACTTGTTAGTGAGTAATAGGATTAATTAATTTGGTGTAGTTTTTCATAATAGCCTTATAACAAAGGTGGTTAATAATGGAATGAGATGAATTGATTAAAGGAACTGGGAAGGAAGTTTTCATTGTTGGGTTGACATGGTATTATTACAAATAACAGAAGGAAAATTTATATATATACATACATACAAGAATATATATATATATATTCTTGGAATATATATATATATATATATATATATATATATATATATATATATATATTCTTGGAGTTCTCTGCATGGTCAGTGTGTGGGCAGGCTCGGCAGTCTGGAGTGAGTAGGCTGGACCCATTTCTGGTCCCCTCCTACTGACTGGGTCTGAGTTCCTTGCACATTAATGTGCGGGAGGCCACAGCCCTCCGGAGTGAGTAGACCAGACCCCTGTATTTGGGCTCCTCCCACCTCCCCAGTCTAGGTTAACTTGGTCCATGTCCTGGAGGGCTCAGCATGAAGTAGGCCAGATCCCTGTTCCCTCCTAGTCCTCCTAGTCTCTTGGTCCTGTGGCTCCCATTGGGCCTTTCTCAGGGAGGCTTGGCCCCTGTGCAAGCTGTGGAATTAGGCCTTTTGCTCTGGTATCTTGACTGGACACTAAGTACCAACATCCCTGTTCCCCTTAGTCAGAGGATGAACAGGCCAGAGGACACAAACTTGCTTCCTCCTCAATAAAATAAAGAGTCAATATCACAGAAAATTGGATAGTCAATATCACAGAAAAGCCAATGAAAGTAAAATTTTCCACCAGGGATGCCTAGTCCTACTACAGAAGCTACAGAAGCTTCCAATAAAATCATACAGAAATAAACAGAAATTCCTTCCCAAAATAAAAACAAAACAAACAATAAGACCCTGATTTGAAAAAAAAAAAAAATCACTGGGCTGGAGAGATGGCTTAGCAGTCAAGCTCTTGCCTGTGAAGCCTAAGGACTCCGGTTCGAGGCTTGATTCCCTAGGAGCCACATAAGCCAGATAGACAAGGGGGCACAAGTGACTGGAGTTCGTTTGCAGTGGCTGGAGGCCCTGGCTCACCCATTCTCTCTCTGTCTCCATCTGCCTCTTTCTCACTCTGTCACTTTCAAATAAATAAAAAAAAATAATTTTTAAAAAATCACTGAACTTGAAGTAAACTATCAAAGAACCAACAATCATATCAAGGAAATTGAAGAGAATTATCTCCTAAAGCATTCAGCTTTTGCTAGTAGGCTTAACTTGATGGAAGAAAATGTTAGAACCCTCCAAAGAGTTATGAATAAATTGAAGGTAAGTCAAGAAATGGAAGACCCCAACAACTGCTTGGTTAAGCTTAAGGAAGACTTGATCAAATGCAAGTATGGACTATAAGAAGTATCAAGAAAATCAGAATTCAAATGGAGATCAAAGTTCAAAAAAGAGCTCCACCTACCCCACCCCCACACGAACTCAGACCCACTCAGCTACACCCCACCCCACCCACATGTGACCTCAAACCAGCTCTGCTCCAGCCTGACACCCCTGCCCCCGTGCAACCTCAGACTTGCTCCACTGCTCCACCCTGACACCACCCCACCCTCACCTGACCTCATGCCCACTCTGTTCCACCCTGACACCACACCATCTCAGACCCACTCTACCCTGCCTTGTGCAAAAGTGGCACCACTCCCCCTGCCCATAGTGACCACAGTCTCACTCTCCCTGCCCATAAACTGTGATGGGTAGATGACAGCTCAAAAGGGATAACATGAAAAATAAAATGCAAGTAAATCTAATAAGATCACCCAGTCCTACAATGGATGTCTCTAATCAAACATAGAAGAGCCAGGCATGGTGGTACACACCTTTAATCCCAGCACTCCAGAGACAGAGATAGGAGGATCACTGTGTGTTCAAGGCCACTCTGAGACTACATACTGAATTCCAGATCAGCCTATGCTAGAGCAAGACCCTACATTGAAAAACTAAACAAAACAACAACAAAAAACAAAACAATGTAGAAGGGACATTAGGATCAGAACCTCAAAATGAACTTATGAGCAATGCAACCCTGACCAAGCTAATAGTGGGAATGGCAGAAAAGCAATAAAGGGACGATAATCGTGTGGATGCTGTCACCACTAGACTAGACCTAGTGGATAAGAAAATGGAAGAGATCCAAAGACAGTTCAAGGCTATGAAGGAGAGTGAAAAAATAAAAAAGCGGACCTCAAAAACTAGCTGACCAAGTTAAATGAAGATATAAAGAAATGCAAGGATGAATTCCAAGAAACACTAAGAAAATCAGAAAAACCTGAACATTCCATCCCAAATCGACAGACTACACATTCTTCTCAGCAGCCTGTGGAATTTTCTCTAAAATAGATCATATACTGAGTCACAAAGTCTGCCTCCATATATTTAGGAAGATTGAAATAATCCCCTGCATGATATCAGATCACAATGCTATAGTGCTAGAAATTAACAACAAAAGTCCCACCAAGAATCCCATCGGTTGCTGGAAACTGAGCAGCACACTTTTAAACAATAAATGGGTAGTGGACAAAATAAAAAATGAAATTAAAACATGTCTAGAAATGAATGACAATGAGAACACACCATACCAAAACTTATGGGACACAGTGAAAGCCACTCTCAGGGGAAAAAGTACATGGCACTAAATGCCTTCATAAAAAAGACAGATCTCAAATCAATAACCTAACCATACACTTAAGGGTAAAGGAAAAGCAAGAAGAATCCAACCCCTCCCCCGCCCCCAAAAAAGCTCCAGATGGAAGAAACAATTAAGGTCAGAGCAAAAATTAATGATTAGAAACTAAGAAAACAATTGAGAAAATTGATGAAACAAAGAACTGGTTCTTTGAAAAAATAAAGAAGATTGACAAACCGCTGGCCAATTTGATCAAGCAAAAAAAAAAAAGGGGGGGGGGGAGATGTTTCAAATTAAGAAAATTCAAAATGAAAAAGAAGAGATCACAACAGACATAAGTGAAATTGGGAGAATCGTCAGGACTTATTTTAAAAACCTCTACTCTACAAAACTGGATAATATGGAGGAAATGGGTAAATTTCTGGACACATACCATCTACTAAAAGTAAACTCAGAGCAGATTAATCTCCTAAACAAACCTATCACACCCATAGAGATTGAAAAGTTAATCAAAAACTTCCCCAAAAAGAAGAGTCCAGGACCAGATGACTTCTCAGCTGAATTCTAACAAATCTTCACAAAATAACTGAAACCAATCTTTCTGAAACTGTGCCACAAAATTGGAGAGCAGGGAAAGCTCCCCACCTTCTTCTGTGAAGCTAGTATCACTCTAATAACAAAACCAGGCAGAGATTACACAAGAAAAGAAAACTACATGCCTATTTCCCTGATGAATTTACACACAAAGATCCTGAACAAAATCCTTGCAAACCAAATCCAACAACACATCAAAAGCATTATCCACATTGACCAAGTGGGCTTCATCCCAGGAACATAGGGATGGTTCAACATACAGAAATCTGTCCATGTAATACACCACATAAACAAGGTTAAGCACAAAAAACACATGATCATTTCAATAGGTGCAGAAAAGGTCTTTGACAAAACACAATATCAATTCATGATCAAAACATTGGAGAGAATTGGCATGGTCAGTTTATATCTCAACATAATAAAGGCTACATATAAAGCTTCTAAAGTCCAAATAATTCTTAATGGAGAGATACTAAAGAATTTCCATGGAGATCAGGAACAAGACAGGGGTGTCCACTCTCACCTCTGCTCTTCAATATAGTACTGAAAGTTCTAGCTCAAGCAACAAGAAAGGAGAAAGAAATAAAAGGGATACAATTTGGAAACAAAGAAGTTAAGTTAGCTCTATTTGCAGATGACATGAATCTATATTTAAGAAACTAGAGTGTCTTCATACCAAAACTCTTAAAGGTGATTAACTCCTTCAGCAAAGTAGCAGGATACAAAATCATTGCACAAAATCAGTAGCTTTTCTATATGCAAATGACAAAGATACAGAGAAAGAAATAAGTGACAGCATCCCATTTTCAATAGCAACAAAAAATATACAATGCCTTGGAAAAACATTAACCAAGGATGTGGAAGATCTATACAATGAACACATAAAAACACTCAAAAATAAATGAGGAAGACTTGAGAAAATGGAAAGACATCCCATGCTCCTGGATAGGCAGAATTAACATTTTGAAAATGGAAAACTTACAAAGGCAATATACAGATTTAATGCAATACCAATCAAAATCCCAACATTGCTCTATACAGAGATAGAAAAATGATCTCAAAATTCATATGGAAGGTAGAAGGCCTCAGATATCTCAGCATATCCTCAGCAAAAGAAACACCGCTGGAGGCATCACTATACCTGACCTATAGCTATATTACAAACCCATGGTAATAAAACCAGCATGGTACTGGCATTAAAAACAGGAGTACAGACCAATGGAACAGAATCAAGGACCCAGACTTTGGGTCAAGTAACTACTGCTACTTGATATTTGACAAAGGCCCTAACAATATAGGCTGGAAAAAAAAGACAGCATCTTCAACAAATGATGCTGGACAAACTGGATAATGATATACAGGAAATTGAAACTTTATCCCCATATCTCACCATGCACAACAATCAAGTCCAAGTGGATCAAAGACCTCAATGTAAGACTGTAAACTCAGTTAGTACTGGAAGAAAATATAGGAGGAACTTTCCGTGATATAGAAATGGGAAGATACTTCACGAACAAAACACCAGTAGCACACGATCTTACACAATCACTCAACTAATGGGATCACTTGAAGCTGGAAAGTTTCTTCACAGAAGAACATACAATAAGTAAAACCAATAGATTACCTACACAATAAGAGAAAATATTTGCTGAATATCCAATGGACAGAGTCCTAATCTCTAGAATCTACAAAGAACTCAAAATCTAAACAGTAAAAAGTTAAACAACCCACTCACAAAATGGGGCTGTTCTCAGAGGAAGAAATACAAATGGAAAACACACACTTAAGAAAATGTTCATCATCCCTAATCATCAGGGAAATGCAAATTAAAACAACTATGAGGTTCTACCTTACCCAGGGAAGAATAGCAAATGAAAATAAATGCTGGTGAGGATGGGGAGAAATAGGAACCTTCATCCACTGTTGCTGGGAATGTCAGATGGTACAACCACTTTGGAAAACGATATGGGGATTCCTAAAACAAAAATGACTATAGAGTTACCAACAGACCCAGTTATTCCCTTACTGCTCATGTACCCTAAAAGCTCTATGCTTCAGTTCAGAAAGATTTGCTTAACCAAGTTTATAGGTGTTCAATTTGTAATAGCCAAGACCTGGAATCAACCCAGATGTCCATCATTAGATGAATGAATAATTAAGATGTGGTATATCTACATGATGGAATTTCACACAACATTAAGGAAAAACAACAGAATAAAATTTCAAGAAAAATGGTCGAACCTGGAACATATAATTCTCAGTGAACTCACCCAGTCACAGAAAGAGGCACACAATCTCACTCATCTACAGCTCCTAACCTGAATCTACCCAAGATGCTGACATACCTAGCAAGCATCTCGAGGACTGGATAATAGGGTGGGTAAGGAAGGAGGGGAGGATAAGGGAGGGGCTAGGAGACAGAAAACTGGACCCAAACAGCAATGGTACCATAAAATTCTACATCCTAAAAGAGAGACAAAATGGTTGAACCTTCACCAGGCCCTTAGAGGGAACAACTTGAATCACAAGACCCTTGAGAAGGTACAATGAAGACTGATCTTAATCTTCTCCTGTTGCTTTTTTTTCTCTCTCTCTCTGTCCCTCTTCTCTCTATTTCTTTCATATTACTTATCTTTTGCTTCCTTGTGTTCTTGGGCACTGACCTGTAACTCCCAGTACCAGCATGTGGTTATCATCCACAATTAGCTCTTGATCAGAGATACTTACAAAGTTTCCCAAAAAAAAGACAGATTTCTGTCAGAGTACTTGATGACCCACCGAAGGTTGGTGGTAATACCCTACTGCTGAAGACACCATATGCTTTTGGCACATAACATGGAGTGACATGGCTGCAAACAGGAAGAGAGTCAGTTGCCAGACAGTTAGAGCATCTATTGCCAGAAGGTGCTACATGAGTGACTGGGGTAAAATGACCAATATCTGTCCAAGCAACTCATGGTGTAACCTACTTAGCAGCAAACAACCTGATGTGAAGCTCATACTAGTGCAATAGTGGCATAAAGCCATGGTGAGAAACCAACTGCTCTTGATTTGGCCAACTGATCTTCTCAGTGCAATGGAAACCATAGGTGGAGCTGGGAAACAAGTCAGAATCATGTCCAAAAATGAGCCCATTCTCCATTGTTGAGCTCCCACCAATCGTGGACTACAAGAGGGCCTACACCTATTAAATTCTCTCTTAAAAATGGTTATTCCATTTATCTGGTGCTAACTTTACTCTCTGATGGAGAATTTGCATCTCTTTTTCAGATAGACACAGATCCCAATGATAGAACCACCCCATCCTACTTCAAAAGGGCCCCAACTGAAACTAAGAATAATTGGAGAAACAAGCAAGAGCTCTGTTTTTGTGGTGAGCCTGGTACCAGCACCAGGGTGAAAGAGATAGACACAGAGAACACTCAACTCCTACCAAACCATATGTCCAGATACACAGATGCTCCCAAGACCTCATCACTAAAGTGAACCTAAAATGAACACAACATGGCCCAGGGAAATTTGCAGAAGTGGGGGCAGAAAGAATGTCAGAGCCACATGTTGGGTCATGGTAATAGAGACTTTGCCTCCTACCCATAACTGATGGCTAACCCCACAATGCATGACCCATATGCCCCAACATGGAAGAAGGAGATTTCCAGTGGAAGGGGAGAACAGGGAGGAGACTAACAATGGTACCAGTTTGACTGCATTCACTGAGTACAAAAGTAATTTTTAAAATATTTTTAAAAAAGAGATGGAAATTATACAAAACATCACAACAGAAAACAAAAATCAACTAGAATTTATGAAAACCTCTCTAGGACGACTCACCAAGAGAGTTACTCATGTGGAAGACAGAAACTTTGACCTGGAAGGTGGGAGAGAAGAAATTGATTGGGAGCCCAAAAACATTGCTAAGTTCAAAAAAATCAAGTGAACAGAATAGTAGGGAACTGTGGGACACTCTAAAATGACCAAACATCTGGATCATGGAAATACCAGAAGGAGAGGAACTCCAGAACAGAAGCATAGAAAACATACTCAACAAAATTATTGAAGAAAAATCTCCAATCTTGCAAAAGAGAAGTCCAACCAGATATAAGAAGTCCATAGAACACAAAACAGGCAGGACCAAAGAAGAAACTCTCCAAAGCACATCATAATGAAAATCCTTAAAAATGAAAACAAAGAGAGAGTGTTAAAATAAACAAGAAAGAAGCAATTCACAACATACAAAGGCAATCCCATTATAGTAACATCAGATTTATCAATGGGAACCGTGAAAGCCAGAAGGTCCTGAAATGGAACATTTTGAAGTCTGAAAAAACAATGGCTTCCAATCCAAGCTACTTTACCCAGCAAAAGTATTCCTCATAATAGATGGCTTCTCAGCTGAATTCTATCAAAACTTCATAGAAGAACTTAAAGAAAATTTTCTCAAACTATTCTTCATAATCAGAGACCAAGGAATGCTCCCTGACTCCTTTTATGAAGCTAGCATCACCCTAATACCAAAACCAGGACAAATATACAGAGAATGAGTTCAGTCAGACTGTCCCATTTTCAATAGCAACAAAAAAATTAAATACCTTGGAATAACACTAACAAAATATGTAAAGGAACTATCTAATGAAAACATAAAAACACCCAAGAAGAAATAGAGGAGGACTTAAGAAGATGAAAGGACCGCCCATGTTGAAAATGGCAATTTTACCAAAAGAAATATACAGATTTAATGCAATATCAATAAAATTGACATTACTGAAACTGAAAAATGATCACAAAATTCATATGGAATGGCAGAAGGCCTTGGATATCTAAACATATCCTCAGGAAAAAAAAATTAAAAAAAAAACCTTTGGTGATATCATCATACTTGATGATATGTTACAAAGCCATAGTGACAAAAACAGCCTGGTACTGGAATAAAAAGAGAAACATAGATGAATGGAACAGAATTGAAGACTCAGACTTTAGGGCAAGCAACTACAGCTGCTTGATCTTTGACAAAGTGTCAACAATGTAGGCTGGAGAAAAGACAGTGTCTTCAACAAATGGTGTTGGACAAATTGGATGACCATATGTAGAAAAATGAAATTAGATCCACTCATTTTACCATATGCAAAAGTCAAGTCCAAATGGATTAAAGACCTCAATAAAAGACCCAAAACACTACAACTACTGGAAGAAAAAACAGGAAGCATGTTCGACAATAATGGACCAGGAAAAGACTTCCTGAACAAAACCCCAGTAGTCAAGGAAATTAAACTAGCATTCAACCAATGGGATCTCATCAGCTAAAAAACTTTTGCATAGACAAACACCATAAGCAGAGTCAATAGATTATCCATAGAATGGGAGAAAATCTTTGCCAGCTACAACACTGACAGAAGCCTAATATCTAGAATCTACAAAGAATACAAAACATACAAAATCAAACAACCCATTCCATGAATGAGGCCAAGAATTAAATAGGGAGTTCTCAGAGGAATAATTACAAATGGCTAACACATTCTTAAGAAAATGTTCAACATCCTAACCATTAAGGAAATGCAAATTAAAACAAGTATGAGATTCCACCTTACCCCAGTAAGGATAGCAAACATTAAAAAATCAAATGAAAACATATGTTGGCAAGGCTGTGGAGAAATAGGAATCCTCATTCATTGTTGGTGGGGATGTAAGCTGGTAAAACCACTATGTAAATCAATTTTGAGACTCCTGAAAAGGATAAATATAGAAGAACCAGCAGACCCTGTTATTCCCTTACAGGGCATTTACCCTAAAAACTCTACATCTCAGTTCAGAAATATTTTCTCAACCATGTTTATAGCTGCTCAGTTCATAGTAGCTAAAAACTGGAATCAACCCAGGTGCCCATTACTGGATGAGTGGACAACCAAGATGTGGTATATCTACATGATGGAATTCTACTCATCTGTAAGAAAAAATGGCACATTGAAACTTGTGGAAAAATGATTGAACTTGGAACTGATCATTTTAAGTGAACTCACACAATCACAGAAACACTATTGTCACATGATCTACTCATCTGCAGTTCCTAACCTAGATCAACCCAAGTTGCTGACATAACTGAATAGCATCTTGAAGCTTGGACAATAGGGCAGGTAGGCATTGGGGGAAGGGAAAGTGTTGGGGGAGGACACAAAATCTGAACCCAAATTGATCTGGTACCATTGAATCCTATATCCTGGAAATCAGACTGAATGGTGGAACCCTCAAGCAAACCTTAGAGGGAGCACATGAATTGAAAGGACCTGGAGAGAGTGAGATGAAACCTAACCTCAGATTTCTCCTGTTTCTCTTTCTTCTCTGGATTTTTCTTGTTTCTTTTCCCTTGGCACTGGCCTGTAATTCCCTGTACCAGGATGTGGTCTATATCCACAATGAGCTGTTGATCAGAGAGATCTACTAGATCTCCCAAAACAAACAAGACAGACTCCTGTCAGAGCACTTGATTACCCACCAGAGGTTAATGGTAAGACACTACTTCTGAAGACACCAATGGCTGTCTGCAGGGACCATGTAGAGACCTGACTGGAATCCAGAGGAAAGCCAGTCCCTAGTTATTTAGGCATTTAGTGCTGGAAGGCACTACATGAGCTACCAGGGGAAAGTGGCCAACATGTGTCCAAGCAACTCAAAGTCTAAGTGGCTCAGAAGCAACAACCTGACATGATGCTCACATAAGTGCAATAGGGGCTCACAGCCACAGTGGGTAACCAACTGCTCTTGGATTGGCTAACAGATCCACTCAGTGGAAAGTAAACCACATCTGGAACTGGGAAACAAGACAGAATCATATCCAGGTAATGATTCTGCTTTCCAATGTCAAGTTCCTATAAACCTTACAGTATAAAAGTGTCTAGCCAGGCATGGTGGCACACGCCTTTAATCCAGCACTCCAGAGGCAGAGGAAGGAGGATCTCCTGAGTTAGAGGCCACACTGAGACTACATAATGAATTCCAGGTCAGCCTGGGCTAGAGCAAGCCCCCTACCTTGTAAGTGAACCTCCATCCCCAATGAGGAAGGCCTCTTCGGAAAAGGGGCAGGGAGGAGGGGAAGGGTGGTACCAACCTGTCATGTTTACATTTAAAATATGTCTATATCTAATAAAAAGATAATAATAAAAGAGTAAAAAAATATTTTCCAGTTTCTTTGCCTTCCAGCAAAGTGAATTATTTTCAAGCTAAAATCTAGGACAATGTACAGGGGATATTCTTATATGATGTACTATGGGACTGATGGCTGTAGTTATTTAAAATTAATCTATATTTATTTACTCTGAAGATTTATATCCTAGTGAATTGAAGATTTTTTTTTAATTTTTTTGTTTTTATTTATTTATTTGAGAGTGACAGACAGAGAGAGGAAGAGGCAGATAGAGACAGAGAGAGAAAATGGGTGCGCCAGGGCTTCCAGCCACTGAAAAACGAACTCCAGATGCGTGCGCCCCCTTGTGCATCTGGCTAACGTGGGTGCTGGGGAATCGAGCCTCGAACCAGGGTCCTTAGGCTTCACAGGCAGGCGCTTAACTGCTAAGCCATCTCTCCAGCCCTGAAGATTATTTTTGATTTTTGAGTCATTACCAAAACTATTTTAATAAGAAGAGAAAAGTACCGAATGGGTAGAAATGAAAACAATATCAAATCTATGAAAGAAACATATGGTCACATTAGATATGGATATCATGAATATTTGATTTGCATTTTTGTTAGTATGAAGAGTATGTAAAAGTATCAAGTGAGGGGCTGAAGAAATAGTTCATACAGTAAAGTGCGTCATTTCCAAGCATGAGGGCCTGAGTTTGATCACCAGAACAGGCTTAAAACTCAGCCGGGCTGCAACTGTGTCCCTGTTGTCAACTAGAATATCATATTGAGAGAACAGTAATAGAACTTCCATTGTTTCCATCTCATAACTCAGAGACACAGTGCATCTTCAATTACATGGATAGCAAAGAGGCTTTTGCTCATTTTTCAAATTTTCACAGTCATTAGGCAACTCATTTTTTATTTTCTTCTGGCATAAAAATTAAATCTATAAGAAAGCCAAGTTAACATTTGTGCTTAAATTTTCAGTGATTTCTGCAACCAGTACTGTGACAAATCACTTTGTCTTTTGCTGTTAAAAGTTCCATTTTCTGTGAGATAAATATGTGCATAAGGTTCCTTGTGATGGAAACTTCTCCATGTGCATGAGGTCTACACATGTGTGCACTACCTTTGCTGTGCATAGATAGCTGTAAGAAAAATATCACCAAAAAATGTTGGGAGAAGAAAATTGAATATGGTAATGTATAGACTTAAAAATCTATTTATATAAATTATACAAACAGACTGGGCTTGTACAGAGACATACCCCCAAATCTTTATTTAAATATTTGGTAGACATCATTTTGTGCAGGAAAATCAAGGTCATATGACAGCTCTAGAAACGTCTGAGTTCAGAGCTGTTGCCAGTGCTTCTGCCTGGTCACCCTTTTCTAGGACACAACCATATAGAGAGGTACTGAATGCTCCTGAAGCCATGGGCCTGTGAGAAGCTACTACATGAGAAGGATGCTATTTCCATTTTTTTCATGTTAAGCAAAACAAGTCAGACTCAGAAAGATGAACTCCATATTTTTTCTCACATGTGGAATATAGTTAAAAGAAATCTCTATACATATTTATTATTTATCTATCATTGATCTTTCGATCTATCATCATCATCATTTTTCTAATATCTGTAATGTGAAAGTAGAAGGGAAACTATGTTGGATTAAAAGTCTAAATGGAAAATAGGGAACAAAAGCAAGTATTGGAAGGAAAGTAAGACAAATATCTCATATTTTCTCTTTTATAAAGGATCTAGATTCATACACACATAAGGAAAATATGAATGCAAAAATATAAGTATTAGAGAGGGGAGACAGGGACTTGTAGTAGGAGAGAAAGGAGGACTAGGTGGGCAAACAGGGGTAAATAAGAGCAAAGTGCAATGATATATATGTGTGAAAATGTTATAAATTTATGACTTTATATGCTATCTAAAATTTAATAAAGGGCTGGATAAATGACTTAGCAGTTAAGGTTCTTGTCTGTGAAGCCTAAGGAGCCATGTTGGACTCTCCAGATCCCATGTAAGCCAGATGCACAAAAGTGAGGCAAGCTCAAGGTCACACATGCCCACCAAGTGGTGCAAGCATCTAGCGTTCAATTGCAGTGGATGAAGCCCTGGTGTGCTAATTATCTCTCTTTCACTCTCTCTAAAACAAAAAATAAAATTTAACAAAAACAAAAATAAAACCAATTCAAAAATCACTAGTGTCTTTTCTTTCATTTTATCATTCTCATACTGTATTCTTATTTAAAAGAACTATTTTACCTTTACAGATAAAATGGTCCTCTGCTTTGGTGAGAACTTGTGATGGAACAGTACAACTTGACAACCGGGTTTACAAGCCTAAAATCAAGATGCAGTGGATGAGAAGCAAATACATCATTAGGATTTAACAGGAAAAGATTCATTGGTCAGAAAGGCAGGACAGGAAACAAAAGTATTTACAAATGCAATAAACACAGCTGGTTACGAACTGCTCTTAATTTGGCTAACTGATCCCCTCAGTGGAATGGGACCCATAGCTGGAGCTGGGAAACAAGTCAGAACCATATCCAAACATAAGCCCACTCTCCAATATCAAGCTACTATCAATCATGGGCTACAAGAGGGCCTACACCTATTAAATTCTCTATTAAAAAAACGTAAGGGTTATCTCATTTGTCCTGGTGCTAACTTACTCTCCGTTGGAGAATCTGCTTCTCTTTTTCAGATAGATGTAGATCCTAAGGAGAGAGCCACCCCATCATACCTCAAAAGGGCCCCATATGAAACTAAGAACAATTGGCAAAACAAGCAAGGGTACTGCTTTCCTGATGAACCGGATACCAGCACAACGGGGAAGGAGATCAACACAGAGAAAAATCAACTCCTACCAAATCAGAAGGCCAGAGCCTCAGAGGCCCCCAACACCTCATCACTGAAGCAGACTAAAAATGAACCCAACATGGCTCAGGGAAATTTTGCAGAAGAGGGGGCGGAAAGAATGTCAGAGCCACATGTTGTGTCATGATATGCAGAGACATTTATCTTACCCGTAACCATGGGCTAACTCCACAATGCGTGACCCATATACCTCAGCAAGGAGGGGCCAAGGGGAGGAGGTAGGTCACGGATGAGCCTAATAATGGTACCAAACTGACTGTATTTGCTGAATACAAAACTAATTAATAAAGAAAAAAATAAGAATAAATAAATAAATAAAAATAAACAAAAATAATTTAAAAAATACAGCTGGTTATGGTAGCCTGTTCCTGTAATCCCAGTAGTAAAGGAAGAAGCAGAATGGCTATAAAGTTAGGCCAACCTTGGCTACACAGTAATTTTGATACCAACACTGTTTATAGTGAGATACTTTCTAAAAGAAAAAAAAACTCTTGAAAATGAATGTCTTATGGAAATGTCATCTATGTTTTAAGAATGTATGGAACATATTAAAAACAAATAAAATGAGATGAAGATGAATTAAGTCAGTTAAATTTGGAAACAAGTACAAGATGAGTTATAAAGAAATTAAAACAACTAAATCCACCTCAGTGAGAGTAACAGTAAAACCAATACCAGAGATCTCTGAATCAGGAAAAAAACAAAAAGAAAATAAAACAAACAAACAAACAAAAACAATGAAAGTACCATAATTGACTAGCCATTCATGTATGTAGAAGAAAGATCAAAGTAATGAATGTACCCACTAAGGTGATAAAAGTTGGATACTGACAAAAGAAAGATAGAAATTATAGTGGATTTTATTATCTATAACCATTTGTTCCCCACCCTATAAGAAAATCAGGCATTTCTGCATTTCTGGTCAATGCTTTATAACTTCTAGAGTCTCCTTGCAAGTAAAATATGAATTTATATCTCTTACTGTAGTTAAAGTAATTCTTGTGCCAAATGAATATGGTAGAAAGTATGCAATTTTACTGCCAAGAATAACTCTTAAAAGCAGTTTCATGTTTCCAGTTTTTCCTTTGCTTTGCTTCTGCTACAAACATGACAGAATAAAATTCTACTGCACTCTCAGCCTGGATTCCAGAACAGGGCCATACATAACATTGTACAATCTACTGAAGCTGAGAATCATATATATATATATATATATATATATATATATATATATATATATATATATTAACACAGAAAAGACAATACAAAAATAAATATTGTCTGGAAAAGCAGACTTAGGATAAATTTCACACGACATAAACAATCATAGATATAATAAAATATTTCCTCAAAAAAGAACCAAAACTTTTGAGGGAAGACAAACAACTTCTTAAATAAAATAACCAGAACCGAATCAAAATTACCTTGCTTTCTACAAAACTGAGTTTAATAAAAAGGAAAAGTGGTTGATGATATAAGGAAAGTGGGTGATGGTATAATGCTATGCATACATAGTAAAATTGCTGTTGATATAGAAAGGAATTCTGTAATACTAAAACAATCCTAAAATTGATTTGGAAGCACACGCACACACACACACACACACACACACACACACACACACATTGCCAAAGCAGCCAAAATAAGGCTGGAGTTATCACTGTATCCAATTTTAAGGCATATTAAAGAGCTACAGTACAAAATCAGGATGGTAGCAGCACACAGGCATACAGCTTGATTGAACAGAATAGAGGATCCAGATATAAGCCCAGACTGTTAAAGCTTCTTGACTTTTGCAAAAATGCCAAAAAGTATGCACTGGAGAAAAGACTCTTTAACAAATGGTGTGTCTTAGTCAGCTTATGTTACTGGGATGAACTGCCAGACCAGACACATTTATGGGAGGAATGCAATTTATCTGAAGCCTACAGATCCAGGGGCAGTACCAGAATGGTGAAAGAAGCTGGTCTCCTTTCACAGGTCCACACAAAGAGAAATACCACCACCACACGAAAAGCAAGCACAGTCCAGGAATCCCAGGCAGAACTCAAACACTCTGCATATCTTTGCCTGAAAATTTTAGATCCATCCCCAGGCTGGGTCCTAGTACTTGTCCATGGTGCCAGCCAGGCAGCTAAAAATCTAAAACTTTAATAAAACCAAATCTATTGGGGGACATCCATTAAAACTACCACATGGTGCTAGGAAAACTAGAGCAACAGATGAATGTCAACCTGGTAAAACAAAACTCTAAGAGAATGCATCAATTCTCTCCAAAGACATGGATTTAAACTTTAGCATAAACAGATAAACTCAGGGAGGATCATCAAGTATTTCAGGGAGGTGGTTTGAATATAAAATATCCCGTATTGCCTCAAGCATTTGTGATTAAGTTTCCTGCTTAGACTCCAGCTTGTGGGGCCTTTGGGAGTTCAAGCCTTGCTGAGGGAGATATATTTCTGGGGGCAGATGTCAGTGTTGATTAGTCCAGCCCATTGTGCGCACCCTTGTTTGGCTCTGTCCCTGGAACTGATTTATGTATGATGAGTGAGCTGGATTCCTCCTCATCCTATGCTTTTCTCTCCATGGTAAAGCTTCCCTTTAAAACTGTAAGCCTGAAATAAATCCTCTCCTCCCATAGACTACTTCTAGTTTGGTATTTAGTCCTAGCAATGACAATAAAACTGCTATAAGTGTAAATATGAATAATAATACAATGCAAATAACCAACCAGGAATATTTCACAAAGTATTATTAGTAAACAAAACATATCCTTCTTTCCTTCTTTTCCTCTCTCCTTCTTTTTCTTTCTTTATTTCTTTTTTTTCTTTATTTCTTTCATCATGAAAAACAGATAAAGGCCATTTATTCAATGTGGGCACATAGTAACAATTACCACTATTAGCATTGTTAAGCAAGGTCTTGGAGTTTCTATGCTATTAAACTAACCTTAGTAGGGAGTGATAATTCTATAAAAACTATTTGGATTTAGCTACAGAATTCATGTGGTGGTTTGAATGTAAATGACGCCCATAGGCTGATGCATTTGGATACCTTAGCCCCAGCTGCTGGTGCTATTTGGGAAGGCTGTGGACTGCCTATCAAAATTGTAAGCCAGAAACACACTGTTTCCCCCCCCCCCCGCCCCCAAAGGTGCGTCTGGCTGGGAATATTGTCCATGCAATTAGACAGTAACTGATGCAATTGCTTTTAAACACTTGTGCATATAAGCACATACTGAAAATGATCAAGTATTATGTATGTTCACAGTCAAGAAGCATTGAAAGGCCTCTGACATCCTCATGGGCTAAAGCCCTTGTACTAGTCATTGTGCTTTTGTTCTTCTTTTCTTTATTTTATATGTGTTTGCATTAATGTGTGGCATGGTGTGTGATGTGTGCTGTATGAATGTGTGTGTGTGTGTGTGTGTGTGTGCATGTGTGTGTGCACACGTATATGTTGAGTGCATGCATGTATGGTGACCAGAGAACTTCAGGTACCTTTCTCAATTGCTGCTCCACATATTTACTTCAGGTGGGGGACTTTCCTTCTTTCCAGAGCTTCTGATTTTGGTCAGCAAGCCTCAGTGATCCTCTGTTCTCTGCTCCCAAGCCCTGGACAGGGATGACAGATATGCAAGGCCATACCCAACTCAAAGCTCAAAAGTCAAACTCAAGCTGATTTAGGCCCTCCCACTTCCTCATGCTTAAGTGACAAGAACTCTTATCTGCTGATCCATCATCCAGCCCTGTTCTTGTGTTTTTAAGTAAATTTATCACTGTCTTAGAGTGGATTAATGGAGGAATGACAGATGAGACAAAATTCAAGAGTGCAGAGAAATAAACAATGATAGGGGCTACATAAAAAGAGGAGAATATATGAACTTTCTGATAATGCACTCTATTTCAGGGTTTGTTCTTCCATACACAGGCAAAACCACATGCACCACTAGGCCAAACATGGACAATAAATTTCTAACCACACAAAGGGAATATTTATGTTCATTTAACCATGTACATTCTATGCATATCACAGATACTAACACAGGTAATGTTTATAATGGAGATGTGAGAATGTCAATAATATTATCTCTATTTTTCATATGACGTGTGAGGCTTCAAGCTGTTATTGTATTAAAGTTTACAAATAAGTAAGTGATGAAGCAGAGACTGGAGGCCAGTGTTGGTCCACAGAGCTGGTATGTTCAGCTATCATATTACCTTGCTTTGGACCTGTGCAATGCACATTGATGCAGTTATGAGTGAAAGACAGCTTCTCAGCTCAGGTCTAGGGGAAGTGCAGAGCATACATTTGCAGTAGGGAGGGCTGGAATCGTCTCTGCCTTTGGAGGCTGGTGTATTCTGTATGGTACTTTCCTTCCCCGAGGCATCAATGTGCAGTCCAGCAATGTAGGCCTTCCAGCAGTAAACACAATTGAGGTTCTAGGAATGAGGATGGAGATGGGGTTGGTGTCCTGATGCTTTATGGATTTTTAATAATATATTTTTATTTGTATTGTGTGGGCGGATGCAGAAGAAGGGTGTACCTGTTCCTCTCCCTGCTGCACATGATTGCCAGACACGTGCAGCATGTATTGTGGTCTGTCTTTATGTGGGTACTGGGGAATTAAACCCTAGCCAGCATGCTTTGTAAGCAAGTGCCTTTAATCACTGCACCATACCCCCCAGTTCCTTGTAGATCTGTGGATTGCATTTTCTCCATCCATATGGCAAACTCCTTAAGCATCTGATTCTGTTTTTCAAATGTATGTAACTTTAACTTGGTCTACCCTTGAGAGCTAGCTGGGCATCATAGAAAGAACATTGGAACTTGGGTCTGAGATAGCTCCCTACTTGGTTAGAGACAAGTTGAGTTGTGCATACAAGGTATTCAATTCTACTACACTCAGCTTCTCTAACTGGTGTCAGCAATCAAAGCTATAACAAGGTAAATAGTCATCATACCTACATTTCTTCTGACATTGAAATGAACTAATGAACTTGTATATATACAACTCGGGGTGAAATTAAACCTAACAAAAGTCTGTTTAAAATTTTGGAAGCAGGCTGGTGAGATGGCCTTGCAGTTACGGCACTTGCCTGCAATGCTTAATAACCTGACTTCAATTCCCTAGTACCCATGTAAAACCAGATGCACAAAATGGTGCATGCACCCGGAGTTTGTTTGTAGTAGCTAGAAACCCTGACACACCCATTCTCTCCCTTTCTCTCCCTCTCTTCTTCCCTCCTTTCTCCTTCTCTCTCTCCCTTCCTCCTTTTGAGTAAATACATATTTTTTTAAAGTTTTGCAGGCATTATTTATATTTCATAGAATCAAAGACCAAGATACATGAGATACGTAGAAAAGGATATATCTTAAGTATTTATTATATATATATTAAATTTTATCTCTTTGTGCAAGGAGAAGACCAGATTGAGTTTTATTCTATCCCCAAAGCCAAGGAAGTAGCAGGACTTCTGACCTAAAACTGAATCAATAGTCTGTGGTTTCTTAGTTAAATTATCCGGAAGAGCTGGGCAGTCCCTAGCAGGAAACAGGAGCACTTGGGCTGTAAGGGACAAGGTTAAATTCATACAAATAAGTGACTATTTGCAAGGAAAATCCACACTGCACTCCTTTCCTATCAACTAGTACTGGCAACAAGAGTTTGTGAAGATGCTTTTGGAAACCGAGGCATTAAGTATTTCTAGCAGGTGTATTTAGTAATTAAATTGTTTTAGCCACAAAAAAAAGCCAAAAGAAAAAAACAAAAACAAAAACAAAAACCACATAGTATTTGTAAGAGCAGGCATACCCGGACTGGCTTGGCACAAGCCCAGTTTGGTAATCACTTTCTGTTATCTTTCAGCTCTCCCTGGCACTTTCAATTAACCATAATTTATATTCTCCTTTGGTTACAACTGAAATTGTCTTGCACTGCAGCTATAGCATTACAGAGACAGCATCTAAATTAGCAAACAACCAGGAAGTTGATTTTCATTTTCATTTCTTTTATCTCACATTTCCATAGACTAAGATTTAGGGATAAATAATCCTGTTAATGGAAAAGGCCACTGAAATTCCAGAGAAATCTAATGTCTACATTGCTGGGGAGTCAAATTAGAAATTTAAAAGTGAATTCCCACTTTGGCACATAAGTATATCTTAGAACTGATATAGGGTAAGTACTTTCCACAAGGAAAAAAAAAAAAGAAGAAGAAGAAGAAACACAATCTTCTTTTCATTTTGAAAATACTGAAATGAGGAAAATATATCTTTTATAAAGAAGCAAGAGCAGAAGAGGGGTCAGAAAGATTGTTAGATCCACAAGTTGGGATATTATGCACAGAGACATCGCCTCTTCCCCATAACTGATGACTACCCCAATGATGCACAACCCCAAATCTCCATGGGGTTAACTGCCATCCCCAAAGAGGAGATTCCCTTTGTGGGTGGGGTGCAGGGATGAGGGCAAGGATGGTACCAATAAGAGCTGTTTACATACTGAGTATGTCCATAACTAATAAAATATAAAAGAAGGAAAATCCAGTCCATATTCCACATAAGCTGATAGCATAATTGTAGAGCTATTTAGATGTCTTACCAAATTATATTTTCTATATGATAATTTACGCATGAAGTAAAAACTTGATAAATCTGTCAAAAGAAACTCAATATAAACAAGAGACAATCTACCTATGTTTTCATTTTTAAAATACTTATTACATTTTTACTTGTTGCAAGTATTGGGTATAGATTGACATCCAATGGTGAAAAATTGATGGCATTTCTCAGATACGTTAAAAGCATTATTCTCTGTCTAACTCATTTAATATTATGACATATAAACTGCTTTTATTTGTATCTCATATGTGAAATTGAGATAAAGTGATCTTTCCTAAATTCCCATCAATAATCCAGTTGTAACTAAGGCTTCAGTCCTTGGAACAATTTCCTTTTCACTACAGTAATATGCTCTGCTCCTCTGATCTTTCTCATGAACAGCAGGGCTGAGATTTAATATTACACAGAGAAAAATAATCAACTAACTAGATAAAAATTTTCAGAGCACTGTCCTGACTAATAACATACATATGGTTTTGAAGAACTAAAATACGCTTACAGGAGAGAGTCATGAGGCAGTTTCCTCAGGCTGGGTGGTACCAGAGTCTCTCCTCAAGTTGGGAGGTCTGAGAGATGAGAGCTAATTAATCAAACACCAAGGATTTAAAGGAGAAATAGGAGCTAAGCCTGAAACCTAGAGTGCAAACAAAGTTGTCATATGAGAGGAATCAGAATAAGCCCAGAATAGTTGGAGAATGGTCTAGTGGGGGAACAGCAGTTCACATTGGAGAGATAGGCATACATATATTGGCTGAAGCAATGTTAGACATTTCACTTTGTTCCATGTGTAATCCACATCATGGGAGGGTTGCTACAAGTAAATGGTAAAGCTCTGTTTTTTGTTTTTGTTGTTTGTTTGTTTTGTTTTGTTTTGTTTTGTTTTAGTCTGTGACTGTTAACATTGCCTACTTGATAGGATGGAGAATAATCTAGGTGGAAATATCTCTGAGTATGCCAGTGAGGAATTTTCTAGATTAGGTTATTGAGGTGGGAAGGCTACCCTAAATGAGCTTCAGCATTCCTTGGACTGGGGTTCTGGGTTAATCAAAAAGGTGAAAGCAAGCAGAGCACAAGCATTCATCTATGCTTTCTGACTCTGGGTTGATTTTGATCAGCTGGTTTCTTCCTCCAGGCAAGGCAACAGACTGCCTTTTTTATGAGAGAGAGAGAAAGAATGAGAGAACTGGCATTTCAGGGCCTCCAGCCACTGCACTGAAACTCCAGATGTGTGTGCTCCCCCTTGTGTGAACTTCCACAGTTAAGTCATTATGCAGCTGGCTTATGTGGGACCTGGAGAGTCGAACATGGGTCTTTATGCTTCATAGGCAAGTGTCTTAACTGCTAAGCCATCTTTCCAGCCCTTAAACTGTAACATTTTATAGATAATTGTTTAGTCAAAATATCTGGAAAGTTTAAAGCATTTGCCATGTAGTGATAAAAATTGAGATAATGCTAATACATTTTGTTAATAAAAACTTAAATTTTGAAAATGCATTATATTTATATTTTCATTATTTATTTACTATGGATTATTTCCTCACATAGTTTGAGTTTGTGACTATGACATAAATTGTGTCCTTTACCAGCACAATTTCAAAGATTACGAAGCCCTGAGTTTAGAGGAACTCTGGCTGCTTTTGTGGTGACTAAAGCAAAAAGGATACATGGCCCATGGTTCTTGAATTGTACAGCATTAGACAAAGAAGAAGTATGTGGATGATCTATGATGGTGTGTGCTGTCCTATGTGCTTCAAATGCACTGAGAACATTCTCATCTGAGCACCTGGCAGACCATTCCACCTTGGCTAACAGTCAAGGAAATTTTCCCTACCTGAATTGGTAGAGCAGTCTACCCAGTTTTCCAAGCTTCTTTGTTTAGAGACTAATGCTTTTATTATTCTCACAGTCTGCCCTCTATTAATATTGGCTACATTTGGGCCGGACATGGTGGCCCATGCCTTTAACCCCAGAACTTGGGAGGTAGAGGTAGGAGGATTGCTGTGAATTCAAGGCCACCCTGAGATTATGTAGTGAATTCCAGGTCAGCCTGGGCTAGAGTGAGACCCTACCTCAAAAATAAATAAATAAATAAATAAATAAATAAAGATACTCACTCTTTTCCATTACTAGACTCATTGTTTAATCCATTCCTTCCTCCCTCTCTTGGTAAATCATTGTAGCAGATCCCCAAGTCATCCCTTCTGGCTTCTTTATTCCCAAGCACAACATTCACATTTACAACAATTACTTCTCAAAATGTAAATTTCACTAACCCATACAAAATGCTCACTTTGCTCATTACCACCCCCAAATTAAGTCCACATCTCTTACTAGGTCACCAAACCCAAGGGGGAAGCTAGTAGCACTCAACCCTATAGATGTTCCTGTATCATGAGATTTCTTTTCTTTTTGTCTCTCCCTTCATGTTTCAGCTATTATATAACATTTCTCAGATTTCCAATAAGAGCAGTGGCTTCCAGAACCAAGAACACTGACTTCTCCATCTTGTTTCCATTGTTCATTAGGACCAAAGTGTTCAAAGGCATTTCTCTAATACGTTAAGGCTCGAATCATGTTTACTTCTTCAGCTAAGAAAAAAAAAAACAGTTGTCTTTCCTATGGGATCAAATTTCAACCAAGGTTCTGCCAGAAATTACTGGACTGCTGGGTGGAGGTCACATATATCACCAGGACACCAGGCATTTCTGACTGTCTGGCTTTCTGCCTCCCCTTCTGCCTCACAGTGGATACAGATTAATTTTAATTCCTGGAGTGTACAATAAATGCAAAAGATGTTATTATCTAAATATTAGGACAGATGCAGATAAATAACAGATTGTTATTCATTGTTTTGGAATAAAATATACAAAATAAAAGCATGTATCTTCTAGTGTAATTAATATGTATAATTGTAAAATTGCTTGTCACCTCAAATTTGTTGAAATTATATATATATATATATATATGTTTATTTTTCTTTTTTCTTTATTAATTAGTTTTTTTTCCTTTTTTAATTAAGTAGTTTTATATTCAGAAAATATATTCAGTTTGGTACCACTGTTAGGCTCACCTGTGACCTACACTCTCCCCTTGGCCCCTCCTTGTTGAGGTATATGGGTCATGCATTGCAGAGTTAGCCCACAGTTATGGGTAAGATAAATGTCTCTGCATATCATGACCCAACATGTGGCTCTGACATTCTTTCTGCCCCCTCTTCTGCAAAATTTCCCTGAGCCATGTTGGGTTCATTTTTGGTCTGCTTCAGGTGAGGTGTTGAGGGGCCTCTGAGGCTCTGGCCTTCTGATTTGGTAGGAGTTGATTTTTCTCTGTGTTGATCTCCTTCCCCGTTGTGCTGGTATCCTGTTCATCAGGAAATCAGCACCCTTCCTTGTTTCGCCAATTTTTCATAGTTTCAGCCAGGGCCCTTTGGAGGTATGATGGGGTGGCTCTCTCCTTAGGATCTACATCTGTCTGAAAAAGAGAAGCAGATTCTCCCATGGAGAGTAAGTTAGCACCAGGACAAATGAGATAACCCTTAATTTTTTAGTAGAGAATTTAATAGGTGTAGGCCCACTTAGAGCCCATAATTTATGGTAGGTTGATATTGGCGAGTGGGCTTATGTTTGGATATGGTTCTGACTTGTATCCCAGCTCCAGCTATGGGTCCCATACCACTGAGGGGATCAGTTAGCCAAAGTAAGAGCAGTTGGTTCCCCACCACGGCTGTGTGCCACTATTGAACTTGGGTGGGAATCACAACAAGGTATTTGCTACTAAATAGGTTAGACCATGAGTTGCTTGGACAGATATTGGTCATTTTCCCCCAGTCGCCCATGTAGCACCTTCTGGCACTAGACGTGCTGACTGTCTGGGGACTGACTCTCTTCCAACTTCCAGCCATGCCATTCTAATTTGCATGTCAATCACATAAGGTGTCTTCAGCAGTAGGGTCTTACCACTAACTTTGGTGGGTCATCAAGTACTCTGACAGAAATCTGTCTGTCTTTTAGGAAACCTTGTAGGTCTCTCTGATCAAAAGCTCAATGTGGATGATAGCCCCATGGGGTACTGGGAGTTACAGGTCAGTGCCCACTAAGAAAAGGAGGAAAAAGATAAGCAATACACAAGAGTCAGAGAGAAGAGAGAGAGAGAGAGAGAGAGAGAGAGAGAGAGAAGGAAAGGGAGGGAGGGAAGATGTAGAAGATTAAGGTTATTCTTCTTTCTACCCTCTCCAGTGCCTTGTGGTTCAGGTGTTCCCTGTAAGGGCCTGGTGAAGGTTCAGCCATTAGGGCTGCCTTTTTGGAAGTATAATTTTATGGTACCATTGCCATTTGGGTCTAGATTTGTTTCCCACCGCTTCGATGCCCTCTCCTCCCTCCCCTTCAATCCTAGTGTCTAGTCCACGAGATGCTTGCTGGGTATGTAAGGTATCTTGGGTAGATTCAGGTTAGGTGCTGTAGATGAGTGAGACTATGTGGCGGTTTTTTTTTCTGTAATTGAGTAAGTTCACTTAGAATGATCTCTTCCAGGTTCAACCACTTTTCCTCAAATTTCATTGTGTCATTTTTTCTTACTGTTGTATAGAATTCCATTGTGTAGATATAACACATCTCTGTCATCCATTCTTCTTGTGATGGACATCTGGGTTGATTCAAGCCCATAGCTGTTACAAATTGAGCCACTATAACATGGTTGAGCAAATCTCTCTAGCCTGTGGTTTGAGGCTTTTAGGGTAGATGCCCAGTAAGGGAATAACTGGGTCTGTTGGTATCTCTATAGTCAGCTTTTTCAGAAGTCTCCATATTGTTTTCCAAAGTGGTTGTACCATCCTACATTGCTACCAACAGTGGATGAGTGTTCCTACTTTTCCATATCCTCACCAGCATTTATTTTCAATTGATTTTTTGATGTCAGCTATCCTTATTGGGGTAAGGTGGAATCTCATAGTTGTTTTAATTTGCATTTCTCTGATGATTAGGGATGATGAACATTTTCTTAAGTGTGTGTTTGCCATTTATATTTCTTCCTCTGTGAACTTCCTGTTCAGCTCTTTGCCCCATTTTGTGAGTGGGGTTTTTGACTTCTTACTGTTTAGATTTTTGAGTTCTTTGTAGATTCTAGATTAGGCCTCTACCAGTTGGATATCCCGCAAATTTTATTTATTTATATATTTATATATTTATTTTATCCCATTCTGTGGGTAAGGCTTTGCTTATTTTATGCTTGTCTGTAATGAAACTCTTTAGCTTCATGTGATCCCATTAGTTGAGTGACTTTTTAAGATCATGAGCTACTGGGGTTTTGTTCAGGAAGGTCTTTTTCCATTCATATATCATGGAAAGTACTTCCTAAATTTTCCTCCAGTAGTATTAGAGTTTCTGGTCTTATATTGAGGTCTTTGATCCATTTGGACTTGAGTGTAGTGCATGGTGAAATGTGTGGATCAAGTTTCAGTTTCCTGCATATGGTCATCCAGTTTGTCCAGCACCATTTTTTGAAGATGCTGTCTTTTTTCCAGCCTATATTGTTCGGGCCTTTATCGAATATCAAGTAGCTATAGTTGGTTGACCCAAAGTCTGGGTCCTCAAGTCTATTTCATTAGTCTATATTCCTGTTTTTATGCCAGAACCATGCTTTTTTTTATTACTATGGCTTTGTAATATAGCTTTAGATCAGGTATGGTGATGCCTCCGGAGGTATTTCTTTTGCTGAGGATATGTTTGGATATGTGAGGCCTTCTGCCTTTCCACATGAAATTTGAGATCATTATTTCTATCTCTGTGAAGAACACTGTAGGGATTTTAATTGACTGCATTAAATCTATATATTGTCTTTGGTAGGATTGTCATCTTCACAATGTCAATTCTGCCTAACCAGGAGCATGGGAGGTCTTTCCATTTTCTCAAGTCGTCCTCAATTTCTTTTTTGACTGTTTTTATGTTTTCATTGTATAGATCTTTCACTTCCTTGGTTAATGTTATTCCAAGGTATTTTATTTTATTTTTTATGCTATTGAAAATGAGACTATGTCCCTTATTTCTTTCTCTGTATCTTTCTCATTTGCATATAGAAAGGCTACTAATTTTTGTGCATTGACTTTGTATCCTGCTACTTTACTATAAGAGTTAAACACCTTCAGGAGTTTTGGGATGGAGTCTCTTGGGTCTCTTACAAAGACAATCATGTCATCAGCGAATAGAGATAACTTAATTTCTTCCTTTCCAAATTGTATCCTTTTTATTTCCTTCTCCTGTCTTATTGCTTGAGCTAGGACTTCCAGTACTATATTGAACAGCAGAGGTGAGAGTGGACAACCCTGTCTTGTTCCTGATCTTAATGGGAATTCCTCTAGTCTCTCTCCATTAAGTATTATTTGGGCCTTCGGAGCTTTGTATATTGCCTTTATTATGTTAAGATATGAACCAACCATGCTAATTCTCTCCAATGTTTTGATCATGAAGTGATGTTGTATCTTGTCAAAGGCCTTTTCTGCATCTATCAAAATGATCATATAGTTTTTATGTTTAACCTTGTTTATGTGGTGTATTACATTGACAGATTTCCATATGTGGAATAACCCCTGTGTTCCTGGGATGAATCCCACTTGGTCAAGTTGGACAGTGCCTTTGATGTGTTGCTGGATTCGGATAGTGAGGATTTTGTTCAGGATCTTTGCATCTAAATTCATCAGGGAAATAGCTTGTCCTTTTTTTGCTTGATCAAATTGGCCACGTGTTTGCCAATCTTGTTTATTTTTTCAAAGAACCAGCTCTTTGTTTTGTCAGTTGTCTTAATTGTTTCCAATTTATTGATTTCTGCTCTGATTTTAATTATTTATTTACTTCTAGAGCTCTTTGGGTTGGATTTTTCTTGTTTTTCCAGTGCCTTTAGGTGGATGGTTAGGTTATTGATTTGGGATCTGTGTTTTTTATGAAGGCATTAAGTGCTATGAATTTTCCTCTAAGGACCACCTTCATTGTGTCCCATAAGTTTTGGTACGATGTGTTCTCATTGTCATTCAATTCCAGAAATTTTGCAATTTCATTTTTTATTTCATCCACTATCCATTTATTGTTTAAAAGTGTGCTGTTCAGTTTCCAGGTGCGCTTGGGATTCTTGGTGGGTCTTTTGTTGTTGATTTCTAGCAATATAGCATTGTGATCTGATATCATGCAAGGAATTATGTCAATCTTCCTAAATATGTGGAGGCAGTCTTTGTGTCCCAGTATATGGTGTATTTTAGAGAATGTTCCGTGGGCTACTGAAAAGAATGTGTTGTCTGTGGATTTGGGATGGAAAGTTCTGTAGATGTCCATTAGGTCTAAGTGATCTATGGTTTTGTTGAGGTCTCTTACTTCCCTGTTGAGTTTCTGTTTGGATGATCTGTCTATTACTGGTAATGGTGTATTGAAGTCCCCAACTATGATGGTGTTCATGGTTATTTCTGTTTTATTGTCAAGTAGGTTTTGTTTTATGAACTGTGATTCTCCTATGTTTGGTGCATACAGATTTATCATTGTAATATCTACTTTATGGTTCGTTCCCTTGATAAGTAGGAAGTGGCCTTCTTTGTCTTTTTTGATTATTTTTGGTTTGAGGTCTATTTTATCTGATATTAATATAGCTACTCCTGCTTGTTTCTTATTCCCATTTGCTTGGAATATTGTTTTCCACCCTTTCACCCTGAGGAAGTGTCTGTCTTTAGTGGTGAGGTGGGTTTCTTGAAGGCAACAGATTGAGGGGTCTAATTTTTTGATCCATCCTGTTAGCTTGTGTCTCTTGATGGGTGAATTAAGGTCATTAATATTTAGGGTAATGACTGTGAGATTTGATTTGATCCCTGCCATATTGTGATGGTAAATGTGGGTTGGTGTTTTCATGGACTTTGAAGTACTTTGTGCCTACTCTGAGTTTGGTTGTGGTGATCTGCTTCTTGTAGGCACTTGAGTTTGATTAGTTCTTCCTTCTCTGTGGAGAATTTCCTGAAATACTCTCTATAGGTTTGGTTTTCTGTTCATATAATTGTAAAGCTGAGTTTTGTCATGGAATGTTTTTCTTTCACCATCTATTATTGGGGATACTTTTGCTGGGTAGAGTAGTTTGTGTTGGAAGCCATAGGTTCTTAGACTTTGCAGTGTTTCATTTGAGACCCTTCTAGCTTTCAGGGTTTCCATTGAGATGTCTGAAGTAATTCTGATGGGGTTACCTTTGAAGGTGGTGTGCTGTTTTTTCCCTAGCTGCTTTTAGGATTTTCTCTTTGGAGTCAATGTTTAGAGTCTTAATGACAATATGTCTTGGAGAGTTTCTCCTTTGGTTCACTCTGTTTGGAGTTCTGTTGGCTTCTTGTATCTTGATGGGCCTTTCTTTTAAGAGACTGGGGAAGTTTTCTTCAATTATTTTGTTAAATAAGTTCTCCATGCCTTTGGTCTGAATTTCTTCTCCTTCTGGTATTCCAATGATCCTGATATTAGGACGTTTAAGTATATCCCACAATTCCCTCATGCTCTGTTAACAGGAACTTTTGAACTTACTGAAAATTTTGAACTCTCAACCTGTTTCTTCCATCTTGTCTTCCAGATCAGAGTTTCTATCCTCCACTTGGCTGACTCTATTCTTGAGAGCTTCTACAGAGTTTTGGACTTGTTCAATTAAGTTTGCATTTTCTACTTGTTTTCTATGTGTAGTTTCCATCCCTCTGTCAAGCTCCCTTTTCACATCATTTTCTGATTTTCTTGATGATTCTTGGAATTCATCCTTGCATTTTTTTATGTCTTCATTTAGCATGGCCAGCTGATTTTTAAGGTCTTTTTTTCACTCTCCTTCAAATCTCTTAACTCTCTGTGAACTCCCTCCAATTTTTTATCTGTTAATTCTAGTTTAGTGATGGCAACATCCACACGATTATCGGTCCTTTGTTGCTTTCCTGCAAGTTCTATCAGTAGGTTTGTCAGGGTTGCATTGCTCATAGCTCCTACTTGGTGTTCTGAACCTAATGACTCTTCTATGTTTTGGTTAGATGTATTCATAGTAGGACTGAGTGATTTAACTGGATTTTCTTGCATTTGATTTTTCATGTTATTTCTTTTGTGCTGTGGTCTGCCCATGACAGTGTATGGGCATGCAGGTAGGGTGGATCAGCCTGGGCTCCAGCCCAATCGTAATCTGAGGTAGCCTGAGGCAGTTGCCAAGGAGCCTGTGCTTTGGCTTTCACTTGCCAAAGCCACCTATCTACTTCCTGGCAGAGGCACCAAATTTTCCTGAATTCTCAAGTGGTAATGTGCCAAAGCTGCCTGTGTTCGAGGTAGAAGTGACACTAATGCACCAAGCACTGAAGCAGCCCAAACTCTGGCTGGGAACACTGGGACCTGGAAGCATTCTGAGCTCCCCTGCCACAGGACAATGGTGGATGGCTGGCATGGCAGACAGGTAGGGGATGGCACCTGAGCTGGCACAAGTGAGAGACACAGTGTGAGCTTGTGTGGCAGTTGCTGTGGGACTGGGCTCACTAAACGTGCAGAGGCAGGACCAGTAAATGAGTGAGTGGTTGGAGCAGTCTAAGCTTACACACGCAGGGATCGATCTGCCTGCAGGAGCACTGTGGATATGGGGAGGGTTGGGCTACACACTCCTGAGGGAATCAGGGATTCCCTGTTATGGCCAGGGCACACTGAACGCTGTGGTGGATGGAGGAGTAAATGGATGAGTGGGTGCGGAGCAGTCTAAGCTTCCGCATGCAGGGATCCATTGGCGCGGCCACGGTGGTGGCAGCGCTGTGGACATGGCAGTTGTTTGGGGGGAGGGGTGGGCTACCCACCCGCGACGGGATCCACGATTCCCTGTCCCCCCCCATGCCCTCCCACTGACAACCTAATGGAGATTCTCTCCCCTAAAAGAACCAGTGAACACTTAATGTCTTGCCTTTCTTTCCCTGTTTTTTGCAGCACAGCTAAGTGGTCACCATCTTGGCCGGAAGTCCTATTGATTAGTTTTGTATTCATCAAATACAGTCAGTTTGGTACCATTATTAGGCTCATCTGTGACCTGCTCCCTCCCCTTGGACCCTCCTTGCTGAGGTATATGGGTCATGCATTGTCGAGATAGCCCACAGTTATGGGGATGATAAATGTCTCTGCATATCGTGACCCAACATGTGGCTCTGACATTCTTTCTGCCCCCTCTTCTGCAAAATTTCCCTGAGCCATGTTGGGTTCATTTTTGGTCTGCTTCAGTGATGAGGTGTTGGGGGGCCTGTGAGGCTTTGGCTCTCTGATTTGGTAGGAGTTGATTTTTCTCTGTGTTGATCTCCTTCCCCGTTGTGCTGGTATCTGGTTCATCAGGAAAACAGTACCCTTGCTTGTTTTGCCAATTGTTCTTAGTTTCATCTGGGGCCCTTTTGAGGTGTGATGGGGTGGCTCTCTTCTTAGGATCTATATCTATCTGGAAAAGAGAAGCAGATTCTCCCATGGGGAGTAAGTTAGCACCAAGACAAATGAGATAACCCTTAGTTTTTTTAATAGAGAATTTAATAGGTTTAGGCCCTTTTGTAGCCCATGATTGATGGCAGCTTGATATTGGAGAGTGGGCTTATGTTTGGATGTGGTTGTGACTTGTTTCCCAGCTCCAGCTATGGGTCCCATTCCACTGAGGGGATCAGTTAGCCAAAGTAAGAGCAGTTGGCTCTTCACCATGGCTTTGTGCCGCTATTGAACTTGGGTGGGCATCACAATAAGTTATTTGCTGCTAAGTAGGTTAGACCATGAGTTGCTTGGACAGATATTGGTCATTTTCCCCCAGTCGCCCATGTAGCACCTTCTGGCACTAGACACGCTGACTGTCTGGGGACTGACTCTCTTCCAACTTCCAGCCATGACATTCCATTTTGCATGTCAACCACATACGGTGTCTTCAGCAGTAGGGTCTCACCACTAACCTTTGGTGGGACATCAAGTACTCTGACAGAAATCTGTCTTTCTTTTAGGAAACCTTGTAGGTCTCTCTGTTCAAAAGCTCATTGGGGATGATAGCCCCATGCCGATACTGGGAGTTACAGGTCAGTGCCCACTAAGAAAATGAGGAAAAAGATAACTAATATACAAGAGTTAGAAAGAAGAGAGAGAGGGAGCGAGAGAGAGAGGGTGTGAGAGGGAGAGAGAGAGAGAGAGGGAGAGAGAGAGAGAGGGAGAGGGAGAGGGAGGGGGAGGAGGAGGTGGAGGGGGAGAGGGAGAGGGAGGGAAGTTGTAGAAGATTAAGGTTAGTCTTGATCCTACCTGAACCTGGAACAGATCATTCTCAGTGAACTTACCCAATCACAGAAAAAAATTGCCATGTAGTCTCACTCATCTACAGCACCTAACCTGAATCTACCCAAGACATCTTACATACCCAGCAAGCATCTTGTGGACTAGAAATTATATTTTTAATCTCTGTAATTTCTCACCTGAGATAGAATAGCTTCCAGTGAATTTATCATAAACAATATATTGAAATTATATGATCACTCAATCATGAAATACTGAATCAAAAATCTTTTTTAAAAAATGGTTAATATTGGAGCTGGAGAGATGGCTTAGCCGTTAAACGCTTGACTGTGAAACCTAAGGACCCTGGTTCAAGGCTCCATTCCCCAGGACCCATGTTAGCCAGATACACAAAGGGGGCACATGCGTCTGGAGCTTGTTTGCAGTGGCTGGAGTCCCTGGCGCACCTATTCTCTCTCCCTCTCTCTCTCTCTCCCTCTCTCTCTTTCCCCCTCTTTCTCTCTATGTCTGTCACTCTCAAATAAATAAATAAAACAAAAAAAAAAACTTTAAAAAATAAAAACAATTTAAAAAGGTTCATATTAGGGCTGGAGAGTTGCCTTAGTGGTTAAGAACATGCTCATGAATCCTAAGGACCTCGGTTTGAGGCTTGGTTCCAAGTGTGTTATTGGTATTAATGAGAAAAAATTGTCTTTAGGCTGCTTGCTTGTTAGTGAGTAATAGGATTAATCAATTTGGTGTAGTTTCTCTTAACAGTCTTATAAGAAAAATGCTTAATAATGGGGTGAGATGAGTTGATTGAAGGAACTGGGAAGGAATTTTTCAATGTTGGGACATGGAATGCTCATTAAAATGCTTTTTGAAAGCCGGGTGTGGTGGCACATGCCTTTAATCCCAGCACTCGGGAGACAGAGGTAGGAGGATCACCATGAGTTTGAGGCCACCCTGAGGCTACATAGTTAATTCCAGGTCAGCCTGGACCAGAATCAGACCCTACCTTGAAAACAAAAACAAAAAACAAAAAACAAAAAACAAAACAAAACAAAACAAAAAAGCTTTTTGAGTGGTACTTAGATCAGAATGTTAAAGTATGTGGATAAAGATGTGCATATGTAGGAAAGAATTTTCAGGCTTAACCTAAACACCATGCCTAAAGTTAGAGATTTTTTCAACTGCTTACAAACTCTTAAGGAACAAAGAAACTAATTTTCAGGCTAAGATATGTTGGGATAGCTTACTTAAACTTTATCAAATTTAAGTCATGGGTAAACCTTAAAATTGTTTTATGTTAATAAAAATTTCTGTGGTACATAAAATCAATAGCTATCCAGTTTAAGACAAAATCATTGGTTGTCAAATAATGTTTTCTTCTTTCAGAAAGATTTACCAAGCGTTACATTAATATTTAGCTAGCTGTTTTGGCTAAGAAAAGACCAGATTCTGCTCTATTGTATGTAAAGTAACTGTCTCATTTCTGGCATTTTAAGTCCAGTGCTTATAACAAAATTAATTCTTTTTTTTTTTTTTTTTTTTTTTGATTTTCGAGGTAGGGTTTCACTCTGGCCCAGGCTGACCTGGAATTCACTATGGAGTCTCAGGGTGGCCTCGAACTCATGGTGATCCTCCTACCTCTGCCTCCCGAGTGCTGGGATTAAAGGCATGCGCCACCACGCCCGGCTACAAAATTAATTCTTAAGACATATTCCCTACTTTAGGGTACAGCTTCATGCTCAAACTATGGTCCTCATCTAAAAAAATTAATTTCAAGCTCTGTGGTTCTGTTTCCAACATTCTCTGGGTAATTGGTACCCATACAGGTATCTGAACTAATCAAAGATGTTTTAAAACACAGGTGCTAAGACTTTATACTGTCTTATTTGTTGTTTTCTAACAATTTCTATGTTAAATTAATTAGTTAGTTTGTAAATCTATTGGTACTGTTTTCAAGACTGATAACACTTTCTGCCTATATTTACAAATGTTATATATTTAATGTGTGAGATGTGCCTACTTCTAATACCTCAGATATATGGCTTATGCTGCCACCGTACAACAAAAACATTTAAAGATAGGACAAAATGATTTTAGAAGCCCTTGTGCCATTCTTTAACTAAATGTATTTCAGTAATCAAATGTGCTCTATATGTACATACATCCAGGCTGGTGTAACTTCCTTTCTAAGTGTGTTAATTAGCTACATAGAAGCCAAAGCCAATTGGAATCATCGGCACAAAAGGGGCCAATAATTTGGCCTGTGCTCCCAGGTCATGAGGCTCTGGAGATGATGGGACACTTCTACATTGGCCCCCTGGTAAGTCACCTGTCTTCCTGAGCAGGGAGGATACAGAGACCCCCAAAAAACTGGTGTACAATCTGAAACAGGAGAGTCACAATTGAGGAGCAATCAGTCCTCCTGACTTCCCAAAGAAGGGAAAACTACATTGCCAGCACAGCCCTGATTCACCCTGACAGAAAACACCAGTTAGCTATAGGCCTACTCCTGGGTCCCTAATGTCTCTTTGGAGAGCCATTAGTGACCTCCAAAATTAATCCTTAATTAAATTTTGCCTATCTGCATGGTCTTAAACACTCAGAGAGAAATGTATAACCAAAGATAAAAGTACATTAAATATATAAATTGCCTATTAAGTAAGATAACAAGAGCTTTCCAAAAGGGGAAACAAACAAACATTAAGACATCTTTCCCCCATAGTTCTAATTCTATAATAAAGAAAAAAAAAAAACAACTATAGATGTCAAAAGGGTTATTTTCAAATCTAGACTATATAAATAAGTTCTGAGACCAAAACATATTTGTACAGCCTTTAATGGCACCCAATAGCTCTCTATTATCAAGGTTAAATGTTATGTATATGTAACTGATAACTCTGCTAATATCTCATCTGTTTTACAAGCCATATCAAATATTATTGTGCCATTTATTGAACAGTTCTGAAAGAAAATCTCAGCGAGCTAATCCTCAGATGGTCCTGAGACAATACAAGCCTGTCTACCTGAATCACCTTGACCTCCAAAAGGACCAATTTGATCTGTGCTCACTTCTCATTAACTCCTTACTTTTATTCTTTCTCCCCAATATTCTCTTCCAAGAGTATCTTCCTACACTCTGGGGTCCATTAAAATAGTTCCCCTCTCTGGGAGAGACTCTCTATGTGAAACAAGTCCCCACTTCATGTCCCATTCAGCAGGAAATAGTAAATGATCTGATGTCTTCATCCCTTGTCCTCTAAAAGCAGTAGAGTGTCTTCTCATAAGAGGGAGAAATAAAGGGGGATAGAATTAGGCTGACTGGACCCCTGAAGGTAAAAAGGACAAGAAAAATTTTCTTATCTCTTGTCCATTTCCAAAGAACTGTTTTTCCATTGGTGCTCTGAGACCCTTGTTCCACAAATGACAGGCCTCATCCTCTTTGATGCAGGTCAAGTTATGTCTGTCTCCCTATCCATCTCTAAGCCAACCAGAGCTGAATGCCTACTCAATATTTCCATAATCAGAACCAGTTGTGTCAAGACACCACCTCTCCTTTGGTACAAAAGGAGTAACCACCCCATATATAAATATTTCCTCTCCCCAGTCTTGATTGCTTCACAGGTGTATCTCTATGAAAAATCTACAAACTCCACCTGTGCCAACTGCCTACACCAACTGAAAAAGATATTCATCCCTCTGCTGGTGGACCTTGGCATAATCCTGTCTCTGGGTGCCCCTGGTGACCAACAGCAACTTTTTCACAGGTGTGATACCTCAAAACAGTCTAGTCTTAGACTTCATTACTGCTAAACTTGGGGGGCATATATTGTCTTATGACAAAAATATTGTTTTCTTTGTTAACAAATCAATTGTTATTAAGCTGTTTGACTGCTACAAGCCTGAGGACCCCACCACCTGGTTCTCTAACCCTTTAGTTACTTGGCTTTTCCTTAGCCCCTTCCTTACTATAGAAACCCTATTACTTGCAGCCCCCTGTCTCATCAAATTTTTCAGATAACAAATAACTAATATTGCTAAAGTTGCTATTAATCATGTCCTTGTACACCACCTAACTCTATCTGGACCTATGATTAATTTTAAAGAACTCATTTGGGATGGCACTACCCCATGATAAAAACAAAGGGGGAGTTGTTGGGCACTATCAGGCACAGACTGGAGCCTTCTAGAGAGGGGCCTGAGCTTCCAGGCAGGGCTAAGGACCCCCAGGCTATAGGAGGCCACTCCTCTCCAAGCCAGGCACACCTGAACTTAGGCTCTGCCCATAGCCCTGTAACCTTTGGCCAGTTGCCTAGGAAACTCCTTATCAGCCTTTACACAGCCCATCCCCCTGAGACCCTAGATCACCTGATACTCCCCTCCCCACCATTGCCTGAGTGCTAGAATGAATGTCCCCATATACTAATTAGACATGAGAAATGAACTTGGTATGTCCAATCCCCTTAGGACCCTTCCCCCACCCTCAGATGCTTATAAACCCATTTCACTGACAATAAACTGAGAGAGCTGTTCAACTTTCTCCCAGGGGTGTTTTTCTCTTGTCACATGCTCACACACCCCTAGTTGCCTGGATGCCTTGGGGGGGCGGGGGAAGGGAACCACGGCCGAACCCCCCCCCCCCACCAGCAAGAATCCAGGAACCCACACCACTCCACAATCTCTCCAGCCCAGGAACAGTATATTTTTAAAGAGCTTTATGAGGGCCTGGACGCTGCTACATATGATCCATAGCCCTTTCAAAACTGTAACAGCTCACAGAGATAGCTTAAAAGTGTTTTGTTTCTTATTGCAACTGGAGTTAAAATGAACTCTTCTCATCACAATGTGAATTATATTTACATTTATTTGTAACTATGCTACTTTTTTCTCAAACAAAACTCCTTACTTACTTTTAAAAATTGAAGCAAGGTGGCTGGAGAGATGGCTTAGCGGTTAAGCATGTGCCTGTGAAGCCTAAGGACCCCAGTTCAAGGCTCGATTCCCAAGGACCCATGTTAGCCAGATGCACAAGGGGGCACACGTGTCTGGAGTTCATTTGCAGTGGCTGGAAGCCACTGGAGTGCCCATTCTCTCTATTTCTCTCTATCTGCCTCTTTCACTGTTGCTGTCAAATAAATAAATAAATTAATTAATTAATTTAAAAAATTGAAGCAAGGTATTTGGTTGTTGTGTGCTTACTTTTTATTTCCTACAAAAGACTAATGTTGTATAGTGTTGAAGCATATTAACTGACTAATAAGTTAAAACAACCCACAGAAAATTATGTGTTATGTACTGGTTGTCATAGGAATACTAGATCAACATTAAACCCAATGAAGCCCATGGAAAAGGACCACACTTGAGCAAAGGTGAATAATGAAAGCTGAAAGCATTTTTCATGGTGTGAATTGTTGTCTATGGCATGGTACAGATTATTACAGATTTGGAGGATTCCTCCACCCATATCTCATCTACTTAAAATACATTCTAACTGATCTCTCACACACTCTGAAATATAAGTTCATAGGCAATAGGTTGATACCCCTAATGATGCCCCTAATGAACCCACACAGCTGCTACTGTCAACCTGTTGTTCATATGCTAGTACCTTGTCTTCTCATTCAGGGCTCCCTTGCAGATGCTGCTGACTCTGCTCCTCTCTTCTGCCACCTGGGAACAATTGTCCATCTTGTTTAAATCTCTTATTGGATTTGCACCAAGCATGAGAAATCTGGTAGAAATCTGGTCCCTATTCTTCTCCCCTGTCTCTTGTCCTTTCCTTAAGTGTTTTTTTTTTTTTTTTTTTTTTTTTTAATCATTGAGTCAGCCACAATTTTTCTTTACTTTTGGGTCATAACTTTCTTTCCCTCTAACCTGGAAATCTTGTCTGTTTTACTGTTATGAGGATGACTTTTGTTTACTCTTCAGGTGTCAAGTTAATAGATATTTTCTATGATAAAGTCTTACTATAGCTTCCTTTCCCCTGCCTCAAACATACTCAGATGATCTGCTGTCTTTACACCCAGGAAATTCCACTTATTCAGTTATTTTATTTGGTTGTAATCATCTCTTTCCTTTATCTTATGTTTAACACTTTCTCTGCATAGATGAACATTTATAATCCATTTACAACAAAAAGATTAAAAATTCAAAATGCCTCATTTTAAATTAAGCAAACTTTTCTTCTTCTGACTATGATAATACAATGCCACCCAATATGTACAATACCCCAATGCACATGCTTGATGTATCTGGCAAGGAACATATTAGGGGTGATGAACGATTGGAAGACATGGGGAAGAGAGTGGGTTCAGGCCATATGTAGTTCTTCAAATCTTCCAGTCAATTAAAATCAATAAAACTTAAGAGTTCCTTTTGACTTTTTGTATCATTGAAAGGTTGTTCATGTGTTTTGAACTTCAGATTTTATCTTTATCAGCATTTTTGGAATACTTATTTAAGAAGGGAAAAAAAAAAAATTAAAAGACAGACCTCTGCAGGTTTCACATGAATTCTTGCTGGAAGAAAATCAAAGGCAACTTTCATGCTGTTTCTTTTTATTTAGTCTCATTTGAAAAGATTTTTAAGGTATAAAGGACATCATCAGTACTCCAAATACAGAATTATGTATGTGGTTAGAATCAATCATTTGACATTTTAGATAGATCACAAAGTTGGTGTTGTTAATTGTGAGTAGCTTCGGTGAACATTAAAGAAACTTTGCATTACCTCCACCCATATCTCTCAGCAACTCAGTTGATAAATATTTTAGGAATTTATCTTTATCCAGAATGGCTCATTTTAAATAAAAATTTTATGTGTGACTTTAATTGTCCATAGATAATTTTGTCAAGTGCTATAAAGTTTGAAGTGAAATATATATTTTTTCTATATTACATATTTATACGACTATGTGTTTATGCATCTATATATGGATGTGATGAAATTCTGTGCACTGATTGACATCATAAAAGCATGGAATGTCATGATGATCTACATTACCTTTCCATTCTAACAATTTACTATGCTGTTTGCGTAGGTGACAATAAAAAGGTACTTTAGGCACTATGTATATATCTCAAGACTAAAAGCTCTTTTTATGGTGGCACTCATCTAACCTTTACAGCAGTATTTCTTCAACTGTGTAAAATGTCTTAGCCTCAAAGTTTTATTATCATTTCTGTTTTTAAAGTGAGATCTGAGAGACAGGAGTTATATCTAAATATATCTTTCCAAGAAAAATTGACCCAAATAATGTAATTTTCCATTAATATTTACTTCCAAAATCCTATGTGAAATACTGACACAAACACCTAGTATATTGGCTATTATTGAAGGGTGAAGCTTGGTGTGGTAGAGGTTCTTTAAATTCCTTACAGGAGTGGGTTTTATTAAGAATCTGAGATTTTTGCCTTTATTTTTCAGAATCTTCTTTGAATGAAAAAACAAAAATAAGTATGTCTTTATTTATTTACATATTTATTTATTTGCTAATTAGTTCCTTATCTGACAGTAGTTTCCATTTTGGCTTAATTGTTTGAGGTTCACATTAAAATTGTTAAGGGGCAGAGTTTTTCCATGTCCACTCTGCTGTCCTTACAGCAGCCCTCATAATATGGGACACCAGAGTGGTGCATTTGATGTGATTGATGAAACTACATTGACACATCATTCTCATGAAAGTCCACTGTTACAAGGGGCAGCATGTCACAAATTTGCAACAATCTACAGTCATGAGCCCCAATTGTCCTGCCAGAGACAATAGCTTCCCTGATTTGAAAATATTTAATTCCCTGCTATTTATTTCTCTATCCTTCCTAAATCTTGGAAACCACTGACCTTTGTTCTGTTTTCATATCTTTGCTATTTCCAAATGTCATGCAACTGAAACTACACAGTATTTATCGTCCTCTAGCTGTTTGCTTTCACTCAGTAACACACACTCAAATAACATGTATTTTCAGGACTTAATAGCTCATAACATATTAGTACCAAATAATTTTATATTGTTCGTTGTTCCTCTGTGTCCAGCTCACTGTCTGAGGAACATATTAGCTACAGCCACATTCTGGATGACATGAATAAAACTTCTATCAAAATCCTGAGTCCTCTGTACCCAACATGACTCTTGCATTCATGACCTCACAGTGCCTGTTACCTGAACAATACTGAGTCCATCAACATGTCCTCATGGATGATGGAGGAAGGCAATTAAAAAACAATGACACAAAACTAGAAAAACTAGTTGAAAAAGATGGGGCTTTATGAAAAGGTGAGTGGAGAAGGGGGAACAAAATAACATGCAACTGTTGTCTATAAATATTTAGGATCATAACTGCCTGATCATATGATAGTCATGCATTTCATTTGGTAAGAAATCAACAAACTTCCTTCTAAAGTGGCTGCCCCACAAAACAGTGAGAGTTCCTGTTGATCAACACAATCAACAATATATAATATTGCCAGTATTTGAGAATTTTTGCCATTCAAGTAGGTGTGTAGTAGGATCTCCTTGTTATTTTAATTTTCATGATGGCACAAAATATAGAGAATGTTTTCAATAAATAAGTTACCAAGTATGTATATGATTTGGTAAGATAAGTTTTAAGGTCTGGTTGTTACTTTTAAATGAAATTGTTTTTATATTTTAAAGAGTTCTTTGTATATTTTGTAAGACAGTTCTTTATCAGTTATGGCATGTGCAATTATTTTTCTCTTTGTCAATGGTTTATCTTGCCATTACCTTGACTGTGGATTTTGAAGAGATATATTTATGCAGCTCGGTTTAGCCATTTCTTCTTTGGTGGAATATAGCTTTAGTGTTGTATTTATAAAGTAGCCACCAAACCCAAGACTATCTGTGATTTCTCCTGTAAAAAAAACTCTACAAATTTTATAACTTTAGAATTTTTTTTCAATTAAGTAGAAACTTTATATGGGTACAACATATGTTGGTAAAATCATTTCCCTCCTCCCTACCCCCACTCCACTAAGGGCTTTTCTTACTGGGATTGATAGTATTCACCACGGAATAGTGGGTTATGAGTTGTGAGAGCATCAGTCAGTCGTTTTGGGAGGGGGCAATGCCTCTGGATATTTTCTCCCATCCTGTGGCTCTTACGTTCTTTCCACATCCTCTTCCACAAAATTCCCTGAGCCTTGGTGGGCGTGCTTTTATGTCTACTTTGGAGTTGAGCTCTCTGGTACTTCTGGATTTCTGCTTGTGCATGGTTAATATCTTCTGTATCTGTCTCCATCATCCTGACATGAGTTGTCAGGCTCACCATGGAAGCAGCACTCTTGCTCATCTCACCAGTTCCTCTGTGTGGTTTCACCTGAGCCCTAGCTGTTGTGCTAGGAGTGGTTCATCTCCTGCCAAGGAGTCATCTATATTAATAGATTTAATTAATTAATAGAATTATCTCATCTTCTTAATAGATTTCAGTTGTTCTCAGTTCTTGTTGATTTCTGAAAAATAAAAACAGACCTTCCAATGAGGAGTGAAATCAGAACAGATAAAAGGGGATAAGCATTGTTAATTTAGATAGTTTTTGATTGGTGTCACCTCTCTTTTGGCCAAGGACCAGAGAGAGCTTTCTCCTTAGAGTCTGTAATCCTTATCTCCATATGATTCTGACTTGGTTCTCAGTTCCAGCTATAGATTGCTTTCTACTGAGTGGATCTCTTAGCCAATTAGAAAGCCACTGGCTACCAAACTAGGCTGTGTGCCACTATTGCATAGGTATGCACAACTTGTCAGGCTGGTTGCTTTCATATAGCAGTGTCCCCTGCTTGCTCACAATGTTGTTGGCCATTTTTACCCAGCAGCTCATGTAGTGCTTTTCAGCAGTATTATAGGAGTTTAACATCTGGAACTGGCTTCCTTCCAGATTCATCTGGATCTCTTGATGTTCTGCTTTGGCACATGTAGCACCTTCAGCAGTAGGTACTTACCCTTTACCTCAGCAGATAATCAACTGTTTGGACAGAAGCCTGTCTTGTTTGGGGAACCATCTATGTCTCTCTGATCAATAGCTCAATGTTGGTTGTAACCAATTTGTGGTACTGGCAATTACAAGCCAAATGTTTCAAGGTTAGGCTTCATCCCATCCTCTCCAGGGCCCTTCTTACCAGACAATCTCTCCATGCCCCTATTTAGGCTTATATCTTTTAGGTTTATATGGTACCAATTAATTTTGGATTTGTTTTTGTATATATCTCTCCCCACCCTTCTGTGCCCCTCCCCCAAACCCTTCAATCCCTCTTATCAGTTCTTTGAGTTGCTTATCAGTTGTTCCAGTTTAGGAACCACAGATGAGGGAGAACATATGGCATTCATCTTTCTGTGATTCTGTGAGTTAACTTAGTATGATCTATTTTAAGTCTGTCTACTTTCCTACAAATTTTATTGTATCATTTTCCTTACTACTAAGTCAAGTTTCATTGAGTATATGTACCACATTTTCATTATCTGTTCTGGGTTGATTCCCATTCTAGCTATTGTGAATTGAGCATCTATAAGCATGGTTTAGCAAATATCCGTGCAGTGAATAATGGATGAGTCTTTAAGGTAGATGCCCAGTACAGGGATTATTGGGTCAGTTGCTATCTCTATTTTCATCTTTTTCAGGAGACTCCATATTGATTTCCATAGTGGTTGTACAAGTTTGTATTCACATCAGCCAGCAGTAAATAAGGGTCCCACCTTTCTTTCTTTCTTTTTTTTTTTATTATGGACATACTTAGTATAAATACATTATGTACTGGTACCATCCTTGCCCTCATTCCTGCCCCTATTCTGCTGGGGCCCCTTCTCAGTGGAGTTGCACATGTTCACCATGGTGTTGAGGATTATGCATTGTGTCAACAGCAGTCAGTTACTGGTGGGAGGAAATGCCTCTGAGCATGATGTCCCAACCTGTGTTTCTTACAATCTTTCTGTTTCTTTATCCACAGAATACCCTGAGCTATGGTGAGAGTGTTTTAAGTTTACTTCAGCGATGAGCTCTTAGGAGCCTCTGGATCCCTGCTTTAGTAAATGTTGAGTATGCTTAGCATCTGTCTCATTCGCCCTGGTGATGATTGTCAGACTCACCATGGAAGCAGGACTCTTGCTCATATCCCCAGTTCCTCTGTGGTTTAGCCTCAGCCTTGACTGAGAATGCAAGGGTAATTTATCTCCTTGGGTCTCACTACCTTCTGAAAAAGAAAAACAGATTATCCAATGGAGAGTGACATCAGCATAGGTTAAATGGGATGAGTGTGAATAATTTAGGAAGAATTTGATGCATGTAGCCCCTGTTTTAGCCAAAGGCTAGTGGGAGCATGACACTGGAGAGCATAATCTTTTGTCTCCATAGGTTTGTGACCTGGTTCATAATTCCAGATATGGGTTCCTTTCTACTGAGCAGATCTCTTAGCCAATTAGAAAGGCATTGGTTACCTATCAAGACTGTGTGCCAGCATTGCACTGGTGTGTACTTTTTTTCAGGCTGGTTGCTTCTGAGTAGCTTAGAACCCTGCTTGCTCATACCATTGTTGGCCGCTTTCCACTAGTAGTTCATGTAGTGCTTTCCAGCACTAGATGGGCTAATTATCTGGGGAATGGCTTTGTTCAGAATTCCAGCCAGTTCTCTCCATGTTCTGTGTCAGCAGCATATGGTGTATTCAGCAACAGGATCTTACCTTTTACCTCAAGTGGGTAATTAAGAGCTTTGATAGAAGCCTGTCTCATTTGGGGGACCTTGTAGGCCTTTCCAATCAATTGTGGATAATAACAGATTTCTGGCACTGGGAGTAATAGCATCCCACCCTTTTTTTTAGGTGCTTCCCCCATACTCTGGTTGAGGGTTAAATATTTTAGTTTATCTCCAAGGATAAAAGTTTCTATGGCACCAGTTCGTGTTGGTTTATTTGTTTATTTCCCCACACCTTTCCCTTCTTCTTCCCATAAATCCTTACATCCCTATTGTCTGGGCCTTAAATTGCCTATCAGGTATGTCAGCAATGCTGGCTGATACAGGTCAGTAACCACAGATGATTGAGATCTTGCAGCATTTGTCTTTCTGTGATTATGTGAGTTCTGTGAATATGATCTGTTCCAATTCTGTCTGTTTTTATACATATTTAAATGTATCATTTTTGTCATATTGCTGAGTAGAATTCCATTGTGTAAGTATTCCACAACTTCATTATCCATTCATCCAATGATAAGTACCTGGGTTTATTCCAGTTCTTAGCTATTATGACTTGAGCAGCTATAAACATTATTGAGCAAATATCTCTATAGTTAAGTGTGGAAATTTAGGATAAATGCCCAGTAAAGGAATAACTGGGTCTTTTGGTAGCTCTACATTCATCTTTTTTAGGAATCCCCACATTCGTTTCCATGGTGGTTTTATAAATTTATATTCCCACCAACGGTGAATAAGGGTTCCCTCTTCTCCACATCCTTGCTAACATTTTTTGTTTGATTTTTTAATAATTGCCATCCTTACTGTAGTAAGGTGAAACCCCATAGTTGTTTTACTTTGCATATCCCTGATGGTTAGGGATGTTGCCAATTTTCTTAAGTGTGTATTAGCCATTTGTACTTCTTCCTTGGAGAGTTTCCTATTCAGTTCTCTGCCCCAATGTTGGAGTGGGTTGTTTGCTTTTTTTATTGCTTAGTTTTTGAGTTCTTTGTAGATTCTAGATATTAGGCCTCTGTCAATGATATAGCCGGCAAAAATTTATTCCCATTTGGTGGGTAAGGTATTGGCTCTTATTATGGTATGTTTGTCTGTACAAAAGCAAAAAGATTTTAAAATCCTATTGGTTGAGTGATTATTTAATTTCCTGGGCTACTGGGGTTTTGTTCAGGAAGTCTTTCCCCAGTCCTATATTGTGGAGAATTCCTACTATTTTTTCTTCCAGTAGGAAAAGAGTTTGAGGTCTTATATTGAGGTCTTTAATCCATTTGGACTTGATTTAGCTATAGTTACTTGACCTAAGGTCTGGGTCTTCAATTCTGTTCCATTGGTCTATATTTCTGTTTAATGCCAGTTCCATGCTGTTGTTGTTACTAAGGCTTTGTAATATTGCTTCATATTAGGTATGGTGATATCTCCAGAGGTTTTTTCTTTTTCTGAGGAAATGTTTGGATATCTGAGGCCTGCTACATTCCATACAAATTTTGAGATCATTTTTTTCTGTCTCTGTAAAAAATTGTGCTGGAAATTTTATTGGTTGCAATAATCTGTGTATTGCATTTGGTAGAATTGCCATTTTCATACTATTAATGTACCTATGTAGGAGAATGTGAGGTCTTTCCATCTGCTCAAGTCCTCCTCAGTTTAGCTCTTGAGTGTTTTTATGTTTGTATTATATATATCTTTCACATCCATGATTAGTGTTATTCCAAGCTATTTAACATTTTTTTATTGTTGTTGCTACTGAAAATGGGACAGCCTCACTGATTTCTTTCTCTGTATATCTTTCCTTTGGGGTGGAATGTTCTGTAGCTCTCCGTTAAGTCTAGTTGATCTATGGTGTTGTTGAACTTTCTTACTTCCCTGTTGATTTTGTTTGGATGATCTGTCTACTGATGATAGTGGAGTATTGAAGTCCCCAACTGTGATGGTGCTGGTTTTTATTTCCATTTTGTTGTTAACTAAGTTTGCTTTATAAACTGTGGTGTACCTATGTTTGATGCATATAGTTTTATGATTGTCATGTCCTCTTGTTGGATTGTTCCCTTGATGAGTGAGAAGTGGCCTTCTTTGTCTTCTTTTATTACTTTTGGTTTGAAGTCTATTTTATCAGATATTACTATAGCAACACTTGTTTGTTTCTTATTTCCTTTTGCTTGGAATATCATTTTCTATCATTTCCCTCTAAGGAGGTTTCTGTCTTTTGAGGTGAGGTGGGTTTATAGAAAACAGTGAAACAAAGGGTCAATTCTTCTCCTCCACCTTGTTAACTTGTGACTTTTGATGAGTGAGTTAAGACCATTACTACTATTTAAGGATATAACTCTGAGGTTTGATTTAATCCCTGCCATGTTTGGATACTTTATATGGTTTGTTGTTTTCTTAGATTTTGTACTTTTTTGAGCCTGCTCTAGTTTTAGTTATTTTGTTCATTTTATTGTAGGCTTATGAGATTGGTTGTTTGACTCTGTTGAGAATTCCCTGAAGTATTCTCTGTAGGTTTGGATTTGTGTTTATATAATTGTAGAGCTGGCTTTTATCATGGAAATATTTTCTCTTACTGTCTATTATGAAGGACACTTTCACTGGGTACAGTAGATTGGTTGGAAGCCACAGTTTTTTAGACTTTGAAATGTAATATTCCAGGACCTTCTGGCTTTCATTGTTTCCATGGAAAAATCTGTGGTAATTTTGATGAGATTGTCTTTGTATGTAATGTACTGTTTGTCTCTTGCTGATTTTAGTGCTCTCTCTTTGTTTTCATTGTTTAAGGCTTTAAAAATGATGTGCCTTGAAGAGTTGCTGCTTTGATCCAGTATGTTTGGAATTTTTCTTTCTTTCTCTTTTTTTTTTTTTTTTAGCTTCTTGTATCTTAATGGATCTCTCTCTCTCTCTTTCTTTTTGTTGTTTTTTCAGGGTAGGGTTTCACACTAGCCCAGGCTGACCCAGAATTCACAATGTAGTCTCAGGATGGCCTTAAACTCATGGTGATCCCACTACCTCTGCCTTCCGAGTGCTGGGATTAAAGGTGTGTGCCACCATGCCTGGCAAGAGACTCTCTTTTGAATGGATGGGGAACTTTTCTTTGATAATTTTTGTTGAATAAGTTCTCCAAGCCTTTGGTCTGAATTTTTGCCCCTTCTGATATACCCATGATATGAATGTTATGATATTATATGGTATCCCATGGTTCCCTCATGTTCTGTTCATAAGTTTTTCTGAATTTATTAAACTTTTTGGACTTCCAAACTGTTTCTTCCCTTTTGTCTTCCAGCTCTGAGATTCTGTCTTCCACATGATTGACCCTGTTATTGAAGGTTTCTAGCTATATTTTCACTTCTTCAATTTGGCTTATATCTTATGTTGACTTTTTCTGTATACTATCCATCCCTTTATTGAGTTCCAGTTTCAGGTCATATTTTGATTTTCTTAATGCTTCTTGGAATTTATTCTTTCATTTACTTATGTCTTCCTTAAGCATAACCAGCTGGTTACTGAAATCCTCTACTTTTGATTCACCTTCAATTCATTTATGTCTTTTTTTATATCTCTGGTTTTTGCCTATTAGATAAAGCCTAATGAAGACAGCTGTGTGCATTTAATTAATTTATTTTTTTGCTGTTGATGATTTGCTACCAGTTCTGCCATTTGCTTGATCAATGGCACACATATTGTATCTGCATTTTGATGTTTTATTCCTATTGTCCCCTCTGTTTTTATTGGAGACTTCCATTTCAAGACTTGGAAACCTTGTTTGAGATCTCTGTGTGGGAATCTTATTTATTAAGGAAGAAACAAGAGTTTTCCCTTATAGGGTCTTTAGTGATCGTTCTGTTTTTTTTTTTTCGTCTGAAGAGAATAAGCTAATAATGTCTCTGTATTTTGGAATGCACAGGGTTTGGAGGGCATAAGTGCACCAACTGCTCAGGTGCTTATTACCAAAGGTGGGATTGGTGGTCTGGGATTCCTTTGACCTGGTCTCAGCTGTGTCTTGTCCTTGGCTCAGAGGACATAGCACATGTACTTGTTCTCCTACCATACCCAGATGGGCAGGTTATGGGGGACTCACAGGTTCCCCCCTGGCAGGTGATTGCCTGATTTTCCTGTGTTCCCCATCTGGGACTGAAGTGATGTCCCAAGTAGTCACTAGTAGTGGGGCAAAGCATTGGAGATATGGTGGGGTTCACTAGCTTCAAAATCCCAGACTGGATCAAGGTATTGGCTGGTGTGGAGGAGATAGGGGCACTGGCCAAGGGGTGCACACAAAGACACCTATAGGAAGTACAGGGTGTGGAGGGTTCATTAGTAGGAGGAGCAGAGGCATCCTGCAGGCCAGTCCACCAACAATGGAAGACAGTGGAGTGCAGCTGGATATAGGAGGACAGGTGGGCCATGGGTTCAGTTGGCAGTGCCTGAAGGAGCCTGATGTGGAACTTACACAGTAGGGGGCCTCTTGGAGGCAGGGACAGGCACATAGGCCACCACAGACACAGTGGGGATAGTGGGGCTCTGGGAGTCAGGGAATTGCATGTGGGCTACCAACAGACACAGTTGGGAGGTCTCCAGGAGACAGGAAAGGTGCATAGGCCATGGACACAGGAACCTGCAAGTAGCACAGCAGAGAACCTGGTCAGGAAGTCAGTGGAGTGGAGGCTGGGGAGAATGGTTAGGGGACCCAAGGTTCTTGTGAGCTATATGAGAGCATGGGAATCTGCAGATTCCCAACTGTGCCCCTTTATGCCTGCACACTGGAGATCTGCGAAGACTTACTAAAACTGGAGTCCCACATATTTTATCTGATATTACCCTCAGAGCTGAAACATGGTTAGAAGGCCCCCATCTTGACTGGAAGTGGACAAGGGTCACTCTTTCCCCACATCTTTGCCAAATTTTATTGTAATTTGATTTTTAATAATTGCCATCCTGATTGTTGTAACGTGGAATTTCATAGTTGTTTAAATTTTAATTTTCATGATGATTAAGAATGTTAAACATTTCCTTAGGGGAGTATTATCCATTTGTATTTCTTCGTTTGAGAATTCCTATTCAGTTCTCTGACCTATATTTTGAGTGGATTGTTTGATTTTTTTTAATTGTTTAGTTTACTGAGTTCTTTGTAGATTCTAGATATTAGGTCTCTGTCAGTAGAATAGCTGGCAAAGATTTTCTCCTATTCTCTGGGTAGTCTGCTGGCTCTGTTTATGGTATGCTTGTCTATAGAAAAGCTTTTTAGCTTCATGAGGTACCATTGGTTGAGTGAATGTTTAATTTCTGGGGATACTGGTATATTGTTAAGGAATTCTTTCCCCAATCCTATGCCGGGCTCCGCCGGCGGGGGCAGGTAGTGCCGAGGGAAGGACCAGGTCCGCTGGTTCCTCCCGAGGGGTTGAGGAGGAGATGAGCGTCCGACGACTCAGACCTTTCCTGGCCACCGGAGAAAAACCACACTGAGTCGGGAGTCTTGTCGAAGCAGGAACTCGATTTATTGCTATGAACAGTTGCCTATATAATGTTGGGGATGAAGGCGCGGATTCTAGGATGGTGGGGGAAGGTAAGGGCCAATAGTAAACTGTGACTATTGAAATGATAATTCTAACTCCCATGTGGAGGTAGCAGGTAAGAAGCCATTAGGCGTCTTGCTGAGTCACGTCTGGCCAGAGGCAGATCACCAAACTTTAGCTAGGCTCAGGAAGTTCCACTAGGCCTCACACCTGGGCCTTTCAGAGGCCAACACTCCTATACCATGAGGGTTCCCCCTATTTTTTCATCCAGTAGTTTGAAAATTTCTGGTATTATATTGAGGTCTTTAATCCACCTGGAGTTGATTTGGGGGCATAGTGAGAGGAATGGGTCCAGTTTCATTTTTCTTCATGTGATTAGCCAATTTGAGCAGCATGATTTATTGAAAAAGCCGTCTTTCTTCAGTGTACATTGTTGAAACCTTTGTCAAAAATCAAGTCACTGTAGTTACTTGAGCTAAGTGTTGGTCTTCAATTCCATTCCATTGCTCTATATGCCTGGTTTTATGCCACTACCATGCTATTTTTGTTACTATGGCTTTGTAGTATAGCTCTAGATTGGGTATGGTATCAACCTCCAGAGATGTTTCTTTTTTTTCTTTATTAGTTAGTTTTGTATTTATCAAATACAGTCATTTTGGTACCATTATTAGGCTCATCCATGACCTACCCCCTCCCCTTGGCCCCTCCATGTTAAGGTATATGGATCATGCATTGTGGAGTTAGCCCACAGTCCTGTGTAAGATAAATGTCCATGCATGTCATGTTTCTTTTGATGACATTATTTGTTGGGCCCTGAAAGGCCCGGACGCAAGGCCTAGTGTAACTTCCTGAGCCTAGCTAAAGTTTGGCGACCTGTCTCTGGCCAGCTAGGACTCAGCAAGACGCTTAATGGCTTATTGCCTGCCACCTCTGTGTGGCAGTTGAAATTATCATTTCAATAGTTACAGTTTACTATTGCCCCTTACCTTTCTCCACCATCCTAAAATCCCCGCCTTCATCCCCAACATTATATAGGCAACTGCTTATAGCAGTAAAGCGAGTTCCTGCTTCGACAAGACTCCCAACTCAGTGTGGTTTTTCTCTGGTGGCCAGGAGAGGTCTGAGTTGTCAGATGCTCATCTCCTTCTCAACCCCTTGGGAGGAACCAGCAGGCCTGGTCCTTCACTCAGCACTACCTGCCCCCGCCAGCGGAGCCTGGCAATTATTGAATATCCCAGTCTTCTGCCATTCTATATGAACTATGTGAATATTTTTTCTATCTCTGTAAAGGGTGATGCTGGGAATTTTATAGGTATTGTGTTGAGTCTGTTTATTGCTTTTGGCAGAATTACCATTTCACAATATTAACTCTACCTATACATGGAAGATACTTCCCTCTTCTCATTTTCTCATTAATTTATTTTTTGAGTGGGTTTATGTTTTTATTATATAGGTCCTTAACTTTCTTGGTTAGTGTTATTCCAAGGTATTTTATTGTGTATGTGTGTGTGTGAGTGTGTGTGTGTGTGTGTTGAAAATGGGACAGCCGGACATGGTGGCACATACATTTAATCGCAGCACTCGGGAGGCAGAGGTAGGAGGATCACCATGAGTTCAAGGCCACCCTGAGACTACACAGTGAATTCCAGGTCAGCCTGAGCTAGAGTGAGACCCTACCTTGAAAAACCAAAAAAGGAAAAAAGAAAGAAAATGGGACAGCCTCCTTGACTTCTTTCTCTCTATATATTTTTGCAAATAGGAAAGCTGTTGATTTTTTATTTATTAATTAGTTTTGTACTCAATGAATATAGTCAATTTGGTACCATTGTTAAGCTCATCCATGACCTCTCCCCTCCCCCTGGCCCCTCCTTGTTGAGGTATATGGGTCATGCATTCTGGAGTTAGCCCACAGTTATGGGTAGGATAAATGTGTCTGCATATCACGACCCAACATGTGACTCTGACATTCTTTCTGTCCTCTCTTCCGCAAAATTTCCGTGAGCCATCTTGGGTTCATTTTTGGTCTGCTTCAATGATGAGGTGTTGGGGGCCTCTGAGGCTCTGGCTCTCTGATTTGGTAGGAGTTGATTTTTCTCTGTGTTGATCTCCTTCCCCCTTGTGTTGGTACCCGGTTCACCAAGAAAACATAACCCTTGCTTGTTTTGCCAATTGTTCTTAGTTTCAGCCAGGGCCCTTTTGAGGTATGATGGGGTGGCTCTCTCCTTAGGATCTACATCTATCTGAAAAAGAGAAGCAGATTCTCCAATGGAAAGTAAGTTAGCACCAGACAAATGAGATAACCCTTACTTTTTTATAGAGAATTTAATAGGTTTAGGCCCTCTTGTAGCCCATAAATGGTGGTAGCTTGATAATGGAGAGCAGGCTTATATTTGGATGTGGTTCTGACTTGTTTCCCAGCTCCAGCTATGGGTCCCATACCACTGAGGGGATCAATTAGCCGAATCAGGAGCAGTTGGTTTCCCACCATGGCTGTGTGCCACTATTGCACTTGTGTGAGCATCACAACAGGTTATTTGCTGCTAAGTACATTAGACCATGAGTTGCTTGGACAGATATTGGTCATTTTCCCCCATTCGCCCATGTAGCACCTTCTGGCACTAGATACGCTGACTGTCTGGGCACTGACTCTCTTCCAGCTTCTACCCATGCCATTCCATTTTACGTGTCAACCACATAAGGTGTCTTCAGCAATAGGGTCTTACCACTAACCTTTGGTGGGTCATCAAGTAATCTGATAGAAATCTGTCTTTCTTTTAGGAAACCTTGTAGTTCTCTCTGATCAAAAGCTCATTGTGGATGATAGCCACATGCTGGTACTGGGAGTTACAGGTCAGTTCTCTCTAAGAAAAGGATAACTAATATAAAAGAGTTAGAGAGAAGAGAGAGAGAGCTGTAGAATATTAAGGTCAGTCTTCATCATACCCTCTCTAGTATGTTGTGGCTCAGGTGTTCCCTCTAAGGGCCTGGTGAAGGTTGAGCCATTTGGTCTGCTTTTTAGGATGTAGAATTTTATGGTACCATTGCCGTTTGGGTCTAGATTTGTGTTTCCCACCCCCTCCGTTGCCCCCCCTACCTCCCCACCCATCAGATTGTCTAGTCCATGAGATGCTTGCTGGTTATGTAAGGCATCTTGGGTAGATTCAGGTTAGGTGCTATAGATGAGTGAGATTATGTGGTGATTTTTTTTTCTTTCTGTGATTGGGTAAGTTCACTGAGAATGATCTGCTCCAGGTTCAACCACTTTTCCTCAAATTTCATTGTGTCACTTTTTTCTTTCCGCTATATAGAATTCCGTTGTGTAGACATACCACATCTTAGTTATCCATTCTTCTAGTGATGGACATCTAGGTTGATTCCAGCTCTTAGCTATTACAAATTGAGCTGCTATAAACATGGTTGAGCAAAGCTCTCTGCACTGAGGTTTAAAGGCTTTACATGCCCAGTAAGGGAATAACTTGGTAACTCTACAGTGAACTTTTTTAGGAATCTCCATATTGCTTTCCAAAGTGGTTGTAACATCTTACATTCCCACCAACAGTGGATAAGGGTTCCTATGTCTGCACATCCTCACCAGCGTTTGTTTTCATTTGATTTTTTGATGTTTGCTATACTTATTGGGGTAAGGTGGAATCTCAAAGTTGTATCAATTTGCATTTCCCTGATGATTAGGGATGATGAACATTTTCTTAGGTGTCTGTTTGCCATTTGTATTTCTTCCTCTGTGAACTGCCTGTTCAGCTCTTTGCCCCATTTTGTGAGCGGGCTGTTTGACTTTTTACTGTTTAGATGTTTGAGTTCTTTGTAGATTCTAGAGATTAGGCCTCTGTTAGCTAGATAACCAGAAAATATTTTCTCCCATTCTGTGGGTAATCTATTGGATTTGGTTATTGTATGCTTGTCTGTAAAGAAACTCTTCAGCTTCATGTGATCCCATTAGTTGAGTGACTGTTTAAGATCATGAGCTACTGGGGTTTTGTTCAGGAAGTCTTTTTCCATTCTTATATCATGGAAAGTACTTCCTATATTTTCTGAAAAATAGTAGTTGAGTTTCTGGTCTTATATTGAGGTCTTTGATCCATTTAGACTTGAGTGTAGTGCATGGAAAAATGTGTGGATCAAGTTTCAGTTTCCTGCATATGGTTATCCAGTTTGTCCTGCACCATTTGTTGAAGATGCCGTCTTTTTTCTAGCCTATATTGTTTGGGCCTTTGTCGAATATCAAGTAGCTATAGTTGCTTGACCCAAAGTCCAGGTCCTCAAGTCTATTCCATTGGTCTATATTCCTGTTTTTATGCCAGTACCATGCTGTTTTTATTATTATGGCTTTGTAATACAGCTTTAGATCAGGTATGGTGACACCTCCGGAGGTATTTCTTTTGCTGAGGATATGGTTGGATATGTGAGGCCTTCTGCCTTTCCATATGAATATGAGATCATTTTTTCTATCTCTGTGAAGAACACTGTTGGGATTTTAATTGGATTTTCATTAAATCTGTATATTGCCTTTGGTAGGATTGCTATCTTCACAATGTTAATTCTGCCTATCCAGGATCATGGGAGGTCTTTACATTTTCTCAAGTCTTCCTCAACTTCTTCTTCTTCTTTTTTTTTTTTTTTTTTTTTGAGTGTTTTTATGTTTTTGTTGTATAGATCTTTCACTTTCTTGGTTAACGTTATTCCAAGGTATTTTTTGTTGTTGTTGTTTTAGCTATTGAAAATGGGACCATGTTCCTTATTTCTTTGTCTGTATCTTTGTAATTTGCATATGGAAAGGCTCCTGATTTTTGTGCATTGATCTTGTATCCTGCTACTTTGCTATAGGAGTTAATCACCTTCAGGAGTTTTGGGATGGAGTTTCTCGGGTCTCTTACATATACAATCATGTCTTCAGCGAATAGAGCTAACTTAACTTCTTCCTTCCAAATTGTATCCCTTTTATTTCCTTCTCCTGTCTTATTGCTTGAGCGAGTACTTCCAGTACTATATTGAAAAGCAGAGGTGAGAGTGGACAACCCTGTCTTGCTCCTGATCTTAATGGGAATTTTTCCAGTCTCTCTTCCCACAATTCCCTCATGTTCTGTTCACAGAAACTTTTGAACTTACTGAAAAATTTGAACTCTTGAGCTTTTTTTTTTCCATCTTGTATCCCAGATCAGAGTTTCTACCCTCACATGGCTGACTCTTTTCTTGAGAGCTTCTAGAGAGTTTTGGTCTTGTGCCAGTTAGGTTTGCATTTCTACTACTTTTCTATGTATAATTTCCATCCCTCTTTCAAGCTTCCTTTTCACATCATTTTCTGATTTTCTTGATGCTTCTTAGAATTCATCCTTACATTTCTTTACATCTTCATTTAGCATCGTCAGCTGATTTTTGAGGTCCTCTTTTTTTTCATTCTCCCTCATATCTCTTAATTGTCTTTGAACTCCTTCCATTTTCTTTCCTTATTAGGTCTAGTCTAGTGATGGCAGCATCCACATGATTTTTGGTCCTTTGTTGCTTTTCTGCAAGTTCTACCAGTAGCTCGGTCATGGTTGCATTGCTCATAGCTTCATTTTGGTATTCTGATCCTAATGACTCTTCTATGCTTTGATTAGAGATGTTCATTGTAGGACTGGCTGATCTAACTAGATTTTCTTGCATTTGATTTCTCATGTTATTTCTTTTGCACTGTGGTCTGCCCATCACAATGTATGGGCACAAAGGTGGTTGGATCAGCCTGGGCTCAAGTGCAATGGGAATCTGAAGCAGCCTGTGTCAGTTGCCAAGCAGCCTGGGCTTTGGCTCTCACTTGCCAAAGCCACCTGCGTTCCTGCCTGGCAGGTGCACCAAAGTTGCCTGAGCTCTCATGCAGTAATGCGCCAAAGCTGCCTGCATTTGTGCTAGGAGTGGCACTGAGGTACCAAGCACTGAAGCAACCCAAACTCTGGCACAGCAGAACACTGGGACCTGGAAGCAGTCTGAGCTCACCCCAACTGGTGTGTGGCTGGTGTGGCAGACAGAGGGGCTGGCACCTTAGCCAGCAAAAGTGACAGACAGAGACAGTCTGAGCTCGCATTGGGAGTTGTAATGGGCCTGGGCTCGTGCATGAATGTGCTGCAGCCATATCAGTAAGTGAGCAAGTGGGTGAAGCAGGCTAAGCTTTCACAAGCAGGGATTGGTGCAGCAGCACCATTTGGAAGGCAAATTGATCCAAGGAGCCTGAGCTCCAATGTGCCAGCGGGCATAGCTTGCCCAAGGTCACTCATGGGTAGTTGGTAGCAGGGTGATCGCCCCTGTGCAGTGAGGCAAGTGGAACTATGTTGGCCTAGGACCCATTTCCTACAGTAAGTGCAGGAGTTTCCTGAAGCTGGGACTGTGGGTATGGCGGCTGCTTGGGGGGAGGGGTGGACTACCTGCAAGCAAGGTAATCAGAGATTTCCTGTTTTTCCCCTCTGTGCCCTCCCACTGGCAATCTGTTGGAGATTTCTCTCTCTAGAAGACCCAGTGAACCCTTAATGTCTTGCCTTTCTTTCCCTGGGATGTGTGGTGCAGCTAGGTGGTCGCCATCTTGGCCAGAAGTCTTTCGCTATTGACATTTTTGTGCTGATTTTTTATCCTGCATTTTGCTGAAGGAATTTATCACCTTTAAAATTTTTATGGTAGAGTGTTTTATTCAGGTCACTTATGTAGAGGATTATGTCATCTGCAAATTGGGCTAATTTTGTTTTTTCCTTACCTTTTTGTATCCCTTTTATATCTTTTTCCTGTTATATTGCTTATCTAGGACTTCTAATACTATGTTGCAGAGCAATGGTGATAGTTGGAATCCCCGTGTTTTTCTTAATCTTAATGGGACTCCTTGAGTCTTTCCTCACTAAGTGTGAATTGAACTTTAGGTGAGTTAAAGCTAGAAATCAACAGGAGAAACAGCCCGAATTACAATGTATTCTGGTGGCTGAACAACACACTATTAAAGAATCAGTGGGTCATGGAAGAAATCACAAAGGAAATTGTAAAATTTCTAGAACTGAATGATAATGAAAACACAACATACCAAAACATATGGGACACAGTGAAGGCAGTCCTAAGGGGAAAATTCATAACACCAAGTGCCTTCATTATAATGACAGAGATATCTGAAGTTAATAAGTAACCATCCACCTAAAGACATTGGAAAAATAAGAATGATCCAACCCAAAGAGTTCTAGATGGAAAGAAGTTATTAACATTATAGTTGAAATTAATGAACTGGAAACTAAGAAAACAATTAACAAAATTGATGAAGCAAAGAGCTGGTTCTCTGAAAGTTAAAGAAGATTGATAAACTCTTGGCAAATTTGATCAAATTAAAAAGAAGAGAAGTCTCAAATTAACAAAATTAGAAATTAAAAGAGAGAGGCACAAAAGACATCAATAAAATTGGAAGGATCTTCAGTGCATATTTCCAAAAACTCTACTCCAAAAAATTGGGTAGGCTGAACAAAGGTACCAATTCTTACAGACATACCACAGACCAAAACTAAGTACAGACTTAGAGCAGATAAATCTAAACAAACCCACCACATGCATCAAGATTGAAAAGGTAATAATAATAATAAAGTCCAAAACTTAATGGGTTCTTGGCTCAATTTTATCAAACCTTCATGGAAGAACTGAAACTACTTTTTCTCAAGCTTTTTCACATAATCAGAGAACAGGGAATGCTCCTAAACTCATTCTATGAAGCTAGCATCACCCTAATACCAAAACCAGACAGAGATACAACAAGAAAAGAAAACGATAGACTTATATCCCCAATAAACTTAGATGCAAAAGTCAGAAACAAAATCCTCATAAACCAAATTCAACAACACATTAAAAACATTATCTCCCTCAATCAAATAGGTTTCATCCCAGGGATGCAGAGATGGTTCAAAATATAGAAATCAATTAACATAATACAGAACATAAATAATCTTAAACACAAGAACCATATGATCACTTGAATTAATGCTGAGAAGGCCTTTGACAAAATAAAGCACAAATTCATGATCAAAACTTTAGAGTTTTGGGATGGAGAGATGGCTCAGTGGTTAAGCGCTTGCCTCTGAAGCCCAAGGACCCTGGTTCAACGCTCGATTCCCCAGTACCCACATTAGCCGGATGCACAGGGAACACACGCGTCTGGAGTATGTTTGCAGTGGCTGGAGGCCCTGTCGCACCTATTCTCTCTTTCCCTCCCTCCCTCCCTCTCTCTCTCTGTCTCTCTCTGCCTTTTTCTCTGTGTCTGTCTCTCTCAAATACATAAATAAAAAATGAACAACAACAAAAAAGAAAACTTTAGAGTTTTGAAGTTTTCATTTAGGCATGGAATCTATTTTTAGCTAATATTTATAGAAGATAGAAGGTGTAGGTCTAGATTCATTTATCTGTGCATGGATGTCCAGTAGCACCATTTTTTGAAAGATGGCTTCTGTTCCATTATGTTATCTTGCTCTGTATCAAATTTTAATTGATTTTATCTGTGCTTAATTTCTGGATACTCTATTCTGTACTGTTGATATTTTTTGTTCTTTCACCAATGCTGCAGTTGTAGTTACTGTAGATGATAGAAATCCATGAAGTCAGGGTGTACCAGTGTTCCTACTTTCTTCATTTTAGGGTTGTACTATCTTGGATATTTTTGTTTCCATACAATAAGTTTAAAAAAAAATTATTTTTTTCATGTTTGCTTGTCTTTCCCCTCTTCTTCCTTCTCTATCTTCATCAGTGTGTGTGTGTGTGTGTGTGTGCTGTGTCTCTATATGCCTATGTGAAGGCAATGTAGATTTAGCTCACATCTCGTTTGGACATCTTGCTCAGAACTAATCTGAAATAAACTAGCTAGGTATATAATTTCAAATTATACTATTTACCGTTTTGTGCTCTGTTATTTTTGTCCTTTTTAAGTCCATTTATACATCTACTGTCAACTTGGCATGAACTAGAATCACCTGTGAGAGATTATTTTGTGAAGTTGTTTGAATCAGATGTTCCCGATAAATTCACATGCTTTGAATGCTTGGTTCTCAGCCTATGGCAATTTGGGAGGTGGAACCATTATAGAGGAGGTATATTGTTGCAGTGGGATTTTGGGTGCTATAGCCAGCTTCCCCTTGCCAGAGTTTGTCTCATGCTCCTGCTGGTGTTTTCCACCTTCTATGGGGGAGGGGATGTCCATCCTCTGTTTATACTATTCTTTCCCCTTCTATCATGGAATTTTCCAATGGTACTGTAAGGCAAAGTAAGCCCTTTATTCCTTTATTTTGCCTTTTGTTGGGTACTTTATTCTAGCACTGAGATGGTAGCTACAATGGAAAATTTGTACTACAGGAATTGGGTCACTGCTGTTAGAAACTTGACTTTGTGGGTTTTGGCTTTTCTGGATTGGTGTTCAGGAGGACTGTGGAAGGATTTTAAACCTTGCACTAAGTGAAGTCTTGCAATACTGAAGGCAGAGTTTGATGAACTATTTTGGTCAGAGTTGAGAGACCTGCATACAGAAATAATTATGGACTGTGAGGTTTGGCTCATGAATGGAAGAAAGAGCATTGTCTGCACGGGGTAGAAGCAGTTTGTTTGTGGGGCTTACTGTATTCTTCCTGTGTCCTGAGAACGTGTGTATGGTCACACCACATAGAAACAGACTGGTATAACCAGATGGATATGGCACAGAAAGAAATGAAAGTTCTGCAGGAGATATCAGCCCTGTAGAGCTGTGATTGTTTGATAGATCATCACTATTGACATAGGGCCTACTGTTCTGCATCAAGACAGAATAAATAACTGCAGACACTTTTGAAAGAAGGGGGGTGTTAAGGCTGGAGGAGTGCCCTATTCCTCAAAGTCAGCTTTATGCCCCTATGGATTAATAGTTTTGTAGCCCACCTGGTAATATTGGAGTATAATACATGTAGGAAAGAAAGGGTCATAGTATTTTAAACATGGGTTGTTTTGGGAAATGACACTGGGCAATGTGAAGCAGGCTTGTGGAACTCCCTGCGAGGAATCCTGATGGAACCATAAGAATGGAAACATGGGTTGCAGTGAAGCCACTGGGACTTTTGGAATATGCCAGGACTATGGGATGACTGCCAAGGAGAGCTGCTGGCTCAAGATAGAGTTTCCCATAGGCTGTGAGCAGCCAGCTGGAGGGTTTGAGTTAGATACCCAGAGACACTGTTACTGTTATAGATGTCAGTCATGAAGCTATAGGATTTGATGGTTGCCCTGTTTGTTTTACATCTTGGCTCAATATTTTCCTGCAGTGCTATCTTTTGCCATTTACTCTCTGCCATTATTTGATTTTGGTTTTACAGCGCACAGTTATGAGACCTTGGACAATGGAGATATTTGAACAGTTTGGGGATTGATGAAACTTATTTGAGTTTTCAAAGTTAGATTGAATGCATTATATTTTACAACATGGATCAGTTTATGGGGTCACAAATGGTGTATAGTATTCTGAATTAAGTGGTCCCGCTAACTCATGTGTTTTAAATGCTTAGTTTTCCGCTGGTATTTTGGGAGGTAGAGCCTTGCTGGAGGTGGTGTAGGCAGGACTAGTGATGTTATGCCTTCATCCCATGCCAGAATTTGACTCATTCTCTTGCGGCCGGTTTTTACCTGTTGTCACAGGAGTGTTGTCCAGCTTCTGTTCAGGCCATCTTTTCCTGTGTCATCATGGAACTTCCCATTGAGACTATAAGCCAAAAAACAACTCCTTAATTACCGTCAGCTACTTTTTAAATTTTTTTTGTTTATTTTTATTTATTTGAGAGCGATAGACAGAAAGAGGCAGAGAGAGAGAGAAAGCAAGCCCCAGGGCTTCTAGCCACTGCAAATGAACTCCAGACGCATGCGCCCCCTTGTGCATTTGGCTAATGTGGGTCCTGGGGAATCGAGCCTTGAACTGGGGTCCTTAGGCTTCACAGGCAAGAACTTAGCAGCTAAGCCATCTCTCCAGGCTCACTGTCAGCTACTTTTATCAGGTGTTTTATCCCAACAATAAGCAGGAAACTACATCTTGATTACCTTAATTGAGTTGGGAAGAACCACTTTAATTGTGGAGGGTCCTGGACCGTATAAAAAAGAGAGCTGGCTGAGCTAGCATTCCTAATTCTGTTCTTCTTCCTCAGTATTAGACTAGATGTGACAAACTCTTACTGCCATGCCTTCCCTTTTGTGACTGATTATAACTTGAAACTGTATATTGAAATAAACCCTTCCCCCAAACTGATTTTTGTCACATATTTTATCTGGGCCACATGAAGGTAAATAATGCAAAGTCTCATCAATTAAACTGCATGTTCAAGGCATTCATCCACATTGAAAACTGACATAAGGTTTTGGAAGAAGGAGAGATCTGCACTGGGCTCCAGTTTTTCCTGTTTTATTCTTTCTCTCTGCTTTATTCATAACCTATTTTTCATCCTGAAAGAAAGTTCTGCCATATCTGTTGTTATGAGCTTTCCTCTTCTGTATCTCTTTTCCCTTGCCCTAAGCTCTCAAGGAATTCTTCAAGATGATTCCTTACACAAAAGATATTCTCTCACTAAAGTATTCCCTCTTAAAATAGTAAAACTGATGAAAATTCCATATCATAATAACATAATATCATAAAAAATACTGATAGATCTATTTCCTTTTTCTTTCTTTTTTTGAGGCAGGGTCCTATTGTATTTCAGGCTGACCTGGAATTCACTATTTATTCTTAAAGTGGCCTCAAACTAATGGGGATCCTCTTGCCTTTGCATCCCAAGTGGTAGGATTAAAGACATGTGCCACCATGCTCAGCTTACTTCTTCCTTTTCTTATAAAAGTATGAAGTTACACTGAGTTGTAATTACAACTACAGAGTAAAGGTAGAGGGGTGGTGATGGAAATAATACAATTCAACAACTGGATTTCAGTCTGAAGTAAAGGGGTTAATTTCAACACTTATTGGAAGAGATATATGCTAAACAACAGCAGCTTACATCTTTTTTAAAAGTACGTAAGCTAGTTAATATGCAAATATTCATATGACTGATCAACTTTCAATGTGATTGGCTTTTATGTTGTATGAAATGAGAGCTGCTAAAAAGCAGTCATTCTAAAGTAATCCTTCATTTGAGTATATCCCTAAATATTAAAAATTTCCTTTTTTCTCATTTAAAATGGATATCACTTATATATAGTAATCCAGAACTAGAATCACCTTATTGACTACGTAGATAAACTTGAGATGAAAATAATATAATGAGTTCATACTTTAGAACAACTGGAGAAAATGAGGACTATCATCTGAATATCAACACAGCACAGTAAACTATCTAAAGAAATTAAAGACAGAAAACTGATAACTGAATTAGGAAGATATTTTAAAATTTTGAATTTATTTCAAAACTTCTGTATTTGAAATATATAACTCTACTACATACACCCATTTTTAATTTTAATATTTCTGTTTTTAAAATTCCATTTCTTGAATATCAAAAGAAAAAAATTAGGTGGAATTTGATGAAATAAAATATAAACTCTTGACCTCAGAAATCCTTTCATCCCAGTTACTGAAAAAGTTTTTATATGAAATGGCTGATGAGTCTTCCCTTAAATCATCAATTCTTCTTGGAGGTTGTCTCTGTCACAGCATTGATAAGCCCAGCTTCTGGCCTTCAAATCATCAACATTCATTCAGCTTTACATAACAATGGTATATACTAGGACTTCCAAGAAAGGAAGTAAAATTACTGACATTGAATTGAATATAAAGGGCAAGCATTTGCCCTTGGTCTTGGGAGCAATATGAATTAAGTGTTTTGAATTACTATGTGGGGCTTGCTTGCAGTGAATGCACTGAGTAGACCTGGAAGGGCTTGGAAAGATGAAAGATAACACACAGCAGAATGATAAGACTTATATTCCTAAAGTAAGCTAATGAGACTGTTTATACTACCCCTTCAGCATAAGACCACAATGTGGAACCATAGTACTTAATGGAAAGCAACTGTTCTGTTATTACTCTTTCTTCAGGGAAAGAGGTTCACTGGAGAATCAAAGATCATAGCCCTATTCTAATCCTACTTTAAAACTTATGATAATACCCTACTTCTCAAGGTTAGTGACTTGCTTCTAAATCAGATTTTTAAATGTCAGGTGATGACTCTTTGCCTTTGATTCCTTTTGTAACAATTCATAATCTTCCCAGGGCAGAAGGACAAAGTGGACAGAGCATGCAGTGCAAAAAAACTTATGAAGGTTAAAAATAAAACACATTAATAGCTTTAGACCATCATACTCATTATTGACTTTTTGTACTTGATGCTTCTAATTTTAGATCACGAATATAAATTAAAAAGAAAATGTCCCAAGTCCTTCTAGGAATTTGTCCTAGAGTCAGAAATGTAGACATAGAAATATTGATAAAATTTAAATCATAAAACATTAAACATATTTTAAGACAAAAATAAGGGCCAAATATAATCTATAACAATTTGAAAAACAATGTCCTTCATATAGTGGCAAGAATATTCATCCCTCAAAGAAGAAAAGGACAAGCATCTGTCATTGTTTCAATATGAGATGGTCCCCAGCAAGGTGATCCAGTCATTTAGAGGTGAAAGGATTGGATCATAAGAGCTCCCACCTAATGAATGCATGGATTCATCTATACACCCATACTTTGATGGAATCACTCAGAGATGGGGGAAACTAGGAGACACGACCTAGTTAATTACTGGACGTATGCTTTGAAAATTTTATCTTGTCCTTGGTCTCCTCTTCTTCAGTTTCTCTCTGTTTCCTGATGACCTGAGTTTTCTGTCTGCAAGTCCTGCCATGCTTTAGCTTAGACTCAATGCAATGGAGTCAACCAGGCATGGAGTGAAACCATTAGACCTCTGAAGTATAAGCCAAAATAATCTTTTTCTATTTTAAAATTGTTTCTTTCATATATTTGACATGACAATGAAAAACTGACTCAGTACCTTATTCACAAATAAGCACTTTTGAAAAGAATACATAAATGACCCTTAGACATTAAAATGAAATTTCAAGCCTTTTTGAGTAATTGAAGAAAAGCAAATTAAAATGAGACATTCCTAACTATTGGGAAGTATTTTACAGAACTGTAAAGAATAGTAAGGAAAAATCCATAACAAATTGGCATTCTTATAAAAAGCAGAATGTATGATGGCTAATATCCAGCTATCCACTTGATAAAGTAGAGAATCATCATATAAAGAATTTTCTAGACTAACTGTGGGGGGCACAATCCAAAAGGCTGGGTGTGAAAGGTTAGAAAAATGAATTACAAGGAATTGCAACCAGAAATAAAGCTGTCTAGTTGGTTGTATTATTAGTAAGCTAGTATATTTTTATGTTTTGAAAATACAATTTCATTCTTTTAGCTTATTTTAAATTTATAAACATTAATGTCCAATTAATGAATTAATTCAACACAGATTATTTGTTTCTGAGGCCTGAACCCACAGATATGTGTTTGATACTCACACTGCTACCATTGAGACACATCTGTATGGCATTTGTATGATTAATTGATGATGTACTAAAACATACATGCTATTAAAATGAGAAAAATAACAGGTTTAGTTTTATTTCTATCACTATATTTTGGTGTAAACAAACATTTTTACTATGGTTCCTATTTAGTTTTCAGGGTTCTTGGAAATTTTTAGAATTTGAAAATGCCATTTCTTGTGGCATTTGAATGGTAACCATCATAATTGGATTAAATAAAAGAATTCAGTCTAAACTCTAAGAATAAACGTCTTGCAAGAAGACACCATTTAGTCATTTAATTGGGCTGCGTTCCTTATTCTGCACGTTTTTTTTTTTTTTTGTTAATGGTTTTATAGAATTATCATGTCAACAAATTTGAATTCTAACATGACTTTACAAGTGATAAAAGGCATCTATCTTGTAGCAGGAAAATTAGCTTTCACAGTAGCTTAAAACCAAGATTCAAATGTCAGTTATCGAAACACAGTATTTTGTTAGACTAATCAAAACTGAAGATTTTAGAGAGAAAGGAGAATAACTCTCTTGGGACCATGCTAAAATTAGATATAATTTGTGTCCCACTGATCTGTATATTGAGGTAAGAAAACTGTGTCTGAAGTATATCAATTATAAACTGTTCTTTCTATTAGAAGTGGTCTAAAATATTGCACCAGCTATTTCATAGTATTATTTAATTGGATGATCATGAGAATGACTTTCAGTGGGAAAAGTAGCACTGAAATTTGTTGGAAGTCTAAGCAAAACTCTTGGTTTTCTGCATAATTATTGTATAGCACTTGGTTATACACAAATAGTTTGTATGTTTTGCATGGTTTTTACCTTTCTTCCCATGATTTTGTAGCACTCTGTGCTCCAAAGAGTAATAATAAGTGGTTAGAGAAGACAGAGTGGGTAAGTTTGTGTTACTGATGTGATCTTCAAAAATATTGGGAGAAGGTATTGTTTTGTGAATATAGAGATCATTGCAATACAAAGTCATACAACAGTATATTATCAGCATATTGGATTCTGATGAAATATCAAAGTGCTTTAATTAAAGCTAAAATTAAAGCAGAATAAGTGAAAAAAAATTGAAACAGCAATTAAAGTCCATTGGAAACAATTTTATCTTTATTTATTTAAAATTTTATTTATTAATTTTCAAGGCAGAGTCATGCTCACTACTTAGCTCATGCTAGTCTCTAACTCTAACTCTACCTCTGCTAATCACTTAAAACACAGGCATGTGCCACTATACAAGCTTCCCATCAATTTTTTTGGAAGTTTTTTTTTTGTTGTTGTTGTTTTCCTCCCTGTTTAAAGAGTTAAATGTGCAACTAATTTTTCTTTATAATCTTTGTCTTAAAAGCTGGTGGCTAGCAATGTAAGGAAACTTAAGATTTGGAAAAAAAACATTTAAATAATTAGAGACAAAGAAAACTAAAATATTTTTCATTTATGTTCAATTGCTTTTAAATTTTTGTTTAATTTTTTTTTATTAATTAGTTTTGTACTCAGTGAATACAGTCAAGTTGGTACCATTGGTAGGCTCATCCATGACCTACCCCCTTCCCCTAGCCCTTCCTTGTTGAGGTATATGGGTCACGCATTGTGGAGTTAGCCCACAGTTATCAGTAGGAGAAATGTCTCTGTGAATCATGACCCAAAGTGTGGCTCTGATATTCTTCCCGCCCCCTCTTCCGCAAAATTTCCCTGAGCCATGTTGGGTTCATTTTGGGTCTGCTTCAGTGATGAGGTGTTGGGGGCCTCTGGGCCTCTGGGTCTCTGGAAATCTGATTTAGTAGGAGTTGATTGTTTTCTGTGTCGATCTCCTTCACCCTTGTGCTGGTATCCAGTTCATGAAGAAAACAGCACCCTGGCTTGTTTCTCCAGTTATTTTTAGTTTCAGCTGGAGCCCTTTTGAGGTATGATGGGGTGGTTCTCTCAGGCTCTGCACCTATCTGAAAAAGAGAAACAGATTCTCCAATGGAGAATAAAGTTAGCACCAGGCAAATTGGATAACCCTTATTTTTTTATAGAGAATTTAATAGATGTAGGCCCCCTTGTAGCCCATGAATGGTGGTAGCTTAATAATGGAGAGTGGGTTCATGTTTGGATATGGTTCTGGCTTGTTTCCCAGCTCCAGCTATGGATCACATTCCACTGAGGGGATCAGTTAGCCAAATCAAGAGCAGTTGGTTTCCCACCATGGCTGTGCACAACAATTACACTTATGTGAGGATCATGACAGGTTATTTGCTGCTAAGTAGGTTAGACCATGAGTTGCTTGGACAGATATTGGCCATTCCCCCCACCCCCCGTCACCCATGTAGCACTTTCTGGCACTGGATGTGCTAACTATCTGGGGACTGACTCTCTTCCAGCTTCCAGCCATGTCATTCCATTTTATGTGTCAACTGCATATGGTGTCTTCAGCAGTAGGGTCTTACCACTAACCATTGATGAGTCATCAAGTATTCTGACAGAAATCTGTCTTTCTTTTAGAAAACCTTTAGGTCTCTGATCAAAAGCTCATTGTGGATGACAGCCACCTGCTGGTACTGGGAGTTACATGTCAGTGCCCACTAAGAGAAGGAAGAAAAAGATAACTAATATAAAACAGTTAGCGAGGAGAGAGAGAGAGAAGCTGTAGCAGATTGAGGTCAGTCTTCATCGTACCCTCTCCAGTGCCTTGTGACTCAGGTGCTCCCTCTAAGGGCCTGGTGAATGTTCAACCATTTGTTCTGCCTTTTAGGATGTAGAATTTTATGGTACCATTGCCCTTTGGGTCTAGATTTGTGTCCCCCACCCCCTTCCTTACCCTCCCCCTCCCTCCCCACCCACCCTATTGTCTGATTCTCGAGATGCTTGCTGGGTATGTCAGCATCTTGGGTAGATTCAGGTTAGGAGCTGTAGATGAGTGAGACTATGCAGTGATTATCTTTCTGTGATTGGGTAAGTTCACTGAGAATGATCTGTGCTTTTAACATTGCTTTTATCATTCAACTGGGATGGAGAAAAGTATTTTTTAACTTCAATATTTTATTAAGGCCTATAAAAATATCCAAAAAGGGACTGGGGAGATGGCTCAGCATTTAAGATGCTTATTTACAAAGCCTAACTACCTGAACTCGATTCTCCAATACCCATGTAAAATCAGATGCACAAAGTAGTGTATGCATCTGAACTTTGTTTGCAGTGCCTAGATTCTGTGGCACACCCATTCTCTCTGTGTGTCTGTTCCTCTTCTCTCTATGCTTATAAATAAACAAACAAATCAACTAAATAAAATATTTGTTTAAAAATCCAGAAAGATAAATAAGTGATGCAATCATATCTGCCTGGATATGCACAACTTTCTTGCATTGCATTGTTCTCTTTACAGAGGCCTTGATATCAAGTGGCCTCACTTTGATTCTGTTACAAAAAGTTGACTTTTTTCATAATTGGATCATACCACAGAGTCTGTTTTTGGAGTAGGCTTCTCTTTATGTTGAAGGAGAAACATGTCTTAGCTTGGTTTTCCCTGTTTTGCCAGAATGGTCAGGAGACTGGGGAGAGCTACACAGAGCTCACACCTGTAGACCAGCATAAAGAATTTTAACCTTGATTTCAAAGTAGCATTTGAAGAGCTAGACACATAATTCTGTAGGGAGTGAGTGCTGGAGATTAATCACTTCCATGAGGCTTTATATTTTCTTTGTGACAAGCACATTGATTGTTGTGGTGGTTTAAATTAGGTGCCCCCATAAACTCATGCATTCTGAATGCTATATCCCCAGCTAGTGGCAATTTAGGAATTGGATCCTTCTGGACGCCATGCATTCTTGGGAGCCAGTTTATGGCCATTACAGCCAGCTTCCCCTTGCCAAGTATTTGTCACACTTTCCTGCTGCTTTGTCCAATTGATGTTGGGCAGGAGGTGATGTCCAGCCTCTGCTTATATCACATTTTCCCCTGCCATCATGGAGTTCCCCCTTCAGGATTGTAAGCCAAAATAAACCCTTTCCACCTACAAACTGCTTCTGATCAGGTGTTTTCTGCCAGCAATATGAAGCTGACTACAATTGGTTAACAGTTCTTTGGACTAGAGTAGCATATTACGAATGTACCTATAAACCTGTGCTCTCTCTGTATTAGTGAGCAATGGTATCTTCTGATTCTTGCCTTTTTGAAGGGACTAATCAGGTGAGACACACAGTTTAAACAAACAAACAAAAAAATTTGCAAAGCAAAACAATCCAGAAAATCATTGGAGCAGGCTGACCTGAAGTGAGTGGTACAGCCTGTTAGGTTGTTTTCTAGATTTTTAACAAATCCTCATGGGCTGCTCCTGCTTGGGATGTCATTGTTAAGTTCCCTCCCTGGAGTACCACCTTCATTTTAGACCACTTTACTGTGTTTGCTACAGAGTCAACATGTCCCTTTGGAGTGTTTTTTCCTGCCCTGATTATCAACATGTATGTTGGTATATAAGTAACATCACTGGAAATGTCCCTGGTGCCTTAACTTCTGATGTTTATTTGTATTTTGTTTCTAACCTAACCATAGCTCCAAAGGCCCTGAACCACAGAGGAGCTTTTAATTATCAGGAGACATGGCTCCCAAGATACCCTGGAGTTCCTTGGTTAAGTTCTTCCTTAGGAAATACATACACACAAAGGTGGTGGTAGTTCCAACCACCTCATCTCTTCTACTCCTGTCTGTCTAGAATGTGGAAAGAACAGTGATGCTGAAAATGCCTGAAACACCAGTATCTTCTTTGTTCCTTTACCTCCTCAATGAATATCAGGGTCTATCAACCCCATATTCTTCATATCAGTTCAGATCAACCAAAATTTAATTTCTAAAAGCCTTTCTATTATTTGAGTCATCTCTGAGAAATATCTGCAATAATACTATAGCTTCTGAAATTGTTCTTCTGTTTCCTCCCTCCATATGGCTTCCCACACTGTTATATCATCTTCTTACAATATGAATGTGTTGGTTTGCTTACCAGTCTCCAAATACTTTTTCAGTCTTTTTGAGAATAAGCTTCAAGTAACTTTTAAAGTGGGTGGAGCATGAAAACATAATATTTTGGTAACCCAGGTACAGAAAGACAAACTCACATTTTCCTTTTCATATTCATATCTTAGCTTAGAATATACATGCACAGGCAAGCATATTGTGAGAGAGATGTAATCAAAATATAAAGGAGCACATGACATGAGAAAAAAAATAAGCTACAAGAAAGAAGAGTGAGGAAGACCACAGATTTAAAGTGATAGGAAAGTCAAGGGGAGAATGTGGGTGTAAAAAACAAACAAACAAACAAACAAACAAACAAACAAACAAAAAACTAGGAGATGGCAAAGAGGAGGGAAAAGATTGTCCAAAATAGCATGTGCATTAATAAAGGATATAAAAATATTTAAAGGTCCATGTGTAAGTCTGTGCACACCATCTGGCTCCACATGGCCCTACTCCACCTGTACCTTTACTACCATGTGCCCTCCTATGCTTGCACTGACCACCACATGCAAGCGGGCATGTACCATGGGGCTCTTAACACTTTCCCAGCATCTGCAGCACTGAAGCTGCCACATGTGCATTTGTGTTCCAGCCTCAGCTCTTCACATTGTCCATGCCACATTGAATGGGCACACTCAAGCTCAGTGTGCCCTCCATCACCTGCTGTGTAACTGGAGCCTGGCTCCTGTACATACCTGCCTACTCATATCTCCATCACTGGAGTTAGGGCTCTCTGTTGGAGTTGGGAGACAACTTTTTCCATTTATTCTTTCCCCTCCTAGGATTATCAATATTCCTGCCATAGAGCTAGAGTCCTGCCTAGTTTTGGCAAAGCTGCTTCCTACTAGCATCTAGTCCTCTTTCCAGTGCACTCTGTTGTTTCCATCACTGTAGCTGGTTTCCAGTCCATGAGTTTAGGCACAGCTGTAGCTGAAATGAAATCACCTTACCTAATCCCATCCATGAAGAATAACCAAGCATTTCCAAGCATCAAAGAAAAGCAAGCAAAAGAAAATACCAGATACTTATCCAAATACACACTTAACACAGGAGTGTTAGAAAGACCTGACCAATGCACTATCTCACCATGTGTAAACCTCAATGTAAAGTGAATAACATGAAAAATAAAGGCAATGTCTCCCTGAAGAATTACCAGTCCCTCGGAGATGCAAACATGATCTCTAGAGGAAATTCCAGACAAAGAAACTAAAAGGGTAATTGTACATATATAAAAAGAACTCAAAGAAGACACTTATAAATGCATTATTTAAATCCCAAATCAATTTTAATTGGACACAAATATATATCTAAATTAATTGTAGAGAACAGAAAGAAACATTCAAATGAAATTAGGAAGTTAAACCAGGATATGAAAATGGAATTCAATAATGAGATAGAAACACTGAAGATAAACTAAAGTGAAATGTCGCTAGAAATGAAAACATACAATAACTCAACTGGAAAGATGCATGGAAAGCTTCTCACCAATAGAAGGACCAGACAAAGCACAATGAATGAGGGCTTAAAGCAAGGAAAGGAATCATACCAGTACAAGTTAACAATAAGTTGAAAAATGTAGGAACAGATCATAAGTGATATTTGGGACATCATGAAAAGAAAAAAATTATGAATGATGGAGAGAATATTTTCAATAAAATTACAGAAGAATATCAATGGGATAGGATAAAAGATCCAGACACAAGTCAACATAACTATACATATATACTTTTTGTCAAAGATGACACATATTTGGTTAAAAAATAAGCACTTGCAAAAATATTGGCAGGAAAACTGAATACCTATAAGTAAGAGAGTGAAATTAGACCTTTGTCTTTCACTATGCATAACTATAATCTAAATAGCAAAATAAGATTAAGGCCTCAATATAAAGCCTAAAAATTTAAAACAGCTAAAGGAAAAAGAAGGGAATATATGTCACGACATAGGCTTATGGAAAGGCTCTCTGAATAGAACGTGGTAGTACAAGATGTAAGACATACAGTTAATAAAATTGAAGTCATGACACCAAAAAGTTTTATATAAAAGAAAAGTGTCAACCAAGTCAAGAGTCAACCTTCAGAATGGAAGAAAATCTTTGCCAACAGGTGGGCCCCTGGTTCCTCCTGGGGCTATTGCATACCAGCTCCCTGGAGGCATCCATGCAACTGTGGAGCATGGTCTTGAGTGAGTGTGAGTGGATATATTGTGCCCATGTTATAGTGGTTTGTATTTTTTCTGTGACTTGTTTTTTCTGTGAGAGAATATAATGGTTAGTTTGTACCATGTGGGAAGCAGGGACATATTGTCTCTAAATATGAAGAGTAGCAGAGGGAGATGAGTGGTGATGAGCAGAGTTTTCTCATCAACTCTATCTGCCAGCGTTCATTCTAGGGATCTCATATGGAGAGTGTACATTCCCTAGTTTTTCAGAAGGCTTTCAAGACAGCATCTGGATGCCTAATGCTGTCAATAACACAGTAATTGTATCAGCATCCTCCATAATAGTCCTGTTGTTTAAGGCACTCTTTGTTAGTTTGGTGATAGGCAAAGCATGCCATGCTGTTCACACAAACCACAGACTTAAGATAGACATGGAAGGTGACAGTGTCTTAGCAGCCCTTAGTAGGACAATATACTGTGCCAATGATTTTATTGACCCATTGATAGTCTCTTGGGCTTCAAAATGCCATCCTCCACTTGGTGGGGAGGGGAGAGGCAGGAAGAGAGACATTTGCATTGGAATGTGTGATTGTTAAAGCCCTTGATAAAATGGCCATGAGGGAGGCCTGAGGCAGGCATATGGCTTTGGCTATGTCCAAGAGGTCATGGACATCCCCCCAGGGGGCTCCCTTTTTTTGACTCAGGTGGTGCTGGTGGGGGAGGTGCTTCCTCCATTTCTTAAATCTCTGATTTGTCAACATCAGGTGGGTCATCTCTTTGGTCAGTGGGGTGGAATTGGACATTTCCAGCCAGTACTCAAGTGGGTCTTGGCAGGTCCTGTGGGAAGACCCAAGCAAATCCTCGTCCCCTTGTGGTGAGGAGGGGCTCTAGTCCCTTTCATATTCCATCTAAGGGATCTCACCATGGCACCAGAATGGGAGGGGCAGTCTCTGATGTATGCTAGTGGAGGGTAGTAGGGGGTGTATTGGGAGTTTTTGTATATATTGAAAAATTTTAAAGTAGTCATGGTCAGGGCTAACTGAAGGTTGGGTGGATAGGTATTGGGCTGTTGTTTTTTAAGTTGGGTTTTTAAGGTTTGATGTGTGTCCTTTCTATTATATTTGGCCTTGTGGGTTATGTGTGACTCCTGTATAATGAGTAATCTTCCATTGCATGCAAAAAGCTTTGAATGAGGAACTAACAAAAGCCAGGCCATTATCAGTTTTTATTTGATGAGGGACACCAATGATGGCAAAGATAGAGAGCATATGATTTATAAGTTTTTTGAATTCCCTCCTGTTGGTGCCATGGACCATATATAATGGGAGTAAATATCCACTGTCACAGACACTTTTTTTTTAGATCTCCTAGTTCTCCCATTTATTTATTTATTTATTTATTTATTTGACAGAGAAAGAGAGAAATAATGGGAGCACCAGGGCCTCCAGCCACTGCAAATGAACTCCAGACATATGTGCCCCCTTGTGCATCTGGCTAACATGGGTCCTGGTGAATCAAACCTGGGTCTTTTGGCTTTGCAGGCAAATGCCTTAACTGCAAAGTCATCCCTCCAGCCCACAAAGACATATTTCTGTTGACTGAATTGGAGAATATGAGTGACATCAATCTGCCAAAGGGCATTGGCCTTGAGGCCTCAGGGGTTAGTGTCTACAGTCTGAAGAGCAGGTGTTGTTATTAGTGAGGCACAGGACTGGCAGGTTTTTCGTATATGTTGGAGTTGAATTTTGGGAATCAGAGGGAAGTGAGATTGTAATCCCTTAAGGTTCACATGGATGTTAACATGAATTTTTTTTTTTTTTTTCCTTTTTTGGCTTCCTTGAAGGTGGCCAAGGAGATGTCTGTTGGGTCTCCCTAGGAGGCTGCCTGGTCTGTTAATGCATCTTCCTCAGTGAAGGGGCCAGACAGTGGGCTGTGAGACCTTATGTGTTGCACAAACAAAGGGCCCTTCTTTTGCAAATGAGGTTGGAGTCTTTTATCAAAGTGGTGAAAGGGGGCTGACATCTAGTTGGATAGGTGAGTGAGCAAGTTAAGGGAGTAAGTTAACAGCATAGATGCTATCTGAAAAGAGATGAAAGGGGCCTTCTTCTTCTAGGAGTGCCAGATAGATGGCATATAGTTCCTTATATTATGGGGATCTGTCAGGAAGTTCCCTAAAAATTATGGTGGGAGGTTGATTCCCTGGGTGGTAAAGAAGTACAGCTGTTCCCCTCTTTCCCTACCTGTAAAAATGGTGGGGGGGGGGGCAGCCAGGACTACTGGGGAGGGAAGCAGAGACACTGCACCTGTGTGGGCCGAGGTGCCACTGTCTCAGCATGCAAAATCTTGGACTTAGAGATTGGCAGGAAGTAAGGCCACTCCCTCTCCAAGCACAGGATACCTGGACATTCAGATAAGACTTAGGCTTTGCCCATAACCCTGTGGCCTTTGGCCAGTTGCCTAGGAAGCACTTTATATGGTATAAGCCAGCACCTTTGCACAGCCCATCCCCCTGTCATTGCCTGTGTGCTGGAATGTATGCCCCAATATGCTAATTAGGCATCAGCAAGCAACCTTGTACATCCAATCCTCTTAGGACCCTCTTCCCAAACTCAACTGCTTATAAATCAACTTCCCTGAAAATAAACTGAGAGCTGGTCACCAAAACAGTCCCCCAAAAGTCGTTTCTTTCATGCACTTACCACTGGGCACCTTCAGGAGGACTGCGGCCGGCCCCAGAGAGAGGACCCAGGAACCCACAGATGTATTACCAGCTTCTGTGTTCAAAAGAAATAGATAGAGGGGTTTTTCCAACACCCAAACTGTTGGGGTCCAAACACAGGACTAGGGCTCTTCAGTAAATGCCAAATAGTGGCCTGGGCCAAGAGACATCAGTTGTCCATTCACCTTGCTTGGTCCCTCACTATGGCATTAACCTAAAATAAAGGATGAGAAAGGGAAACCTACCAGCCCTCAGAACATGGATGCAAGGCCACAGGGGGCCAATGTCCCTCATGAGGATGATGTCCCTCCAAGGGAACACTCACCTACTCTGGCACATCTCAGAGGGTCCCTATTCAGGCACCAGCTCTGGGACCCTGGTTCCTCAGGGGGCAGTTGTGCACAGGTTCCCTGGAGTTGTTCAGGCAACTGTGGAGAAGGGTCTTGAGTGGCTATGAGAATGATGGTAAGAAACACTCATGAGACATCTTCACAGAATGCTGTTGGGCAGAGACAAGGCCCTGGGTAAAGGCAAGCCTAACCTATCAGACATGACTAAGGCCCCCAGGCTATGGAGAGGTTGCAGCAGCTTGAACTACCAGAAAAATCTCAGGTCCCAGATGGAAGGAAGTCTCCTCCCCCCCCCCCATTCTCAAGGGTCACAGTGAGCCTAGATCCCTGGACAAATCTTGGGCCCTAAGATCAGAAGGAGTAGAGCAACTCCCCCTAGCCAAGCCCAGGGAGCCTGGATGTCCTGATAAGACTTGGGTTTCACTCAGCCCTGTGACCTTTGGCCAGTTGCCTAGGAAACTCATTATATGGTATCAGCCAGCAGGCTTTGCATAACCCATCCCCCTGTGACCCATACCCTATACCTCTTCCTGCCACTACGCAGATCATCTGACTCCCTCCCTATGTGCTGGAATGAATGTCTTTATATGCCAACTAGACATCGACAAGCAGCGTTTGAACCCACCAATCCCCTTTGGATCCTCTTTCCACTCTCTTTGTCAAGTTCTTATAAAAATTCAGTCTCCTGATATATAAACGAGCTGTTCTCTGAAGCTGTCTCCTGGGTATTTCTTCCCATTGCACTCAGAGCCACTCAAGATCCTGCTCCACAGTTGCCTGGATGCCTCCAGGGAGCTGGTGTTCAATGGCCGGCCCCCTGAGGAACCAGGGTCTCAGACCAATGATATATCTAAAAGAATATTAATGCCTAGAATATACAAAGAACAAAACATTTATACATATAAGGAAGCAAACAACCCAGGTTAAAAAAATGGCTATGGAACTAAGCAGAATATTCTCAAAAGAAGAAATACAGATGGCTAATATAGATCTAAAAGAGTGTCCAACATCATTAGCCATCAGAGAAATGCAAACTAAAACTACATTGAGATTCTGTTTCACCACAGTCAGAATAGCAATCATCAGGATAACAAGTGATTGATCCTAGTTTCAAATGTTTAGATTTGTGAGTTGGAGTAAGAATCAGTAGTAGAGGCCAGAAAGGTATAAAAGGGCCATGAACCGGCCGTGGTGGCACATGCCTTTAATCCCAGCACTTGGGAGGCAGAGGTAGGAGGATCACTGTGAGTTTGAGGCCACCCTGAGTGAGTTCACCATAGTGAATTCCAGGTCAGCCTGAGCCAGAGTGAGAGCCTACCTTGAAAAACCAAAAATCAAAACCCCAAATCAAACAAATAAAAAAAGGGCCATGAGTGAGGGAGGAGTGCACAGGATTTAAGGGGAAGGTATAGTAGACGTGTAAGTAGAAGGGCAGAATACTGGGGATGAAATGGTTTAAGTGGGGTCAGGGGAAAGAATTGATGAGAGGAGGGGCTGTGAGCTGGGTTAATAAAAATTAAAAATGATATGTATAAACCATATGAAAATCTATTTCTTCACTACCTAACTGATATATATGTTAAAAAAGGAGAGAGTTTGAGCAGAAGTATCCCATGGGTGTGGATAATACTGTATCAGAAGTCATATATTGTTATAAAAAAATTTCAGTCCAGGGGTAGAATATACTCTAGCTAATTGCTGGTCTGAAAGACTCCTGATGCCCCAAAGCATTATAAGGTATTGCCAAGGATCTTGGATGCCCAAGAAAACTAGATGGTAAGACCCTATTGCTCAAGACCCAGCATGCTTGGGCTGCAGATCACTTAGAAATCAAGCTGGTTCTGAGCTTGAAGATTCTTCCGTGTTGCGTTGTTGGTCAGAGAATTCATTGAGGCTCCCAAAATGATACAGGTTATTGCCACACCTCTTAGCTATTCACCAGGACTGCTGAAGACACCACACCTGATGGGTTCAGGACATTAAAAATTCAAGCTGGAGATTAAGCAGAAGTTACCTGCCTATTGGCTAGTTTTCATAGTGCCAAAAAGTGCTATTCAGACTACTAGCAGAGAAAACTCATCTATGTTACTACCCACAGATGAACCCTGTGTTCTACCATACTGACCCTCCAGGCAAGAGGTGTCATCTGATGCAATTGTGGCATGAAGGTTAGGGGAATAATAATAGTTCTATGATTGGACTTGATGCCTGTTTCAAAGGAGGAAATCCATGCATGGTAATAAAAACTAGGCCAAGAACCTATGGCTGAGGAGAATGTAGATGAAGGGAGAATTTATTGTTGCTGAATTTCTAAATACATGTAATATTAAACTAGTTAATAAACATTTACCTTTATGCTTTGCATTGTGGCACACACCTTTAATCCCAGCACTCGGAAGGCAGAGGTAGGAGGACTGCCACAAGTTCAAGGCCACCCTGAGACTCTATAGTGAATTTCACGTCAAGTATTCTAGTGGACTGGGTGGAATAATTTACTGGCAAATTCTAAACTTCAACTGAGTAACATGCACAATCAATAAAATCCAGCACAAAGTATGGAATTGTGAGGATTTAAACAAACAGTCATATAAAGCCAAAATCCTTAAGGGTGTGTGTTGTTCTACACACTTAATCTTGTCAGCTGGGAGGTGGAGATTTCTGTTCTTAATTGGGTTCCAGGTCAACCTGGATGTGGATCAGACTCTGCCCCCAATAACGACAGAAGGAAAAAAAACAAAGGCCCTATATATATATGAAAGCATCAAAGGCAATAAAATTCAATCCCCAAGTACAGGTTATTTGAAAATGGTAAAGCCAACCAAGAATATATACCCCATAACCTGCCCTGACAAGGAAAAAGAGATTAGCTCTTGCAGGACTGTGTACCTTTTTTTTTTTTTTTTTTTTGTTTCTTTGTTATTGTTTTGTTTTTTGTCAGCCTTTTGGGGTGGCTTCCAATCTCACCAATGCTGAGTGCCTGCCTTGATCCCTGCATGTTGTGCTGTGCAGCTGTACCTCTGATCCGTTCAACTGGCTACACTGCCACTGGGGGCTGAATGCTGGAGGCTCGTGGTTCTGATGGTGAGGAATGGAAGAGTTCAGACTTCTGGAATTGCTTGTACTTTCAGTAGCTCTTTGTTGATTTCAGCTGTCTTCCCTTCAGATTTGTTAACTTTGCAAGTAGGCTGATGGAGTTTAAACATCTGTTGCTCGGTCTCTGCTGCTGCTGCTGCCCTGCGGGCCTGGTGGGATTGCGCTGGGTGGGCGCGCGTGGATCGTGGGCCAGAGTGCCTCACTGGGACTCTGGTCATTTTTCTCCTTTCAGTGGGTCTTGGTCTCTCCAGCTTCTCCTCTGTCTCTAAGAATAACCTATACTCCTTCCCTTTTCAGAAGAAGAATGTATTTTGCTGGGGTTTTGCTTAAATCCCTCCCTAGGCTGGTTTGGCATGGCTACTAAGCCACCATCTTACCCAGAAGTTCCAACTGTGATTTTCTTTTTCTTTTCTTAAATTGTTAAGAAAATTAGAACCATGTACTATAGACCTCTCATAGTGTTTAACAAATAGAAGGTTGATTTTGGAATACATTATTAGTTTAGTTAATTAAAATTGAACTGTAAAAGAAGTATTCATTGGTTGAATTTGGAGCATATATACATATATATATCTATATATCTATATTTTTTTTTCCCCTTGGATCCTAGAAAGATTGACAACATACTTAGTGAACACAACCCCTTGGAAAAGGCCTTACAAAGATAATACATTGGTCACAAAGGCCATTCATCAAATGCCTATAGCATCTTATCAAGACAGTTTCCTCACCAATATTGTGAATATTTTGGAAGAATAATCAAGTCTCCTTGGACTTTGTAGAAGCAATGGCTTAAAGGCAATAGGTAGCAACATATGTGGAGTATAATTAAAAGCTGAAGCTACCTATAAAAAGCTTGAAGCCACATGAAAAAAAAAATCTAGCAGGATGTCTAAGGAAGCTAAATATAATGCCCCATAAGCATAGATTACCCTCCCACCCAGTGGAGTAACACACTCCTACATCTGCTTCGACATTTATGGGAATAAGAAGGTATTTCCTGAGAGATGGCATATGTATCAATGGATAGCCAAGTTTTCTGTAGTCTTTGACTTGAAAAAAATGCAATGAAATTACTGAAGTAGTTATACAAAAAGGTAAATTTAGAAGCTGTGGATCATAGAATGCTACCATGAGATGTTGGAAATATTAAGGAATCATCTGCAATAATTGAAAGTGGATTGTTGTACATGCTGAAACTGATAAGTTCATTGAGTTAATTACATATTGATAATTAATTAATTAAATTTTCTTTGAATAAAGCATTCCAGATGTAATTATATTCATATACATACAACTATGTGACAAAACATTATTAAGAGAAATCTAACATTTTAAGGCAGAGAAAGAATTTTTATATAGAATCATTTTAAACACATATAATTCTAAAATTTTTAATTACGAAAACCAAAATGTCATATCAGATTTGCACCATGAATTTTCTATGATGAAACAGTGGTAAGTGACAAGTCCAAAATGATTGCCAGGAAAAGCTAAAAGATACCTGATGACTTCAAGCTGTTTGAAAACTTCTAGGTCCAGCTCATTCCTTTCCAATTCTTCTACTGGAGTTGGCTTTCCCAGCATTCCCCAAAAACATTCCCTTATTTTCAAACAACTTCAAAAGAGGAAGCATCACTAAACTCAGGACTCTAGCTTTTAGGAGGGCCACATATTAAAACAGGATATTTCCCTTTCATTAGTTAAAGCAGGTTATATAAACTGAGGCTTACTAGTTTTCTCTTTGTCTGAAGGTAGCACTACTGACATAATACCAAGGGAGAAGTGCCACAGATGTAGAGTGAAGGTGGGAGTAAGATTTCTGCTGAGCAGTATTTTAGACGGAACTCTGGTAAGAGTATATGCAGCTGCTCAGACAATTTAGCAATAAGCCTTTACCTTTGAAATAAGTTTAAAAGAAGTACTGAACTCCATCCATCCATCAGAATGTAACAACATAAAATGTATGATCAATGTCTGGCATTATATGCATGAATAATAAATCCGTCTCCTATTTTAAAGTAATTTGTATAAATTTATCAAATATAATAATTATTCAGTGCAAAATGTATAGAGAAAAATTAAAATGCATGATGGCATCATCTGTATTGTTTCTGAAACAATTTAATTTGGGATTATGTGATGAATCAATGTGAAATTTATTGGCACAAGATTGGAGAGAATGAGAAATAATTGGGAACTGTAATTTGAATTTTTACACAACTGAATGATGTAGTATCAGTACATTCTCTTAGCTAAAAACTTGTTGACATGTAGCTTTTTTTAACAGAAATTTATGATATGAATATATATTTATTATTGTTAAAACCCAGAAAAAAACAAGTGTGTTCATATATGATCTCATTAAATAACATAGCGACATGAATTCTATATGCAATTACTATCATTTAAAATGTGTCTGTCTTCTAGTTCTCTCTTCATGTAAGGCTTTAATAAAAAAAAAAAATCTGTACACCTATATAAAACACTCTTTTTCTCTATGTGATACCTCAAACTGTATCAGCAACTTTCTGCTATGAGAGGAACATGCAGTAAATGCATTGCTATATTTGTAATCAGTTTCTGGGAAACAAGTAATATTTTGAAAGGCACATGAAGTTTTGAATGAGAACAATTAAAAAGTATTTTGGTGTTTGGATTTTTTTTTATCTAGTTCCTGATTATGCTGTTTTTCAGATGATTGATTTTGTAATTACTGGGCTTTAAATGATAATTGAATTTTCTTGTCAGCAATGTTCATTATGGAATGAAACTTGATGTGCTAACAATATGCTAAATGAACTTATTTATATTTTTCTCATTCATATTTAATGGAGTAAGTACACAGGCACACAGACATGAAGAATCTAAATGCTGATTCTAAAATTTATACTCATTGCTCTCTGATTGAAAATCATTTTCAGTTATTAATGTGTAGTTTTCTGAAGTGGAAATTTTCTTTTCCTATTTAACATTAGATTCTAAAAGAAAGTTTGAATTTACTATGTAGATTTATGCCTATTAACACTAACAAAAAAAAAAAATGAAGCAGGTTTCCTAGTTCAAATGGGGGTGTATGAGGTTAGATCATTTGTAACAAAGTATTATGAACTGGATTCCTTAAGAAAAAGCAAAACAGGTTAGGAAGCACAGATAAGTAAGAGCACATGCCATTTGTCTTTCTGTGATTGTGTGTGATCTGTGTATGGACAGTTCTAAGTCCATGTATTTTCCTAAAAATTTTATTGTGTCTTTTTTTCTTAATGCTGAGTAGAATTCCCTGTGTATATGTACCACAACTTTGTTACCCATTCATCCAATGATGGGCACATGGGTTGATTCAAGTTCTTAGCTGTTATTAATTGAGCAGCTATAAACATGGTGGAGTTCAGTTTGAGTTGTTAGCATACCGGATAGGCGACTTGAGGTCTAGACAATAGGGATGGAAGGGTTTGGGAGGGGAGGGGAGGGGAAGAGAAAGTGGGGAAAAATAAACACAAAACTAAACCAAAATGAACTGGCACCGTAGAAACCTTTCTCTTTGAAGGTAGACTAAAAGATATAACCCTCAAGAAGGGTACAGGGGTATCTCCCTCTGCCTAAAAATGGCCCTGAATAGGGTGGAATGAAGCCTAACCTTAAAATGTTTTGGCACACAAATTTGTGAAGCGTTCCATATTTTTTGGAGAATCTGCTTCTCTTTTTCAGATAGATGTAGATCCTAAGGAGAGAGCCACCCCATCATACCTCAAAAGGACCCTGGCTGAAACTATGAAAAACTGGCAAAACAAGCAAGGGTACTGTTTTCCTGATGAACCAGATACCAGCACAAGGGGGAAGGAGATCAACAGAGGAAAAAATCAACTCCTACCAAATCAGAGATGCAGAGACCCAGAGACCCAGAGGCCCCCAACACCTCATCACTGAAGCAGACCAAAAATGAACCCAACATGGCTCAGGGAAATTTTGTGGAAGAGGGGGTGGAAAGAATGTCAGAGTCACATGTTGGGTCATGATATGCAGAGACATTTATCTTACCCACAACTGTGGGCTAACTCCACAATGCATGACCCGTATACCCTCAACAAGGAGGGGCCAAGGGGAGGGGGTAGGTCACGGATGAGCCTAATAATGGTTCCAAACTGACTGTATTTTCTGAATACAAAACTAATTAATAAAAAAAAGTCTAGTAAAATTGAAAAAAAAATGTTTTGGCTTTGATCTGTATCATGAAGTGCCGGGGTCTAGCCCTGGCTTGAAGGAGAGTCCCTGAAGAGAGGTGTGGAAGGGAGCCACGCGATAATGACTCGAAGTCAAGTTCTGGTGCAAGCTGACAGGCTAATGCTGAAGGCAGCTGAATTTCTCCATCTCTTTTTCTCTGCTCTGCTTCTCTCCTGCCACAGCTCTTAACCTCAGTCTTTTATTTTCTGATCATGTCATGCAAGAACAAACTTCAAGAAAGGTACAATTCCACAGAATTCATAGAAACTTTTTGCTATTTCTTTACACCAAACAATTCCATAATTATTTACCTCAAGTACAGTCATCAGGCCCCTATAATGATTAACTATTTTCAAACTTACCCCATGAATGTGTGGTCAAGCACTTGCAGTTTCCTGAGATCCTACTTTCAATTACTATATTAAAGGTGAGAGAAAAAACAACCACAAAATGGGGGTTCCCACCATTGATCATTGATCCAATAAACCCATATATTCCCCCTAGCATTTCTTTTGAATTTTCCTTTCATGTCTCTCCAATACTTAGACTTTGTTCCCCCCAATTGAACTCTTTCTGACCTCGGTTGTTTTTCCTGTAAGGACTCTTGGTAAAGAGTCATAGTTTGCTGCAATTGCCACCATTCAGAAAAATAAATCATAGAACAATTTTCACATTGTTCCAGGAGGTTCATTGTTTCCTCCTCAGTATACTGTACTCCACGCCTGACTTTCTTTAAGGCCTTTAGGGAAAATAATTATTTCTGACCCATTTTCTTGTTTTTCCAATTCTATGCCAGAGCTTCTTTCAGATACATTGACCAACACTTCACTAACATCAAATTTTTGGAAATTTGGAAAATTAAACCTAGAGATTGGTGCACCAAGTGAAAGACAGAAAAAGACAAACATTATACAGAAAACCATAGATATCTGTAGTGCAGAGAGCCAAAGATGTTTCTATAGAGGGGCCACACTGGACTCCAAGGAAGAGACAGCTAGGCTGGAACTGTGTCATGCAGCTCATCAGTGCTCAATTTCTCGTGATCCTGAAATGGCATGCTTGCCATCTCCGGCAACGAAGTATCAGAAATGGATGCTACCCACATTGAGCTGCTGATCAGAGAGACCTATGAGGTCCCCAAAACAAGATGGGCATCTGCCAAAGCACTTGATTACCTGCCTGAGGTAAAAAGTAAGACCCTATTTCTGAAGACACCATATGTTGCTGACACAGAACATGGATAGACCTGGCTGGAATCCAGGAGAGAGCCAGTCCCCAGACCGTTAGCTCATCTAGTGCTGGAAAGCACAACAGTGTGAGGAAGCAGGGGTCTAAGCAACTAACAAGAAACAAGTCTGATACAAAGTACACACCAGTGCAGTGGTGGCATAAGGTTGTACCAACACATGATGTATCCATACAAAGCATGTTCTTAAAAAAATTAATTAAAAAAAGAAGAAGCAAAACAATTTAATTATGCACATGGAAGGTCTTCAGGGCAATGTCTGTACTGACACTTGAAGAGGACCATGAACTGGCCTCCTCCAAGTTCTAACATACTGCTCACACACAGACATTCACTTCCTTGCTTATAGCTGCCTAAGTGAAAAGTGTGCATTTGTCCTTGGGGATTTCCTGAATTCTCCATGTCTCCATATAACTTTTACAAGATATCTGTTATATTGGTTTAAGAACTCACACTACTGTAGAATACCATCATCTTACCTAATTACCTCTACAGTGATTCATTTCCAAATGATGGCACATTCTCATGTACTATGGGTTAGGACTTAATATCCTTTTTTTTTCTTTCTTTTTTTCTTTCTTTCTTCTTTTTTTGTTTTTAATAGTGATGCAATTCAACCCAAAGATATGCCCAGCCACATACAGAAATGTGGGCTTTGGTCTTGAAATTTGAATTAAAATATGGTATTGAGCACATTATCAAACATTCCAGTTTTCCTGTGTGCCATCTTTTTATTTGCATGCAGTATATTTCCTCAAAAGGTCTCCAGAACTCAATTAGTATGTACGCACTATAGTTTGATTATTTAACGCTTGCTTATACTTGTAAAATTTGTATCAAATAAGCTTCCCCAGATATGCTGTCTCTGACTAAGGGAATATATGACCAAGTTCCCTTCTGTGTACTCTTGTAGACTTCATTGCTGGTCTACAAAGCTTTTCTCAGCTGTGCTTACTCATTAATTAGTATAAAAGTGATTTACTCTTTTTAAAATACTTTATTTATTTGTTTGTTGAATAGTTTTGTACTCAGTGAATACAGTCCAGTTGGTACCATTGTTAGGCTCATCCATGTCCTACCCCTCCCCCTGGCCCCTCCTTGTTGGGGTATATGGGTCATGCATTGTGGAGTTTGCCCACAGTTATGGGTAGGAGAAATGTCTCTGCAAATCATGACCCAATGTGTGGCTCTGACATTCTTTCAGCCCCCAATTCTGCAAAATTTCCCTGAGTCATGTTGGGTTCATTTTTGGTCTGCTTCAGTGATGAGGTGTTGGGAACCTCTGTGTCTCTGGGTATCTGATTTGGTAGGAGTTCATTTTTCTCTGTGTCGATCTCCTTCACCCTTGTGCTGGTACCCTATTCATGAAGAAAACAGCACCGTTGCTTGTTTCTCCAATTATTCTTAGTTTCAGCTGGAGCCCTTTTGAGGTATGATGGGGTGGTTCTTTCAGAATGTGCATCTATCTGAAAAAGAGAAGCACATTCTCCAATGGACAGTAAAATTAGCACCAGACAAATAGGATAACCCTTACTTTTTATAGAGAATTTAATAGGTGTAGACCCTCTTGTAGCCCACGATTGGTGGTAAGCTTGATAATGGAGAGCAGGCTCATGTTTGGATATGGTTCTGACTTGTTTCCCAGCTCCAGCTATGGGTCCTGTTCCACTGAGTGGATCAGTTAGCCAAATCAAGAGCAGTTGGTTTCCTATACTGGCTGTACACCACTATTGCACTTGTGTGAGCATCACGACAGGCTATTTGCTGCTAAATAGGTTAGACCATGAGTTGCTTGGACAGATATTGGTCATTTTCCCCCATTTGCCCATGTAGCACCTTCTGGCACTACATGTGCTCACTGTCTGGGAACTGACTCTTTTCCAGCTTACAGCCAAGTCATTCCATTTTACATGTCAACCACATATGGTGTCTTCAGCAGTAGGATCTTACCACTAACCATTGGTCATCAAGTATTCTGACAGAAATCTGTCTTCCTTTTAGGAAACCTTGTAGGTCTCTCTGATCAAATGCTCATTGTGGATGATAGTCACATGCTGGTACTGGGAGTTACAGGTCAGTGCTCCCTAAGAGAAGGAAGAAAAAGATGACTAATATAAAAGAGAGAGAAGAGAGAGATAGAAAGAGAGAGAGAGAAGCAGTAGAAGATTAAGGTCAGTCTTCACCATACCCTCTCCAGTGCCTTGTGGCTCAGGTGTTCCCTGTAAGGGTTTGGTGAAGGTTCAATCATTTGTTCTGCCTTTTAGGATGTAGAATTTTATGGCACCCTTGTTGTTTGAGTCTAGTTTTGTGTCACCCACCCCCTCCCTAGGCTTCCCCTCCCTCCCCACCCACCCTATTGTCTAGTCCTCAAAGTGCTTGCTGGGTATGTCAGCATCTTGGGTAGATTCAGGTTACATGCTGTAGATGAGTGAGACTATGCAGTGATTATCTTTCTGTGATTGGGTAAGTTCACTGAGAATGATCTGTTCCAGGTTCAAACATTTTTCTTCAAATTTCATTGTGTCAGCTTTTTCTTACTGCTGTGTAAAATTTCATTTTGTAGGTATACCACATCTTAGTTATCCATTTTTCTAGTGATGGACATCTGGGTTGATTCCAGGTCTTAGCTATTACGAATTGAGCTGCTACAAACATGGTTGAGCAAAGCTCTCTGGAATGAGGTTTAAAGGTTTTAGAGTATATGCCCAGCAAGGGAATAACTGGGTCTGTTGGTAACTCTACAGTCAGCTTTTTTAGGAGTTTCCATATTGCTTTCCAAAGTGGTTGTACCATCTTACACTCCTACCAACAGTGGATGAGTGTTCCTACTTCTCCACATCCTCGCCAGCATTTATTTTCATTTGATTTTTTGATGTTTGCTCTCCTTACTGGGGTAAGGTGGAATCTCATAGTTGTATCAATTTGCATTTCCCTGGTGATTAGTGATGATGAACATATTCTTAAATGTGTGTTTGTCATTTGTATTTCTTCCTCTATGAACTGTCTGTCTAGCTCTTTGCCCCATTTTGTGAGTGGAGTGTTTGACTTCTTACTGTTTAGGTGTTTGAGTTCTTTGTAGTTTCTAGAGATTAGGCTTCTGTCAGTTGGATAGTCAGCAAATATTTTCTCCCATTCTGTGGGTAATCTATTGGCTTTGCTTATTGTATGCTTGTCTGTGAAGAAACTCTTCAGTTTCATGTGATCCCATTGGTTGAGTGACTGTTTAAGATCATGAGCTACTGGGGTTTTGTTCAGGAAGTCTTTTACCATTCCTATATCATATAAATTTCCTCCTATATTTTTCCTCTAGTAGTAGCCAAGTTTCTGGTCTTATATTGAGGTCTTTGATACATTTGGACATGGCAAGATATGTGGATCAAGTTTCCATTTCCTGCATATTGTTATCCCATTTGTCCAGCACCATTTGTTATTTGTAATAGTCACAGTTCCTGACCCCAAACAAATGTTTCATTCTTGCTGAGAAAATTGAGTATGCTTATGTCAAATGAGAAGAAACTGTAGTATATTTTGATGTTGGGAATCTTGAATTGTTTTTAAGAAGTTGTGGAATAAATTAATAATCATAAAGGTAAGGTAAATAGACTTCTTGTTAAGAAGGAAGAATAGAAAACACACTATAACAATCTGTAGAGAAAGGAGGCAAGATTTTTAGGCTCAGGGGTGCACAGAAAATCTGCCCTATTATCACATGCAGGGCAGCACAGATGAATTGTGCATACAAGCAGGAAACCTACCTGATCTTGACATGCAGCATGGTTGGGGCATGCCCACAAGGGGTCCACCTGATCTGCACATATGCCTGGCTTGGGTATGTGACACACAAGGATAGTCTCCCTGATCTCTTGGCAAGGTGTGGCTGGGGTGAGCACATGGTTTGGAAGTCTGCTTCATCTCCATAGTGGTTTCAGCTGGGCTTGCATATGGGCTGATGGTCTACCTGTCCCTATGTGGCCCTGCTGGGGCCCACAAATAAGAAAGTAGTTTATCTGATCTCCATTGTGACTGGAGAATGCACAAGTTGGGACTCTGTCTGACCCCCATAAGAAGAGTGGTCCACAACAGAGTAATGGCACCTTCTGTACAATCAGTGTGGTTAGGGTGGGGACACAAGCAGAGATCTGGGTGACCTGCACACTTAGATTACCCGGACACATGTACAACTGGGTATCTGCAGGCCATCATACAGCCCAGATCAGCCAACACATCCATAGGAACCATACAACCTTCTTCTATGATTAACCACCAGCCCCAATAATGGGATATCCCCCCACCCTGAGTCTGCCACCAGAAATTGTACAAAGTCCCACCACTAATGCCCTATCAGGAAAGAAGCACAGGTAGAAGAGGATGTTGCTTAAACACAAATGTGGACACCCTTCCCAGGGTCTCACCCAAAACTTCTAAGAGATAGTACATGCAAGGAAGACCCTGCCCAGACCCAAGGGTTCAAAGCCAAAACCTGTGGATATAACACCATCCAATTCCCAACTGGATGAAACCTAAACAGAACACTAATCAGAGTTCCTGAAAGAGCCACTAATTGCTACATCTTTACCTCAATATGGGAAAATCCCAACACAAAATAAATAATGCAAGACAGCAAACCAAGAGATTCCCACCAAGAATGGCAGTTCCACATTGTATGGTACCAATGAAAACACAGAGGATATTCCAGGCCTAGAATTCCATGATGATCATATTAAAGAAATTTAATGGGGCTATGAACAAATGTATGGATGGATGAAATGGAAGAAATACAATAAACACATAAATGAAATGGAAGAGAACCACCAACAAAAAGCTCCCATTACTCACCTCAACATAATTGAAGAGATTCAAGCACACCTTAATGAACAGATAAATGATTTGAAGGTAAGTCAACATATAGATGAACTCAGTAGTCAGAAGAATAAGCTAACTAAGTACATGATCACATGCAGTAACAAAACCAAGAACAAGAAAGTCAAACCAGAATCTGAAAATGAAGGATAATAAAGTGATAGAATTGGTAGAGAAAAATTCAATATAAACAAATATGAAATATCCCTTTTAAAAGGCTTCCTAGAAAGCCTCACCAGAAGAGTAGATCATGTGTAGGGTAGAATTTCAGACCTTGAAAACAAGACATAGAAAATTGAGAAGGTGTCCAAAAACTATGGTAAGTTAAAAATTATGTGCATATAACATGAAGATTGTTGGAACACCTAAAAAGACCAAATATCCAGATCATGGGCACTGAAAAGTGGGAAGAAATATAGGCCAGAGGCATAGAGAATTTCTTCAACAAAATTATTGAAGAAAATTTCTTACTCTCATGAAAGAGAGATACATCCAAATAAAATACACAAAAAGTAGATTCAAAGAAAAAAAAAAAACTCAACACAATATGGTGAAAAACTATAACAATTAAAACAAAGATAGAGTACTAAAAGCAGCAAGAGAAAAGCAGCTCATTGTATACAAAAGTAAGAACAGCAGATCTACCTCTGATTTTTCTATGGAAACTCTAAAAACCAGAAGGGGTCTGAATGGAGTATTCCAAAACATGAAGGACTGTGGCTGCCAACCCAAGCTACTATACCGAGCAACAGTGTCCCTAATAATACAAAGTAAGAGGAAAATTTTCCTCAATAAAAGCCAGCACTATGAATATATGAGCACAAAGCCAATCCTATAAAGAATACTGCAGGGAATGCTCCACAAAGAAGGGATAAACAACCAACCACAAGAGGGATCAAGAAAGAACAAAACAATAACCCAAACTGAACAAGGATGAAAATTTACAAAGCTCAAGCAAGCACCAATCCCCAGAGAGTTTTTAACATGAAAGGGATTAATTCAAACCTCACTGTTTTAACTCTAAACATCAATGTACTGAAGTCTCACATCAGAGAACACAGGTTAACTCATTGGATCAGAAAAATGTTTCCATATATTTACTGTATACAAGAAACACACCTGAACATTAAGGATAGTCACCACCTCATGGAGAAATGATGGAAAATGACTTTCCAAGCAAATAGAAACAAGGAAAAAAAAAAAAAAAACAGATATGGCTTATCTAATGTTTGAAAAGTTAGGTTCCAAACAAAAATCAATCCAAAGTGATATAGAAGGCCACTTCTTACTCATCAAGGGAATAATCCAACAAATGAATACCACCACCATTTGTAAATTTAAATGTACCAAACACAGGTACATGACATTTTATAAAATAAAACTTACTAGAGAGCAAACCAGAAATAAATCTCAATACCATCATAGTAGGGGTTTTAATACCCCACTATTATCAATATACAGATCACCCAAGCAGAGAATGAACAGGGAAATAGTGGAGCTAAACAACACGGCAGACCAATTATATATAATATACATTTACAGAACATTGCACATTAATTCCACAGAATACGCATTCTTCTCAGCAGCTCATGGAAACTTCTCTAAAATAGATCATATGCACAGAGTGGTGCCTGCATCTGGAGTTCATTTTCAGTAGCTGGATATCCTGATGTGCCCAGTCTTTCTCTCTCTTTCTGAAATAAATAAATAAAATATTAAATAAGAAATAAAATAGATTATATATTAGGGAATAAAGCATGCCTCCACAAATTCAAGAAAATTGACACAACTCCCTACATTATATCTGACAGTAATGTATCAAAGCTGTCAATTAACGAAAGAAGAAAAAAAAAAAAAAAAGAAAACACACCTACTACTAGAGACAACACAACTCACCATTAAACTATGAATGAAAGAAACTAAAAAGGAAATTGAAAAATTTCTAGAACTGAATAATGAAAGAACAACATACCAGAACTTATGGGACACAATGAAGGCAGTACTAATAGGGAAGTTCATAGTACTAAATGCCTACATAACAAAGACAGAGAGATCTTGAGTCAATAATTTAACCATCTACATAAAAGCATTGGATAAACAAGAATAATCCAACCACAAGTGTTCCAGATTGAAAAAAAAAAAAAAATCAAGATCCAAGCAGAAATTAGTGAATTGGAAATTAAGAAAAGAATTTTAAATATTGACAAAACAAAAGGCAGGTTCTTCGAAAAACTAAACAAGATTGATAAACCTGTAGCCAATTCAACCAAAATAATATAAGAACAGTCTCAAATTAACAAGATTGTAAATTAAAATGGACAGATCAATCTGACAAAACTAAAATTGGAAGAATCATCAGGACATAGTTCCCAAACATGTACACCACAAAAATGGAAAATTTAAAAGAAATGAACATTCCTAGACATCTACCACATACCAAAATCAAGCTAAAAATAGATAAATTACCTAAAGAAACCTATTATATCCAATAAGATTGAAAAGTAATTGAAAACCTCCTAACAAAAAAGTCCATGTCCAAATGTATTCATTGCTGAATTCTATCAAACATGAAATGAAGAACTGAAACCACTTTTTCCTCAAACTGTTTCACACAATCTAAAAAGAGGGAATGCACCTAAACTCTTTCTATGAAGCAGCATTGCTCTAATACCAAGTATAGACGGAGAAAACAACAGGAAAAGAAAATCATAGAACAATATCCATGGTGCACTTATATGCAAAACTTCTCAATAAAATCCTCTGAAACTGAATCCAAGGACACATCAAAGGCATTATACACCTTGATCAAGTAGGTTTCATTCAAGGTATGCAGTGATGTTTCAACATATGAAAATCCAAATACAAAGCATACCAATAATCACATGATCATTTCCTTGGATACAGAAAAGACCTTTGACAAAATACAGCATCACTTCATAATTAAAGCACTGGAGAGAATATGGATAGGGGGACCTTTTCTCAACATAATACAGGCTATATTTAAAGCACCTAAGGCCTCAGATCATAATAATGGAGAAAAATGTGAAGCATTCCCACTGAGATTGGGAACAATGGAGGAGTGGCCACTCTCAGTACTGCTTTTCAACAGAGCACTAGAAGTCCTAGCCAAAGAAAGAAGATAAGATAAAGAAGTTAAAGGAATACAAATTAGAAAGGAAGAAGTAAAACTAATCCTATTTGCAGACAACATGATTCTATACATAAGTGACTCTACCAAAAAACTTAATGTGATAAATCCCTTCAGCAAAGTATTATGTTACAAAATCAACACACAAAAAATCTGTAGCCTTCCTGTTTGCCAAAGACAAATGTACAGAAAAAGAGTTCAGTGATGTTATCCTATTTTCAATAGTCTTAAAATATTAAGTATCTTGGAATATCACTAACCATGGGGAGAGTAAGACCTATACAACGAAAACATAAAAACACTGAAGAAAGAAATTGAGGAGGACAAGAAAATATGCAAAGACCTCCCATTCCCATGGATTGGACTAATTGATATTGTGGAAATGGGCATTCTACCAAAACCAATATACAGAATCAATGCAATTCCAATTAAAATTATAGAAGAATTTTTACACTGCTTGAAAAAAATTCTCAAAATTCATATGGAAAGACAAATAGCCTTTAATATCCAAAAGTATTATTAGAAAAATACTTCTGGAGTCACCACCTTTCCTGATTTCAAGATATAATACAGAAGCATAGTTACAAAAACAGCATATTGCTTGCACATGAATCAATAGAATAGGATAGAAATTCCAGGTCTAAGTTTAAGCAACTACAACTACTTCATCTTGACTTAAGAGACAATAATACACACTGAACATTTACAACAAATGGTGCTGAAGAAATAAGATAACCACATGTAGAAAAGATAGTTGACTGCTGACCTCTACCATATTTACTGGGATCCAGGATAAATTGCAGAGCAAGCAGTGGCACAAATAATGCTCTCAATGCTAGCCCAACACCCAGCTCCAAAGAAATGGCTACAAACCCCAGTGCATTTGCCCCGGCCAGCGGGGACTTGAACAAGGACCCGAGGGGAAGTTAACCTGAATGGGAGAAGGCGAACAGACACAAGAAGGAGACCAAGTCTAGAGTCTGATCAAGGTCTCTAACTTTATTTTTTACACAGTGGTTATATAGGGGAAGAAAAGGGGGGAGTAAGCTGCCTGACGTGATTTAGGGTCAGAATTGTTAGGAAACTAAGAGGTGATGTAACTGGGTGTTTATCTAATCTTAGGGAACCTAGAGGAGATGTACCCCCTTAACGGCTTGACATCCTGATCGTAAACTGGCCTTTTGCAAAAGATAAGATTCTGCAGACCACATTCCTAACTGCAAGCTGGATGGACCAGCTTTCTGGTGAATGAGTCAACTTAAGAACAGGCCCAGGCAAAATGGAGAGGCTTTTGCTTTATGGCTCCCGACATGCATTTAAACATAACAAAGCAGAAGTACAGAGGCTACAGGACTTAAACACTAAATCAAACTGCTAATAGATCTGCCAAGGCTTAGGGATTATCATGGAAGAGGTGGTGGGAAGATTTTAAGAGCCACATTGTGGATAGAAATATCCTGAGGCATAGCCTTGCTCCCAGAGATGACTATGTTCCTAATTACCCTACATTGAACAGCAATAACCCTACAGAGGAGGGCCCTTAGGGAAATGAGGACTGAATGAGAGGGGATATAAGACTATAATCTAAGTAAAAATATTAAAAATTAAACACTCAAAAGGTAAGGTAAATACAAATATAACTAATTGAGGAAATTCATGGAAGCTTAGGAAGGGATTTTAGAATGAGAAATGGTATGTACACCTGTAAATATAACATTTGGGAGGCTTAGGCAGGAGTATTTGAAGAGTGAGGCCAGCTTCAGCTACACAAGACCCATCTCAAAAGTCTAAATTAATAAATGATAAATAAATAGGTATATGTAAAATAAAGAAAAAGAAATATAGGAGTGGGATAACACAAATTCAGAGTTTTAGGTCTGCATAGAGGAAATGTACTCCTATGAATTCAGAGCCATGAAAGGAACTTCTAAATTTGTGATGAAGATTTTAAATTGTCTGGAGTTCAGATTCTCTGAATTCCAGTGCATTTTTTATGGATTTAGTCATGTGAGTGAATGTGTTGCCTCAGCCACAAAGTGGAACAAGTAAAAGCACCAGTAAAATGAAATGTAGGTCACTCAGGGCCACCATTTGCACTGTAACTTTCTGTGGCCTATGAATCCAATACAGTACTTGTTCCCTAAGACAAGAAAGGACTTTCAGATGGAAGTGATTTTCATTTTGAACACATGTAAGGCAAAAATTTTTGAAATGCCTCCAAAAATCATTGATGGGGCCTAAAGCAAAATAACAGGACTCTGCTTTAATGCAAAGAGGTGAGAGGTTTCTTCTTAGTTGTGAAGCAGGTAAGACATTTAGAATGCTGTTAGCATGTTCTAGAAGAGTAGCAAAGAAACATGTACTCTTCCATTAGGAGAAATACAATGAGAAATGATGTACTTGTACTTTTGATTCTCTTTGGGGAGCTCATGAGTAGGAAAGTTCTGATGTTGCAGTGGTGTTAAACTTCTTGGGGAGATTTCTATTCACCTCAGAAGATCACTGACAACATACCAAAAAGGAATAAATAAATAAATTAATAAATAAATAAATAAATAAATAAATGATACCACCAAAGCCTATCTTAGAAAAATAAGAGTTTAATAGGGTTACATCAACTAGAAATGAAAAACAGAGTACAGCAAATAGGAAACTCTGCAGAAAGTCTCACTAATAAAATGGATCAAGAAGAGACCAAGTCGCAGATCTAATACAGTCCAACAAAGAGAAAGACAAACAAATAGGAAGGCATGAATGAGAATGTCAAGACATTTGCGACACTATAAAGAGATCAAACATAAGAATTCAGGGCATAGTAGGAGAAGAATTACACACAAGAGGAATAGCAGGTATTTTCAACAAAATCAGAGAAGCAAAATTCCCCTAAATGGGCAAAGTGATGCCAGTACAGATACAGGAAGCCTTTAGAATGCCAACCAGACCAAATCAGGAAATAACCTCTTATTGTCACATTATAATTAAACTAAAAAACACACAAACCAAAGAAAACATGTTGAAAGCAGTTAGACAGAAAAATCAAGTCACATACAAATGTAAGCCCATGAGTATAACAGCAGATTACTCAATGCAAACTCTGAAATCCAGAAGGATTGGAATGATGTTTTCCAAGCTCTGAAAGATAACTGTCAACAACAATTACTTTATCCTGCAAAGCTATCCATCCAAATAAATGGAGAAATAAGGACATTCCACACACACATACAAAAAAAAAAAAAAAGTCTAAAGAAATATATGAACACTAATCCAGCTTTACAGAAATACTACAAAAGATCCTCCAGGAAGAAGAGAAAGGAAAACACACACATAAGTAAAAAGGAAAAAAAAAAACCATATTAAAATAAATAGTTAATACAAGAGAGTAAAAGCAAAACTGGAAGAACTACAGAACAAGACAAATGGCAAGAATAAATACACACCTTTCAGTAATAACTTAATATCAATGGCCTCAATGCCCCAACCAAAAGACCCAGGTTTACAGACTGGGTTAAAAAGTAGGATTGTTCTTTTTGTTGCCTCCAAGAAATCAAACTTTTCATAAACAATGGACACTATTTCAGAATGAAAGGTTGCAAAATGGTGTTTCATGCAAATGGGCCTAGAAAACAAGCAAGTTTTGCTATCCTAATATCTGACAGGGTAGATTTCAAACCAACATTAGTTAGGAAAGATAAAGAAGATCAGTTTATACCGATTAAAGGAACACTTCAACAGGAGACATTACAGTCCTAAACATATATGCACCTAACATGGAATTCCCAATTTCATCAAACAAACACTATTAAAATTTAGGTCATATATACCAAGCACAGTTGTAGTGGGTGACTTAAATACCTCACTCTCATCAATTGACAGGTCATCTTGGCAAAATATAAGCTGAGGAACATATGGATCAAATGAGGTCATAGCATGAATGGACCTAACAGATATCTACAGAACACTTCACCTAAATGCTTCAGAATACACATTCTTTTCAGCAGCACTTGGGACATTCTCTAAAATAGGCTATGTATTAAGACACAATTCAAACCTTAACAAATATAGGAAAATGTTAATAATTCTTTGCACTCTAACTGATCACAATGGGATTAAACTATGAATCAACAGCAAGAAAAGCTATAGACCATACACAAAAGCATGGAAACTAAACAATACACTACTAAATGATGAATTTGTCAATGAAGAAATCAAGAACCAAGAAAGAAATCAAAAACTACACAGAATCAAATGATAATGAAAACACAGCATAGCAAAACATGTAGGACAAAATGAAGGCAGTCAGAAGAGAGAAATTTATAGCTTTAAGTGCCTATCTTTGCAAATTAGAAAAGTTGCAAGTAAACAACTTAATGCTTCACCTTAAGGCCTTGGAAAAAGAAGAACAAGGCAAACCAAAAGTCAGAAAACAGGAAAAAAATCATAAAGATTACAGCAGAAGCTAATGAAATAGAAACCAAAAAAGACAATACAAACATTAATGAAACAGAAAGTTTGTTCTTTAAAAGGACAAACAAGATTGATAAATGCTTAGCAAATATGAATAAAAGAAAGAGAAATGATATAAAAATTAATAAAGTTAGAGATGAAAAGGCACCATTACAACAAATAATAAAGAAAATCATAAGGATATACTCTAAGAACATATAGTCCACTAAGTTTTAAGATCTGAAAGAAAAGGATGATTCTTGATTTATATGACATACCAAAATTAAATCAATATGAGATTAACCACTTACATAGACTTGTAACAAGTACAAAGATATAAGCAGTTATAAAAGGAAAAAACAAAACCTTTCAACAAAAAAAAGTCCATGCCCAGATAGATTTGCAGGTGAATTTTACCAAACCTTCACAAAAGAACTAGCACCAATGGTTTTCAAACATTTCCATAAAATTGAAAATGAAGGAATCCTACCAAACTCCTTCTAAGAAGCCATAACCCTGATACCAGAACCAGACAAAGACAGAATAACAACAACAAAAATTAACAATAATAAAACAAATTACTGACCAATCTCCCTCATGAACATTGATGAAAAAATTCTCAAAAAGATGTTGACAAACAGAATACAAGAATATATCAAAAAGATCCTTTACCCCAACCAAGTAGGTTTCATCCTAGAAATGCAGGGATGGTTCAACTTATGCAAATTAATAAACATAATACACTACATAAATAGACTGAAGGGTAAAAGTTACATGACACCTCAATAGATGCAGAAAAGTTATTTGGAAAAATTTGCAACTATTCATTGTAATTGTCCTACAGAAATTAGGAATAGAAGGAACATATCTCAACATAATAAAGGCTATTTATGACAAACCTACAGCCAACATAATACTACATGGGGAAAAAAACTTCAAAATTTTCCACTAAAATCAGGAACAATGCAAGGGTGTGTACTGTCCCCACTTTTATTTAGTATAGTACTGGAAGTCTTAGCTATAGCAATAAGACAAGAGATACACATAAGAGGGATACAAATATGAAAGGAAGAGATCAAACTATCATTATTTGTACATGATATGACTTTTAACAATGTATCAGGATATAAAATAAACAAACAGAAATTAGTAGTCTTTCTATATACAAACAACAAACATGCAGAGGATAAAATCAAGGAGTCACTCCCATTCAAAATTGCCTCAGAAAAAAAAAAATAAGTACCTTGCAACAAACCTAACCAAGGAAGTGAAGAATTGCTACAATAAAAACTACAAAATACTCAAGAAAGAAATTGCAGAAGACACTAAGAAATGGAAAGATATTACATGTTCTTGGATTGGAAGAACCCATATTATGAAAATGTCAATCTTACAAACATCAACCTATACATTTAATGCAATCATCATCAAAATATCCAACTGCATTTTGCATGGGAACAGAAAAAGCAATCCTAAAATTCATTTGGAAGCACCAAAAACCTTGAATATCCAAAACAATTTTTATTTTACTTTTTTCTTTTATTATTATATATGGACATATTTTGTATGTAAACATCACATGTTGGTACCATCCTTTCCATCCTCCCTACCCCTTTTCTGAAGAGGCCTTCCTCGTTGGGGATGCAGGTCAACCCCATGGGTATTATTGGTCATACATTTTGAGGGCAGCAGTCAGTTATGGGAAAGAGGCAATGTTTCTGTATAAAATGTCCCAACTTCTGGCTCTAGCAATCTTTCTGCCCCTGTTCTGCAAAATTCACTGAGCCATGCAGGGAGCATTTTAAGTCGATTTCAGTGATGGGCACTTATGAGCATCTGGATCTCTGGTTTGGTAGGTGTTGAGTGTCATCAGTATCTTTCTCCATCACCCTTGTGCAGATATCAGCTTAACTAAGAGAGCAGCTTTCTTACTCATTTCTGCAATTCTACGGTTTCAGCTGGGCCCAGGGGGGAGTGTGTTGGGTCGTTTATCTCCTCACGTCCAGTTTCCATCTGAAAATGAGAAGTAGATTCTCCAACAGACAGTGAAGTCAGTGCCAGTTAAATGGGATAACCAATATGAATTTGGAGAGAATTAAAAGGGTTTAGACACTCTTATAGTCTAAGGTTAATGGGATCTTGACAATGGAAAGCAGAATCATTATCTGGATGTGATTCTAACTTGTTTCTCAGTTCCAGATATGGTTTCCTTTCCACTGAGCATATCTGTGAGCCAATTCAAGAGCAGTTGGTTACCCACCATGGCAGTGTACCATTATTGCACTCATGTGAGCATCATGTCAAGTTGTTTGCTTCTGAGTCACTTAGACTTTGAGTTGATGGAAAGATGTTGGCCACTTTCCCCTGGCAGCTCCTATAGCACATTCCAGAACTAGATGGATTAATTATCTGGTGACTGGCTCTCCTTTGTATTCCAACAAGGTCTCTCCATGGTCCGTGCCAACAGCATTTGGTGTCTTCAGCAGTAGGGTCCTCCCATTAACCTCTAGTGGGCAATCAAGTCCTCTGACAGAAGTCTGTCTTGTTTGTTTTGGGAGATCTAGTAGGTCTCTGATCAAGAGCTCATTGTGGATGTAGACCACATCCTGGTACAGGGAATTATAGGCCAGTGCCAAGGGTGGTGGTGGGGGGGGACAAGCCAGAGAAGAAACAGGAGAAATTTGAGGTTAGGTTTCATCTCACTCTCTCCAGAGCCCTTCGACTCAGGTGCTCCCTTTGAGGTCTACTTGAGGGTTCTAAGTTTTAGTCTGATTTACAGGATATAGGATTCTATGGTACCAGTTCAATTTGGGTTCAGATTTTGTGCCCCCACACTCACTTCTTCCCTTCCCCCAAGCCCTACCCTTTCTATTGTCCAAGCCTCAAGATGGTATTCAGTTATGGCAGCAACTTGGGCTGATCCAGGTTAGGAACTGCAGATGAGGGAGATCATGCAACAGTTGTCTTTCTGTGATTGTGTGAGTTTACTTAGAATGATCTGTTCCAAGTCTAACCATTTTTCTACAAGTTTCAATGTGTCATTTTTTTCTTACTGCTGAATAGAATTCCATTGTGTAGATATACCACACCTTGATTTTCCATTCATCCAATGATGGGCACCTGTGTTGATTGCAGTTTTTAGCCATTATGAATTGAGCAGCTATAAACATGGTTAAGCAAATATTTCTGAACCAAGATGTGGAGCTTTTAGGCTAAATGCCCAGTAAGAGAATAAGAGTATCTGCTGGTAACTTTACATTCATACTTTTGAGAAGTCTCCAAATTGTTTTCCACAGTGGTTATACCAAGCTATGTTCCCACCAACCGTGAACAAGGGTTCTTATTTCTCTACAACTTCACCAACATTTGTTTTCAATTGATTTTTTAATGTTTGCTATCCTTACTGGGGTAAGATGGAATCTAATAGTTATTTTAATTTGCATTTCCTTAATGGTTGGGTATGTTGAATATTTTCTTAACTGTGTGTTAGCCATTTGTAATTTTTCCTCTGAGAACTCCCTATTTAGTTCAAGTAGATTTTATTTTATAAACTGTGGTGCCCCCATGTTTGGGATATATATATTTGTGATTATGATGTGCTCATGTTAGATCAGTCCCTTGATGAGTAAGAAGTGACTTTGTTTGTCCTTTTGATTACATTTAGTTTGAAGTCTATTTTATCAGATGTTAATATAGCAACACCTGCTTGTTTTTTATTTCCATTTGATTGGTACATCATTTTCCAACCTTTCACCTTGAGGAGGTGTCTATCTTCAGTGGTAGGGTGGGTTTCTTGAAGACAGTAGATAGAAGCATCCAGTTTTTTGATCCATTCTGATAGCCTGTGTCTTTTGATGGGTGAGTTAAGACCATTAATATTTAAGGTTATTACTGTGAGATTTGAACTAATCCCTGCCAGGATGAGGTGTTTTATGTGATTAGGTGCCTACTTGTGTAATATACTGTTTTGATCCTTGTCTATTTTGGTTATTGTGATCTTCTTGTTGGCTCCTGGGTTTGGTTGTTTGAATGTTCTGTGTAGAGTATTCCCTCAAGTATTGTCTGTAGGGTTGGCTTTATATTCATATAATGAAAGAGCTGACTTTTTTCATGGAAAGTTTTTCTTTCACCATCTATTATGAGGGATACCTTTGCTGGGTAAAGTAGCTTCAGTTGGAAGCCATAGTTTTTCAGACTTTGAAGCGTTCCATGCCAGGCCCTTTTGGATTTCAGGGTTTCCATTGAGAAATCTGATGTTATTCTAATGGGATTGCCTTTGCATGTTGTGCATTGCTTCTCTCTTGCTTCTTCTAACACTCTCTTTTTGTTTTCATTGTTAAGGGTTTTAACTATGATGTGTCTTGGTGAGTTTCTTCTTTGGTCCTACCCGTTTGGTGTTGTGTGGGCTTCCTGTATCTGGATGGGCCTCTGTTTTGCAAGATTAAGAAAATTTTCTTCAATAATTTTGTTGATTATATTTTCTATGCCTCTGGTCTGGATTTCCTCTTCTGTGGTATGTCCATGATCTGGGTGTTTGATTGTTGTAGAGTGTCCCACAGTTCCCTTGTTTTCTGTTCACTTGATTTTTTAAACTTAGCAAAGTTTTTGGTCTCCTGATCAATTTCTTCTGTCCTATATTCCAAGTCAGAGGTTCTGTCTGCCACATGATTAACTCTGTTGGTGCGTGTTTCTAGAGAGGTTTTTATAAATTCTATTTGATTTTTGTTGTCTGTTGTGTTTTTCTGTGTCATGCCCATCCTTTTTTTTTTTTTTTTTTTTTTTTTTTCACTGACCACACAAGGAACTCAGACTTGGGTGGAGATGGGAGAAGCCCAGCAATGGGTCTGGTCTACTCACTCCAGACCACCATGCTTGCCTACACACTGACTGTGCAAGGTCCAAAACAATTCTGAGCAACAAAAATAAGGTTTCTTGTATCACCATACTTGATTTTAACCTATATTACAGAGCCCTAGTAACAGAAACATCATGGTACTGGCATAACAGCAGACATGTAGGCCAATGGAGCAGAACAGAGGTCCCAGATGTAAGTTCAGGTAGCTATAGCCACCTGACCTTTGACAAAATTGGCAAAAGTACTCATTGGAGAGAAGACACCCTCTTCAACAAATGGTGCTGGCAAAAGTAGATATATATGTGTAGAAGTATGAAAATAGATCCTTATGTCTCTCCATGCACAAGTATTAAGTACAAGTGGATCAAATATCTCAATATCAGACCCCAAACTCTGAAACTGCTGGAGGAAAAAGTAGTGGAAACCCTTTAGCATACGGGCATAGGCAAAGACTTTCTAAATATAACCCCAGTTCCTCAGTAAATAAAGGCACTAATAAACCAATGTGACCTCATAAAATTACAAAGCTTTTGTACAGCAAAGGACACTATGAATAGAGCAAAGAGGTAATCTACAGAATGGGATAAAATATTTTCCCATTATACATCTGACCAAGGATTAATATCCAGTATATACAAAGACCTCAAAAAACTAAACAATAAGAAATCAAACAACCCAGTTAAAAAATGGCTATGGAACTAAATAGAGAGCTCTCCAAAGAAGAAATACAGATGGCATATAAACATCTAAAAAAAAAGTTCTACATCCTTAGCCATCACGGAAATGCAAATTAAAATGACTTTGAGATTCCATCTCACTCCTGTCAGAATGGCTATTATAAGAAAACAAATGACAATAAATGCTGGTGAGGATGGAGAAAAAGAGGACCACTTCTAAACTGTTGGTGGGAATGTAATCTGGTACAGACATTGTAAAAATCATGGTTCATGAGACAGCTAAACTAGACTTACCACTCCTAGGCATATATCCTAAGGACTCTCCATATTTATTGCAGCTCTAGTCACAGTTTCTAGAAAATGGAACTTGCCTAGTTGTTCCTCAACTGATTAGTGGATAAGGAAGATGTGGTACATTTATTCAATGGAGTTCTACTCAGCAGTTAAAAAAAAAGAAAAAAAAAAAAAAAAGAACTTTGCAGGAAAATGGATGGACCTGAAAAGGATTATAGTTAGTGAGGTAACCCAGGCCCAGAAAGCCAAGTGTCACATGTTCTCTGTCACATGTAGATCCTAGCTATAGATATTTGGACTTGTATGTGAGTTGAAGTAAAACTCAGCAGTATAGGCCAGTAAGCTAGAAAAGGGTTATTAGGGTTATTATTAGAGAGGGGAGTACTTAAGGTGATGGTATTGTATGTAGGTAAGTAGAAGAACAGATTTCTGTGGGTGGAAAGGCATAAGTGCAGTGTGGGGAAGAGATTGAGTAAAGGAAAGGTAGAGGAGGGCTAATCAAGTTCTAAGAGGGTATGAATAGGTCATATGGGAACCTACATTTTTGAACAATAGTGTACCCAGAAGCCTTAGATTCTTATTAGAAAATATTCAGTGCCAGGCATGAGATCCTTCCAGTGAACTATTGGTCAGGAAGGTCCCTGATCCCCCCCCCCCCCGTCATTACAGGGCATTTTGGAGGTTCTTGGTTTCCCAACAGGAATAGATAATATTCCTTATTGCTAAAGATTATACATGTTTGGTCTGTAAGGTCACTGAGAAATCCTGCTGGAGCTGAGTTGCAAACCACCTCCATGTAGACCATCTCACAGAAAGCATGAAAAAGGTATGTTGCTTGAAGTTCCATGGGGAAAATAGAAGTCACCAGAGGAGATAAACAACAGTGGACACTGCAAGCCTTAAGTTGGACCAGCCAGGTGAAATTAGCCAACAGGTGCAATAGTGGCATGTCTGATATGGAGGAAATGATCACTTCCCTAATTGGACTGGAGGCCTGCTCCATGGGAGGGAATTCTTCCCTGATACTGAAAACATATGTGGTGTGAAGTCATTGAGCCTTAGGGGTGTAATGTCTGCTTGTGTATGGCTAAATGTTTTTATTATGCTCATCAAACAGCCTGGTAAGCACTTATCTTAATGTTCATACCCATATATTAATGGTACTATAACTTTTGGTTAGAGATTCTCTAACTCAGAAGGCACCATAGTGCTGAGAAGAAGTGACAGAGGAGTGCTCATCACTGAAACATCTCTATCACAACTTCCCGGGCCCAGGGTCCATTGTGGAAGAAGTAAAAGAAAGAATGTAACACCCAAAAGAAGGATAGGACTCCTTACAATGCACACTTCTAGACACAAAATGGCCTGAATATTTATGACCTTGCAGTGCCTGGCACTACCTACACAAGCCGGAGGGAAAGATGATGACATCAAAATAAAAGAAAGACTGATAGAGAGGGGAAGGGACATGATGGAGATTGGAGTTGAGAAGGGGAAAGTAGGGGAGGGGCAGGAATTATCATAGTATATTGTCTATTTTTATGAGAGTTGTGAATAACAAAAGAATGATCACATTAACTGCTACACTTGTTACCAGTCTTTGGAATACTATTAAATTTTGGTTCAAGGGTCAGTTTAAAAAATATTAAACTAAAAGATTTCTTAGCTTCATAAATTATTAAAGCATTTTATGGTCATGTAATTTCTCTGGGCAAGTTTGTTCACTGGCAATAACTAATAATCATCTCAAATATAACCACAAAACAGCTGGGGAAGTGGCTTAGCAGTTAAGGTGTCTACCTGAGAGGCCTAGGAACCCTGGTTTGATTCACCAGTACTCACGTAAGCCAGATGCACAATGGAGCAAATGCATCTGGAGTTCATTTGCAGTGGCTAGAGGCCCTGGAGTGCCCATTCTTTCTTTCTTTCTCTCTATCTACCTCTCCTTCTCTCTCAAATAAATACTTTAAAAACTTTTGAAAAGTATAAAAAGTGGAAGCTATTTGTTTCCATATTTTAGTATATATTATTAAAATAATATACAATATGTATTATAATATATTTTATTATAAAATATTAATATATACATATATATGCACAAAATACTTTCTTTAAAAATTCCATGGCCAAGAGAAACTTTCCTGGAACTTTCATGAAAGAAGCAGGGAATCAGTTGCCACTTGATATTATGCAATTGCAATTTTATGTGATTTAAGTGAATTAACAATATTTTAAAGGGAGTAACATTTTATCTCTCTACATAAATTCAGTCATAGAGTACAAATGATATGGTGTTCAATTTGATTCATTATTCTGTTTGCCTCAAAGCTATATTGTCCCATTAACATTGTTTCATATGAACAATGCCAAGAAAGGCAGTCTGAATGTATGTCAGATTTATTGAAACATCAGAATTTCATTTTATGAATTCCAAATGTTCAATTAGAGCTTGGGGAGTTTTTATGGGTTTTCTAATTTGATTCTGTGGGTGTTAGAAAATTAAAAGCATATTGTTGGTGTCTAAACTACTAGGATATAATCATTGTCAAAATATGTAAAAGAAAAATAATCTATGTTGTTTGGGACAAGAGTCACATTGATAAATAGGTTTTCTCAAACCTTTATTATTTCAAACATGTTCAAGAAAAATAAGCATGAGCATATACTCCCACATGATCATAATCATGACAGGTCCTCTGAGGATACTGGATGTGGAAGCACAAAAAGTACACTTATTTGTAGATTTGGTTATCAATTTATTAAATATTATTATTAAATGTGGATAATTTGTGATAATTCAAAAGTGGCAAAAGTTGAAAATTTATTACAGTTGCTTTTCCCCATATATTAATGCACCAAAACTCACAAACTTTCATAAATAATATAAGCATCAAATTGCATTTCTATTTTGTTTAGACTCTGTGGTTTGGAATATGCTGTTATCGTGAAGTATTTGAATATTACAGGTACAGAGACAATAAACACTATTTGAGTTCTCATGGATGACTTGCATTTTGCTTGTACAAGATACAAAAGACTCAATTTGTTCAAAAACATACTCCAATATGAGGATGGCATTGGTATCAAATAGCTCAGAAGGAGGCCCCTACCTACATATAAACCATGCTGTGTCTGCATTCTCACTGAAAAATTTACTCTTTGCATGGAGAAGTTAAACACTGTTTGTTTTACATCTTTAATTGGGGAAAATAATTCTCCCTTCATCTAACTTTTATACATATTAAATCTAATAGTAAATGTGTGACTGTTTTGTGACATATACTTTAAAAATACAATTTTACTCATTTTATATTTCTCTGCCAACCAGTTTTATGCTGTTCAGTGGATTAAAAAATTCCTCCTTTTAGTTTCCCATTTGTTAGTCAGCATATGTAATAAATATATTTTATAATATTTCTCTTACAATTAGAAAACAGAAAAATCAAAGGTGGCAAAGCTGAAAAAGGAAAGAATATTAAGAGACAAGACAATTCTCAACTGAGTATGATTGCCTATTCAGTAGACTCAGTAATTGTCAAACTGAAACACACAGCATCCTGGTTAATCTAAGACTCCACCTGGATACCAACAGCTGTGAATGCACCAAAAGAAGAGGGGAGCTGGTATATCACATCACCTCTGAAGTGCCTGCCATTGCATGTACATACATTTTTAGTTCAAAGCCTTGGGTCTTGAGATTTTACCTTTCACAATTCAACCTGTTTAAAGTATGATTTCGAACTCAAATTTAAAAAAAAAAAGCTTTTAGAAATATTCAGTAAACTCATTAGCTTTGCCTGCTCAAGATCCTTCATGGCCTCCCATGGTAGTTAGAACAAAATCTAGGCTCTTTAACAAGACTCTTAAGACCCTATATCTTCTGTCACTTCCTTTCTCTTCAAGGTTGCATGGGCTTCCCTTCTCCTTCTCCTTATGCTCCAGCCACAAAGCTTTCTCTCCATTAGGTAGACAGTGAGGTGCAGCATCCTGCTCACAGGTGTGGGTAAGCACTCCTCGGGCCACTCCAGACTCAACACTCACTAAATAGATTCAGTCATTTCAACTGTTTCCTTCTCTGCTCTGCAGCCAACTGAACCAAGTGCATTTTATCCTATGAAATAACATGATGTTATTGAACACATAAAATCACAGGGTTAGGTGACTTAAAAATATACAGATTGATCATATTTTTCCTTAGAGTTCTAATCTTGTCAGTGATACTGACATAGAACTCAGAATACTATAGTACTTTATTTATTGATCTTTTGAAGAAAAAGAGTATCACACATGTCCCTGAGACATTGTCATGTTCAAGGCAAGTTAGGATAAAGATGGATTTGGGCCAGATGGCTCAGGACAGGATTACATGCAGAAATCATATGAGGGGCAGTGAGGACTGAGCAAACTAGTTTTATCAGAGACATAACCTGTCTTCCTTCATGCATGCCAAAGGCAGTGTGTTTGTTACAGAAGGAACAAAGCAAGTAAAAGATGTCAGTGCTCTCATTTGAATTATAAGCCTTCCCTGCTGTGCACTGGTCCAAATGCACTATGGAGGACAGAAATCTACAATTTAGACTTGCCTGTCCACAGGAGCCACCAGTTTGGGTTTCATTTGTTGTTATTGTTGAAATATATTCAAAACATTTATAAGGGGCTGAAGAAATGGCTTAACAGTTAAGGCACATTCCTGTGAAGCCTAAGGGTTCATGTTTTATCTCTCTCCAGATCCCACGTAAGCCAGATGCATAAAGGTGACACAAGCACAAAATTGCACATGCACACTAGGTGGTGGAAGCCTCTGGAGTTCAATTGGAGTGTCTGAGGCCCTATCATGCCAATTCTTTTCTCTCTCTCTCTCTCTCATTTGTTCCCTCTTGATCTCTCTCTCTCTCTCTCTCAAAAAAAAACCCTAAGGTTTTGCCTCTATTAGAATTTTAATTTTTAGTATGTCTGTGTAGTTTGGTTAGTTAGTACTGTCAATAGAACGTAGCTGCCTTTGTAACTTGATCTCCACTACCCAAAGCGTGTGAACTAAATACTGGAGATGCAATGGCAAGGACACATTGTATAAAGCATTCTATGTGATAACTTGGTGTGATGCCTGTGTGAAATTTCCTTACCTGTGATGAGATATATTGCTAATGAAAGCAATTACAATCATAATGTAAGCTTTTATATTTTGAATACTTCTCCCTACTGATTGAATACTTTCAGAAATAAACTTCTTTCCTTTGGTTCCCTTATCATACTTACAGTATGTACTTTAACATCCCAACAATATTTTCAGCACCAATCATCATTTTCAAGAATTATGACATAATATATTGTTTTCCAAATTTGTAATTTCCAATTCAGAAGAGAAAGTAATCTTTTTGTTTTTCACTTTTATATAGCCTTTGTGCATATAAGGGTTTACATAGAACTCCACCAATATGAAAACATTTATTTCAGATAAATCCCAATACCTTTGGGGAGAATCATTGGCAAAGTGAATGATAGGATTACGATTGTGATAAATTGGCAGAATATTTCTAAAGATAACTCTCAATTCAATGTATACACATCCACCCAGCACAATACCTCCAGTCCAATCAAAAAGTCATAGTGCCCCAGATGATGCTACTTTTATAAATTGTGAACATTTTGTGTGATAAATCCCAAACACACACAGATACACACACACACACACACACACACACACACACACACATATATATATATATATATATATATATATATATATATATATACCCCCTGGAAATATTAGAAGTAAGAGGTGACCTGAAAACTTTAAAAGGAAAAGTAGAACACTTTTCATTGTGGCACCTGAATAGATTCAAGCAGAGAACTGCCCTTATAAAATTACCTCAAGTTACATAACAGATGGTTAATGACATTACACAATAGAACTGAACAATGCATGAACTACTTTTCCAAGCATGAAAATGAAGTTTGATTACTCAGGAAAAAAAGAAATAAAACAGAAAAATATTTCAGGTATAATTATTTAAATACGTTTTGGAAGAAAATGTATATTTATGGTGCAGATATGGAGAGATATTTTAGAAATAGGTATCATCGCAAATATTCAAGTAAGTGATAGATTGAAGATGATTTTACAGGCATAATATGCTTTTTTCTAATTAATTTTAACTTATGTATTAAGAAAACCTAAACTTATGAAATTTAATCATAGAGGTGCAAATTAGTTTATTTGGGCATGAATGTCTCTTGTTCAGTTACAGATTGATGCTTTATCCAAGTGAGAGTGGTTTGAAATTACATTACTCATCTTTTACTTTCTTCTGAAGTGCATGACTCCATAAGATGAAGTGATATACAACATCCATATTGAGCACAGACAATGCTATGTAATACCTCCATGGAAACCCCAAAGCTGATTCTGGGCTTTTCTAAGTAAAAGAGATTAGAACGATTTAGCAGACTCACTAGGAAACTGAAAGACCAACTAAGTCTGGAGGAGGGAGACAAAAGGAAGACACTAGAGAAATAAATCTCCACATGCATAAGAACAAGTCACTAATTTTTGTCTTACAACACATATTCCTTTTTATTTTTTTTTAATATTTTAATGTATTTATTTGAGAGGGGGCAGGGGAGAATGGGCACACCTGGGCCTCTAGCCATGACAAACAAAGTCTAGATACATGTGCTACCTTGTGCATCTGGCTCACGTAAGTACTAGGGAATCGAACCTGTGTCCTTATGCTTTGTTGGCAAGTGCCTTAACTGCTGAGCCATGTCTCTAGTCTACATATTCTTAATAAAGGTAAAACCTACAATTCTACCATATTCTATGAACCATGGCTCCCACACAGATGCTCTTAACTTTTTCTCATTCAGCAGGTGTAAATTCATTTTTTGATCTAATTATTCAAATAATTTTGTAATTCATATAAGTATTGCAAATAAAAAGGTAGAAACTTTGTCTTATTGGGTTTGGGAGAAGGGGTTAGTTTTGTGTCTTTTATTAAAAGTAATTAACACATAAAGCATGAAAATATATACATGTAAATGTGATGTCTTAATTTAGCTATATATTGGCTAATGTCCAACAGCTAAAATAAGTTTCCTTCTGAAATCTCTCAGTTATTCATGGGGAAAGCATTCAACATACTTTTACTTAGTTTTGTAAAATATGTAGTACCTAACTATTATCTATAGCCACCCTAGTATGTAATAGCACACTAGAACTTCTCATTCCTATTTCACTATAATATGGTGCCAATTTATGAACCTTGCTTCATTTCTCCCTCTTACCTATTTTTTCAGCTTCTGGCAGCAACCATTCTATTCTCATGAGATGCATTTTTGTTAAATTTCACATATGAGTGATATGTAACTCATGTCTTCATGTGTCTGGTTTGTTTTTTCAATTGGAAATTTCCAATTCTGTTGATATTAGCACAAATTACAGGATTTCTTACATTTTTGGCTGAATAATATTCCACTGTGTATATATGCTGCATTTTATTTATTCATTCATCTGTACATAGACATCCAAGTTAACTCCTTACCTTAGCTACTATGAAGTATGAGGCAAAATTGATGAGTGCTTAGAAGTCTGTCCCACATACAGATATCATTCCCTTTGAATGCATACCCAGCAGTAGGATTATCATATTACATTACATATCATATTAAAATTATATTTTTAATATTTAAGAGAATATTTGCTGCTTGCTATAACAGTTGTACAAATTTAAATTTTAATTGAAAACATGCCAGATTTCTCTTTTCTCCACATCCTTGTCATCACTGGTTATCTTTCATCTTTTGGATAATAGTCATTCTTACTACAGGGAGATGATCCTACATAGTCATATTTATTTGCCTTTCTCTGGATACTAATGATGTTGAATTAATGTGGAACTTTTTTGGTTGTGCTGGTGGGTATTAATATGCTTTCATTTGAGCAATGTCTAGCACATTTGAAGGTTATTTGCATTTATCTTATAGAGTTTTGAAAATACCTTATATAATTTAGATATTAACTTCTCAAATACATTGCTTTCAATTATTTGCTCCCAGTAGATGGTCCAGACCTTCACTTCTTTGTTCCTTTTGCTGTGAAGAAGCTGATTTGCTGAAACAACACTTCTCTTATTTTTGGTTTTACTTCCAGTGCTTGGGTTTCTTATCCATTTTTAAATATCATTATCTTTTTTCCTAGTAGGTTCATTGTTTCACATGTTACATTTAAGTTTTAGTCTGTTTGATCTAGTTTCATTCTTTGAAAATATATACATTTTTTCCAGGACTAGTGTTCATTAGAATACTTCAAGGTATATTCTTTCTACGTTGGCCAAAGTTGTTGGCTGTAGATGGATGGCCTTGCTTATGGGCACCCAATTGTGTTCCATTTGTGTTATTTTTTATGCCAGTATCATGCTGCTTTAATTTCCATGGCATTCTAGTACTTTTTGTTATTTTTATTTATCTATTTTTTTGACAGACAGAGAGAGAGAATGGGCACTCCAGGGCCTCCAGCCACTGCAAACAAACTCCGTGCATCCCCTTGTGCATCTGGGTAACGTGGGTCCTGGGGAACTGAGCCTCACAGGCAAGCGCTTAACTGCAAAGCCATCTGTCTAGCCCATTCTAGTATATTTTTAAATGCTATGTGTTTATCCTTTTTAAGTATATGTGTATATATTGAGTAACTGGTTAATTCTTAAATATCCTCATGATTGATATAAGTCAGGGTTCTAGCATGAAGAAAATGTTTCTAGAAATATGTTAGATTGAAACCATTCTACTTTATCATTTAGGCATTCAAATGAAAAGTTCAGACTGATTTTGAATTAGTTATTTTAAAGTAAGATACTGAGAAAATGATATTGCTTAAAAATTTTCTCTCATTCATATCTGAAAATTTTGAATGAATAAATTTTTAGCAGGCTAATGATAACCCCTCCAAACACACACCCTCTGTCTTTAGGATTTTTTCCCAAGCTTATCATATAATGAGAATACTTCTGTTCCCTTCATACCACTGTGGAGCAAGAATCAATATTTTTCAATCCCTATCCTGTAGCATTAAATCTTTTGTACAGACTAAAGAACTTGCATTCATGATTTCTGAGCCAGAAATGAATACTTTCCTTAAAATAAACCTATGGGTTTACCCTTAGTCAAGCACTTATTTAAACCCACAGCATCAAAATGTGATTTGTTATTATTAAAATTTCTTTTGTTATGTTCCAAAATTAATAAAACCACATACCTCATATATGTTTCATACATATAGAAAAATGTCTGTCATTTCCTCTCTTAACTTAAACCACCTTCCAAGGATACAGAGCTTTGTAGAGATAGAGTACTATCTTCCAGATTCACAAAACAGGATCAAGTCAGAGACACCTAAGGAATTAGTTTTCTATAGACACACAGATTTAGAGCATGCATTGGATTATTTATCCATGGTCAACCAACTGTGGAACATATTCAAAAAATGAGGGAAAGGCTGATATTTAAGGTAACTATAATTTCGATATGAGAAAGAAGTGGCCTGGCTAAATGAGTCAGCCTGAGGACAGAAAAAACAAAGCTGCAGTGCTCCCATTAAATGTTTTCTTTTTATCTCCATGCATTTGGTTATTTTCTTAAAAGACTCCTGAAAGCAATTGGTTATGTTGTAATTATAAACTTCTCAGACTTATTGCAAAGTGTCTATCTTGGTCCCAGTCTATACTATGCCACAATTTTCCCCTCTAGGGAAATTTATGCCATATTAATGCCCCCAATGCCTGGCTGAATGAGTATTAATCATGTTTTAATGAAGTCAATAAATGACTTATATTTTCCTTCATGCACTTTAGAACAGGAGAAGTTGCTGAACTAAAGTTATAATCATTTCAGTTTCCTAGATAATATTGTCAATCAAATTTTGAAAAGGGTAGATATGTATCATGGCTTCAAGAACAGTGTGGAAGAATTCTCCTTGGACTATACTCTTCTCTTAACATTTCTGATATTAAATTGGTGTATAAGTGGATTTTAATCGCATCAATTTATATCACTCAATCAAATTTTGTTGTAATCTTACAATGTGTTTCTTCATATTTTCAGAACCAGTACAATGGGATGGATGCAATCTTGCTTCTTATTGCATTGGCTAGGATGTGTGTCACCATAGATTGTAACATTTCTCTACGAGCTTAGCATGCTGGATGTCAAGACTTCACAAAATTACTCATGATGGATTTTGGCTCTGAAAACCAAAGTGTGCCAAATTATCCTTGTTGAGTTTCTTCTCCAAGGAGACCTGACTTTACTGCTAGGACATACAAAACATTATTGAATAAACCAAGGATTTGCCCAACAGCTATGGAAAGAAAACTGCTTTTCCTTGAATTTCATTATTCTCCCCCATGTCCTGGAAAAAGACGAGGGAGGGTGAGGTCCCATTTTAATGACATTTTGCAAGGAATTCAGGATGTATCCTCTGCAATTTATACATGGTAACAGGAAGGCTATAGAGATGGAAGGATTCTGACAAGATGGTGAGGTTGGAAGTACCAGGAATCTCTCTCCCTGTGTAGGCCATAATTACATTGGAAGACTCTTTTCTCCCCCTTTTGTTATTTGTTAAGTAATGTGTTGGTTGGTACCATTTTTTCCTCCTCCCTGTCCTCATTCTCCTGAGGGCCCTCCTCCGTGGGATTGCTGGTATTCACCATGGGGTTGTACGTTATGAGTTGTGAGAGCAGAAGTCAGTCATCGTGGAGGGTGGGCAATGCCTCTGGATATGCCCTGTCAACCTGGGGCTCTTATAATCTTTTCCCTCCCTTGGAAGAATCTTATCTGATGTAACCACCGTGCAATTACAGAGCCTATTGAAGTAATGCAACCTGAACAGAAAAACTTCAAAGGTAAAACGTGATTACTTTTGGTCAAGTTTAGGTCTTAATGATAGTAGCACCCTCTGTCCTAGTTTCAGGACAAAGTTTTGAGTTTGCACAAACTCAAACTTGATTGTTCTTCTGGGTTCTTGCTTCTCCACCTAAAGAATCATATGACATTGTCGAGGAATGGAAGAATCAGGAGGACATATTTACACAGGAATAAAACTTGATTAGTAAATGGATTCTTGTGGCTATGGATTGCGAAAGAAGATGTTGGTGTCATGTCAGGAGCTGGTATAGTGGGTCTGCGAGGCAGGAATGGCAGGTCGGTCCCACAGGCAGGCTCAGGAACTCTTCCTCCTACCCTTAGAAATGGCTGTAAACAAGGTCAAAGAAGATCCTCTTTCTTCCAACATATCTTGTCTGTTCAGCATCCGGCAGACTGACAAGACTGTTGCAGGGGATTATAGGGTCCCGTGTGGACCGTGACTGGTGTGTGTACATGAGGTAAAAGCATAGGCTTCAGTGGGGAAAGCTGGCCATTGTAGGAAGGTAAATGGTGGCTAACAAAAGATGGCAGCCCTTCCCTGTTTCTACAGTGATTGCATGAAGCAGGGTGGGAGATGCTACTCAAAAGGGTGCAGAGAGGCAGTTTGTGCCTGAGAGTTTTCTGTCTGTAGGCTGCTCCAACACTCCTGCCTCGGGAGCCGTTTCCGTACTCAAGCAGCTTCCACACAACACGAAGGGTGGAGAGAAAAAAGCAAGACCAGTTTCTCAAACTCTGGATTTGTTTCTGCATCGCCCGTTACTTTTATCATCAGAGACAAAGACCAAGAAGACATTGTGCTGCAACTCTCCGTACTGTGACAGACCTTCATATGCAGCTTACTGACTGGGGAGCAGAAAGATCAGGGCCCTTGCCTCGGCTATGTTTTCTTTCGCTTCGTTTTTAGGCCCTGTTAAAGACTGGGATAGTCCAAAATGATTGAAGACATGGAGATATTTAGAAACAGATTACACATGCCTAAAGAAATCTAAGTTCAGAAAAAGCCTGAGAAAACCATAAATTTATGTACAAAGCAGATTCAGTAAATAGAGACAGACTACAGCAATGAAATAGACAAACTGTGTAGTAGAGAAAGATAATTTTTGGAGTTAATATGTAATTAAGGTCAAATATCTGTTTTTTTTTAAACAAACAAACCCACACAAAAGAAATGAAATGAATACAAATGTCCACGAAAAGGAGAACGTTTAAAGAACCGTCTCTGAGGGAAGGAATAGGAACTAACTTATATAAGTATTTTAAATAATTATATTAAAAATACTTAAATAACTAAACTAAGATGTGGAGTCAGATAAGAACATAATGTGCACTCACAGTGAAAGTATCAACAAATAAAAATGCAAAATTATTTCTTAAACTATTTTTATCTGAATAGTACAACTGAAATGTAGATTTTACTAGAGTGGCTCACATGCAGATTTGAGCAGGAAGAGAGGGAAAACATGAGCTTAAAGATAGTAAAATGGAAATGATGAAGTCTGGTAACAGAAGGAGAAATGTTGAAGACAAAGAGCAGCCATTGGGACAATATCAACTGGATCAGTCTCGGAAGTGGGAGGGCTCATAAAGAATACTTGAAAAAAAAAACTGAAAAGTTTTTTTTAGTCTGATAAAAGACATAAATATAAGCATTCAAGAATCTTAATGAGCTAAAGGTAAGGTGAATGCAAAGATACACATATATCAAGATCCATTGTATTCAACCTTTCCACAACTAAACCACAGAAAACTTGGAAACTGCAATAGAGAGGCACTGCATCACATAAAGGAGCTGAGACTGAGGATAAAACAGAAACAATAGTCAGGCATGGCAGCATGCACCTATATTATGGGTCAGGAAAGTTGCTTTTGACCAAGAAGAATCAGAGGATAATCTGCAGAAGCAGAGAAAGATTCCATCACCGAAAAAGAGAGAAGAAAGAAATAACAATAAGAAAGAAAATGAAAGAAATAAAGAAGGGAGGAAAGAAAATGAGATGGAGGGAGGAAGGAAAGAAAGGAAGAAAGGAAAAGCAGAGAATGGAAATAGAAGAAAAGAAAAAGAGAATTTAATACAACAATACAAGACTCAATAGTCACTTAAAGATCACTCAATGCAAAATGACAATGTGCAGTCTGACATTCACATTGAACATGTTCTAAGATAGACCATGAGTTAGCCCATAAGCTCAGTTTCAAAGATTTTTTTACTCTCAATTTTTTTTTATTAATTAGTTTGTACTCAGCGAATACAGTGAGATTGGTACCATTCTTAGGCTCATCAGTGACCTACCACCTCTCCTTCACCCCTCCTTGTTGAGGTATATGGGTCATGCATTGTGGAGTTAGCCCACAGTTATGGGTAGGATAAATGTCTCTGCATATCATGACCCAACATGTGGCTCTGACATTCTTTCCACCACCTCTTCCAGAAAATTTCCCTGAGCCATGTTGGGTTCATTTTGGGTCTGCTGGTCTCTGGATCTCTGATTTGGTAGGAGTTGATTTTTCTCTGTGTTGATCTCCTTCACCCTTGTGCTGGTACCCAGTTCACCAAGAAACCAGCACCCTTGCTTGTTTTGCCAATTGTTCTTAGTTTCAGCTGGGGCCCTTTTGAGATATGATGCGGTGGCTCTCTCCTTAGGATCTACATCTATCTGAAAAACAGATGCAGATTCTCCAACAGAGAGTAAGTTAGCACCAGACAAGTGAGATAACCCTTACTTTTTTTATAGAGAATTTAATAGGTGTAGGCCCTCTTGTAGCCCACGATTGATGGTAGCTTGATAATGGAGAGTGGGCTTTTCTTTGGATATGGTTCTGACTTGTTTCCCAGCTCCAGCTATGGGTCCCGTACCACTGAGGGGATCAGTTAGCCAAATCAAGAACAGTTGGTTCCACACCATGGCTGTGTGCTGCTATTGCACATGGGTGGGCATCACAACAGGTTATTTGCTGATAAGTAGGTTAGATCATGAGTTGCTTGGACAGATATTGGTCATTTTGCCCCAGTCGCCCATGTAGCACCTTCTGGCACTGGACGTGCTGACAGTCTGGGGACTGACTCTCCTCCAGCTTCCAGCCAAGTCATTACATTTTATGTGTCAACCACATAAGGTGTCTTCAGCAGTAGGGACTTACCACTAACCTTTGGTCGGACATCAAGTACTCTGACAGAAATCTGTCTTTCTTTTAGGAAACCTTGTAGGCCTCTCTGATGAAAACCTCATTGTGGATGATAGCCACATGCTGGTACTGGGAGTGACAGGTCAGTGCACACTAAGAAAAGGAGGAAAAAGATAACTAATATAAAAGAGCTAGAGATAAGAGAGAGAAGGAGTGAGAGAGAGAGAGAGAGGGAGGGAGAGAAGCTGTAGAATATTAAGGTCAGTCTTCCTCATACCCTCTCCAGTGTCTTGTGGCTCAGGTATTCACTCTAAGGACCTGGTGAAGGTTCAGCCATTTGGTCTGCCTTTTAGGATGTAGGATTTTATGGTACCATTGCCGTTTGGGTCTAGATTTGTGTTTCCCACCACCTCCATTGCCCTTCCCTCCCTCCCCGCCCCTCCTATTGACTAGTCCACGAGATGCTTGCTGGGTATGTAAGGCATCTTGGGTAGATTCAGGTTAGGTGCTGTAGATGAATGAGAATATGTGGCAATTTTTTTTTTCTGTGATTGGGTAAGTTCACTGAGAATGATCTGTTCCAGGTTCAACCATTTTTCCTCAAATTTCATATGTCATTTTTTTCTTACTGCTGCATAGAATTCCATTGTGTAGATATACCACAACTTAGTTATCCATTCTTCTAGTGAAGGGCATCTGGGTTGATTCCAGCTCTTAGCTATTACGAATTGAGCTGCTACAAACATGGTTGAGCAAATCTTTCCTGCCTGAAGTTGGAAGGTTTTAAGGTAGATTCCCAGTAAGGGAATAACTGGGTCTGTTGGTATCTTTTTTTTTTTTTTTTTACATTTTATTTTATTTTATTTTATTTATTTATTTTTTCTCCATTTTTATTAATATTTTCCATGATAACAAAAAAAATCCCATAGTATTACCCTCCCCCCTTTCCCCTTTGAAATTCCATTCTCCATCATATCCCCTCCCCATCTCAATCTTTCTACTTACATATATACAATACCGACCTAATAAAAGCCCTCCTCCCTTTCTTTCTCTTCCCTTTCTATCTCCTTTTTTTAACTTACTGGCCTCTGCTACTGAGTTTTTTCCTTCTCACACAGAAGCCCAATCATCTCTAGCTAAGATCCACATATGAGGGAGAACATGTGGCGCTTGGCTTTCTGGGCCTGGGTTACCTCACTTAGTATAATTCTTTCCAGATCCATCCACTTTTCTGCAAATTTCATAACTTCATTTCTCTTTACTGCTGAGTAAAACTCCATTGTATAAATGTGCCATATCTTCATTATCCACTCATCAGTTGAGGGACATCTAGGCTGGTTCCATTTCCCAGCTATTATAAATTGAGCAGCAATAAACATGGTTGAGCAAGTATCTCTAAGGTAATGAGATGAGTCCTTAGGATATATGCCTAGGAGAGCTATAGCTGGGTCATATGGTAGATCAATCTTTAGCTGTTTTAGGAACTTCCACACTGATTTCCACAATGGCTGGACCAGATTGCATTCCCACCAACAATGTAGAAGGGTTCCTCTTTTTCCACATCCCCGCCAACATTTATGATCATTTGTTTTCATGATGGTAGCCAATCTGACAGGAGTGAGATGGAATCTCAATGTAGTCTTAATCTGCATTTCCCTGATGACTAGGGATGTAGAACATTTTTTTAGATGCGTATATGCCATTCGTATTTCTTCCTTTGAGAATTCTCTATTTAGCTCCATTTCCCATTTTTTGATTGGTTTGTTTGATTCCTTATTATTTAATGTCTTGAGTTCTTTGTATATCTTAGATATTAATCCTCTATCAGATACATAGCTGGTGAAGATTTTTTCCCATTCTGTAGGTTGCCTCTTTGCTTTCTTCACCGTGTCCTTTGCAGTGCAAAATCTTTGTATTTTCATGAGGTCCCAGTGGTTAATCTGTGGTTTTATTGCCTGAGCAATTGGGGTTGTATTCAGAAAGTCTTTGCCAAGACCAATATGTTGAAGGGTTTCCCCTACTTTTTCCTCTAGCAGTTTCAGAGTTTCAGGTCTGATGTTAAGGTCCTTAATCCATTTGGACTTAATTCTTGTGCACGGAGAAAGAGAAGAATCTATTTTCATCCTTCTACAGATATATATCCAGTTTTCCCAGCACCATTTGCTGAAGAGGCTGTCTTTTCTCCAATGAGTATTTTTGGCATTTTTATCAAATATCAGGTGGCTATAACTACATGGGGTTACATTTGGGTCCTCTATTCTGTTCCATTGATCTACAAGTATGCTTTTGTGCCAGTACCATGCTGTTTTTGTTACTATGGCTCTGTAGTATAGGTTAAAATCAGGTATGGTGATACCACCAGCCTTATTTTTGTTGCTCAGTATTATTTTAGATATTCGAGGTTTTTTGTGATTCCAAATGAATTTTTGGATTGTTTTTTCTATTTCCGTGAAGAATGCCTTTGGAATTTTGATGGGGATTGCGTTAAATGTGTAGATTGCTTTTGGTAAGATTGCCATTTTCACAATATTGATTCTTCCAATCCAGGAACAAGGGATGTTTTTCCACTTCCTAGTGTCTTCTGCAATTTCTCGCTTGAGTGTTTTAAAGTTCTCATTGTATAGATTCTTCACTTCCTTAGTAAGGTTTATTCCAAGGTACTTTATTTTTTTTGATGCAATTGTGAATGGGAGTGATTCTCTGATCTCATCCTCTGTGTGTTTGTTGTTAGCATATATGAAGGCTACTGATTTCTGGGTATTTATTTTGTATCCTGCTACATGACTGTAGGTTTTTATCAGCTCTAACAGTTTGCTAGTAGAGTCTTTAGGGTCCTTTATATATAGAATCATGTCATCTGCAAATAATGATAACTTGACCTCTTCCTTTCCGATTTGTATCCCTTTTATGCATGTCTCTTGCCTTATTGCTATGGCTAAGACTTCCAGAACTATATTAAATAAAAGTGGGGACAGTGGACACCCTTGTCTTGTTCCTGATTTTAGTGGAAAAGCATCCAGTTTTTCCCCATTTAGTAATATGTTGGCTGTAGGCTTATCATAAATAGCCTTTATTATATTGAGATATGTTCCTTCTATTCCCAGTCTCTGTAGGACTTTTATCATGAAGGGATGTTGGATTTTGTCAAATGCTTTCTCTGCGTCTAATGAGATGATCATGTGATTTTTGTCCTTCAACCCATTTATATAATGTATAACATTTATAGATTTGCGTATGTTGAACCATCCCTGCATCTCTGGGATAAAGCCTACTTGGTCAGGGTGAATGATCTTTCTAATGTATTCTTGTATTCTGTTTGCCAATATTTTGTTGAGAATTTTTGCATCTATGTTCATGAGGGAGATTGGTCTGTAATTTTCCTTTTTTGTTCTATCTTTGCCTGGTTTTGGTATCAGAGTGATGCTGGCTTCATAGAAGGAGTTTGGTAGAATTCCTTCTTTTTCTATTTCATGGAAAAGCTTAAGAAGCAATGGTGTTAGCTCTTCCCTGAAGGTCTGGTAAAATTCAGCAGTGAATCCATCTGGGCCTGGGCTTTTTTTAGTTGGGAGATTTTTGATAACTGTTAGGATCTCCATGCTTGTTATAGGTCTATTTAAGTGATTAATCTCATCTTGATTTAATTTAGGTAGGTCATATAAATCAAGGAAATCATCCATTTCTTTCAGATTTTCATACTTTGTGGAGTATATGTTTTTATAATATGTCCCTATGATTTTTTGAATTTCTCTGGCATCTGTCGTGATGTTACCTTTTTCATCTCTAATTTTATTAATTTGTGTCTCTTCTCTCTTTCTTTTGGTCAGATTTGCTAAGGGTTTATCAATCTTGTTTATCCTTTCAAAGAACCAGCTCTTTGTTTCATTAATTCTTTGTATTGTTTTTTTGGTTTCTATTTCATTAATTTCTGCCCTAATCTTTATTATTTCTTCCCGTCTACTGATTTTTGGTTTGCCTTGTTCTTTTTCCAAGGCTTTAAGGTGAAGCATTAGGTCATTTATTTGCGACCTTTCTAATTTCTTAATATAGGCACTTAAAGCTATAAATTTACCTCTTAGAACTGCCTTCATTGTGTCCCAGAGATTTTGGTATGTTGTGTTCTCATTATTGTTTGACTCTATAAATTTTTTGATTTCCTTCTTGATTTCTTCATTGACCCATTCATCATTTAGTAATGTATTGTTTAGTTTCCATGATTTTGTGTATGCTCTATATCCTTTCTTGCTATTGATTTGTAGTTTGATTCCATTGTGGTCAGATAGAATGCAAGGAATTATTTCAATTTTCCTGAATTTGTTAAGATTTGCTTTGTGTCCTAATATATGGTCTATTTTAGAGAATGATCCATGTGCTGCTGAAAAGAATGTATATTCTGCAGCATTTGGATGAAATGTCCTGTATATGTCTGTTAGGTCCATTCCTCCTATGACCTCGTTTAGTCCAGATGCCTCTCTGTTTATTTTTTCCCGGGATGACCTGTCAATTGATGAGAGTGGGGTGTTAAAGTCACCAACTACCACTGTGTTTGGTGTTATCTGTGACCTTAGTTCTAACAGTGTTTGTTTGATGAATTTGGGAGCCCCCATGTTAGGTGCATATATGTTTAGGATTGTAATGTCCTCCTGTTGGAGTGTGCCCTTAATCAATATAAAGTGACCTTCCTTATCTTTCTTGACTAATGTTGGAGTGAAGTCTGCCTTGTCAGCTATTAGGATAGCAACCCCTGCTTGCTTTCTGGGTCCATTTGCTTGAAACACCGTTTTCCAACCTTTCACCCTAAGATAATGTCCATCCTTTGTAGAAAGGTGAGTTTCTTGGAGACAACAAATTGTAGGGTCCTGCTTTTTAACCCAGTCTGCAAATCTATGTCTTTTGGTTGGAGCATTGAGGCCATTGATATTAAGAGATATTATTGAAAGATGTGTATTTATGCTTGCCATTTTTTTTTTTTTGTGTGTGTGTTTCTGGTTCTACCTTTGCTCTCTTATATTAACTAGTATTTGAGTGTTGTTTGCTGTTTTCCAGGTTCCTTATATGTGTGTTTTTCTTTCTCTTCGGCATGGAGGATTCTTTCAAGTATTTTGTGTAGAGCTGGTTTTGTCTTCAAATACTCCTTTAGCCTGCTTTTGTCATGGAATGTCCTTATTTCTCCATCTATTTGAATGGATAGTTTTGCAGGATAAAGTAGCCTTGGTTGACAGTTGTTATCTTTCAGAGTTTGGAATACATCACTCCAAGCCCTTCTGGCTTTGAAAGTTTGTGTTGAGTAATCTGCTGTGATCCTGATGGGCTTGCCTTTGTAGGTAACTTGATTTTTCTCTCTAACTGCTTTCAATATTTTTTCTTTGGATTGTGTGTTTGGTAGTTTGATTATAATATGGCGAGGAGAGGTTCTTTCCAGGTTTTGTCTGGCTGGTGTTCTAAATGCTTCCTGTATCTGCATAGGCACCTCTTTCCCAATTTGGGGGAAGTTTTCTTCTATGATTTTGTTGAAGATGCCTACTATACCTTTGGATTGAAATTCTTCTCCTTCTACTATACCCTGAATTCTTATATTTGATCTTTTCATAGTGTCCCGAATATCTTGAAATTCCCATTCATACTTTTCTATTAGTTTGTCTTTCTCTTTGTTGGATTGTATTAGATCTGCCACCTGGTCTTCTAGCTTAGATATTCTGTCCTCTCCTTCATCCATTCTACTGGTGAGATTTTCTACAGAGTTTTTTATTTCATTAACTGTGTTCTTCATTGCTAGTAATTCTGACTGGTTTTTCTTCATTATTTCTATTTCCTTATTTATGTCTTGTATTGATTTCTTTATTTCGTTAAATTGGTGTCCTGTATCTTCTTTGATTCCTTTGATTTCTTCTTTGAGTTCATTGAACATATTTACAATCATTCTTTTGAAATCTTTCTCAGGCATTTTCTCTAACTCGTTTTCACTAGAGGTCATTTCTGAAGCATTGATGCTTTTTGGTGGATTTATATTACCTTGGTTTTTGGTGTTTCTTGTGTTATAATGTATATATTTTTGCATCTTGGATTAAGTTACTGCTTAGATTTTCCAGTTAGCTGGGTATCCTTTGCTGTATCTATTGATCTGATATTGTATATCTTCTATGTAGGAGATTAAGATGTTAGGTGTGGCTCTTACCACTCTCAGAGTATCTAGACACGTGGTCCTAGGGGTTAAGTTTGCCTGCTATGGGAGTATTCAAATAGGTTGAGTGGAATAAAATACAGGTATATTCTAAAATTTAACTAAACCCTATACACATTCAGTCAAGAACAGCACCGAGCATTTATGCAAGATTAGGTATTATAAAAACCAGATCCTCTATCAACAAAGAAGTTAAGATTTCTGGTCTGTTGAGGGATCCAAGTCAGCTTGTGACCAGGTGAGACCCTTCCCTGGTTCAATCCCAGTTACCTCTTTGGATGCTTTTGGTCTCAGTCAAGTTGCTGGCTGGGATGTTGGGCCGCTGTTCTGCTTTCTGGAACTGGGTACTGGCTTTTCCTGTGGGGCAAACCAAGCCTGGCAACTGTGGCCCTGCAGATTGGCGCCCCTGATGCTGGATCTCCGCTGCTGCCGCTGGAGCTGCCGCTGCTGGGACCACTGCTGCTGGATCCGCCACTGGAGATGCTGCTGCTGGGTCTGCCCCCGCTGATCTGCTGGAGCTGCCGCTGCTGGGTCCTGCGCCTCTGATCCGCTGGTGCTGCCACTGCGGGATCCGCCTCTGCCGCTGAAGCCGCTGGAGCCTCCGCTGCTGGATTCGCTGCCCTGAAACCGCTGTGGCCAGTACCGGAGCAGCTGATGGTGTTTTTGGGGCTGGAGTCACGGCTTCCACCGCCGCTTCTGGCTTCCACCACCGCTTCCGCTGCCGGGGTCTGAGCCGCCGCTGTTGGATCCTGAGTCGCCACTGCCGGAGCCCGAGATGCAGCTGCCGGTGCCCGTGCTGCCGCTGCCGCTGCCAGAGTCCGAATCGCCGCTACTGGGTCCCGAGGTGCCGCTGCCGGAGCCCAAGTCGCCGCTACCGGGTCCCGAGCTGCTGCTGCCGGAGCTGCTTCGGCCTGCCTGTGTGGGCTCTGGATATCTCCTACTTCTCCGCTGCTGTTTTAATCTCTTATACACCTCCCTTGTGTATTTTGCTGGGTTTTCTTTGGCTTTTTCTCCCCTAGGCTGCTTAGGCGTGGTTCCTATGCCACCATCTTGACCGGAAGTCCTGTTGGTATCTTTATAGTCAGCTTTTTCGGGAGTCTCCGTATTGCTTTTCACAGTGGTTGTACCATCTTACATTCCCACCAGCAGTGGATAAGTGTTCCTACTTCTCCACATCCTCACCAGCATTTATTTTCATTTGATGTTTTGATGTTTGCTATCCTTATTGGGGTAAGGTGGAATCTCATAGTTGTTTTAATTTGCATTTCTCTGGTGATTAGGGATGATGAACATTTTCTTAAGTGTGTGTTTGCCATTTGTATTCCTTCCTTTGTGAACTACCTGTTCATCTCTTTGCCCCATTTTGTGAATGGGGTGTTTGACTTTTTACTGTTCAGAGTTTTGAGTTCTTTGTAGATTCTAGAGAATAGGCCTCTGTCAGTTGGATAACCAGCAAATATTTTCTCCCATTCTGTGGGTAATCTATTGGCTTTGCTTATTGTATGCCTGTCTGCAAAGAAACTCTTCAGCTTCATGTGATCCCATTGGTTGAGTAACTGTTTAAGATCGTGAGCTACTGGGGTTTTGTTCAGGAAGTATTTTTCCATTCCTATATCATGGAAAGTACTTCCTATATTTTCGTCCAGTAGTAGTCGAGTTTCTGGTCTTATATTGAGGTCTTTGATCCATTTGGACTTCAGTGTAGTGTTGGCAAAATGTGTGGATCAAGTTTCAATTTCCTGCATATGGTTGTCCAGTTTGCCCAGCACCATGTGTTGAAGATGCTGTCTTTTTTCTAGCCTATATTATTAGGGCCTTTGTCAAATATAAAGTAGCTGTAGTTGCTTGACCCAAAGTCTTGGTCCTCAAGTCTATTCCACTGGTCTACAGTCCTGTTTTTATGCCAGTACCATGCTGTTTTTATTACTATGGCGTTGTAATATAGCTTTAGATCAGGTATGCTGATGCCTCCAGAGGAATTTCTTTTGCTGAGGATATGTTTGGATATGTGAGGCCTTCTCCTTTCCATATGAAATTTGAGATCATTTTTTCTATCTCTGTGAAGAACACTGTAGGGATTTTAATTGGAATTGCACTGAATCTGTATATTGACTTTGGTAGGATTGCCATCTTCACAATGTTAATTCTGCCTATCCAGGAGCATGGATGTCTTTCCGTTTTCTCATGTCCTCCTCAATTTCTTTTTAGAGTGTTTTTATGTTTTCGTTGTATAGATCTTTCTCTTCCTTCTTTAACGTTATTCCAAGGTGTTTTATTTTTGTTGTTGTTGTTGTTGTTGCTATTGAAAATAGGACCATGTTCCTTATTTCTTTCTCTGTATCTTTGTCATTTGCATAAAGGAAGGCTACTGATTTTTGTGCATTGATTTTGTATCCTGCTACTTTGCTATAGGAGTTAATCACCTTCAGGAGTTTTGGGATGGAGTCTCTGCGTCTCTTATATATAGTCATGTCATCAGCGAATAAAGCTAGCTTAACTTCTTCCTTTCTAAATTGTATCCCTTTTATTTCTTTCTCCTAATTGCTTGAGCTAGGACTTCCAGTACTGTATTGAAAAGCAGAGATGAGAGTGGACAACCCTGTCTTGTTCTTGATCTTAACGGGAATTCCACCAGACTCTCTCCATTAAGTATAATTTGGGCCTTCAGAGCTTTTTATATTGCCTTGATTATGTTAAGATATGAACTGACCATGCCAATTCTCTCCAATGTTTTGATCATGAAGCAATGTATCTTGTCAAAGGTCTTTTCCTCATCTATCAAAATGATCATGTGGTTTTTGTGTTCAACCTTGTTTATGTGGTGTATTACATTGACAGATTTCCATTTGTTGAACCACTGCTGTATTCCTGGGATGAATCCCACTTGGTCAAGGTGGATAATGCTTTTGATGTGTTGTTGGATTCGGTTTGAGAGGATTTTGTTCAGGATCTTTGCATCTAAGTTCATCAGGGAAATAGGCTGGTAGTGTTCTTTTCTTGTGGCATCTCTACCTGGTTTTGGAATTAGGGTGATACTGGCTTCATAAAAGGAGTTGAGTAGCTTTCCCTGTTCTCCAATTGTGTGGCACAGTTTGAGGAAGATCGTTTTGATTTCTTCCATGAAAGTTTGATAGAATTCAGCTGAGAGGGCATCTGGTCCTGGACTCTTCTTTTTGGGGAGGTTTTTTTATTACTTTTTCAATCTCCATGAGTGTGTTAGGTTCATTGAGGAGATGAATCTGCTCTGTGTTTAGCTTTGATAGATGGTATGCATCCAGGAATTTATCCATCTCCTCCACGTTATCCAGTTTTGTTGAGTAGAGGTTTTTGAAATAAGTCCTGATGATTCTCCCAATTTCACTTATGTCGGTTCTGATCTCTCCTTTATCATTTTGAATTTTGTTAATTTGAAGATTCTCATTTTTTTACTTGATCATATTGGCCAGGTGTTTGCCAATCTTGTTTATTTTTTCAAAAAACCAGCTCTTTGTTTTGTCAATTGTCTTGTTAGTTTCCAATTCAGCAATTTCTATTCTGATTTTAATTATTTCCTTCCTTCTGGAGCTGTTTGGGTTGGATTTTTCTTGCTTTTCTAGTGCCTTTAGGTGGACGGCTAAGTTATTGATTTGGGATCTCTCTGTTTTTTATGAAGGCATTAAGTACTATGAATTTTCCCCGGAGTACCGCCTTCATTGTGTCCCATAAATTTTGGTACGATGTGTTCTCATTGTCATTCAATTCTAGAAATTTTGCAATTTCGTTTTTTATTTCATCCACTACTCATTTATTGTTTAAAAGTGTTCTCTTCAGTTTCCAGGTACCTTTGGGTTTCTTGGTGGGTCTTTTGTTGTTAATTTCTAGCAATATAGCATTGTGATCTGATATCATGCAGGGAATTATGCCAATCTTCCTAAATATGTGGAGGCAGTCTTTGTGACCCAGTATATGGTCTATTTTATAGAATGTCCCATGGGCTGCTGAGAAGAATGTGTATTCCTTGGAAAGTTCCGTACATGTTCATTATGTCTAAGTGATCTATGGTCTTCTTCAGCTCTCTTACTTCCCTGTTAGGTTTCTGTTTGGATGATCTGTCTATTACTGATAATGGTGTATTGAATTCCCCAACTATGATGGTATTGGTGCCTATTTCTGTTTTATTGTCAAGTAAGTTTTGGTTTATGAACTGTGGTGCCCCCGTGATTGGTGCATACAGATTTATGATTGTAATATCCTCTTGATGGATCGTTCCCTTGATAAGTAGGAAGTGGCCTTCTTTGTCTTTTTTGATTATTTTTGGTTTGAGGTCTATTTTAGCTGTTATTAATATAGCTGAGCCTGCTTGTTTCTTATTCCCATTTGCTTGGAATATTGTTTTCCACCCTTTTACCCTGAAGAGGTGTCTGTCTTTAGTGGTGAGGTTGGTTTCTTGAAGACAACAGATTGACGGATGTGATTTTTGATCCATTCTGTTAGCTTGTGTCTCTCGATGGGTGAATTAAGGCCATTAATATTTAGGGTAATGACTGTGAGATTTGATTTGATCCCTGCCATATTGTGATGGTATATGTGGGTTGGTGTTTTCATGGACTTTGAAGTTTTATTTATTTATTTTTTTGTGCCTACTCTGTGTTTGGGTAATGTGATCTGCTTCTTGTAGGCATTTGAGTTTGATTATTTGTTTCTTCTCTGTGGAGAATTTTGTGAAATACACTCTGTAGGTTTGGTTTTGTGTTCATATAATTGTAAAGCTGTGATTTGTTATGGAAAATTTTTCTTTCACCATCTATTATGAGGGATATTTTGCTGGGTAGAGTAGTTTGGGTTGGAAGCCATAGGTTCTTAGACTTTGCAGTGTTCCATTCCAGGCCCTTCTGGCTTTCAGGGTTTTCATTGAGAAGTCTGAAGTAATTCTGATGGGGTTACCTTTGAAAGTGGTGTGTTTTTCCCTAGCTGCTTTTAGGATTTTCTCTTTGGTGTCAATGTTTAGAGTCTTAATGACAATATGTCTTGGAAAGTTTCTCCTTTGGTCCAGTCTGTTTGGAGTTCTTTTGGCTTCTTGTATCTTGATGGACCTTTCTTTTCAGAGACTGGGGAAGTTTTCTTCAATTATTTTTTTAAATAAGTTCTCCATGCCTTTGGTCTGAATTTTTTCTCCTTCTGGTATTCCAATGATCCTGATATTTATGATCCTGATATTAGGACATTTAAGTGTATCCCATAATTCCCTCATGTTCTGTTCACAGGAACTTTTGAACTTACTGAAATTTTTGAACTCTCAAACTGTTTCTTCCATCTTGTCTTGCAGATCAGAATTTGCATCCTCCACTTGGCTGACTCTATTCTTGAGAGCTTCTAGAGACTTTTGGACTTGTTCAGTTAGGTTTGCATTTTCTACTACTTTTCTGTGTATAATTTCATCCCTCTGTCAAGCTCCCTTTTCACATCATTTTCTGATATTCTTTATGATTCTTGGAATTCATCCTTGCATTTCTTTATGTCTTCATTTAGGATCACCAGCTGATTTTTGAGGTCTTCTGTTTTTTCACTCTCCCTCAAATCTCTTAACTGTCTTTGAACTCCTTACATTTTCTTATCTATTAGGTATAGTCTATTGATGGCAGCATCCACATGATTATCAGTCCTGTGTTGCTTTTCTGCAAGTTCTACCAGTAGCTTGGTCAGGGTAGCATTGCTCATAGCTTCATTTTGGTGTTCTGATCCTAATGACTCTTCTATGTTTCGGTTAGAGATGTTCATTGTAAGACTGGGTGGTCTAACTGGACTTTCTTGCATTTGATTTTTCATTTTTTTCTTTTGTCGGTGTGGTTTGCCCATCTCAGTGTGTGGGGAAGTAGGTGGGTGGATCAGCCTGGGTTTAAGCACAATGGTAATCTGAAGTGGCCTGAGATATTTGCCAAGCAGCCTGGCTGTCACTTGCCAAAGCCTCCTGAGTGCCTGCCTGTCCAGGGCACCGAAGTTGCCTGAGCTCTCAGTTGGTAATGTGCCAAAGCTTCCTGTGCTCATGCTAGGAGGAGCACTGAGGCACCAAGCACTGAAGCAGCCCAAACTCTGGAAGGGGAACACTGGGACCCGGAAGCAGTCTGTGCTCCTGCACCACAGGACAATGGCGGACAGCCAGCACAGCAGACAGGGAGGGGATGGCACATGATCTGGTGCAATCGACAGACACAGTGTGGACTCACGTGTCAGTTGCTCTGGGCCTGGGCTTGTGCATGAATGTGCAGTAAGTGAGAGAGTGGGCAGAGCAGTCTAAACTTCTACATGCAGGGATTGATTGTTGTGGTGGCCGTTTGGCTCGCAAATTGATCAAAGGAGCCTGAGCTCCAATGGGCCAGCAGGTGTATCCTGGCCAAGGTCACTAGTGGGCAGGGGTAGCAGGGCGATCACCCCTGTGCAGTGAGGCAAGTGGAACTATGTTGGCCTGGGACCCTTTTCCGAGGTAAATGCAGGAGTTTCCTGAAGCTGGGACTGTGGGAATAGTGGCTGCTTGGAGGGAGGGGAGAGCTACTTGCCCCCAAGGGAATCAGTGATTCCCTGTTTGTCCCCCTCTGGGCCCTCCCACTGGCAATTTCTTAGAGATTTCTCTCCCCTAAAAGAACCAGTGAACCCTTAATGTCTTACCTTTTTTTTTTTTTTTCCCCTGGGATCTGAGGCGCAGTTAGGCAGTCACCATCTTGGCTGGAAGTCCTTCAAAGTTTTTTTTTAAATAGTTTATTTATTTATTTATTTATTTGAAAGGGAGGGAGGAAGAGGCATATATATAGAAGGAATGGGTTCACCAGGCACTCCAGTCACTGCCAATGAACTCCAAACATATGTGCCACCTTGTGCATCTGGCTTTATGTGGGTACTGGGGAACTAAACCTTGGTCCATTGTCTTTGCAAGCAAGTGCCTTAACCACTAAGCCATCTCTCCAGCCCAGTTTCAAAGTCTTTGAAAAATAGCTTCTGCAAACACAATGGGAAGCAGATAGAATGCCGGGGTCCAGCCCTGGCTTGAAGGAGGGTCCCCGAAGAGAGGTGTGAAAGGGAGCGGTGCAATAATGACTTGAAGTCAAGTTCTGGTGCAAGATGACAGGCTAATGCTGAAGGCAGCTGAGTTTCTCCCTCTCTCTCTATCTCTCTCTCTTTTTCTCTGTCTCTGTTTCTCTGTTTCTTTTTCTATTTTCTATTTTTCTTTTCCTCTCTTTTTGTCTTTTTCTGTGTTCTCTGTTTTTCCTTGTTTCTATGCTTCCATGCTGCCACAGCTCTTAGCCTCAGTCCTTTTTTTTCTGAACATGTCATGCAAGAACAAACTTCAAGAAAGGTACAGTTTCACAGAATTCATAGAAACTTTTTGTTATTTCTTTACATCAAACAATCCCATAATTATTCACCTCAAGTAAAGTCGTCAGGCCCCTATAATGATTAACTGTTTTCACATTTTCCCATGTATGTGTGGTCAAGCACTTGTGATTTCTCAAACTTCTTTTCTTTAATAACTTTCACTTATTATATTAAAGGCGAGAGACAAAACAACCTCAAAAAGGGGTTCCCATCATTAATCATTGATCCAATAGATCCATTTATCCCTCAATCATTTCTTTTGAATTTTCCTTTTCATGTCTCTCCAATACTTAGACTTTGGTCCCCCCATTGAACTCTTTCTGACTTTGGTTGTTTTTCTGTAAAGATTCTTGGTAAAGAGTCATAGTTGGCTACAATTGCCACCATTTAGAAAAATTAGTCATAGAACAATTTTTACATTGTTCCAGGAGGTTCATTGTTTCCTCCTCAGTGTACTGTACTCCATGCCTGACTTTCTTTAAGGCCTTTAAAGGAAACAATTATCTCTGACCCATTTTCTTGTTTTTCCAATTCTATGCCAGAGCCTCTTTCAGATATATTGACCAACACTTCACTAATACCAATTTTTACTGGAAAAGTAAACTTAGAGATTGGAACACCAAGTGAAAGACAGAGAAAGACAAACATTATACAGAAAACCACAGATGTCTGTAGCATTGAGAGCCAAAGATGTTTCTATAGAGGGACCACATTGGACTTCAAGGAAGAGACAGCTGGGCTGGAACTGTGTCATGCAGCTCTTCAGCCCTTGATTCCTTGTGATCCTGAAATGGCATGCTTTCTGTCTCTGGCAATAGAATAAGGAGTAAAAATTGGAACATTAACAAATTAATCCAAACATGTTTTAGTATAAAAATGTATCAAACAAGAAAACAAGTCAGAACCATATCCAAACATAAGCCCACTCTCCAGTATCAACCTACTATCAATTGTGGGCTACAAGAGGGCCTACACATATTAAATTCTCTATAAAAAAAAAAAAAGTAAGGGTTATCTCATTTGTCCTGGTGCTAACTTACTCTCCGTTGAAGAATCTGCTTCTCTTTTTCAGATAGATGTAGACCCTAAGGAGAGAGCCACCCCATCATACCTCAAAAGGGCTCCGGCTGAAACTAAGAAAACTTCGAGAAACAAGCAAGGGGGCTGTTTTTCCTGATGAACCGGACACCAGCACAAGGGGGAAGGAGATCAGCATAGAGAAAAATCAACTCCTACCAAATCAGAGAGCCAGAGCCTCAGAGGCCCTCAACACCTCATCACTGAAGCAGACCAAAAATGAACCCAACATGGCTCAGGGAAATTTTGCGGAAGAGGGGGTGGAAAGAATGTCAGAGTCACATGTTGGGTCATGATATGCAGAGACATTTAGCTTACCCATAACTGTGGGCTAACTCCACAATGCATGACCCGCATACCTCAACAAGGAGGGGCCAAGGGGAGGGGGTAGGTCACGGATGAGCCTAATAATGGTACCAAACTGACTGTATTTGCTGAATACAGAACTGACTAATAAAAAAAAAAAAAGTTATAGAAAACAGGCAAGTTTGCTATTACAAACTTGAAAAGATTAAAGAGGTGTACTTCAATAATGTTTATTTTCTGTTCTTCCAGTCAGCAATTATTCTGGTAATTTGTAAAGGAAGGAAATAAGAAAACTAATTATTCTTACAAATATTACAAAGTAACATGATTACATATAACAATGGAATAAACGAAAAGTTTGGGGAAATTAACATTCAAGGAAAGATTTTGACAAATTTGATTTAGAAGTATAATGATGTACTTAGCCATTGACAGTTAACACATGTAAGAAACACAATGTTTTCCCTTTACCCTTCCAATTTGTGGATCTTAGTCTTGCGTATAAAAGACACTCAATAATTATGTCTTCATCTTAACTATGAGCACATTTCTGTTTCCAAATCTCCTAAATGTAAATGAATAAATATTCACCCAAAAAAAAAAGAAAGAAACCCAAATAAGAAAGACATTCAGAAAAAAAATATTAAAATGAATACATTACCAACTAAAATTTATGGGTAACATTGGAAGCAGTGTTAAAATACATATTTATATGTATAATATTAAAACCCCCAAAAACCTGGACATGGTGGTGCATGCCATTAACCTCAGCATTCATGATGCAGAGTCAGAGGCAGGAGGATCACTGTGAGTTTGAGGCCAGACTGGGACTACAGAGTGAGTTCTAGGTCAGCCTGGGCTAAAATGAGACCCTAAATTGAAACAAACAAGGAAACAAAACAAAACAAACCCAGAAATTTCTCAAATTAGTAATCTGAAATTTACAGGTGAAAGATGTAGAAAAAAGCATAGCAAAGTCAATCCAAGCACAAGAAAGGAAACACCAAAGACAGAAGTAGAGACAGCAAAGATGCATCAGTAATAGAAAAAATTTATGAAACAAAAATTTAGTTAATTGAAAATCAGAAAGTTGGGCTGGAGAGATGTCTTAGTGGTTAAGCACTTGCCTGTGAATTCTGAGGACCCCGGTTCAAGGGTCAATTCCCTAGGACCCACGTTAGCCAGGTGCACAAGGGGGCACAGGTGTCTGCAGTTTGTTTGCAGTGGCTGGAGGCCCTGGTGTGCCCATTCTCTCTCTCTGTCTTCCTCTTTCTCTCTCTGTCTGTCATGCTCAAATAAATAAATAAAAATAAACAAAAAAATTTTAAAAATAAAAAATCAGAGAGTTGAAAAATTCTACCTACTTAGACTAAGAAAATACTTAACTCACTAAAGGAATGAAGGTGTCAGTTGTCAGTATTAATACAGGTTGAGATGAAAACAATGCCAAGAGAGTACTTAATTGATACCATATATGAACTAAGCAAATTCTTACACCTAAAATTTATAAAGACTAAATAACAAAGAAACTAGTTTTGCTGTTGGTCATGTGATTGAATCAATAATAAAAAGTCTGATTTCAACCTGATTATTTCACTGGTGAATTCTTCTGAAGAAGAATGATTAAAGAAGGAATAATATCACAATTTTCAAACTTCCCCATGATAGCGAAATGAAGACATCAACTACTAACACATTTCATGTGGCAAATGTTATCTCGATGCCAAATTCAATGAGGAAAAGCTCAAGAACAGAAAACTGCAGGCTAGTATTGCTTACAAATATCAACACAAAAAGCTTCAATGAGGTAAACGCTCCAAATTTAGCAACATAATAAAGGGTTCCAGACTTAAATAAGTAGGGTTTGTTCCTAGAATAAAACCTTACAAAATGGAAAACATACATAAAGACATACAGACAGAATGAAAAACTGAATAGTAAATCCTAACATAATTTGTCAATTAAACCTTTGTGTATATGGTCAAGTGCACTATTTGCCCATTTTGGTAGTGATTGAACCTGATGCATGCTAGAAAAATGCTCTGTCACTGAATTACACACTCAAACCTTGGAAAAAATGCTTTCTGATAACAATGCAGAAGGTTTATTGAGGAAAGGTTAGTATTTTCAATAAATAGCACTGGAAAAACTGGTTTCCATATGAAAAAGTTGGATTTTCCATAATGCCAAATATAAATTAATTCAATATAGATAAAAACTTCAATCTAGCTCTTCCCTTTAGCAGCCATCCCCAGAGAGGTAGCTGCCAAAATGAAGTTCAATCCCTTTGTGACTTTTGACCGAAGCAAGAACCGTAAAAGGCATTTCAATGCACCTTCCCACATCTTGAGGAAGATTATGTCTTTCCCTCTTTCCAAAGAGCTGAGACAGAAGTACAATGTTCATTCTATGCCTATCCAAAAGTATGATGAAGTTCAGGTTGTAGGAGGACACTACAAAGGTCAGCAGATTGGCAAAGTAGTCCAGGTTTACAGGAAGAAATATGTCATCTACATTGAATGGGTACAGAGGGAAAAGGCTAATGGCACAACTGTCCATGTGGACATTCACCCCAGCAAGGTGGTTATCACCAGGCTAAAACTGGATAAAGATAGCAAGAAGATCCTGAAATGGAAAGCCAAATCTCGCCAAGTAGGAAAGGAAAAGGGCAAATACAAGGAGGAAGCACTTGAGAAGATGCAGGAGTAGAGCCGTCTTGTGTACAGCTTTCACTGAACACTTAAGATTAAATGATCTTGGCCATCTGTCAAAAAAAACTTCAATCTAAAACTGAAAAGTATAAAACTTTCAGAAGAAAACATAGGGTAAAAACTTCACAGCATTATAGTTATATGATTTTTTTGTATGTACTGGGCACTATGGTTACAAGTGATAAAAATTAAAAATTGAGATTCATGATTTTTTTAAAATGTGTTTTATAAGACAATAGCAATATGGCAAATATAAACATTAAACAGGATGAAATATTTACAAATCAATATATATGTGTGTATCATAAGGCATTAACATCCATAATATATAGGAAACTCCAAAATGCTAACAAAACTAACCCTCTTTAAAAATGAACAAAGAACATAAACGTTTATTTAGCACAGGTACACAAATATCCATTAATCACAAGGGATGCTAAAGGAAGCCCAACATGATTCATGAAGGAAATGTGAGTCAAAACTCTAATAATGTAACACCTTATATAAATTATCATGTGTACTGCTAAAAACAGAAAATATCAAACATTGAGCTTTCAAAGAAGCTAGAATACCTATGCACTGTTAATAAAGCAAAAAGTGGTACACTTGCTTTGGAAAACATCATGATTATTTTTCAAATGCTCCAAGTGGAATTACTCACCAGTTTCACTTCCAGGGACATTCCCAAGGAATCAGAAGCATGGCACTTGGAAAAAAGTCAAAATCTCACTATATACCATAACATTACCTTGAACTTGTTATGTAACACAGGCTAGCTTCAAGCCCCCAATCTTTCTTTCTTAGCTTCCCATGTCCTGGGATGTACACCATTGCATCTGATTTAAAAGCAGAGGTATGGAAGGGTATTTGAAAGGCTACAATCATGTTCATATATCATTATTTAGAACTTTAAGACCTAGATTCAATCTTGTCAACAAGCAGATGCATGGATAGGTAAAAACGGAAAAGGAATGAAATTTTGGCATGTACTACAACTTGGAAACAACTGGAGTACATTATAATAACCGACATAAGCCATTCATGAGTATACAAATACTGAAATATTTGATTTGTATAATTATTAAGAATATAAGTATAAAGTTAAATGGGGTTTGCCAGTGCTGTAGGAAACGGGAAATACAGGATTTTTGTTTATTGGATATAGAATTTCAGTTTCATGATCAGAAAAGAGTGGAAATAAGTAATTGTGATGTTTACATGACATTATAAATATATTTAATCACACTAAGCAGAATAAAATGGTTGAGATGGTAAATGTTATATGTTTATTTTATTACAATGCAACAAAAGTGGGTAGTAAGCTATTACTGCCTATGTCTTGAAGGTTTCAACAAGAGAATGCATTCAGAAGACTGTTCAACACCTAGAACAGATCACATCACAGATATTTTAAGCACTGGCCAGTCATAGAGAAGCCATCGCATAGCAATAACATTTATGTAAAAATATCAATGTATTTAAGTTTCTATTAAATCTCTACTTCCCAGCTCTTAGTGAGTTATGGCTACTGAAGTTCAGGGAGAGGAATGAGGATAGAATGACCACATCTTTCATTTCCATTGCAAATGCAAATCTATATGGCTTGAGCTAGGGAAGGGGAATTTTATTTATTTTTAACTTCTTTAAGTTAGCACTCAAAGTATCATGTTTCATAGTGGCATTTTCACACATGTGTCATCTTATCTGTTTGTAAAGATTTGTGTTTTTTTTAAAAGCAGATTAGACATGATAATAAACTGTGCTGTTTTCCAACCAATAGCTATTTTTCCTTTTCCTTTTCCTTTTTTAATTAAGAACATAATCTGTATGGATAAATCATGTATTGGTACCATCTTCTCCCTCCTCCCTGCCACCATTCTGTACGGAACCCTCCTCAGTGGGATTGCTGGTATTCCCCATGGGGTTGTAGGTTATTCACTGTGGGAGCAGCAGTCAGTAATTGGGAGCAGGCAATGCCTTTGAGAATGACATCCTAGGCTGTGGCTCTTACAATCTTTCCACCCCCTCTTCTGCAAAATTCCCTGAGCCTTGGTGAGTGTGTTTTAAGTCTACTTCAGTCATGAGCTCCTAGGAGCCTCTGGGTTTCTACTTTTGTATGTGATGAGTATCTTCAGCATCTGTCTCTTTTACCCTGGTGCAGATTGTAAGGCTCACCAGGGAGGCAGCACTCTGGCTCATCTCCCCACTTCCTCTGTAATTTCACCTGGGCCTTGACTGAGATGAGAGAGGTGGTTTATCTCTTTGGATCTCGCTACCTTCTAAAGCAGATTCTCCAATGGAGAATTAAGTCAACATAGGTTAAATTGGATAAATGTTATTAATTTAGAGAAAGTTTGTTGGATTTAGCCCAGCTTTTAGGCAAAGACTAGTGGGACCCTGAATGTAGAGAACATAATCTTTGTTTCCATAAGATTCAGACTTGGTTTCTAGTTCCAGATATGGGTTCCTTTCCGCTAAGTGGAGCTTGTAGCCAATAAGAAAGCAATTAGTTACCCATGAGTGTGTGCCACCATTGCTCTAGTGTGCACTTGAGTAGCTTAGACCCCCACTCACTCACACCGTTGTTGGCCACTTTCCCTCAGTAGATCATGTAGTCCTTTCCAGCATTAGATGGGCTAATTGTCTCAGGACTGGCTCTCTTCTGGTTTCCTGCCAGGTCTCTCCATGTTATGTGTCAGTAGCATATGGTGCCTGCAGCAATAGAGCGTTACCTTTTACCTCAGGCAAGTAACCAAGTTCTTTTACAGAAGCCTGTCTTGTTTTGGGGACCTCGGAGGCCTCTCTGATCAATAGCTGAATGTTGATAGCACCTATTTCTTGTACTGTGAGTTACAGGTCAGAGCCAAAACTTTCTTTTCTTTTCTTTTTTTTTTTTCTTTTTGTACTCAGTGAATATAGTCAAGTTGGTACCATTGTTAGCCTCCTCCCTGTCTTCCCTCCTCCACAGGGACCCTCTTTGTTGGGGTATATGGGTCATGCATTGTGGGGTTAACCATCATAGGAGGAAATGTGTCTATGTATCATGACCCAATGTGTGGTTCTGACATTCTTTCTGGAGATAGACACAGAGAACAATCAACCCCTACCAAACCAGATATCCAGAGACACAGAGGCTCCCAAGATCTCAACACTGAAGCAGACCTAATAAGAAACCCAACATGACTCAGAGCCAAAATTTTTTAAGGTTATGCTTCATCCTACCCTATCCTGGGCCCTTCTTTTGGGGAACTTCCCCCATATTCCTTTTGAGGGTTGTATCTTTTTGTCTACCTTCAAGGAGAAAGGTTGTTGTGGTATCAGTTCATTTAGGGTTTAGTTTGGTTTTTATTTCTCCCATCTCCTCTTCACCTCTCCCCAAATCCTTCTGTCCCTGTTGTCTGGGCCTCAAGATGCCTATCCATTATATTAGCAACTCACCTAACTCAGGTTAGGAAGCCGAAGTGAGTGAAAGCATGTGGTGCTTGTCTTTCTGTGATTGTGTGAGTTTGCTGGGTATGATATCTTTGCAGTCCATCCATTTTCCTACAACTTTCATTGTATCATTTTTTCTTATTGTTGAACAGAATTCCATTGTATAAATGTAGCACAACTTTGTTATCCATTCATCCAGTGATGGGCATGTCAGTTGATTCCAGTTCTTAGCTATTATGAATCCAGAGTCTATAACCATAGTTGAGCAAGTAGCTCTGTAATGAAGTGTGGGGCGTTTATGGTAAATGTCCAGTAAGAGAATAACTGGGTCCATTGGTAGTTCTATATTCATCTTTTTCAGGAATCTGATTTTCATAGTGGTTATAGAAGTTTACATTCCCAACAGTGAATGAGGGTTCTTCTTTCTCAATATCCTCACCAACAGTGGTCATTTGATTTTTTTTTTTTTTAATGATTGCCATCCCTACTGGTATAAGATGGAATTTCATAGTTGTTTTAATTTGAATTTCCCTGATGGTTAGGAATGTTGAACATTTTCTTAGTTGTGTGTTAGCCATTTGTATTTCTTCCTCTGAGAACTCACTCTTCAGCTCTCTGCCCCAGTTTTTGAGAGGGCTTTTCGTTTTTTTATTGTTTAGATTTTTGAGGGTTTTTATTTTTTGTAGATTCTAGATATTAAGATTCCATCAGTAGTATAGCTAGCAAAATTTTTCTCTCATTCTGTGGGTAATCTATTGATTCTGCTCATGGTATGTTTGTCTGTGCAAAAGCTTTAGCTTCATGTGATCCCACTGACCAAGCAACATCTTTCTCTCCTTTCCTATCCTCATCATCTCCCTTCCCTCATTGGAAGAAGCCAGTAAGTCCCTACTTTCATGAACTTCTATGGCTAAAGTAAGGTTCATGAGGATGAACCTTGTCTTAGTCTTTGACTAGTTATCAAGATGCCAGGAAGACCTATGCAGCCTGCTGGAGGAGAAAAGTCATAAATAATGTTAACCAGCAGTGGACCCTGTAAGCTTTATGGCTGGCCAGCCAGGCCTAATGTACCAACTGGTGCAATGGTGAAATGTATATTATGGGGGAAATAAAATGCTCTCTGATTGGACTTGAGGCCCACTCCATGATAGGGAATTCCCAATCAAAAGCCTATGACTTGGGAGGTCATAAGCCCTAAGGGGAAGGAACTACTACTGCTGTCTGGCTAAATGGATATATTATGCCCAAAAAGTATCCTCTAAAAACTTATGTTTATGCCCACATACTAATGCTACTCTCACTTTTGGTTAGATATTTATCAAAAGATTTTTCTGCTTTTATACAATAAATCTATGAAAATATAATATCTTTTTATATCCAGCTGCCATTTTGGGGTTAGAGAAGCTTTGCTCTTCAGATGGCAGTGACTACTGGGCTGACTCCAAACTCACCAAAATGCTAAGAAGTGACATCTTGATAGCTAGTCAAAGTCAACAGAGAGGTGGTTTCCAGGTCAGCTCTAGCTTGACTTCTCAGTGACTTGCAGCCCAAGCACGTGGAGCCTTCAGCAATAGGGGCTTATAGTCTAGTTCTTGTGGACAACCAAAATCCTTGGAAACAGACTATAATGTTTGGGGGGCTTCAGGAGCCCCCTGAACAACAGCTCTCTGGAAAGTATCCCGCCAGTGGCACTTATATTTTCTGGTAACAACCTATAGCTTCTGGGCACAACAATATCTACCCCTACAGGGTGCTTCTGTCCCAACTGTTTCCTTTATTAACATATTAGCTAGTGAAGAAGTATGTTTCCATATGGCTTATTAATTTTATAGTATTTCTAAAAGTGAGTTTAAAAACTATAGAGGCTAAAGACTAAGACTATTACCAAGGGCAAAAGTATAAAAAGTAGTGTGAATAAGCAGTGGATCCTACAACCTACAAAACCAACTAACAAAGCAAGCTATACCCACTGGTGCAGTAGTTTTACATAGGTTATGGGAGTAATCAACTGCTCTCTGATTGGATATGAGGCCTGCTCAGTGGAAGGGAATTCATGCCTACTACTGAAAACCAAGTCAGAAGCTGTTACAGTCAGGTTTGCATTTCTGGTAGAAATCATTCAGAGGTTTATTTTGGCTTACACTCTCAAGGGGGGAGCTCCATGATGGCAGGGAAAATGACAACATGAACAGAGAGTAGATATCACCCTCTTGCCAACATTAAGTGGACAACTGAAATAGGAGAGTGTGCCCAACACTGGCATGGGAAAACTGGCTATAACACCCATAAGCTCACCCTCAACACTATACTGCCTTCGGAAGGCTTTCATTTCCACTTGCCATCAGCTGGGGAGGCTAGCATTCAGAACACCTAAGTTTATTGGGGACACCTGAATCAAACCACCAGAAAAGGCTTTGGGTTGGAACAACATAGACCATAAAGGGAAGCCTACACTGTTCTTTGGCTTGGTGGAGAGGATATACCCATCAAAAAGTCTTCTAAACATGGTCTATTCACCCTACCTCAAAAAAAGAAAAAAAAAAAAACTTGGGTTTATAGATAGTGAAAAATATTGGGGAGATCTACAACCAGTCAGAATGACCAGAAGGAAAACTCGAGTTCCTAACATGAGACCATCCATCTCTATCCCATTTGTCAAGGTACAGGAAATATTCCAGAGGAAGTGGAAGATTACATATGAGTGCTACTCTCACTTCTAGCCAGAGAACCTTCTCCAGAGAGATACTGGTAGACACTGAGAAAACTCAAAAATTCCTCAAAGCAGAAAATAAGTGGCTACTAAGAGCTCAACACAGAAGTAGGTTTATAGCATGCCCTTCAATGCTCAGGTTGTATACTAGGTTGCAACACTCGATATTGCATACTAGGGGATGTATAGTAAGTAAGAGCCACAGTGGGGGAATGGACTTGGATACATTGTGCTCACCATAGGAAATGACTGGTACATCTATGGCCCCACAGAGACTACTGATGCCCCACTGAAGGGACCCTTAGTGGAATGGGGGTTGGGGAGCATAGAGAATCACCTGATGGAAATAAGACCAATTACTAAAATATTCATATATTACAGTTTTCAGTTTAAATTTATAAATTATAAATATTATATTCATATAATTATATACATATATATATATACATAAATATTATAAATATAATGTTTAATATGTAGGTTTTTAATGACTACTTGGAAGAGAATATAAGAAACGTTAATTTGCATATGATTGACTATCATAGTCTTTAGTCATTGATTTACTTTTTTGTATATATAAATGTGTGTGTATGTGTGTGTGTGTGTGTGTTCATGTGTATGTGGGCACATGTATGTGAGGAGACCAGAGATAATCTTAGGAGTTAGTATCAGGAACAATGTCCACCTATTTTTGAGGCTGGGTCACTCAATGGATTGGAACTCACCAATTATACTAGACTGGCTAGCCAGTGAATTTCAGGAGTCCTCCTTTCTCCATTCCACCAGTATACAATTACATGCACATGCTGTCACACAGCAATTTTTACATTGGAATTATATTGGTTATTGGTGCATGGCCTTTGTAAGCTCTCCATGACAAAAAAAAATGCAAATATCTTTAAAGACTGAACTCAGATCCTCATGCTGGCAACAAAAGCAACTTACCAACAGAGCTCTCTCCCCATCCCTACATCAATATATTTCACAAAATTATTATAGTATTATAAGTCATTTTCTACTTAAAAATGTAACAATAAATAGTACATTAATAAATTGTTGAGTACAAAATGGTTAGAATACATACATATATGCACATACATGTCTGAAACTCTCTATAAGGATGTAATTTGAATTTTTATTGTATGTGAATGATGCTTTTTTCCAATTTTACCAATGTCTAATGCTGAATGTGAAGTAAATAATACATTTATGGATTATTGCTAGTTTAATAGCCATGTATATTGAAGACATATTTATTTGTCATGGAGAATTTATGAAGGTCATGGGTTAACAATAAGTAGTCACTATCATTCTTTAGCCATATAACAGTATATAAAGCAAATATATTTCTAGACATTAGCTAGGGATGTTATGCTATTAACTTGCCATGGTATGCCACATTAATTCATCTCCCCATACTATCTATCCAGCAGCAGCCTCTTTTTAACTGCACCAAGCAAAAAACTTCTGTACAGTTTGTATCACATCACTCTGAGCACAGGCCCATGTTATACAAGATTATAAGGTGATGTCAATTTTTTTTATGCATAACAACTTAAGATTTTATTAGTTATGTACACAGTGTGTATGCAGCTATGTTGGTACCATCATTAGCCTCCTCCCTGTCCTCCCCCTTCTGAAGGGACCCTCCTCACTGGGGAATGTGTGTTGTGCATTGTGGGGGTAGCCATAAATTATGGGGAAAAGGCAATGTGTCTGTGCATAATGTCACAACTTGTGGCTCTAACAATCTTTCCTGCCCCTCTTCCATGAATTTCCCTGAGCCTTGTTGGGTTTCTTTTAGGTCTACTTCAGTGATGAGGTCTTGGGAGCCTCTGTGTCTCTGGATATCTGGTTTGGTAGGAGTTGAGTGTTCTCTGTGTCTATCTCCTTCACCCTTGTGTTGGTACCAAGAAAGCAGCACTCTTGCTCATTTCCCCAATTACTCTATGGTTTCATCTGGGGCCCTGATGAAGTGTGATGAGCTGATTGTCTCCTCAGGTTCTGCATCCATCTGAAAAAGAGAAGCAAATTCTCCAGCAAAGAGTGTTCTTTCTTACTCTAGCAGATTACTTTCTATTTCAAATAAGATACAAACAAACTCTTACAGGAAACATAATTAGAAACAAAATTGCTTTAAAGCTCCATTGTCCCTGGAGGAATTTTCCACCCTCTGTGATGTGCTGGAATCTGATGATCGGCTGCAACCAAGTATCCCAGAATTTGTGCAATGAGAAAGCTTATACATTTCTCTCTTCTGAATTTTCCTTTTTATAGACGGGGAAATGGACTGTATGGCTCTCTACTGCTACTTTTGATGAGGTGTTTATATTTGTACTTTTTGTTCTTAAAGTTGGTGGGTTATATTCCCATCACCCAAGATTTAATACTTAAAAATAAATATAACTCAGCAGATGGGCATTTGAGATTTTGGAGGCAATTTTAAACTAATTTAACAATTTGAATTTCACATCTTTAAAATTTTTACCATCCTTATTTATTATAAAAGATAAATTAGTTTTCAATAGAATGATACTATGATAACTAAGGGGATGTAAAGACAAACCCTTTCTTGTGGAAAATGAAACAAAACCTTCAACAACAATAAAATTGATGAGTTTCATTGACTTTTATTTCTTCTTGGTGTGTTGGTGACAACATTTGGGGTTTTGAGTAGACTAAGCATGTGTTCTAACATTGGGCTACTCCTCCAGCCCATACTATTTTTTTATTTTTATTTTTATTTATTTATTTTTCTTATTGAGAGAGAGAGAGAGAGAGAGAATGGGCATGCCAGGGCCTCCAGCCACTGCTCGGGGAGGTTGTAGTCCCTCTTGAGGAGCAGCTTTGCGCCAAGTCCCGTATGATTCATCAAGATTCCAGAAAGCACCTTCAGTGCAAATGCAGAAGTGCTCCACGTGCCCACCAGGAGTAAGCTTCAAAATGCTCAGCTTGCTTATATTAAGCAGGTAATACCAGAGATGTTCTTGAAGGCCTTAAGATCCCATTGTCTTATTTATAGGTGATGTAGGGTCCCCTGCTCTAGACACAATAGTGGTTGCTCATTTTGCACTTGCCAGCCCTCATTCACTGAGAGGCATAGGCCTTCTTGATGTCATTTTTGGTTTTGTTTGTTTGTTTGTTTGTTTTTGTTTTTTGAGGTAACATTTCACTCTAGCCCAGCCTGCCCTGGAATTCACTATGTAGTTTCAAGGTGGCCTCGAACACACTGTGATCCTCCTACCTGTGCCTCCCCAGTGTTGTGATTAAAGGCATGTACCACCACTATGGGCCAGGCTTTAAGTTGCCTTTTTTTTTCTTTTCAAATTTCTTTTATTAACAACTTCCATGATTATAAAAAATATCCCATAGTAATACCCTCCTTCCCCCACTTTCCCCTTTGAAACTCCACTCTCCATCATACCCCCTCCCCATCTCAATCAGCCTTATATTTGGCCAGCCAGGACAAATGAGCCAACAGGGGCAATAGTGGCACATCAGTCATGGTGGAAACCAACTGCCCTCTAATTGGACTGGAGGCCCACTCCATGGGAAGGAATACATCCCTGATATTGAAGATTTAAAACAGGGGTAGTCATGAGCCCTAGGGGTGTAACATCTGCTGCTGTCTGGCTAAATGCATATACTATGCTTATCAAACTTCCTAGTAAGCACTTCTCTTAATATTATATATTATATTATATATATTATATTATATATATTATATTATATATATTATATTATATATATATGTATTATATATATATTATTTATATTATATATATTATATTAATGCTACTCTCACTTTTGGTAGATAATCTTCTCTTTTAAGATGGCAGTGACCTTGGGATGACTCAGAAGGCATCATGGTGCTGGAAAGAAGTGACCAGAGTGCTCAATACTACAATATCTCTATCACACCTTCCAAGGCTCAGGGTCTATTGCAGAAGAAGTGAGGGAAAGAATACGAGAGCCAAAGGAAGGGAAGGACTCCGCACAACATGCTGCCCCAGACACAAAAGGCCTGGATATCCATGACCTCACAGTGCCTGACACTACCTACACAAGACCACCATAATAGGAGGAAAAGACCATGACATCAACATACTAAATATTTTTGAATGACATATTTTTTTGCTTCATGTTAATTCTTAAGAGTAGAACATGGGTATTTTCTTACCATGCTACATAAAAGTAACTAAGAAAAAAAGTAGATAGTTTCCCTTATTCTGAGCATAAAACAAATAATTTTAAAACTGAGATTTTGAAAGCACACAAAACTTGTATAGCTTGAGAACAGACTCTCTTATGACCTCTGCTACTCTTTATCTTATCTGTTACTTCTGGAAGATTGACTGCTCACATATAATGTTCTCTTCCTTAGCAATTAGCAGAGCTGCAGTTTAAAATTCCCCCAAGGGGGTTACAATCCTGTCTCAAAGACAGCTTGGCAAAAATATGTTAGCAATGCAATCTATCTTATCTCTAGGACTATTCAATACCTAGATGGAAAATAAAGTGATTTAAAATATCTAGTTTCCAACACACAAACTTGCTGACAACAGCTAAGTTCCTAATTAAGTTATATTATAGTCTTGGCACAACATTTGGGGAAAGTCATTCCTAAGAAGTATCTGGTAATATAATTCACCACATGTTCAATTTTAGATAATAAGCAGGTGTTTCAGAACTGCTTTTAAAAGTTGACTTGAAGAAGGTGTGATTAAGCAGGCCAATGCATTAAAACCCTCCTAATTGGTATCCCCTTATAAGGTACAATTTTTATATCTTTGTTTATAAGTTTAAATTTAAAAATAGAAACTCTACCAGTATGCAATGCTGCCCAGATATTTTTTAATGGTTTTTGAGATAAGGTCTCACTCTCTACCTCAGGGGCTGAGAATTCACTATGTAGTCTCAAGGTGGCCTCGGACTCAGGATGATCCTCCTACCTCTGCCTTCAAGTACTGAGATTAAAGGTGTGTGCCACCATGCTTGGTTGGCATATTTTTAACTATGAAAGCAAGGAATAACTATGAAGAATTACCCTCATCAAGATCATTAGTGCAGATGGGAGTCAAGGTCAATCCCCACAGGAATACCTCTCACCACAAAAGGGAAAAACAATTTGCTAGACAGCTCTTGTTCCTTTCTCCTTCACAATCACTACCAGTACCATGTGTTGGTGTCCTCATTAGCCTACATTATTCTTCTGGACTATTTCCCTACTTGTCCATCTGAGTACATTCAGCTTTGAGGGACAGGAAATTGTATGATGGTTATTTTTATACATACAGGTGATGCTTTCCTGTCTTTGAACCTGGAAATTCCTCTTTTCTGCCATGCTTTCTAATACCACTTATGTGCTTGTTAGTAATTTTATCATCTATGTATATCATTATCCTATAACCCATCGCTATTTCTCTCAGTTCCTTCCCCATGATTCATTCTACCTTACATCAATTTTGCAATTTCATGTTTATGCCTGGATCTTGTTATTAAAAAAATAACCCCATATTCTCAACTTTATAAATGACACTCTGAAAATTATTTCTCATTTTTAGCTCATGACTTTTTAAAAAAAATTGTTTATTTTTATTTATTTATTTGAGAGTGACAGACAGAGAGAGAGAAAGAGGCAGATAGAGAAAGAGAGAGAATGGACAAATCAGTGTCTCCAGTCACTACAAATGAACTTCAGATGCATGCTTCACCTTTTGAATCTGGCTTACTTGGATACTAGGGAATCGAGCCTCGAAGCAGGGTCCATAGGCGTCACAGGCAAGCTCTTAACTGCTAAGCCATCTCATCATCCCTAGCTCATGACTTTTACTATTGTATCTGTACCAATTTCTTCATGTCTACTGGGACCTAAAATTCATTAACATATCACTTACTATATCGCAACATAATCATATCATTTCTACTACTCCACCTTTGAATCCATATTTTCTCAGTACCATCACTCCGTGGCACATATTCCCAACATTTTTGTCTCTCATATGTTTTGTTCTCAGTTGAGGAAAATAATCCTGGTTAAATTCAATTGTCATACTGGAAAGTGGGCTTAGTGGTTAAGTCATGCTCTCTGGGGAAGCATGAGGGCCTGAGGGGGCCTGAAGCCACACAAGTTAGAGTCTAAGAACCAACATTAAACAGCTGAACATGGCCAATCCCAGTTGCATAGGGGAGCAGAGACACCAGAATTGCTGGAGCTCATGACAAAATGTCAAGCTAGGGGATCCATAAAAGACTCTAACTCCAACAAGAATAGGTTGGAAGAGCAAGGAAGGGGGACACCCAACATTCCACTCCAGACACCACTTTCTAGGGGAGGAGAGTGGATAAGTTTCTACAAGGTAATATACATGTGCACACACCACATACACAACACACCATGCACACACACACACAGTCACACACATGTGTGAAAATAACAGAAAACCATCTAATATTTATATTTAAACAAAATTCTTTAATTACCCAACACAATGTTGTGTCATACTGGGTGCAGTGCAAGCTGAGTTTGATGAAACCTTTGAGAAAGTTCATTAATGTTGGCTCTTCATTCTCCAAAACTGTAAACCACAGAGTGCTGCACAAAACCCAGTTCTGCTTGTTGTGAAATCGTACTGGTGACTTCATTGATGTAGGAAAACAAAATTGATTAAACTTCTTATGCTTCCATACCACTTTAAGTTATGAGCACAGTCAGACTTTCATGAGTTCTCAGGACCCTTCTGTTGTCCTGGCACAGGAAGCCCATGGCTACCTAGCAGAGAGATACTTTCATCTACTGACAGATTCCATCTTGCTTTAGTTATTTAGTCTAATGACAATATTTGTCCTTCAAATTTAAATTATCCCTCTTTTCTAACATTTGTGAGTATTACATTTTTTTATTGCATTGAACATTTCCTTTTAGTCAATAATTGCTTTGAAGTTTGAATAGAGAAGTTTAAAATGCTATTGTCTCTATATAATTAATTTTTAACATTTACTATTTATAAAAAATCTGAAAATATAATATCCAAATCTACCTCCATACCTTAGGGCTGGACTCAGGTGTCTGGAGATCCCAAGTATAAGCTTTTAATAAACTCTGGAAATAATTTAGGGTAATTCATTCAAACCACCACATATGAAAAGATTTTTTAATAGATCAATAGGATTAGTTTTACTTAAGATTTAGGTATTAACTTGATTATCATATATTCATGGTTACTAGCTCAGTGAACTCAAGTAATTCAATCCATTGACAATACATGCCTATAAGATGGGAAAGAATGAGAATAAAACACATCCCTTAAATTTCAATTATGTATTTGTGTGAGATATAGTGGCAGAAATACTATTATATCTATATCTCAAAATACATAGAATACTAGAGGGAAAAAAGACCATAATATAAATGAAGGAACATGTAAGAAACACACAGAGAGATTCAGAACAATTAAAATTGCAAATGGCATCTATCATGCCAATGTAGCAAAAAAGATGTGTTAACATCTTCCACAAATCATTCACTTTGCTTTCCATGCAGCAATTTTTAAAATATTTTATATTTACTTATTTATTTATTTGAGAGAGAAACAGAGAGAGGGAGAATGGGTATTCCAGGGCCTATAGCCACTACAAATAAACTCCAGACACATGTACCACCTTGTGCATCTGGCTCATGTGGGTCCAGGTCAAACCGAGGTCCTTTGGCTTTGCAGGCAAGCTCCGTAACTGCTAAGCCATCTCTCTAGCCCCATACAGCAATTTTTATATCACTGTTCTCCCTGCCATTTAATAGAATTTAGATCATCTAATAATATTTCTTATATTGTACATTATTTTGATAGGAATGAAAGCTTTTTTTATATAATAGGACATACTTATTTCTATTTTGAGTCTCAAATACCAAAAATTCATGACCTACAATTTGAACTTGTTCCAGTCACACATTTGACGGTGAGCTATATTGTCACTTTACACATACAACTTTGTAAGATGAACGGGAGGCTCTTTTGTTTTCTTAAAATACTGAACTTGGCTTTCACAATGTGGGTTAACACGTGTAGGAAGGACCTTCACAGCCACTCAGCAAGTCAATGCTGGTATAAGTCTTGCTTTAGGCCTCGAGTTTCCTCATTTGTTAGCCTCAATGTATGAGATTGGCTCACAGAAAGTAAATAAATCACCAACTGATCTACACAGACTCCACTTAATTACAAAGTAATAGTTACTTTAAATTTTTGCATGGATGCTGGGGAGATGGCTCAGTATGAGGACCTGAGTTCAGGTCTCCAGAACTCATGTAAAATTCCAGGAGCTGTCATCATGTGCTCATGAGTTAGAGACAGGGATCCCCTGGAGCTTAGTGGATAGTTAGTCTAGCCAAACTTATGAGCTCTAGATTCTGTGAAAGACCTGTTCTCAAGGAATACAGTGGAGAGTGGTTGTGGAAGCCACTCAACATCAACTTCTGACCTCCACATACAACTGCTTATAATCACATGAAACTGCACACAAAACATGCAATACATCAAACCCCACATGGACTTTCCTATGGTCATCAGTTAAATGTTTTGATTACTATTTATGTTATTGACTTGGACACAGGCATTTCTGAAACATGGCTCTATGTAAATCCTTGGATCAGGCTTTGCCTTCCCTGATGGAAAAACAACAGGTATGAGTAGAAGAATCCATGGAAAAAAATAAGAGAAAAAAGTGTTCTGACAGCAGGGCAAAGGTGGGGCTGAGTATGGTAGAGATTGTTCTAAGAGAAATCCTTTCCAATCATTCTAAAGCATGGCTGGACCATAAAACATCAGTACTTGTGAGGATCTATGAAGTGGACATATCTCTGTAAGTAAGGAAACACAAACTTACCATCCCATGCTTGGCCATGATCTCTTCTGCTTCTTATGCCAATAATTATTTTAAGTTTTGTAGTATCCTAAATATAGAGGACAATTGTTTAAAATACAAATGTTTAAAAAATAGGTGTTGTCAATATTTTATAGGGTTTAAAATTCACTTCTGCATGATACACAAAAGTAATTTTCATAGAATTCATGTGTTTGTGAACATCTTGAGAGAGGGGTACAGTTAGAGTGACTGGATACCTGAAAGAAAAAAAAAGTCAGGAAAGTCTGTCCTTGCTAGAAATCAAAGATGATCTTACTTATTATCTCTTGCCTAGTTCCCTAGACATGTTTTTCCACAAACAACCAGTACCCTCCTAGGAGAGAGGTCTTTAATAGGACTTAAACATTGTGGTTGGTCAAATTCAGCCCTCAGAACTTGGTATCAGGGATAGCCTCTTCCTGAGACAGCCCCTACCCCTAACCAACCAGCTGTCCCTCTGGTTCACATGAGCCAAAAGACAGCCCACCACTACAAGGTTATAAATACTTTTACAAGTGGAGGGTAGGCTCTCTGACCACTTGGGAACTTCCAGCTGTGGATGAGTTTTTCCCTCAGCTGTGCCTGGGCCAACTTAGCCCAGGACAAGGGCCAGCCAGATGGGCCCCCTAGCCCTTACTTTCCACATGGGCTGCTTTATCTCCTCCAGCTCCCCACACAACAGGAGCTCCTTGAACATTCTTTTCTCTTTTCTTTCCATACTTTTTTTTTCAGGCCCTCCATGTGGGTTCTCTAGCCACGTGGATACCTTTCCTTGGCTCTGTACTTCCCACAATAAATATAATAATTTGATAATCATCATCAGTCTTTTTTATTCAATTCTTTGATTAAAATTAGAAACAAACCTAGGGTTTGGGGTTTAAGGACTTCCCTGGACCCCTAACATCATATTACCGTCTATATGTATGATCACAAAATGGGTTCAAGTAAGAAGCATATTAAATATATTGTCTTTAAAGAATATTATTTAGATCTCTCTGCTCTATCTCTCTCTCAAATAAATACATAAATAGTATAAAATAAGTTTTTTTAAAGTTTTGAGGCTGGAGAGATGGCTTAGAGGTTAAGACCCTTGCCTACAAAGCCAAAGGACTCAGGTCTGATTCCCCAGGACCCACATCAGCCAGATACACAAGGTGGCATGTGTGTCTGGAGTTCATTTGCAGTGTCTAGAGGCCCTGGAATACCCATTCTTTCTATTTCTTTCCTCTGTCTCTCTCTTTCTTTCTCTCTCCCTCTTTTTTTCTTTCTCAAATAAATACATTAAATATTTTAAAAGAGTATTATTTACAAAAACAAATTTAGAGTTCTGAAATTTATCTAAATGAGATTCCAAATCAATCAGTGAAGTTTAGGAGACTTCTTAATTTCAAAGCTATGGAACATCTATATTGAAAATGATTACTCTATAATACTTGCTTTAGTCTCATGTCAATCAAGCACTTTTTTCATTTAGTTTAAATAGCTGTGGTTTCACAGATGGCAGAATTGGATATATTTTCTGGAACTTAGACACAATTTAAGCTCTTCTTCCTTAGAGAATAAGCTTTCTTTAAAAAAAACTGCATGAATCTGCACTCATATAAAACTCACAGAGGTACTGTTTCATATATTTTTCTCCCCACTATGTCCTTGCAAAAAGACATACTCAGCAAATTCTTGCAATATCAGAGACATATAACTTCTTATGGTCACTCTTTCAATGTAGACAAAGTGTGTGTGTGATTTTTCATTAACTTTTCTGTACCTTCAACTTCCAACATTAATGACATATCAGGCAAAGAAACAATGGAGAGACTTCTTTTTCTTATGTTCATCCTCTGTAACATCCTAAGTTTAATGAATATCTGAATAAGATGTGATTAGGCAGTTGTTATCTGACATCATTAGACATAAATTTAATGGGAACTTTTACATCCCTTGAAAAACTGATGAAAATTTTGAAAAGGCAGTTAAATGCTAGGTCTTATATTTTTAGATAATTGCTTATATTTCAGTCGTTGGCCATAGAATCACTGATCTGAAAAATTAGTATTTGGCCAAAGAAGATCCATAATTAACCTAAGGAACTGCTAGGAAATGGATATCATGAAACTGAAGAACAGATTTTCCAGAGTACATGTTATAATTGTAGGGTATATTTGTGTCTTTACACTTGCATATAACTCAGAAGCTTCAGGCACCATGTGCAAAAGCATTTCTGTCTAGACAAACCACAGTATTTAGGAGAGTGAGCAGATGGTAGGATAGATGCAGCAATCAACTAGACCAAAGGAAGCTGAGATTTTATTTCACATATAGATTTAATTAAAATTATATAATACAGGAATGATGAGTCATGCCTGTAATCCCAGCACTTGGATGGTATTCATAAGAGGATTTCTTATGAGTTAAAGACCAGGCTAGGCCACTTACTGAGACTGTGTTTCAATAAAGAAAGCATCTAATTATTCTTTTTCTACCCTACAATATATTTATGGAAATTTAGATAAATTTGATAATGTTTGAAGTGTCCTAAGCTTATTTAGCTATGTTAGAACATAAGCAAAATATCATATTAAGTTAATAATGTTCAAGTGGAAGATTACACATGCTTGAAGGGTTGTTCAAAAAGAATAAATTCCTTTTTAGATTTTATTAGCATCTGTCCTGATTAGTCATACTGTTAACAATAAAATTTCTCCTAGACTTAACAAGATCTGAATATTGACATTCCACTAGGAAAACAGAGTTCCATCTGCATGGACTCAGCAATGTGAACTGCTTAATCTTATATCTGTAATTAATTTAGGTTAATGAGGCCAATAAGTTGATGAGATGGGTGAGAATGACTCATTTAATAGACTGAATACTGTGCTTGTAAAATCTGTAGCCAGCCATTATTCTCAGGTCTGTTCCCATGGGCACTGGAGAAAGTGAAGGTGCAGGATAATTTCCTCTTCAATTTAAAATCGAGCAGGAAGATCTGAACAAGAGGGAATGCAGCTGAGCACTTTAGGTGAAAGAATTCTGGATGATCCACAGTAGCAGGTTAGGAGGTCAAATTTTGGCTAGGAATGGAACATTGTTTTATTTTCATAGCCAGGAATGCCAGTCACAGTAACACCTTCAAGCAGAAGGGCACCATTTCTGAAAACAGGTCTGGGCACATAGGAAGCAGAGGGCAGTAAAGTTGCTCAGAGAATGTTCTGCCAGCTTCTATTTGCAAGCTATACTTGTTTCTGAGGATTGCTAGACAAATTCTACGTGGTTCCTCAACTTTCTATTTGATATGGTAGTGGCCAAAGACTTCCTTTGGAGTAGCTATGCTAGAAATCTGATAAATCTGAATAAGGGAAGTATCTCATTCATTCTGAAGGCATTACAACAAAGTCAGCTCTTCTCCATATAGCTTAGTCTCTTATTTTAATAGTTTGTTGTAATTTGTTGTCTATCTCTATCCTAAACAGTTTATTAAATTTTTTTATTAGTTATGTACACAGTGTGTATACAGTCATGTTGATACCATCATTAGCCTCCTCCCTGTCATCCCCCCTCCACAGAGACCCTTCTCATTGGGGAATATGGGTTGTGAATTGTGGGGCTAGCCATCAGTTATGGAGAAGAGGTAATGTCGCTATGGTAATGACCCAACTTGTGGCTCTAACAATCTTTCTACCCCCTCTTCGGCAAATTTCCCTGAGCCATGTTGGGTTTGTTTTAGGTCTACTTCAGTGATGAGGCCTTGGGAGCCATCTGTGTCTCTGGTTTGGTAGGAGTTGAGTGTTATCTGTGTCCATCTCCTTCACCCTTGTGCTGGCAACTTGAACCCTGTGTTTTAAAGGTCTCCTCTCCTATTCAGATTACTCAGGTGCCTCAAATAGCTCTGCTCAAAGCTTACATTAAGGCATTGATAGGTCAATTTTAATAGCTTTCTTAATGGTGTCTTGCTCAAGTTTTGAGGATATGTATAGAAGCTGGTTGGTTTTTCTTTCTTTTTATAAAAAAATATGTATTTATTTAGTTGGGAGAGCAAGAGAGAGAAAGGGGCAGTGAGCGAGAGTGAGAGAGAGAGGGAGAGAATGGGCAAACCAGGGCCTTCAGCCACTGCAAACAAACTCCAGACGCCTGTGCCACCTTACACATCTGGCTTATGTGGGTCCTAGGGAATAGAACCAAGGTCCTTTAGCTTTGCAGGCAGATGCCTTAACTGCTAAGCCATTTCTCCAGCTCACAGTTTCTTTTTCTGAATAAGCCATACCTGTAACCTCTTATGCTGTTGGACTCTTACAACATAATGCACATTAGTCCAACCCCAATCATCTAAGGTTTAGGGTATCAGATAACTGAGGAAAGTCTTTATGCCCCAGATAAAATAGATTCTTCAAAGGATCCTACCACAGAATTGCTTGCTCTCTTCACCTTTTCCATCCCATGGAGACACAACAGCTTATGTTGGTAGTATTATCCTCCCTGTATTTCAATTTGGTTTATTTTGCTTAACATTGTGGACTCTATTTATCTTCTTGTAAATGATAGAATTTCATTTTTTTTACATTTAAATAAAACCCCATGTGTATACATACCACATTTTCTTTGTTTATTTACTTATGAAAGGCTTTATATAAACTATATTTTCAATGGAAACTGTCTTTTGGTCCATTGGCTTGACACACCTAATGTGGTAGTTTGAATAGATGGCCCCCAATATATTCAGTGTTTTATTAGTTTGAAGTTTGCATCTACAGCCACCTGGCTGGAGGCAGTGTCACTGGGGGAATCTTAAGGTGTATACTGGCTTTGAGATTTCAATCTAAATGCAAAGTGTGACTAGCTGGAGTTCCTGAAGTGTGCTATGCTGTGTACCTTTTGGCTTGTGCTTCTCTCTCTCTGCTTGGACCTTGGACTTCTTCTGCCAATATGGAACTTCTTGATCTGCAAGCTTCAATAAATATCCCTTTCTTCATAACTGTGCCTGGTCTGGAAGTTCGTCTCAGTGAACCTGAAGCAGTCTGCAACACCTAAGTAACAAAACTCACTTAAACAATACATGGCTAATCACAGCATTGTTGGAAAAGTCATCAGCCTTCTGTCCTGCAGGCTCCTAGGATATGTTCTCTAACAAATTCATAAATTTACCATATTTTCTCCCCTCTCCTTTGCTTTTGTTTTTTAATTGTTTATTTTTTTCTGACTGCCACAGGCTTTTGTTGTTGCTATTTTTGTTGTTGTTATTTTGATTAAGAGAGAGAGAGAGGCAGATAGAGAGAGAATAGGCACACCAGGGACTCCAGCCACTGCAAATGAACTTCAGACACATGCACCACCTCGTGCATTTGGCTTACATGGGTACTGAGGAATCAAACCTGGGTCCTTAGGCTTTGCAGGCAAGTGCTTTAACAATGAAGCCATATCTTCAGGCCCCGCTTTTGTTTTATAAGTTAGCATACAAAATAATGGGCTTCACTATAACATTTTCATACTTATACATCATTTTACTTTGTTCTTATTCATTTTCCTCCATCACTGTCCTGCATGCTCCCTCTCTTGCTGATTCTGTTCCTCTCCTCAAATAGTCCTCCCTTTGGCTTTCAGTTCACACATATTCTACTACCTTCTCTTTCTACCCTCCCACCTTGCATATGATCTCTTTCACCTCTCTCACAATTTCATTCCTATGTTCTCTTTATACAAGATACAGAACAAGAAATATGATGAGTTTTGTACCGAATAGCTCAAGAGGATCAGAAATTATCAAGAAGACAGATCTTTTATTTTCCTGAAGTTAAACAAATGTTAACAGCATAGCACAAATTACTGAAATAAATTAATTGTTTGTGTTCAATGTAGGAAGAAGCATTATGTCACACACATATTTAGACATTTTATTTTGCATTTTAAATTCATATTTAATCAAGATATACATATATATATATATATATATATATATATATATATATATACTGCCAGTTTTAATTTTAAAAGGACATTTTCACACCTGCATTAAAAATATGCTGACCTGATAGTCATGTAATTATTTATTTTGCACATTGTTTGTTATTATTGGTAATAAACCTTTATTGTGTTTAGTAATTTCTGCCTCTTTTTTAAAATTATCTGGCATAGGAATGGAGGGGCATGGGGGCAGAAGGATGGGTAAGGGAGGATTATTGCCAATAGATTTCCTAGTCTCTGACATAATTAACTAATTTTGGAACTAAAACATAAAATGAATAGTGATGGAAACTTTAAAATGTTAACATTCTATGAAACCTTGAGATAAAAAAAAGGCAAAATGCTAAATTCAACAAACATTGCATATTCTCAAAGTAATCATGAAAGCTCTGGTAGTGTTGAGTCAAAGCTAAGTAGGGCTCATGAGGGATTAACGTACTTTGAATCACTTTAGTCCATTAAGATCAAAGTAGTTGTTACTCCAACTACTTATGAATCTCCAGAGAATAGAATCTCCTGTTTTTTTAAATGTATTTGTATAATGAGCCATGATGTAGTATCAAGAGAGCAATGTAAAACCAAATTAAATCACTAACACTGGTTATATTTCAAGTTGAATAATTCCTCATTTCCCAACAACATCCATATCTTTGGTTTAGTGTCCTATGCGGCACAAGTTGCCCTTAAATGTACCTATGTCCCCTGTGAATACTGAGTGGATCAGAAGCTCATTACTGAGATTGACCCTTCCTTGTCATATATACTTTGGGCCTCCTTTTTGCATGCATGAAGTAGTTTTAACTTAAATCTAATTGGTTTTAATGAAAAAAAATTTCCCTCCTCATTGAGTCTTGTTTCTTTTGGATCAGTTTCTTTTTATGTTTGCTTACTTTTGACTGTAAGTACTCCACATTCCCCTTCTGTGTACCCCTCAGTCTCAATGTACTCTTCATTATCATTGGCTATGCCACAGAGGGGAATGATTTGCCCTCCCTGACAACCTTTAACTGTCATTAGCTCATTAGGAAGGGAACTGGCCTCCAAGACTCTTCCCTTTCTATAAAAGAATGTTGACTAACCTCATCATGTGAAGAAATTGTGCAGGTGACCATAGATACTGTGAGATCATGAGTGCAATGACCTTGTTGTGTCAGGTTGGTTGCCTAAGTTCCACAGTGCTCCTCCCTATTCTCTGGCTCTTACATTGTTTCCGTACAATCTTCCACAGTGTTCTCTGAGCCCTAGAGCAGATGTGGAATATGTCTGGTTTAAGGCTGAGCACTTACCACACACTTATTTTTAGCACTTGACCAGGTTAGAATTTGTATTATTCATATCCCACTGCCAAAACAACCATAGCAAGAAAGCAAGCAAACTGAAAACACTTTCCTAATTGGGTTTACAACAGAACTGATCCATACATACAAAGGTAAAATCTTTGCTTTTTAAAATTAGGTATGGACATATTTTGTATGTAATCATCACACGTTAGTTCTTTACCTTTTGGTAAAATATAGGACAGGTTGTTGCTGTGAGCCGTCATATAAAATTATTTATTCATAAATATTTTCCAAAATGAAAATAGGTTTACCAAAAAATGTCCCTCACTGGTGAGGGGAGGAGGGAGCAGTCTGTGCCCTGGGCCCCCAGAATGGGGCAGAGAGGAAGAGAAAACCTACTTGGCCCCCTCCCTGCTTCCTGGGGGAAGAAGGTGTCCCATGGTCTGGGGCCTCCCTCAGTCCTCCAGGGCAGGTCCCTCACCTGGACAGGGGGATCAGCATGTGGGGGAGGGGTTGGGTGGAGAGGGGCTAGTGTCGCTGGGGGTCCTGGTCCTACAGGTGGCAATACTCAAAGGTGAAGCCAGGTGCCCCGCTCAAACTCATCTGTGATGGTCCTGCACTACTCATGCCTCTGGAACCACATCATGTATTTGGTGTGAAATCTCCACAACTGCATTTTTAGGGCATTTGCTGCCAGGTACTGTGCCTTAGCTCCCTCCCAGATAGCAAAAAATGAAGAAAAGTGTCTTGGTCGATAGGCTCTGGTAGAACTCCACAGTGGTGGTAGGGGGTTGTTGTTGGGCAGGAGTTTCAAGGGAGGTACTGCTGGATGCACCGGGAGTCAAAGAGGTGGGGCATGTGGTGCCACGCAACCTTTTCTATTGCCTGCTGCTACAGCTGCTCCTTGGTGAGAGGTCCTGGCCCCAGTGGACAGACGCTACCCAGGAACAGTGGTATGTTCAGCTGCAGGGGTGGCTGGGCACTGGGGGTTGGTGTTGGGCAGTGCTGAACCCCGCTGGCATTGGGTGGAACCACAGCCTGGCCATAGGAGACAGGAGTGCCTGAATTGTGTCTGGGAGCTATATTGGCTTTGGGGCTTAGGGCACTTGGAGGTGTTGCTGGGGTGGGGACCCTGTTGTTCCCATGGGTGGTATTCAAGGCAGAGGAAGTGGGTTGGGGATCACAGGAGTAAGTGGGTAGCACAGCTGGTGGCTGGGTGTGCTAAACCTTATAGGCTATTGCTGATGCTCTTGGTTTCCCACCAGGAATAGATGGAAAGACCCTATTGCTGAAGACTCCACATACTCAGGCTGCAAGGTCACTGAGAAATCCTGTTGGAGCTGAACTGAAAACCTCCTCTATGTAGACAAGCTGACAGAAAGCTGGAAAATCCTATGCTGCTTGCAGTTCAATAGGGGAGAAAGAAATCACCAGTGGAGATACTCAACAGTGGACATTGCAAGCCTTAAATTTGGCCAGCCAGGCCAAATGAGCCAACAGGTTCAATAGTTGCATTTCTGTTATGGGGGAAACCTACTGCTCTGTAGGTTGGACTGGAGAACCTCTCCATGGGAGGGAATACATCCCTGATGCTGAAAACCTACAACAGGGGTAGTCATGAGCCCTACAGGTGTAACATTTGCTAGTGTCTGGCTAAATGTATATACTATGCTCATGAAACTGCCTGGTAAGCACTTCTCATAATGTTCATACCCATATATTAATGCTACTCTCACTTTTGGTTAGAGAAGCTTCTCTTTTCAGATGGTACTTCTTTTCAGAAGGCACCATGGTGCTGAGAAGAAGTGGCAGAGGAGTGCTCAGTACTGAAAAATCTCTATCACAACTGTCCAACGCTCAGGGTCCATTGTGGAAGAGGTGGTAGAAAGAATGTAAGAGCCAAAGAACAGGTAGGACTTCTTACAACATGCTGCTCCAGATACAAAATGGCCTGGATGTCCATGGCCGCACATTGCCTGACACTACCTACACAAGACCATCGTAATAGGAGGGAAAGACCATGACATTAAAATAAAAGAGACTGATTGAGAGGGGGAGGGCATATGATGGCGAGTGGAGTTTCAAAGGGGAAAGTAGGTGGAGGGAGGGAATTACTATGGGTTATTGTCTACAATTATGGAAGTTGTTAATAAAAAATAAATCAAACAAAAAAAAAACAAAGATAAAATCTTTGTGAAGCAATTTGACAACAAATCCACTTATCAGTACAATAGAGCTTTCTTCCCTAGAGTTTACATAATCCTTAGCCATGGACTTTTGACCTGTTTTTCAGTATCAGAATGTATTCTTTCCTGTGGAGTAGGGTTCAAATTCCATCATAGAGTTCTTGCTTACCTCAGTTACTTTCATACCAGTATTCAACCAGGGGACACATCTTGCCTGGAGGGTCAGGAATTTAAAATGCATTATTCACTGCTGCATAATATTGTTGATGACTTTTCTCTACCAGAAAGCCTTATTAGCACTAACAAATCCGAAAACTAGTCAGCAGGAAGAAACTTTCCATCTTACCTCCATTTGATTTTTCTGTCTTACAGCCGTCAGGTGTAGTGTCTTCTGTTCTGTTGGGCTGTAAAGAGCCATGGTCATAACCTGGATTATTTGGGGAGCCTCAGAGGCTTCCCTAATAAAAAAAAAACTCATTGGCAGATATCTCTTGCCTGGCACTAGTAATATTTCGCAATCCATGGTTGCTTAGAGCAGCATTACTCATCTGTGTAGGTACCTCCATTCATTCTATTTTTCTTACTTGTATGTTTATTTTATTTTTACTAAATAGTAAATTTTATTATGGCTTTTTCATATTTCCATAGTTTTGGTAACCCTCACTATCTCCCCAACATCATCCCTGCTTAACACTTTCAAAACCCTGTATTCTACCCCTCACTGTATTCTTATCAATTGTGTTCAATTATCCTCCTCTTATCCCCTGGAGATACTTTAAATTGTACTTATTTGTCTGGCAATTTGAAGTTAGGACCTACATAAAGGGAAGAACATTCAGTGTTTGCCTTTTTGAGCTGAGTTATCTCACTCAATATAATTTTCCAGTTCCATCCATTTTCCTGCAAGTTTAATCATTTATTATCTCTATAAAGATGAATAAAATCCATTTTGTATATTTAGCACATTTTAAGTATCAGTTCATCAGTTAATCAAATTTAGAATGATTCTGATTCCTAGCTATTTTGAATACAACAGCAATGAACATGAATAGACAAGTGTCCCTGTAATAGGCTTTATGTTTCTTTGGATATATATATGATTTCTTTTAGGTTTTTGAGACATATCCACTGTAGTTTTTATAGTGGCAATACCAGTTTGCACTTCCACCAGCAGTAATTAAGGGTTCTGTTTTCCCCACATCCTTGTCAGCATTTGTTGTCACTTATTTTCTTAATAATTGTCATTCTGCCTGAAATGAAATGAAATCTCAAAATAGTTTTAATTTTATTTCAGTCTTAGAGCTTCCAGAGGATGTTCCATCATGATGGAAAAAGATGGCTCACTGGCATATAGCTATAACAGAAAGAACCAATACAAGGAAACAAAGAGGCAGAAATCAAACTTGCTCTGAACATACCTTAGGGCTCAACTCAATACCCTGCCCCCAATGATACACTTTTTCCAGAAGGCTGCTGGAGACTTAGGTAGGAAGTTTAATCTAAAATACCTGAGCCTGTGGGGCACATATACTCAAGCCACCAGGCAGTTTGTGTGGTGTTCTGGCAAGGAAATTGTGTTCTGCCTGTGTCCTAAGAAACTGAGCAATGTTGAATTTAGAAGTAATGGACAGGTGTATTTGCCAGAGAAATGTAGAAAGCAGAAGGATATGAAAAAGTTAAAGTATGGCACTAAAAGAAATGGAAGCAATTTAAGTTTCATGACACTTCATTTGTGACTATTAGAGAGATTACCACAATTGAGGATGGGCAGGATACTCTGTATTGAAACAACAGGACAGATGACCTGAATGTGAGACCCAACCTACTGAAAGTTCAAGGTGCCAGATATGGAGTGCTGAATTTGATGTTTTCCCTATTGATTTTTCATCTTACATTGATCCAGTATTTCCTTGTTATTCCCCATTCCTCTTTTACTGGAGTGGCAATGTTTATTTCTTCCATTATCTATTAGATTTTGATTTGAGTCTACAGGGCTCACAGTTAAGGGATTATTTTGAGTCTCAGATGATAATTTTTTCTTTAGATATTTGAACAGTGTTGAGACTGGTAAAAACTATGGGGACTTTTGAATTGGATGGAATGCATTTTCCATCATGGGAATGTCATAACTCTAGAAGGACAGGGTAGAATGTGGTGGTTTAAATGTGGAATGTCACCCATAGCCTCATGTGTTTATGACAAAGCCTCATACTTGATCCTAAGATGAAGACTTAGAGAAGTGGACCCTTTGCTGCATGAGATATGCCTCTGGGGAGGGCCTTTGAGGTGCTAGAGCCTAGGACCACTAGCTGCAAATAAGCTCACTCTCCATCCTCCCTGCTGGTGTAATGATGCAATACTGGCTGTCTGTTCTTGCCATTTTTTAACTGCCAAGAAAGAAACTTCCTCTAAAATCTGTAAGTTGAAATAAACCCTTTCTTTACATAAGCTGCTTATGCTTTTATCCCCAAAACAAGAAAGTAATTCCCATATATGGTTAGAGAATTAAAGATATTGACTTTATTTATTTGTTTGTCTGTTTGTTTGTTTTTCAAGGTAGGGTTTCACACTAGCTCAGGCTGACCTGGAATTCACTTGGGATAGTCTCAGGGTAGCCTCAAACTCATGGCAGTCCCTCTACCTTTGCCTCCCGAGTGCTGGGATTAAAGGCATGCAGCACCAAACCTGGCAAGGTATTGACTTTTTGTGACTATTGTGAATGGGACTGTTTCTCTGATTTCTTGCTCAGTATGTATGTTATCATTACATAATAAGACTCCTGATTTGTGTAGTAATTTTGTACTCTATCACTTTCTGAAAGTGTTTATCAGCTCTGGAAGTTTTCTGGTATAGTCTTGGGGGTCTCTTAATTCTAGAATCATTTCACCTACAAATAAGGATAGATTTACTTCTTCCTTTTCTATTTATTTCATTGCTTTCAATGGTCTTATCAAAACTTATAAAACTTCCAGCACTGCAGTAACTTCAAGGGAAGAGAGTGGACACACTGTCTTGTTCCTAATCTTTTCTTTTTTCATACTGCAGTGGCTAATTTGTTCAACAGCTCATGTTATAAGCATTAAACAAGCCTGAGCATTGATTCTGTGAGCTCACATCATATATATATTAAGGAGAAAGCAAACTGTGAAACATTGTACATGGGTGAAGACTTAAGGGTCACAGTTCATCACATTATAGTTTTTAGGTTTCTACAGCCTGGAATCTCTTAGTCATGATTCTTTCAGGTACTTCTGGATGTCCCACAGGGTATCCACACACTTCTTGAGCTAAGCACCCTCCTTGTCCTTCAGCTTCTGGTTGATGCTGGTTAGACCCCCAAGTGTTGATGCAAGGGAGACTCAGGATGACTTCATTGTCAATGTTGTACATTCCCTGTGCCATGGTTGACAATGGATGAATCCAAGACAGATTCTTCAACATGGGTTCAATGACATCAGCAACACTTAGCCCAGTGGCCCAGTTGGTATATCCTTTTAGTTTGATGACTTCATAGGAAAATTCCACCACCATCTTATGCACATCCTTCCAAATTTTGCTGTTGTTTTATGGCCCCATTTCTGGATTCAGTTCTTGGAGAGAAACACCAGCCACATTCACTTCACTCCACACAGCTACCCTTGAGTCACTGTGTTCACCTAGAATCCATCTCAGCCATCAGATAGTGAAATCTAGCAAAATCCAGTATACTACTGCTTCCAATCACATGGTGCTTGGGCATTCCACTTAGTTTCCACTTAATGTAGGTAAGAACATCCCCTGTGTTGGAAACCATGATGATGAGGCAATCAGGTCTGTACTTGATGATCTCAGGAATAATGAACTTGAAGACATTAACATTTCTCTGCACTAGATTGAGACGACTTTCCCCTCCTGCTGACAGACTTCTGCAGTTACCACCATGATCTTTGACTTCACTGTCACAGAGTAATCTTTATCTGCCATAATTTTAGGTTTCTGAAGAAATAAGCTTCCATATTGCAGATCCATCATCTTGCCTTTGATATTGTCTTCCAAGATGTCCACAGGGTCAAATTCATCAGCCAAAGACTTTCCCAAAATAGCACACACCATGCCAACTTGTCCCACACCCACTACAGTGAGCTTTTTGCTTGGGACAGTTGCCACCTTCTCTGTAACAGGTGCAAAGAATTTTTCTTTAAGGCATTTTATCCAGGCCAAAGGGGGCTCTAATGTTCTTAAACTTAGTAGGAATGATCTGAGTGTTTCTACATTTAGCACAATATTGGCTGTAGGTTTGTTATATGTAGTTTTCCTTATGTTAAGGTATGCTCCCTTAATCCTTAGTCTCTCCAGGGTTTTTTCTGTCTTTTCTTATTCTTTTTCTTTTCTTTTTTTTTAATATGAATACATGCTACATATTACAAAAGGTCATCTAAGCATCTATTTAGAAGATCATGTGATTTCCATCCTTGGATATAATTATGTGACTTAATGCACTTTTTTTCTTTTTTTCTTTATTAATTAGTTATGTATTCAGCAAATACAGTCAGTTTGGTACCATTATTAGGCTCATCTGTGACCTACTCCCTCCCCTTGGCCCCTCCTTGTTGAGGTATATGGGTCATGAATTGTGGAGTTAGCACACAGTTATGGATAAGATAAATGTTTCTGCGTATCATGACCCAAAATGTGGCTCTGACATTCTTTCTACCCCCTCTTCCGCAAAATTTCCCTGAGCCATGTTGGGTTCACTTTTGGTCTGCTTCAGTGATGAGGTGTTGGGGGCCCTCTGAGGCTCTAGCTCTCTGATTTGGTAGGAGTTGATTTTTCTCTGTGTTGATGTCCTCCCCCCTTCTGCTGGTATCCAACTCATCAGGAAAACAGCACCCTTGCATGTTTCACCAATTTTTTGTAGTTTCAGCTGGGGCCCTTTTGAGGTATGATTGGGTGGCTCTCTCCTTAAGATCTATATCCATCTGAAAAATAGAAGAACCAGATTCTCCAACGGACAGTAACTTAGCACCAGGAGAAATGAGATAACCCTTACTTTCTTAATAGAGAATTTAATAGGTGTAGGCCCTCTTTTAGCCAATAATTGATGGTAGCTTAATATTGGAGAGTTGGCTTATGTTTGGATATGGTTCTGACTTGTTTCCCAGCTCCAGATATGGGTCCTGTTCCACCGAGTGGATCAGTTAGACAAATTAAGAGCAGTTGGCTCCCCACCACGGCTGTGTGCCAAAATTGCACTTGGGTGGGCATCACAACAAGTTATTTGCTGATAAGTAGGTTAGACCATGAGTCACTTGGACAGATATTGGTCATTTTCCCCCAGTCGCCCATGTAGCACCTTCTGGCACTAGACGCGCTGACTGTCTGGGGACTGACTCTCTTCCAACTTCCAGCCGTGCCATTCCATTTTGCATATCAACCACATAAGGTGTCTTCAGCAGTAGGGTCTTACCACTAACCTTTGGTGGGTCATCAAGTACTCTGACAGAAATCTGTCTGTTTTTTAGGAAACCTTGTAGGTCTCTCTGATCAAAAGCTCATTGTGGATGATATCCCCATGCTGGTTCTGGGAGTTACAGGTCAGTGCCCACTAAGAAAATGAGGAAAAAGATAACTAATATACATGAGTTAGAGAGAAGAAAGAGAGAGAGGAAGAAAGAGGGTGAGGGAGAGGGAGGGAGGGAAGATGTGGAAGATTAAGGTTAGTCTTGATCCTACCCTCTCCAGTGTCTTGTGGTTCAGGTGTTTCTTGTAAGGGCATGGTAGACTTTTATTTTGAAAGATGTGAAAAAAAACTTTAGAACTTAATTTTTTTAATGTGTGCTATTTTTTTCCTAATTTTAGAGTACAATAAGCTGCCCACGCATTTGTGTTGATTTATGGAGAAATGTTCGCTAAATTTGATGTTGTTTTAATTCATTATATGTAATTATATGTACTGATAGGTAATGTGTAATGAACTATGGTTTATCTTGTAGTTTAAAATATATTTATTGATTCAAAATGATTAATCTCCTTCATTCCCTTCAGTGAATTTATGTATGTATCTTTGAATTGTGAAATTAAATGTATATAACTACTTAAATTGTACTTGACATATGCTATTAAAGAATAATGGAAAAGGGATATTCTCTCCTTTTCCTTAGCTCAGAATAAACTTTTTCAGGAAACCTGAATGGAAATAAGCTGAACAAGACTAAATATTTGGCCCATTATGAGATCAAAGAACAGAATCAGGTCATCATGAGTCTGTCATTTAACAATAAAAGAACTGACAAAAAGGGAACCATTAGGCCTTTAAATTTCATATTTTAAATACATTTAATAACTTATTTTTAAGTCATGGCATTTCTACTTCAAATAAGGACCCACATACAAAAGTCAAGTAGTGGTTACAAGTATTTGTTTACAAGTATTTGCCCAAATGTAGCTTTGGCATAAAGAGGGCTTTGAGGGCTGGAGAGATGGCTTAGCAGTTAAGCGCTTGCCTGTGAAGCCTAAGAACCCTGGTTTGAGGCTCAATTCCCCAGGACCCACGTTAGCCAGATGCACAAGGGGGCACAAGCATCTGGAGTCCGTTTACAGAGGCTGGAAGCTCTGGTGAGCCCATTCTCTCTCTCTCTCTCTCTGCCTTCTTCTCTCTGTCGCTCTCAAATAAACAAACAAACAAAAAAAAATTTTAAAAAGAGGTCTTTGATCACAAAGAATAAAAATTCAAACTGGAAATAATGGTCAGAAAGAATGTTAGCATTTTTCCATGGGTTTCTAAAGAGGAGGGGAAGTCTGATGTACTGTCAAAAAAAATTAATCAGACAAATGCAATTTATATAACTGGTGGAAGTCCAGGGTAGGTCTGCAGAATTACCAGTTTCAATGCTCCTCAAAATATGGACATATTTCCTAATGACTGTGTATTATGTCTTATGACCACAGTAACCAAGTTTGAGCAAGAACTTTTAATAATAACTCTAAAATGGCTTAATGTTTGTAACCATGACAGTGGTTAGTGAAATTAAACTAATTTGAGACCTAGCTTATAGGCTGTGTCAGGAATATGCCTTTCTGATCTCCATGAAATTGGAATTCTCATTCAATATGAGTTCATAAATAATTTAATTTTAAATAACAGGTAAAATGGGCATCTAAAAATTTGGTATATTATACTATATTTGAAACTAGAAGAGACTTTATATCTTAATATACCTTCATATACCAATGTAATAGATGAATGACAGAAAATTATGTATGAGATTTTTCTATGTAGTATTTATAGTTGAAATTCCAAAAATATGGCCTATCATTTTCAGCCTCTTTACAAGATCTTCCTTTACAAGATCTAAGTGGTAAAAAACTGTTTTCATTTTCCCTTTCCTCTTACAACAATAAGTTAGGATGTGAATTCCTAACAGGAAGCTTCATTTACAAAATTTATCAATGTAGAGTAGGGGCTATTGGAAAGGAGAAGATCAGTAGAAAGGAGGAGGTGGGAGAAACATATACCATAATAAAATTATCCAATATTTTGGGGCACATTCTTTGTGCAAAGGACAATTCCAATCTCTCTGTAAGTGTGCTTGATTTAGGGGATCATTTTATAAAATTGTTGCCTTGTTCCTATCAAAAAGAGGTTATAGACTCTCATTCTGGCACTGATTACCCACTTCAAGAATTGTGCTCCAGGGGCTGGAGAAATGATTAGTGGTTAAGGTTCTTACCTGCAAAGCCTAAGGTTCAATTCTCCAGTACCCACATAAGCCAGATGCACAAGGTGGAACATGCATCTGGAGTTCATTTGCAGTGTCTGGAGGCCCTGGCATGCCCATTCTCTCTCTCTCTCTCTTATTTCAAACAACCTGCTCTGTATTTTGTCAATTATCTTATTTTTCCCTTGGTTTCCAATTCATTAATTTCTGCTATGATTTTAATTATTTCTTTCCTTCTGGAGCTCTATGGGTTGGATTTCTTTTTGTTTTTCCAGTGCCTTTAGGTGGATGGTTAGGTCATTGATTTTGGATCTCTCTGTGTTTTTTATAAAGGCATTGAGTGCTATGAATTTTCCTCTGATGACCACCTTCATTGTGTCCCATAAGTTTTGGTACAATGTGTTCTCATTGTCATTGAATTCCAGAAATTTTGCAATTTCATTTTTTATTTCATCCACTATCCATTTATTGTTTAAAAGTGTGCTGTTCAGTTTCCAGGTGCTGTTGGGATTCTTAGTGGGTCTTTTGTTGTTGATTTCTAGCGATATAGCATTGTGATCTGATATCATGCAGGGAATTATGTCAATCTTCCTAAATATGTGGAGGCAGTCTTTGTGACCCAGTATATGGTCTATTTTATAGAATCTTCCATGGGCTGCTGAGAAGAATGTGTAGTCTGTGGATTTGGGATGGAAAGTTCTATAGATGTCCATTAGGGCTAAGTGATCTATGGTTTTGTTGAGCTCTTTTACTTCCCTGTTGAGTTTCTGTTGGGATGATATGTCTATTACTGATAATGGTGTATTGAAGTCTCCAACTATGATGGTGTTTGTGGTCATTTCTCCTTTATTGTCAGTTAGGTTTTGTTTTATGAACTGTGATTCTCCTATGTTTGGTGCATACAGATTTATGATTATAATATCTACTTGATGGAGCATTCCCTTGATAAGTAGTAAGTGGCCTTCTTTGTCTTTTTTGATTATTTTTGGTTTGAAGTCTATTTTAGCCATTATTAATATAGCTACACCACCATGTTTCTTATTCCCATTTGCTTGGAATATTGTTTTCCACCCTTTCACCCTCAGGAGGTGCCTGTCTTTAGTGGTGAGGTGGGTTTCTTGAAGGCAACAGATTGAGGGGTCTAATTTTTTGACCCATCCTGTTAGCTTGTGTCTCTTATTGGGTGAATTAAGGTCATTAATATTTAGGTTAATGACTGTGAGATTTGATTTTATCCCTGCCATATTGTGATGGTAGATGTGGGTTGGTGTTTTCATGGACTTTGAAGTTTTTTGTGCCTACTCTGAGTTTGGTTATTGTGATCTGCTTCTTGTAGGCATTTGAGTTTGATTATTTGTTTCTTCTCTGTGGAGAATTTCTGAAATACTCTCTGTAGGTTTGGTTTTGTGTTCATATAATTGTAAAGCTGAGTTTTGATATGGAAAGTTTTTCTTTCACAATCTCTTATGAGGGATTATTTTGCTGGGTAGAGTAGTTTGGGTTGGAAGCCATAGGTTCTTAGACTTTGCAGTGTTTCATTCCAGGCTGTTCTAGCTTTCAGGTTTTCCATTGAGAAGTCCGAAGTAATTCTGATAGGGTTACCTTTGAAAGTGGTGTGCTGTTTTTCCGTAGCTGCTTTTAGGGTTTTCTCTTTGGTGTCAATGTTCAGAGTCTGAATGACAATGTCTTGGAGAGTTTCTCCATTGGTCCTGTCTGTTTGTACTTCTGTTGCCTTCTTGTATCTTGATGGGCTTTTCTTTTAAGCGACTGTCGAAGTTTTCTTCAATTATTTTGTTAAATAAGTTCTCTATGCCTTTGGTCTGAATTTCTTCTCTTTCTGGTATTCCAATGATCCTGATATTAGGACGTTTTAGTGTATCCCACAATTCCCTCATGTTCTGTTCACAGGAACTTTGCAACTTACTGAAATTTTTGATATCTTGAACTATTTCTTCCATCTTGTCTTCCAGATCAGAGTTTCTGTCCTCCACTTGGTTGACTCTATTCTTGAGAGCTTCTAGAGAGTTTTGGACTTGTTCAATTAAGTTTGGATTTTCTATTACTTTTCTATGTATAATTTCCATCCCTCTGTCAAGCTCCCTTTTCACATCATTTTCTGGTTTTCTTGATGATTCTTTGAATTCATCCTTGAATTTCTTTATGCCTTCATTTATCATGGCCAGCTTATTTTTAAGGTCTTCTTTTTTTTACTCTCCCTCAAATCTCTTAACTGTCTTTGAACTCCTTCCAATTTCTTGTCTATTAATTCTAGTTTAGTGATGGTAGCTTCCACACGGTTATCAGTCCTTTGTTGCTTTCCTACAACTTCTTCCAGTAGGTTGGTCAGGGTTGCATTACTCATAGCTTCAATTTGGTGTTCTGATCCTAATGATTCTTCTATGTTTTGGTTAGATGTATTCATAGTAGGACTGGGTGATATATCTGGATTTTCTTGCTTTTGGTTTTCCATGTTACTTCTTTTGAGCTGTGGTCTGCCCATCACAGCGTATGGGCACGTAGGTGGGTGGATCTGCGTGGGCTCAAGCAGAATGGGAATCTGAGGCAGCCTGGGGCAGTTGCAAAGGAGGCTGGGCTTTGGTTCTCACTTGCCAAACCCACCTATCTACTGCCTGGCAGGGGCTCCAAAGTTACCTGAATTCTCAAGAAGTAATGCACCAAAGCTGCCTGTGTTCAAGCTAGGAGTGACACTGAGGCACCAAGCACTGAAGCAGCCGAAACTCTGGCTGGGAACCCTGGGACCTAGGAGCAGTCTGCACTCCCCTGCCACAGGACAATGGCGGCTGTTCTGCATGGCAGACATGTAAGGGATGGCATCTGAGCTGGTGCAAGTGAGAGATACAGTCTCAGCTTGTGTTGCAGTTGCTGTGGGACTGGGCTCTCTGAACGTGCAGTGGCAGGAGCAGAAGGTGAGCGAGTGGTTCGAGCACTCTAAGCTTCCTCATGCAGGGATCGATCTGTGCGCAGCTGTGCTGTGGATACTGGGAGGGGTGGGCTACCTGCTCCTGATGGAATCAGGGATTCCCTTGTTATTGCCTGCTCTCATTGAACGTGCGGTGGCTGGAGCAGTAAGTGGGCAAGTGGGTGAATGTGCAGCACAGTCTAAGCTTCCACGTGTAGGGATTGATTGGAGTGAGGCAGCTGTGGCAGTGGTGCCATGGACATGGCGGTTATTTGTGGGGAGGTGCGGGCTAACCACCCATGAGGGGATCCGAGATTCCCTGTCCCCCCCCCTCCCCCCCGTGCCCTCCCACTGACAATCTATTGGCGATTTCTCTCCCCTGAAAGACCCAGTGAACCCTTAATGTCTTGCCTTTCTTTCTCCAGGATTTTCAGCGCAGCTAGGTGGTCACTATCTTGGCTGGGAGTCTGGTTAATGCAGTTTTTTGTTTACATATGTCAAACTATTTTTACATCTCTAGAACAAAGCCAACTTGATTGAAATAAATTATCTTTTCTTATGTTCTTGAATTTGGTTTATAAGTTTTTTTCTTGGTTATTTTTGTAGTGTTTTTTGAAGTTTTAATTTTTTAACATTTTTTTATTTTTTATTTTTGTTTATTTTTATTTGTTTATTTGGAAGTGACAGACAGAGAAAGAGGCAGATAGAGAGAGAGAATGGGCGTTCCAGGGCCTCCAGCTGCTGCAAATGCACTCCAGATGTGTGTGACCCCTTGTGTCTCTGGCTAACATGGGTCCTGGGGAATCAAGCCTCGAACCCAGGTCCTTAGGCGCCACAGGCAAGTGCTTAACCACTGAGCCATCTCTCCTGCCCAAACTTTTAATTTTTATCTTGTGGTAGTTTGAAGAGATGCCCCCAGTAGTTTCAGGTTTTTATTAAAGCTTCTTATCTTTCCAGCTACCTGGTTGGAGGAGGTGTCACTTGATGGATCCTGGGGTTTAGCCCTAAGGTGTGGTAGTTGATTTGGAATTCCAGTCTAAAGATATGCAAAGTGTAAGAGTTCTATGTGGAGATCCTGAAGTGTGCTTGTTTGTGGTGTGGTTTTGGGGTTTTGACTTGTGGCTTCTCTCTCTCTGCTAGGTCCTATAAAAGTGGGCCAAATTTTTCTGCAATTATAGAACATCCCCTACTTCAATAAATCACTTCTTCTATAACTGTGCCTGATCTGGAAGTTCATCTCGGTGACCTGAGGCTGTCTACTACATATTTATTTATTAGAGACAGAGAGAGGGAAAGAAAGAATAGACACACCAGGCCCTGTAGCCACTGCAAACGAACACCAGATGCATGAACCACCATGAGCGTCTGGCGTATGTTGGACCTAGAGAATTGAACCTGGATCCTTAGACTTTATAGGCAAGCACCTTACCTGCTAAGCCATCTATCCAGCCCTTATTGGTAATTTTTGTGTCAATGGTTTTGGTAATGTTTTTGTCTATGAGTTTTGGCCCATAGTTTTCTTTTTCTTTCTTTCTTTCTTTCTTTCTTTCTTTCTTTCTTTCTTTCTTTCTTTCCTTCCTTCCTTCCTTCCTTCTTTCTTCCTTCCTTCCTTCCTTCCTTCCTTCCTTTCTTTCTTTCTTTCTTTCTTTTTTTTTTTTAATCTCTCTTTGTGGTTTTGTTATTGGTTCAGTGCTGACTTCAAAGAAGGTGTTATGAAATGTTTCTTCCTTTTGTTTTTTGTGGAATAATCAGAGAAGCATTGCTTTTTGTTCTTCTTTAAAAGTCTGATAGATGTCTGCAATAAATCCATTTGGGCCTGAACAAACTTTGTCAGGGTAGGGTTATAATAATGAGAGGAAAGTATAATAATAATAATTATTATTACTGTTTCAAATTTATTGCTTCCTATAGCTGTATTTAAGTCTCATCTCAGTTTTACTTTGGTAGATCCTATATGTCAGGAGCTGCAGCTGCTCTTTGACTTTGGGAGCTGCAGGTGGTCTTTGATCTCTTAACACAAAGGCCTTATCCTACAAGCCTAGGTGAGAAGGCAGCCCAGGTGAGATGGCGCCACTCACAATGGCATTATTTAACATATAGCCTAGATGGGGTAAACAACAGGAAGAGGCATAAATTATTATATGACCCTGGTGAAGCTGACTTTAGGCACGTAGGCATTATCCAGAAAGTTTTGTCTTCTGTATATAAGCTTGTATCCACCTGAATAAAGCAGAGCCTTGATCAGAACTTGTCTTGGCTCTATTCCTTGTGTTCTTGTCTCAGGTTCATTCCCACTCCCTCCTTCGAGGTTTGTTTCGACTTGTGCTGCAGGCCAGCACATAGTGGCGCCCGGAACATGGACTTTGAATACGAGGGACCTCAGTGAGGAACGCCAGCATCAACTCAGGATCCGCGCGGAAGAAAGAAAAAATTAAAAAGAAGTCTGCAGTCGCCCGCTCAGTCTTCTGGAATAAGGTAAGTTGGCGCAATTATGGGACAAGCAAAGAGTAAAAAGGAGCTAATTGCTGTAGTAAAAGATATCTTAAAGGCACAAGGAATTGGGATTGCATCAAGTTCTTTAAGCAAATTTTTTGATTTCATTAATAAAACGAGCCCTTGGTTTATAGAACAGGGAAATGTTGATTCAGATGCTTGGGAGAAAGTAGGGAAAGAATTAAATGTCTTTTTACAAACTCATGGTCCTAATAAGGTTCCGGTAATTGCCTTTTCCTTATGGTCCTTGATAAAGGATGCCTTGGATTCAGGCACAAAAGATAGTTTAGTGAAGCAAATGTTAGATCACACTCAAGATGTCATTGAAGAAATTAGAAATCAAAGTTCTGAAAAAGGGACACCTGTAACTCACAAAGAATTGCATAAAACATTGCAATCTTTACAAGTTGCTAAGGAAGATAGTGATGAGGAAGAGGAGGAATTAGAGCCAGGAGAAGCAGCAGAATTAGAGGAAGAAGCTGCTAATTATCATGCAGATTGGGATCCACCGTGTCCCTCTGCCCCTATGCCCCCCACACAAGTATATGTAGCAGAATTAAAAAATGAGGTGGCAGCTTTAAAGGAGAGAGTAAACCTGGAGAAAGAAAAAAGAAAGTTAAAAGATGAGTTAGATAGTATTATTAAGAAGCCTTCTGAAATTGTCTACACATCTTCATTGCATCCTACTCAGCCTGTTTTTAATTGCTCTCCCTTAGAAAGGGCAATACAGAAAGCCATAGAAGAAGGTGATGAGGAAGCACGAGCCTTCCCACTGGCTTATCCAGTAATTGAATTTCAACAAGGTGATCAAATGATGAGGCAATATGCTTCCTTTAATTTTAAAGACATAAAAGAATTAAAAATAGCTTGTGCACAATATGGACCTACATCACCATATACTATGTCAATTATAGAAGCGATGGCAGGGAAAATTTTAACAGCAGATGATTGGAAATCTATAGGCAAAGCTTGCTTATCAGGAGGAGAATATTTAATTTGGAAAGTAGAATTCTATGATTTGTGCAAAAAGACTGCAATGTTGAATCAACAGGCAGGAAATGGTGATTGGAATGTTGATATGCTTACTGGGGAAGGAAATTATGCTGGAAATGACAATCAAATTGCATATCCCCGTGCTGTTTATCAACAAATAGCCACAGCAGCTCGTAAAGCGTGGTTTACTCTTCCTTCAAAAGGAGAAGCTGTAGGGGAGAATTTAACTAAGGTTATACAGGGTCCTGATGAGAATTATGCTGATTTTGTTGATAGATTGATAAAAACAGCAGGGAGAGTATTTGGAGATGCTGGCGCTGGTATGGACTTTGTAAAACAGCTTGCTTATGAAAATGCAAATAGTGCTTGCAAAGCAGCTATACGGCCTTATAGAAAAAAAGTTGATCTACAAGGATATATTAGATTATGTGCTGATATTGGCCCTAGCTATACGCAGGGGATAGCCATGGCTGCAGCATTACAAGGAATTCCTTTTCAAATCTTCTGGCCTAGCTGCTTATTCTTTAAATGGACAAACATATACTATTAATACTCCTTATAAATCTGCACAGTTTGTGGAACTGGCAGCCTTTAAAGCTTTATTACAACATACTGCTACTATATCTGTTAATATTTACACTGATAGCCAATATATTGTCCGCTCAGTTCCTTATTTAGAAACCTGTAGTAGAATAAGTCCTTCTTCTACTGTTTACAATTTGTTTGCACAGGTTCAACTTTTGATTCTCCAGCGCTCAGCACCTTTCTATGTAGGACACCTTCGTGCTCATTCTGGCCTCCCTGGACCCTTAGCTCAGGGAAATGCTATTACAGATGAGGCTACTAGAATTTTTTCTGTGGAAGAAGCTATTAATGCTCACAAGCTTCATCATCTTAATGCTAATACTCTACGTCTTAAATATAAAATTACACGTGAACAAGCACGACAGATTGTTAAAAATTGTCAACAATGTCTCACATTTTTACCTGTGCCACATCATGGTGTCAATCCTCGAGGTTTGACTCCTGGCCATTTATGGCAAATGGATATAACTCATGTTCCTGAGTTTGGAAAAATGAAATTTGTACATGTTTCTATTGACACTTATTCTGGTTTCATTTGTGCTTCTGCTCAAACAGGAGAAGCTACTAAACATGTTATTGCTCATTGTCTTCATTCTTTTAATATTTTAGGAGTACCTAAACAACTGAAAACAGATAATGGTCCAGGATATACAAGTGCAGGATTTAAGCACTTTTGTTCTTCTTTTAATATTGAGCATGTTACTGGAATTCCTTATAACCCCCAAGGGCAAGGTATCATTGAACGAGCAAATGGAATATTAAAAATCTGGTTACAAAAAACAAAAAAGGGGGAAATGACACAGGGGTCAGTAACAAAATGGCTAAATCATACTTTATTTATTTTAAATTTTTTACTTTTGGATGCAAAAGGGTTTTCTGCTGCTGACCGTTTTTGGCATGCACAAACCAAAACTAATTATGCTAAAGTAATGTGGAAAGATCCATTGACTAACAAATGGAGTGGACCCGACCCTGTATTAATATGGGGACGAGGATCTGTTTGTATTTTTTCACAGAAAGAAAATGGAGCCAGATGGTTGCCAGAACGCTTGGTCCGGTATGCAGGCCACGAGATTGAACAAGAGGACACTGCTGATCCTGATAATATGGAGTCATCTACATCTTGCTTACAGTGAACTCTACTGGACCTACGTTCCTGATCCTCCTATATTACATCCAGTGAACTGGGAGAAAAAAGAAATCATAGTTCTAGTCAATAACACTCAGTTGCTAAGCACGCCATCTAGTAAAAATATAAAATTACATCAAGTAATTATGAGTTCATATTCAGGGCGTGGTCTAGGCATTCCACTATGCTTTTCTAAGACCAGCATAGTGGGATGTTTTGAAATAAAGGAAAGAAACATTACTGTAAAGCATGTACAAGAGCATGTACAAGGTACAAAAAAGATAAAGCAGGTCCAAACAAGCAGAATTTCTATTTGGCTTCCCTATGGAAATCAAGTTACAGGGGATAGTCCACCAGAGGACTTTATTCCTTGTGAGGGAAATACACCTTGGTTCAATAAATCTATACATTGGAGCAAATGTGTAGGGACAAAATTTATCAGGTATAATGTTTCTGGATCTACTAGATATGTTAAGGATTGGTCAGGATCAACAGGTTCTATAGGGAGTAAAACTGAATGGGTTAATGATTGGGCTACTGGACTGTCCTCAGGACTGTGGTGGTCAGACAATGGACATCAGCAAACTTACGTGTGGAAAATTGCTGCTGCTATGGGAGGTATCAAGGTTACATCTGACAGGAATAATTCAAATAGTCTTCCAAAGGGAACTGTTATGGCCTGTGTTACACCACCTTATGCCCTGATGTTAGGAAATATAAATATTACTTGGCATCATGGGTCTGAAGGAATGTTTAATGTTACCTGTGATAATTGTAGTCTGTCCAATTGTATTTCTCATGATTCTAAAACTGTAATGATTGTCAAACAACCTGCATTTGTTATGATTCCTGTAAATCTTTCAAAGCCTTGGTATTCTGACAAGGGTATTCAAATTCTAGAGGAGGTTAAAAATAGTTTAAGTAGACAAAAGAGAGTTGTAGGTTTAATTATTGCTGGGATTGCTGCATTTATTACATTATTAGCTTCTATTACTACTGCTGCTGTTGCTCTTGCACAAGAAGTTCATACTGCACACTTTGTTAATAATCTAGCCAAAAATGTTTCTGTTGCTTTAGGAACTCAAGTAACTATAGACAAGAAGTTAGAAGAAAAAATAGATGCTTTGTTTGATGTAGTGACTTATTTAGGAGAGCAAATTCAAGGATTGAAGATTAGAGCTCGATTGGAATGCCATGCAAATTACCAATGGATCTGCATCACCTCTAAAACTTACAATGCTAGTTATGAAAATTGGGTAAAGGTCAAAATGCACTTGGAAGGAATTTGGCACCATGATAACATTTCATTAGATTTGGTTAGTTTACATTCAGAAATTCTAGCTATACAGAAGAGTCATCTTGATTTTGATGCCACTAAGGCTGCTAATGATTTAATTGCTGCAATTAAGTCTGTGTTGCCTGGTTGGGACTCTCTGAGTTCCTGGATAGGCAGCTTTGCAGCTGTGGGAGCTTGCCTTCTGCTTCTCTTATGCCTATTGCCTATTTTCTTCAAGTGTCTAATGAGGTCTATTGTAAATGTTCGCGCAGAGGTCCGAGCTATGCACTATAGAACACGTCCTTGGCTCCCTCAGACTTTATCCTAATTCTCCCTGAATTTTGTCCAGCTGGTAGCCAGAGACGGGTAAGATCGGGGGAGGAGGCATCCAACCTAAGACAGGGCACATATTCAAGGATAATATGTTTGTCCAATGACGGGTAAGGATGTTCTTCTGCCTCTGACAACCTAAGACAGGCACAGTCGCTTCTTTTAATAAATAAAGAAGGGGGAGATGTCAGGAGCTGCAGCTGCTCTTTGACTTTGGGAGCTGCAGGTGGTCTTTGATCTCTTAACACAAAGGCCTTATCCTACAAGCCTAGGTGAGAAGGCAGCCCAGGTGAGATGGCGCCACTCACAATGGCATTATTTAACATATAGCCTAGATGGGGTAAACAACAGGAAGAGGCATAAATTATTATATGACCCTGGTGAAGCTGACTTTAGGCACGTAGGCATTATCCAGAAAGTTTTGTCTTCTGTATATAAGCTTGTATCCACCTGAATAAAGCAGAGCCTTGATCAGAACTTGTCTTGGCTCTATTCCTTGTGTTCTTGTCTCAGGTTCATTCCCACTCCCTCCTTCGAGGTTTGTTTCGACTTGTGCTGCAGGCCAGCACACCTATACTTCGATCAATCCATATGTTTCTCTTAGATTTTCAATTTGGTGGAATATAAGATTTCATTTTTCTTTCTTGTCTTGTCCTTTCCTTTTTTAAGACAGGTTTTCATTAGCCCTGGATGACCTGGAATGCACAGTGTTGCCCAAACTGGCCTCAACCAAATAATGATCCTCTGAACTCAATTTCTCAAGTGCTGAGATTACAGGTATAAGCCACTTTGACTGGTGCATAAAGACTTTTGAAATATGTCTTTATGAGTATTTCAATTTTATTAGTATCTGTTGTAGTATTTCCTTTTCTATCTCAAATCTTATTTATTTGAGTCTTCTCTTTCTTTAGTTAATTTGGCTAAGAGTTTGTAAATCTTGTTTATTTTTTGAAAGAATCAACTCTATTTCATCACATCTTTTTATTGGTTTTTAATTATTTGATTGATTCTATTTCATTGATTTCTGTATGATCTTAATTACTTATTTTTATCTAGCTCTTTTGGTTTGGTGTGTACTTATTCCTCCAAAAACTTCAAGTAAATAACTTTTATGTAGGCAATTAGAACTATAAAGTTCCCTGATATGACTGCCTTCACTGTATCCCATGGGTTAGGTTATTCTGTTTTTTTCATTTTAATTCAATTCTAGCAATATTTTGATTTATTTCTTAATTTCTTCAATGACATATTAATTGTTTACTCGTATATTATTTGTATTCAAGAGTTGCTATTGTTTTGTTATTTTTTGGCTTTATTGTACTATAGTTGGAAAAAACATACAGAGTAACTACCCTTTTCCTAAATTTGTTGAGATATGTTTTTTGTACTAATATGTGATTTATTTTAAAGTAAGTCTCATGGACTGCTGAAAGGAATGCATATCTTAAATTTTCATCAGTGTGAGGGTGGGCATGTTTTGCACACATCTGTTAAGACCCTTTGCTATGTGTATAATATTATTTAATTCCAGTATTTCTTTCATATTTTTCTGGCTGATTGGCTCTTGGACACAATGTTGCACTGGTATCAGCTACTCTAATTTTGTTGGGGTTACTCTGTATTTAATCAGGTCCAATAGTATTTATTTAATGAAGATGGGTGCCCAAGTGTTCAGTGCATATATATCTAGGATTTTAATGAGCTCTTGGTAAATTGCTGTCTTAACTATTATGAAATTTCCTTCTTTAGCTCTACTGACTTGTTTCAGTTCACAGTCTATTTTGTCAGTTATTAGAATAGGAAGCCCTGCTTTCTTCTTGGTTTGACTTTCTTGGAGTACCCTTTTCCATCCTTTTACCCTAAGGTTAGTGTCCATGTTTGAGAGTTATGTGAGTTTCTTGAAGATTGTAAAAAGCTGGATACTGTCCTCTTTGTGGATTGTTCTCTTAATCAGTATGCCAGGGTGACAGTATGAAGTGACCTTCTTTATCTCTTCTAATCAATTTTGCTTTGCAGTCTATTTCATTAGATATCAAACTAACAGCACTTGCTTATTTCCTGGTTTCTTTTTCTTAGAATATCTTTCCCCATCCTGTTAGCCTAATTACCATTTGATGGTGAGATGAGTTACTTAAAGATAGCAAAAAAAATGGCTCCTGTTTCCAATCCAGCCCATTTGCTTGTGTCTTTTGACTGAGTAATTTAGACTATTTACATTTGGATTTATCATTGAAAGGAGTAAGTTAATTCCTATTTTGTTGATAATTTTGTTGTATTTGGTGTTTTCTTGGTTTTTATTTGCTTAACAACTTTTCTAACATTGATTACTATTTTTCTGTACCTCTTGAATGTGTTTATCTCTCTCTTCGTTCTTTTTTTTAACTATTTTATTTATTTATTTATTTATTTATTTATTTGACAGAGAAAGAGGGACAGAGAGAATGAATGTGCTCGCCAGGACCTCCAGCATCTGCAAACTCCAGATGTGTGTGCCCCCTTGTGCAATTGGCTAACGTGGGTCCTGAGGAATGGAACGTGGGTCTTTAGCTTTGCAGACAAATGCCTTAACCAGTAAGCCCTCTCTCCAGCCCTCTCTCTTCATTCCTAAGTATTCCTCCCAGTGCCCTCTGCATATCTGGTTTAGTGCTCATAAAGTCCTTTATCCTGTTTTTAACGTGGAATGTTTTTCTTTCTCCCACTATCAAGAGATATGATTATGCTGTGTATACTAGTTTGGGAACTATGGTTTTTCTCTACTTGAGATCTATCATTACAAGCCATCTGGCTCTTAGAATTTCCATTAACAATTCAGGTGTTATTCCAATGGGCTAACTTTTGTATGTGAGTTGATATTTCTGTTTTATTCAATATTCTGTTTTGTGTATTTAGTGTTTTGACTATAATATGGCATAGGGAGTTTCTTTTCTGGTGTTATTTGGTCATTCTGTATGCCTCTTATACCTGAACTTTTCTCTACTTTTCCTAGACTTGAAAATATTTCTTGTATATTTTTACTGAAAATATTTTCTTTGTCATTGCCTTATAGTTCTTATCTTTGTTATATTCATATTATTTATAAATTTGCACTTTTCAGACTCCCAAATGTTTTGCATATCCTCCCCATACCTTTTCAAAGATATCATTGACTTTCACTAATTGAAATTTTTCTTCTACCTGGTCTTTAAGATCTGATATTTTGTCCTTTTAATGGCCCATTCTATACGTTAGATTTCCTATGGACCTTTTGGTTTTATTTATTACATTTTTCAGTTCCAGCAGCATTTTAGTTTGGTTTTTCAGCATTTCTAACTCTTTTTTGGAGAAAATGTTCCTATCCTCATTTGACATCATTCCTTTTAACTGTTTGTTTGGGTTCTCTGGTTATTCATTTAAGCATCTATTTGAGTCATCTTTGAATTCATTCATTTTGGTTGCATTCTTTTTAGCCATTTATTCCTGTCCCATTCAAGTTCTTTGTATATATTTATAATCATGGTTTTAAGTTTTCTGGAAATTCCTCAAGTGTCCCTCACAGGAGTACTCTACTAAGGTTTTGGGCATTCATAGAGAGGACTTACTGCCTTGGTTTTTTCATTTTACTCATTGCACTGAGACTTGCCCATTTTCAGCTATTGTATTGGTTTGTCTTTCTGGTACATCTGTGTTAAGTGAGTGTTTGTACAGGTGCTTGGTATTCCTTTGTCTTTGTCTGTGCTTGGCTCAGTGTTGATTGAAGTTCACCCAAGGAAATAGTTGGTACTGATATGTGGATAGGGCTGTTGATATGACATCATTCCAGCAGGGAGATATATGGCTTTTCAGGAAGGTGACTATGGCCAGCCTCACACCTGTGGTGCATTAGTGGGTGGTAGAGGAAAGTCTAAATGGACAAGTATGCCCAAAGTCACATGTATGGCAGTGATGTGAATGGATATAGGTTGGTGAGGAGGAGAGTGCACAAAAGCAGGTATGGGTGGGAGGAATACATGAAGTGGAAGAGTTTACCCAGGCTCACATGTAGAAGATATAGTGAGGTGCACATGGGGACAGACTGCATGGAATGGGGAAGTGTGTCTAAACTTACATGTAGAATTGACAGTAGCATTACAAATGTAAATGGGTCATAGGCCAAGTTGACAGCAGTGATGCATGTGTGAGTGGGTCACATCGAGCAGCTGGATTGGGTTTATAACCACATTGAGGTAGAAGGTTTTGTTTTGTTTGGCCTCCTATAGTCAGTTTCCATTTCCATTTTTCTAGACATATATTGATCAATGAACATTTCTAAATCTCTGTAGGGAATTTGGAACATATATGTTGTCTCCCTCTCAGTTGCTAGATAGTGAAATTGTACCTATAGAACATGCCCAGTGTCTATACACAGTATAAAACTGAAGCTGTTTTAGGAGGCAAAAATCTCCAATCTGTTACCAACTTTATACCCCAGGTATTGACCTGTCCCCTTCTTCCCTATTCTGTAGTTTTATTTATTTATTTGTTTGTTTGAAAAGAGCAAGAGAGAAATAGTGTTGGCATGCTACAACCTCTTGCCACTGCAATCAAACTCTAGACACATGCACCACTTTTTGTATCTGCCTTTACATGGGTCCTGGGAAATCAAACTTGGGCCATTAGGCTTTGCAAGCAATTGCCTTTAATTGCTGAATTGTCTCTTCAGACCTTCTGTAATTTTTTGTTTGTTTGTTTGTTTTTTGAAGTAGGGTCTCACTGTATCCTGGGCTGACCTGGAATTCACTATGTAATCTCAGAGTGGCTTCGAACTCACTGAGACTCACCTGCCTCTGCCTCTCAAGTGCTGGGATTAAAGAAGTGTGCCATTAAGCCTGGGTCCCCTTCTGTAATTCTTATTTACTGCTAAACATAAAGTTATTTTGCAAATTTTGTTCACAATTCTTATTGTTTTTCATAATTTTATGTTATTAATATATCATATTACAAGAAGCTTTACAAAGCAAATGAAATTTTTCAGGCTATGCCCAAATTCCAGCATAAAAATGCATATGAATATATCTAGCATCACTAGTATCAAAGCCACTGACAAGACAGCAAATTTTTGTTCACATTTAATATTATTTTGGGCATACCTAGGCACAAGAAACTCATTGCATTTACTTAGGAAAATGTTGTAATAGTTCCATGGGTACATTTTATATAGCTTTTTTTAGTTTTTCAAAATATCCTTTGATTTTAGAAAGATGTAAGATGTCTGTTTCATCCATTTGGTAAAGAAAGATAGTTGAGCTCATTATTATAAAGAATAAGGTCATTATAGAATTAAAATCATTTTCATGAGGAAGTATTTAACAATAATAGATGATTTTATTTTTAAATACTGATATTTTAAACTCAAAGATTTTGCTAAATAACTTTTAAACATCTTCCTGTGGACAAAACTGTTTCTTAGTAATAAAATAATTTCTATTATCTGTTTCTATGGCAGAATAATTGTGTGTGTGTGTGTGTGTGTGTGATTATTTGTAGGCATTAAATTAACATGATCATTATAGGAATCATTGTAAGATAAAACAGTCCAGGATTTCTATGAACATTGGCTCCTAAGTCCATTAAGTCAAATCTAACTTTAAAAAATAGATATACATGTACACATACATGCATACATACTAAAATCAAAAGTCCATTGAGGAAAAGTAGTAAATATTCAGAATAGTAAGAGATTGAGGTAGTCAGTAATTTACTAGCTACAATCTAGTGTAGAGGAGGCACAAAAAGTTTGTCTTACTAAGAGGAGCATGTCCGTGTCTAGCAAAAATGGGTGCCAGAGGTGTACTGTAGGGACAGGGATAAACTGATAGCAGTTAGCTTCTAAGAGGGGGTAGAGTTAAGGTGACTGGAACCTTGGAGATAAGAAAAAGGCAGTAAGGTTTGTACTTGCTAGAAATCAAAGGTGATCTGACCTCTTATCCCTTGCCAACATCCCTAGACATGTTTTTTCACAAACAACCAGGAACCCTCCCAGGAGGGAGGTCTTTCATAGGATTTAAATATTCTGGTTGATCAAGTTCAGCCTCAGGAATTTGCTGTCAGGACTAGCCTCTTCCTGAAATAGCCCTTAGCCCTAGCCAACCAGCTGTCCCTCTGGTTCACTTGAACCAGAAGATAGCCTACAACTATCTGGTTATGAATACCTTTTCAAGAGGAGGGCAGGCTCTCTGATCAATTGGAAATTTCTAGCTGTGAGTGAGATTTTCCTTGGGCTGGGCCCAGCTGGCTCAGCCCAGGCCCAGCAGGGAGGGCCCCTTAGACCTTAGTCTCCACATGGGTTCTTTATCCCCTCTAGCTCCCACATAGCAGGAGCACCTTGAACTTTCTTTTTTCACTTTTTTTCCTCAAGTTTTCCAGGCTCTCCATATGGGATCTCTAGCCACATAGGTGCCTTTCCTTGGCTCTGTACTTCCCTCAATAAATATAATAATTTAATAATTATCCTTCTCAGTCTTTTTATTCACTTTTTAAATTAAAGTTAGAAACAAGCCTAGACTTTTTGGTTTTAGGACTTTCCTGACCCCTAACACCCCACTATAGTTGATGACTCTGGTGGGACTATCTTGAAAAGGAAAGTTATGATTGTTATATTATGGGAGGAAATAGGATGCACATTTCCCAGCTATGAGCATTACTTGGGATATTTCTACTGTGTCTCTCCACTTGGAAAACTGACTTGCTTTCTCTTCTTGTTGGAAGCTAAGATATACTAACTCTGATTAAACTGAGGGGAGTGAATGGTGCATGACATTGGTTGTGGCCAGGCATGCAGAGAGGCCTCCCTTTGGACTAGAATCCTCTGTCATCTACCTGCCTCTGCACATAGACTTCCCCAGCCTCCTGGTCCACTCCACCCTACTAGTATTATGAGTTCTGTTAATGCATGCTATTGCCTGAGACCTAACTGGGGCTCTTCTGTAAAGGTGACAACTATTTAAGGGAGATGCACTTATGTTTTTCTGACCCCCAGCCACACTTAATAAGGCTGAACTCCTCTGGAGCTTGGAAACTTGTTGTAGAAAATGTACAGGTATATATACTGGTAGTATAAGACAAGTCTGGCCATTATTTTTCTTAAATTTCATTTAAAATGTAGATTTTTTGGTGATATAACAGTAAGGAAATTCTAAGCTTTTCTAAGCTAAGGCTGTTTCTCTACAAATTTTTAATAATAAGATGTTTATTAATCCTTTGAGGCTAGACTGCTTGATTATTTGTCAGTGGGTAAAAAAGTAATCAACTTGGTGTAGTTTCTCTTAATAATCTTACAAGAAAGATGATTAATTGTGAGTTAAGATAAAAGGATTGAAGGACCTGGGAAGGAATCTTTCAACGTTGGACATAGAGTGCTTGTTAAAAATGCTTTTTTGAGTGAAACTTAGATAAGAATGTTAAAATATGTAGATGAAGGTGTGCATATGTAGAAAGGATATAGGAGATCTAAAAAGACCAAATTTTGCCTAAAATTAATTTCCTTTTATAATGAGCAGAAAGCTAATTTTCAGGATAAACATAGATAGTCACTATGCCTAAAATTAAGGATTTTTCAATTGTTTACAGACTCTTAAGGATGCTCTAAATTTTTTATATAGGGACACAGATTTAATATAAATTCAATTTACATTAGACACAGGCAATGTCCTGTCCTGGGTGAGTCACAAGTAGTAAGAACAGTTGTAATTCACATAATTTGTAGGTCAAACCAGGGTAGACATAGAGAAAGCCCTATCACCTTGTGCATTACAAATGAGTAAAATAAATTTCCTAGGTAAAAACAACCAGTTTCAAAATAAGACAAGAAATGTCAGGATGCTTAGCTTTCTGCAGTCATTTCCTTTTTTTCTTGCTTATTACTATATGCTATTTAATGTCATGGCAAGCTGGACTCTAGAAAAAGGGATGGTGCCCCCTTTATTTCAGGCCCCAAGCATGTTTAAGCTGTATGTCCCACATACCCTGTGAAGAGACAAAATGGCCAATTGTCTCAGACAAGGAAAATAGAATGAGAAACAGCATATAATTTTGGCTGTCTTTATAATTCCTCTCTTTTGAAAACCTAAGGTCACTTCTGTTAGGCAAAATTTCTGACTCAACAGAAAGGTCAAACTGAGTATTCTATCAAGTTATAAACTTTTCACATAAGACAACCATCAGATTTACCTGAAGTGTATATCAGGGTAGAAGCAGACATGATAAAATAAAAAAACATCAAATAAATGGTCTCTCTTATCTGACTCTCTCTCTCTAATATCAACCAAGAGCAGGGCCCTATGTTTAAGGTAATAAAAGCAAGATTACCTTTAAAATAATACCCTTTAGTCCCTAGACCATTCCGAAACAGTTGCAAATGGAGGTACCCATATACCAGGCTCCCACAGAGCAGATAAGGAAAAGCAATCCCAGGAAATCAACCCCCCAGATGGGCATGTAGGCTGTGAAGACAGGAGTAAATGCAGAAGTCTTCACACTTTGGCCTGTCTTGCCAGTGACACTACTTACAATTCTAGAGGTATTTGGAATCGGGAGACAGCCTTGTAGGTTGAGTAAAAATATCCTACCTTGGACATACCTTGCTCCAGGAGGCACATAGACTGTGCTATGTGCCCAACCCATCTGATTGAGGACATGGAAAATCTTGGATTACAAAGGAGATTTTTAAAACCCTAACTTCAGTTGAACATGGTGGTACATGTCCTTGATCCCAACACTTGGGAGGCTGAGGTTAGAAGGTCACCATGAGTTCAAGACAACCTAAGACTACAGAGTGAATGCCAGGTCTGCCTGGGATAAAGCGAGACCCTACCTAGGAAAGATCAAACAACAAATCAAAAACCCTAATTTGTTCTCCAAAACTTGTCGGCGGGATGCCCCCCTACTATGAGAAGATGTGAACCAGGATTGGGCATAGCCTGACTCTAGACTCTTCACCTTTCTCCACTTTGTTTCAGATGTGACAGTCAGCTTCCAAGATACCCCAAAAGTCTCTGCTAGCCTGTATCATTAAAATCTGGGCTCATTTAGGTAACACAGGGAGAACAGAAATTGCCCATCACTTTTCTTGAGACACTTAAGGAGACAGCTAGAAAACATACTAATGTAACTCCAGATAACTTGGAGGAGGATATTCTTCTTAAAGATAAATGTTTAACTCAGTCAACACCTGATATTCATGAGAGATTACAAAAATTGGTAGCTGAACCAGATAACAGCTTAAAACAGTTGCTCCAGATGTCAACTTCTGTTTATTATAACTGGGAAGCCAAGAAAAAAAAAAAAGGAGATAAAGAAGAAAGAATAGACATTACCAGAAGATCATAACTATAATGAAGGTTGCTCAGGAAAGGGACCCTCCACTGAACATTTAATTGAATAAAATCTAAAATATGTTTACTTGATGCCAAAGTTTAAACCAGTAGAGAAAGTGAGTCCAACAGTTCAAAACATCAATTTTTTCATGGTTCATGTCAAAAACTGACTTTAAGCCTCTCAGTAAAGCACATTATTTTTCTCTATTTGTCAAGGTTTTACCTATTGAACAAACTGAGTCTTATAGTTAGGGCCTCACTCATTAATAGTTCACCAATGCTGATTTGTTATGGTTTAAGGATTATAACAACAGGCTTTACGGCTCTCAATAAAATAAATTAGTTTCCCCTGTCAAGGTTTTAACTACTGGAGAAACTGAATCTTAAAGATTCATATATCAGTGTTTAATTTCCAAAGATGAGGTATGTATATTTAAAGACATGGTGACTTGAAACATAGTTCCCACTTTATTTGTGCTAATTCTATCAAGTGGTCATCAATAGGTTTAATCACCTAGGTTTATGTGATTTAATTTTAGTCACTATAACCTTTATCCTCCTGTTAGGTAAAATATGTTAGGATAGGTTGCCTAAGTTTTATCAACTTTAAGTCGTGGGTAAGACATAAAATTGTTTTATGTTAATAAAAATTCCAGTTATACATAAGATCAATTGCTATCCAAGATTAACCTAAAAACATTGTTTGTCACACAGTGTTTTCTCTTTCAAAATATATTTGTCAAGGGTTGTATCAGAGCTTAGCTATTTTGCTTCAGCCGTGACCATATTCTGTTCTATTATATGTACAGTAACTGTCTCACTTCTGTCATCTCAAGTCCAGTACTTACAATAAAATTAACTCTTAAGACATAATATTTACTTCAGGGTACAGCCTCATGCTCAAACAGTGGTCCTCATCTGAGAAAAGCAATTTCAAGCTCTGTGGCTCTGTTGCCAATGTCCTCTGGGTAATTGGTATCCACACAGCTATCTGGACTCATCAAAGTTGTTTTCAAACACAGATGCCAAGACTTTAGGCTGTCTTACTTGTGATTTTACTGATAATTTCTAGGTAAAATTAATTGGTTTAGATTTCTATTATTTTAAAGACTGGTAACAGATTCTGCCTGAATTTATAGCTATTAGATATTCAAAGGATGTGCCTACTTTCTATGTTTCAGATATGGCCTATGCCATCACATTATAGCTAAACAGGGTTTAGACAAAATAACTTGAAACATTTATGGTGTTCTTTAATTGGATAGGCTTCAGTAATCAAATTTCCTGTGCATGTACATACATACATACAGGTTGGTATAACTTCTATTCTAATAACCTATGTAGAAGTCAAACCTAATTGGATTCACCAGAGCTAAAAAGGCCAATATCTTGGGCACTGCCCCCTAGTCATGATGCCACTTGGGATGATGGGACACTTCTACACTGCTCCCCTGGTAAGTCACATGTCTTCCTGATCAGGGAGGATAGAAAGTCTTAAAAACAAAAATAAAAGTGTACAGTCTGAAACAGGAGAATCACAACTGAGGAAAAGTCATTCCTCCTGGCTTCCCAAAGAAGGGAAATCTACTTGGCCAGCACAGCCCTGACTTACACTAAGAGACAATGCCAGTATCAGAAAAGCTATAGGGCTACTCTTGGGTACCTAAAGTCTCCTTTGAAGAGCAATTAGTGACCTCCAAAAATTGATCCTTGATAAATTTTTGGCTATCTGCTTGGTCTTAAACACTCAGTGAAAAATGTGTAAGGGATACCTCAAATATTATATGAATGGCTATTAACACAACAAGGGCTTCCCAAAAGGGGACACAAACAAGACCTTAAGACATTTTGGCCCCATCTCTAACCACATGGCTGCCTTTCCTTGTCTCTGTACTTTCCTCAATAAATATAATAATTTAATAATTGTCCTCTAAGTCTTTTTTAAAATTCAATTCCTTGATTAAAATTAGAAACAAACCTAGGGTTTGAGGTTCAAGGATGTTCCTGGACTGCTAACTACTTGTTACACTTCTTTATGGCTGAGAATCTTGTAAGCCTCACTACACATGAAATTTCACAGTAAGAATCCCCATAAAGCCTAGGCAGAAGTGAAGGAAATTCATCTCAAGGATGAGATTTCTTCCTACACTTCTCAGGGGATAATATCATGGCAATAAGTTACTTCTATCAAGTAGAAACTTTAAATGGAGAGGAGGGTACAACAAACCACATAATTAAGTAATCTAACTTTAGTTATGAGGCAAATGTATGTTCCCCACTTATACACTGAAGCTTTTACTCCTGGGAAGTGGATATTCAGGAGGAGTTCTCATGAATGGAATTGGTGGATTATATAAAAGTCCCTCTACAGCAACCTCATTCCTTCTGCCTCCTGAGAGAACAAGGAAAAGATGGATAGCTATTAACCAGGAAGTGGGGTTTAATCAGTGAATTCAGTGGCTTGAGCTTCAACTTTCTCATTTGCAGAACTATGAGAAATAAATAACCATTGTTAAAGCCAGTCCAATTTATTACAGAAACCTGAACAACTAAGACAGCTCAATTCCTAAGTAATATATTTATTTCAATAATTTTAAAAACAAAATTAATTTTAAAACAAGTGTGGTATACAAAATATGAACCAATGGGATCAGGGTTAGGTAAAAGAAGTGAGGCAGGTCATGGATCTTCAATGTCAGACTTTGTCTTTACTATTTTAAGATTTTATCTCAACAACTGTCCAGTGTCAAAGTTCCTTATGCTAAGAAGTAATGTGTTTTTTTCTGTTTCTGTTACTGAGTTTTGAAGGATTCTCCATGATCACAGGACAAGGAATCTTGCATGTAATTCCATATGCAGGGACATAGCATTCTGTTAGCAAAATCATGGTAGAGACTTTAAGCTTGATGAGTGTGTGTCTATGTTAATAAAAATGTGCAAGAAGGTTAAGAATAACATTTTATTTGGCTAATATTGAGTGCCTGATCTGGGCCAGGGACTTTTCAGATTTTAGAGATATGTAATTAAAGAGAAATAGGTAAAAACTCACACATAGTAGAAAAACAGAAGACCCATGGCTGCCCCAGATCTCATGAGGTTTTATGGATGATAGTCTCACTTATATCATCCTCGTCACGGCTACAGTGGATAGAGGAAGGCATGTATAGAAAAAGACATAGGAAAGGGATGCATCCTTCACTGCTTTCCTTGTGATGGCCCAGTGGTGTTTCAAAGATGAAACAATAACTTTGCTCATTAATCAGTAAATACTACTTGATCCCAAAATCCTTGAATAATGCTGAGAAATGAAGTTCCTAGAAAGAGGCTGTGCCCACAAAGTTGAATGAGTAATTAGAAATCAAATGATTGTGGGGAGTTGGAAGGGTACAGGTCCACATCCAATTTATCTTGTCTGATCTAATACCCTGTGACAATTAAGTAAATCCTTTGAAATGCACAGACTCCCTACCTTCCACCAACCTAAGTGCTAAGCATGTGATTAGATATTATGCAAATGCTATTGCAAAGATTTCTCCACTTTATTGTGGTCTGTTTACCTGATGCCCTCACCAATGTATTTGAAATGTGTTTTGGTTTATGAGTTTATTTTATTTTATTTAATTAATTAATTTATTTATTAATTAATTTATTTATTTAACAGAAAAAGGGAGACACACACACATACACACACACACACACACACACACACACACACACACGCACGCACACAGAGAGAGAGAGAGAGAAAGAGAAAGAGTGGGCATACGAGGGCATCTAGCCACTGCAAACAAACTCCAGATGCATGTGCCCTCTTGCACATCTGGCTTATGTGGATCCTGGGAAGTTGAACCTGGGTCCTTTGGCTTTGCAGGCAGGTGTCTTAACTACTAAGCCATCTCTCCAGGCTGAGTTAGTTTTTTTTACTATGAAAATGTTATCACCTTGGAACATGGTTCTTGGGGTAACCTACTTTCCTACGCCATGGTTACTCATGTTTGGCACTAGAATAAATTCCCTCATTTCTTTTAAGGTAAGAGCAGTATTTTTTGGTTAACAATAATACTAAGCATAGAAGAGGATAAAAAATAAAGTTGTTTTTCCTCCCAAAAGTCAAGTGAACATTATTTGAGAGTGGCTCAGTACCACACTCCTTAGCTTTAATCCAAGCTCTGCCTCTTGCCAGCTATGTGACTTTGGTCCTGACTCCTCATGGATGTGTGAGAATTAAATGAACAAATATATCAAATCCCTTAGTATGATGCTGGTATATAATATGAATATATTATACTCATGTGTACATATATGTCAATGAATATTGTCTGCTCTCATTACTATAATATTGATCTCACAAACAGATTTCAGCAAAAGCTATTTGAATTGTGATATGGAATTTGCTCTTAAAACAGAAAAGAGGAGAAGAGGAAGAAAATAATCTCTGTTTTGTAGTGCTGATTTATAGTGTCAAGTGTGCCCTAGCAGAAGCTGTATTAGTTCAGCAATGATTTTTGGATATACATTCTTCATTAAAGAACACTTCCAATTTAATTGTAGGTAAATATTGACTTCTTATGATAAATAGCAGACATCTACTTTTGTCCTTATTATAGAACATGCTACACAGCAGAAACAAGTTGGTGTATAATACTCATTTTTATGCTCTGGGTGCCTTTGATTTCAAAGGTACTTTCACACAGGCATGATGGCACACTCCTGCAATCCAAGCTGTCATAAAACTGAGGCAGAATGGTTGTTATGAATTCCAGGACACTCTCCACTAGATAGACAGTTCAAAGCCAGCTCAAGGATGGTGAAAGCTAAGAGCAACAATAACAGAAAAAAAAAAAAAAAAACTAATCAAACACACAAAAATCCAGAGAGGCTGGAAAGATAGTTCACTCTGTAGAATGCTTGCTCCACAAGCATGAGGATCTGTGTTTCTTTCCCAGAACCACTTATGAACAATTTGCAATATGTTGATATATTAAAGTATTGTACACAAAGCCAAACATGATGACATGCTTGTAATCGCAGCTCTGTGGAGGGAGAGATAGGAGAGTCCCTGGGGTTTGATGGCTAAGTCATGCTAGCATACCTGATGAGCCCCTGGCTAATGAGAGAGCCTGTCTCTAAAAATTTGAACAGTATTCCTAAGGAACAAAATCCAAAATTGTCTTCTGGTCTCCACATGCATATTCATATACATGAACATGTACCTATACACATTTACACACACACATACACACACACACACACACACACACACACACAAATAAAAACAAAAAACCTTTTATAATATTATTTGTACTTTAAATGTAGAAAAAAATTAAAAATAAAAGAATAAAAAAATTTAAAAAACTGACTGCTGAATGAAATGATTACTATATGACTTGAGTCACCAGAATAAGTTAGCAGAATATAAGCCAATACTTGTTATTAAATGTTCTAATCTGATCATTCAAACATCAGAAAATTTTGATGGGTTGTTGAAGCAAAAAGATATAGCAATGGTTCCTCAAGTTGTTTGCATTTAGTGACCTGAGACATGTTAACTTCTAAAATAATATTTTTCAATTTGTACTGACTTAAAATCATATTTTTCTAAACAACACAGGAAAATAACCATTACATAGAAAAAAAAAACTTGGGGCTAGGGAGATGGCTCAGTGGTTAAAAGGGTTAAAGGTGCACCCTTGCAGTTTGTTGGCCCAGGTTTGACTCCCCAACACTCACATTAATCCAGACACAAATGCAAGGAGTGACAAATGTATTTGGTGTGTTCGTTTGCAGTGGCAAGAAACCTGGAGCACTCCCCACAGCCCCCCCCCCCCACAAATACATACATAATTTTTAAAAGTAAAATTAATCTCAGCCTCACTTCAAACTAGATATGCAGGTATTTACCTCAAATAACATGATTTTTGGTGTTATATTTTTTAAGAATTATACTGGAATATTTCTAGTATAAAGAAAGGCTTTTTTTTTTCTTTTCTTTTGAGGTAGGGGCTCACTCTGGAGTCCCAGGTTGGCCTGGAATTCCCAGTGATCCTCCTGCCTCTGCCTGGAGTGTGCTAGGATTAAAGGCATGTGCCACCATACCTAGCTAAGAAAGGTTTTTTTAATTTAGTCTTCCTTCTTTGTTTTTAGGTGCAGTCTCATAAAATTTCAATTTTAGAAGATTTCATCTATTTTAAATTACTGTTTGGTCTAAGAATCTTTCTGGGAATTTAAGACTTAAATAAGTTGTCCTTCTGTGTGAAGTGAGTTAAAAAAAAAAAAAACCTGAAATGAACTTTTGTGAGAACAAAATTGGCTCACTCACTCATATATGCTGCTACTTCTACAGAGAAACCAAAACACCCTAGAGGACAGGAGGGCAGAACAGAAGCTTTCAGATGCAAGGAACCTGAACTTTTTCTACAAACCAGAATCCATCCATGCAATCATTCATTCTCCCATGGAATTTTTGCTTAGAATTGTCATGGGTGTCTACTGTTTCTGTTGCTCCGTTAAGAGGCAAAGAGGTAGCTGATTTCTCATTTCTTTGACTTTGTATACAAAGAATCATAATTTTTACAACTGTTTACCCATGGAAGTGTAGAATCGAGCGATTCAGACCAAACCCCTTAAGAATATGAGAGCACCATGCAAATGTGAAGAACAGTCACTCTTGAACACCGGAAGACTGAGCTTCTTTACACTTTGGATTTATGCTCTTGGATTGATTCTTTACTTAATTAGGCCATTGGATGGGCTACAGTATAAGCACCATACAGGACTCACTAAGCAAATCACAGTCTCTAAATAAGAATGACTTCTGGGAGTTTAATTTTTTTTATCAAGAGATATTTATAAGTATGCATAAACATGAAAATAAAAAAAACATATTTTAAGAAATATTAAGTTCCTCTGGAACCCCCTAGAGAACAAAGAGGTTCAAGGTAAAGAGGGGTAGGTGAGAAAGGGGTGAGTAGAAAGATACGGGCAGGAATATGCTCAGAGTACATTATATAGCTGCAGGAAAATTGCTGTGGTGATTTGAGTGTAAAATGTCTCCTATAGTCTCATGTGTTTGTGACTGAGCCTCAAGTGTGCCTCCAGCTGGTAGGTCCACTGGGAGGTGGAGACTTGCTGGAGGAGCAGCTGTGTCATTGGGAATGGGCCTCGTGGTATTAAATCCCAGGACAGCTTGCTACACTCAGAAGAGTTCTCTCTCTAGCTTCTCTTTGCTTATGTAGAGATGTGATGCTAGCTGTCTGCTCCTGACATGCTTTTCAAGCTGTGATGAAGTTTCCACTAAAATCTGTCAGCCCAAATAAATTCTTTTCTTCCATAATCTTCCTTTGGTTATGTGTTTTGTACCAGAAAAGAGAAAGCAGCTATGTAAATGCTACAATTGCCTTATGTAACCCAGTATACAAAAAATTATTGAAAAATCATTTCAATAACAGAGACATAAAGTAATTACAGACAATATAATACTTTATTACTAAATGCTTTGAAATACTGGTATCACTCATATTACTCTCCTTTCTAATAAAATTGACAATTTCATAGTATCATTTACTATCCATATCACATTCAAATTCTTCTAACTTTCCAAGTGCTTTAGTTCTATATTTCAAAAGCAAAAGTAATAAAATAAAAAAAATGCCATGCTTTTAATTCTTCTTGGTTTTTTTTTTTCCTTTTATCTTTCTTTCTTTCTTTCTTTTTTTTGAGACAGGGCCTTGCTATGTAGTACAAGCTAGTTTTACTTTGCACATACTAAGTTGGCCTCAAACTCACAATCCTCTTTCCTCCACTTCCAGATTGCTGGCCATACTGTCAGGTAAGACCACACCAGGCCTAATTCTATATCATTAATATCTTAGTCTAGTAGAGAACTCACATTTTTATTTAATTAAAGATGGTGGATGTTTGAAAAGATCAGATTAATCATTTTATTCACATATATCTTTATGTATTCTTTGTGGCATAATGTAGAGTTTCTTCAGCTCATATATTTTTTACAAATTAGAAATTATGTACCTAGTCCCTCCATAATGTCAAGCTAAACATTTCTTTCTACTAGAATTTCAGAATAAAAGACACTGAACACTTACTGTGGAGTCAATTACATTACTCAAAATGCTATACTGAAACCACATTGTCCTGCTGTAATTAATAGTTACTTAAATCACAGAAGGTGAAAAACTCCTAAAATTATTCTGTATAAATGCATGCCTTTTCTCTTTCAAATTATTATAAACCCAAGTGACTGGTCTTCTCTATATTCTGCACAGAATGTGTTATTATTAATTATTTTACATGAACAATTTATTTTATTTCTAATTATCAATATTCATTAGCTAGAAATTTTGTACAGAAAATGACCTTTCTTTCTTCAACTAAAGATAAATAGCAGCTTGACATAAAAATCCCAAATTATGAACCTTTATCTTTTAAAATTAAATTTATCTTTTATTTTTAATATGTATTTATTTATTTGACAGAGACAAGGGGGAGAGAGAGTGAGAATGAATGGACGAATGGAAACACTAGGGCCTCCTGGCACTGAAAATGAACTCTATAGGCATGTATCTCTTAGTGCATCTGGCTTTAGGTAGGTACTAGGGAATTGAACCCCTGGGCACTTGGGCTCTGCAAGCAAGCGCTTTTAAATGTCAAGCCATTTCTCCAGCCCCAGATCCAGTTTTCTGATCCAGCCTCTGAACCTGTGTCTTTTGACTGAAGTTCAGGGTTAATTAAGAAGTTAATCCCTGAAGACTATGGAGTGTTTTCTGGATCTTCATTTGCTTGCATGACTGTTCTACTTTAATCATTGTTTTATTCCCACATTTATCTTGTGTATGTTTGTTCATCTCTTCAGTATGGAGTATTCCATCCAGTATTCTCTGTAGGTCTGGTTTAGTGCTCATATATTCATGAAACTAACTTTTATCATGGAATGTTTTCCTCTCACCCTCTATTACAAAGGATAATTTTGCTGAGTATAGTAGTATGGCTTGGCAGCTATTGTCCTTCAAAACTTGAAACAGGAGTATGATAGTGGCATAGGAGGCACACCAAACCAACCTAGGGAGGGAATTAAGCAAAACCCCAGCAAAATATAATCTTCTTCTGAAAAGTGAAGGAGTATAGGTTATTCTTAGACACAGAGGAGAACTGGAGAGACCAAGATCCACCAGAAGGGAGGAAAATGTCCAGAATCCCCACTGAGACTCTTCCAGCAAGTGATCTGCTTGCCAGCCCAGAGCAGTCCACCCAGGTGCGCCAGGCAGTAGCAGCAGCAGAGACCAAGCAACAGATTTTCCAGCTCCATCAGCCTTCTTGCAAAGTTAAGAAATCTGAAGGAAAGGCAGCTGAGATCAACTAAAGAGCTACTGAAAGTGCTAGCAGCTCCAGATCTGAACTCTCCCATCCCCCACCACCAGAACCATGAACCTTCAGCATTCAACCCCCAGTGGTAGGGTAGCCACCAGAGCAGATCAGAGGTACAGCTGCACAGCAGAACATGGAGGGATCGAGGCAGGCACTCAGCATTGGTGAGATTGGAAGCCACCACAAAAGGTAACGAAGCTGACGGAAAAAAAAAAAAAAAAACTATACCTACACGGGCCTGCAAGAGCTAATCTCTCTTTCCTTGTCAGGGCAGGTTATGGGGTATATATTCTTTTTTAAATTTTTATTTGTTTATTTATTAACAACTTCCATGATTGTAAACAATATCCCATGGTAATGCCCTCCCATTCCCCCACTAAATAGAGTTCTTACCGGAAGAAATAAAGATGGCATATAAACATCTAAAAAAGTCATCAGAGAAATGCAAATTAAAACTACCTTGAGATTCCACCTCTCTCCCATCAGAATGGCTACCATGAAGAAAACCAATAACAATAAGTGTTGGCGAGGATGTAGTAAAAGGGGAACACTTCTGCACTGTTGGTGGGAATGCAATCTGGTCCAGCCATAGTGGAAATCAGTGTGGAGGTTTTGAGACAGCCAAAAATAGATTTTCCATATGATCCAGCTATAGCCCTCCTAGGCATATATCCTAATGACTCTTCTCACTACTTTAGAGATACTTGCATAACCATGTTTATTGCTGCTCTATTCACAATAGCTAGGAAATGGAACCAGCCTAGATGTCCATCCACAGATGAATGAATAATAAAGATGTGGTACATCCACACAATGGAGTTCTATTCAGCAGTAAAGAAAACTGAAATTATGAAATTTGCAGGGAAATGGATGGATCTGAAAAGGATTATGCTAAGTTAGGTAACCCAGGCCCCAGAAGCCAATTGTCATATGTTCTCTCTTCTATGTGGATCCTAGCTACAAATGTATAAACTTGTGTGTGATCTGGAACCAAAAATCAGTAGCAGAGGCCCATAAGCTGGAAAAAGACTCTAAGGCAGGGAGGAGATGGAAGGACTTAAGAGCATGGTATTGCACATGTGTAAGTAGAAGGACAAATTACAGGAGGGGAAAGGCCTAAGTGAGGTCAGGAGAAGAGACTGTATAAAAGAAAGGTGGCGGGGAGGGACAATCAAAATTCAAGATATTCTGAATAAGACATATGAAAATCTACTTTCTTAAATAATGGCACATCCAGAAGCCATAGAATGTTACTAGAATATTTTCAGTGTCAGGGATGGGATACCTTCCAGTGAGTTGTTGGCCAGGGAGGTCCCTGTTGCCTCCAAAACATTATAGGCTATTGCCAAGGCCCTTGGTTTGTGGAGAGCCGAGAGAGTGTAATCGCCATTACAAGATGGCGCTGACATCCGGCCTCGGTCCTGGTGAAGAATAGCGCATGTGCAAGTGGTGAAAGCGCGCCAAGTCACTGCCCAGCCCGGGGCGTCATATGGGGTGATGAGCGCGCAGCCAATCAGCAGAGTACACGCCGCCTAGGGCTATATAAGCGGCGGCATTTCGGGGCTCTGGGTCTTCCTCTTTTCATCTGTTAACGGAATAAACGGTTAACGGAATAAACGGTTAACGGAATAAACGGTTAACGGAAAAAAGCGCTTGCTGCAGAAGGATCCTGGTGTCCGCGTGTGTTCTTGCTGGCGAGACGACTACGCAGGCTACAGCTGGTGCCGAAACCCGGGACGCCGGGTGCCTGTCATCGCCGGCGCCGAGGAGACCCCCCATTCACGGGGAAGGATTCAGAACTGCAGGACTAAGATAGGTTCTGAGAGGCATGTTTAGTCTTGACTTGTCTCATCTCTCACCCAAATTGGCAGGAGCAATTTTTGCTCTCCCTATTGTGATGGTGGCTCTCGTTCTCTTCCTTTTGATTTTAAAATCATGTCTAGAAGATGAGAAATGCCGCTCATCTGTAGCGGCTGGCCAGGGGGTATTAGAGGAGCTACAAGACAGCATGTCAGAAACAGAACGGGATAAAAGGTTAGGGGCCCTTGAGGAAAAAGAAAAAGACGTCTCTAAGAAAAAAGGCCTTTCTGCAGACACTAAGTCCACAGAAAGAAAAGACAAGGGAAAAGACGCCCTGGGAGAGAAACATGAGAGGGAAAAGAGAAGTCCAAAAAGGAGGCTTCTTTATCCGATAAAAGAATTGGAGGCTTTAGGAATTGATAGCTCAGAGTCTGAGGATCTTAGTCCCTCTGAGGAGGAAGAATTAGATGGGGAAGCGGCTCGCTATGGGGAGGAGAGATACGATCTTGATGAGCAGCCGCTACCGCAAAATCGAAAGCAAAAGAAGATAGGAGATAAGAACCGCGCAGCTTTTCAATCTGCCGCCCCTGCCATTCCCAGTGCTCCTCCGCCTTATGCCGGCAAGCATTGTTCAGATTCCTTCCTTTCAGAGGGGGACAGAAGGAGGTTCTTACAAGCCTTCCCGGTGTTTGAGGCTGCCACTTCAAGACGGGCTGGTGGTCTATACAGATGGGTCAAAAACAGGAGTAGGGGCCTATGTGGCTAATGATAAGATTATATCTAAACAATATCATGAAACCTCACCTCAAATTGTGGAATGTTTGGTAGTATTAGAAGTTTTGGAAAAATTCCCAGGTCCCCTGAATATTGTTTTGGATTCCTGTTATGTAGTAAATGCAACAAAAACTTTAGAGGCTGCTGGGTTGATTAAGGCATCTAGCAAGCTTGCAACAATTTTTCAAAAGATTCAGTTTGCCTTGATTAATAGAAAATCTCCTGTTTTCATTACGCATATCAGGGCTCATTCGGGCCTACTGGGGCCCATGTCCTGTGGAAATGACTTGGCAGATCGGGCCACGAAGTTTATCACACTTGCTCTTTCATCAAAATTGGAGTTAGCTAAGAGTTTTCATAAAAGGTTTCATGTCACAGCTGAGACATTGCGTCGTCGGTTTGACATCACTAGAAAAGAGGCTAGAGACATAGTAACTCAATGTCAAAATTGCTGTCAATTTTTACCTGTGCCTCATGTAGGAATTAATCCCAGAGGAATTCGCCCATTACAAATTTGGCAGATGGATGTTACTCACGTCCCATCTTTTGGCAAATTACAATATTTACACGTTTCCATTGATACTTGTTCTGGAGTTATGTTTGCTTCCCCATTAACCGGGGAGAAAGCAGCCCATGTTATTCAACACTGCCTCGAGGCGTGGAGTGCCTGGGGGAAGCCCAAAATTCTTAAAACTGACAATGGACCAGCTTATACTTCTCAAAAATTTGGACAGTTCTGTCACCAGATGGGAGTGACCCATTTGACAGGCCTCCCGTATAATCCTCAAGGACAGGGTATTATAGAACGGGCTCATCGCACTCTAAAGTCTTACTTAATAAAACAAAAAGGGGGAGTTGAGGAGGCTCTGCCCTCAGTCCCACGAGTGACTATATCCATAGCACTCTTTACTCTTAATTTTTTAAATTTGGACAGTCAGGGCCATTCGGCGGCTGACCGTCATTGCTCAGAGCCTAACAGGCCACAGGAGATGGTTAAGTGGAAAGATGTTTTGACTGGTCAATGGAGAGGCCCGGATCCTATTTTAATAAGATCCAGGGGAGCTGTTTGTGTTTTTCCACAGGAAGAAGACAATCCATTCTGGCTACCAGAACGCCTAACACGTAGACTTGTGATACCTGATGCGAAATTGGTCTGCTGATTTTGAAGCCTCCGTGAGAGAGTTGAGACTAGCCATCGTCCATGTGAATTCTACTAGAGTTGACCCCTCCCTAGCCTGACATCCTGGATTTCTTCAGCCTTCTCTTTCTTTAAGGAATGGCTGGGAGTGGCGCTGTTTGGTGCAGCCCTATGTTGTGGCTTAGTGTTCCTGCTTTGGTTGTTCTGCAAGCTCAGAGCTCAACAGCAACGTGACAAGGTCGTTATTGCGCAAGCACTTGTGGCTATGGAACAGGGATCATCTCCTGAAATTTGGTTAAGAATTAATTAGACTGAGACCCTCAGTCGATGCACCTCAGGGGTTTAGCCCATTGCACTGAGTCGATGAGAGATCTAGTCTAATCAGCCCTTGCCTAAGTGGCTGCAGCACCAAAATATGAGATTGACAGCCCTTGCACCCCCAGGAACAATATTCCATTGCACGGGGATGGGTGTCAACTCCCCTTTTTACCTCTCCCTTGGCCTTTGCACTCAGAGGACTTGTCTCCATTGCACCTGATAAGGTGAGGGAGTGAGCTCTTGATCGCTTATTCCCCAAGGAAAGAATTTGCTTGATCGAGCATAGGGTTATTTGGTGCCGCGCTGGTTGGGCTATGAGGCAGTTGTCATCTTATTAAAACAAAAAGGGGGAGATGTGGAGAGCCGAGAGAGTGTAATCGCCATTACAAGATGGCGCTGACATCCGGCCTCGGTCCTGGTGAAGAATAGCGCATGTGCAAGTGGTGAAAGCGCGCCAAGTCACTGCCCAGCCCGGGGCGTCATATGGGGTGATGAGCGTGCAGCCAATCAGCAGAGTACACGCCGCCTAGGGCTATATAAGCGGCGCCATTTCGGGGCTCTGGGTCTTCCTCTTTTCATCTGTTAACGGAATAAATGGTTAATGGAATAAACGGTTAATGGAATAAACGGTTAACGGAAAAAAGCGCTTGCTGCAGAAGGATCCTGGTGTCCGCGTGCGTTCTTGCTGGCGAGATGACTACGCGGGCTACATTGGTTCCCTGTGAGAAAGAGAGGTTAGACCCTATTGCTGAAGACTTCACATGACTGAGTGGCAAAGTCACTGAGAAACCAAGTTAGTGCTGAGCAGAAGACCTTCTCCTTGTAGCCCAGCCAACTGAAAACTGAAAGAAAGCTCCACTGTATACAGTCTTACAGGAGACAGAAGTCATCAGCAGTCAAAACAGTGGACACTGGAAACCTCAAGTTTATCCAGACATGCAATAGTAGCATGTCTGCTCTGGGGAAAACCAACTGCTCTCTAATTGGACTGAAGGCCCACTCTATGGGAGGGAATATGTGCCTGGTACTGAAAACCTAATCAAAAGCCTATGGCAGGGGAGGTCATGAGTCTGAGCCTTAGGAGTATAAAGCCTGCTCTTGTATGGATAACACACACACACACACACACACACACACACACACACATACATATATATATATGTGCCTGGACTCTCCATTCCTTTGAAAAATTGGAAGTCCTTCTGCTGGGTTTGCTTTTAGAAGTGACCAACTGGATTTGTTTGTTTGTTTGTTTGTTTTTGTTTTTTAGATTTTTTGGGACTTTTTTTCCTTGCAGGTTTTAGTACTCTCTGTTTTTGTTTTTGTTTTCCCCCTTAGTATTTTAACTATAAGGTGTCATGGGGAATTTCTTACCTGATTTTGTCTGTTTAGTGTTCTTTGTATCTCCTGTACCTTGATGGAGGTCTTTTTTGTAAGAAAATAAAATAATTTTATTCTATAATTATATTGAATATATTTTCTATGTCCTTGGCCTGAAGTTCTTCCCTTTGGCATATGCCCATGATGCAAATGTTCAGGCTTTTTAAGGTATCCCACATTTCACTCATGTTCTGTTCACATGTTTGTGTTTTGTGTTTTTGCTTTTTAATTTGTCAAAGATTTTGGAGTCTTTGGTCTATTTTCTCTGATAGTTTGTCTTCCATATAATATACTCTGCTGGTGAGGCTTTCTTGGGAGCCTTTGAAATGAGTTCCTTCATTTTTGTTTTTTTCATCAGGCTTTTCTTCAATATGTCCATCTCTATATCGAATTTCATTTTTATTTCTTGATTTGACTTTCTTATTTCTTATTTCTCATTTCTGCATTTGATCATGTCTTCATTGTGTTTATTCCACTGACCACTGAGTTCATTTTTTTGTTGTTTCTCTTTTATATCTTTCAGTCTTCTAATTGAGCTTTTTAAATTTTTCTCTATTTTATTCAGCCATCTGTTTAGTTTTCTTTGTTAATTCACTTCAATTTCATTCAGCCATCCTTTGAGTTATTTTTTGAGTTCTTTTCATTCATTTTGACATTTATGTTCAATTTCATCCAGCAATTTATTCATGGCCTCATTAGATTTGTTTAACATGTTGACCATAACTTCATTTTGGAATTCCATTTCTGAAGTTTCTTCTAAGTTTTCATCGAGGGCTTCCATTATAGGACTAAGCATTTTTGGCTTTGATTTCTTATGCTATTTGTTTTCTATTGGGGCTTATCTCTCAAGATAACCTATTTTCCTGTTAAGAATATAGCAATAACAGCTCTTGTAGAGCCTGTGTTGAATGGTCTGGTCAGCCTTAACAACGTGTGGGATGGTGGATCTTCAAGTTTACACTGAGTTCACATGAATCTGAGAAGGCTCATTCTTATGTGTGCTGTCTCCAGGTGTTTCTGTGCTTGATCCTGAAAGCCTGACCTACTCATTACCCAGACTATGAAGTGTGATCTACTAGGAAATCACTCCTCAGGAATATGCAGGTAGGCATAGAAGACCAGAGAGTGTGAAGTTACATGATCCAAAGTAGAAATAGGGGGAGCCCACCTGGTCCTTGGGTGCCTTACCCTGAGAACCATAGGTTTTGGAGTTTGGTCAGTTTTTGAGTTACTGATGAAGGCAGTGGTGTAGGCTCAGGGGCACAGTTCTGGAAGGGACTTGGGTGAGTAGTATCCCCAGTCCCAGCAAATGGAGCTGGGGTTGTACCCATGTGGGAGCTCACTCAAACCCTGGTCACATTACCTTTTTAGTACTTCTCTACTGATTGCAGCTGGGCAGCAGAGGATGGCAGTAGGGTGGCACAGTATGGTGTTGTGAGGATGCCATTGTGGCCTGTTTGGTCTTCTTAAGGATTCTCACATTTCCTATGTTATGTACATACATTTTTGAACTTGTTATTGATTTTGTCCTTCTGATCTATTCACGTTGTATTGGCTTGAAACCATAATTTTCTGTCCTTCACATGATCTTTTCTGTTTGTGAGGCTTTCCTATGAGCCTTTTAAATGAGTAATTTTATTTTGTTTTCTATCAGGTTTTCTTTTAGCACCTCCATATCTTTATTGAATTTCATTTTCATTTCTTAATTTGACTTTCTTATTGTCACTCGTAATTCATTACTGACTTTGGTTATGTTCTTTGAGTTCATTACACTCTCCATTGAGGTTTTAATGATTCTCATCCATTTCATTCAGACATCTATCAGGTCTTTTGATTCTCTTCCATTTTATTCAGTCATTCTTTCATGGCCTCAATAATTTTGATGAATATTCTTATTATAATTGCATGTTGGAATTCTATGTCTAGCTTTCTTCCAAGTAGTTTTCATTGGAGGCTTCCACTATGGGATTAGACATTTTTCGTGGGGATATCTTGCCTTGATTTCTTCTTTTATTTGTTTTCTGTTGGGTTTGCCAATGTGCAGATGGTCATTTTATATTGCTGAGAATGCATCCACAGGGGCTCTTGTGCCTGTATTGAGGTTGAGTGATCTGCTCAGTCTTGATCCAGGTGGGGGGGGGGGCATGGTGGTTTATCTGCAGGTGTGGGCTTGACACACTGTAAGCTGAGTAGCTTCTTTGTTCCTGTGGTATCTCCACAGGTCTGGGCTGGAGAGTGTGGCCTGCTCTAGTGGTCCCTACTCTGGTGGTGCAGGCATGCAGGCTGGGAGACCAAGTCAATACCAAATGAGCCTGATTCCCAAATACACTTGTGCATAGGCCAGGATGTACCCATGGGAATGAATGTGTGGAGGGAGCTTGCTCACCTAGAATCTAGGCAGCCTACTCAGTGCTTGGAGCTAACTGGAGATTGCAAACTGCATGTGTATTCCTACTCAAGATGGGGCAGGTGGGCTGCATGCTCTTTTCAATAACAGTTACACTAATTTTCATTCACGCCAAGATTGTGCAAGCAGCTCACAATTTCACCACTTGTTTTCTTTAGTTTTATGATAATAGCCTCCTTCTATAACAAGTTTGTGTAACATGGTATCTTTGGTTCACATTCCTCTGAAGATTAATGAAGTGTAGGGTTTATTTTCTAGTATCATTTCATTGTTTTTATTATTTTAATATATGTATTAACTATTTGCATATCTTTTTTAGAGAACAAGAGACAGAAAGAGAGAGAGAGGGTGACAGAGAGACAGAGAGCAACAGAGAGAGAATTGATGCACCAGGGCCTCAGCCACTGAAATCAAACTCCAGATGCTTGCACCACGTAGTGGGAATGTGCAACCTTGTACTTGCCTCACTGTGCTTCTGGCTAACAGGGGGGATCTGGAGAGGTGCACATTAGTCCTTAGCTTCACAGGCAAGCACCTTACCCACTAAGCTATCTCTCCAGCCCTATTTACATATCTTTTAAATCATGTCCATGTAGCTCTATTGCTTACTTTTAATCAGGTTAGTTGGTTATTTTCCTCTTGTTTTTCTGGTGTTGCTTATATAGGCTGGCTATTAATCCTTCCATGGTACATAGTTTGTAAACATTTTTCTTCCATTCTCTGCATATTTTCCCTACTGAGTTGATGGTCTCCTTACATGTCAAAAATCTTTTTAGTTGATATAATCCCATTTGTCAACTTTTGTCTTTTGTTGCTTGTGACTCTGAGGTCATGTCCAAGACTTCTGTGTTTAGGCTAATGTTCCATGGCATTTGCACCTAATATTATCATAGTTTTATATTTACCTTCATAACTGGTGAGAAATGTGGGTCTACTGTGATGTTTTGCATCCAATTTTTCCCAGTTTTAGTGTTATGTTGCTATGAAATCAAATTCACAATAACTATCTTTTCTTTTTAAGTAATTAATACATACTTTCTCAGAGACTGAAAGGATTTGAAAATATTATTATTTATTATAAAACTTGATGGCATGTTTTATGGTCTTTCTATAGCCCAGGATGACCTGGAATTTACTATGTAGTATCAGGCTTTCTTCCTAAATATCCAGTGCTCTAATGCCCAGATCTCAGATTTGTTCCTTGTGTTCCTTTTATCCTTGCATTCCTTTTCTGTGGATGAGCCTTGATGAAAAATATCTATATTCCTCTGCCACTGATTGCTTACTTCACTCTTCTGCCTTCCCATGTGACTCCTCTGTTCTGTCAGCATTAGAGAGTACCAAAGAGTATTTTTGTGTGCTTATACATGCATTTTATTTTATAATATTCTCTCACTTTAATTATATTGTTATGATGATGGAAGAGTCTGAGCAATTTGAATTCTTTTCTCTTTTGATCTACATATTGTTTATCTGCATAATATAACTGTAGAAAATGTGATTTTGTATTGATTCTTAGCCAATGATACAAAGAAAAAATATTAATAAAATAAATTCTCTAATTTATTTCCAGTCTAACCAGCCAAGAACATTAATTATCTTCATTGATAGTAGACAAATATCAAGAAATATTCAAATGGTCGGTATGTTTTAAAAGTAGTAGAGGAATGCGAAGCAATGCTGTGAAATGATTTCTTCTAGGCATGACATACCTATTGCACTCACGGAATCATACCATCTGTCTGCATATGACCTGCCCAAGATTTGACCCATCAGCATTATTCATGAATGGAAGAGGTGTTCACAAGGCCCAGTACCTCCTTCACTGGCTATTAGCAGCTAATGGTTGCCAGGAATAGGAGCATCATTCTTTCCAGTGGTGTAGCCACCAAGTTGCTCATTCTCCAGTAAATATTCCCATGTATGTTTATGCAAGTAACCTTAGTTAATCACTAGGTCACAAAAATAGACATGAAATAAGAGAGGGACTAGTTATCAAATATTAGTCCATCAATCGATAAAATATTTCTTAAAAAGTTTTGTTGATTGCTTAGCATTAATGAAGTCTTGGGTGTGATCTACAGCACCAAATAAACCAAGAATAGATACAAACTCCTATAATTCCTGAATTTATAAGATGGAGCAGGAGTATCTGAAGGTCAAGGTCATCTTCCATACGTAGTGAGTTTGCAGCTATCCTGTGAGACATAAGATCCTGCCTCAAAAAAAAAAAAAAAAAAGTTTATGGTAATGTCACTCTCTGAGCAGTTGCTATGAAAGAACTCTGCAAGCCACCAAGCCAGTGACTATAAGACTCTCAAGATCTTGTCTACACTTCGCAAGGATTTGAAAAAAACAAACAAACCAGCAAAAAATAAAAAACAAAATAAAAACGCTGACACAGAGAAGAGTAAAAGCTGAGTAGCTGGGAGGGTGCTGAAAAAGGTTTACATGGGGGCATGGATTGGGCTTCTTTACAGCCTTAGAAATGTAAATCAGACACCTAGTTGGAATAAGGCATATAATTGAAATGAGCATCATTGCTAAGTTCAAATATATATAAAGGACCCTGAGGGATTGATGGACCCAGGAATGGTGTGTAAGTTCAGAAAGAGTCCACCAACATAGGGGATGGGAACATAGGTTGGAGAAAGCCCATGAAAACTTTCAGGGATGAAGGATAAGTATGTAGCTCTTGGTGGCCATATTAATTCAGACTGGAGTTACCTTCTAGTCCTGCCAAGGCAGGTTATATCTGTGTTCTTCTTAAGCCTTATACCTGACTACCTACAGAAAGCTATTTTGTTCCTATTCTCTATCATTATCACAAAGCCATGGAGCCAAAATCTGAATTGAATGGAGACTACTTTAGCACCTGATTTTCTGGTCATAAGCTCTCAACTCTTGTCTCAGAACTGATTTGTAGCAACAAGCAGAAGTCTCTAGGTAATTTTCATCCAAAGTAGTAGGGTCAATTCTTATTGACCCCCTCCCAAGCATATAATTGCCAGCATGTGTCACACATCTTACCTATATTTAGCATACAGAAAGCAACATAGCCCATTTAGAAGCAGCAGTCTGGAAAAAGCTAAAATGTATGTGACATTTCTGGGCATGAGATCTTGCTGTGGATGGCTGCTGCAGCTGTAACTTTCTTATTTGTATTCTTTGTTTCGATATTTCTCTCTCTCTATTTTTCATATAGTACTTTTCTCTAAAGAAATCAAACAAATGGATTTTTAAAGTAGATTAAAGCTGGAATTAATTTTCAAACTGTATATATATATATGGTGGCATTTGTTCTTTCTATGGGACTATGTGATCACATTGAGCATATCAAGAAAGATCTGGTTCTTAACAGTAATGTTACAAGAGATTAAGTAAATTCTTTGCTGCCTGAGCTACATAGCAGAAATTTATTTCAATAGAAGATAACAAAGATTTAAAGCAGCTCACTTTTGTTTTCTATCTTGAAGAAGCTATAATAAATAATTTAAGGAACACACCTAACAAAACAACAAATAGAACCTATAAGGAACTTATGCCATATTTGACGTCGTTTTTATTAGGCAACATTGCAGTGGTTGTTATGGAAAGCAGTGAATTCAATGTAAACTTGACTTCAATGATTTACAAATCACATGAAATCTCTACTTCTAAAAATCATTATTCATTAACCTATGTCCTCATGATCATTACAATTTAATCAATATGGATATCATTTCATAAATTTTGTAACTACTAGTGAGGTTGACAATTAATGAATTAGTTAATTATAGTTCAAATACTAATGTATAACAGCCATGATGGCTTAAATGCTAGAAATTAGTTTTTATCAAAACAAAATACTGAGGCTAGAAGCCCAAGAGAAAAGTGTCAAAGACAAAGTGGGTTTCTTCTGAACATCTTGTCAGCTCACAGATAGTGAGCTTCACCATCATCACACACTCTTCCTCTGCTTATGCCATATTTACTTCTCAAAAGCAGACTGGTCTCAGAGGACTAAGACCTAGCCCCACCCACCATTTTCTCTCAATCCAAATGCAGTCACACTCCTCTGCAAAAAGACAAGATTCAGCCCAAAGAAACATGTAGTTTAAGAATTGGCAGTGTGTGGTGGTTAGAATCAGAAGTCTTCCATATACTCATCTGTTTTGAACACTTGGCCTGTAGCTGTTGGAAATTTTGGAAGCAGAGACATGTTGAAGGAGGTATATTGATGGAGACAGGCTTAAGGGTGTTGTAGCTCATGAACTAGCTGCTGCTTTCCACCTGTTGTAGCACAAGTGATGTCCAGCCTCTGCTCATGCCATGCTTCCCCCCACCCCCCACCATCATGAAGCTTCCCTTAGAGATTGTAAGCTAAAATAAATCAGTTTCTTCCATCAGCCAGGTGTTTTATCCCAGTCAGGTGTTTTATCCCAGCAATGCAAAGGCAAGTACAACACAATGTAACAATGGATAAATAGACAACTCAAACTTTGAAAATTATCTCCTTTTTTCTTAAACTAAATGTTATTAAATTAGGGGAAAATCAATGAATAACCAGACTATGGCATTTCTGGCTCTCTACAGTAAATTGAACTAGAGGAATTTATTTTGAATAGAAATGCAACTTAGAAACTCATCCTACTGTAAGAGATTTTTTGTTTTTGTACCTGTTCTGGTAGTTAGTAATGTCTAAATCAAGTAGTGCCTTAAATCCACAGCTACAGCAAAATTTCAGATTAAGGTTTACAAAAGTGGTAATCAGAATAGCAGAAATAACATTAAATGCTTTTCATCTACAAAATGCAATTGGCCTATACACTAATCCACAGTCATGAAGCCCTGAGCTTCTACTATATGACTAAATTAAATAATGCTAGGATAGTCCAGATAGCCCAACCTAGCTGATATTAATGAATAGAGACTGCTTAGAATTCTACTGGCTGAACATTTAAAAATAATTAAAATACGTGCTGGAGAGATGGTTCAGCAGTTAAGGCACTTGCCTGTGAAGCCTAAAAACCCAGATTTGATTCCCCAGTATCCATATAAAGCCACATGCACAAGGTGGCATATGAGTATGAAAGTTTAGTTGCAGTGGCTAGTGGCGCTGGCATGCCTGTTCTCTTTCTCTTTCTCTCTCTCTCTCTCTCTCTCTTTCTCTCTGTCAAATAAATAAATAAAATATTGTTTAAAAAGAACTAAAATATTATGAGATCCATGTGTAAGAAGTTTGTAATGCAATTACAAGTGTAAGAATACCTATAAATCAAAATATAGACTACTGAATGTATACTCAATTACAATTTTTTTTTCAAATTTTTGTTTGATCATATGGTGGTGGCATGGAGACTGGAGCCTCATGTATACGAGAAAAGCATTGTGCCTCCTGAGCTACATGCCCAACTCATTCAGTTAAGTTTTTGATGATTTGTTACCACATTATTTGTCTTTGTTGATCAGAGAAATTCTCTGCAATAATGTAACATAACTGACTCTTGTAAATGCCCCAGCCAGCAGGGAGTTGAACAAGGACCCGAGGGGAAGTTAACCTGAATGGGAGAAGGCAAACAGACACAAGAAGGAGACCAAGTCTAGAGTCTGATCAAGGTCTCTAATTTTATTTTTTACACAGTGGTTATATAGGGGAAGAAAAGGGGGGAGTAAGCTGCCTGACGTGATTTAGGGCCGGAAATGTTAGGTAACTAAGAGGAGATGTAACTGGGTGTTTATTTAATCTTAGGGAACCTAGAGGAGATGTATCCGGGTGTTTTTCTAATATTGCCTTAACGGCTTGACATCCTGATCATAAACTGGCCTTTTGCAAAAGATAAGATTCTACAGACCACATTCCTAACTGCAAGCTGGATGGACCTTCTGGTGAATGAGTCAACTTAAGAACAGGCCCAGGCAAAATGGAGAGGCTTTTGCTTTATGGCTCCTGACAGTAAAGATAAGACAAATGCCTGAAATCATGAGAGTGTAAGAAACCATGTGTTAATTTGACATTGCAAGTACTTATTTATATAGACAATATATTTCTTTAAAGTAAGTAATGAAAAGAATACTAACAAATAAGGAAAATATCTTGTCCTTATTAATAATTCTAAGCTTGGAGTAAGTACTGTGCTTATTCTAAAACAAACAAACAAAAACATACTTGAGTGAATTTACAACCTATTTCTCAAATTCCAGCTTAGTATCAGAATATCTGATTAATATGAAGATAAATATCTGAATCATATAAGCATTAAGAATTAAACAACATAAGCAATTGCTATTATTTCTATTAATATTCTCTCAATTTTACAGACATTTTGTTTTGCATTCTTCATTTAAAAAAAATCAAATTCACTGAGATATAATTTGAAGCACTGGAAGTGTTCATTTTAAATAACTGGTGACAAAATAGGCAGCACCATAATAAAAAGAGCTTTTCATCACCAGAAAAATGCCTTCATCCACTTCAGAATCAACCCTACAACTTTAGACTTCTAACTACTGACTGGAGGTCTGATTCCATAGTTTGCATTTTCTAAAGGTTTATAAATTGGTATGATCATAGTAGGATGTTTCTGGAGCTAACTGTTCAGTATAATTGTGTGTTGTTTAATGCACTTATCTACATATACACCAGTAGTTTGTCATTTCTGTACTACGTGGTATTCCATTATATAAAGCTGTCAACACATTTATTTATATTTCCATTAATTTGTTGTAGATATTCAAGTTGTTTCCAGTTTGGACCTGATATGAGGATATTTAAAGTACATAACCTTGTAGAATTCTTACAAAAATATTTTCATTTTTGTGCTGATATATGAGGTAAAATTTTTTTTCAAGGACAATTGTAATAAACTCCCACAAAATGGGGAGATTAAATATAATATTTCAAAGATTTTTAGGCTAGAACAGAACAGGAAGACATCATCAAGGCTGACTCTTTCTGGAGGCTATGAGGAAGAATCTATTCCATGTTCTTCCAAACACAATGTATACTGGAAGTCTAGCTTATAGAAACATCACACTGATATCTCCTCCCTCTAAGTCTCATTGTGAAAAGCTTCTATTCTTGTACAGACATCAGTTACCCTGCAGTCCAAACCCACATTAGTCTAGTGTAACTTGATCCTCTCTTAACTAATTGTACGTGCAACAATGGAATACCCAAATAAGGCCAGAGTTTGAGGTAGAGGCTTTAAGACTTCAACTAGCGGGTCTGAAGGGACAAAATTCAATCTACATTAGGTGGTAATGAAGGCGAAATAGGAGAAAGCTAGCTTTGTTTAGGTAGTTTCAGTTAGAAAAAGAAGTTCAAAAGAAAAAACACGAGGAGATGTCACCCTACATACCAACCTGCCTTAACATGAATGGTACTTGCATACCTGAGTCTGGTGACAGCGTACATTTCAATCAACTACAAAGGCTATTCCAGCCCCTCCTTTTCTCTCTCTGGATTCCCTCTCATCTCTGCTTGGATGCACTTGAGTGGCTTCCCCTCTTACCCAGTCTGGCTGGGTGGTGGAGGTGGGGAGAACAAAATGCTGCTGCTTGGTCTGGGTAGTTCTTCTGCTTGCCTCTGCTTTATAGTTTGTGGTAACTTCTCACTTCAATTACATGTATGATTTTCCTCTGGTCTCTGAATCTACCACATGCATATTTCCCTTACACTTTAGATCTAACACATGGGTGCTTTCTCTAATTCTAGGCTTATACAATTTCTCTAAACTTGGGATAACTGTGAGTATAACTCTCTTTACTACTAATTTCTCCTCTAGAATTCTTGGTCTCTGCTTTGATATTTTCTCTCTGCTATTCCTTAAGTCACCATTTTCCCTCTTAACTTTCTTTCATGGGAAATTTCAGTGTGGATACCATGGGTGTTCCTTCTAAGTATCCCTTCACAAGCTCCTAGATTCTATCTGCCATGTGTGTATGGTTGTGTCCAGCCCTTTCTCTTAAGTGAATCTCAGGAGTGTGCTGTGTTTTCCACATGAGTGCATGTGTCCTGCTTTCCCTGTGCTTATGACTCTGCTCTAGCCTTCTTTCTAGATCCCAATTTGCCTGAAATAAACCCCACAATTTGTCATTGCTCCCTAAATAAACTTAATAATTCATAATTTATCCATCTTGAGTTGAGTTTTACTAATTCTCTGTGAAAAATAGGGCAAGGCCCAAAATTGGAGTTCATAAACTTGGGGAACCTCTCCTGAGTCCCCAAATCCTGCACCAGTATAGTGAGCATAAGTTCAACTTTTTTACTGTTAAGCTTTTTATCATTTTATTGCTTCTTACAAGTTCCATATTTTCCAGATCTTTGCAGAAGGTATTCTGTTTTAGACTCTAATTTTAGCAATTCTCATGAGAGTGTAGTGAGTTCTTATTGTTATTGCCATTTTCATTTCCTTGGTAATTAATACATTTTAACATATCTCCATGTAGTATAAGGACATTTGTATATATTATTTTTCTTATTTAAAATTGAGTTTTTTCTTATTGAATTAAAAAATTTCTTCCAATATCTGTCCTCTGAACATGTGCACATATTTGTGTGAATATGGATACATGTGCAGTGTGCATGTATGTAGAGAAAGTAAGAAAAAGAAAATTTTCTCATCACAGTTTGACTTTTCATTTTTATGATGTTACATCTGGAAGAACACTAACAGTTTTGCTTCATTTTTTTGAAATTCAAGTTATTAAAATGCCTGTGATGCTTAGTGCTTATGTGTATAACATACAAGAACTGTCTAGTCAAATTAATGAATAATTTCCCCTCTTTCTAGTAGAAGTTTTGTAGGTCAAGTTTCTAAGTTTAGGTTTATGTCATTTTAAAAGTGTGTATTTGGGCTGGAGAGATGGCTTAGCAGTTAAGCGCTTGCCTATGAAGCCTAAGGACCCCGGTTCAAGGCTCGATTCCCCAGGACCCACGTTAGCCAGATGCACAAGGGGGCGCAAGCGTCTGGAGTTCGTTTGCAGTGGCTGGAAGCCCTGGCGCGCCCATTCTCTCTCTCTCTCTATCTGCCTCTTTCTCTGTCTGTCACTTTCAAATAAAAAAAGTGTGTATTTCTCAGCAATGATGTTTTTTTTATTTTTATTTTTGTTTTCTAAAGTATGGTCTCACTTTAGCCCAGGCTGACCTGGAATTCACTATGTCGTCTCAGGGTGGCCTCGAATTCATGGAGATCCTCCTGTTTCTGCCTTCTAAGTGCTGGGGTAGAAGGTGTGCACCACCATACCCAGCTTGCCAAACATAACTGATGCCTTTTTTTTCTTCATTGCTAGCTGTTTCTCTACCATTTTTGAAAAGAAAATTTTTCTAGAGAATTATCTTAATACTTTTGTTATAAATCAATTTAGCATGCAATATAGTTCTATTTTCAAATGCCATTCATTTCTATTGATTCATGTGTTTACACTCATGCCCACACAGCACTATCCTTATTGTGGAAGCATTCGAGTAAATTCTGTAATCATGAGAAGTAATTCCTACAAGCTTATTCTGTGTCACAACTGTTTGGAATATTTTAAAAGATCTTTTGCAATTTCATATACTTTTTTAGATCTATTTATCAGTTCCTGCATTAAGAATTTTCTGAAATTGAAATGAAATTTAATTTACTCTGAGGGCCATTTGGTAGAAAATTGTTATCTTTATTAAATACTTTGAGAACTGTGAGATACCTCAATAAGATTTTTAATTTAAACAACATTTTGTAGGTTGCATTAAACATGATTTATATATTTTTTATTAAATGCATCCTAAAACCTGTACATTGAGGCAACATTTTTCAATAATTTTTCTAAACTTGAAATATATTTTTAAAAAGCATTCCCGTTGTTATTAATGTCATTAATAAACTTCTAACCCAGCCCCAGCAAAGCTCTTTTTCCCTTACAAGCCAAACCACACAGTCCTTAGTTCTTACTGCATTCAGGCCTTTCAACTTTAACCAGAATGGCCCATCAAGCTGTACTTCCAAGGCATCTATTAGGCCAAAGTTTCAAATCTTTCCACATTCTTCCCTCAAATCAGTTCCAAATGACCAAAGCCACAGGCAGGAATCTAGCAGTAAAAACTCCCCAGTACCAATTTACTGTTGCAGTGAGCTTTACAGTGAGCTGCCAGTAAATACCCAACCAAGAACAGCTTGTTGATGAAAAGGGTTTATTTTTGCTTGCAGACTCCAGGGGGAACTCCATGATGGTAGGGAAAACCAATGGCATGAGCAGAGTCAGGACATTACCTCCTGGCCAACATCAGATGGACAACAGCAGCAAGAGAGTGTGCCAAACACTTGAAAGGGGAAGCTGGCTATAATACCCCCAATAACACATCATCTCCAGGATCTCCAATTCCCAAATTGCTACCAGTTGGGGACCTAGCCTGCAGAACACAGAAGTTTTTGGGGGATACCTGAATCAAACCATCACAACATTGTATCTTTTATACTGCTTTACATGTACATATGCTTGGAAAAACATGTTAGATTAAATTAGAAAATGCCATTAAAATATGCTGAAAAATATGTTGAAAACCATAGACCCTGGGGGAAAGCCACTATAATCGTTTCATTATATGGTCATGCTGTTCCCCTTCAAAATATTTGTTTGTCCCCATAGATTAGTGTTGGTCACATCTTTGGTCATAAAAGCTTCTTTTTGTATATGGTGGTAACTTTTGGGAAAACGCAAAACTCATAAAAGTCTTGAGGATAAGTAAAGGCTGAGTGATCAGTGCCGAATGAGACTCCTTCACTAAATCATCTAAGACTCAGGCAACATTGCAGATGATAGGGAGGAAAGTTTTTAAAAGCCTGAGAAGGGAAGAAAGTATGTTGGAAGCAATATCTTGAGACATGAAGTGAACATTATAGTATAACCTTATAGTAGTTGTCTAATAAAAATTGAGCTCATCAACATTCTGAAACGTATGATGGAGGAGGGTAACAAAAAGTTATCAAAACAGAAAAGGGTCTAGTTGGAAAGGAGTATTTCATGGAAGGAAATGTCTGAAGGGGGACAGAAGAAGGGATTTGAAAGACATTATGAAAAAATTACATCATGTATGAAAATATTCTATTAAAACATTTAAAACTATGTTGAAATATCCACAGAAAATTCTTATAACAATTATGGCCATACAATTATTTCCAATGTAGGGAAAAACTTTGATTATATCACATTTCCTTCTTTGTGAACCATAGTTAGAAATACTGTTCTGGTCAATGACAACCAGAACCTTCTTTTACCTTCTATGAAATTCTCAAAATAATGTCATACCCTCCTTTATATTTGAAAAACAGTTTTGTAAACATTTTTTCCAAATGCATTCTACACTTTTTTTTTTTTTGCTTGCTTTGTCATTTTTTCTTGAGAGATGACATAGTGTTGTAATTACCTTCACTTTTGCTGGGACAAACTGACAAAAGCAGAAGATAGGAGGAAAGAGTTTATTTATTTATATTTTTGCTTATAATATAGAGGCAAAGCTGCATTATGGCAGGGAAAATATGGCAAAGCAGAGGTTGGGCATCACGTCTTGCCACCATAGGTGGATGATAGCAGTAAGAGTTGCACTATCACACTCTAAAGTCAATCCGCAGCAACACATCTCTTATAGCAAGGTGCTAATTCCCAGGGTGCCATCAGCTGGAAACCAAGCATTCAGAACACATGAAGCTACAGTGGCCATCTCATTTAAACTACCACATTACAACCCTGGTCACTCTAGACTTATGATCATCTCATGATGTAAAATTCATTCAGCCCAACTTTAAAATTCCCTATATTTTATAGCAATCGTAGTATCATTCAGAAGCGCAAAATTCAAAATCTTAGCTGAAATTTAACAGTCTCTTAATTGCTATCCTATAAAATCAAAGTATAAATTAGATACACATAATGGCAGTTTCCACTGCAAAAAGAAGGCATAGCCAGAAGGGGGAAAAAAAAAAAAAAAAAAAGGACCAAATGCTAGGTAGAAAACAAGCAGGATAAAATATCAAATCCTACAGCTCTGTGTCTGGCATCTGGGACCTGTGATGAAATCTCTGTGGTCCAAATTTTGCATTTCCAGTATCAGCTGCTTGGTGTCTGGTTAGATTAATCAGAGCAAGAAGAAGCAGCTTTCCTTGGTGGCCACCTCATATTCCTGGCATCTCCTAGAGTCTACTGCAACCTATGATTCATCCATGCAATAGCCCTTCAAGGCCTATAATTAGAGACTATGACCTTATTCCATATCATGAAGGTGTAACTCAAGAGACACAAAAGTTAAAACTAGTGGAATATGGTTTCAGAGCCTGAATTTCACTCCTTAGACACTAATGATATCTATAGATAGCGTAGACAGTTCTTGAAATTGTTTGTGGTGAAGAAGCAGGAAAAGTTTCTAGTTGTGTTGACTAGAAAGCCAAAGTTTCCTTGCTATGCTCAAAGGAATGCTGTAGCTGCAAGATGTAAGGAGAATCATTTGGTCTAGCAATCAAAAAGTGTTCACTCATAGTATCCCTGCCAAAAAAACATAACCTGAATATAGTCATGTAGAAATATCAGACAAGCCAAACTGAGAGACTCTATGAAATAAATGTTCTGTACTTTTCAAATGCCAATGTCACAATACAAAAATTGAAACAGTGTTCTGTACTAAATGAAATGAAATGGATTTGACAAGTAAATTTAATTCATGCTTCTGATCCAGTTTTTCTCCTTTCTTTTGTTGTAAAGAGCACTTATGGAACATTTAATGAAATTTTAATACATTAACAAAATCATAAATATATATCTTTTAACTTATTGTGATTATATATTATGGTTATATAAAAAAATCTTTGATTTTAGGAAATGTGTACTGAAGGATTTTGCATAAAGGAAAAATAAAATATATACTTTCCTGTAAATTAGTTCAGAAAAGTGATAAAATGCACTATCCTACAGATGTGAAGAAAATGATGATATAATATTTCAAAATATTAATATTTTGGGTATCACAGCATAAATATGAGGACTGTGATGGTTTATATTTAATGTCAACTTGACAGGACCTAGAATCACCTGTAAGGACTTACGTAGATTGCGTTAGCCCTTGTGCAAGTCTGTGAGATATTATCTTGATTAGGTTAATTAAGACAGGAAGGCTCCATTTTACCTGTGGGCAGCACCATTCCATGGATTGGACTATATTAAAAGGATCCAGCTAGCTGAGCAGCAGCATTCATCACTCTCTGAATCCTCAGAATGGGATGGATGTAGCCACTGTGTCAAGTCCCTGCTGCTAAGTCTTCTCCACCATGATTAACTATAGCCAGCACCTGTAAGCTGAAGCAAACCCTTCTTCCTTTAAACTAATTTTGCCAGGTATTTTGTCCCAGCAACAAGAATATAACTAATACAAGGACTTTTACTTAATGTTTGTTACATTTTCGTACATCTGAAACTAGTTCACAATAAACTCAAAACCTAGTCAATGACATGTCAGAAAAATCCATAGTAATTTAGAAAGCAAAATATGTTGAGAGTACCTCTGGACTTGACAGAGCTAAGTAAGAGCAGACCCTAAGCTCAAAACTACCACAGTAGAAGGAAAGGATAAGTTTGATGGTTAATCTTGATTACAAACTTGACTGAATCTAGAATCACCAAAGATACAAATATCTTGCATGTCAGCAAGGAGTCTTCAGTTTATATTAATTGAGATTTAAAGATCCACCCTAACTGTGGGTGATGCCATGCCATGGGCTGGGCTCCTGAACTGAATAAAAATAAATACGCTAGTAGACCTTCAGAATTCTTGCTTCTTCCCAACTATAGAATGAATGAGACCAGATGTCTCATCCTCCTACTGCTAGGATTTCCACTCCATAATAGACTGTACCTCAAACTGTAAGCCAAAATAAATCCTTCTTTTCTAAAGCTGATTTTTTTTTCATGCATTTTGCACAGAGATAAGCAAAACAACTAACATTCAGTCAAGGAAAGGGGTAGGCACTTCAAAGTACAGGGAATGCTGATAATGTCCTAAAAGTTCACAAGGGCAGCTTCCTTCTGATGCTAGTTTGGTATCTAGAAATGTAAGGAGGTGAGACTGAAACATATTTAGCATCAACAAGAAGATGTTGGTTTTACATTAACAAGAGAACAACAAACCACTAACATGATAAAACCCAAGTTCTCCCTGCCCAGCAGTCTTCCCTTCTCAGTAGGCAGGAAACATCTAAAGAACTTTATCTCAGTTAAAGAAAATGAAAGAGCCCACAACTTCTCACTATGGAAATTAGAGCTTTTAATAGTTTTGTTTTCTGTTTCATTGAAGTGAATGTCATCTGCTTTTCTTGAAATTTTGATTTTATGCTACTCATATCTGATAATTTTGGTTTCTCACTCATAATTAAAAAACATTTTAGTGGGGTGTGGTGGTTCACACCTTTAATCCCAGCACTAGGGAAGCAGAGATAGGAGGATCACCATGAGTTTGAGGCCACCCTGAGACTACACAGTGAATTCCAGGTCAGTCTGAGTTAGAGTGAGACTCTACTTCAAAAAATCAAAAAAAAAAAAATTGTTATTTACATATAAAAAGGTAATTTAGTAATAATTCATTATTTCTTGGTTATTTTCCAATAGAGTTGACTGTGATTTAAACTGTTTTAAAAGTAAATTCTTAAAAAAAATAGGTTGTTAATTTATTCATATTATATAAAATGATTTCTATGTGTAAAGCAGTATTTCAGGACCTCAGGATATGGCACTAAAAAATGTGAAAAATTGTCACTGAACTCACACTGTAGAGAGAAGATGAGAAATATTATTAGTAAAGTATACTATGCACTGACTCATAATCCATGCCAAGGAAAAATAGAAATAAATAAATAAATCATAGGAAGAGTAATGTGTGTCCCAGTTTGAGAAGGCTTGCAATTTGAATAAAATTGTTATCCAACAAGTGTTTTCAAATGTGATTGGTTTCCTGGGAGAAAGAATTCAAAGCTGATCTCAGACCTCACAGAGTATCAGGAAAAACCAGTTGGTAAGAGCACAGTGAGTAGAGCCAAAGGGTAGTCTCAAGAAGAGGACAGGGAAGGCTCAAGAATGAGTGCATGCCCTGAGAGTCTTGGGATATAGGTTTTTATTCGGGTTTGATCTTTGTGGGAACTGAAGTATATTCTGGAATTGGGAGGCATTCTCCTAGAAATGGACCCATGCATCACCCAGGCCAACCAGTGGGTTTTTATCACTTTCTCAATGTTGTCAGTCAATTGTTTAGCAGTCTCTGCTAATCTCCCACATCAGCATGTCAAAAGAATTCTCTAAGAGTTAACCTTTGAAAACACAGAATAGAGGTGTGTGAGCCAGTTAGGTGACTATCACTCCTTTTTAAAGGAATAGAAAGTATAAACACCAAACACCAGGAAGACACAGTGCATCTCATGTTTGAAGACAGAACAACAAAAGGATAAAGGGATCAAAATCCTAGAGGGTTTTAAGCATGGTCTCACATGACATACAAACTAATGTTTTCCATTGCAACAGATAAGAATTTAGAGCAGCAAAACAATGCTATGTATTGAATTCAACAGAGTACTTTATTGAAATTATGAAGAGAACCAGGGACAATGGTAGTAGTAACAATGGCAAGAAAAGAATCATTGATTAGTTTCTGATGTTAATATGGAGGTTGACAGGGTGGTGTTATGGACCAGTACAGTTTCCATGTAAGCACTGGGGATCTGTCTGTGTTTTGAAAACAAAACCAAGATTACTAATCTCATGTAGCATATTAGTAAAAGTGAGGAGTCAGGGTAATTCTGAAATCTTGTGCTGAGCAACCAGAGTAGTGGAAACCTCATTTACAGAACTGGAAGGCCAGAAGAACTCAGTGCTTTTTGAAGGAAGGCCACATGTCAGTAGTCCACTATTAAATGTGACAGAGTGATTCTGTAGGATCAAACCCAGGGCCTCGTACATTCCAGGCAAGCAGCTTTAGCATCAGACCTCAGGTGTGATAGAATAGGTAGCCATTTGATATCCAGGTGAGGAGCGCAAATTATGTGGTTAGTACAAGATTCCGAGGTTTAGAAGAGACTTTTTGGTAAAGAAATAAAATAAGACTCAGCAGCAGTTGGATGGCACTTAAGCATATGCTAAGATGAGATCACCCAGAGAGTGAATGTAAATAGCACTAAGATGAATGCCAAGGACAAAGCCTGCCATCCTCCAGCATTTAGAGACCAAGAATATAAAAATTAATAGAAAAAGACTCAGGGTAGTCCAAGAGCCAAGAGCAAAACTGGGTGGTTGCCTTTGGTGTCTTACAAACTGTATTTGTCAGGGTTTCAGGGTTTACTAGAGAACCAGAACAAATAGGGTATGTGTGTGTGTGTGTGTGTGTGTGTGTGTGTGTGTGTGCGCGCACGCGCGCGTGTGTGTCTTGGGAGAGAATGAGAGAGAGAGAGAGTGAGAGAGAGAGAGAGAGAGAGAAACACACACACACACACACAGAATGAGAGAGAGAGAGAGAGAGAGAGAGAGAGAGAGAGAGAGAGAGGGAGCAAGCGAGCTTATTTTAAGAACTAGGCTCACACAGTTGTAGAAGCAGGAACATCTGAAATCTGAAGGGTAGACCAACAGGATGTAGACCCAGGGGAGAGTTGCTGCTGATGCTCAAGTGTGTCTGTAGTCTGGAGGCAGAATTTGCTCTTGAGGGGTTTTGAGGGAGGTGGTATTTATTTATTTATTTTTCATATAGCCTTCAACTGATTGATGGTGCCTGCATTATGGAGGGCAGTCTGCTTTACTCAAAGTCTACTGATTTAAATGGTAATCTTTCTAAAATAAAAATAGGGATGGAGAGATGTCTTAGTGATTAAGACACTTTCCTTTCCTGCAAAGCCAAAGGACCCAGGTTCAGTTCCCCAGGACCCATGTAACCCAGATGCACAAGGTGGCATGTATATCTGGAGTTTGTTTGCAGCAGTTGAAGGCCCTGGTGCACCCATTTTCTCTTTCTCTGTCTCTCTCTAAAATAAACAAAAATTTAAATAAATAGATAAATAAATAAAAGAGAAGAAAAATACCTTCTGCATTACAAAGCACCTCACATAATTTAACCATCTCTAAAGTCAATTAGAGTGTCAGAGGTAAGACTGAAACAGCAAGGTTATGATATGCTGCAACTGGTAAAATGAGATGAGAACTTAACCATATACAGACCACTGGAATTAGCACATGTTGGTGTAGCTCACAGCATGGATGGCAGAGTCTCACTGGAGAGAATTCCAAGGACACGGGAAGAGAGATACCAGACAGAATAAGAACAAATTTCTCTTTTGAGTTTTAAACTGATATAAATGGTACAGTAGTTTGAATTGCATTGTCATGAAAAGTATTTGCTTTTTGATGAGGGAAAACTAATAATATATCTGTTGAGGTTCTGGAAAAAAAGACAGAGGAGAAATTAGTATTTGGAATAGTGAGAAGGAGAGATAGGCTAAAAGTTGAAGAAACAGTGCACAGGCACATTGATATGGTGATGTGCTCACAGATTACAAAATTCTCATCTTATACTTCTGATTTTAATTAACATACAAAATAACCAGCATTTTCATACATATTTAATTTTGGCTGATTGTCTCTCTCCCCTTTCTGCTTTTTCTCAACTCCCTGCTCCTTGTCCCCACTGTACCCTTCTGAGCCCATTATTTGTATCTTGTCTCATGGGCTCCTTTCTATTTTCTTGGGTTCTACTCCATTTCTGATAGGGCTTAGGAGGAATGTAGCCCTCATTTTGTTGACAACTAGTCTGAGTTGTGGCCTCTAGAAGAATAAACAAATATCTGTGTGGCTTGACAGAGCTGATGAGCACAGAGGTTTTGTACATCAGAAGGCAGAGTATGGGAGCTGAAATCCACAAAGTCCTGGCTCATGTTAAGTCATCAAAATGTCAGAAGCCATGTTGGGTTCCTTTTAGGTCTACTTCAGTGATAGATCCTCTGGATCCCTGGATCTCTGGTTTGGTAGGAGCTAGGTGTCCTCAGTGTCTGTCTTCTTCAACCTTATGCTGATATTAGGTAACACAATGCACGATCCACAATCTCCATGTGGATAGCCAGCATCCCCAATGAGGAGGGTCCCTTTGAAGGGGAGACAGAGATGAGGGTAAGGATGGTACAAACATGCTGTTTAAATACTGAGTATGTGTATAACTAATATAAATAAATAAATAAATAAACTAAAGGTCAAAAGCCTACCAGGAACCCCCCCCACACATACATACATTCAAAATAACCCATCCAATCCACTGTGACTTGATATTTAATTTACACTCCCAAGGGTATAAAAATCCCTGATCCAAGTCACAATGTGGCTATCTACTCAGGACTCCTATCAGTTTTGGAGCTGTTCTGCTTCACTGTCACTTTCTGCTTCACTTTCATTTTTTCCCTAATAAACTCATGTTTAATTTGCCCTTCTGCCATATCCAAACTCATCATTCTTTGTGGATCACAAGACAGAGAACTCAAGAGCCACGGGCTTGGGAGTTTAGTAACTGTTGAGTGATCCAAACTCTAACCCCTAAGCTAAGACTGTCCTAAGCTGAGAAAGTCTCCTTTCTCAAAATATGCAACACTTCCTCTCATATAACTTATATAGCAATTAAAAGCTAGGATCTGCACAGGAGAGAGACCATCATCTTTCTCATCCTGGGTTATTTATTTAATAACATTTTTTCAGTTCTATTCATTTTTTTTTGCAATAGTCAAAATGACATTTTTTTTATCTTTCTTTACAGCTAAATAAAATTCCATTGTGTATGTGAACCAGATTTTCATTATCCATTCATCAGTTGATAGACATCTAGGCTGCCTCCATTTCCTAGCATTGTGGAAAAACAGCACTGAACATGGATGAGCGAGTATGTCAGTGGCAGGATATAGAGTCCCTTGGTTCTATGCCCAGGAGTGGCACAACTGGCTCGTATGATAGGCCTATTTTCAATCTTCTGATAAGCCTCCACACTGATTACTATAGTGTCTTCCCCTGTCTATGTTTCTACCAAGAGTAAATAAAGATTTCTCTTTTCCCCTATTTGTTCCAGCATTTGTTGTCATTTTTTTTTTTCTTGATTAAAGGTATTCAGGCAAGGGTGAGAATAGAATCTCAAAGTAGTTTTCATTTGTTTCCCTGATAGCTAAAGATGTTGAATGTGTTCTAAGTAGCTATTGGCTATATGCATTTCTTTTCTTTACCTTTCTGGAACTGCCTGCTCATTTATTTGGCCCTTTTCTTGATGGGCGGTTTCATTTATTTTTGCAGTTCTTTATATATTCTAGATATTAACCCCTTATCTGTAGTATAGTTGGCAAAGATTTTCTCTAATTCTGTAAGCTCCCTCTTCACTCCATTAATTATTTCTTGTGCTGTGTAGAAGCTTTTTAATTTCATGTGCTCTTGTGTGTAAACTCCTGCTGCTGTTTCTGTGCTATTAGGTTCTATGCACAATGTTCTGGCCTATCCCTATATCCTGAGAGGTTTACATATCAAATCCTTTCTCTAGGTTTGGGAAATTCTTTCCTATAACTTCATCAATTCATTGTATTGGCCAATTTATCTATATTCTTTCCACTAACCCATGAATTATTAGCATTTATTTCTTGAATGTATTCCAAGATGTTTTTGGAAGTTTTGATCATGTCTATTGGTCTCTGTATATATCATTTTTATATGTCTGCATGTATTGTTTATATATGTGTGTATCTATCATTGTCCTACCCTTGTCTCCTGTCCTTGAGATTTGTTTCTCTGCTTGGTCATGTCTGTTGATATTTTTTGCATTGTGTATATATGCATTCATAAGTGCAGGTGTGTATCCATTTATATACTTGTGTATGTGGCAGACACAAGACAACATCAAGTGTCATTCTTGTGACACTAAGCAGGCAACACTGGCTTTACAGTGATTCCAAAATATCTCTATTAGGCCCTGGGATAACATGTGGTCTCTTCCACCCAAACCCCTGGTCTCACAAATGCTATGGCTGATCTGTCATCGTCCCAGACTTGTATATGATTATTTCTCTTTCTCAGGAAAGAGAATGGACCAGATTTATCACTTTGCAGCTCATGCAGAGTGTGTTTTGCTATGTGCAGGGACCTCCAACAACTTCAGTTCTCCCTTGTTTATGTTATGCAATTCTTAAGAATTTTATTTTTGAGTTTTCATTTTGTGATGTTCAGTGAGGAAAAATGGAAATGTCTGTTAGATCAATATATATATTCTTGTTACCTCATTCACAATACAGCCTAAATGATGCTCTTGAACACATGAAATTCCAGCAGACCCACAATATGTAGGAATTGACAAAGATTCAAAACATTTATAAGGTCAAAAAAAATTACACAGGGACTTCTGGCCAAGATGGCGACCACCTAGCTGCACTGAAAATCCTGGGGAAAGAAAGGCAAGATATTACGGGTACATAGTGGCTTTTAGGGGACAGAAATCAGGAAGGGCACAGAGGCGGGGGAACAGGGAATCGCGGATCCCCTCATGGGCAGGTAGCCACGCCTCACCCCAAAAAACCACCCTGTTCACAGCACTGCCACTGCCTGCTGCTGCTACGCCGGCGCAGGCACACCTGCCACTGCATGCCTGATTGTTCCCTGCGTGCGGAAGCTTAGACTGCTCCGCACTTTCTTCCACTCGCCCACTTAATGAGCGAGCCCGGTCCCACAGCAGGTGCCACGCAAGCTCAGACTGTGTCTCTCGCTTGTGCCAACTCAGGTGCCTCCACATATTTAGGAAGATTGACATAATTCCCTGCATGATATCAGATCACAATGCTATATTGCTAGAAATCAACAACAAAAGACCCACCAAGAATCCCAACGGCACCTGGAAACTGAACAGCACACTTTTAAACAGTAAATGAATAGTGGATGAAATAAAAAATGAAATTGCAAAATTTCTGGAATTGAACAACAATGAGAACACATCGTACCAAAACTTATGGGACACAATGAAGGCGATCCACAGGGAAAAGTTCATAGCACTCAATGCCTTCATAAAAAAGACAGAAAGGTCCCAAATCAATGACCTAATCATCCACCTAAAGGCACTGGAAAAACAAGAAAAATCCAACCCAAAGAGCTCCAGAAGGAAAGAAATAATTAAAATCAGAGCAGAAATCAATGAACTGGACACGAAGGAAACAATTAAGACAATTGACAAAACAAAGAGCTGGTTCTTTGAAAAAATAAACAAGATTGACAAACCTCTGGCCAATCTGATCAAGCAAAAAAAGGAGAAGCTTCAAATTAACAAAATTCAAAATGAAAAAGAAGAGATCACAACAGACATAAGTGAAATTGGGAGAATCATCAGGACTTATTTCAAAAACCTCTACTGCACAAAACTGGATAATGTGGAGGAGATGGATAAATTCTTGGATGCATAACATTAACCAAAGCTAAACACGGAGCATATTAATCACCTCAATCAACCCATCACACTCATGGAGATTGAAAAAGTAATAAAAACACCTCCAAAAAAGAAGAGTGCAGGACCAGATGGCTTCTCAGCTGAATTCTATCAAACCTTCATGGAAGAACTCAAACCAATCTTCCTCAAACTGTGCCACACATTTGGAGAACAGGAAAAGCTACCCAACTCCTTTTATGAAGCTAGTATCACACTAATTCCAAAACCAGGCGGAGAGGACACACAAAAAAAAATAAAACTACCGGCCTATTTCCCTGATGAATTTAGATGCAAAGATCCTAAACAAAATCCTTGCAAACCGAATCCAACAACACATCAAAAGCATTATCCACCTTGACCAAGTGGGATTCATTCCAGGAACACAGGGGTGGTTCAACATACGGAACTCTGTCAATGCAATACACCACATAAACAAGGTTAAACATAAAAACCACACGATCATTTTAATAGATGCAGAAAAGGCCTTTGACAAGATTCAACATGACTTCATGTTCAAAACAATGGAGAGAATTGGCATGATTGGTCCAAATCTTAACCTAATAAGGGCAATATACGAAGCTCCTAAGGCCCAAATAATCCTTAATGGAGAGAGACTGGAGGAATTCCCATTAAGATCAGGAACAAGACAGGGTTTTCCACTCTCACCTCTGCTTTTCAATATACTACTGGAAGTCCTAGCTCAAGCAATAAGACAGGAGAAGGAAATAAAAGGGATACAATTTGGAAAGGAAGAAGTCAAGTTAGCTTTATGCACTGATGACATGATTATATATGTAACAGACCGGAGAGACTCCATCCCAAAACTCCTGAAAGTGATTCACTCCTATAGCAAGGTAGCAGGATACAAAATCAATGCACAAAAATCAGTAGCCTTCCTTTATACAAATGACAAAGATACAGAGAAAGAAATAAGGGAGATAGTCCCATTTTCAATTGCAACAACAACAACAAAAAAAATACCTTGGAATAATGTTAACAAAGGAAGTGAAAGATCTATACAACGAAAACATAAAAACACTCAAAAAAGAAATTGAGGCAGACTTGAGAAAATGGAAAGACCTCCTATGTTCCTGGATAGGCAGAATTAACATTGTGAAGATGACAATCCTACCAAAGGCAATATACAGATTTAATGCAATTCCAATTAAAATCCCTACAGTGTTCTTCACTGAGATAGAAAAAATGATCTCAAATTTCATATGAAAGGCAGAAGACCTTGCATTTCCAATCATATTCTCAGCAAAAGAAATACCTCTGCAGGCATCACCATACCTGATCTAAAGCTATATTACAAAGCCACGTTAATAAAAACAGCATGGTACTGGCATAAAAACAGGAGTATAGACCAATGGAATAGACTTGAGGACCTGGACTTTGGGTCAAGCAACTATAGCTACTTCATATTCGATAAAGGCCCAAACAATATAGGCTGGAAAAAAGACAGCATCTTCAACAAATGGTGCTGGACAAACTGGATAACCATATGCAGGAAACTGAAACTTGACCCACACATTTCACCATGCACTACACTCAAGTCCAAATGGATCAAAGATCTCAATATAAGACAAGAAACTCGAATACTACTGGAAGAAAATTTAGGAAGTACTTTCCATGATATAGGAATGGAAAAAGACTTCCTGAACAAAACCCCAGTAGCTCATGAACTTAAACCATCACTCAACCAATGGGATCACATGAAGCTGAAGAGTTTCTTTACAGACAAGCATACAATAAGCAAAGCCAATAGATCACCCACAGAATGGGAGAAAATACTTGTGGTTTATCCCACTGATAGAGGCTGAATCTCTAGAATCTACAAAGAACTCAAAAATCTAAACAGTAAGAAGTCAAACACCCCACTCACAAAATGGGGCAAAGAGCTGAACAGGCATTTCACAGAGGAAGAAATACAAATGGCAAACATACACTTAAGAAAATGTTCATCATCCCTAATCATCAGAGAAATGCAAATTAAAACAACTATGAGATTCCACCTTACTCCAATAAGGATAGCAAACATCAAAAAATCAAATAAAAATAAATGCTGGCAAGGATGGGGAGAAGTAGGAACACTCATCCACTGTTGGTGGGAATGTAGGATGGTACAACCACTTTGGAAAGCAACATGGAGAACTCTGAAAAAGCTGAGTATAGAGATACCAACAGACAGTTATTCCCTTACTGGGCATCTACCCTAAAACCTTCAAACCACAGGCTAGAGAAATTTGCTCAACCATGTTTAAAGCAGCTCAATTTGTAACAGCTAAGAGCTGGAATCAACCCAGATGTCCATCACTAGAAGAATGGATAACTAAGATGTGGTATATCTACACAATGGAATTACAGCAGTAAGAAAAAAATGACACAATGAAATTTGAGGGAAAATGGTTGAACCTGGATCAGATCATTCTCAGTGAAAGTACCAATCACAGAAGAAAAATCGCCACATATTCTCACTCATCTACAGCACCTAACCTGAATCTACCCAAGATACCTTACATACCCAGCAAACATCTCCTAGACTACACACTAGGATGGAAGGGGAGGGAGGGGAGGGTATGGAAGGGGTGGGAAACACAAATCTAGACCCAAACAGCAATGGTACCATAATTTTCTACTTACTAAAAGACAATTAAAATGGCTGATTCTTCACCAGGCCCTTACAGGGAACACCCGAACCACAAGACACTGGAGAGGGTAAGATCAAGACTAACCTTAATCTTCTACATCTTCCCTCCCTCACTTCCCCCCCCCCTCTCTCTCTCTCTTATCTCTAACTCTTGTATATTAGTTATCTTTTTCCTCATTTTCTTAGTGGGCACTGACCTGTAACTCCCAGAAAAAGCATGGGGCTATCATCCACAATGAGCTTTTGATCAGAGAGCCCTACAAGGTTTCCTAAAAGACAGACAGATTTCTGTCAGAGTACTTGATGACCCACCAAAGGCTAGTGGTAAGACCCTACTGCTGAAGACACCTTATGTGATTGACATGCAAATTAGAATGGCATGGCTGGAAGTTGGAAGAGAGTCAGTCCCCAGACAATCAGCGCGTGTAGTGCCAGAAGGTGCTACATGGGCGACTGGGGGAAATTGACCAATATCTGTCAATGCAAGGCATGGTCTAACCTACTTAGCAGCAAATAACTTATTGTGATGCCCACACAAGTGCGGTGGTGGCACACAGACATGGTGGGGAACTAACTGCTCTCAATTTGGCTAATTGATCCCCTCACTGGTATGGGACCCATAGCTGGAGCTGGGAAACAAGTAGAACCATATCCAAACATAAGCCCACTCTCCAATATCAAGGTACCATCAATTGTGGGCTACAAGAGGGCCTACACCTATTAAATTCTCTAAAAAAAAAAAAAGGAAGGGTTATCTCATTTGTCCTGGTGCTAACTTACTCTGCCATTGGAGAATCTGCTTCTCTTTTTCAGATAGATGTAGATCCTAAGGAGAGAGCCACCCCATCATACCTCAAAAGGGCCCCATATGAAACTAAGAAAAAATTTTGAAACTAGCAAGGGGGCTGTTTTCCTGATGAACCGGATACCAGCACAAGGGGGAAGGAGTTCAGCACAGAGAAAAATCATCTCCTACCAAATCAGAGAGCCAGAGCCTCAGAGGCCCCCAACACCTCATCACTGAAGGAGACCAAAAATGAACCCAACATGGCTCAGGGAAATTTTTCGGAAGAGGGGGCGTAAAGAATGTCAGAGCCACATGTTGGGTCATGATATGCAGAGACATTTAACTTACCCATAACTGTGGGCTAACTCCACAATTCATGACCCGTATACCTCAACAACGAGGGGCCAAGGGGTGGGGGCAGGTCATGGACGAGCCTAATAATGGTACCAAACTGACTGTATTTGCTGAATACAAAACTAACTAATAAAGAAAAATAAAATAAAATAAGAAATTACACAGTCCAGATGGTAGCACAAGTTCAGTTTGTGCAAGCACTTGCCTCCTGCTTAGGAAAACAGTGGCAATAAACCAATAAAGGTAAATGAGCAGGGCTGGAGAGATGGCTCAGTGGTTAAGTGCTTTTCTGTGAAGCCTAAGGACCGCGGTTCGAGTCCTGATTCCCCAGGACCCACGTAAGCCAGATGCACAAGTTGGTGCATGCATCTGGAGTTCTTTTGAACTGGCTGTTGGCCCTGGCATGCCCATTCTCTCTCTGCCTCTTTTTCTCTATGTCTGTCATCACTCTCAAATAAATAAATAAAAATTAAAAAAAATATTTTTAAAAAGTAAATAACCAAAGAATACTATTATATCTTTCTATACCTATGCTACTTCTCTGTCTTGGCTCACTTTTCCCACTGATAATTGTGACATGAAGCAGAAGTAGAAGACAGAACAACCTACAGTTCTATTTTCTGTCAAGCCTTCCTTACTCAAAAGGAGTACATAGGTAGAATTTAGGTTGCATATTTACTTAGCAGGAAGCAACAAAAAAACAGTTGATTCAATCTTGTGTATTATTTCTATAATTCTAGTAAGAACAAAATGTATATGCATGAACTGTAAATACATAAAAAGAGATTATGCATGTGGGTTGAATGTCCTTATATTTGTGTTTGAAACTATCATTCTATGATTATAAACAAGTGATAGAATTAATGTTTATTGTTACATTTTTAATTTCTCTTTACATAGCATATCATTAAGTACTAAAGTTAACAACAACAAAAACCCCAACACGTTATTTTGAAAAGACTGTAGAAGGAAAAAGCTTTGTATCTTACTGGGTTTAATGACTATTTTTCTTTTCAACAAGGGCTCTGAGTTTTCATTTTGCACCAGGATCTAAAAATCATGTAGCCAACCATGAAGCAGTAAGTAAATGATTAGCTTAGGGTAATGATGAGGGAAGAGATGTGGAAGTATAAGACAAGAGGAACTGTTCTACAGCCCTTAGCTGAGTAAAACATGGACAGGAGTAGCAAAATAAAATATGATTCTGGCCACCATTAAGAAGCAATTGGAGGTTAATGATCATAGTTGTAAGAGAGGCCAGTCAGCATGACTATATACTCTTTCTAGCCAGTTATTCATGCAGCTGGGGGCAGAGCACAAAAAAAGCTGAGTATACATGGAATGGAATAAATTGATTCTAATCATGCTGTGAAATTTATTTTGAATGAGCTAGAAATTAATTAAGGATCCCCAAAACAAGAATTAAATATGTCCTAATTTGGGGAGAGGTAGCAGGTGGTGCAGAAATTTTATGATAGACACTGGTTATGGTAAGCATGAGGTTAAAATGAGAATATAAAGCTCTGACAGGTAGAGGTGAGAAAGTAGAATCTTAAATCATGAAGTATTAAAGAGTTATGATAGAAAGGATATTTAAAAGAATAATTGTATCTCTAGTATGAAGTCAAAGATACCAGAATAGACATTTTATTGAGTCTAAGATGTCTGCAGTAAGTAGAGCTGGTGATAAATTAATTAGATGAGAACATAAGACACATATTATAGAGGAAGAGAGGGAGAAAAATAACTAGAAGTAACAATAAGAATCAAAGGGAAGACAGAGTCAACTTTAAAATGTGTGACTGGAGGTAAAATTGGCAAAATTGGTGCATAGAGTCATGGGAAAAATCTGGGCCCTGGTTATAGCAAATGGTGGAGACTGTTCCCTAAAAATGGTTTGGGTTTAAATGTTTATCTTGATATTTGACATGTCATAAAAGGCAATGTACAGAATTTAAAGAAAATGATGTGCTCAGAGAACTTATAATAGTAACCATAGAATAAAAGAACAGGTATTCCTAACCAACACATGATGCATCCATACAAAACATCTTGTTAATAATAATAATAATAATAATAATAATAATAATAATAAACACTAAAAAATGGATGGTGTTCACAAATAAGCTACAGCTATTCAGGGAGGGGCTGGGATGGCCTTACAGAATTCCTGGACTGTCTCTTGCATCTTAGTCATGGGGACTTCAATGGAGTACTCCTCTTTCTGCTTCATGGATGAGAACAGGCAGGGAAAGGTTGACATGCTGGGCTTCTCAAGGCAGAATTGCATTTAATTGTCTTCATTGTAGCCATGTTGGTGCAGTTATGTTCTCATTGTTCTTAGGACAAAAGACCTGACTAAAGCAGCTTGTAGGAAAGGGTTTATTTCAGACTTATAGGTTTTTTTTATTTTTATTCATTTCTTTTTGTATGTTTGTTTGTTTGGTTTGGTTTGGTTTTGGGGGGCAGTTCAAGATTAGGTAGTCTCAGGCTGGCCTCAAACTCACAATGCTCCTCCTAACTCTGCCTCCCAAGTGCTGGGATTAAAGGTGTGCACCACCATGCCTGGCAAGGCTTTCAGTTTTGAATGAAAGCTTCATGATGGTGGAAGGAATTGGAACTCTTCACTATGCATCCACAGCAGAGACAGAAGAGCAATACCAGCTGGCTCTGAACACACAGTACGGCTGGACTCCACAATGTGTTATGTTTTCGGTGTCAATCACAGTTCTTAGCTTATATGCTTATTTTCATGTTGTATTCTTTTTCTGTCTTTGGTACTAGAATAATGCTATCCTTATAAAGCAAATTTGGAAGTATATATTCTTCATATTTTTGGAAGGGTTATAGTTCATGCAAACATTTGGTAGAATTGTTAGTTCTCTAAACATTAGGTAGAATACTATTCATTTCAGTTGTGGAGTCATCTGGTCCTGGGATGCTTATTTTTAATGGAAGCTTTTAAAAATAATTATTGATTGAATTTTCTTTCTTATTATAGTTCTGCTGATATTTTCTATTTCTTTATGGTTCAGAATTGTTAGCTTGCATATTTCTAGGAATGTGTCCATTCTATATTATCTAATTTGTTAATATTGGGAAATTTTTATATTATGAGATAATGTATAACAACACTATTTAAAGATACTGTATAGGGATTGGGGGATGGCTTAATGGTTAAGGCATTTGATTGCAAAGCCAAAGGACCCAGGTTCAAGTCCCCAGGACCCACGTGAGAGAGATGCACAAGGGGACGTGGGCATCTGGAGTTCATCTCCAGTGGCTGGAGGCCCTGGTGCTCCCATTCTCCCTCCCTCCCTCTCCCTCTCTCTCTCTCTCTCTCTTTCTGTATCAAATAATTAAATAGGAGGAATTCCAGCCAAGATGGGGACCACCTAGCTGCACTGCAAATCCCAGGGAAAGACAAGCAAGACATCAAGGGTTCACTGGGACTTTTAGGGGAGAACAATCCCCAATAGATTTTCAGGGGGAGGGCACAGAGGGGGGAAAACAAGGAATTGCTGATCCCCTCATGGGTGGGTAGCCCACCCTCCCACCAAGTAGCCCCGTACCCACAGAGCCACTGTGTGCTGATCCCTGCATGCAGAAGATTAGACTGCTCCACCCACCCGCCCTCTTACTGCTCCGGCCAGCACACATTCAGCTAGTCCTGGCAATACCAGGGAATCCCTGATTCCCTCAGGAGCAGGTAGCCAACCCATCCACAGCACAGCCGCGTGCAGATGGATCCCTGCATGTGGAAGCCCAGACTGCTCCACCCACTCACTCACTTACTGCTCCTGCCACCACATGTTCAGCGAGCCCACTCCCACAGCTGCCACACAAGCTCACACTGTGTCTCCCGCTTGTGCCACCTCAAGTTCCATCCCTTACCTGTCTGCCGCATTGGCCATCTGCCATTGTCCTGCGGAGGGGGGGGCACCCACTGCTTCCGGGTCCCAGTGTTCCCAGCAAGATTTTGGGATGCTTCAGTGCTTGGTGCCTCAGTGTCCCTCCTAGCTTGAAAACAGGCAGCTTTGGTGCATTACTGCTTGAGAATTCAGGCAACTTTGGAACCCCTGCCAGGCAGAAGATCAGGCGGTTTGGGCAAGTGAGAGCCAAAGCCCAGGCTGCTTGGCAACTGCCCCAGGCTGCCTCAGATTCCCACTGTGCTTGAGCCCAGGCTGACACACCCACCTACGTGCCCATACACTGTCATGGGCAGACCACAGCACAAAAGAAATAACAGGAAAAATCAAATACAAGAAAGTCCAGTAAGATCACCCAACCTACAGTGAATATATATAACCAAAATAAAGAAGGGTCATTAGGATCAGAACAAAAAATTAAAGCTATGAGCAATGCAACACTGACCAACCTACTGGTAGAACTTGCAGGAAAGCAACAAAGGACCGATAATGATGTGGATGCTGCCATCACTAAACTAGAAATAATAGATAAGAAATTGGAAGGAGTTCAAAAGGAGTTAAGAGATTTGAGGGAGAGTGAAAAAAAAGAAGACCTTAAAAATCAGCTGGCCATGCTAAATGAAGACATAAAGAAATGCAAAGATGAATTCCAAGAATCATCAAGAAAATTATAAAATGATATGAAAAGGGAGCTTGACACATGGATGGAAATTATACATATAAAAGTAGTAGAAAATGCAAATTTAATTGAACAAATCCAAAACTCTCTTAGAAGCGCTCAAGAATAGACTCAGCCAAGTGGAGGACAGAAATTCTGATCTGGAAGACAAGATGGAAGAAACAGTTTGAGAGTTCAAAAATTTCAGTAAGTTCAAAAGTTCCTGTGAACAGAACATGAGGGAACTGTGGGATACATTTAAACGTCCTAATATCAGGATCATTGGAATACAAGAAGGAGAAGAAAATCAGACCAAAGGCATGGAGAACTTATCTAACAAAATAATTGATGAAAACTTCCCCAATCTACTAAAGGAAAGGCCCATCAAGACACAAGAAGCCAACAGAACTCCAAACAGAGTGAATCAAAGGAGAAACTCTCCAAGATGTATTGTCATTAAGACTCTAAACATTGACACAAAAGAGAAAATCCTAAAAGCAGCTAGGGAAAAAACAGCACACCACCTTCAAAGGTAACCCCATCAGAATTACTTCAGACATCTCAATGGAAACCCTGAAAGCTAGAAGGGTCTCAAATGAAACACTGCAAAGTCTAAGAACCTATGGCTTCCAACCCAAACTACTCTACCCAGCAAAAGTATCCCTCATAATAGATGGTGAAAGAAAAACTTTCCATGACAAAACTCAGCTTTACAATTATATGAACACAAAAGCAAACAAAACGAGAGTATTTTAGGAAATTCTCCACAGAGAAGAAACAAATAACCAAACTCAAATGCCTACAAGAAGCAGATCACAACAACCAAACTCAGAGTAGACACAAAAAACTTCAAAGTACATGAAAACATGAACCCATATCTACCATCACAATATGGCAGGGATAAAATCAAATCTCATAGTCATTACCCTAAATATTAATGGCCTTAATTCACCCATCAAGAGACACAAGCTAACAGGATGGATCAAAAAATTAGACCCCTCAATCTGATGCCTTCAAGAAACCCACCTCACCACTAAAGACAGACACCTCCTGAGGGTGAAAGGGTGGAAAACAATATTCCAAGCAAATGAGAATAGGAAACAAGCAGGTGTAGCTATATTAATATCAGATAAAATAGACTTCAAACCAAAAATAATCAAAAAAGACAAAGAAGGCCACTTCCTACTTATCAAGAAAACGATCCATAAAGTAGATATTACAATGATAAATCTGTATGCACCAAACATAGGAGAATCACAGTTCATAAAACAAAACCTACTTGACAATACAACAGAAATAACCACCAACACCATCATAGTTGGGGATTTCAATACACCATTATCAGTAATAGACAGATCATCAAAACAGAAATTCAACAGGGAAGGAAGAGAGCTCAAGAAAACCATAGATCACTTAGACCTAATGGACATCTACAGAACTTTCCATTCCAAATCCACAGACTACACATTCTTCTCAGCAGCCCATGGAACATTCTCTAAAATAGACCATATACTGGGTCACAAAGACTGCCTCTACATATTTATGAAGATTGACATAATTCCCTGCATGATATCAGATCACAATGCTATATTGCTAGAAATCAACAACAAAAGACCCACCAAGAATCCCGACGGCACCTGGAAATTGAACAGCACACTTTTAAACAATAAATGGATAGTGGATGAAATAAAAAATGAAATTGCAAAATTTCTGGAATTCAATGACAATGAGAAAACATCGTACCAAAACTTATGGGACACAATGAAGGCAGTCCTCAGGGGAAAATTCATAGCACTCAATGCCTTCATGAAAAAGACAGAAATATCCCACATCAATAACCTAACCATCCACCTAAAGGCACTGGAAAAACAAGAAAAATCCAACCCAAAGAGATCCAGAAAGAAAAAAATAATTGAAATCACAGCAGAAATTAATAAATTGGAAACCAAGGAAACAATTAAGACAATTGACGAAACAAAAAGCTGGTTCTTTGAAAAAATAAACAAGATTGACAAACCTCTGGCCAATCTGATCAATCAAAAAAAGGAGAAGCTTAAAATTAACAAAATTCAAAATGAAAAAGGAGAAATCACAACAGACATAAGTGAAATTGGGAGAATCATCAGGACTTATTTCAAAAACCTCTACTCCACAAAACTGGATAATGTGGAGGTGATGGATAAATTCCTGGATGCATACCATCTATCAAAGATAAACTCAGATCATATTAATCACCTCAATCAATCCATCACACTCATGGAGATTGAAAAAGTAATTAAAAACCTCCCCCAAAAGAAGAGTCCAGGACAAGATGGCTTCTCAGCTGAATTCTATCAAACCTCCATGGAAGAATTCAAACCAATGTTCCTCAATTTGTGCCACACAATTGGATACCAGGGAAAGCTACCCAACCCCTTTCATGAAGCTAGTATCACCATAATTCCAAAACCAGGCGGAGAGGCCACAAGAAAAGCAAAGTACAGGCCTATTTTCCTGATGAACTCAGATGCAAACTTAGATCCTGAACAAAATCATCCCAAAGTGAATCATCAACACATCAAAAGCATTATCCACCTTGACCAAGTGGGATTCATCCCTGGAACACAGGGGTGGTTCAACATACGGAAATCTGTCCATGTAATACACCACATAAACAAGGTTAAACATAAAAACCACATGATCATTTTAATAGATGCAGAAAAGGCCTTTGACAAGATACAATATCACTGCATGATCAAAACATTGGAGAGAATTGGCATGGTTGATTCATATCTTAACATAATAAAGGCAATATACAAAGCTCCTAAGGCCCAAATAACACTTAATGGACAGAGACTGGAGGAATTCCCATTGAGACAGGGTTGTCCACTCTCACCTCTGCTCTTCAATATAGTACTAGAAGTCCTAGGTGAAGCAATGAGATAGGAGAAGGAAATAAAAGGGATACAATTTGGAAAGGAAGAAGTTAAGTTAGCTCTATTTGCTGATGACATGATTGTATTAGTAAGAGACCCGAGAGAATCCATCCCAAAACTCCTGAAGGTAATTTACTCCTATACCAAAGTAGCAGGATACAAAATCAATGCACAAAAATCAGTAGCCTTTCTATATGAAAATGAAAAAGATACAAGGGAAGAAATAAGGAACATAGTACCATTTTCAATAGCAACAAAAAATAAAACACCTTGGAATAACGTTAACCAAGGAAGTGAAATATCTATAGAATGAAAACATAAAAACACTCAAAAAATACACTGAGGAAGTCTTGAGAAAATGGAAAGATCTCCTATGCTCCTGGATAGGCAGAATTAACATTGTGAAGAAGACAATCCTACCAAAGGCAATATACAGATTTAGTGCAATTCCAATTAAAATCCCTACAGTGTTCTTCACAGAGATAGAAAAAATGATCTCATATTTTATATGGAAACACAGAAGGCCTCACATATCCAAACATATCCTCAGCAAAAGAAATACCTCTGGAGGCATCACCATACCTGATCTAAAGCTATATTACAAAGCCATAGTAATAAAAACATCATGGAGCCTGGCGAGGTGGCGCATGCCTTTAATCCCAGCACTTGGGAGGCAGAGGTAGGAGGATCGCCGTGAGTTCGAGGCCACCCTGAGACTCCATAGTGAATTCCAGGTCAGCCTGGACTAGAGTGAGGCCCTACCTCGAGAAACCAAAAATAAAAAAAATAATAAAAAAATAAATAAAAACATCATGGTACTGTCATAAAAACAGGAGTACAGACCAATGGAATAGACTTGAGGACCTGGACTTTGGGTCAAGCAACTATAGCTACTTGATATTCGACAAAGGCCCAAACAATATAGGTTATAAAAAAGACAGCATCTTCAACAAATGGTGCTGGACAAACTGGATAACCATATGCAGGAAACTGAAACTTGATCCACACATTTTGCCATGCACTACACTGAAATGCAAATAGAGCAAAGACCTCAATATAAGGCCAGAAACTCGAATACTACTGGAAGAAAATTTAGGAAGTACTTTCAATGTTATAGGAATGGAAAAAGACTTCCTGAGCAAAACCCAGTAGCTCACACTCTTAAACAGTCACTCAACTAATGGAATCACATGTATCTGAAGAGTTTGTTTACAGACAAGCATACAATAAGCAAAGCCAATAGATTACCCACAGAATGGGAGAAAATATTTGTGGGTTATCCAACTGACAGAGGCCTAATCTCTAGAATCTACAAAGAACTCAAAAATCTAAACAGTAAGAAGTCAAACACCCCACTCACAAAATGGGGCAAAGTGCCGAACAGGCATTTCACAGAGGAAGAAATACAAATGGCAAACACACACTTGGGTCATGATACGCAGAAACATTTAGCTTACCCATAACTGTGGGCTAACTCCACAATGCATGACCCATATACCTCAACAAGGAGGGGCCAAGGGGAGGGTGCAGGTCACGGATGAGCCTAATAATGGTACCAAGCTGACTGTATTTGCTGAATACAAAACTAACTAATAAAGAAAAAAAATAAAAATTAAAAAAAAGAAAAGAAAATGTTCATCATCCCTAATCATTAGGGAAATGCAAACTAAAACAACTATGAGATTCCACCTTACCCTAATAAGGATAGAAAACATCAAAAAATCAAATGAAAATAAATTCTGGCGAGGATGTGGAGAAGTAGGAACAGTCATCCTCTGTTGGTGGGAATGTAGGATGGTACAACCACTTTGGAAAGCAATATGGAGACTCCTGAAAAAGATGACTATATAGATAACAACAGACTCAGTTATTCCCTTACTGGGTATCTACCCTAAAACCTTTAAACCACAGGCCAGAGAGATTAGCTCAGCCATGTTAGTAGTGGCTCAATTCATAATAGCTAAGAGCTGGAATCCACCCAGATGTCCATCACTAGAAGAATGGATTACTAAGATGTGGGATATCTACACAATGGAATTCTATGCAGCAGTAAGAAAACATGACACAATGAAATTTGAGGAAAAATGGTTGAACCTGGAACAGATCATTCTCAGTGAACTTACCCAATCACAGAAAAAAATCGCCACATATTCTCACTCATCTATAGCACCTAACCTGAATCTACCCAAGATACCTTACATACCCAGCAATAAACTTGAGGACTAGACATTAGGATGGATGGAAAGGGAGGGGAGGGCATAGAAGGGGTGGGAAACACAAATCTAGACCCAAACCCCAATGGTACCATAAATTTCTACTTTCTCAAAGGCAGACCAAATGGCTGAACCTTCATCAGGCCCTTACAGGGAACACCTGAACCACAAGATACTGGAGAGGGTACGATGAAGACTAACCTTAATCTTCTATATGATCCCTCCCTCCCTCTCCCTCTCCCCCACCCCTTCTCTCTAACTCTTGTATATTAGTTGTCTTTTTCCTCATTTTTTCAGTGGGCACTGACCTGTAATTCCCAGTACCAGCATGGGGCTATCATCCACAATGAGCTTTTGATCAGAGAGACCTACATTGTTTCCTAAAAGACAGACAGATTTCTGTCAGAGTACTTGATGACCCACCAAAGGTTAGTGGTAAGACCCTACTGTTGAAGACACCTTCTGTGATTGACATGCAAATTAGAATGGCATGGCTGGAAGTTGGAGGAGAGTCAGTCCCCAGACAGTCAGCGCGTCTAGTGCCCGAAGGTGCTACATGGGTGACTGGGGGAAAATGACCAATATCTGTCCAAGCAAGTCATGGTCTAATGTACTTAGCAGCAAATAACCTGTTGTGATGCCCACCCAAGTTCAATAGTGGCACACAGCCATGATGTGGAACCAACTGCTCTTGATTTGTCTAACTGATCCCCTCAGTGGTACAGGACCCATAGCTGGAGCTGGGAAACAAGTCAGAACCATATCCAAAGATAAGCCCACTCTCCATTATCAAGCTACCATCAATCATGGGCTACAAGAGGACCTACACCTATTAAATTCTCTATAAAAAAAAAGGAAGGGTTATCTCATTTGTCCTGTTGCTAACTTACTCTCCATTGGAGAATCTGCTTCTCTTTTTCAGATGGATATAGATCCTAAGGAGAGAGCCACCCCATCATACCTCAAAAAGGTCCTGGCTGGATGTAAGAAAACTTGGCTAAACAAGCAAGGGTGCTGTTTTCCTGATGAACTGGATACCAGCACAAGGGGGAAGGAGATCAACACAGAGAAATATCAATTCCTACCAAATCAGAGAGCCAGAGCCTCAGAGGGCCCCCAACACCTCATCCCAGAGCAGACCAAAAATGAACGCAACATGGCTCAGGGAAATTTTGCAGCAGAGGGGGCGGAAAGAATGTTAGAGCCACTTGTTGGGTCATGATATGCAGAGACCTTTATCTTATCCATAAATGTGGGCTAACTCAACAATATACCATATACCTCAACAAGGAGGGGCCAAGGGGAGGGTGTAGGTCACGGATGAGCCTAATAATGGTACCAAACTGACTGTATTTGCTCAGTACAAAACTTATTAATAAAAAAATAAAAATAATAATTTAATAAATAAAAAGAAAATATTTAAAGATACTATATAAAAATCAAATATTGTGAGGCCCCTAGGGAAATAGGTATTTCCAAATGAAAGTATTTCACACTTAGTATAGTTTCAAGTCCCATTTTTAGGCATTTGGAGAAATGGCTATTTCAGTATAATCAGCAATTGGGTCGTTAATGTGGAGCAAATAGGAAAGTCCTATGGAAGTGACTGTTCATGAAGATGTAGAATCTAATGTCAGACCAGCTATCAGTCCTTGCATAGAGAGGAACGGTGCCAGGGTGGAATCTGTTGATCAGGTGCAAAACTCAGCATTTAGGCTCTAGAATGTTGTGATTTATCATTGATTCCATCTTGTTCTATGTCTATCCATACCTACCATTATGGAAGGAGAAAGAAAGAGGGAGGGAGGAGGGAGATCAAGAGAGAAATTAGTAATATTTAGGTATTTTGTTAATTTTTAGACCCTTCAGAGTGTAACTGGAATATTATCAAGGTAAAATATAGCCAAGAGCTGGAAAGGTGGCTCAGCAATAAAGAGCAGTTGCTTTGGAAGCCTGAGGGCTGAGGACTCTTGAGATACCACTGAGATTGGATTCCCAGGATCCAAATAAATAGCTTGGTATGGCTGTATGTCTGTATTCCCAATTCCTTAGGGGAGCACAGACCTGGCAATCAACCATGCTTGTTATAAAAAGAGCAAGCTCTGGCATCAGTACAAGACTTTGGCTCAAAGACAATGGAAATTATGCTCAGCTCACACAAGACAGTGCACTATGTACAGATGAGTGCATAGGTTGCCACATGGGCATATCTACATGCATACATCCCACACATCACATACCTGACACACACTAAAACACACACTCACACTAAAACACACATACACACCACAAGCGAAGAATGTAGTGGAATCCCTAAAATTCAATGCCCTTCCAAATAAAATGCTTCAATTATTTGTAGTGGATTCCTCTAAGATAATCTCAATTTTATCTTTAATGAGATATTATAAAGAGAAGAACATAGTTTTGAAGTTGAATTTAAATTCTGCCTGATCTTAATGTTCTCCATTGATAAGAACAAACTCCTTTTTCTGTAGGGATGATGAAAAACTGTAGGAAAACTACACCAAAAATTGCCCTGGCTACACAGGTGCTCAAGTAAAGAGTGAGGTTTTAGACATGTGGGAAAGTATGGTTTCTAGATCTCAGACTAAGTCAAGTACATGTAAAAAGCTTTTGCAACTGTGAAAGTTTCTCTAAGTAATTCTCTCAATTGGTTCACCTCAGGAAATTAACACACCCCAGGACCAATTGAAATTCTCATCAATTAAATTAATTGACTCAGCAGGTTTAGCCTATTTTCTAATGGTGATTATAAAACATTTGTTCACAAAGAACTCCTTAAATCTGTTGAATACCTTACCTAGTCAACTGGTTGTAGGCTAAAACTGAAAGTTGTTCATATGGAGAGCTTTACTAATACCAAACACTCTCCAAACAGGCAAACAGTCCTGAGTTGCTCTCAAGGCATTTGTAGTCAACCAAACTTGGGCTTTGATATTTGAAATGTTTAAAATTTCGGGCTGGAGAGATGGCTTTGTGGTTATGCACTTGCCTGCAAAGCCTAAGGATCCATGTTTGACTCCCCAGGTCCCACATAAGCAAGAGACACAATGTGACACGAGCACCAGGATACGCACACACAGAAGGTGACACACGCATCTGGGGTTTGACTGCAGTGGCTAGAGGCCCTGGTGTGCCAAATTCTTTCTCTCTCTCTCTTTCTTAAAAAATATCAGCTTTTCTACTCTTTATATTTGGGAATCAATATTCTGTTGCAATTTTCAGACTTCTAGTAACATAAGAACTCTTTAATATAAACTGGTATTATTTTAAGCTTTCTGCTCAAATTGAAAGTAATTATTAAGTTCTAACCCAGATTCTTTTACTTTTATTATACTTTTTTGTCAAACAAGGCTTTGCTGATGAAAATTAAGGAAAATGGATGGAAATTAACAGTACAAAGATTGTCAAGTTACAAGTAAACTGTTTGCAACCTATTCCACAATATAGAAAAACAGGAGCACTTCCAAACTCATTCTGCAAAGCTAGCATTACCCTGATCCCTAAACTGAATAAAGACACAACAAGAAAAGAAAATGACAACCCAATTTCCCTGATGAACATAGTGGCTAAGATTCTCAAAAAGATTATTGCAAAGAAAATTTAAGAATACATTAAGAAGGTTTCCCATTATGTCCAAAAGGGATTCATTCTGAGGATAGAAATTTGGGTCAACATATGTAAATTAATAACTGGGTGTAATAATATTGGGTGTAATACACCCAATAAGTAAATATAGAGATGATATGATCATCTCAATTGATGTAGAAAAAAACATTTAACAAAGTCCAGCATGCATTCCTGATAAAATTCCTGGCAAAAAGTTGGAATAAATGGGACATATCTCAAAATAATAAAGACCATGCATGACAAAACCAATAACTAATATTATACTAAATGGGGAAAAACTTCGAATATTTCCTCTATAAACAGGAATGAGGTAAGGATGTCCACTTTCCCCACTTTTATTCAATATTGTGCTTAAAGCCCTATAAAAAACAGTTAAAGTCAAGAGGATATTAAAGGAATAAAAATAGGGAGGAAAGAACTACCCTTATATTCAGATGACATTATTCTACACTTGAAAATCCCAGTAGAATGTATAAAATCTCTGAGAGTTAATGAATAATTTCAGTGAATTTGTGGATAAAAATCTGCATACAAAAATCAGTAGCTTTTGTATACACCAATAATAAACTCACAGAGAAAGAAACAAAGGAAATTATTATCATAAAACATCTTAATGACCTTCCTTTGGGTCTCTTTTTAGAAAAGTACATCATTCCCTCAGGGCATGAGATTTATTCTTATTTTCTGTTTCACTATAGCATTATGTTACTGACGGGGAAATTTAGTTAACTTCACTGTTTCTGTTTTTCATGTTAGCAAAATAAACTTAAAATTAGTATCTACTTGAGAAGTTTCTTGGAAAATTTAAAAAAAGAGGATACTATAAATGTTTTAGCACCTTTCCTGTAGTTGGTGAGCACTTCATAAAAGTGAGCTATTGTCACAAAAAATTAGAAGAGATAAAAGGGGACACGAGGCATTCAAGGTGAAAAGAATATTCTATGCCAAAATATAAAAATGCATATAATGTAACACATGCAATATAATGCCTATTTCCTAAAATGTTTATCATTTATTTATGGAAGAACAGTCAAAATCCTTTCTCCTAGCTTATTGAAATTTAAGCCACATTATCATTGTCCATGGTCATTCTCCTGTGCTCACCAGAGTGTATTGACTGTATTTATCTTACTACTGGAATGCCCATAGATAAACCTTTCCCTCTGGCTAATCCCCTAGCCTCACATAACCATTATCTCAATTTTTGTGAGATCTTATTTTTAGATTACACAAATGTGTGAAGTTATGTGGTGGTTCTTTCCGTAGTGGCTTATATCACTTAGAATAATAATCTCCAGTTTCATCCATTCCTTCACAATGTCAGGATTGCACTGTTTCTTTGCCTGTATAATATCCTGTGACATATGTGAACCATGATTTCTTTTCCATTCATAGCACATAGGCACTTTCTAGTTTCCATTTGCCTACTGTGAACAGGGCTGGAAGAAACGGTGGAGTCTAAATTTCTCATTATCCATTTTTTTTTTTTTTTTTACCCAGAATCAGGACTGATGAATCATAAGGTGTTTCTACTGTTAGTTATTTAGTATTTTATTTATTTATTAGGGAAAGAGAGAGGGAAAGGCAGATAGAGAGAATGGGTGTGCCAGGGCCTCTAGCCACTGCAAATGAACTCCAGATGCATGTGTCACATTGTGCATCTGGCTTTCATGGGTCCTGGGGAACTGAACCTGGGTCCCTGGGCTTCACAGGTAATTGCCTTAACTGCTAAGCCATCTCTCCAGCCCACTACTGTTAGTTTTTGGAGGAACCTCCATACTTTTTTTCCCCCATAATTGTTGTACCTGTTTTAAATTTGAAAAGTATAGATTAGTCTAGAAATTATTGTAATAGTTCGAATAAAAATAGGATCAAGGTGTTTAATGGGTTGTACAGCAATTTAAATAGACCACTTTAAAAAATTAATAACTTTAAAAAAATTATTTGAGAGAGAGAGATTGATAAAGAGTGTGAGAGAGAGGCAGAGCCACCTTATGCATCTGGCTTATTTGGGTCTTGAGGAATCAAACCTGGGTCCTTTGGCTTCACAGGCAAATGCCTTCACTCTTAAGACATCCCTCCAGTTCACAGAACACTTTTCAGTTAATTTAATATTTAATTTTTCCAACCCTGAATTTTTTTACTGGAGAAAATTAAAGTACAATGTCAAGTAATGATCATTCGGGTTATAAAACTAAGTATACTAGGGCTGGAGAGATGGCTTAATGGTTCAGGCACTTTCCTGCAAAGTCTAAGGACACATTTGGATCTCTCTCCAGATCCTACTTAAGCCAGATGCATAAAGGTGAGGCAAGTGCAAGGTCTCACCTGCCCACAAAGTGGCACACACATCTGGAGTTTGATTGCTGTGGCTGAGGCCCTAGTGTGCCCATTCTCTCTCTCTCTCTCTGTCTCTCTGTCTCTCTCTCCCTCTCCATATCTCCCTCTGTCTCTTTTCCTTTCAAATAAATAAAAATTTAGAGTTAAAAAATAAAATAGAGCCAGGAATGGTGGCCCACACCTTTAACCCCAGCACTCAGGAAGCAGAGGTAGGAAGATCGTTATGAATTCAAGGCCTCCCTGAGACTACATAGTGAGTTCCAGGTCAGCCTGGGCTAGAGTGAGACACTACCTCAAAAAATAAAGAAGAAAGTAAAATAAAAGAACAGGTAAACATAACAGAACAGTTTCAAGCACAGAAAAAATATCAGTATCAGAATCAGAGGGCTATGAAGATTATAGACAGTGAGATAGACCAGAAGGCCCTGGACCCATGCAAGCTGGCAGACAGTTATTGGTTTTATGGTCCAGCCCATAGAGGAACTGTGTCTTTAACAAAAGCTGAGGCTAGAGCCAGGCATGTTGGTGCATGCCTTTAATCCCAACACTTGGGAGGCAGAGGTAGGAGGATCACCATGAGTTTGAGGCCACCCAGAGACTTCATAGTGAATTCCAGGTCAGCCTGGGCTAGAGCAGGACCCTACATTGGGAAAAAAAAAACAAAAACAAAAACAAAAAACAGTGAGGCTAGAGAAGTTTCTCTTAACCAGTGTAAATAAATTTCTATTTCTTCCCAATCACCAAGATCTTTTAAATAAAAATGGATAATATTGTAGACTACTTTTCTGAACTGAGACAATTATTTTTCCCCCTTCATTTCTGTTTTAGTGAAAGCCAATTATGGTAATTAAGGAATGTCTGCAGTATATGAAGAAATGTTATACCAACACCATTGTTCTTCACAGAGATAGAAAAAAATGATCTCAAAATTCATATGGAAAGTCAGAAGGCCTCAGATATCCAAATATATCCTCAGCAAAAGAAACACCTCTGGAGGCATCACAATACCTGATCTAAAGCTATATTACAAAGCCATAGTAATAAAAACAGCATGGTACTGGCATAAAAACAGGAGTATAGGCCAATGGAACAGAATCGAGGACCCAGACTTTGGGTCAATTAAGGACCGTTACTTGATATTTGACAAAGACCCTAACAATATAGGCTAGAAAAAACACAGTATCTTCAGCAAATGGTTCTGGACAAACCGAATATCCATATGCAGGAAATTGAAACTTGATCCACACATCTTACCATGCACAACACTCAAGTCCAAATGGATCAAAACCTCAATATAAGATTGGAAACTCAGTTGCTACTGGAAGAAACAATAGGAGGAACTTTCCATGATATAAGAATGGGAAAAGACTTCCTGAACAAAACCCCAGTAGCATAGGATCATAAACAATCGCTCAACCATTGGGATCTCATAAAGCTGAAAAGTTTGTTCACAGACATACAATAAGCAGAGCCAATAGATTACCCACAGAATGGGAGAAAATACTTGCTGAATATCCAACTTACAGAGGCCTAATATCTAGAATCTACAAAGAACTCAAAAACCAAAAAAAATAAAAAGTTAAAAACCCACTCACAAAATGGGTCAAAGAACTGGAGAGACAGTTCTGGGAGGAAAAAATACAAATGGCAAACACCCTCTTAAGAAAATGTCAAGAGCTGGATTCAACCCAGATGTCCATCATTAGACGGATAGATAACCAAGATGTGGTATATCTACATGATGGAATTCTATACAGCAATAAGGAAAAATGACACAAAGAATTTTAAAGAAAAATGGTTGAACCTGGAGCAGATCATTCTCAGTGAACTCACCCAATCACAGAAAGATGATCATCATATAGTCTCACTCATCTACAGCTCCTAACCTGAATCTACCTGAGATGCTGACATACCTAAGAAGCAACTCAAGAACCAGACAATAGGGTAGGTTGGGCAGGAGGGGAGGGTAGCGGTGGAGGGGGACACAAAACTGGAACCAAATGGCAATGATACCATAAAATTCTACATTCTAAAAGACAGACAAAGTGGTTGAACCTTAATCAGGCCCTTAGAGGGAATACCTGAATCACAAGGCCCTGTACAGAGTATGATGAAGACTGACCTTAATCTTCTCCTGTTTCTCTCTCTCTCTCCCCCTCATCTCTCTCTATCTCTTTTATATTACTTATCTTTTTCTTCCTTCTCTTCTTGGGTGCTGACCTGTAACTCCCAGTATAAGCATGTGGATAACATCCACAATGAGCTGTTGATCAGAGGGACCTACAAGGTTTCCCAAAAGAAGACAGATTTCTGTCAGAGTACTTGATGACCCACCAAAGCTTAGTGGTAAGACCCTACTGTGGAAGACACCATATAATGTTGGTATGTAACATGGAGTATCCTGGCTGGAATCTGTAAGAGAGTCAGTTCCTAGACAGTTAATTTGTCTGGTGCCAGAAGGTACTACATGAGTGACTGGGGGGAAATGACCAACATCTGTCCAAGCAACTCGTGGTCTAAGCTAATCAGTGACAAACAACCTGATGTGATGCTCACACAAGTGCAATAGTGGCACACAGCCATGGTGGGAAACCAAGTGCTCTTGATTTGGCAAACTGATCTGCTCAGTGGAACAGAACCCATAGCCAGACCTGGGGGGATCAAGTCAGAACCATATCCAAAAATGAGCCCACTCTCCATTATCAAGCCCCCACCAATTGGGGGCTATAAGAGGTCCTACATGTATTAAATTCTCTCTAGAAAAACAAATGTCATCACTTTCTGTTGGAGAATTTGCTTCTCTTTTTCAGATGGATGCATATTCGAAGGACAGAACCAGCCCATCACACCTCAAAAGGGCACCAGCTGAAAATAAGAGTAATTGGGGAAATGAGCAAGAGTGCTGCTTCCTTGGTGAACCTGGTACCAGCACAAGAGTGAAGGAGATAGACACAGAGAATACTCAACTCCTACCAAACCAGATATCTAGAGACACAGAGCCTCCCAAGACCTCATCACTGAAGCAGACATAAAATGAATCCAACATGGCTCAGGGAAATTTGTGGAAGAGGGGACTGAAAGAATGTTATAGCCACATGTTGGGTCATTATTCGCAAAGACATTGCCTCTTACCCACAGCTGTTGTCTAACCACACAATGCATATTTTCCAAAGAGGAGGGTCCCTGGGAAGAGGGAGAACAGGAAAGAGGCTAATGATGGTACGGTATCAACATGACTCTATACACTGTGTACATAACTAATAAAAAAAGTCACAAAATAAACTCTAAAATTATCAAATAAAAAAAAGTTAGAAAAACACAATTAGGACCTTCAGAACTTCATAGTTTCCATATGTATGAAGAAGTGTCCCCACTAGTAGTGAGTAGATATCTTTTCCCAATTCTATGAATCTCTTTTTCTGTGAAATATATATTTAATTAAATATATGCTTAGAAGAATAAGGTAGATAATTTTAACAACAATATGACTTAAGAACTACAAATAAAAATAATATAAAAAAATTCATTTGTCCTGATTTTCTGTTATTTAAACACCTTTAAAAATCAGTTATCTAGGACTTCCAGCCAAGATGGCTACTACCTAGCTGCGCTACAAATCCCAGGGAAAGAAAGGCAAGACATTAAGGGTTCTATGGGGCTTTTAGGGGAGAGAAATCTGGGAGGGCAGAGAGGCGGGGGAAACAGGGTATCATGGATCCCCACCCGGGTGGGTAGCCCACACCTTCTCCCAAATAACCACCATGTCCACAGCATCGCAGCTGCCACCAGCGCCCGCCGCTGCTGCCGCAGCTGCCGCTGTGCGCCAGCACACTGATCGATACCTGCGTGTCGAAGCTTAGACTGTACCGCATACTCGTCCACTTGCCCACTTAGTGAGTGAGCCCAGTACCACAGCAACTGCCCCACAAGCTCAGACTGTGTCTCTCGCCTGCGCCAACCTCCATTGTCCTGTGGTGGGGGAGCACAGACTGCTTCCGGGTCCCAGTGCTCCCTGCCACACTTCGGGCTGCTTCAGTGCTTGGTGCTCACTGCCACTCCTAGCTCTAACGCAGGCAGCTTTGGTGCATTACTGCTTGAGAATTCAGGCAACTTTGGAACCCCTGCCAGGCAGTAGATAGGTGGATTGGCAAGTGAGAGCCAAAGCCCAGGCTGCTTGGCAACTGCCCCAGGCTGCCTCAGATTCCCATTGTGCTTAAGCCCAGGCTGATACACCCACCTACGTGCCCATACACTGTCATGGGCAGACCACAGCACAAAAGAAATAACATGAAAAATCAAATGCAAGTAAATCTAGTTAGATCACCCAGTCCTACAATGAATACACCTAACCAAAATATAGAAGAACCATTAGGATCAGAACACCAAATTGAAGCTATGAGCAATGCAAACCTGACCAACCTACTGGTAGAACTTGCAGGAAAGCAACAAAGGGCCACTAATCATGCGGATGCTACCATCACTAAACTAGAACTAATACATAAGAAATTGAAAGGAGTTCAAAGAGGGTTAAGAGATTTGAGGGAGAGTGAAAAAAAGAAGACCTTAAAAATCAGCTGGCCATGCTAAATGAAGACATAAAGAAATGCAAGGATGAATTCCAAGCACCATCAAGAAAACCAGAAAATGATGTGAAAAGGGAGCTTGACAGAGGGATGGAAATTATACATAGAAAAGTAATAGAAAATCCAAACTTAATTGAACAAGTCCAAAACTCTCTAGAAGCTCTCAAGAATAGAGTCAACCAAGTGGAGGACAGAAACTCTGATCTGGAAGACAAGATGGAAGAAATAGTTCAAGATATCAAAAATTTCAGTAAGTTGCAAAGTTCCTGTGAACAGAACATGAGGGAATTGTGGGATACACTAAAACGTCCTATTATCAGGATCATTGGAATACCAGAAAGAGAAGAAATTCAGACCAAAGGCATAGAGAACTTATTTAAAAAAATAATTGAAGAAAACTTCCCCAGTCTCTTAAAAGAAAGTCCCATCAAGATACAAGAAGACAACATAACTCCAAAGAGAGTGGACCAAAGGAGAAACTCTCCAAGATGTATTGTCATTAAGACTCTAAACATTGACACCAAAGAGAAAATCCTAAAAGCAGCTAGGGAAAAACAGCACACCACCTTCAAAGGTAACCCCATCAGAATTACTACAGACTTCTCAAAGGAAACCCTGAAAACCAGAAGGGCCTGGAATGAAACACTGCAAAGTCTAAGAACCTATGGCTTCCAAGCCAAACTACTCTACCCAGCAAAAGTATCCCTCATAATAGATGGTGAAAGAAAAACATTCCACGACAAAACTCAGCTTTACAATTATATGAACACAAAACCAAACCCACAGAGAGTATTTCAGGAAATTCTCCACAGAGAAGAAACAAATAATCAAACTCAAATGCCTACAAGAAGTGGATCACAACAACCAAACTCAGAGTAGACACAAAAACATCAAAGTCCATAAAAACACGAACCCACATCTACCATCACATTGTGGCAGGGATCAAATCAAATCTCATAGTCATTACCCTAAATATTAATGGCCTTAATTGACCCATCAAGAGACACAAGCTAACAGGATGGATCAAAAAATTAGACCTCTCAATCTGTTGCCTTCAAGAAACGCATGTCACCATTAAAGACAGACATCTCCTCAGGGTGAAAGGGTGGAAAACAGTATTCTAAGCAAGTGGGAATAAGAAACATGCTGTTGTAGCAATAGTAATAAGGGCTAAAATAGACTTCAAACCAAAAATAATCAAAAAAGACAAAGAAGGCCACTTACTACTTATCAAGGGAACAGTCCATCAAGAGGATATTACAATCATAAATCTATATGCACCAAACACAGGGACACCACAGTTCATGAAACAAAACCTACTTGACAATAAAACAGAAATAACCACCAACACCATCATAGTTGGGGATTTCAATACACCATTATCAGTAATAGACAGATCATCCAAATAGAAACTCAACAGGGAAGTGAGAGAGCTCAACAAAACCATAGATCACTTACACCTAATGGACATCAACAGAACTTTCATCCCAAATCCACAGATTATACATTCATCTCAGCAGTCCAGGGAACATTCTCTAAAATAGATGATATACTGGGTCACAAAACTGCCTCCACATATTTAGGAAGATTGACATAATTCCTTGCATGATATCAGATCACAATGCTACATTGCGAGAAATCAACAACAAAAGACACACGAAGAATCCCAACAGCACCTGGAAATTGAACTGTACACCTTTAAACAATAAATGGATAGTGAATGAAATAAAAAATGAAATTGCAAAATTTCTGGAATTGAATGACTATGACAACACATCATACCAAACTTATGGGACACAATGAAGGCGATCCTCAGGGGAAAATTCATAGCACTCAATGCCTTCATAAAAAACACACAGAGATCCCAAGTCAATAAACTAACCATCCACCTAAACGCACTGGAAAAACAAGAAAAATCCAACCCATAGAGCTCCAGAAGGAAAGAAATAATTAAAATCAGAGCAGAAATCAATGAACTGGAAACCAAGGGAAAAATTAAGACAATTGACAAAACAAAGAGCTGGATCTTTGAAAAAATAAACATGATTGACAAACCCCTGGCCAATGTGAATAAGCAAAAAAAGGAGAAGCTTCAAATTAACAAAATTCAAAATGAAAAAGGAGAGATCACAACAGACATAAGTGAAATTGGGAGGATCATCAGGACTTATTTCAAAAACCTCTACTCCACAAAACTGGATAATGTGGAGGAGTTGGATAAATTCCTGCATGCATGCCATCTACCAAATCTAAACACAGAGCAGATTAATCACGTCCATCAACCCATCACACTCATGGAGATTGAAAAAGTAATAAAAAACCTCCCCAAAAAGAAGAGTCCAGGACCAGATGGCTTCCCAGCTCAATTCTATCAAACCTTCATGGAAGAACTCAAACCAATCTTCCGCAAACTGTGCCACACAATTGGAGACCAGGGAAAGCTACCCAAATCCTTTTGTGAAGCTAGCATCACCCTAATTCCAAAACCAGGCAAAGATGCCACAAGAAAAGAAAACTACAGGCCTATTTCCCTGATTCGATCAGGAGCAGGTAGCCCACCCCTCCCAGTACCCACAGCACAGCTGCATACAGATTGATCCCTGCATGAGGAAGCTTAGAATTGGCATGGTTGGTTCATATCGTAATGTAATAAAGGCAATATACAAAGCTCCGAAGACCCAAACAATACATAATGGAGAGCGACTGGAGGAATTCCCATTAAGATCAGGAACAAGACAGGGTTGTCCACTCTCACCTCTGCTTTTCAATATAGTACTGGAAGTCCTAACTCAAGCAATAAGACAGGAGAAGGAAATAAAAGGGATACAATTTGGAAAGGATAAAGTTAAGTTAGCTCTATTCACTGATGACATGATTGTATTTGTAATAGACCCGAGAGACTCCATCCCAAAATTCCTGAAGGTGATTAACTCCTATAGCAAAGTAGCAGTATACAAAATCAATGCACAAAAATCAGTAGACTTCGTTTATGCAGATGACAAAGATACAGAGAAAGAAATAAGGGACATAGTCCCATTTTCAATTGCTTAACCATGTTTGTAGCAGCTCAATTTGTGATAGCTAAGAGGTGGATTCAACCCAGCTGTCCATCACTACAAAAATGGATTACTAAGATGTGGTATATCTACACAATGGAATTCTATACAGCAGTAAGAAAAAATGACACAATGAAATTTGAGGAAAAATGGTTGAACCTGGAACAGATCATTCTCAGTGAACTTACCCAATAACAGAAAAAAAAAAAAAAATCGCCACATATTCTCACTCATCTATAGCACCTAACCTGAATCTATCCAAAATACCTTACATATCCAGCAAGCATCTCCTGGACTAGACACTAGGATGGAAGGGGAGGGAGGGGGGCATCAAAGGGGCGGGAAACACAAATCTAGACCCAAACGGCAATGGTACCATAAAATTCTACTTACTAAAAGACAGACCAAATGGCTGATCATTCACCAGGCCCTTACAGGGAACACCTGAGCCACAAGACACTGGAGAGGGTAAGATCAAGACTAACCTTAATCTTCTACATCTTCCCTCTGTCGCCCTCTCTCTCCGTCTCCCTCTCCCTCTCTCTCTCTCTCTTCTCTCTAACTCTTGTATATTAGTTATCTTTTTCCTCATTTCCTTAGTGGGCACTGACCTTTAACTTCCAGTACCAGCATGGGGCTATCATCCACAATGAGCTTTTGATCAGAGAGACCTACAAAGTTTCCTAATGGACAGACAGATTTCTGTCAGAGTACTTGATGACCCACCAAAGGCTAGTGGTAAGACCCTACTGCTGAAGGCACCTTATGTGGTTCACATGCAAAATCGAATGGCATGGCTGGAAGTTGGAAGAGAGTCAGTCCCCAGGCATTCAGTGTGTCTAGTGCCAGAAGGTGCTACATGGGTGACTGGGGGAAAATGACCAATATCTGTCCAAGCAAGTCATGGTCTAACCTACTTAGCAGCAAATAACTTGTTGTGATGCCCACACAAGTGCAATAGTGGCACACAGATATGGTGTGGAACCAACTGCTCTTAATTTGGCTAACTGATCTCCTCAGTGGTAAGGGACCCATAGCTGGAGCTGGGAAACAAGTCAGAACCATATCCAAACATAAGCCCACTCGCCAATATCAATCTACCATCAATCATGGGCTACAAGAGGGCCTACACCTATTAAATTCTCTATAAAAAAAAGGAAGGGTTATCTCATTTGTCCTGGTGCTAACTTACTCTCCATTGGAGAATCTGCTTCTCTTGTTCAGAGAGGTGTAGATCCTAAGGAGAGAGCCACCCCATTATACCTCAAAAGGGCCCTGGCTGAAACCAGGAAAATTGGCAAAACATGTAAGGGTGCTGTTTTCCTGATGAACTGGATACCAGCACAAGGGGGAAGGAGATCAACACAGAAAAAAATCAACTCCTACCTAATCAGAGAGCCAGAGCCTCAGAGGCCCCCAACACCTCATCTCTGAAGCAGACCAAAAATGAACCCAACATGGCTCAGGGAAATTTTGCGGAAGAGGGGGTGGAAAGAATGTCAGAGCCACATGTTGGGTCATGATATGCAGAGACATTTATCTTACCCATAACTGTGGGCTAACTCCACTATGCATGACCGTATACCTCTACAAGGAGGGGCCCAAGGGGAGGGTGTAGGTCACGGATGAGCCTAATAATGGTACCAAACTGACTGTATTTGCTGAATACAAAAGTAACTAATAAAGAGAAAAATAAAAATAAAAATAAATAAAAATTAGTTATCTAAATGCATATTATGTTATTGTCTTCTGGAAATATGTTTATATTACATATGTAACACTATAACCTGGCTAATTATTCACAAGTCCCAGTGGTAATCAGTATTGTGGAATTTTTTATCGAAGATATTATCTGTCCTTAGTGCTACTGAGAATTATTAGAACACATTGAAGAATATTGACAATGTAGTATTAATAAATTCAATTTAAAAATGCATACTGATTGTACCTATCATACAGTGAATGTGTAAGGTGCATTTAGTTCTGAGGTTTCTTTTATGAATGCAGATTATGTGAGTGACCTGAGTGTGCACAGTGCCTGCAATTTAGCTGTAAACTCGGATGTTTATTCTTTTTGTCTTAAATATTAGGGTATATCTTTTTTGTTCAGATGGTGTACTTATTTTAGTTTTACATCTGATCCAACAGGTATAAAGATAAAATAGATCAAATGAGAAGTGGGTTCTCATTTATGAGGGACCCTTGCTCTTGGCATTGGTAAGCTGTGATCATACCCACCCTGGAAATGAGAAGATACTCTCCAGTGGAGACATACACTACCAAACTTCTCCAGACATATCGCAGGGAGGGGAATACATTTAGTTTTATTGGATATTGCTACTTGATTTGTTCTGTAATATCCAAATACCTCTTACCCCTATCTTGTGAGTTCTTTACCCTGTGTTGAATTGCACAGTGTATACTCACCCTATACACTATATTTTTCATTAATTATATCATCATAATCAAGTGTATTCTTTATTTTATGTGTGAATAAATGAAACAAATACTATAAAGTCTTTAGCATAATGATTGAGAGTACTTAGCAAAAGTCAAATGATATTATAATTGTTCTAATTTAAATTTTATGATAATATTTTACAAAATAGGTTATATTAGTTAAAGAAATAACTAAGAATTTTTAGGTGTGTTGCAAAACTACTGGAAGAAAATACACTTAACCCAAGACCCCATATGAAATTATTTTGTCTAAAATATTTAATTAGAGTGCCTTTTGTCCTACATGCTCTTTAATATTATCTCAGTTTTCTTATTAATGCATCTGTATATATGATTATCAAAATACGTACAAGTACATAGTCAGTTCAGCATAAATTTGATTCCTCCTCCATCTCCTTCACTTCTTGAATGAAGACCAAGCCATAGTTCAGTCAGCTTTCCAGGGTAGAGTACATATAGTATTCTTCTCACATGTGAGCTTCCTCCACAAATATATGACACACTGGCTTGGGAGCTGGACTGTGTTCTACTTGCTGGAGAGCTATGGAAACAACGTGACACCAGTATGCTACAAAGTGGGGAGAAGCCAATAAAGGTGAATGAAAATAACTCCATAAAAGGGACTATTTAAATGAAATAAGCCAGAGATCTTGGATTCTAGACATGTGCTCCCTACCTTGTTAAAAGTACTCCTAGAAACCAAAAGTTAAAATAAACATTTTTCTTCCATAAGATGCTTTAGCTTCATTTCTTTTTGTCCTAACAATGAGAAAGTAACTGCTACAGACACAACACAACATCTTTTAAAAAGCACTCCAAAGCAGGCTGAAAATGTGAAAAAAGTATCTTAATGTATTATTCTAAGTCAATCATTAATTAAATTTGTTTCATTGAATTCACCTCCCAAATGACATTTTCTTTTGTACGCCATTTCCACACAAGATTTCACCTGTACTGTCACAGCTCACAAATACCTTATAGCCCTCCGTTAGCCAGCAAGAAAATAAACAGCAAGTGTCCTATATTGAATTAGATATTGAAGGTACAAATTAAAATAGAATTCAAGATTCTAGGATCCTGATTTCAAATAACTTCAGATCTTACTAAGGTAAACAAACACATGAGGCTATGAGGACATTTCATATTCCACTTACCAAAGACTGATATCTTTGAGTTCTGGGAATAGTAGCTCTGATTAAGAAACAATAATGAAAATGAAACTCGTGTTTTAAGTTAAAAATGCTATAGTAGCTTGAGAAAGCTTACACTTTCTGAAATTTAAACATCTTAAGGTATTTGTTGACCACAATGATTTTTGAAAATGCTGGATCCATTAGCATTTCAGAGCTGTGCCATGGCTTTGGTGTATAGAATTTCTGGTTTCATTAAGGCAGTTAATCTCAGGTACCTCTGCAGGTAAAACCCATCTGACAGGTGCTAATAAAAATGAGAATGAATGAAAGGTAATTTTTCTAGGAAAAATCATGGAAAAACTTCCAAATTAAGGGTTTTAAATTTTCTTTGGGAACAAGAAATTACCTGCATACTATTGCCTATTGTAACGTGTCAGATAGCATGACTGGCATGGTGGTATTTTAATCTCTGATGGTACCTGGTATGTACCAGAAAATTGTGTTTTGCAAGCTTAGTTGAGTAGCAAAAATTTTTGAAGTGATATTATGTTTATCTTTCTTTGTCACAAGGCAAACTTACTTTCTTTTTTTCATGGTCTTTAAATGGGTCCATACAATTTCTGCTTATCTCAAATTTGAGTTTGAGTCCAAGATTTGGGGAGGATGTAAGCTGAGTTAATTTTCATCTTGGCCTATTTCAACTTAACTAGTTTCAGAATGCACTATTATCCTTTTTCCTTTTTTAAAAAAATTATTTATTCTATTTATTTGAGTGAAAGAGAGAAGCAGAAGCCGAAGAAGAGAGAAGAAGAAGCAGATAGAAAGACAGATAGAATGGGTGCACAGGGGTCTTCAGCTGCTGCAAAAAACTCCTGGTGCATGAACCACCTTGTGCATCTGGCTTACATGTGTCCTGAGGAATAGAACCTGGATCCTTTGGCTTTGCAGGCAAGGGCTTTAAATGCTAAGACATCTCTCCAGCTCTGCACTGTTATACTACACTGTTTTTGTAAATTTTTATTTTATTATTTTTTTATACTGCACTGTTTTACTAGCCCTAGAAAAAGTTACAAAGGATTCAAGATGAAAGTCTACCTGTAGTAAAATGGTAATTTTATTTTGTATAAGTGTACTTTTCTCTTAGGATGCCCCTGTGAAGTAATGGAGATCCAATGTCATTTTAAACTTACTTTAATCACCCTCATCCTGAAGTTTCTGGACTTAGTTGCTAGGTATTGTGATGACTGTCCTTAGAAATTATACATATGAAATATCAGGACTTATCTATGCTTGCTGCTCTTACTCTTATTTCAGCTTCAGTCAAAGCCCAGGCTTATTGTAATTCACCAGGTATAATAAAATAGAGCAGACTCTTGTGACCTTTTACCTGGATATATTGGTGCAAATAAAATGATCCTATGATTTAAGACATGATTTGAGAACTTTTAGTCAAGTCAATGATGTTAAATGAGTCATGCTATGTTTAACTACCTATATGACTTATATGACTCCAAATGACCTTATAAAATGCAATTGATGCAGCATGTATGCATATGAAGTACCTATTTCCCATGACCCTTTCCACATGGTTTGAAACTCCAACCTCACGAGGAATTAGAAATTGAGCTTAGGTTTTGAAGCAAATCTGCTTGATTTCCTCCAGGATACTAATGAAGTTTTAACCTAGGCACATATTTGTAATTACTAAGAAAATAAAAAAGCTTCTTTCATATGGGTATTGACAGGGAAAAGAGTTTTTCATTAGGATCTCATGTAGTTAATGTCTAGTTATCTGTTATTTATAATTGTAGAAAACAATAACTTGCCTTACAGAGAGGGCATTTAATAACATCATGCATATATCTATTATGTTATCATTGAAGACTGCAAAATAAGACAGCTTGGCATTGAGTTGAATTATAGTACATGCTCCATGAAAGGAGCTGGCTCTCTTTTCATAAAGAAACCTCAGGTACTGCAGAAGAAAAGGGTAAGTTTTTCACCTAATCATATCAACATGTTTTATAGGCTTACTATATTTTCTTTCAGAATTATATGTACTTCAGTGAAAAGATAGTCAAATATTAACTTTAAAAATTAAATTTATAAAGCACAGAAATATTATTTATAATCTTTAAAGTCAATATAATGTTATTAAAGTAATTTAGGTTTAGTAACAGGAAGATATAAACAGCCCCACAGATCTTTGATTATGAAATATTTGACACATAACATTTCAGATGATGGGACAATTGTATTTGGAACACCTAGCATTTTACTAAAAATAACAGTAGTTCATTGTGTATGTTTTATATAGAAAATTCCTCTTTTTGTGTGTTTTTTCAAGGTAGGGTTTCACTCTAGCCCAGGCTGATGATCTGGAATTCACTATGTAGTCTCAGGGTGACCTTTAATTCATGACAATCCTCCTACCTCTGCCTCTCGAGTACTGAGATTAAAGGCATACACTACCACTCCTGGCTCAGTAAATTCCTCTTGGTTTGGCAGGAGAATTAATATTGAGATAGCACATGGTTAATTGTGAAACAAACTGGAATTGGAGACTGCTGGAATCAAGGATGTTAATATCATTTTTATGTGATCTTGGAGAGAGGAAGTTAAGGCAATGTATGGAACAGTTAAGGTCTTGCACTTAAGAACCAGATTATTGTATGTGAATTTCTCTATGTCCTCACACAAGCTAGAAGACTTTGAACAAATTACTTAAAGTCTGGGTGTTTTAGTCCTTTTTTTATAAACTTGTAACAATGAACATATCATAAAATGTACTGTTAAAAGTTAAAGCAGTATAAGTTCTAGCTGTTACTTAGAGTTCTGTCTAAAATGACACCAAAAAATTGAAGAGAATTTCAACCTAGCATTTTGAGTTTTAAGTTCAAGTTGTTTTGCTCTGGTGCCCTCTGCTCCAACTTCATATTAATCTCGCATAGTTAAATAAATATAAATGTAGTACAGGCTTTGTAAGGAACAATTGCACACTAGTAATTTGAACATACAATAGTTTTATTTTGCTCAACAGTAAAATAAAAAGCAGCTGTATTTATTCCAAAGTACTGGGCAATCTGAGTTAAAATTACCAGTAAGAATAGGCCAGGTATGGTGGCGCATGCCTTTAATCCCAGCATAGGTAGGAAGATCACCATGAGTTCAAGGCCACCCTGAGACTACATAGTTAATTCCAGGTCAGCCTGGGCCTGAGACAGAGTGAGACCCTACCTTGAAAAACAAAACAAAACAAAACAAACAAACAAAAAAATTACCAGTAACAGTAAATTTATGGTTTCCAAAAAGACACTGTAATGACAGGATATGCCAACCAGCTTCTTCTTGAGACATTTCTTGTGCTGTTAATGTGGATTCAGGATCACTGACTCCTCAAATCTCTGACTGCAATCCTCTCTACTAGCATCTAGGTTCCCAGTGGCCCCACATCCAGTGTGAGGGAAAAGCAGTCAACAGGGAAATAACTGGGGCTGGAGAGATGGCTTAGCAGTACCCATGTAAAGCCATATGCACAAGATGGCATATGTACCTGGAGTTTATTTTCAGTGATTGTTTCTCTCTCTCTCTCTCTCTCTCTCTCTCTCTCTCTTTCCTTAAAAATAACTATTAAAAAAAAAACATAGTGAATCTACTTGACCAGGAAATGTCACAAGCATAATTATACATGGTTCATACAGTGAAATTCAATTTCTACTTCTATTCACATAACAATTTGGCCAAATTTACAGAGGGATGGTAGAGAAGATATGGATAAAGATATTTCATTGATTTAATTATGAAAATATATTCATTGTTTTTGAGAAAAAGGGATTTATTCTCAATTTTTTTCAGTAACTTTCTGAGGCAGGATTTCAGTATGTAGAGCAAGCTGGCTTCATACTCATAAAAACCACCTGCCTCTCTGCCTACACAGAGCTGAAATTACAAGAATGTAACACCACTTTCCCCACCTAATTTTGAAAAAAAGAAAAGAATTCCCACATCAATTATTCATTTAAAAGAAGCAAAGAAACGCTTTAAGAATTTTCAGAATGCTGCTGATTTTTATTGGGTACTTTTTTCAAACTCCAAGAAAATGTATAAAGTAAAACCTCTGCATAACAAATGCTTTGAGCAATAATATGGAATAACTTGTCAGGTTGTTGAAAATGATTATTTACCATCTAACTCATGAGAAGTTGAAAAGTATGATGTGAAAACAACATTTGAAATAGATAAGGAGTGGAAACAGGCTGTTTCCATCCACAGACTATTGCATTTAAAGCCTTTGTAGGCACTATTCCATGAACTTTCTAGATCTGATATAAGTGATGAGACAGCATGTATAGGTATAGGTATGTTCATTGAGTTATGTTGTGAGAAATGGAAATTCCATTAAAAATAGTGTTTTCCGATGGTGAAAGGGTTTCATAGTTAGGATAAAATTTTAATGGAAGAGAATATCTGAGCTATATTTCATGGATTTCTAGGACAACCAAAACATACCATAAAAATTTACTGAGAAATTTTTCTTCCCTATGTAGTTACTTTTGTATGTTGGATCACCCCAGGAAAGGGGTTAGAGAATGCATGGCTATCTAGGATGTAAGACTCACAGATTGAAAATAGACATCAACAGTCCGTACATGCCACCTTCTATAGCTTGTCTGGAAGGTTGGTAATTCAGCTTACTTAGAAACTATGCAACTAAAATCAATCATTTCCCATTAACTACATGCTACTTTTTTCTGTGCACTGGATAGAGTGGATGGAATAATTGGTTATCTTCTTCCATTACAACAACCTTATTAAGAAGGCATTATTATTGTTATATTTGAGGCAACTGAAATTTAGTTTTCACTTGTTCAATGTCAAATACTTAACAGGTATTTCAAGATGTGAATTTACGTGTTTGTATTCTGAATATGAGCTCTCATTACCAACATGATACTACCTGAGCATGAGAGATAGGGAACTTCAGTTCTTAGAATAAGTCTTGCTTATATTGGGCTGAAATCTGAATTCCTATAAATTTCCATAGCAAATGTACTACTTCCTTCTTTATCTTGCTTTTATACTGGGCAAAACAATAATCAGATTTCATTGTAACTTTTTTATGTAAACATTTTAGGTATAAGTTTAAATAGCCTTGAATAAAACAATGAGTTTTCTGAACTATGGCTCAATGAAGAATCTAGAGTAAATAAAATCCCCATCAAAAATATAACAATATTCTTCATAGAAATAGAAAACAAAACTAAGATTTATATGGGAGAGACCTACATTCAACCATAGGAAAGGAGGTAGAGGTATCACCAAGCTTGACTTTAAGCTACAGTAAGGTCATTAATAACAAAATAGACATGAAGACTAATCAAATATGATGACTCAGAAATGATGCCACATATTGTTGATCATTTAATGCCTGACAGAGGTTAGAAAATGGAGAGCCTGTTTAACAAGTATTTCTGGAAAACTCATTATTCCCATGTAACAGAATGAAGTCATATCACTATCTTTCACCCTGGATAAAATCTCAAAATGTATCATAACCTTAATGTAAGATTTGACACTTTGAGATTGTGAGAAGAAAGTAAAATAAACACTTCAAGGTACAAGAATAGGCAGTGACTTTCTATAAAAGATCCCACTAGCTTGGAAAACAATAGCAAGAACTGACAAACAGGAGTTTGTCAAATTAAAAGCTTTTGCATAGCAAAAAAAAAAAAAAAAAAGGTAACAAGGGGAGGAGACAACCTGTACAATGGGAATAAAATCTTTGTCAGCTAAGTATTTGATGATATCCAGAAATATAAACCACTTAAAATATGAACACCCAAACAGCAATCAGTCCAATCAATGAATTCAGTAGATACTTTTTAAATAAAGAAATAAAAATTAAAAATACATTTATTAAAATGTTTGCAATGTTTAGCAGTCAGAGAAATGTAAATCAAAAATACACTAAGATTCTATGGTAGCATCATAAGAAGATCACCATGAAAAAAAAAAAATAGCTGGGCATAGTACACGCCTATAGTCTCAGAACACAGAGGGGGGCCAGGAGGATTGCTATAAATTCAAGGTCAGCTGCACATACACAGCAAAACTCTGCCTCAAAAACTGAACAATAAAATGATTAAAACATGAAATGCCAACAAGAAATGTGGGTGAGCATGTGGAGAAAAAGGAACCGTTTAGACACCATCAGTGGGAATATATATTAAACCAGAATTATGAACTCAGTATGAAAGTTCCTCAGAAGGCTAAAAATTGAATTAATCCTTACCCTTCTATACTTTTCCTGAGCATATATACCTGAAAGAATCTAAGTCAGCTTTCAATGGAAATACCTACACACCCATGTTCATAATGGTACATTGGGTAGTATTGGGGAATTGAACTCAGGCTCTCAGGTTTTAAAACAACTGCCTTTAACTACTTTACCATCTCTCCAGCCCAATTTTTATATATTTTAATAACTATTATAACCATAGAGTCATGAAGAGATAGAGCAATGTTTTCTACCTCATCAGTGTGCTATCTTACCTAGATTTATCCAACACATAGGGTTGGGGGATAAATCAATAGACAAGTTCTGGAATCAGCCTCCATATCCTTTAACAGATGAATGAATAAAGAAAGAATGTAATATATACATGTGATAGGGTTTCAGTCAACCACAAAGACAATGAAATTATGTAATTTACAGTGAGATTTATAGAACTAGAGATCATTATATTAAGCAAAACAATTCAGACACACAAAATGCAAGTTTTATACATTTTCTTTCACATATGGGAATTAAGTAGGAAAATATACCCAAATGATGGACATGAAAGTAAATGTGGACACCTAAGGATATATAGGGATAAGGGAATGTAATAGAGGATAATAAAGTTTAATATAGGAGAATATAATAAAACTATTATACTCATGGATGGAAATACTATAATCAAACCCATTACTTTGCACAATGAATGTACTTTTAAATGTTTTTGTTTATTTGAGAGCAAAAAAAAAAAAAAAAAAAAAAAAGAATGGGAAACAGACAGCATGGACATTCCAGGGCCTTCTGCCACTGCAAAAAAAATAAAAAATAAAAAAAAATAAAAAACCTCCAGATGCACGTCAGGCTTTATGTAAGTACTGGGGAACTGAACCCAAGCTGTCAGGTTTTAAAAACAACTGACTTTAACTATTTAACCATCTCTCCAGCCTAATTTTTATATATTTTAGGAGCAATAATGTAATCATAGAGTCATGAAGAGATAGAACAATGTTTTCTACCTCATCAGTGTGCTATCTTACCTAGATTTATCCAACACATAGGGTTGGGGGATAATTTTTTTTTTCCTTTTCACCTGTGTCTGTGTGTTTGTGTATGTGTGTGTATGTGTGGTGTATGAATGTATGCATGTGCATATTCCCTTACAGGACCCTGTATTCTCATATGTAGCTCAGTGAGCTCGTCTGCAGCCAGGTGCACTTGCCCTGGTGACTGAAGCAGAAAGCCAGGTATCCTATTCCATAGTGCTTCCTCTTTCATCCATTCCTGTTTAGCCATAATCTCTTACTCATCTTGGAGCTTGCTAGTTTTTTCACAAACTAAGATAGTTCCCAGCTTTTTGCTCCTCTGCAAGACTAAGGTTAAAAGTGCATGTGGCCATGCCTAACTATTTATATGAATTCTGCAGACTTGAAGTTGAGTAGTCTCATCCCTCCTTAGGCCCTCATGCCTGTGCATGGAGTGCATTTGACCACCAAGCCATTTTGCTTGCCCATGAGGGATCATCTTCTAAGGGCACCAATGAATCATAAGTACTCTAGTGGGTAAAGTATGTATGATGCAGTATGGATTATCTTATTCTTTAGTCATTCTATAGAAAACAGACCTAGGAGTGACTTATACACAACAAAAAGAAAGAGCTACAAAGAAATAGACATTAGAAAGAATATCCTCTGGCACAGTTCAAATATAAGGTGCTTATCTACTTAAAAATATCATCAACTCACCTTTTCACCAAAACGTTTTTCTCCTTGGAATTACAATCCCATAGTTTTCCAATATCATGTTATTGCTATAAGCTTAGCAACCTTCACTAGGACTTTCATTTTATGATTTCATCTTACTTTTGATGCATGGTAAGTATGAATCTGTATGGAATAGTGTGTCTAGTTATACAATGATCAAATAAAGTTAATTAGCATTTGAAGTAATATTAATCACCTCAAATATTTTACGGTGATGACATTCAAAATCTTCACTACTATCTTGAAGTGTGCAGTGTTGCTGTTATACTCACCCAATTACACAACAAAACCAGGCATCATTCTTCCTTTTTAATTATAACATTTCACCTGTAGAAGAATCATTCTACTTCTCCCCTTCTCCTCTTTAGTCTCCTTAGCCTCTGACCACTACTATTTTTAACTTGATGCAACATATGTCCATTGTTGATATAGTTTTCTTTTCTTTGGAGAATTTGTAAAGCTTCTTTTCTATTTTTCTAATTTTAAATTTATCAATGATCATATAAATATGTATATATATGTATATATAAAATTTACTTTGATCAATTTAACTCACATTAGTTTCTCTTGTTCCCCATACCCACTGATTCCTTTCTTCCCATGTAGTGCCCCTTCTACATTTGTGCTATACTTCTTTTGTGACCCACTGAGTTTCATTAGGGTTGTGTGCATGAACATGGGTAGGGGTTGTTTATCTACAAAAGCATGGGCAAATTACCACTGGCTATACAACTTCCACAAGAATCAATTATCTTCCCCCACCTACAGCAGCCATTAACTACCTTTAGTTCCTTGCTGCAGAGTGGTGAAACAGTCCCATGTTATAAAGCACTTCTCCTATATTTCCCTCTAGTACTTTTATAGTGTTAGTTTTGCGTTTCAGTCTATTAGCTATGTTTTTGAAATGCTGATAGGTTTCACTATTTTGCACATGCATATTTATTTTCCTAGCATAATTTGCTTACATAAATATTCTTTCCTAGTGCATGTTCTTGACACTTTTGAAAAAAATTCAACAGCTTTTTGTACATATGTAGACATTTTTAGGTTTTCTGTTGTATGACAAGGCAAACTTTATGTGTTTATACCTGTACGATGCTATTTCGGTAACTCTAGCTGTGTGTCATGTTTTGAAATCATGTAGCTTTAGTATTCTTTCTGATTTCTTTCTTTTTTGGGGGGTGTTGAGGTAGGGTTTCACTCTAGTCCAGGTTGACCTGGAATTCACTACGTAGTCTCAGGGTGGCCTCGAACTCAAGGTGATCTTCCTACCTCTGCCTCCTGAGTGCTGGGATTAAAGGTGTGCACCACCACACCCGGCATGATTTCCTATTTTTGTTCCATTTAAGTTTTGTAAAAGTTTTTGCCTAGTTTTACTAAGAAAATTACTGCTATGTTGATTGAGATTGCCTTGAAAATGCATATCACTTTCAGTAGTGTGGACATTCTAACAATATTCCATTTATTTGTGCCCTTTTCAGTTATTCCAAAAATACTCTGTAATTTTCATTGCAAAGTCTATTTACCTCTTTAATTAAACTTATTTCTAGGATTTTTTTGGTTTGTACATGTGTAGTATGTGTGGTGAACTGTGTGTGTGGTTGTGTATTCACGTGAGTTTGCAGATGTATTCATGTGTAAAAACTAGGGTAGAACATCAGGTGACCTCTGTTGTTTTCATGTTATTTCCTTGAGACACTCTCAGTGAACCTGAAGCTTCCATTGTTTCAATCAGAGAGGATGACCATTGGCTCCAAAAAGTCTTCTTTATTCTGTCTCTGCTCCCTAAAGACTGGGGTTACAGGCATGTGTGGACATGGCTATTTGGTGGGATTTTTTTGAACATGGGTACTGGGGATCTCTTGCTCTCTTTCCATATATCTATGTGTGTGTGTGTGTGTGTGTGTGTGTGTGTGTGTGTATGTTATCATATATATATATATATATATATATATATATATTAAACAGTGATAATTGCTTGTGCCTTTAAAATTTAGATATTCTTTTTACTTTTGTTTTCTTGTCCATGATTCTGGCTATACTATGTTAAGTGATGTGTCAAAAGTCTCTTCCTTCTGTTCTAAGAAATATTTCAACATTTCCCTATTTGTTTGAATGTTGTCTGTGAGTTTATCATCTATAGCCTTTCTTGTGTTGACATGTAATTTTTCTGTACACAATTTTCTGAGTTGTTATCATGAGGGATACTGGATATGTCAATATTTTTCTGTTTTTAATTTGTTTTTTATTTGTTCTGTTAATGTGAGCTTAGTAACATGCTTTTTTAAAATTTGCATAAGCAGGATCATCTTTGTGTCTGTGGAATGAATGCTGCTTCATCAAGTTGAATACTGTTTTTAATGTGATATTGAATTTGTTTTGCTAGAACTTTGTTGAGAAATTTTGTACCTAATTTTATCAGGCATATTGGTCTGTCATTTTCTTTGTTTAACTTTATTTGGCTTTAATATCAGAGTAATATTCTCAAAGACTAAGTTTGAAAATTTGAAACACTTTCAAAGAATGAATAGGTTATTATTAAAATATCTTGTGGAATTCAAAAGTAACTCTACTAAATATCACTTTTCTTTGATAGGAAACATTTTATCATTTATTTAATCTTACTACTCAGTTTTGATCCATACATGATATCGATGATGTCCCTAACATATTAGTGTGACTTAATTTAACAGATTCCATTATTTTTGTAGGTGTAGGCAACTGATATGGGAATGAGCATTTCATTGGTTCCCCAATATTTTCATGCCCTGGAATCATCTGGAGGAGTATAGTACTATAATTTCCAACTTAAGAGACTGGGGAAAAGACTGAAGTTTTGCATTTTTGGTGCAAGAGGACTTGGTGGGGGAATTTTAATTAGTAGAGCAACTATAGTATGGAATTTCCTTTAAAATTTTGAAATGAACTATCATATGCTCCAGCAATCTTACTACCTAGTGTACATTCAGATAAATCAAATCAGTATGCCAAGAAGATACATGACTTATAAAGTTTTTGCAGCATTATTTACATAGATAATATGTATATATATAGCATACTTACATATATAACTAAGATTTGATGTCATCTGCTGTATGTATAAACAGATGATAGATAAATAATATTGTGCATATATGTATGTGATATATACATAAATATGTGTGTATTGCTACTTAATTATGTATTTCATATACATATATGATATAATGCTATCCTTTCCTATGTAGCTGCATGCATGGAACTAGGGGTCATTATGAAATGCAAAATAAGCCAGGCACAGAAAGAAAAATACAAAATGAGCATATCCATATATGAAACTGAAGCAATTGAATTAGTATGAGTATAGAATAATGTCACTAGGACCTAGGATATATAGAAAGTAATGAGATAGAAACAGGTTTGATAATGTATACAAAATTACAGTTATATAGGAGAAACAAATTCTACTTTTCTTTAGCATAGCAGGGCGACTACAATCTAGAACCACTTATTACATATATTATAAAGTAAAAGAAAGTAGTTTGATGTTTTTAACACCACAAACAATAAATAGTTAAATAAATAGCAAAGATAATTACCCTGATTTCATTATTATATATTGAATACATATATTAAATTTTAATACTGTCCCCACAAATGACAATTATGTGTCATAATATATTTTAAATTCCTTTGTTGTAGAAAAATGGAAATTTTGTTTTTTAGTAAATTCCTAGCAATGCTATTTCTAGTCCTAGCATAGCACTTGAGGACTACTGAACTAAGGAAGAGTATGGAAAGGGAAATTTTGAAGAATGCCCCAGATCCTCACATAACACTATGTAAAGCCTTGAGGCTAGATTTATAATGTTTACTTTATCTCCCCATTTCCTTGGTGCTGACAAGAAGTGACAGAGGAGTGTTCAGGACTGAAATAGCTCAATCACACCTTTCATTGCTCAGGGTCCATTGCAGAAGAGGTGGTGGAAAGAATGTAAGAGCCAAAGGAAAGGTAGGACTCCTTATAACATGCTCCTCAAGACACAAAATGGCCTGAATATCCATGACCTCACAGTGCCTGACACTACCTACACAAGACCATTATAATAGGAAGGAAAGATCAAAAGATCATGACATCAAAATGAAAGACAGACTGATTGGGAGGGGGAGGGGATATGATGGTGAGTGGAGTTTCAAAGGGGGAAGTGGGAAGGAGGGAATCACCATGGGATATTGTTTACAATTATGGAAGTTGTCAATAAAAATGATGAATGCAGATGCTGCATACTGGTGGTTTAGGATGAGAATCTCTTGACTATCCTTTGTATTTTATTCATAAACAGTCATTCCAATTTGAGGTTATTAAGAACTATTTGAAGAGCTTATGAAGATTATATATTCCTAGACTCAATTTGGACTCATCATACAAGCATTCTTCACTTTAGTAAGTTCTCTGGGCCACTCCCCTGTGGGACCCTGGTTCCTCAGGAGGCTGTCTGTTGAGCACTGGTTCCCCGGAGGCATCCAGGCAACTGTGGAGCAGGGTCTTGAGTGGCTATGAGTGTGACGCGAAGAAACATCCGGGATACAGCTTCAGAGAACAGCTCCTTTATTTGTCAAGGGAGTGAGTTTTTAAAAATATTTTTATTTATTTGTTTGAGAGTGACAGAGAGAGAGAGAAAGAGGGCGAGAGAGAGAGAGAGAGAGAATGGGCGCGCCAGGGCCTCCAGCCACTGCAAACGAACTCCAGATGCGTGGGCCCCCTTGTGCATCTGGCTAACGTGGGTCCTGGGGAACTGAGCCTCGAACCAGGGTCCGTAGGCTTCACAGGCAAGTGCTTAACCACTAAGCTATCTCTCCAGCCCAAGGGAGTGAGTTTTTATAAGCAGTTGAGAGAGAGAGCAGGAAGAAGGTCTTAAGTGGATTGATGGGTTCAAAGGTTGCTTGCTGATGCCTAGAGATGTTCATTCCAGCACATAGGGAGAGAGTCAAGTGATCTATGTAGTGGCGAGAAAAGGTATGGGGTACCAGTGGCAGGGGGGTTGGCTGTGTGAAGGCTGCTGGCTGATACCATGTAAGTAGTTTCCTAGGCAACTGGTCAAATGTTACAGGGCTAAGTGCAAAACCTAAGTCTTATCAGGACATTGAGGTAGCCTGGGCTGGAGATGGAGTGGTACTACTTCCTGCCAATCTTAGGGCCTGAGATTTTTTGTCCAGGGGTCCAGGCTCACTGTGACCCCCCCAAAGTGGGGGGAGGAGCCTCCCTGCTAGTCTGGGACCCAAGATGTGTCTAATGGTTCAGGCTGCTGCGACCTCTCCGAAGCCTGGGGCCCTTAGTCATGTCTGACAGCTTAGACTTGCTTAAACCCAGGGCCCTGCCTGTGTGTGACACTCCACTGCAAGTAGTATAGGACCAATATCCTGAGATGGGGATGTCTCACACAGAAGCAGAAGCCTACATGAACCTAAAGGCAAATTGTGTCCCAGAAGAGCTGAGGCAAGAGGAGAGACCATAAGATACCTATTTTCTCTTCAGATTGATTCAAGGTAGATACTGACTTTGGAAGAAGAAAACAAAAATCAATATACTTCTCAAAAAACACCCAGCCCTCCGTATATAGAAAAATACTAGATCTACATTATCTGAACACAGGTTAATCTGTGTTTGCCAATATCCAATTTTACTTTGACATAGTTTTCATCTAATGGGTCATACTAAAGAATAATTTTCTTCCAATAGGGACTTATACACTTTTTGCACTAGAAAGTGGAGAAAACCAAAAGAAGAGTGAGGGTTTTCAGTTCCCCATTATGCAGTTATACTGTTATTTTTCAATGCTAAAGATTCAACTCAGGGACTTATGCATGTGAGGGAGTATTCAATTCCTCAGCTACATCCCTATCCAAAGTTATACTCTCAACAATAAGTCTAATTAAAAAAGCTACAAGCATCAATTTTCTTCTTATTTTTCTTACTCTGTCTACCCATAGGTTTAAGAGCTTAGTAATGAATGCAGTTGTCTCCATCAATAAATTATATCATAACTTTTCATTACTTATCCTATTATTTTCTCAAATGTAATTAAAATTAAACCACTTTTAAATAAAGATATGGAAAAATAAAAATTCTCTCAAAGTTCTTTCTGTTGACTGTCCATGGCTTTTTAAGGGCATGGAAATGATAAATACATTTTTTATGAGCACTGAAGGCAGACTTTGAAATCCTATCATAAATCAACTTACTATTTATAGTACGCATTAGTTTGGAGTGGAAGTCAAATCAATATCTATATGAACGCATATTATACTTTAGCTTTTAGAAAAAATGATGTCTCTCTTCAAATCATTTTCTGAGTGCTTTCTATTATAAGAAAGTAGGTCCCAAAATATAAAATTAGTCCTCCAAACACTGTGTAGGGGCTTTCAATAAATAAATCCAAAAGAGCTTAGTTTTCAAATTTCTCATGATTAACTTCACATTCCCCATATCAGTTTTATCATTTATAGCCATATTCAAATCTTCACCAACTCCTACACTTGTTCCATGTTTCTCCATGCATATTAACTTACTAGCTTTAATCATAGCTTGGTTTATCATCAGCCAGATCAACTTGATATACCAGGACCCTTACTTACACAGGTCCATGAGTGCTCATATTTGTTGAGCATTCCAGAGCTTTGTAAGTAATGATCTAGAGATCAGTTTAAAATTGGAAGCATTTCTAAGCATTTACTTCTTTTATCTTGCAAGTGTATTTGTATATATAGTGTGTGATTGTGTGTGTGCTTATTCATGTTTTCATGCATGTGTATCCACATGCATGTGGATACAAAAGGACTATCTTAGTTATCATCCTCAGAACTACCATCCACTTTCTTTGAGACAAGATCTCAAAGACTAGTTTGCTCAGCTGGTGAGCCGCAGTCATCCTTCTGTCTCTATCACTTCAGTATTTTATCATGTGTTTAATTGGCACATAATATTATACATACTTATATGTATTGTTTAATGAATAATGTATACATTGTGTAATGCTCTCTTCTGGGTAAAAATATCTATTCATGCAAACCTTTATTTTTGGTGTGTCTTTAAAATATTTCAAAAGCAGTATAATTTTTGGAAATATATAGTATGTTATTACTATTTTTAGTCCCCTTACTGTGTGACAAAAGACTAACACATATTTTCTTCTGTAGCATGACAATATGACATTTACCATCTGTAGCAGATTCCTTTTCATTGCTGGGTCAAAACACCCAACCAACAGCATCATATGGAAGGAAGGGATTTATTTTAACTTATAGTCTTGAGGGAAACTTTCATCATGACAAGGAAGGCTTAACTGAGCAGAGGCTGGCTACCACACATTGTCACATTAGCTGGGTGGTAGCAGCAAAAGCGAGTGAGTTAGTAAACGCCCACTAAGGCATATTTGCTGAACATCCTTCCTTGTAGTAAAAATCAACACCACAACAAGACTCAGCTCAGTTTGCCAGAAACTTATCTAAGTTCCTTTCTCATTAACAATTCTGAAGTAAGAAGATGTGCTTAGCACAGACATGTTAATGCATAACTTTGCATATGTTTCTATCTCCTCTACCCATGCACCATCATGACTAGTACTTACTTACTTACTTAGTACAGACTGTCTTCCACAATACTACATGGGTGACTGCTACATCTCATGCCAAATCACGAACAGAAAATACAATGAATAAGTCCTTGTTTTCATAGTCTACATTTAAGTAGAAGACGGCAGACAGTGATAAAGGAATTGGAAATTACTAGGTACTAGAGGACATTATGTAGAAAGCAAAGCTACTTGATACTGAAGGAAAAAATCAATTGACAATGGGTGAATTTTATGGTTGAGGCATCCTTTCTGAGTAGGTAACATATAAGGTCAACTCCAAATTACATGCAGAGGTAAAATAGTAAAAATTGGGAGTACAAAAGCATCCTGGAGCTTGATGAATGCCACAATCTCCTTAAGAAATTTATCTTCCTTTAAAATTAGGACTGGAAAGGTTGCTCAGTGGTTAAGGTGTTTGTCTGCAAAGCCAAAGGATCCCAGTTCAATTTTCTAGGAGCCACATAAGCCAGATGCACAAGGGGTTGCATGCATCTAGAGTTCATTTGCAGTGGCTAGAGGCCCTGGCATGCCCATTCTCTCTCTTGCTCACTCTCTCTCTCTCTCTTTCTGCCTCTTTCTCTCTCTCAAATAAATAAATAAATAATATATATTTTAAAAAGTTAGTTCTAATTTATTCTCCACATTTCAGTAAAAGCAATCATACTAAGTCTAAAGAGATTCATCCTTAACTTTGGAACCCTCTGTGAGTTCTCAATACCAACACTTATCATGGCTTATGGAGATATCCATGGCCCTTGCTTAATTCTCCATTCCCAATATTTGCAACTCCTTAGTTTTGACCTCTGCTTTAACCATATTGAAGTATTTGGGTTGTGCTTATAATTTTACCCAAAGTATTCCTTAGTTTTTGAAGTGTTTAATACCTCATGGATTGAATTCAATTCCCCAGTACCCATGTAAAGACAGGTGCATAAAGTGGCACATGCATTGGAAGTTCTTTTGCACTACATAAGGTCCTGGGGAGGCACATTCTCTCTCCTCCTCTCTCTATTCTTACAAATAATAAATGAATACATTTTTTTAAAAAAATATAATTACATCATGACAGAATGTTATGTGAAAGGATTATTTCTCAGAGTGAAAGCTACACAGAGCCAATAATAACAATGTGATGAGAAGAAAAGTGATGCTGGGGTTTTAAGTTGGTGTACAATATGAACCATACCAAGTGAGTAAAATAAACCATGTTTTTAACAGCTTTGGAAGACTGAGAAAGATATACATAAAGTAAAGATATACATAAAGTTAATTACTTCAAAGCATTAAATTTGAAAAATTATACTTCTGGAGAAAAAGTCTGACCAGGATAAAATGGTAAACTGATTATACTGTTAAAAATCACCAGTTTCATTTCATTACCATTGCAATATATTTAGTACTCTCTCAAGTGTTTTAAGAGGCAAAATGCATTTAATCCTCATAAAAAAAATCCATGAAATCCCTTCATTACCACTACTTTACAATTAGAAAAGCAAATAATTGACTTAAATACCCAGTAGCTCTCAGCAAGTAAGGAAATCAAAACAAGTTCAACTTATTAAAATTCACAAATTAGGGCTGGAGAGATGGTTTAGAACTCAAGGCATTTGCCTGCAAATCCTAAGGACCCAGGTTTGATTTCCTGGTACTTATGTAAGCCAGATGCACAAGGTGGCACATGTGTCTAGAGTACCCCAGCAGTGGCTAGAGGTCCTGGTGTACCCATTCTCTCTCTCTTTTTCTTTCTCTCTAATAAATAAAATAAAATAATTCCACAAATTAGACATGCAAACTTAATGTCTCAGTTTACCAAAATGCACCTCTAAGTGTTGATGTGAGCACCACTACATGTTGCTTTAAACCCAAATCAACCTAACACTTTGTCTTCTTTTTTTGGCCTATCTTTATCACATTTATTTGGTATAATAACACTGATATAATTTGATATAATATGTAACATTTGATATAATAAAATTGCATAATATTATTATGTTTCAGGTGGGTCAAAAAGGAAACATATAGTGTGATTTGATGATAAAATCTTCATAAAACATTAAAAATAAGATCTAAGCTGCCACCATACTGATTTACATACTAGAGGAGGATCAATAATTTTAAATTTAAGTATGTGATCAAGTCTGATCACAATAGTTTATTATATTTGCAGATCTACTTCCCAGGTAGTAGTAATATTTTTTCATGACTAGAATGACAACAAAGAGGAACACTTAAAAGAAAATTGACAGCAGCTAAACAGATATATAATGGAGAAGCAAATGTATGGTGAGTCTGAATTATTTTATTTTCTAGAAAAAGGTTCATTGTGGCATCTATCATAGAAGAGGGAAGAATAAATCAAATCTGTCTCATATTCCACATATTAAGAAAATTTTTCTTATAAATGAATTCTTTGTGTCATTGTACATTATGAGGTTTGAGAAAGCTCAAAAAGGTCATGGGCTGGAGAGATGGCTCAGCAATTAAAGGTACTTGCTTACAAAACCTGACAGCCCAGGGTTTGATTCTCCAGTATCCACATAAAGCCAGATGCACAAAGTGGCACATGCATTTGGAGTTTGTTTGCAGTGGCAGGAGCCTCTGGTGTGTCTATTCTGTCTGTCTCTCTCTCTCCTTCTCTCTCTCTCTCTTTCTCTCTATCTCAAATAGATAATTTTTTTAAAAGGGTTAGTTTTCTTCACATAAAGCTGACATGAGACAAGATGTGCAGCAAAGTGTAGTCACATATATTTTGGAACTAGGAATTAGAGACCAAGTCAGGTTACTATTGAAAAATACTACTGAATTTTTCGTCTAGGTAGAATAATATATCAGGGAAGCAAGATTGCATTCATTGCCTAACTAAATTAATATTTTTATGGGTATTTTAAGTCAAATTTTATGTTAATAACTTAATTTCTTTAGCATATATTTCCTTTAATATAAATATTTAGGTTATATTAATATTTTAGGTTATATTAGTCTAATAGTATATTTATTTTGGCATTTTACTGTGCAGGATTGAATATATCAAGTAGATAAGACTGACTTAAAATATTTGATATAAGAAATAGCAGCAGCACAAGTATTGCTCCCAATAATATCCTGACAACTGCCTCCAGGAAAATAGCAACAAATACTGTGGTGAAACAATGCACATCATAACATAAATACAGAGAACTCAGCACTAATGGATAACACAACTTCCAAGGCTCAGAGACTATTGAGAAAGAGAGTATGGGAAGACTGTAAGAGCCACAGGGCAGGTCAAAATACCCTGAGACACAGCCCCACCCCCAGAATGACAGAAGCTCTAATTATCCTACTGCGAACACCAATACTCTTACTAAGGAGGGACCACAGGGAAATTCGGAATGGGGAAGAGGGGATATAATGTTATAACGTATGATAAAACTAACTACATAAAAAGAATCATAAAATTTGTTGGACAAATTAATGGTCAAATACACACTGAGGGACTTCCGGACAAGATGGCGACTGCCTAAATGCACATCCCTGGGAAAGAAAGGCAAGACATTAAGGGTTCACTGGGTCTTTTATGGGAGTGCAATCTCCAATACATTGCAAGTGGGAGGGCACAGAGGGGAAAAAACAGGGAATTGCTGATGCCCTCACATGCGGGTAGCCCACCATCCACCCCCCACCAAGTAGCGGCTGTACCCACAGTCCCAACTTCAGGATACTCCCGCACTTACTGTAGGAAAAGGGTCCAAGGCCAACATAGTTCCACTTGCCTCACTGCACAGGGGCGATTGCCCTGCTACCCCTGCCCACGAGTGACTTTGGGCAGGCTCCGACTGCTGGCCCATCGGAGCCCAGGCCTTTTTGACCCATTTCCCCACCATACTCATGATGCCGTGCCAATCCCTGCTTGTGCAAGCTTAGCCTGTTCAGCCCATTTGTTCAGTTACTGCTCTGGCCACCGCACATTCAGGGGAGCCCAGGGCCATTCCAACTGCCCAGGCTGTATCTGCCTGCCAACATGCCTCAACTCAGGTGCCAGCCCCTCCCTGTGGCTGACCGCCATTTTCCTGTTGCAGGGGAACTCAGATTGATTCCTGGTCCCATTGTTCCACTGCACCAGAGTTTAGGATGCTTCAGTTCTTGTTGCCTAAGTGTCCCTCCTAGCATGAGTACAGGAAGCTTTGGTGCATTACCAAATGACGGCTCAGGCAACTTTGGCACCCCAGCAATGCAGGAGCTCAGGCAGCTTTGGGAAGTAAGAGCCAAAGCCCAAGATGCTTGGCAACAGCCTCAGGCTGCTTCAGATTCCCATTGTGCTTCACACCAGGCTAATACACCTACCTACGTGCCCATACACTGTGATGGGCAGACCACAGCGCAAAAGAAATAACATGAAAAATCAAATGAAAAAAAATCCAGCTAGATCACCTAGTCCTACAATGAACATCTCTAATCAAAACATAGAAGAGTCATTAGGATCAGAACACCAAAATGAAGCTATGAGCAATGCAACCCTGACCAAGCTACTGGTAGAACTTGCAGATAAGCAACAAAGGACCAAGAATCATGTGGATGCTGCCATCACTAAACTAGACCTAATAGATAAGAAAATGCAAGGAATTCAAAGACAGTTAATAGATATGGAGGAGACTGAAAAAAAGAGGACCTCAAAAATCAGCTCGTGATGCTAAATGGACACATAAAGAAATGCTAGGATGAATTCCAAGAACCATCCAGAAAATCAGAAAATGAAGTGAAAAGGGAGCTTGACAGAGGGATGGAAACTATACATAGAAAAAAGTAGTAAAAATGCAAACCTAATTGAACAAGCCCAAAACTCTCTAGAATCTCACAAGAATAGAGTTAGCCATGTGGAGGATAGAAACTCTCGTCTGGAAGACAAGATGAAAGAAACAGTTCAAGAGGTGAAAAGTTTCAGTAAGTTCAAAAGTTTCTGTGAACAGAACATGAGGGAATTGTGGGATACCCTTAAACGTCCTAATATCAGGATCACTGGAATACCAGAAGGAGAAGAAATTCAGACCAAAGACAGGGAGAACTTATTTAACAAAATAATCAAAGAAAACTTCACAAGTCTCTCTCTAAAAAAAAAAAAAAAAAAAAAAAAAAAAAAAAAAAGGCCCATCAAGATACAAGAAGATAACAGAACTCCAAACAGAGTGGACCAAAGGAGAAAGTCTCCAAGACATATTGTCATTAAGACTCTAAACATTGACACCAAAAAGAAAACCCTAAATGCAGCTAGGAAAAAATAACACATCACTTTTAAAGGTAACCCCATCAGAATTACTCCAGACTTCTCAAAGGAAACCCTGAAAACCAGAAGGGCCTGGAATGGAACACTACAAAGTCTAAGAACCTATGGCTTCTAACCCAAACTACTCTACCCAGCAAAAGTATCCCTCATAATAGATGGTGAAAGAAAAATTTTCCATGACAAAACTCAGCTTTACAATTATATGAACACAAAACCAAACCTACAGAGAGTATTTCAGAAATTGTCCACAGAGAAGAAACAAATAATCAAACTCAAATGCCTACAAGAAGCAGATCACAGTAACCAAACTCACAGTAGGCACAAAAAACTTCAAAGTCCATGAAAACACCAACCCACATCTACCATCACAATGTGAAAGGGATCAAATCAAATCTCACAGTCATTACCCTAAATATTAATGGCCTTAATTCACCCATCAAGAGACACAAGCTGACAGGATGGATCAAAAAATTAGACCCCTCAATATGTTGTCTTCAAGAACCCACCTCACCACTAGAGAAAGACATGTCCTCACGGTGAAGGGTGGAAAACAATATCCCAAGCAAATGGGAATAAGAAACAAGCAGGTGTAGCTATATTAATATCAGATAAAATAGACTTCAAACCAAAAATAATCAAAAAAGACAAAGAAGGCCACTCCCTACTTATCAAGGGAATGATCCACCAAGAGGATATTACACTCATAAATCTGAAGGCACCAAACACAGGGGCACCACCATTCATAAAACAAAACCTACTTGACAATAAAACAGAAATAACCACCAACACCATCATAGTTGGGGACTTCAATACACCATTATCAGTAATAGACAGATCATCCAAACAGAAACTCAACAGGGAAGTAAGAGACCTCAACAAAACCATAGATCACTTAGACCTAATGGACATCTACAGAACTTTCCATCCCAAATCCACAGACTACACATTCTTCTCAGCAGCCCATGGGTCATTCTCTAAAATAGATCATATCCTGGGTCACAAAGCCTGCCTCCATATATTTAGGAAGGTTGACATAATTCCCTGCATGATATGAGATCACAATGCTATATTGGTAGAAATTAACAATAAAAGACCCATTAGAATCCCAGCTGCACCTAGATACTGAACAGCACACTTTTAAACAAAAAATCAATAGTGGTTGAAATAAAAATGAAATTGCAGAACTTCTAGAAATGAATGACAACAAAAACACATTGCAAGAAAACTTATGGGACACAATGAACGCAGTCCTCAGGGGAAAATTCATAGCACTCAATGCCTTCATAACAAAGACAGAGAGATCACAAATCAATAACCTAATCATCCACCTAGGGGCAACGGAAAAGCAAGAAAAATCCAACCCAAAAGGCTCCAGAAGGAAAGAAATAATTAAAATCAGAGCAGAAATTAATGAATTGGAAATTAAGAAAACATTAAGAAAATTGACAAAAGAAAGAGCAGGTTCTTTGAAAAACATAAACAAGATTGACAAAATCCTGGCCAATTTGATCAATCAAAAAAAAAGAGAGGCTTCAATTAGCAAAATTCAAAATGAAAAAGGAGAGATCACAACACACATAAGTGAAACTGGGATAATCATCAGGACTTATTTCAAAAACTTCTACTCCACAAAACTGGATAACGTGGAGGAGATGGATAAATTCCTGGACACATACCATCTATCAAAGCTAAACTTCAAGCAGATTAATCTCCTAAACAATCCTATCACACTCATTGAGATTGAAAAAGTAATAAAAAAAACTTCCCCCAAAAGAAGAGTCCAGGACCAGATGGCTTCTCAGCTCAATTCTATCAAATCTTCGTGGAAGAACTCATACCAATCTTCCTCAAACTGTGCCACACAATTGGAGACCAGGGAAAGCTAACCAACTCCTTCTATGAAGCTAGTATCACCCTAATTCCAAAACCAGGCAGAGATGCCACAAGAACAGAAAACTACTGGCCTATCACCCTGATGAACTTAGGTGCAAAGATCCTGAAGAAAATCCTCGCAAACAGAATCCAACAACACATCAAAACCATTATCCACCTTAATCAAGTGGGATTCATTCCAGGAATGCAGGGGTGGTTCAATATATGGAAATCTGTCAATGTAAAACTCCACATAAACAAGGTTAAACACAAAAACAACATGATCATTTCGATAGATGCAGAAAAGGCCTTTGACAAGATACAACATCACTTCATGATCAAGACATTGGAGAGAATTAGCATGGTTGGTTCATATCTTAACATAGTAAAGGCAATATACGAAGCTCCTAAGGCCCAAATAACACTTAATGGACAGAGACTGGAGGAATTCCCATTAAGATCAGGAACAAGATAGGGTTGTGCACTCTCACCTCTGCTCTTCAATATAGTACTGGAAGTCCTAGCTCAAGCAATAAGACAGGAAAAAGAAATTAAAGGGATATAATTTGGAAAGGAAGAAGTTAAGTTATCTCTATTCGCTGATGACATGATTGTATACGTAAGAGACCAGAGTGACTCCATCCCAAAACTCCTGAATGTGATTAACACCTATAGAAAAGTAACAGGTTACAAAATCAATGCGCAAAAATCAGTAGCCTTTGGCTGGAGAGATGGCTTAGTGGTTAAGCACTTGCCTGTGAAACCTAAGGACTCCAGTTTGAGACTCGATTCCCCAGGACCCACATTAGCCAGATGTGCAAGGGGGCGCACATGTCTGGAGTTTGTTTTCAGTGGCTGGAGGCCCTGGAGCCCCCATTATATATCTATCTACCTCTCTCTTTCTCTCTCTGTCGTTCTCAAATAAATAAATAAAAATAAACAAAATAATTAAAAAAAATCAGTAGCCTTCCTATATGCAAATGACAAAGATACAGAGAAATAAATAAAGGATATAGTCTGTCTTTCATTAGCAACAAAAAAAATAAAATACCTTGGAATAACGTTAACCAAGGAAGTGAAAGATCTATACAACAAAAACATAAAAACAGTCAAAAAAGAAATTGAGGACGACTTGAGAAAATGGAAAGACCTCCCATGCTCCTGGATAGGCAGATGGATAGAATTAACTTTGTGAGGATTGCAATCCTACCAAAGGCAATATACAGATTTAATGCAATTCCAAATACAATCCCAACAGTGTTCTTCACAGAGATAGAAAAAATGATCTCAAATTTCATAGGGAAAGCAGAAGGCCTCGCATATCCAAACATACCCTTAGCAAAAGAAATACCTCTGGAGGCATCACCATACCTGATCTAAAGCTATATTACAAAGCCACGTTAATAAAAACAGCATGGTACTGGCATAAAAACAGGAGTATAGACCAATGGAATAGACTTGAGGACCTGGACTTTGGGTCAAGCAACTATAGCTACTTGATATTCGACAAAGTCTCTAACAATATAGGCTGAAAAAAGACAACATCTTCAACAAATGGTGCTGGACAAACTGGATAACCATATGCTGGAAACTTAAACTTGATCCACACATTTCACCATGCACTACACTCAAGTCCAAATGGATCAAAGACCTCAATATAAGACCAGAAAGTTGGCTACTACTGGAAGCAAATATAGGAAGAACTTTTCATGATATAGGAATGGAAAAAGACTTCCTGAACAAAATCCCAGTTCCTCATGATCTTAAACAGTCACTCAACCAATGTGATCACATAAAGCTGAAGAGTTTCTTTACAGACAAGCATACAATAACCAAATCCAATAGATTACCCACAGAATGGGAGAAAATATTTGCTGGTTATTCAAGTGACAGAGGCCTAATATCTAGAATCTACATATAACTCAAAAACCTAAACAATAAATAGTCAAACACCCCACTCACAAAATGGGGCAAAGAGCTGAACAGGCAGTTCACAGAGGAAGAAATACAAATGGCAAGCACACACTTAAGAAAAAGTTCATCATCCCTAATCATCAGGGAAATGCAAATTGATACAACTATGAGATTCCACCTTACTCCAGTAAGGATAGCAAGCATCAAAAAATCAAATGAAAATAAATGCTGGCAAGGATGTGGAGAATTAGGAACACTTATCCTGTTTGTGGCAATGTAAGATGGTACAACCACTTTGGAAAACAATATGGAGACTCCTGAAAAAGCTGATTATAGAGATACCAACAGACCCAGTTATTCCCTTACTGGGCATCTACCCGAAAGCTGTTAAACCAGAGGCCAGAGAGATTTGCTCAACCATGTTTGTGGCAGCTCAATTCGTAAAGCTAAGAGCTGTATTCAACCCAGGTGTCCATCACTAGAAGTATGGATAACTAAGATGTGGTATAACTACACAATGGAATTCTATACATCACTAAGAAAAAAAGACACAATGAAATTTGAGGAAAAATGGTTGAACCTGGAACAGATCATTCTCAGCCAACTTATCCACTCACAGAAAGAATATCGCCCTATGGTCTCACTCGTCTACAGCACCTAACTTGAATCACCCAAGATGCGTTACATACCCAGCAGGCATCTAGAAGACTAGACAATAGGATGGGTGGGGAGGGAGGGGTGAGCAAGGGAGGGGGTGGGAAACACAAATCTAGACTCAAACGGCAATGGTATCATAAAATTATACTTCCTAAAATGCAGACCAAATGGCTCAACCTTCACCAGGCCCTTAGAGGGAACACCTGAGCCACAAGACAATGGAGAGGGTATGATGAAGACTAACCTTAATCTTCTACAACTTCTATCTCTCTCTCTTCTCTCTAACTCTTTTATTTTAGTTATCTTTTTCTTCCTTTTCTTTGTGGGCAATGACCTTTAACTCCTAGTACCAGCATGTGGCTATCATCCATAATGAGCTTTTGATCAGAGAGACCTACAATGTTTCTAAAAGACAGACAGATTTCTGTCAGAGTACTTGATGACCCACCAAAGGTTAGTGGTAAGACCCTACTGCTGAAGACACCGTATGCGGTTCACATGTAAAAATGGAATGGCATGGCTGGAAGCTGGAAGAGAGTCAGTCCCTAGACAGTCAGTGCATCTAGGGCCAGAAGGAGCTACATGGACGACTGGGAGAAAATGACCAATATCTGTCCAAGCAACTCATGGTCTAACCTACTTAGCAGCAAATAACCTGTTGTGATGCTCACACAAGTGCAATAGTGGTACACAGCCATGGTTGGAAACCAACTGCTCTTGATTTGGCTAACTGATCCCCTCAGTGCTTCAGAACCCATAGCTGGAACTATATCCAAACATAAGCCCACTCTCCTTTATCAAGCTACCACCATTCACGGGCTACAAGAGGGCCTACACCTATTAAATTTTCTATAAAAAAAGTAAGGGTTATCTGATTTGGCAGGTGCTAACTTTATTCTCTGTTGGAGAATCTGCTTCTCTTTTTCAGATAGACATAGATCCTAAGGAGAGAGCCACCCCATCATACTTCAAAAGGGCCCCGGCTGAAACTAAGAACAATTGGCTAAACAAGCAAGGGTGCTGTGTTCTTGGTGAACCAGCTACCAGCACAAGGGTGAAGGTGATCAACACAGAGAAAAATCAACTCCTACTAAATCAGATTACTAGCGACCCAGAAGCCCCCAACACCTCATCACTGATGCAGACCATAAATGCACCCAACATGTCTCAGGGAAACTTTGCACAAGAGGGGGCAGAAAGAATGTCAGAGCCACATGTTGGGTCATGATATGCAGAGATATTTATCCTACCCGTAACTATTGGCTAACTCCAGAATGTATGATCCATGTACCTCAACAAGGAGGGGCCAGGGGGAGGTGTGGGACCTGGATGATCGTAACAATTGTACCAAATTGAGTGTTTTCGCTGAGCACAAAACTAATTAAGAAAAAAATGGTTAAATTTTTATTTTTAAGTACACACTGAGTTAGAAAAACTAGAGTTAACTACTACCTTATCTACATGATTGTAGTATAGAGACTATCTGGTATCTCATTCTTTTTTGTTCTTCTGAGACATTCCCTCCACTTGTTGTATGATGCCCACATATTTGGGGGGAAATCTGGTTTATTCCACCAACTAAAATTGTAATTTCATTTTCATAACACATATTCTTTAAATAAACACCTAGATAATGTTTGGCCAAACACTTGGGAACTTAATTGTGTAATGTCATTGAAATTAGAGTCTTTAATACATATAGGGTTGGTCTTATCTTTGTGTAGCAGAGGTTGGGTGATTTAGTAGAATATAACAAAGCAGGAAAGTAATGAGTGAATGAACATACACTTATGTGGGTTATCTCTGTAGTAATGTGATGTTTGTGAATTTAGTTTTGATGCTGCTGGCTAATATTGAGAAAAATCACCCTGCCTGTTGTAAAATAAATGATACCAAGTTACGGCATAGGAGACATCTTTAGCTTATTTATATGTTATCTTGAAAGTACATTATATCTTGTCTTCAGCTTCCTAGACACTTTTTCATTCTGACAATGACACTTCTTTTACTGAAAGTTCTACACAGCTACTGAAGGCATTGGATGAGTGTTCCTTGTCTCTTTCAGTACAAAAATATTGATATTGATATTTTTGGGGTTGGAGCATCTGGTTTTAAAAGTAGGCTCAACTATATTGCTGTATCTTCCTAACTTCTTTTCATCGACATACTTTGATAAGACAGTTTGGTCATTAAATGTGACTGTGTCCAGTAGGGAATTATCTCTGAAGCAGTTATAGAGAATTATTTTGAGAACTGCAGATTGTGCACTGATATTAATCTTGATATTAAACTTCAGCCTTTTGATACTTGCTTCAAAAATGACCCTGCAGTATCGAAGCCTAACTCTGCTTTATGCCCCAGCACACCCTTATTGCATTGACATAGTTCTTAATCTTAAGGACTATGAATTCTTAGCTGAATGTCCTGCTCACTGAACTTAAGTAAAGGCCTACACTGTCTGAAGTGAAGAAAGTAGTGGGCATCTATAAAACAATGTAAAATGTTCCTAATAGGCTTATGTGTTTGAACACTAGAATTCCTGCTAGTGGTTGTTGGGAAGGTTATGGAACCTGTAGGAGGTAGGGTTTTGCAGGAGGAAGTGGGAACTAGGAGTGGGCTTTGAAATTGCATGGGTAGTCTGGCCCCACTTCCTGTTTGCCCTCTACTTTCTGATTGTGGATGCAGTGTAGCTAGCTCATCTTACTGCGCCTGCTAACCACCAGGCCTCCCCTCCCAGGAAGAATAGATGCTTTTGAAATGAGAATCCAGGATAAACTTTTTTCCTTAACCTGCTTCTGGTCAGGTTTTTAGTCACAGCCTTGAGAAAGTAAACAATATAGAAACTTGGTACCGAGAAGAGGGACTGTTCCTTGATGAACTTTATCCTGCGGTTTGTAGGCATTTGAAACTGTTTTGGCAGGAGGAATGTGGAAGGGTTTGGAATGTTTTACTAGAGAAACCTGAAAATGCTGTAAGGTGACCTTAAGGAAACATTCTGGCATGAGTTTGGATGACCAAAAGGCTAAGAAAAACAGAGACAGTGGAGTCTTGGCTCACAAGGTTTCAGAGGGGAACAAGGGCTCTTTAAACTGTGCTAGAAGCCATTCAAGTTATAGTCTGGAATAGAATCTGGGTGCATTGTGACCACTTCCTGAGAACTTGAATAAAACTGAATTAAAAAGTGATGTATTAGTATGTTTGATGGAGAAAGTTTCAGGCTCTCTGATTTTATCTATATATATCTATAGCAAGATAAATGGAAAAAGATATGAAAAAAGTACAATTTGGCAAAATAATAAGAAAGTTTAAACTTTCTCAAAAGCAGCTGTAAATGTTAAATAAAGAGATGAATGTGATAAAACCTACTATTCACACTAGTACAATAGGAAAAGTGCCCTGGGGCAACATCCTATCCATTTTAAAGCTTAACTTATAAGAAAACAAATTTTTTTGGAAGTGTGAATGCTATGGGACTTCCCTGCTCCTGGAAATCAACTGCCCACAAAAGTGTTTCCCTAGGGTCCTAGAGTTCACACACAGAAACTGCTATATCTGTGATCAAAATAGACTAGGATCTGTACCAAGATGTCAGCAAAACTTTGCAATGTCATCTACATGGTGCTGATTTACAGGCATGATCAACGCAATATTGAGAGGGGCATGGTGTCTTTCTCCTTGGTTTTAGAGAATCACTCAGGCTGGGAAATGTAAGGCAGAGCTGAAATCCCTGCAAGGGGTCCCTTAGAGGCCATTGTGTGAAGCAGAATATAAAGACTCTATCAATGCTCTGTCAAAATACCTGATCAGAGGCAACTTAATGAAGGAAAGGGTTTATTTTCACCTAGTTTGTTTTGAACAGTTTTAAGGGGATGCATTCCATAAAGTACAGAAAGCATGACTGTAGAAACTGATGAACAGAAAATGGGGTCACCCTATATTAGTCCAATACCTGCTCCCAGTAACCTGTTTTCTCCAGCAAGACTCCATCCACTAGAGGTTCAACAAGCTTCTCATATAGTGAAGGACTCAGGAACCAGATGGACGCCATGACGGGCTTCAGAGTCCTCAGTAGGCCTAAGTTTCTGTTTCCCAACAAGGTCTAAGTTTCTGTTTTCTGATAAGGGTGGGTTTAACAGTTACTGGAAACTGATGACGCCATACATTCCTGTAGTCATAGATGAGTTCAATTCCCCTAGCCCCAGCCCACTAACTTTGCCTGCCAAAATCCTAAGCCAATCAGAAGAGTACACTGTTTTAATCAACTAATCATGTACCCATCCCCTTCTTCTATGCTCAAATCCCTATAAAAACCCTACCCTCCCACTACTCGGGGCTCTTGTATGGATCCACTGTGTTGGTGAAGTCAAGAGACCAAGCTTAAGCCCAAAATAAAGCTCCTTGACCTTGCATACGTGTGTGGTTCTCCTTGGTGGTCACTGGGGGTGCCGGGAACTGGGCATAACAATAGTACCACCAGGTGAGGACCAAGTGCTCAAGATCAGGAGCTAATGGTGACTTTTTACCAAAACAAGCATAATTTACTAATGGAGAATACCAAGGATTTGGAGATACCAAGACTGTAGGACATTTGCCAAAGTAAGCTTTAGGCACAGAGTGGATCTGGCCTTAAAAAGACGTTATGAGTGGTACAGACAAAAGAGATGGAAATGAGGAGCTGCCAATGATCTGTGGAACCTAGTCAGTATATCATCATGAGCACTAGATACTGGACAGGATTTTGTTCATGTGTGTCGTACTTGGTTTTGGTCTTGCTTTGGCACAATCTTTCCTTGCCAGTCCTCCATTCTTCCATTTTGGGAAAGGAATTTTTTTTAACCTGTGTGTTTGGGCCATTATATGTTAGAGGAATGTAATTTGTATCGTTTTGTTGTTTTTTAAGCAGGGTCTCACTCTAGCCCTGGCTGACTTGAAACTCACTCTGTAGTATCAAGCTGCCTTCAAACTCACAGCAATTCTCATACCTCTGCCTCACAAGTGCTAGCATTAAAAGTGTGCACCACTATGCCTGTAATTTGTAACATGATTTTACAGGGGCTCACAATTAAAGAGATTGCCTTGAGTCTCAGAAGAGACTTTGGACTTTTAAATAATGCTAGGTCTGTTAAAGGCTATGGGGGGACTTTTAAGTTTAGAAGATGTATTTTGAGTCACCAGATGACCATGAATTTATGAGAATCGGAAATGGAATGCTGTAGCGAAAACATACTGTTCCCATAAGCTTGTGCATTGAACACTTGGACTCCAGCTGATAGTGCTGTTGGGGAATGTTATAGAGCTTATAGGATGCATTCTGTTCTATCTGGCTGTTCATTTTATACAATTTAAACAGAAAGTGGTTGTAAAAAGGGTGGTTTCTGGAACAAGGTTCACCCGGCTTGTGGCAGCGGAAAAGCAGTAATGGCATCTATGAATGGGGGGAAGAACATTACTTATCTTTTAGCATTGCTTCCTGCAGTTATTCTCACAGAAGAAATGCCTATAGGGGCTCTCCAAAGCTATTGTAAGCATGTTCAATTTAACTGATTTTTGGGCCTGACCTTACTGCCTAGTCGTTCTGCACAAAAATGAAACATCAGTTTTCTTAATTTGATAGGTAAGTCTATTATACACAGTAAAGATGCATGTCCTGTGGAAAAGGCCTATCTTCTCCATCCAGTATTTTCATAAGTACTGTTCATTCCCAAGTACAGATGAGCTTAGCCGTGACAATGGCATGGGTCACTCACTTGGTCCTTCTTAAAGGAAAACACAATGATTTCAATTGAACTAGGAACCCTGCAGCTTCTCAGAGTGCCAAGGAGCCATGTTGATTGACTATTGGTCTATTGTGCTTAACAGATGCATCCAAACTGTGAGTAATTTAACAAATTTTAGCCACTTCTGTCAATCTGACATCAGAGTAACTGGCTAAGTAATAGACTTGGCAAGTTTTATCAGAAACAGAGAATTGTAGAACCAAAGGTGGAGTCGTTGTTGGTGACATTTCTCTTTGCACCTTCCCCATTCTATATATATTCTGAGCAAGTTGGTAATTGTTATTTCTTCCAGACATATTTAACAGATGTTATACAGAAAGTAACTTGTAATTATATGGATCATTATTACATTTAAAGACAGAGATAGTATGTGCCTCTGGAGAATGAATAACAAATAGTTATTTCCTAGCATCACAGATTTGAGTTCACTGAAGAAAGAGCTGCATTGCAACCCACTGTGTACAGGGTTAACCTCTCTGAAGCTCCCCATGGAAACTGAGGTTAGCAAGATCACTGCAGGAGAGCTGATACTGTTTTCTGTGATTGCTGTGGGTTATAACTTCCTTTGCTTCTCACCTAGAACTCCAGTGTTTTCTGCTGACACTCTGACAGGTGACTCTTGAGCTTTTTAGTGGGGTAAAATCTCAGGTCCTTCACAATTTCTTGGCACATCTCCCTTTTCTCAGTGAAGCTTTCCATGTGTATTTCATTTTGCAGATGTCCTTTAATTCAAATATCATCATAGGACCATGAAAATATTTCCATCATAGCAGTATCTTTTATTAATAGTGAAGGAAATTAGTAAGAAAAATGTAATATGTGGGAAGTGGTTCTGTTGGCTCTTCACATACTTCCTACCCATACTTCAAACATCACATTTTACAGTGGTATTTCATACTTCCTGTAGCCATGGCTACTTTGTTCCATGTATAGAAAGCTTTCCTCTCTCTCTCTCCTTTTTTTTTTCCATGACAGTTGGCTGCATGGAAATTCAGAGGTAAAAATGTTCTCCTTATATAACTATTTTTAATGATAAGTTGCTTGTTCTAGAAGAAATACTACATATTTTAGGAAAAAGAAACTGAATAGATTTGAAGTATTTTAGGCAGACGAAAAATATTGATTTTTTTAGTCTCTAATCGTCTATATAAACCACAAGAAAAATGGCCACATAATTAATACTTCTTTAAAGGTTGAGAGGAGATAATTTCCATTACCATATTGTTCTGATTTTCACAACTTTTGCTACAATGGAAGGTCTAAGACTAATGTTAAAATACAATGGGCTACAGAAAAGATGATGGAAAGAGAAAAGTAAGATTGGCTGTATAAAAGTGTCCACAGAAAGTGTTGATTCATGAATATTTCTTAAACTCCTTATTTTTGACTGCTTTGCTCAACATACAGTTCATAGTTTGTGCAGAGCTGTTTTATTCTCAAGAGGGAATGCCCAAAATTTAATGACAATCTGAAAAAGTATTTTGTATGTGGTATAGTTTCAATAATGTCATCTCCTCCTGATTCTAGTTCTGTTTCAATTGTCACATTTTATCAATATAATTCTGTCACCAAAACATTCACTAAAGGTCCTTTTCATGGTGAAGACATGAGGGAGATACAATTAATAATATCTCAATATGATCTTGCTACAATAAATGGTGTGCTGCGCAAATAGTTGTAAATTCAAATATATTTTTGTAATTAAGAGGAAAGAAATCAAGAAGTTAATAATATGGTAAAATGCTGAGAAACACAGAAAACAATTAACTAGTTTCTTAAGGCAAATTGTATTTGCAGTAAAAAGGAAATATTAATTTTCTGCTGATACACTGAACTTTTGTCAATGCACAGTGAAAATCTGTTTATACCTTGGCAGATGGGTCCTTAGTCAGGAAACACAGGGAAAGCACATTTATGAAGGAATTTGCAAAACCAAGTAAGGCAAAACAAAACTACATCAAGGCTAGAATTTCATGCTTTCTCCTAATGGAGTCATGGCTGTTGCTAATAAATAGCTAGAAAAGTTCTCATTAGAAACAGAACTTGAAATTAAATGGGCATTGAAAATCCAATCTGAGCTCGAAGAGCTAGTCATGTAAACAAAATCTTCTCTGTGGCTGCTGATTGAAAACTCAGATATTAAGCAGGGAGCATAAACACCTACACCCTCTATAATTTGATGATTAAAAAAAGACTATTAAGAAAACACAGGAATAATTCTGCCATTTCACCGTTTAATAGTAGGATGCCCTGTCACAAGCTTATGTAATCTTTAGAGAGGAGAATGTCCTCTACATCTAGAGAGTTGGGTAAAATGTCTTATCTTTCCTGCACGTTACTTCCCAGAAACTGAGGAGTTGTCCAACATCTTCATCCACTATTGTCCTTTCCCTCAGTGTATCCTGCTTCTGAATAACTCTTCTTTAATTCATGGTAGGAAATCTTGTAGCCATATCTGAAAGCTTTTCCATGTGGGAAATTTACAATTTATAACTAGTATAGCAGTGGGCAAAAGTGCTCCCCCCCCCTCATTGGTTTTGGGATATGGGCTCAGGAATACATAGGAACACTGTGGGTTGGAGAACATAGAGCAGTCAACTGGTGGAAATGCGGTTTTGTGGAGGGCCCCACACGTGTTAGTTACTTTCTCTTTGCTCTGACCAGAAGCAAGTTACAAAATAAAAAGGGAGTTATTCTGACCTACAGATTCTGGGAAACATTCTATTATGACCTCAGGAGCAGGAGGCCTGTGGTAGCGTGGTAGCATTGTAGCCCCAGTCAAGAAGCAGTGGTAAACACAAAGCAAGGCTAGCTAGGCTATAAAGCCCTAGTCCTACCCTCAGTGACAGACTTCCTCCAGCAAGGCTTAACAGTTTTCTCAAATAGCACCACCATGTGGATCATGAGCTCATGGGGGAACATTTCACATTCAAGTCATAAAACTGTAAAAAGAGTTGCTATTTCCTTGAAGCTTTCGTATATTCCCCAATATAATTAAAGTCAAAGTTAAAATAAAAATTAACTTGAAAGCCAGGAACACAGATTTGAGTGGGTACTTAGTAAATCGAAATAGACCTTGATTTTATGGAAAGCTGAAAAGTCCAGAGCCAAAATAAAACTTTAAAAAAATGTATTCTCTAATGACTTGGTTACAGAGCTCACTGGGGATGAACCACCCCTTATACATTGGCCAGGGCCAAGGTGAAACCACAGAGGACTTGGAGAGATGAGCAAGAGTGTTGCTCTCATGGTGGGCTGAGGACACTGAAAAGGTACCCAATCAGAAATTCAGGTGCTACTGAGAGCTCCACACTAAAGTGGACTTAAAACACATCCACCATGGCTCAGGAATTTTGTGGAAGAGAGGGCAGAAAGATTGTAAGAGCCACAAGACGGGAAGGGCTGACTGCTGCTCTCATAACTCATAATCACAACTCTGTGGTAAATACCAGCAACCCTCAGTGGAGTTGGGGCAGGGAGGAGGAAAATAAATTATGTCGCCAAAACATGGTATGTCCATACAAAGTTCCTACTTAATAAAAAAAAAAGTATAAAACAGTGTGAAATGGAAAGTATCTCCTTTATTCTTCTCCCCTCCCTGGGGGAAAACAATGACAATTTTCCCCCCAAAAGAAATGTCCTAACAGAGTCAGAAGAAGGACTTTTGCCATTCTACCATGTAGGTCCCCAGAGGTACGGGCACATTTGCCTTAACATAAAGATAGACGTGGTATCACTTCAGACCAGGAGCTCCCATGGAGTCAGTCCTACAGAAGCATCCACAAAGGTGATTGAAATCTATGTAACTGACATAAGGAATTCACATTTAGTGCTTGTCACAAATGACATCTCCAGAGATCAGTGATTAAAGAAAGAATATATGGATGGCCAATAAGAATGCTGTGATCAAAGGAAAACAAATAGGATATTCATAATGTTGTGGGCCATGTTTGAAATCTGGAAGTAATGTGTAGATATCATTTCACAAGCAATGCAAGCAGGATGAACAATAACTTGGTAACAGACATGAGTTCTTAAAAGACCTGAGATGATGGGCAGTGACGGGCAGGCCCAAGGAATAAAGTAACAGATGATAAATATTTGATAGTTTTCATTCCAATTATTTTTTGCTATACAAGTGCTCTTTTAAACACCAGCATACCTGTGATAAATTGTACAGTTCTAGAAATTACATTGTTGAAACAATCCTCACAATAGGGGGACATCATATATCAATTATGCCCATAGTGTTTTTCCCTATTTCATCTTCTCTGACTAAAGGTGAATGACATATAGTAGTGAATGAATTATGAATCAGCTGCCTACTGGATGAAAACAAGTGATATAAGAAGTCCCAACACATTTAAATAATAATGTCATTGGACCACATAGTCTCTGTAGTGTTCTAAAAGTAACACGTACATCTTTGTATGTCCTTTACTTCTAAGCATTTATCAATGGAAACATATATTAGAAATTTACTTCTGTACTATGTATTTTCCTTATTTTTTTGAGAGAAAGAGAGAAAAAGAGGCAGAGAGAGAATGAGAGAGAGAGAATAGGCAAGCTAGGGCCTTCAGCCATTGTAAACAAACTCCAGACGTGTTGGCCCCTTTGTGGCACATGTGCGACATTGTGTGCTTGCATCACTGTGTGTCTGGCTACCTGGGACCTGGAGATTTGAACATGAGTTCTTAGGCTTCACAGGCAAGCACCTTAACCACTCAACCATGTCTCCTGCCCATGTTTTCCTTAGTTTTAAAAGATACTGCCATCAAAATATCTATCGTTGGCTGGGCGTGGTGGCGCATGCCTTTAATCTCAGCACTCGGCAGGCAGAGGTAGGAGGATCACTGAGAGTTCAAGGCCACCCTGAGACTACAGAGTGAATTCCAGGTCAGCCTGAACCAGAGTGAGACCCTACCTCAAAAAACAAAAAACAAAAAACAAAAAAAAAATCTATCATTGGCCAAACTGTCATTTTCTCTCTGAAAAATATACCAGATTTCCATCTGCATCTCAAGAGTTCTTTGGAGAGCAGGGGTAATCAATGAAGCAGTTAGGTTGACTAAGTAATAAGGAATGGATCTGCTATACCCTGAGGCATCTGTGCAGGATGGCTTCCAATCATGCCAGTGCTGATGCAGACACCTGCTCTGCCAGGGTCATGGCTTCAGACACACTGCAGCACCCTTAGCTGCCAGGGTAGTGCTAGTTGTTGATAACGTAAAGCAGGTGTCATATAGAACATAGCACTGTGTTACCTGGTGTTGAGTCTTCATTGATTATAGGCATGTGAAAGCTCCCATGTGCTACCTAAAGAAAGCAATCAAATGCTCTCAGAAAAGACAAAGAACTGCTTACATTCAGGCATGTGTGTGTGTGTGTGTGTGTGTGTGTGTGTATGTTTTCTCATCATCTCAGTCCCTTTGTTGCCATGGTCACCTCTCCATATAGCAGAGCTCCACAGCAACAACCCTTTGATGTTGCATTCCTTCTTCGTCTTCATTCCCTTTAAAACTTTGGTTGTTCTCCACTTTCCCTAACAAGCACCAGCTCAGTCCAATTCTGATATAGGCTGAAAAGAGGAAAGGCATGGAAGATACTAATGAGTATGCTTTGAAAATGCAGACATAAAACTGAGATGTCTAAGTCTTTACAGATATACTAATTTGTGTTATAACAGCAAGTGGAAACTAGGTCCTAGATAGTGTATGCAGCACATTACTTAATATACCAACTAACCTTTTAATTATATCCATACTTTTTGTTATAAAAGAAACAAAAAAGTGAAACTTGGCCTGGGGAGATGGCTTAGAAAGTAAAAGTGCTCACTGTGAAAGCATGACCATCTGAGTGCACACCCCCATGACCCGTGTGAAGCCACATGGAACAGCAAGCCTCTGTAAGGCCAGCCTTCCTACTGCTAGATGGTACATGGAGACAGGAGAGCTCCTGCAAGATTGTGGCCCAACTAGCCTGGTGCATGCAGCAGTGAAAACATAAAAATCCCCACTCAAACAATGTTGATGGAACCAACATCTGAGGTAGTTCTCTGACATCCATACATGTACTATAACACTCTTACACCTACACTCACATACACGGACATCCACACACACATACACACAAAACAATAATAATATAATAATAATATTAATAATAATAAAGGAAGCAATTCAGCAGTAGCATGCAAGTGGAAAATGTTCTTGTTAGTTCTCACCAACACTGAGTAGATCCTGAAACAAGAAGAAAGGAAGTCATGGTTTTGGATAAACCAAAGTTCCAGTGGTATAGTTTCTGGGGTGTTGATAGTTACAAGTTCTTTCAACACACACACAGGTGGATTTCTTAGAATGTCCATAACATCTGGGATTAAGTGTCTTATATAATGATTTAGGACAGTCATCACTTCAGAGGTGGCTCCAAGAGAAAGCAATAAATATCATCGGTCTCTGCTGAAAGTAGAAAGTAGTTGTTTACTGTTCAGTTTTTGCATGGCTTCCTAGAGTGCTGTTTTTTCTTTACTTTTTGTTTATGTGTATGCACACATGAATTTGTACATGGTTGCTCAGCATCATGTGAACAGAGACACCCTCTTGGTATTAGTTGTCACTGCCTACCTTATTTAAGACAGGGTCTCTCTTATTGTTTGCTGGTATGTATACCATTTAGCTGGTCCACGAGTGTCCAGGAATCTTAGTTCTGCCTTCCATCTTGGTGTAGTTGTGTTGGTATTACAGATGCTTCACTACAGAATCTGGTTTTACATGTGCTCTTGTGACATAAGCAGTAGCCATCAGGCTTACACCAGCACTTAGAACTACTGAGCCATCTTCCTAACCCAGAGTGCTAAATTTCTAACTAATCAACTTTGTTGCAGTTGTTATTATTATTTTTTTTAGAATGGATATACCAGGGCCTCTATGTGCATCTGGCTGATATGGGTTCTGAAGAATCGAGCCTGGGTACATAGGCTTTGCCAGCATGCACCTTAACCACTAAATTACCTTTCCAGTCCTACAGTTGTTATTTAAAAAGTGTGTATTCCAGGGTTGCAAAGTCATAGTTATTATTTTATACTATGTTATTTGTTTTGAAGGCCCATGCTTCTTCTTAACAAACTATATTTTTGAAATAGTATTATTTGTACTTGTGAGTGGAAGGTATTTTATAAGGAGGAAAATAATTAGAAAATAAATGATATTTACATATGTAACATATTTCAAGTATACTGGTGAGAAGTTTTAAAGATTATAGATAATATCTTTCTGCATTTAAAAAAGGTCTGTAAGTAAAAAATATTTTCCTTAATCAACATTTATAAAACATAGGTGAAATTGAAGGTTGTACATGTTAGATATTTATATTTGAGGGCAAAATCAAGGGTGCGGTTTTAAAAAATAAGTCTTGTTTATCTTTATATTTAATAATTTATAGTATTTTAAATTCAAAGGGACATTCAGTAGTCTGTTTTGTCATGTTTATGCCCAGGATATAATGAAAAGAAAACCAGCCTCACACAAATCAAATTATCCTTTCCCAAAAGAGGCTGGAAATATTTCCTAAAATCATGATCTTTTAGACCTGTGGTAAATTGTGAAAAATCAGTACTTCATGAACTGCAGAAAAGTACCACTTATAGTTGTTGAAAATCAATTTTATCTCTCCTGCCTCTGATGAAGAAATATTCCTCATTCTAGAGAGCTGGCATTCCAATTCTGTTTTCTTTTCCTGCTTGTCATTGTTATTATTGTCAAGGTGAGTTATCCCTGTGTTCTTACAGCTGCTGTGTGGAGATGAGAGAAGAGTTAATATCTTCAAGAACTTTTCACATTTTCCATCAGAGGACTTTAAGTGTTGAGGGTATCACAGATTCACAGAAAAATAATCCATTTTGTTTCTTCTCTTATGATTTAGTCTACAAATAGTACTTTTCATTTTCAGTTACACAGTACACAAATGCTTTGTATATAACTTCAGTTGCAGTTGCTTGTACTTAAGTATAGATGGAATTAATAACAGCTACACTTGCCCTGCTGTGGATCTTTCTACAAACACTGATAGCCATTTATTATTTCCTTTAAGGTGTCAGCATTGTGCAGTGGTTCTCAACTATGCTCTCAACTTTTACTCCTATGAATGTCAAGTACAAACATCTCTAGGCAAAAGGCCAGGTAGGAAAAAGTCATCCCTTCCTGCAGAAACTGTTTCGGAGGACAAATTAAATTATCACATGACCTTGACTAATTGAAAAATCTGGTGATTAAAAGTGGAAAACTACAGAACAATTGTAAATTTAAACAGATGGCAAGCAAAGTGGTTTTAATGGAATAAGTCATTACATACCTCTAAGCAAATTAAGTCTTTTGTTTATTGATCTCTCAGCAATTTTATCTCCCTGATTAATAATCATCTTTCATATTTTGAAGTGATAATTTTACATCCACATAGCAACCATTCTCAAACTCATTATTTTAGATTAATAAATAATTTTAGATTAATAAATCTCTAGTGACAGCTTAAATGGGCAAGTTAGATTATAATCAAGATTCATTACTATTATGAAGCAAATTATTAGAAAATGAAATCAAGATTCTTTCTGAATCTGGATCAACAATTTCTTGATCTGTATCTCCAGGCAAGCCTGGCCAAATTGGAACTAAAAAGTATAAATTTGCATTTTTGAACTATTGATAATTCCTGCAATCAAACATTACTACTTTAACATTCTGACAACTTTGATTGGAGCAAACATGCTTCCCAATGTCTGCTGTAAAACACTGAGAAGAAGTTTTACATAAAATAAACAACAATCTGAGAGTCTCTCATCTTTGTTTTCCAATCTCAAGCCACAATTTCTGTGTGCCTCAATTTCTACAATTGTACAGTATCAATAATGGTAACCAGTTTATTTGAAAAACATATGAGTACCATTTTTTTAAGGTAGGGTCTCACTCTAGCTCAGGCTGACCTGGAATTCACTATGTAGTCTCAGGGTGGCCTCCAACTCTCAGCAATACTCCTACCTCTGCCTCCCGAGTGCTGGGATTAAAGGCGTGTGCCACCACGCCCGGCTATGAGTACCATTTTTAAAATGTGTTTACCTTCTCTGATTTTATCAATTAGTACTAATTTAAGTAGTAACTTCCCTGGGGACAGAAGCTTAAATTTTCAAACCTAGTAAACAATTGAAATGATAATATCTATTATATGTTAATGAATCTTGAATATGCATAAGCTATCTTTAAAATTATGTTTTTTTTCACAAACAATTGATACACTATAATGTCACTTATGAAAACCTTCCTAGTTTGGTCCCATTCCTAGTTATATTGCAGTGAACATATAGACACCAGTGTTATACACTGACAACCTACTTTTACTTACTAAGTGGACTACTGCTCATCTGAATTATCTTGAACTTTGAGGTTGTACATATCATTCAGGAAGCATTGCAATTTTGTCACCACAGCCTTAGAAAAAGGAAGCCTTTGGTGAGGCTGCACAACAAAAATGAGGTGGTCTATAAATCAAAGTATATAAATCAAATTGAAGTCTCTGGGTTTAAGAGGGACATGTTTGCATTTTGAAAGTCCAGGTTTGGGGATTTGTATTTTCATCCTCAGTAATTTCGTCACATTTTATGAGTCATTGACTTGCAGAGAGCTCAGCAAGAGCCATGTACTGCTCTGGAGTCAGGAAGACTGCTGAGTGGAAGGCAGTTTGCCAGCCTTAGACCCTGGGGTAGACAGAACCTCCAAGCATGTCTTCACATAAGAGAACTGTGGAAAGTGGATTTTCTGCCATCCCTCTGTACCAGAGCATGCCAGTACTCTATAGAGAAAAAATACTATGGTGGTGACATGGACACTGAGCTGCCTGGGTCTGAAACAGCATTGCCTGGAGCAGGGTTACACCTGTATCCATTCTATGCCCTCCGTAATGACGAAGAAAAGACTGAAATCTCCAAGAGAACTGCCTCAAATAAATCTCCAAGAGAACTGCCTCAAATATTAGACATGGCAGAGAATGGAGATTTTAGATCTTTAACTATATGTTTTACAAGCATATATAGGTAAGAAAAGGCTGTGATGACACAAATAATGTCAATGTTGAAAGGCATAGTGGTTAGCAGAGAACAGCACAGGCAAGTGACCACCAGCTCGAGCCAGTTAAGCAGGACTGTTATGCATCCCTTGGAGTGGAGAAAAAATTTTAGATATATACTAGATAGAACTTGAAATTGACTAAGAAATCCTTATCTCAAATTTTATATTTTAAAAATTTAGTTTTGTTTACTTATTTGAGAGAGAGAAAGAAGGAGATAGAGATAGAGAAAGAATGGGCACATCAGGGCATCCACCCACTCACTGCAAAGGAACTTCAGACTCATGGGCCACCATGGGCATCTGGCTTACATGGGTACTGGGGAATCAAACCTGGGTCCTTAGGCTTTGTAGGTAAGTGCCTTAACTGCTAAGCCATCTCTCCAACCCCCTTGTCTCAAATTTTAAAAGTTGAAGCACTTTCTTAGTTTACTCTGGCTTCATAACCATTGAATTTTGAATGCTTGACACAGGAAAATTTGGTGTGATAATGGGTAGTTTTGGATATTGATTTATAGGTTATAAAAATTACAGTCACTTTAAAATAAAAACTTAACAAATGAAAAAGCTACCATTGTTTCTTCTATATTCTTAGGAAAATATGATTACCTAGCTTTGTTTTCAGCAATGAAGCACTTATTGAGTTAAACCTTGATCAAGGAAAGACGTATGGCGCAAATATGATCAAATTTATTATATAATGAAAAAATAAAACCAATTCTAGATGCATATTATGCTATTTTAATGTTTGACATAAATATTTATTTCTCTGTGTAACTATAATGTATGTGTTATAAAGCCTTTGATTATTAAAAATGAAGTTCAGGAATGTTTCCTGTTTGCATGCTTATAAAAAGGACAATGGTGCTCCCAAAGGAAACCAGGATGGATTGTTTTAGAACAAAATGAGGTAACATAGTAAAAATGTTTGAAAAACAGACAGACAGTGTCACTGCAATATATTTGTTTCAATCTAAATCTATACTACTATATATATTAGTATTATGTAATATCTATATTATTACACACATGACTACCTTTCAGGAAAGTACGTATGTTTTCCAATGGCCACAACTAGAAATTAGAATTGACTGCATTAAAGCTCTCTGAAAATTTAGATGAAAACACTAACTTGAGTACATCATTTCTAGAGATTAAACCAAAACTGTAGAATGATATCAGTTCTCTCAGTCAGGCATATATTAAAATGCAATTCAAGAAAAAGGGGTTCTAAACTAAACCAATATTCTTCCATATGAAACCATACCAGGGCATAAAGCATAGAATAGTTACAGCCCTTAAACTGGCAGCTGTATTTTCTCAAGTAGAAAGATATAAGGGGCATCAGAAGGTATTATTGTCCTCAAGATAATATTTAAAAAATTTTTAATTTATTTTATTTTACTTATTTATTTCAACTATTGATAGAGAGAAAGGGGGGAGAGAGAGACCATGAATGGGCACACCAAGACCTTTAGCTGCTATAAATAAACTCCAGACACATGTGCCACCTTGTGCATCTGCCTTCAGCCCAATCTTTACTGCATGTTTGTTGAAGGACCATTTTGTGTCTTGAAGACAGTGGCCCAAAGGACTACTCCCCATCCTTTGGCTCTGCCATACTTTCTGCCACCTCTATGGCCAAAGTCCCTGATCCATTGGAGGGTGTGATAGAGCTGTCTCATTTAGTGATGGGCACTCAATTGTTGCTTCTCAGCAATTGATGAATTTTGAGTCTCCCTAGAATCATTGCCATTTGGAAAGAGAAACTTCTCTATCCCAAAGTGATAGCAGCACTAATATATTGGCATAAACATTTAAAGGGCAATTTGGTCGCCATGTTATATCCATGCAGCCAAACAAGAACAGTAGCTTCTTCCAACAGTCTTAAGGCCTTCCCAGCCATAGTCTTTTAACTTTTTCATCAGGTGTGACTTCCCTCCCATGCAGCAGGCCTCATTCCCTTGAACTAATAATCCCTCATGCAGAATTTACTAAAGTATCTCTAATTGGCTGTACAAAATTTTGGCACCAGAGTTCCAATTTAAAAGTAATGTGGGGCTGGAGAGACGGCTTAGCGGTTAAGCGCTTGCCTGTGAAGCCTAAGGACCCCGGTTCGAGGCTCAGTTCCCCAGGACCCACGTTAGCCAGATGCACAAGGGGGCGCACGCATCTGGAGTTCGTTTACAGAGGCTGAAAGCTCTGGTGCGCCCATTCTCTCTCTCTCTCTCTCTCTCTCTCTCTCTGCCTCCTTCTCTCTGTTGCTCTCAAATAAATAAATAAACCAAAAATATAAAAATAAATAAATAAATAAATAAAAGTAATGTTACCCATAGCAATGTGAAAAATGTTTATGAGATAATAATGAATTATATTAAATTTATATTAAATAATAATTTAATAGTCACTGAATTAGTTTAACATATGTAAGATACTGCTCATGGTTGAGAATAGTGAGATATTGTTTGGAGATTGCTACAATTTGAATGTTGCCTTCAAAACTCATCATAGAATTTTTTTCTAACATGACATTTTAAGAGATAGGGCCTTAGGTGGTTAGTGGATTAATGATGCCGTGGAATTTAGTTAACCATGGGATTAATATTCCAATAAAAGGATAAATTCATGCTTTAACCTCTCTCCTACTCTTACTGCCCTTCTGTGGAAGGATGCATCACAAAGGCCTTCTCTGGAGGCTACTTTCATACTTCAGCTGTGAGAGTATATGCCAGATAATTAATGCTCTTTATAAAATGACCAATTATGAAGTAGTATATTTCAATGACAGAAAATGGACTAAAATGTAGATGAAGAAAAGCAAGACCTTACCACTAGGAATTTATTACTTATCCAAGATATTCAGAGATAAATCCAAAATTATACAGAATCATGTCTAAAAATGTATAATTAATAGTAAAAGAGGTAAGGTAATTGGGGCCAGAATTCATGCAGTAGCAAACAGCAGAATAAGCAACAAACAGGTTACAGATTACGAAAACATCCTGCAAAGGAGAAAATTGGAAAGTTATTCTCTGCTAATTAAAATGGGAAATATATAACAAGGAAACGGTAGATATTTACATCTTCTTCAATGGTCAATTTATATATATACAATATATTACTGTATTTTGCTAAGTATTTCTCCAAACACTCTTTGAAAGTTCTTTATATTTCAAGTTTCTCAAGAAACTATTCCAACAAATACTGGGCTCAGACTTTTCCTGGCATGCAAGTCCAGTCACTGAGTCATTTCCAAAGTAATTAGAAGTTCTGCTCTGTTACTTGCACTAAAATTATGTTCTTTCATTTTTGTTTAATTTGTTCAAAGCATGGGTTAAGTATATCCTATCATCATAAGACTACTATTGGAACTGGGTAATTCACATGATGAAACAGAAACAAAAACAATTTCTTTCTAGAAAATGAAATTACATTTCTCATGTCCTTTCTCCCCCCCCCACTCACTTTTTTGTTTTGTTTTTTTGTTCCCATTTCTCTTTTGTAGCACCAAGTAGATCATTGTACTTTTCAGAATGGATAACCAATATCACTATTCTGTGAGTAGAAATTACACTTTCCAAGAAGAAACAGGAAAGCAAGTTTATTATTCAAAACAAGGCCTACACCTATTAAATTTTCTCTAAAAAAAATAAGCGTTTTCCCATTTGTCTGGTGCTAACTTTACTCTCCGTTGGAGAATATGCTTCTCATTTTCAAATAGATGCAGATCCTAAGGACAGAACCACCACATCATACTTCAAAAGGGCCCCAGCTGAAACTAAGAATAATTGGTGAAAAAAGCAAGGGTGCTGTTTCCTTGGTGAACAGGGTACCAGCACAAGAGTGAAGGAGATCAACACAGAGAACAATCAACTCCCATCAAATTAGATATCCAGAGACACAGAGGCTCCCAACACCTTATCACTGAAGCAGACCTAAAATGAACCTAACATGGCTCAGGGAAGTTTTGCAGAAGAGGGGGCAGAAAGAATGTCAGAGCCACATGTTGGGTCATGATACACAGAGACATTTCCTCCGACCCATAACTGAGGGCTAACTCTATAATGCATGACCCATATACCTCAACAAGGAGGAGCCAGGGGAAGAGGGGGGGACATGGAGGAGGCTAACAATGGTACCAACTTGAGTGTATTTACTGAGTACAAAACTGATTAATATTTTTTTTTTGAGGTAGGGTCCTGCTCTAGTCCAGGCTGACCTGAAATTCACTATGTAGTCTCAGGGAGGATTCAAATTCACGGAGATCCACCTGTCTCTGCTTCCCTAGTGCTGGGATTAGAGGCATGTACCACCATACCTGGCTGTCTTATTAAATTTTGTACCACACAAACTTTTAATTAAAAATGAATACACTACTAAGATTTGTGCCAATATGACAAATATTAAGAAAAATATATATTGTTGTGGAAATTAAAGTCTAGAGAGTAGACATCAAATAACTATTGCCACAAATAAATTGTGTCAGCAATATTATGATAGATCTCATAGAAACTTATACAAGCTATATTTAAGGAACAAGAGAAGTAGTGTATAAAGATGGTATGGATGCAAGAAGGGATAAGGAGAAAATTAAGGGCTAATTGTTAATAGAACAAAACAATTTAGCTTACAATGTTAAAATAATTTAATATATATATTCTTTTAAACCTAATAGACTAAAATATTGTATAATGTTAGCATATGAATTGAGAAAAGTGTGATGATAGTCAGATTTGGTAATGTGAATTGCTCAGGTGAGTATAAAGGGTATATTATATAACTTTAGCTATAGTAAAATTCAAGGTCAACCACTGGGAAAATTGTAAAATAAATTTAAAACCAAAAGAACTTATCTAATGTAAATATCTTTTGTAAATAGAAGTAAGTGTTCTGTCCCTTGAGTTGCCTGGAAAGAACACAGGGTATTAAAAGATCATGGGGGGCAGGGAGGAAGGGAAGGGGAAGAATTACACAAACCTAATGACAACATGAATACTTCTGGATAGCAAACTAAAAGATACAGCCCTTAATAAAAGGGAGGTGGAGCCAGGTGTGGCAGCGCAGGCCTTTAACACCAGCACTAGGGAGGCAGAGGTAGGAGGATTGCCATGAGTTTGGAGGCCACCCTGAGACTCCATAGTGAATCCCACCAGGTCAGCCTGTGCTGGGCCAGAGTGAGACCCTACCTCAGAAAACAAAAAAAGGAGGTGGTGATAACTCAGGCAGAAGGGTCTCAGAGAGGATGGAAAAAGCCTAATCCCAAACCATGCGAGCTGGCTTGTAATTCCTAGTGCCAGATCTGGGTTAAACCCTACTGTGAGCTCTTGGTTGGGGAGACCCATGAAGTCCCCAAAATAATGCAGGCTATTTGCAAAGCACTTGGTTACCCACCAGAGCTGAATGGTAAGACCCTGTTGCTTGAAGGCACCACAGACTCCCGAGACAGGACATTGAGAGATCATGCTGGAACTTACATGGAAGTCAGCTGTCTTCTGGGTAGCTCTCATAGTGTTGGAAAGTGCTCTGTGAGCTGCTGGGGTTAATGACCACCAAAAGTGTGAATAAGCAGAAGGTCCTGCAAGTTGTTAAATCAACCTGCCAGACAGGATGTACGTACCTATGTAATAGTGGCACACAGCCTATGCAGGTAACCAATGTCTTTCTGATTGGATGAGAAGCCCACTCAGTGACAGAGAACTCACATATTGTTCTACTAGGCATTTTGACGCTAAAAATGACATAGTACAATAATGCCAGTCAAATTCAACATATTAAACAGCTTACTGGCTTTCTTCTTTTATGTAGAACTTTTAAATACATTTATTTTCACCACCAAATAAAATCTGCAAATTCATTTGTAATTATGTAAATAATGCTGGATCTACAATAAGGTTGAATAGTAAATTGATCAATTAAAGTCAGGAAGCAGTGACGGCTTACCAGAGTGACCACTCATCTTACACTAAGGAAAAGGCAATGCACTTTAATTTCATGAAATCTCTCTTCCCTTCATTGCACAGTATTGTTCCTCAGTTCACAGTGCACCTTTCTTACCCACTCCTCAGGCTTGCACAGCTCTCTTCTCTTTCCAATGTAAGAACCACAGGGTGGGAAGGCACAGCATGAGGCATTGCCCTTCCCACTGAAACTGCCTGGAGCATTCAGGAACTCCACAGTGACTATTGATATCCCCACTGATAAAGGCACTTTGTGGAATGCAGGAGGGAGAGAAGGAACATTAGAAGATAAGTTGGTCTCAATACAGCCAATATCCAATATGTTCATATTTTAAATTTCCCAATAAAAGTATTATAAAACATTTGTTTTAACTTATCTGATGACAAAGATGTACTTTCTCCCTTTCCTGATGGCTCATTAACAGTATTTACTGTTGTCCTCTATGTGTATCACCTGATAACCATTTATTTATCAATTCTGTTACACTTTATTTTTTGTGAAGAAGGTCGATTTCTTGGAGGCATATAATACATTTTTTCTTCCAAGTGATAAAACCCTAAGAGAGTTCCTATGATGTGTAGCAGAATTCTTTGCCTTGCTGTCAGACTCATGCACTCTGCTGTTGGGCCAAGAGCATGAGTCAAACATATTTCACACAAAGAATGCTCATTGTCATAAAATTCATATTCATTTCCATTATTTTCTTTAGATTTTGAAATGTCAGCTCATAAATGTTCAACATAATTAACATGCTATTGAGTTGTGTGTGAAATTGCAGCCAAGTCATTTTCTACATATCAGAAAAAATAGCTCCTCAATTTAATTGACATTCTTGGCTCCTTCACTTTCTGCTTTGGTGTGTTCCACTTCTTAGCAATAATTGAAAAGTGTTACATTTCTCAATAATCTCTTATGCAAAGTACATTCTCAAATATTTTCTAGCCACACCCACATATAGGAAGAAATCCACACACTCATCTACTTAGTGTCTATAATTACATATGAAAAAGTTAGGTAGATATCTAAGTTTAAGGAATCCACCTTAAGGTATTTTTTAATCTAGTAGTATTTTCAGAAAAAGACATTTATTTTCATGGCATTTCCTAGAATGTCCTTTTCTCATCCCATGGCACTTTTAAAAATTCACTGGAAATTAGTGTCAAATTATTGCTCAAATCTTTTAAACAATCTTAGAAATTCTGATAAATATTATAGCAATGTTAAAAAGAAAATCAAGTAAAAATTCCAGTTCTTTAAATAAATAAATCAAATTTTGTCTATTTGAAAGTTAAAAACTTGCCTAAAATATTACATGATACAACTAAATTCTACACAATATAAAAGATTTCCACTTCCCAAACATTTATACCACATTCATTCTATTGGTATATGCAGCACATCATTACCTCATAGGCAAATGTTCTCGCATATATTAAGGGCTGATGTTCCCTTCACATTTCACTTTTGTGTGAGTTTTCATATATGTATGGGATTTGAAACTTTGAATTTTCCTTTATTGAGCCAGGCTGTATTTCAACCAGGAAGAACTTTCAGAAGATAAGTATCAGTGCTTCAAATGGTTGATATTACATTTGCTATAGTACATAAGAAAAAAATTAATATTCTCTTAATTTACTGAATTCATTACAAAAATGATAATTGGAAAATTGTCTTCTCTAAAATAAATAAAAAACACAATATAAAATGAAGTACGCAAATTTTTGTTTCAACTAGCCTGAAATGTACATCTCAACCTTAAGAAAATGGCTGTTTTCTCCATGATGTCACAGATTCTCTAAACTCTCTTCCCCTTTCCTTTCTTTCTTAAATGTCTCTGATAGTTTATACTTACTTAATTTTGTCATATTTTGGGGTTAGATCTGTGAAGGTTCTCCACCATTTTATAAAATCCAACAGGGGCTTGAGAGATGCAATGGTTAAGGTACTTTCCTGTGAAGCCTAAGAACTCAGGTTCAATTCCCCAGTACCCATGTTAGCTCTCTACACAAGGTGTCACATGTGTCTGGAGTTTGTTTGCAGGGGCTGAAGGCCCTGAAATTCTCATTCTCCCCCCCCCTCTCTCTCTTCTCTTCTCTCTGTCTCTGTCTCTCTCTCTCTCTCTCTGTCTTTCTCCCTCTCTCTCAAATAAATAAGTAAATAAATAAAATGGAGGACTTCTAGGTAAGATGGCAGCATAGTAGCCATGCCAAAGAAGCCTGGGGGAGGGGAGTAAGCATAAAACAGCAAAATACACTCTTCTAATGAAAAGTGAAGGTATACAAGTTATTATCAACCACAGTAGTGAAGCAGAAGAGACTAAGGTCTTCCAGAAAGGAGGAAACTGGCCAGAATCCCACTGAGGCACAAGTTGCCCAAATCTGCACACCTGTCCTCCAGCCCCACCTTGATAGAGCTACAGGAGCTGAAACCAAGTGGAGGGATTTTCCACTCACATCAGTCTCTTCACAAAGTCAAGAAAACTGAAGAGGAAGACAGCAGGAACCAGCTGATCAGCTGTTGAAGGAGAACACAAATGAGACCATCTGAGCAGGTCCAGTACAAGTCCAGGCGTCCTGCACTCTCCCATCCCCCAACTTCTAGTGCCATGGGAAACCACCAGAGATCTCATTCAGCCCCCTGATGCAGGACATCCAGCACAGCTTATAGGAACAACGGATCCACAGCTAACCACAGAGAAATGGAGGTGGGCACTCAGCATTGGTGAGATTGGCAGCCATTTCATAAGGTAACAGGGTCTACTTACAAAAAGGCAGGTAATCTTTCTTTACATGTCATGGCAAGTCTGAGTCAAATATTCGTGGTTGGCTTTACCATTCTCAAATAATCTGTATTTTGGGGTTTACTATTATTGCCTTTGATATTTCCTGATTCATAGGCCTTTGTCTTTTTCTTCTGTCATTATTAGACAGCAGGACCTGACTCAGCCCAGGCTGACCTGGAACCCATTTCAGACTAGAAATTTCAACTTCCCTGTTGACAGGAATAAAGGTGTGGGGCAACACACACTATTAGGAACTTTGGCTTTATTAGATTATCTGATTGTTTAAATCCCCACTACTGCTTATTATGCTCTGAGCCAGTTTGGATTGAATGTGTATACTTCTCAGTTGAATTTTAGAAGTTACCTGTAAATTGTTCCATGCAGTATAAGAATACTTGAATAGGAGGCAAACACAACACCTAGGGTCATATCTACTGTTTGCTTGGAGTATAAGTGTTACTCTTGACACCTTAACTTCATACCTTAAGGATTTATAAAGCCAGATTCACATGGCTCAGAATACAGCAGATAATTAGAAAACCCAAGGATCAAATTAACTAAAAATGCAAAGATTTCAGCAATATAATACAAGAAACCCCCAAAGTCAAGAAAATACAATCCCGTCCCAAATGATAAATTCATCAGAAATGACCCCCAGTGAGACATTTTTAGATGAAATTCCTGACAAAGATTTCAAAACAAATGATTATAACTATACTCAAAGAAATCAAAGGAATCAAAGAAGAAAACAAACTCCTGAAGGAGAACACAGAAAGCCAACTTAATGAAATAGGGAGCTCATTATGAGACATGAGTAAGGAAATATAAATAATTTTAAAAATCAGTCAGAAATATTAGAAATGCAAAAACAGAATAAGTCAAATAGTAAACTCTACAGAAAGTCTCACTAGTACAATGGATCAAAGAAAGGACAGAATATCTAAACTAGAAGTCCAAGTGGCAGATCTAATACAGTCCAACAAAGAGAAAGACAAACTAATAGGAAGGCATGAATGGGAATTTCAAGACATTCAGAACACTAAGAAGAGAACATACATAAGAATTCTGGGCATAGTAGAAAAAGAAGAATTTCACTCCAAGTGCATAGCAGGTAGATAGAAGAAAGAAAACTTCCCCTGAATAGAGAAAGTGATGCCAATACAGATACAGGAAGCCTCTAGAATGCCAAACAGAGAAACTAAGAAAAATCCTCTCACTGACATTATAATTAAACTACAGCATACCCAAACAAAAGAAAATATATTCAATGGCTGGAAAGATGACTAAGCAGTTTAGGTGCTTGCCTGCAAAGCCAAAGGACCCAGGTTCAACTCACTAGGACCCATGTAAGCCAGATGCACAAGGGAATACATGCATCTGGAGTTCATTTGCAGTGGCTGGAGGCCATATGTATATATGTATATTTTCAAAACAGTTGGAGATAAAATCAACTCCTATACAAAGGTAAGCCCATCAGGATAACAGCAGGTTACTCAAAAAACTTTAAAAGCCAGAAGGACTTGGAATGATATATTCCAAGTTCTGAAAAATAAAAACTGTCAACCAAGGTTACCTTATACTACAAAGTTATCCACCCAAATAGACAGAGAAATAAAAACATTCCACAACAAAAACAAGGTAAGAGAATATACAAACACTAAACCATCTTTACAGAAAATAATTGAAAGGGCCCTCCAGGAGAAAGAAAAGCTTGCACATAAGGAACTAGGAACATATCAACCATATTTAAATAATAGAGAACAAAATAGAGTAAAGGAAAACCCAGAAAAACTACAAAAGAAGAATGACAAGAATAAATACACACCTTTAAATAATAACTCTTAATATCAATGACCTCAATACCCCAACAAAAAGTCACAGGTTTGCAGACTAGATTAAAAAGCAAGATCTTTATATTTGTTGCCTCCAAGAAACTCACATTTCCAAAAGAGACAGACACTATCTAAGGGTAAAGGGTTGGAAAATGCTATTTCAAGAAAATGGGCCTATAAGACAAACAGGTGTCACTCTCCTCTTATCTGACAGAGTATACTCCAAACAAGTATTAGTTACAAAAGACAAAGAAGGACACTATATATTGTTTAAAGGAACACTCCAACAGGAGTACACTACAATCTTAAACACATACGCACCTAACATGGGGGCTTCCAATTTCATGAAACAAACACTTTTAGAATTAAGATCACAGATAACACTAAATACAGTTGTAGTGGGTGACTTCAACACCCCACTCTCATCAATTTATAGGTCATCACAACAAAAATTAAACAGAGAAACATATGGTTTAAATGAGGTCATAGAACAAATGAACTTAACAGATATCTATAGAACATGTCAACCAAATGCATTGCATTCATTCAGAAGCACATGGAACATTCTCTAAAATAGACCATGTATTAGCACACAAAGAAAGCCTTAAAAAGTACTCCAAAATTGAAATAACTCCATGCACTCTCTCTGATCACAATGTGATTAAATTACGAATCACCAGCAAGAAAATCTATAGAACATACACAAAGCAATTGAGACTAACAATACACTACTAAATGATAAAGAGGTCAGTAAAGAAATCAACCCAGTGAAAGTATCCCTCATAATAGATGGTGGAAAGAAAGCTTTCCATGAAAAAAAGTCAACTCTGTGATTATATAAACAAATCCAAACCTACAGAGAATAATTCAGGGAATACTCCACACAGAAGAGTCAAACAACCAATCTCAAGAGCCAACAAGAAAAATATCACAATAATCAAAAGTAGACCAGGCTCCAAAAAGTACAAAGCACCAGAATGTACCACACTGCATAAAGCACCTCATTATTGGACCTCACAGTTATAATCTTAAATATTAATGGGCTTAATTCACCCATTGAAAGATACAACTTAACAGGGTAGATCAAAAAAATGGACTTTTCTATCTGCTGTCTTCAAAAAACCCACCTCACCACCAAAGACAGACACCTCCTCTGGGTGAAAGGATGGAAAATTATATCGCATGCAAATGGAAATAAGAAACAAGCAAGTGTTGCCACACTAATATCCAATAAAATAGACTTCAAACCAAACGTAATCAAAAAGGACAAAGAAGGCCACTTCTTACTCATCAAGGGAATGATCCAACATGAGAACATCACAATCATAAATCTATATGTGCCAAACACATGTACACCACAGTTTATAAAACAAAACCTACTTGACAACAAAACAGAAATAAACACCAACACCAGCAGAGTCAGAGACTTTAATACTCCACTATCATCAATAGATAAATTGTCCAAGCAGAAAATCAACAGGGAAATAATAGAGCTCAACAACTCATAAATCAACTAGACCTAACAGACGTGTACAGAACTTCCCACTCCAAATCTACAGAGTACACATTTTTCTCAGCAACCCATGGAACCTTTTCCAGAATTGACCATATATTAGGCCATAAAGAACACCTCCATAAATTCAAGAAAATTGAAGTAATTTTTGGCATTATATCAGATCACAATGCATTAAAGGTATAAATTAACAAGAGGCACATCAAGAAATCCACCAGCTCCTGAATACTGAACAACACACTTAAAAAATTAATGGGTTATAGAATAAATCAAAAAAGAAATCGTAAAATTCCTAGAAGTTAATGATAATGAAAACACATCTTACCAAAATTTACGGGACACAACAAAGGCAGTCCTAAGGGGAAATTCATAGTGCTAAATGCCTTCATAACAAAAACAGGGAGATTAAAAATTAATAACTTAATTGTCCACATGAAGACATTAAAAAAAAAACAAGAAGAATCCAACCCTAAGAGCTCCAGATGGAAAGAAATAATCAAGATTAGAGCAGAAATTAATAAATTGGAAACCATTAAAACAATTTTAAAAATTGATGGAATGAAGAGCTGGTTCTTTGAAAAAAAATAAACAAGAATGTGATAAATCCCTGGCCAACTTATCAAGAAAAAAGGAGAAGTCTCAAATTAACAAAACAGAAATGAAAAAGGAGAGGTCACAACAGACATCATGAAATTGGAAGAAACATCAGGACATACTTCCAAAACCTCTACTACACAAAATTTGATAATCTGGAAGAAATGGATGAATTCCTAGCCATATGTCACCTACCAAATATAAATTCAGATCAGACTAATCTCCTAAATAAACCTATCACATCCATGGAGATTGAAAAGCTAATCAAAAACCTCCCCAAAAGGAAAAGTCCAGGTATGAATGGCTTCTTAGCCAAAATCAATCAAACCTTCATTGAAGAACTGACATCAATTTTTCTCAAATTGGTTTATATGATCAGAGATCAAAGGAATCCTCCTTTTATGAAGCTAACATCATCCTAATACCAGAACCAGACAGATATGAAATAAGAAAACTATAGGCCTATATCCATAATGAATTTATTTATTTATGTTTAAAATATTTTTATTAATTTATTTTATTTGAGACAGAGAGAGAGAGAGAGAGAGAGCGCAAGCACAAGAGGTCTATAGAGAAAATAGGAACATCGGGGCATTCAGCTGCTGCAAACAAACTTCAGACATATATGCCACCTTGTACATCTGGCTTACATGGGTCCTAGGAAATCGTTCATAGATGCTTTGGCTTGCATGTAAGTGTCTTAACCACAAAGTCATCACTTCATCCACATAATGAATTTAGATGCAAAGATCCTGAACAAAATTCTCTCAAACTGAATTCAACAACATATCAAAAGCATTGTCCAACTTTATCTAGTAGGCTTCATCCCAGGGATGGTTCAACATATGGAAATCAGTCAACATATTATACCACATAAATTTGACCACAAGAACCGCATGATCATATCAATTGATACAGACAAGGCCTTTGACAAAACACAACATCACTTCATGAAGAAAACGCTAGAAATAATAAGCAAGCAGGCTGTATATTTGAACACTATGAAGATTATATGTAAAGTACTTAAGCCCAAATAATAGTTACCGGGGAAAGACTCAAAGAGTTCCAATTGAGATTGGGAACAGGACAAGGGTAACCACTCTCACCACTGCTCTTCAACATAATACTTGAAGTACTATCTCAAGCAATGAGAGAGGAGAAAGAAATAGAAGGGATACAAATTGGAAAGGAAGATGTCAAGTTAGCCCTATTTGCAGATGACACGATCCTATCTCTAAATGACCCAAAAGTCTCCATCTCAATTTTTTTTAAAAAATATTTATTTATCTACTTTTTTGTGGATTTTTTCTTTATTAATTAGTTTTGTATTCAGCAAATACAGTCAGTTTGGTACCATTATTAGGCTCATCCATGACAGACCCCCTCCCCTTGACCCCTTCTTGTTGAGGTATATGGGTCATGCATTGTGGAGTTAGCCCACAGTTATGGGTAAGATAAATGTCTCTGCATATCATGACCCAACATGTGTCTCTGACATTCTTTCTGCCCCATCTTCCTCAAAATTTCCCTGACCATGTTGGGTTCATTTTTGGTCTGCTTCAGTGCTGAGGTGTTGGAGGCCTCTGAGGCTCTGGCTCTCTGATTTGGCAGGTGTTTGTTTTTCTCTGTGTTGATCAACTTCCCCCTGGTGCTAGTATTTGGTTCATCAGGAAAACAGCAACCTTTCTTGTTTCACCAATTTTTCTTACTTTCAGCTGGGGCCCTTTTGAGGTATGATGGGGTGGCTCTCTCCTTAGGATCTACATCTATCTGAAAAAGAGAAGCAGATTCTCCAATGGAGAGTAAGTTAGCACCAGGACAAATGAGATAACCCTTACTTTTTTTTTTTATAGAGAATTTAATAGGTGTAGGCTCCCTTGTATCCTATGATTGATGGTAGCTTGAAGATGGAGAGTGGGATTATGTTTGGATATGGTTCTGACTTGTTTCCCAGCTCCAGCGATGGGTCCCATACTACTGAGGGGATCAGTTAGCCAAATTAAGAGCACTTGGTTCCCCACCATGTCTGTGTGCCACTATTGCACTTGTGTGGGCATCACAACAAGTTATTTGCTGCTAAGTAGGTTAGACCATGAGTTGCTTGGACAGATATTGGTCATTTTCTCCCAGTCACCCATGTAGCACCTTCTGGCACTAGACGTGCTGTGTGGGGACTGACTCTCTACCAACTACGAGCCATGCCATTCCATTTTACGTGTCAACCACATAAGGTGTCTTGAGCAGTAGGGACTTACCACTAACCTTTGGTGGGTCATCAAGTACTCTGAAAGAAATCTTTCTGTCTTTTGGGAAACCTTGTAGGTCTCTCTGATTAAAAACTCACTGTGGATGAAAGCCCCATGCGGGTACTGGGAGTTACAGGTCAGTGCTCACTAAGAAAATGAGGAAAAAGATAACTAATATAAAACAGTTAGAGAGAAGAGAGAGAGGAGGGAGAGGGGGAGGGAGAGGGAGGGAGGGAAGATGTAGAAGATTAAGGTTAGTCTTGATACTACACTCTCCAGTGTCTTGTGGTTCAGGTGTTTCCTGTATGAGCCTGGTGAAGATTCCTCCATTTGGTCTGCCTTTGAAGAAGTAGAATTTTATGGTACCATTGCCTTTTGGGTCTAGATTTGTGTTTCCCACCCCTTCTCTGCCCTCCCCTCCCTCCCATCTATCCTTGTGTCTAGTCCATGAGGTGATTTCTGGGTATGTAAGATAACTTGGGTAGATTCAGGTTAGGTGCTGTGGATGAGTGAGACTATGTGGTGATTTTTTTTTTTTTTTCTGTGATTGGGTAAATTCACTGAGAATGATCTGTTCCAGGTTCAACCATTTTTCCTGAAGTTTCATTGTGTCACTTTCTTCTTACTGCTATATACAATTTCATTGTGTAGATATACCACATCTTAGTTATCCATTCTTGTAGTGATGGACATCTGGGTTGATTCCAGCTCTTAACTATTACAAATTGAGCTGCTACAAACATGGTTGAGCAAATCTCTCCTGCCTGTGGTTTGAAGGTTTTAGGGTAGATGCCCAGGAAGGGAATAAGTGGGTCTGTTGGTTTCTCTATACTCAGCTTTTTCAGAAGTCTCCATATTGCTTTCCAAAGTGGTTGTACCATCCTACATTCCCACCAACAGTGGATGAGTGTTCCTACTTCTCCACATCCTCGCCAGCATTTATTTTTATTTGATTTTTTGATGTTTGCTATCCTTATTGGGGTAAGGTGGAATCTCATAGTTGTTTTAACTTGCATTTCTCTGATGATTAGGGATGATGAACATTTGCTTAAGTGTGTGTTTGCCATTTGTATTTCCTCCCCTCTGAACTGCGTGTTCAGCTCTTTGCCCCATTTTGTGAGTGGAGTGTTTGACTTCTTACTGTTTAGATTTTTGAGTTCTTTGTAGATTCTAGAGATTAGGCCTCTATCAGTTGGATACCCCGCAAATATTTTCTCCCATTCTGTGGGTAATCTATTGGCTTTGCTTATTGTGTACTTGTCTGTAAAGAAACTCTTCAGCTTCATGTGATCCCATTGGTTGAGCTACTGGAGTTTTGCTCAGGAAATCTTTTTCCATTCCTATATCATGGAAAGCACTTCCTAAATTTTCCCCAGTAGTATTTGAGTTTCTGGTCTTATCTTGAGGTCTTTGGTGCATTCGGACTTGAGTGTAGAGCATGGTGAATTGTGTGGATCAAGTTTCAGTTTCCTACATATGGTTATCCAGCACCATTTGTTGAAGATGCTGTCTTTTTTTCCAGGCTATATTGTTCGTGCCTTTGTCGAATATCAAGTAGCTATAGTTGCTTGACCCAAAGTCCAGGTCCTCAAGTCTATTCCATTGGTCTATACTCCTTTTTTTATGCCAGTACTGTGCTGTTTTTATTACTATGGCTTTGTAATATAGCTTTAGATCAGGTACAGTGATGCCTCCAGAGGTATTTCTTTTGCTGAGGATATGTTTGGATATGTGAGGCCTTCTGCCTTTCCATACAAAATTTGAGACCATTTTTTCTATCTCTGTGAAGAACACTGTAGGGATTTTAATTGGAACTTCATTAAATCTGTATATTGTCTTTGGTAGGATTGTCAACTTCACAATGTTAATTCTGCGTATCCTGGAGCATGGGAGGTCTTTCCATTTTCTCAAGTCCTCCTCAATTTCTTTTATTTTTAAGTGTTTTTATGTTTTCGTTGTATAGATATTTCACTTCCTTGGCTAACATTATTCCAAGGTATATTTGTTGTTTTTGTTGCTATTGAAAATGGGACTATGTCCCTTATTTCTTTCTCTGTATGTTTGTCATCTGCATGTAGAAAGGATACTGATTTTTGTGCATTGATTTTGTATCCTGCTACTTTGCTATAGGAGTTAATCACCTTCAGGAATTTTGGGATGGAGTCCCTTGGGTCTATTACAAATACAATCATGTCATCAGCGAATAGAGCTAACTTAACTTTATCCTTTCAAAATTGTATCCCTTTTATTACCTTCTCCTGTCTTATTGCTTGAGCTAGGACTTCCAGTACTATATTGAAAAGCAGAGGTGAGAGTGGACAACCCTGTCTTGTTCCTGATCTTAATGGGAATTCCTCCAGTCTCTCCCTATTAAGTATTATTTGGGCCTTAGGAGCTTTGTATATTGCCTTTATTAGGTTGAGATATGAACCAACCATGCCAATTCTCTCCAATGTTTTGATCATGCAGTGATATTGTACCTTGTCAAAGGCCTTTTCTGCATCTATCGAAATGATAATGTGGTTTTTTATGTTTAACCTTTTTATGTGGCACAGATTTCCATATGGTGAACCACCCCTGTGTTCCTGGGATGAATCTCACTTGGTCAAGGTGGATAATGCTTTTGATGTGTTGTTGGATTCGGTTTGAGAGGATTTTGTTCAGGATCTTTGCATCTAAGTTAATCAGGGAAATATGCCAGTAGTTTTCTTTTCTTGTGGCATCTCTGCCTGGTTTTGGAATTAGGGTGATACTAGCTTCATAAAAGCAGTGGGTAGCTTTCCGTGTTCTCCAAATGTGTGGCACAGTTTGAGGAAGATTGGTTTGAGTTCTTCCATGAAGGTTTGATAGAATTCAGCTGGGAAGCCATCTGGTCCTGGACTCTTCTTTTTGGGAAGTTTTTTTTTTTTTTTTTATTACTTTTTCAATCTCCATGAGTGTGATGGGTTCATTGAGGTGATTAATCTGCTCGCAGTTTATCTTTGATAGATGGTATGCATCCAGGAATTTATCCATCTCCTCCACATTATCTAGTTTTATGGAGTAGAGGTTTTAGAAAGTCCTGATGATTCTGCCAATTTCACTTATGTCTCTTGTGCTCTCTCCTTTTTCATTTTGAATTTTGTTAACTTGAAGCTTCTCCTTTTTTTGTTTGATCAAATTTGCCAGGGGCTTCTCAATCTTGTTTATTTTTTCAAAAACCAGATTTTTGTTTTGTCAATTGTCTTGTTTCCGTGGTTTCCAATTCATTAATTTCTGCTCTGATTTTAATTATTTCTTTCCTTCTGGAGCTCTTTGGGTTGGATTTTTCTTGTTTTTCCAGTGCCTTTAGGTGGATGGTTAGGTTATTAATGTGGGATATTTCTGTCTTTTTCATGAAGGCATTGAGTGCTATGAATTTTCCCCTGAGGACTGCCTTCATTGTGTCCCATAACTTTTGATAGAATGTGTTATCATTGTCATTCAATTCCAGAAATTTTGCAATTTCATTTTTTATTTCATCCGCTATCCATTTATTGTTTAAAAGTGTGCTGTTCAGTTTCCAGGTGCCATTGGGATTCTTGGTGGGTCTTTTGTTGTTGAATTCTAGCAATATAGCGTTGTGATCTGATATCATGCAGGGAATTATGTCAAATTCCTAAATATGGGGAGGCAGTCTTTGTGACCCAGTATATGGTCTATTTTAGAGAATGTTCCATGGGCTGCTGAGAAGAATGTGTAACCTGTGGATTTGGGATGGAAAATTCTGTAGATGTCTGTTAGGTCTAAGTGATCTAGGGTTTTGTTGAGCTCTCTTACTTCCCTGCTGAGTTTCTGTTTGGATGATCTATTACTGATAATGGTGTGTTGAAGTCCCCAGCTATGATGGTGTTGGTGTTTATTTCTGTTGTATTGTCAAGTAGGTTTTGTTTTATGAACTGTGGTGCACCTGTGTTTGGTTCATACAGATATATGATTGTAATATCCTCTTGATGGATCATTCCCTTGGTAAGTAGGAAGTGGCCTCCTTTGTCTTTTTTGGTCATTTTTGTTTTGAAGTCTATTGTATTTGATATTAATATAGCTACGCCTGCTTGTTTCTTATTCACATTTTCTTGGAATATTGTTTTCCACCCTTTCACCCTGAGGAGGTGTGTTTCTTTAGTGTTGAGGTGGGTTTCTCGAAGGCAGCAGATTGAGGGGTCTAATTTTTTGATCCGTCCTGTTATCTTGTATCTCTTGATGGGTGAATTAAGGCCATTAATATTTAGATTAATGACTGTGAGATTTGATTTGATCCCTGCCATATTGTGATGGTAGATGTGGGTTGGTGTTTTCATGGACTTTGAAGTTTTTTGTGCCTACTGTGAGTGTAGTTATTGTGATCTGATTCTTGTAGGCATTTGAGTTTGATTATTTGTTTGTTCTCTGTGGAGAATTTCCTGACATACTCCCTGTAAGTTTAGTTTTGTGTTCATATAATTGTAAAGCTGAGTTTTGTCATGGAAAGTTTTTCTTTCACCATCTATTATGAGGGACACTTTTGCTGGGTAGAGTAGTTTGGGTTGGAAGCCATAGGTTCTTAGACTTTGCAGTGCTTCATTCCAGGCCCTTCCGGCGTTCACGGTTTCCACTGAGAAGTCTGAAGTAATTCTGGTGGGGTTACCTTTGAAAGTGGTGTGCTGTTTTTCCCTAGCTGCTTTTATTAGTTTCTCTTTGGTGTCATTGTTTAGAGTCTTAATGACAATATGTCTTGGAGAGTTTCTCCTTTGGTCCAGTCTCTTTGGAGTTCTGTTATCTTCTTGTATCTTGATGTGCCTTTCTTTTAGTAGACTGGGGAAGTTTTCTTCAATTATTTTGTTAAATAAGTTCTCCATGCCTTTGGTCTGTATTACTTCTCCTTCTGGTATTCCAATTATCCTGATATTAGTACGTTTAAGTGTAACCCACAATTCCCTCATGTTCTGTTCACAGGAACTTTTGAACTTACTGAAATTTTTGAACTCTCGAACTGTTTCTTCCATCTTGACTTCCAGATCAGAATTTCTATCCTCCGCTTGGCTGACTCTGTTCTTGAGAGCTTCCAGTGTTTTTTGGACTTGTTCAATTAAGTTTGCTTTTTCTACTACTTTTCTATGTATAATTTCCATCCCTCTGTCAAGCTCCCTTTTTGCATCATTTTCTGATTTTCTTGATGATTCTTGGAACTCATCGTTGCATTTCTTTATGTCTTTATTTAGCATGGCCAGCTGATTTTTAATGTCTTCTTTTTTTTTTCACTTTCCCTCAAATCTCTTAACTGTCTTTGAACTCCTTCCAATTTCTTATCTATTAGTTCTAGTTTAGTGATGGCAGAGTTCACACGATTATTAGTCCTTTGTTGCTTTCCTACCAGTTCTACCAGTATGTTGGTCAGGGTTGCATTGCTCATAGCTTCAATTTGGTGCTCTGATCATAATGACTCTTCTCTGTTTTGGTTAGCTATGTTCATTGTAGGTTGGGTGATCCAACTGGATTTTGTTGAATTTATTTTTCATGTTATTTCTTTTGCGCTGTGGTCTGCCCTTGGCAGTGTATGGTCACATAGGTTGGTGGATCAGCCTGGTCTCAAGCACAGTGGGAATCTGAAGCAGCCTGGGGAAGTTGCCAAGCAGCCTGGGCTTTGCCTCTCACTTGCCAAAGCCACCTATCTACTGCCTGGCAGGGGTGCCAAAGTTGCCTGAATTCTCAAGTGGTAATGTGCCAAAAAGCTGCCTGCATTTGAGCTAGGAGTGACACTGAGGCACCAAGCACTGAAGCAGCCCAAACTCTGGCTGGAGACACTGGGTCCGGGAAGCAGTCTGCGCTCCACCTCCACAGGACAATGACGGACTGCTGGCATGGCAGACAGGTGGGGGATGGCCCCTGAGCTGGTGCAAGCAAGAGACATAGTCTGAGCTTGTTTGGCAGTTAATGTGGGACTGGGATCGCTGAACATGCAGCGGCAGGAGCAGTATGTGAGCGAGTGGGCGGAGCAGTATAAGCTTCCACACACAGGGATCGATCTGCATGCAGCTGCTCTGTGCATACAGGGAGGGTTGAGCTACCCGCTCCTGAGGGAATCAGGGATTCCCTGTTATGGCCAGGACATGCTGAATGTGTGGTGGCCGGAGCAGTAAGTGGACAAGTGGGTGAGTGTGCAGAGCAGTCTAAGCTTCCGCATGCAGGTATCGACCAGCCCATGAGGGGATCCGCAATTCCCTGTACCCCCCCCCCCCGTGCCCTCCCACTGACAATCTATTGGAGATTGCTCTCCTCTAAAAGACCCAGTGAACTCTTAATGTCTCACCTTTCTTTTTCCTGGCCAGAAGTCACCTTATCTACTTTTTATGACAGAGAAAAAGGAGGAGGAGGTGGAGGAGGAGGAGGAGAAGAGAGAGAGAATGGTTTTGCCAGGGCCAGCAGCCACTGCAAATGAATTTCAGATGCATGTGCCACTTTGTGCATCTGGCTAACATGGGTCCTGGGGAATTAAGCCTTTCTCCTTTGACTTTGCAGGCAAATACCTTAACCACTAAGAAATCCCTCCAGCCTATCCATCTCAAAACTTTGAAGGTGATTAATTCCTTCAGTAAAGTAACAGGATACAAAATCTATGCATAAAAATGAGTAGCCTTCCTGTATGAAAATGACAAATATACAGAGAAAGAAATCTGTGATGGTATGCCATTTTAAATAGCAATGAAATATTAAATATCTTGAAATAATAATAACCAAGAATGTTAAAGAGCTATATGATGAAAACATTAAAAAATAAACTTAAGAGAGATATTGAGGAGGACTTGAGTAGATGGGAAGACCTTCCATGCTCCTGGGTAGGTAGAATTAATATTGTCAAAATGGCAATTCCACCAAAAACAATATATAGATTTTATGCAATCCCAATAAAAATTCTAGCTTCATTATTCACAGAGATATAAAAAAAGGTATCAAAAATCATATGGAGCTGCAGCCATCCTTGGATATCCAAATATATCCTCAACAAAAGGAACACCTCTGGGGGTATCACCATACATGATTTAAAGCTATATTACAAAGCCATAGTAAGAAAAACTGCATGGTACTGGCATAAAAACAGAAACATTGAAAATGGAACAGAAATGAAGACTCAGACCTTACGTCAAGTAACTACAGCTACTTGATCTTTAACAAATGTACCATTAAATCAGATTGGAGAAAAGGCAGCATCTTCAGCAAATGGTGTTGGACAAATTATAAAAACAATGTACAAAAATGAAACTGGACCCACTCATCTCACCATACACAAAATTCAAGTTCAGATGGATTAAAGACCTCAGTATAAGACCTGAAACTCTTCTCCTACTGGAAGAAAAAATAGGAGGAAGTCTCCATGTTATAGGAGTAGGGAAGAACTTCCTGAACAAAACCCCAACAGCCCAGCAAATTAAACAATCTCTCAACCAATGGGATCTCATGAAGCTAAAAACTTGTGTAAAGACAAACATACCATAAGCAAAGCCAATAAATTTCCCAATGAATGGCAGAAAGTCTTCACCAGAAATACCACTGACAGAAGCCTAATATCTAGGATCTACAAAAAACTCAAAAAAACTAAGCAATAAAAATCATACAACCCACTCCAAAAACGGGGCAGAAAACTGAATGGGGAGTTATCAGAGGAATAAATAAGACTTGCTAACACACAAGTGTCTAGAAGCCCTAGTGTGCCCATTCTCACTCTCTTTCTCCCTCTCTCTGTCTCTAATACATAAATAAATAAAAATAAAATATTTAAAAAAAATGAATCAAACACTTCGACAGTAAATACTTCCAATTTGAAATCAGGGGATGAAATGTTTCTATTGTTTTTTAAAAGAAGTGAAAAAGTTGGTACTTGAGAAAAAAACAAACTTTGCTTCCATAGAGAAATTATTTCAGTATTATCAGGCTTCAGAAATTAAACTGAGATTGAGGGTAATAAACAGGAAACATACACAACAATGATCATCAAGTCATATGTTGTAGTTGCCTTCTCCTTTCTGGGATAAAACACCTACTAAAAGCAGATGATGGGGGAAAATAGGTTTCTATTTTGGCTTACAGTCTTGAGACGGAAGCTCTATAATGGCAGGGAAAAGCATGTCATGAGCAGAGGCTGGATATCACCTCTGCCACAGCAGATAGAAGCAGAAATAGGAGCGTGAGCCAAACTCTTGCAAAGAGGAGAAGGCTATGACACCTATTGCCCAGTCTCCAGAAAGACACTTCAAACAGATCTTCACCTCCCAAATTGCCATCAGCTGGGGCAAGCATGAAGAACACGTGAGTTTATGGAAGACATCTGATTCAAAGTACCATATCATAATAATCTTTACAAATGTAAACTAATATATTCATTCCATAAGTCCATTATGTAGCAATAGTAGTTGAGAACATACATATAAATTCATCTTTATTAAAATTACATTTAAATTTAGTATATAGATTTTCAAATCAGTAGTCTAGCCAATTTAAAAGACTTGGATGTTTTGAAATGCTTACATTGGCCTTATTCATACTGTAAGTTTGATTTGATACATTAGATTCTTCTAAGAATGTAGATTTATAAATAATTTATGCATTTGAGAATAATGAAGTTAGGTAATAAATCCTTAAGCAGCTTCCAAGTTTTCACTATTGTATTTATTGACTTTGTTGCTGTATTTTAGTACTTTGTTTTTATTCTATTTATACATTGTGCAACCATGATAAATAACAGAGATTTAGTATGGGCTGAGAGTACAATGAGAGAATGGGAAAGGCTGTGGCTGCAGAGTGGCTCAGAGAAAGTAATGTCCCACATGACAAAGAGGAAGTGAAAAGCTTGGGAAAATGCTGAGCACAGTAAAACCACAGAACAAAACTACTCAAAATCTCAAACCCAAAAATGTTCACATATATGGCCTCTTTTGAGCTTGGGTGTAGGAGCCAGATTCAAGCTGCACTGCCCTTCAGAGTCCAGGGTTGGTGTGCCAGGCTTTGGCCAGCAATGTGGTATGGCTGAAGAGCCAACATCAGATGTGGAGATGAGCATAGTTAAAAGAGAATCTACAGGCTACTAAAATGTGATTGATGCTAAAAGACACAAAGTGGGACCTCTGGCAGAAATGAGAAGTAAGTCTACAACTGGAGCTATCAACAGCTTAGAAACCAGCCTGGTAGAAATTCAATACATTATCTGAAGAAAGATTTTTAAAAAATGGCTGGGAAGATGACTCAGTGAGTAAAGTGCTTGTCACACAACCATGAAATTAATCGCCAGTAACCACATAAAAACGCTGAGAGTGGTGGATCATGCCTATAATCCCAGAACTAAGGATAGAAGGATCTCTAGGGCTTGTCTGGCTAGCAAAACCAACCAAATTACTGAGCTCTAAGTCAGTGAAGGATCGTATGAGAACCTATCTCAAAGAAAAACCAAAAAGGAAATATGTAGAAATAAACTGAAGAAGAAAGCAACATCTTTACCATTTGACCCCAAAATACACATGTAGACACATGTGCATTCACCTTCACACAAGTACACGACACACATAAGAATATGAAGACACCACACACATACACATTCAAAAAAATCCAAATAAGTAACTGGGATATATTAATTAATGAATTATTTATCTATGTGACATTTCCTGGGAATCCTATGAACCTGACCTTGGGGAAACAGGGTGAGAATGAAACAAGTCTTGTTGTTATAGAATTTAACGTACACATTTTTTTATTTTACATGGATTGTATGGAATACACAATAGACATGATATTCACCCACATAGATTTTAGATGAAGATGCCTGCAGACAAACAAGGAGTAGAATTTGATGTTGGTAATGACCATACATGTGAAGCTGTTAGTGTGACCATATGTGAAGTCACATGATAAGCACAAGGATTTAGCAGAATGGTGGAACAAATTAGATGACAGTTTATTGAACATATAGCAAATAGTTTAATGTTCCTATACATTTATTGAATGATCAAATACATGGATTAAGAATGAATATTACAAGCAATGTAAAGATAGGGTCAGAATATAAATGACTAGAAGGAGGTAGGTCTATCCTCACATATTTGAGAAAAGTTCATAATGCAATCATCAAAGATCCACAATGTTCTGAAATACATGGATTTAAAAGTATGATGTATAGTGCCCTGAAATACAGTTTTGCATTGACATGTGCTGCCAATTGCCATAAAAATATAATCACTTAAGTTACCTGGGGGGAAAAGGAAGCTTTATTCTAAAACCAGTGTCTTCTGAGACTGCTTTGAGAGTTCTGTCCAGTCCAGAGCATACTTACCTTCAAGATCAGACTAAGGCAAGTATGAGCAGTGGAGTACACACAGCAGAGCTCAGGGAACATAGTGATGATATGGTGTATGATTGTTGCCAGGTTGCTGGCTATCTATATTCTCTTATTTTTCTTATGAGTACTCCTCAAATATTATTTTTAAATCATTCTCTACTTGAGAGTCTAAACTAGTATAAAAATACTTTGCCATTCTTTATTCACCATTTGGAACAAAAAATAATGCCTCAGAACAATGTGCTTAGTGCCATCAAGCAATATCCATCACAAAGAGGCCAAGGTTCTACCCAGAATCCTTCACAATTTTTTGCATCATTTGTTCACAGCTTAATTAGATTAGCAAACAAATTATTATAGATTACCTAGTTTCAGACAAAAGTAATTGTTACCACGTAAACAGACATTATTTTGAGATGACTTTTTTTCTTTTTGCTGCAGTTGATAACTTTTATTATCCCATACCTCATTGCCACATTGTTTTCACAATTAAAAGCCCACACATGAAGCTGTGTCACAGTAATGCATCAAATGTCATTTTCTGTTCCTTCTCTCATTTGATATAATTTTCAATGTCTACAATAGAACTCACTCTATAATTTTGGAATAACAATACAGAATGTATTTGTGTCTAATTGATGATATGTTGTAATGGAGGGAAGATAAAAATATTTGATTAGAACATGAGAGGTTTTGTTCTCTGATGAGTGATTGCTCAGCACATTTGTTCTATGAATAAAGATAGTAAAACTCCAGTCTGGTTTTCCTGGCATCTTAAGACATTGTTTTGGCCCTTAGAAGTTTACTTTGCACTGATCAATTCTAACTATGCCCTTTCTATCTGCAAAAAAGAACCTCAATTAATATATATAAGAAATTCATGTTAATTAAAAATTTTAGTGCACAGGAGGAGTACCCATGACTGTTTCATATATACATGGATTTTATTTAATCTTATTCCTAATCATAAATTAAAATTAGACATAGAATTGAGGATGTTATAAATAGTTCCATACTATTTTGTAGTGTGATAATGTGTGCCATTAAAATGTAAATCTCTCTAGTCAGTCAATGTTGACTCATTCCATTTGGTTAGTAAGTGCTTGTAATTCAGTCTCCAGTGGTTGGAGTCTCTTCATGCAACTGACTTCCAATGTCCATTCATTCCTGGTTTTACAATTTAGATTAAACATGGGTCCGTACATGTTACAAACCTGTAATTAATTTTTCCTTGTGTTCTAACTGGAGTGATCTATCTTTTCATGCTGGTGCTGTTCTTCCATTCTCTCCTTGGCTGCTCTGACTACCCCTGAAGCCCTCCTTCCTCATAGGTGCTCTTTCTCAGCACTACACTTGAATCTTCTTCTGAGGTTCCAACCCTTGAATTTGGACATTTAATTTGGAATGCCATTGACAACCATTAACCATTCCAATATCTGTATCATGACTCCATTGTCACTTGGGATCATGCGCTTCACTGTGTCTTCCCATATTCTTCTTGGTGTTTGTGGCATTTGAAGTTGAACTTCAATGGAAAACAGTAGGTGAATAGTTTGTGAACTGGAAATGGCATGGCTTTCTTCCTGAAATGAAGAAAGTGACAAATATTATTTATGCTAATAGTGTTGGACCAAGACTGAAGGATGCTTTGTCAATGTTTTGCTATAATTATCCTTAATGCACTAAAATCTTCAAATTCCTCCAAATGAAGACCTTGGTTTTAGAGAAAACTCTAGATTTCCAGAGGTTTTCTTACTAGTATGTGTTTCAATATCTTTCCTAGCAACAGCAAGGCTATATTTTTTTTTAATGCCTGTTGGCATGGTGGTGGTGGCTTGAATCGTGTGTTCTTCCAATGGAGCCTCAGTCTTTACCAATCACCATATTAATATAGGAATTTGGTGTATCCTTGAGAGCAACAGAGTCTTTTCTCACTTTTGGTTGGGCTTTTAACTCAGGAGTTAGGGTGCTGGACACTCACAGTCATTCAAAAGTTCCAGAGTTGGTGGCCTCCATGTTCTTGTCCTGTGAATGAAATCCATGGAGGGTGAATTTCAGAAAGATTTTCTTAAAGCACTTAAAAGAAGAAAATAAGGCAGAGCTCCTGCATGGCAGGAGAAATCCTCAGGACTAGGATACCACTGAATATTATTGCCTTGGATTTAATAAGGCTTTATTGGATGGGGTGATAACTGGTCAGCCCAGTCTTCATGCAAGGTGTCCAGGTACCTTGCAGTCTTAGTCACATCCTCACACCTGGTTTCTGAGAAAGAGGAACTCCTTTAGGAAAAAAAAAAGACAAGGAAAAACTCAAACCCTTCTTTTGATATTTCTTGCCTCCCCCTTGCTGGAGGCCACCAAGATCTCATTTAGGGAAAAATATAAGTAAAAAACAGATTCCCCTTTATAGGCTAAAGAGCATTTCCCTCTTTTAGCCAAGAAGGTGGCAGGGATGGGGAGGAACACATACACAAAACCCCTGTTGAGCCAACATATCTCAACCTATTTTCAAAGAAGGAAAAAAACCCTTCTCACTTTCAGAGCCCTATTACCCTAAACTGCCAATTTCTTTCTTTTGTTCTCCATCAGTGTGTGCTGAATTTCTGCTGAGGATGAGATTATCCCCACTTCTTTCTCTCACTTGAGATGGACTTTCTCCAGTGCCCTAATGGCAATGGTGCTTGCTGTCCCTCCTACTGGGACAAGGCTGCTGTTGAGTAGGAGAGAGAGCAGTGAGTGTGTGTATGTATTTGCCTTCCACATCCTCAAGGAAGCTACTATTGCTTTCTGCTTGCCTTGGAAAGGAAGAAAGATTCCTAAGCATTCTCTCAACCATTATGGACACAAGAAGGCTTCTGAGGAGTGTGGTCAGCTTTATTGGTGTAGGGCTCAAGGAGCTTCATATCTCTTGGCAGCACACACCACTGTATGTTCCACACCTCAGCACACAAGCTGTGCAGGCACTACATGACTGCCTGGTTCCTGCATGAGAGAGCCATCGCTGACATCTCTTGGCCCAGCCCTGCAGAGGACCAAGAAAATTTATGAGTTTTCATTTTATTTGGCCTTTAGCCTGCTAAGTTTGGAGGTCTTACTTGGAGAGTCCCACCTTTCAGAATGGAAACCAGAGGAAATATTTGAACTAACTTTTTGTTGCTTTTTATTTTCATAACTGTAACAATAGACTTGCTATACATGGCATGATGTTTCAGTTAGGATGCTCAAAACTAGAGGCCAGGAATGTTAAATTGTGGTGATAATCACTGTGTTAGATTTTATCATCTTTTACCTTACATTCTAAAGATGATTGATCTCAAAAATATTTACCCATGTCCAAAGGCACACATAGCACAAAAAGTAAGCCAGAGAAACTAAACACAAAGTGTTTTATTTGACTAAGGAAAATATGGCAAACTGATAAATATTATTTCCATTTACCATTAACTTAATAATGTTTTTATCCTCAGAGAAGTAGAAGGAACTTTAAAGTTTCTTCATTTGTTTTGATGTATCCATTGAGAGAAGTTGTAATAGTCCTTTCCAACTATAGCATCAAGCTGATGAGGGACCTTGGCCTCAGGCTGACAGTAACTGGTCATTGGAAAGTCTGGTTGCCAGTGGTTCCCTTCAGCACTCTCCCTTCAAATAAATATATTTTTGAGAGTCTTAAACTCTAAAATTGTCAGATATTAATATGTATTTCTTACAATCTTCCTTTACATTAATTTCTAGCTCCAAAATACTTTTCTATCCACCCTACCCCCAATGTTGTGCTGCTGACTTTGCCCAAAGCCAAGTCATGTTTAGAAGGCAGTGCTCACATTTGGAGACTTACTTGTGTAGCTGCTCTCTGCCTCAGGAGCCTGGTTCATAAACTCCACATGGTGAGTGGATCTCACCTGGCTATATAAGCATATCTCCTGGACACCAGGGCTTCCCACTTTTCTTTGTGGATGAACACCAGAGTCCTTGTTAAAAATGCAGATAATTTAATTCATCAAGAATGGAAAAACCCAAGATTCCACATTTCTAAAACTCTCCCAGGTGGCAATGGCAGTACACACCAGTAATGCCAGCACTTGGGTGGGAGATGATCAGGAATACAAGGCCAGCCTGGGATAGATGTGACCCTGCCTCAAAAACAATAAATAGTAAATGAAAATCAAAACAAACCATCTCAGTGATGATGGAGAATAGGAACAAGGTAGCTTTTTCTATAGGTAGTCTGCCTGACAGAGGAGATGCCACCTTACTTGCCCTGCTCCCATCTCATTCAAGATGGCTACAAGAACCGTTCAGTGGTGCTTCCTGCTTCTTCAAGTTTCTGGCCTGAGCACACCTGAGGGCAGGCCCCTCCTGAGTGAGCCTCTTAAGTCCACAATCAATAGGGCATCTCCTTATATACCTGAGTCTGCTGATGAAGCTCATTCTAATTGGGTGTTTGATCTATATAAAGGAAGCTAACATGTGTGTAAATCTTTTGGTCTTCTTCCTCTTCTGGATGCCTGGAACATGTATGTAAGTTTCTTTCAGTTCTCCAGGCTGACTGGGAAGGGGGACAATTTCTTTTTGTACATGTGCTTTCCTCATTGTTCTTAGGGTGCTTTCTTGCTTTGCTACATGTGTGATTTCTCTTTAAGTTCTGAGTCCTTTACTATCTCTTTGTCTATTCTGACCCACTATGTGAGGGGAATCTTGTGCTTGGGCTCTCCTGCCATACTGGGAAAGGGAAGAATTTCTTTTAGTTTGGGCCTTTCTGCCAATCTCTCTAGATCCTAACTCTCCCTAAAGTAAACTATACAATTTACACTTTTCTCATTTCATGTTTACAATTCTTTGTTAAGTTGAGCAAGAACCCAAATTTGGAGTCCATGGGCCTGGAATCTCCTTCTTCTTTCTGGAATTTAATCTCATAATTTATTCTTCTCTGAGTCCGGGTTTTTCATTTCTTGGACAACATGCACAAGGACTCAAGGTTTGGGGTTCAGGAGCCTAGAGGTCTGCTGTATCCTTATGGTGGTCTAATCCTTCCCAGAGCTCTAGTCCCACACCACAAAGGGATGCTAGTCTCCAGATCATACACTGAGAGCATATTTGGGAAACAATGGTCCTTCTTTAGAGATTTTGGTTCTGAGTTCTGTAAGAGAAGCCTAGCATTTATTGTTTATAAAAGCTCCTCATGTGCTTTAATTACACAGCTGAGGCTAAAAAGCACTTCTGTCATTGTATCTTACCTTTCTAGAATTGTCTGTAGAGGTCTTAATGAAATCAATTTTGAGATTGAAAATTGCATAGTTTTTGTTATTTACTAAGTTATATGTTCAACTATTGGATGAAACAAAAGATGCTTTTTAAAATATAACTTATTATGAAAACATATATGATAGTATATGATTTAAAATTCAGATCTACATAGACTTTTTAAGCAAGGCATGCTTCTTTAGAATTTCTTTCACTGAAATGGAAATCATTGCAAATGTTCTTTTTCTTTTTTTTCTTTTCTTTCTTTTTTTTTTTTTTTTTTTTTTTTTTTTGGTTTTTCGAGGTAGGGTCTCACTCTAGCCCAGGCTGACCTGGAATTCACTATGGAGTCTCAGGGTGGCCTCGAACTCACGGCAATCCTCCTACCTCTGCCCCCCAAGTGCTGGGATTAAAGGCGTGCGCCACCACACCCTGCTCAAATATTCTTTTTCGTATAAATCTTTGTCCAAAGGTTAAATGGTTATAAGGAAAGAATTGGTCTTCTGAAGAGAGGAGCTGTGAGTCTGGCAATTTAAAGTTCTCTAAGGGTGACATGATGAAATTCTGAAAGATGGTAAGAAAAATCTCTGACAATTCACTTTCTACCATCATGACTTAAGGCAGTCTCCTAAAAGGGTCCTATGAAAGAGAGACATTATGAAATGGCCTGTTCTATGTAACAGGAACTTACTGTTTTCTATAGCACAACTAAAGCTTTTTGAAAGTATTTTCTGTCCTAAGCCCTTGACAGAACTTTGGTTTCTTAGAAAAATTAGTTTACAAAATATGTCATTGTAGGGCATCAGGGACCTCCCTGGCCAACAACTCACTGGAAGGCATCCCATCCCTGGCACTGAAAATTTTCTAGTAACAATCTATGGTTCCTGTGTGTTCCATTGTCCAAAAAAGTAGGTTTCCAAATGACTTATTTATATCTTATATTCTCTTAGATTTTGATCAGCCCTCCCTCTACCTTTCCTTACTCAATCTCTTCCCCTGACCTAATTTAGACCTTTTCACCCCCATTAATCTATTCTTCTACTTACATATATACAATCCCATCCTATTAGTTCCCCTCTCCCTTTCTATTCCCTGTATATCTCCTTTCTAGCTTGTAAACACCAGCCCCTCAAATTTCCTGAGTAACTCTTTGCAAATGCAGTGGACAGTTTTACATACCCAATTGTCTTCAAGACCTGGGAGCATACTATATTTGTTTTTTTTAATCACAATGTGCCCTGTTTAGGGTCTAAAATGGTAGTCTCCTAACTCCTATTGTGAAAACTCTAGAAGGCATATTTTCACTTTGACAAAGAACAATTAGCAAATTAAGGTGGTCTACGATTTTCTCCATCCTATTTCTCAAAATATCTCCTGCCTTTGAAGTCAGTTAAGTTACATTTTCCCTTAATGCAACAGTCTTGCATAGCATCTTCTTGGCTGCAGACTTTGTAAACCATAGTTTCTGCTTTGATACCACCTTGATGTTAAATTTTCAGATAAAATTTTGAAAATGATGAGTTTCATAAAGTTTTTTTTTAACAGAGAATTTTGTTATTCTCTGATTTCTTTCCTACCAGCTCCCCCGTACTAAGCCAGGAATATCTTTCTTACTTGAATCTTGTTGAATTAAATCATTGCAAGTCATGACCAAAATATAAATTCAAGCAGTTAAGTAACAAAACTGGCTAGAAATATTCTTCCCTTGTTGAGTGAATCAATACTTACATAAACATAAACACTGGATAACCATTGTATTGTGAGACTTTGAGAGAGCTCTTCAATCATGAATTTACCTGTGGAATATAGTTGATATTCCTTTGTGCCATACTTTCAGACAGGCTTGAACCAACCACACACATGAAGGTCTTTTACCTCTCCTGATGACCAAAGTATAGACAAGCAGCTCCACAGCAGAGCAGCAATGAGTTAGCCAAACTCATTGTAAACTAAATTTCCTGGGGGAGGGAAAAAAAAAACTTGCACCTGTTAAGCATTCAAGGCTGACTAGAACTTCAGTGATTATGGGGAATTCAAATGTTGCAGGTCCAGAGCCATTTTTTCATGGGCTATCTTAGCCCTTTAAATAGCCATGTGTTGGCTACCTATGTTGTATGACCTGACATCTTATGACTATTGGGAAAACCTTTTGGAATGAAATGAGGTGTGATTGAGAGTGACAGAACTTTTCTCAGCTCTTGGTTGGGATGTAACTCTGGAGTTAGGGTGCTGGAAGTGCACATCCATACAAAACTTTGACAGTTAGTATCTTCCAGATTTTTATCTTACAAATTTCGACAAATGAAATACCTAGATCATAGTGGATAAAGTTTAGAAAAATGTTATTATAAAGCAAAAGAGAAGGAAAGAACACAGAAATCTTTTTGTAAGAAAGGAAAGGTTTCCTGGAAATGAGAAAGCCTGTCTGATGTTTGATAGGGGTCTCATGGGGATTTACTTGATAGGGGCAGAGGTTGTTAGTTTAACCCCCATGCCATGGGTCTAGGCACTTCACCAGGTTTCCAGGATGGGGAGTAATCCCATTTATATTCTGAAAAAAGGAATAATCCTTCTAGGAAGGGTTAATTATCTCTTTTAGTAAAGGAGGAGCTCTTTTAGGGAAGAAGAGAAAAAGAAAGACCTGATCCATCTAACATTTCTGGAGTTGGAAGATGAGAAGAATCCTTTATAGAGAAAGAGATAAGGGAGAAACACAGTCCCCTTACAGACTCAAGGGCATTTCTTGTTTTGCTTTTTGGGGCTCTGTTACTCCTAAACTGCCTTAGTACAAGCAGATACCCTAACCCCAAAATGAAAAAAAAAGTCATCAAATATATATTGAGGCCTATAGCCACATTTTCCTATCTTTTCTATAACTCACCAACCTGATTTTTCCACCAATGTATTTGAGAAATGTTTTGATTTATGATGTTCTATTACTGTAAAAACTTCATGAAGCTGTTGGTATGTTGCAGTATGGAATTTGGGCTAACCTAGGCTATAACCATAAGTCCCTAGGCTAGGGCCACTCTATTTTACTCCAAAATTATCTATCTCTTATTCACTTTGAGGTGATAATTGTGTTTTTTATATTGACACATTTTTGCAAACCTATGCTTTTGCTTTTCTACTGATTATTTTATTGTTGGACTATATAGGTACTGGGGGGGGGGAGGGGAAGATGGTTATAGTGCAGTGCCCAATATGCACAAATAAACCAGTTAAAATGACAAAATGTAGAATCAAAATTGTAAGTTTCCAGAAAATATTTTTGTATCAAGGTAGGGGAATGGCTCCTTAGATAAAGGCACTGGTCAGTGCAAGAATGAGCACTTGAGTTTGTATACTTGGACACCATATAATAGCCAGAAGAATTGGTGCACTTCTGTAATCCCAGAAACCTACTTAGAAATGAGAAGCAGAGATAGGAGAAATTTTTGGAAGCTTGCTGACCAGCTAGCCTGGTGAATATAGAGATCAAATGAGGTAGAAAGAGAAGACCACCATAAAAGTTGTCCTCCATATACACACAGTGACTTACATGTGCCCTTCTTACACACACGTATACACATATACACACACACAAACATCTAAAAGCATTTTTATGCCAAATTTAAATGTCAGTATCAAGATTTTAATGCCTCAGGAAGGCCTAATAGTGAAAGTACTATGAGTTCTGTAAAACGGGTTCTGTAAAGTCAGTTTCCCAGAGATACTTGGAAGGTTTTTGGTTCTACAAACCAAAACTTCCTAGCTTTCATAGGATCTAGGCTTTTCTAATTCTATGCCAGTAATTGGTCTCTCATTTTGGCATTTTCAAAGAATTAAAATAAAATGTCAATAATATTAATTCTGACTCTATAATTCACATGATCACTGAATAAATTTTCAATTTCTGTCAATACATTTTACCTCATTGGCTCTATTATTTAAAACATTCTAGAGATCCTACTGTATATTTTACCTCCTCTAGTCCATTATTCTCTCCCATCCAATGTCCTTACTTGCATCTTAAATTGGTGCAATAATTGTATGACACTTATTGAAGGTGACTATACTATATAAACTATTCAAAAATCCTTCACATATGTCAACTAATTTGTAATCTCTGTCATAGTCTTATGAGGTAAGTACTATGTCTCACCATTTTATAGACCAGGACACTGTAATCAGAAATAACAAAGTTTGTAACTTCTGAATGGCAGAACCAAGTCTTACAAATCAACCCATAGTTTTTCTGACTCTTAAAGTGATACTTTTTATCCCTTGATTTATTTATATATATTTGCCATTATAAAACAAATGACATAAACATAACAGTCATCCTTAATTTTGTGAACTTGGGCCACATTATTCATATGTCAATATCCTTAGCTTCAAACATGTTAGTTTGTCTCAAGCAGGCATGAAACAAAGTAATTCAAAACACTGAGCAGTCATATTGGCTTGCCTAAGTCCCCTGTCCTCCCTACTCTCCCTACCAGTGGACCTTACTCTTTTCTATACTGCCCAGAGGGGAGAGACTGAGGACTTTTGCACTCCTAATTTTAAAAGCTCTTTTCACTCAATTACTATGTAAAGCAATTCAGCCTTGCCCCAGCTTCCATCTCCAAACTATGTGAAAAGCCCAAGGTAGTGCTCAGTAACCAAGAACCTGATGCTACTAGGAAACCTCTCTTAAAATTCAAGGGAAGTTATAAAAGAAAATCTTCCCCCAGTTGCACATGCACCTGAATGGCTGGGTATGAAGGCACATGTGTATGCTTCTAGCTGTTTAAGAGGCAGGTGGGGATAGAGTGCTGAGCTAGAGGGATTCAGCCTGCAATGCATTCACTCTGAATTTAGCAATATTATGTTATGGTGCTGTTAAGGGATTTCTCACCATTGGGGGGTAGGGGTGAAGAATTCTCAAATGATGCTTCAATTTAGCTATGGCAACATTAATGTGCTGTTTTTAAAAACTACTCATCTAATTATTACAGGCAGAATTATAGAGTTGGTTATGGCTGAATAGTTACAGAGTATTGTAAAATTTTGTATATGTTTGGAATTCAATATAGTTCTATAAAATTGATTAGGAAGTGACTAAAAATATTTCTTTTTGGCTCATCAGTTAAAGGTGCTCATTTGCAAAGCCAGGTGAACATAGTGGCATACATTTGGAAAGTGTTTGCAGTGTCAAGTGGCCCTTTCATGCCCATTCCCTCTCTTTCCCATGAGACTTGTCTCCTTTTTTAATTAAATCATGTCAGTTAATCCAGTTACTCTATTCTTTTATTTGTTTATTTATTTATTCATTCATTCATTTATTTATTTTTGGTTTTTTGAGGTAGGCATCTCACTCTGGTCCCAGGCTGACCTGGAATTCATTATGCAGTCTCAGGGTGGCCCTTGAACTCTCAGCAATCCTCCTACCTCTGCCTCCTGAGTGCTGGGATTAAAGGCATGCACCACCATGCCAAGCTATTCTTGGGTATGTGAAATATAGCTAAATAATTTTCAGAAACTTACTTGCAGATTGGGTAGAAAACTTACTTCGCTTTTAAGAGGGTAGGTAGTGGATGAGCCTAATAATCATACCAAATTGACTGTATTCACTGAGCTAACTAAAATAATAAATATATATATATATATATATATATATATATATATATATATATATATCCGTTTGGAAAAAAAAGAGTGCTAAATCTTCTCAAAAACTGTATGTACATAAAGGTATCCCAATTCTTATGAGCTTAAAAAACTTATAAAATTTTCTATATCTTCATATTTATGTCAAAATGTTGCTACATACTGTAGATTTCTTGGTTACTTTAAATTCTGTCAGCAGATCTTTTGTTCATAGTTTACTCTCTGTAGCCTCATGTGCCTCAAATATGTAAACTGTACTTTTTGTTATTATCAGAGTTTTCCAGATATCAATATATTATAATATTGTAATTTGGTTTATACAAAGTCCATGATGTTTAGCTATCAATAAGCATGCATCACAATGCCTGGCTAAATCTCTGTAATTTTAAGATGGCTCTTGTCTTGTTCATGCTAGTTTTGCTAGATGATAATCACTGAGGTTATAATCTAAGTCTTATAAAAAGTGATTTACTGTGATTTTGTTCTTATAAAAAAGCTGAAAATGCTCTCCTTGTCTTAGAAAAATCCACTGTACAAACAATATTAATATAGTTTGTCTAAGCTTCATGTATCAGTCATAAATATTTCTTCAATATTTCTTTAGTTAAGCCTTAAAATAGTTCAATGGTAAAAGGTACTTATTTAAGAAATTACGTTGTGTCTGTCTATCATATTTTCTCTAATGTATGTTAAAACCAGGCTTGCTTAACTCAACAATGGCCAAGTTTTATTCTATTCTTTTCTTTTTTTTTTTTTTTTTTTTTTTTTTTTTTTTTTTGGTTTTTGGTTTTTTGAGGTAGGGTTTCACTCTAGCCCAGGCTGACCTGGAATTCACTCTGTATTCTCAGGGTGGCCTTGAACTCATAGCAATCCTCCTACCTCTGCCTCCCTAGCACTGTGATTAAAGGCATGCACCACCACACCCAGCTTTAGTTTATTCTTGAGCTATGTATAATCAGCCTCAGTAGATGTTTCACTCAATTAATTGCGTCATTTCTGGTATCTTAAGTTGATTGCTTATAGAGATATTGATACTTAAAACATGTTTCCTGCCCTACAAAAATAATCATATGTTGCTGTTCTACTTCCACTTAGGGGGGTAACTGGTACTTGCATTGATATACATACTAGCCAAAGTTGTTGTTTTCAAACACAGATGCCAAGTTTTTATATTGTCTTGTCTTTTCCTGGAAACTATTTTTAGACTAAATCAATTGCCTTAAAGTCATTGATAAAATATTGTTTTCAGGGCTACTAAAATGTTCTGCCTATACTTATAACTGACAGATACTTAAAAGATAAAATGTATGTGCTTTCTATTTCCCAGATATAGCTTGTACTGTCACCTGACAACTAAACTTAAATATTAATCAGAATGATTTTAAACTATTGTGTCATTCTCCAACAAGATCTGCTTTGCTAATCAGATATGTACAGCCTCTGAGTGATTAATAACCATATGGAGAAGAAAAATCAATTGGAAACTTTGAGATAAAAGCATAACCAATATTTTGGTTCTGGTTCCAAGGTCAAAAGGCCACAGGAGATGATGGGACACTTCTAGCCCCTGTAAGTTAACTGTCTTTTTGATTAGAGAGGATGTGGAGACCCAGAAATGAATTCCAAGTCAATGTATCTGCAACACGAGAATCACATTGGAGGAAAATCATACCCCAGGCTTCTCAAAAGAGGGAGGGCCACTTGGTTAGCACAGCCACATCTTTTCCTAGCAGATGACAATGCTGAGAGTCATAGAATTCCACAGAAGTCCCAAAAAGTCTCTCCTACAGTGTCATTAGTGACCTCCAAAATATGCAATTAATTTTGGCAGCCTACATGGTCTAAATCACTGAATAAGAAAAATATAACTGCAATATAAACAATGATTTGGACTAGTAGGTTCCCTTGTCTGATGATGACTTAATGTACTGAACTCTAATATTAACTCATGCCTGCTGCCTCTGCCTGTCCCAGATTAACTTCACCTACCCTGACTCTAGCTCCTCCCATTTGTATTAGCCATAATCAGAGATATTCCTTGGGCCCTCTCCTTCCTTAGCCCTTCCCCTATCTCATCCAGGGATAAGTACACTGCCACCCCAATGGGTGCTCTCAAACTTAAACTCTCTTGTGTTCCTACTCTTTCCCTGATCCCAAAATGCCTCTTTGCCTCCTCTTGTCCCAAGACCTCTATCTCTCTCCTCTGAATGGTCATCCTCCCTTTACTCCTGGTGTTTGATGTCATAGTTGTTAACAGGAGTGACAAGCTCCTTTATTCTCCCTTCTGTGCACAGAGCCCATCACCCTAACCTTCTCTATAACAGGTGTCTGCCAGCGACTTCCCTGAATCCAGCTCAAAACAGGGTTGATATGAGAGAAGTCTCTGCTTCACTCAGGACCAAGTCATAACAACATGCTACATTGGCACTATCGATTTCACCACTCTGCCACCTCTAGCCACCATGAAACTGCCTCCTCATCACCTGCCCTGAAGGGAGTCCCATTGACTGCATTATCCAGCCTCTCCCATAAGAACTCATCCCCCTTAAGATAAGCAAGAAAATTAACCTTCATCTCTTATCATTAACAAAAGGTTGGAATGTTAGGTCAGGACAAAAATGGAGTCACAGCAGGAGGGTGACAGAGACATAAGGAAGTGGATTATCCATATTCCTCAAGGAAGCACCCAGCCATCATCACTTCCTTGTCTAACAATGCCCCAGGTCTAGGTTTCCTGCCCCCTTATCTCTCAGGTCACCTGGTCACTGTTCTGGACTTAAACCCTAGCTATTTGAATTGACTAATGTAAAGAACATAGGAGTTCTTTTCTCTTTCTCAAATTTCCCCAACTGAAGAACCCTATATAGCCCACTCTCTGTAATCTCAAAGTTGGCTGTGCTCCGCTCTTGAGAGTCAGTCATGACAGCTGATGTTTTTTCTTAATAAAAGCTTCCATCTTTGCCTCAGAATGGTCTCCATGGTCTTGGTCACTCCTGAACTTTACAACTTATACACTTAGCTTTGTGAATCTTACAGAATGAAAACATAGCACAGACCCATTTACTGGTTAAAACATAGAAGTTTGGCAAGGGCTACTTGAAAAATAAGTGAGAGTCTCACCCTGGCATTTGTATGCCTTTGGGTGATTCATTTGTACAGAATCCAAGATTTCTGCAACTAACAAATTTAACACCCACAAACAGAATAATATGCACTTCCATGTTTTATTTTTACTTTTGTAACCAAGATATTATTCATCTACCAAGAGAATAGTGAAGAGATTAAAGTACAAATTGCACTTGTATATGTTGTTAGGAGGAATTATTCAAAAAAAAAAAAGGAGAAGAACATAATAATATAAATATCAAGTGGTAGTATTCAGGACCATTAGTATAATATATTTCACTTACCAGAAATAACAAGGCTTTATGGTTTCTAAAAGAGAAAGGACTGACTTATATGTGAGAAAGATAACAGAATCAAAAAAGGTTTTCATTAGGTGAGCTTAGGCTTTTGACACTAGCAATGAACACAACCCTTGAAGCATTAGAGTTTTACATCACAGAAGCATTTTCTATGATTTGTTATTGTCTATCATCATGTTTTTATTTAGTATTGTTCATGTTAGTACAATTCCAAATACAATTCAAAACATCAAAAATAACATGGTTCCTCAAAACTAAAGATGAAAATCTGAGGGCTGGAGAGATGGCTTAGCAGTTAAGGAATTTGCCTGAGAAGCCTAAGGACATGGTAGTGCATGAGTTCATTTGCAGTGGCTAGAGGCCCTGGCACACCCATTCTCTCTCTCTCTCTCTCTCTCTCTCTCTCTCTCTCTCTCTCTCAGATAAATAAAAAAATAAATATCTTAGAAAATTTGAGGATGACCTCTGTCATTTGTTAATTTCAGATGCAATGAGCATTTAAATTAGTTTATCACACATTGAAATTTAAGAAATAATTGCATGATGAAAGCTATAATGTAAAGTAAATATTAGAAATACACAATGACATGCTATCTGACATTCATGGGAGCTGAAATCCTATCACAGTGCTGTGCATGGGACATTCTAAGGCACTGTTACAATTGTCACAAAGTGCTACTGTCATTATCAGATGATTGGTGAATGAGACACAGTAACATTTAAAAGGATTTAAAAAGCCTTCATTACCCTAACAGGTTACCTGTGAATAACTCTATATAAATGAATGTGATATTTTTCTGCCAACAAATTTTGTAAAAAAACAAAACAAAACAAAACAAAACAAAACAGTAAACATCTGAGAAATTGAATCCAGTTCTAAAGTTTTGAACATGAAACATAAAATATAAACAGTAAAGAGAGAGAGATAGATCTTGCATTTGATTAATAACTCTAAGCACCCCATCTCTGTCTTCTACTTTATGTTGCTACCCTCAACAGCCTTCTCATGCTATAGTTTCATAGATTGTGCTGATCATTCCTACCTTTCTACCACTGGAGCAATGTGGTAGTTTGAATCAGATATCCCCCATAAACTCATGTTTTTTGAATGCTTGGCTCCTAGGTAGTGGCAAGTTTGAATGTGGAGCCTTGCTAGAGGAGGTATGTGGCTGGAACAAGTTTAGGGGTGATATAGTCAGCTCCCTCTTGCTTGAGTTTGGTTCACTCTTGTACTGCTGTTTCCCACCAGTTGTAAAGGAGAAAAAGGATCCTCAAACTGTTTTGGCAAGGAAATGATGTCCAGCCTCTGATCATGCCTGGCTGTCCCCTGTCATCATGAGTTCAATACTGTAAACCAAAGTAAAAAATCTCTTCCCATCAGCTTCTTTTGGCAGGGTGCATTGTCCCAGCAACCAGGAGGTAACTACAACAGAAAATTGGTAACAGAGGAGTTGGGTTGCTAGGAGCCTGTGAGTGTAGCTTTGGCCTTTTAAGAATTATTTTCAGGAGGATATGAAAGGATTTGAAACCTTGGACTAAGATATATCTTTAATTCCTGCAAGAACAGCTTGATGTATTCTTGTGAGACTTGAAAAACCTAAATGAAGAGAGAACTGAGGACTGTGAGACCTGGCTTATGAAGGGAAAAAGAGCTTTGTCTGGAATTTCTTAGAAACAGTTCATGTGAGAGGCTTGCTGCATTCTGCCTGTGTCACAATAATGTGTGCAGGGTTGACTTTAGAAGAAATGGATTGGTGTGAGCACAGAAAAGTTTGATCTGGAGTCAGCCTGTGTTCAGCTGTAATCATGTGAGAGATTGCCTCCATTGAGAGAGTTTCAGCTGGTTTGCATTGGGATAGCACAAAGAATGCTGAATCTTGAAACTGTAAAGAGCCTGCTCTTCAGATTTGTTCCCCATGAAATAAAAAGTAGCACATATGGTAGTATGGGAGTATAATATATATATAGGGTCACTGAACTTGCAATGTATATTGTTTGTTTATTTGTTTTGTAAATGGCCATGGGCAATGTGAGACAGGGTTGCTAGAGTCACTGCATAGAGGACAGATGGAGCCATGAGGATGAACCATAGGTTTCAGTGGATTTCCCAATAGTTTTTGAGATTCTAAGACTATAGATGTCTACCAAGAGAGCTTCTGGCTCACAGAAAACTCCCTGGGCTAAGGGCAACCCAGCTAAATGGGCAGAATTGGAATTCTAGAGATATCATACTAGTCACAGATGTTGGAGTTAGAGTTACACGATTTGATATTTGTTCTCTTTGGTTTAGATTGGACATTGTTTCAACTTTTCCTTCCTATGCCCAATGCCATTTTTTTTTCTTTATTAGTCAGTTCTGTATTCAGCAAATACAGTCAGTTTGGTACCATTATTAGGCTCATCCGTGACCTACCCCCCCGCCTTGGCCCCTTCTTGTTGAGGTATACAGGTCATGCATTGTGGAGTTAGCCCACAGTTATGGGTAAGCTAAATGTCTCTGCATATCATGACCCAACATGTTACTCTGACATTCTTTCTGCCCCTTCTTCCGCAAAATTTCCCTGAGCCATGTTGGGTTCATTTTTGGTCTGCTTCAGTGATGAGGTGTTGGAGGCCTCTGAGGCTCTGGCTCTCTGATTTGGTAGGAGTTGATTTTTCTCTGTGCTGATCTCCTTCCCACTTGAGCTTGTATCTGGTTCATCAGGAAAACAGCCCCCTTGCTTGTTTCTCCGGTTTTTCTTAGTTTCAGCCGAGGCCCTTTTGAGGTATGATGGGGTGGCTCTCTCCTTAGGAGCTACATCTATCTGAAAAAGAGAAGCAGATTCTCCAACGGAGAGTAAGTTAGCACCAGAACAAATGAGATAACCCTTACTTTTTTTTTTCTTAATAGAGAATTTAATAGGTGTAGGCCCTCTTGTAGCCCATGATTGATGGTAGCTTGATATTGGAGAGTGGGCTTATGTTTGGGTATGGTTCTGACTTGTTTCTCACCTCCAGCTATGGGTCCCATACCAGTGAGGGGATCAGTTAGCCAAATTGAGAGCAGTTGGTTCCCCACCATGGCTGTGTGCCACCACTGCACTTGTGTGGGCATCACAACAAGTTATTTGCTGCTAAGTAGGTTAGACCATGCGTTGCTTCGACAGATATTGGTCAATTTTTCCCAGTTGCCCATGTAGCACCTTCTGGCACTAGACTTCCTGACTGTCTGGGGACTGACTCTCTTCCAACTTCCAGCCATGCCATTCTAATTTGCATGTCAATCACATAAGGTATCTTCAGCAGTAGTGTCTTACCACTAGCCTTTGGTGGGTCATCAAGTACTCTGACAGAAATCCATCTGTCTTTTAGGAAACCTTGTAGGTCTCTCTGATCAAAAGCTCATTGTAGATGATAGCCCCATGCTGGATCTGGGAGTTACAGGTCAGTGCCCACTAAGAAAATGAGGAAAAAGATAACTAATATACAAGAGTTAGAGATAAGAGAGAGAGAGACAGGGAGAGGGGAAGGGAGGGAGGGAAGATGTAGGAGATTAAGGTTAGTCTTAATCTTACCCTCTCCAGTGTCTTGTGGTTCAGGTGTTCCCTGTAAGGGCCTGGTGAAGGATCAGCCATTTGGCCTGTCTTTTAGTAAGTAGAAGATTATGGTACCATTGCCGTTTGGGTCTAGATTTGTGTTTCCCACCCCTTTGATGCCCTCCCCTCCCTCCCCTTCCATCCTAGTGTCTAGTCTAGGAGATGCTTGCTGGGTAGGTAAGGTATCTTGGGTAGATTCAGGTTAGGTGCTGTAGATGAGTGAGACTATGTGGTGATTTTTTTTTCTGTGATTGGATAAGTTCACTGAGAATGATCTGTTCCAGGTTCAACCATTTTTCCTCAAATTTCATTGTGTCATTTTTTCTTGCTGCTGTATAGAATTCCATTGTGTAGATATACCACATCTTAGTTATCCATTCTTCTAGTGATGGACATCTGGGTTTGATTCCAGCTCTTAGCTATAACAAATTGAGCTGCTATAAACATGGTTGAGCAAATCTCTTTAGTCTGTGGTTTGAAGGTTTTAGGATAGATGCCCAGGAAGGGAATAACTGGGTCTGTTGGTATCTCTATACTCAGCTTTTTCAGAAGTCTCCATATTGCTTTCCAAAGTGGTTGTACCATCCTACATTCCCACCAACAGTGGAAGAATGTTCCTACTTCTCAACATCCTCGCCAGCATTTATTTTTAGTTGACTTTTTGATGTTTGCTATCCTTATTGGGGTAAGGTGGAATCTCATAGTTGTATCAATTTGCATTTCTCTGATGATTAGGGATGATGAACATTTTCTTAAGTGTATCTTTGCCATATCTATTTCTTCCTCTGCGAACTGCCTGTTCAGCTCTTTGCCCCATTTTGTGAGGGGGGTGTTTGACTTCTTACTGTTTAGATTTTTGAGTTCTTTGTAGATTCTAGAGATTAGGCCTCTATCAGTTGGATAACCCACAAATATTTTCTCCCATTCTGTTGGTAATCTATTGGCTTTGCTTATTGTATGCTTGTCTGTAAAGAAACTCTTCAGCTTCATGTGATCCCATTGGTTGAGTGACGGGTTAAGTTCATGAGCTACTGGGGTTTTGTTCAGGAAGTCTTTTTCCATTCCTATATCATGGAAAGTACTTCCTAAGTTTTCTTCCAGTAGTATTCGAGTTTCTGGTCTTATATTGAGGTCTTTGATCCATTTGGACTTGATTGTAGTGCATGGTGAAATGTGTGGGTCAAGTTTCAGTTTCCTGCATATGGTTATCCAGTTTGTCCAGCACCATTTGTTGAAGATGCTGTCTTTTTTCCAGCCTATATTGTTTGGACCTTTATCGAATATCAAGGAGCTATAGTTGCTTGACCCAAAGTCTGGGTCCTCAAGCCTATTCCATTGATCTATACTCCTGTTTTTATGCCAGTACCATGCTGTTTTTATTACTATGGCTTTGTAATATAGTTTTAGATCAGGTATGGTGATGCGTCCAGAGGTATTTCTTTTGCTGAGGATATGTTTGAAAATGCAAGGCCTTCTGCCTTTCCGTATGAAATTTGAGATCATTTTTTCTATCTCGGTGAAGAACACTGTAGGCACTTTAATTGGAATTGCATTAAATCTGTATATTGCCTTTGGTAGGATTGTCATCTTCACAATGTTAATTCTGCCTATCCAGGAACATGAGAGGTCTTTCCATTTTCTCAAGTCTGCCTCAATTTCTTTTTTGAGTGTTTTTATGTTTTCATTATATAGATCTTTCACTTTCTTGGTTAACGTTATACCAAGGTATTTTTTTTGTTGTTGTTGTTGCAATTGAAAATGGGACTATGTCCCTTATTTCTTTTTCTGTATCTTTGTCCTTTGCATAAAGGAAGGCTACTGATTTTTTGTGCATTGATTTTGTATCCTGCTACTTTGCTATAGGAGTTAATCACCTTCAGGAGTTTTGGGATGGAGTCTCTCGGGTCTCTTACATATATAATCATGTCATCAGCGAATAAAGCTAACTTAACTTCTTCCTTTCCAAATTCTATCCCTTTTATTTCCTTCTCCTGTCTTATTGCTTGAGCTAGGACTTCCAGTACTATATTGAAAAGCAGAGGTGAGAGTGGACAACTCTGTCTTGTTCCTGATCTTAATGGGAATTCCTCCAGTCTCTCTCCATTAAGTATTATTTGGGCCTTCAGAGCTTCATATATTGCCTTTATTAGGTTAAGATATGAACCAACCATGCCAATTCTCTCCAATGTTTTGAACATGAAGTGATGTTGATCTTGTCAAAGGCATTTTCTGCATCTATCGAAATGATCATGTGGTTTTTAAGTTTAACCTTGTTCATGTGGTGTATTACATTGACAGATTTCCGTATGTTGAACCACCCCTGTGTTCCTGGAATGAATTCCACTTGGTCAAGGTGGATAATGCTTTTGATGTGTTGTTGGATTCGGTTTGCAAGGATTTTGTTTAGGATCTTTGCATCTAAATTCATCAGGGAAATAGGCCGGTAGATTTCTTTTCTTGTGGCATCTCTGCCTGGTTTTGGAATTAGGGTGGTGCTAGCTTCATAAAAGGAGTTGGGTAGCTTTTCCTGTTCACCAATTGTGTGGCACAGTTTGAGGAAGATTGGTTTGAGTTCTTCTATGAAGGTTTGATAGAATTCAGCTGAGAAGCCATATGGTCCTGGACTCTTCTTTTTTGGGAGGTTTTTTTTATTACTTTTTCAATCTCCATGAGTGTGATGGGTTGATTGAGGTGATTAATCTGCTCTGTGTTTAGCTTTGGTAGATGGTATGCATCCAAGAATTTATCCATCTCCTCCACATTATCCAGTTTTGTGGAGTAGAGGTTTTTGAAATAAGTCCTGATGATTCTCCCAATTTCACTTATGTCTGTTATGATCTCTCCTTTTTCATTTTGAATTTTGTTAATTTGAAGCTTCTCCTTTTTTTGCTTGATCAGATTGGCCAGGGGTTTGTCAATTCTGTTTATTTTTTCAAAGAACCAGGTCTTTGTTTTGTCAATTGTCTTAATTGTTTCCTTAGTTTCCAGTTCATTGATTTCTGCTCTGATTTTAATTACTTCTTTCCTTCTGGAGCTCTTTGGGTTGGATTTTTCTTGTTTTTCCAGTGCCTTCAGGTGGATGGTTAGGTCATTGTTTTGGGACCTTTCGATCTTTTTTACGAAGGCATTGAGGGCTATGAATTTTCCCCTGAGGACTGCCTTCATTGTGTCCCATAAGTTTTGGTATGATGTGTTGTAATTGTTGTTCAATTCCAGAAATTTTGCAATTTCATTTTTTATTTCATCCACTATCCATTTTTTGTTTAAAAGTGTACTGTTCAGTTTCTAGGTGCCATTGGGATTCTTGGCCGGTCTTTTGTTGTTGATTTCTAGCAATATAGCATTGTGATCTGATATCATGCAGGGAATTATGTCAATCTTCCTAAATATGGGGAGGCAGTCTTTGTGACCCAGTATATGGTCTATTTTAGAGAATGTTCCATGGGCTGCTTAGAAGAATGTGTAATCTGTGGATTTGGGACAGAAGGTTCTGTAGATGTCCATTAGGTCTAAGTGATCTATGGTTTTGTTGAGCTCTCTTACTTCCCTGTTGAGTTTCAGTTTGGATGATATGTCTATTACTGATAATGGTGTATTGAAGTCCCCAGCTATGATGGTGTTTGTGGTTATTTCTGTATATTGTCAAGCAGGTTTTGTTTTATGAACTGTGGTGCCCCTGTGTTTGGTGCATACAGATTTATGATTGTAATATCCTCTTGATAGATCGTTCCCTTGATAAGTAGGAAGTGGCCTTCTTTGTCTTTTTTGTTTATTTTCGGTTTGAAGTCTATTTTATCCGATATTAATATAGCTACGCCTGCTTGTTTCTTATTCCCATTTGCTTGGAATACTGTTTTCCACCCTTTCACCCTGAGGAGATGTCTGTCTTTAATGGTGAGGTGGGTTTCTTGAAGGCAACAGGTTGAGGGGTCTAATTCTTTGATCATCCCATTAGCTTGTGTCTCTTGATGGGTGAATTAAGGCCATTAGTATTTAGGGTAATGACTGTGAGATTTGATTTGATCCCTGCCATATTGTGATGGTAAATGTGGGTTGGTGTTTTCATGGACATTGAAGTTTTTTTGTGTCTACTCTGACTTTGGTTGTGGTGATATGTTTCTTGTAGGCAATTGTGTTTGATTATTTTTTTCTTCTCTGTGGAGAATATCCTGAAATACTCTCTGTAGGTTTGGTTTTGTTTTCATATAATTGTAAAGCAGAGTTTTGCCGTGGAATGTTTTTCTTTAACCATCTATTATGAGGAATACTTTTGCTGGGTAGAGTAGTTTGGGTTGGAAGCCATAGGTTCTTAGACTTTGCAGTGTTTCATTCCAGGCCCTTCTAGCTGTCAGGGTTTCCATTGAGAAGTCTGAGGTAATTCTGATGGGGTTACCTTTGAAGGTGGTGTGCTGTTTTTCCCTAGCTGCTTTTAGGATTTTCTCTTTGGTGTCAATGTTTAGAGTCTTAATGATAATATGTCTTGGAGAGTTTCTCCTTTGGTCCAGTCTGTTTGGAGTTCTATTGTCTTCTTGTATCTTGATGGGACTTTCTTTTAAGAGATTGGGGAAGTTTTCTTCAATTATTTTGTTAAATATGTTCTCCATGCCTTTGGTCTGAATTTCTTCTCCTTCTTGTATTCCAATGATGCTGATATTGGGACATTTAAGTGTATCCCATAATTCCTTAATGTTCTGTTCACAGGAGCTTTTGAACTTACTGAAATTTTTGAACTCTCTAACTGTTTCTTCCATCTTGTCTTCCAGATCAGTTTCTATCCTCCACTTGGCTGACTCTATTCCTGAGAGCTTCTAGCGAGTTTTGGACTTGTTCAATTAAGTTTGCATTTTCTATTACTTTTCTTTTATAATTTCTATCCCTCTGTCAAGCTCCCTTTTCACATCATTTTCTGATTTTTTTGATGATTCTTGGAGTTCATCCTTGCATTTCTTTATGTCTTCATTTAGCATGGCCAGCTGATTTTTAAGGTCTTCTTTTTTTTCACTCTCCCTCAAATCTCTTAACTCTCTTTGAAATCCTTCCAATTTCTTATCCAATCCTTCCAATTTCTTATGTATTAATTCTAGTTTAGTGATGGCAGCATCCACACGATTGTCGGCCCTTTGTTGCTTTCCTGCAAGTTCTACCAGTAGGTTGGTCAGAGTTGCATTGCTCATAGCTTCAATTTGGTGTTCTGGTCCTATTAGTTCTTCTATGTTTTGGTTAGATGTATTCATTGTGTTACTGATAATCTAACTGGATTTTCTTTCATTTGATTTTTCATCTTATTTCTTTTGCGCTATGTTCTGCTCATGGCAGTGTATGGGTAGATAGGTGGGTGTATCAGCCTGGGCTCAAGAACAATCAGAATCTTATGCATCCCTGGGGAGTTGCCAAGAAGTCTGGGCTTTGGCTGTCACTTGCCAAAGCCGCCTATCTACTGCCTGGCAGGGGCACCAAAGTTGCCTGAGTTCTCAAGGAGTAATGTGCCAAAGCTGCCCGCGTTCGAGCTAGGAGTGGCACTGAGGCACCAAGCACTGAAGCCGCCCAAACTCTGGCTGGGCATGCTGGGAACCGGATGCAGTCTGCGCTCCCCCATCACAGCACAATTGTGGACGGCCACGCGGCAGACAGGTAGGGGATGGAACCTGAGCTGGCGCAAGCAAGAGACACAGTCTGAGCTTGCATGGCACCTGATGTGGGACTGGGTTTGCCCAGTAAGTGGTCACGTGGACGAGAGTGCGGAGCAGTCTAAGCTTCCGCACGCAGGGAACAATCTCACTTGCCAAAGCCGCCTATCTACTGCCTCGCAGGGGCACCAAAGCTGCCTGAGTTCTGAAGTGGTAATGTGCCAAAGCTGCCTGCGTTCGAGCTAGGAGTGGCACTGAGACACCAAGCACTGAAGCCGCCCAACCTGTGGCTGGGAACGCTGGGAACCAGAAGCAGTTTGCGCTCCCCCACCACAGGACAATGGCGGATGGCCAGCGTGGCAGACCGGTAGGGGATGGCACCTGAACTGGTGCAAGCAAGAGACACAGTCTGAGCATGCGTGGCACCTGCTATGGGACTGGGAATGCTCAGTAAGTGGGCGAGTGGAAGAGAGTGTGGAGCAGTCTAAGCTTCCGCGCGCAGGGAACAATCGGTGCACAGTGGCAGCCGTGCAGGCTCTGGAGCAGCAGCGGTGGCAACGGAGGTGCTATGAACATGGTGGTTATTTGGGGTGAGTGGTAGGCCTACCCGCCCGCGAGGAGATCTGTGATTCCTTGTTCCCCCGCCTTTGTGCCCTCCCGGATTTCTCTCCCCTAAAAGCCACTATATACCCTTAATATCTTGCCTTTCTTTCCCCGGGATTTGCAGTGCAGCTAGGCGGTCACCATCTTGGCCGGAAGTCCCCTAATGCCATTTTTTGAAGTGTGAATGTTTTCTGTATCTTTATGAGTTCTTTATGTTATTGGCGTACAGTTAAAAGACATTAAAGTATGGGGATGGTTGAACACTGTTTGGATTGATGAAAACTATGGGGAACACTTTTAGTAAAAATTGCTTCAGCCCAACCACACCTCACCTCCTGGGGAAGGAAAGTCAAGAACTTTAAGGTTCATTGGAGTTTTTAGGGGTTTTCAGATCCTAGTAGACCTCCAATGGGAGACAGTGGTGGAGCAAAGTAGGGAATCCACTGATTCCCATGCTCTCAGGTAGACCACCAGGCCTTCCATCCCTTCAAGCAGCCATCTTAGCCACAGTCCCAGCTTCAGGTGCCTCCTGCACTAACCACAGGCTAAGTGGAGCCAAACCAGCATCTTAGCTCCAAAAATTAACACCATCCCACTTGCAGCCAACCCCCCTACAACCTGTGTGCGTACCCAGGCCAGCAGGTTAGTATTTATACCCGCCCCTGGCATTCCAGCCACCAAGAAGCTATACTCGTGAATTACATACAACTCATCACACCTCCCCACCTCCAATCCTCAGACCAAGGACAGCAGGCTAGTGTTCTCCATGCACCCTAGCTGTTCCCATCACAGGAGATCTCCACACATGAAAACCATCCCACCCACCACTGACCCTCCCCCACTCCCAGGGCACAGACCCAGGTTATCAGGCCAGCATTGTCCCACCCTACACTTTCCCACCACATGGTCCTCCATGCCCTCCCATGTGTCACCTGACATGAAGCAGGCCCATCCACCCCCCTGCTACATGGTCCCAATCGACCTGCTGTCCCATCTCCTCACCCCTCAGCATCATGGAACCACCACACATTCCCATCCTTTCCCCTCTGCATCCTAACTGCAACACCAGTCTGCTTTGTCCCATTCTCCCTATGCCTGTCCCCTTGAGCCGCCTGACCATACATTCCCATACCCCAAACCACTGAGCAACAAGCCCCTATATCAGGTCTCTGGATCTCCACCAGAACCTTACAGGCTTATTACCTCTGAGCAGGCAGTCACCATTGACAACAGAAGCCTAGTTGAAGCAAATATAAAAGGGAGTAATCACCGAAGACACTTTAAGGGTGGACTATAGCTTCCTCCTAAATTAAATAAGATTCCTACACTGTGAGGGGCACACCACAGCACAAAATGAATAACATGAAAAATCAAATGCAAGTAAATCCAACAAGACTGACCCATCCTAAAATGGATGGTTCTAATCAAAACATAGAAGATACAATAGGATCAGAACCCCAAAATGAAGACACAAGCTATGCAACCCCAGCTAAGCAAATAGCAGAAATAGCAGAAAATCAACAAAAGGCCAATAATTGTATGAATGTTGTCCTTGCTAGATTAGACCTAGTAGAAAAGAACAGGAAGGGTTCCAAAGACAGTTAAATGATCTAAAGGAGAGCCAAAAAAAGAGAAAAAAAAAGAAAACAAGAGGACCCCAATAACCAGTTACCTAAGCGTAATGGAGACATAAATAAATGCAAGGATGAATTCCAAGAAACATTAGGAAAATCGGAAAATGACATAAAAAGGGAACTTGACAGAGGGATGGAAACTATACATTAAAAAGGATTAGAAAATACAAACCAAACTGAACAAGCCCAAAGATCTATAGAAACTCTTAAGAATAGAGTCAACCATGTGAGGATAGAAACTCAGAACTGGAATACAAGACACAAGAAACAGTTTGTGAATCCAAAAGTTTCAATAAGTTCAAAAATTTTTGTGAGCAGAACATGAAAGAACTGTGGGATACCCTTACACATCTCAACATTCAGCTCATATGAATACCAGAAGGGGAAGAAATTCAGACCAAAGAACTAATTCAGGAAAATTATCAAAGAAAACTTTCCTGTTCTCTCAAAAGAAAGCACCATCAAGTTACAAGAAGCTAATAGAACTCCAAACAGACTGTACCAAAGGAGAAATTCTCCAAGACGTAATATCATTGAAACTCTAAACATCAACAACAAAGAGAAAGTCCTAAAAACAGCTAGGAAGAAACAATATATTACATATGAAGGAAACCCCATCAGAATTAATTCAGACCATGAAAGCCAGAGGGGCCAAGAATGGAACCCTAGAAAGTCTAAGAACTTATGGCTTCTCAACCAAACTACTCTACCCAGTATCCCTCATAATAGATGTTGAAAGAAAAACTTTCCATGATACAACTATATGAACAAAAGGCCAAACCTGCAGAGAATACTTCAGGGTATTCTCCACATAGAAGAATCAAATAACCAACCTCAAGTGCCTACAAGAAGCAGATCACAGTACACAAACTCAGAGAAGGCACAAAAAATTACAAAGTCCAAGAACACACCAAACCACATAAACCACCACCATATGGCACAGATTAAATCAAACCTCACAGTTATTACCCTACATATTAACAGCCTTCATTCACACAACAGACATAAGCTAACAGGTTGGATCAGAAAATTAGACTCCCTCAATCTGCTGTCTTCAAGAAACCCACCACACTATTAAAGATAGACACCTCCTCAGGGTGAAAGGGTGGAAAATGCTATTCCAAGCAAACAGAAATAGGAAACAAGCAGCCATAGCCCTACTAATATCAGATAAAATAGACTTCAAGCCAAAAGTAACAAACAAACAAACAAAAAGACCACTTCTTTTTTACCAAGGAAATGATCCAACAAGAGGATATCACAGTCATCAATCTTCATGCACCAAACACATGTGCTCCACAATTCATAAAACAAAACCTCCATGACAATAAAACAGAAATAACCACAAACACCAACATGGCTGGGGACTTCAATACTCTACTATCAGTAATAGATAGATCATCCAAACAGAATATTAACCAGGAAGTAAGAGAGCTCAACAAAACCACAGATCAATTAGACCTAATAGACATCCACAGAATATTCTACCAAAATGCACAGACTACACATTCTTCTCAGTAGCCCATGGAACCTTCCTCTAAAATAGATCATATACTGGGTCATAAAGGTTGCTCCATATATTTAGGAAGATCAGCATAACTTCCTGCATGATATAAGGTCACAATGCTGCACTGCTAGAAATTAAGCCAGGAATCAAATCAGTTCCCCAAAACTGAACAACACATGTTTAAACAATAGATGGGTAGTGGACAAAATAAAAAACGAAATTGCAAAATTTCTAGCAATGAATGACAATGAGAACATAATGTACCAAAACTTATGGGACAAAATAAAGGCAGTTCTCAGGGGAAATTCATAGTACTAAATGCCTTTATAACAAAGACAGAGATCCCAAACCAATAACCTAACCATCAAGCTAAAGGCACTGGAAAAACAAGAAGAATCCAACCCAAAAAGCTCCAGATGGAAAGAACTAATCCACAGCAGAAATTAATGAATTGGAAACTATGAAAACTGATGAAACAAAGAGCTGGTTATTTGAAAAAATAAACAAGATTGACAAACCCCTGGAAAATTTGATGAAGCAAAAAAAAAGAGACCCTTCAAATTAACAAAATTAGAAATAAATAAGGAGTGTTCACAACAAAAATAAGTGAAATTGGGAGAATCATCAGGACTTATTTCTAAAACTTCTACTCCACAAACCTGGATAATATGGAGGAAATGGATGAATTCTTAGACACATACTACCTGCCAAAGCTAAACTCAGAGCAGATTAATCTTCTAAACAAACCTATCACACCCATCAAGATTGAGAAGATAATCAAAAACCTCCCCAAAAAGAAGAGTCCAGGACAAGATGGCTTCTCAGCTGAATTCTATCAAATTTTCATGGAAGAATTGAAACCAATTTCTCTCAAACTGTGACACACAATCAGAGAACAGAGAAAGCTCCCCAACTCCTTCTATGAAGCTACTATCACCCTAATTCCAAAACCAGGCAGAGATGCCACAAGAAAAGAAAACTATATGCCTATTTCCCTGATGAACTTAGATGCAAAGATCCTGAACAAAATCCTCACAAACCAAACTCAACAACACATCAAAAGCATTATCCATCCTTGATCAAGTAGGCTTCTTCCCAGGAATACAGGGGTGGTACCACATATGGAAATCTGTCAATGTAATACTCCATATAAATAAACTTAAACACAAAAACCACATAATAATTTCAATAGATGAAAAAAAGGCCTTTGACAAAATACAACATCACTTCATGATCAAAACATTGGAAAGAATAGGCATGGATGGTTTACAGTTCAACATAAAAAAAGTTTATATATAAAGCTCCTAAAGCCCAAATAATACTTACTGGGGAGAAATGGGAGGAATTCCCATTGATATCAGAAACAAGACAGGGGTGTCTACTCTCACTTCTGCTCTTCAACATAGTACTGGAAGTCCAACCCAAGCAATAAGATAGGAAAAAGAAATAAAAGGGGTACAAATTGGAAAGGAAGAAGTTAAGTTAGCCCAATTGCAGAAGACATGATTCTATACATACGTGACCTGAGTAACTCCATCTCAAAACTCTTAAAGGTGATTAACTTCTTCAACAAAGTAGAAGGATACCAAATCAATGCACAAAAATCAGTAGCCTTTCTAAATGCAAAAGACAAACTACAGAGAAAGAAGTAAGTGATATTACCCCATTTTTAATAGCAAAAATACCTTGGAATACTTGGAATAGCATTAACCAAGGATGTGTAAGACCTATACAATGAAAACAAACAAACAAACAAACCACCACCACAACAGAAAACAGTCAAGAAGGAAATTGAAGAGGACTTGACAAAATGGAAATGCATCCCATGATCCTGGATAGGCAGAATAAACATGAAAATAGCAATCTTACCAAAGACAATATACAGATTTAATGGAATAATAATTTAAAAAATTCAACATTTTTCTCCACAGAGATAGAAAGAAAATGATCTCAAAATGTATGTGGAATGGTAGAAGGCCTCGTTGATCCAAGCATATACTCAGCAAAAGAAACACCTCTGGAGACATGACCATACCTGATCTAAAGCCATATTACAAAGCCATAGTAATAAAAAAAATAGTATTGGCATAAAACCAGAAATGTAGACCAATAGAAGAGAATCAAGGACCTGGACTTTGGGTCAAGTAACTATAACTACTTGACACTCGACAAAGGTCCTAACAATGTAGGCTGGAAAAAAGTCAGTATCTTCAACAAATGGTGCTGGACAAACTGAATAACCATATGCAGGAAAACTTGATCCACATACCTTGCCATGAACAAATATCAACTCCAAGTTGATCAAATACCTCATTATAAGACCAGAAACTTGGCTACTGCTGGATGAAAAAAATAGGAGGAACTTTCCATGATACAAGACTGCGAAAAGACTTCCTGAACAAAACCCCAGTAGCTCATGAACTTAAACAATCACTCAACCATTGGGATCTCATGAAGCTGAAAATTTTTTTCACAGAAAAACATACAATAGGAGACTTCCGGTCAAGATGGCGGCATAGGAACCACGCCTAAGCAGCCTAGGGGAGAAAAAGCCAAAGAAAACCCAGCAAAATACACAAGGGAGGTGTATAAGAGATTAAAACAGCAGCGGAGAAGTAGGAGATATCCAGAGCCCACACGGGCAGGCCGAAGCAGCTCCGGCAGCGGCAGCTCGGGACCCGGTAGCAGCAGCTCGGGATCCGGCAGCGGCAGCTCGGGACCCGGTAGTGGCGACTTGGGCTCCGGCAGCGGCACCTCGGGACCCGGTAGCGGCGATTCGGACTCTGGCAGCGGCAGCGGCAGCACGGGCACCGGCAGCTGCATCTCTGGCTCCGGTAGTGGCGACTCGGGATCCAACAGCGATGGCTCAGACCCCGGCAGCGGAAGCGGCGGTGGAAGCCGGAAGCGGCGGGGGAAGCCGTGACTCCAGCCCCAAAAACACCATCAGCTGCTCCGGTACCGGCCACAGCGGCTTCAGGGCAGCGAATCCAGCAGCGGAGGCTCCAGCGGCTTCAGCGGCAGAGGCGGATCCCGCAGCGGCAGCACCAGCGGATCAGAGGCAGAGGACCCAGCAGCAGCAGCTCCAGCGGATCAGCGGGGGCAGACCCAGCAGCGGCATCTCCAGTGGCGGATCCAGCAGCAGTGGTCCCAGCAGCGGCAGCTCCAGCGGCAGCAGCGGGGATCCAGCATCAGGGGCGCCAATCTGCAGGGCCACAGTTGCCAGGCTTGGTTTGCCCCACATGAAAAGCCAGTACCCAGTTCCAGAAAGTAGAACAGCGGCCCAACATCCCAGCCAGCAACTTGACTGAGACCAAAAGCATCCAAAGAGGTAACTGGGATTGAACCAGGGAAGGGTCTCACCTGGTCACAAGCTGACTTGGATCCCTCAACAGACCAGAAATCTTAACTTCTTTGTTGATAGAGGATCTGGTTTTTATAATACCTAATCTTGCATAAATGCTCAGTGCTGTTCTTGACTGAATGTGTATAGGGTTTAGTTAAATTTTAGAATATACCTGTATTTTATTCCACTCAACCTATTTGAATACTCCCATAGCAGGCAAACTTAACCCCTAGGACCATGTGTCTAGATACTCTGAGAGTGGTAAGAGCCACACCTAACATCTTAATCTCCTACATAGAAGATATACAATATGAGATCAATAGATACAGCAAAGGATACCCAGCTAACTGGAAAATCTAAGCAGTAACTTAATCCAAGATGCAAAAATATATACATTATAACACAAGAAACACCAAAAACCAAGGCAATATAAATCCACCAAAAAGCATCAATGCTTCAGAAATGACCTCTAGTGAAAACGAGTTAGAGAAAATGCCTGAGAAAGATTTCAAAAGAATGATTGTAAATATGTTCAATGAACTCAAAGAAGAAATCAAAGGAATCAGAGAAGATACAGGACACCAATTTAACGAAATAAAGAAATCAATACAAGACATAAATAAGGAAATAGAAATAATGAAGAAAAACCAGTCAGAATTACTAGCAATGAAGAACACAGTTAATGAAATAAAAAACTCTGTAGAAAATCTCACCAGTAGAATGGATGAAGGAGAGGACAGAATATCTAAGCTAGAAGACCAGGTGGCAGATCTAATACAATCCAACAAAGAGAAAGACAAACTAATAGAAAAGTATGAATGGGAATTTCAAGATATTCGGGACACTATGAAAAGATCAAATATAAGAATTCAGGGTATAGTAGAAGGAGAAGAATTTCAATCCAAAGGTATAGTAGGCATCTTCAACAAAATCATAGAAGAAAACTTCCCCCAAATTGGGAAAGAGGTGCCAATGCAGATACAGGAAGCATTTAGAACACCAGCCAGACAAAACCTGGAAAGAACCTCTCCTCGCCATATTATAATCAAACTACCAAACACACAATCCAAAGAAAAAATATTGAAAGCAGTTAGAGAGAAAAATCAAGTTACCTACAAAGGCAAGCCCATCAGGATCACAGCAGATTACTCAACACAAACTTTCAAAGCCAGAAGGGCTTGGAGTGATGTATTCCAAACTCTGAAAGATAACAACTGTCAACCAAGGCTACTTTATCCTGCAAAACTATCCATTCAAATAGATGGAGAAATAAGGACATTCCATGACAAAAGCAGGCTAAAGGAGTATTTGAAGACAAAACCAGCTCTACACAAAATACTTGAAAGAATCCTCCATGCCGAAGAGAAAGAAAAACACACATATAAGGAACCTGGAAAACAACAAACAACACTCAAATACTAGTTAACATAAGAGAGCAAAGGTAGAACCAGAACCACAAAAAAAAAAAATGGCAAGCATAAATACACATCTTTCAATAATATCTCTTAATATCAATGGCCTCAATGCTCCAACCAAAAGACATAGATTTGCAGACTGGGTTAAAAAGCAGGACCCTACAATTTGTTGTCTCCAAGAAACTCACCTTTCTACAAAGGATGGACATTATCTTAGGGTGAAAGGTTGGAAAACGGTGTTTCAAGCAAATGGACCCAGAAAGCAAGCAGGGGTTGCTATCCTAATAGCTGACAAGGCAGACTTCACTCCAACATTAGTAAAGAAAGATAAGGAAGGTCACTTTATATTTATTAAGGGCACACTCCAACAGGAGGACATTACAATCCTAAACATATATGCACCTAACATGGGGGCTCCCAAATTCATCAAACAAACACTGTTAGAACTAAGGTCACAGATAACACCAAACACAGTGGTAGTTGGTGACTTTAACACCCCACTCTCATCAATTGACAGGTCATCCCAGGAAAAAATAAACAGAGAGGCATCTGGACTAAACGAGGTCATAGAAGGAATGGACCTAACAGACATATACAGGACATTTCATCCAAATGCTGCAGAATATACATTCTTTTCAGCAGCACATGGATCATTCTCTAAAATAGACCATATATTATGACACAAAGCAAATCTTAACAAATTCAGGAAAATTGAAATAATTCCTTGCATTCTGTCTGACCACAATGGAATCAAACTACAAATCAATAGCAAGAAAGGATATAGAGCATACACAAAATCATGGAAACTAAACAATACATTACTAAATGATGAATGGGTCAATGAAGAAATCAAGAAGGAAATCAAAAAATTTATAGAGTCAAACAATAATGAGAACACAACATACCAAAATCTCTGGGACACAATGAAGGCAGTTCTAAGAGGTAAATTTATAGCTTTAAGTGCCTATATTAAGAAATTAGAAAGGTCGCAAATAAATGACCTAATGCTTCACCTTAAAGCCTTGGAAAAAGAAGAACAAGGCAAACCAAAAATCAGTAGACGGGAAGAAATAATAAAGATTAGGGCAGAAATTAATGAAATAGAAACCAAAAAAACAATACAAAGAATTAATGAAACAAAGAGCTGGTTCTTTGAAAGGATAAACAAGATTGATAAACCCTTAGCAAATCTGACCAAAAGAAAGAGAGAAGAGACACAAATTAATAAAATTAGAGATGAAAAAGGTAACATCACGACAGATGCCAGAGAAATTCAAAAAATCATAGGGGCATATTATAAAAACATATACTCCACAAAGTATGAAAATCTGAAAGAAATGGATGATTTCCTTGATTTATATGACCTACCTAAATTAAATCAAGATGAGATTAATCACTTAAATAGACCTATAACAAGCATGGAGATCCTAACAGTTATCAAAAATCTCCCAACTAAAAAAAGCCCAGGGCCAGATGGATTCACTGCTGAATTTTACCAGACCTTCAGAGAAGAGCTAACACCATTGCTTCTTAAGCTTTTCCATGAAATAGAAAAAGAAGGATTTCTACCAAACTCCTTCTATGAAGCCAGCATCACTCTGATACCAAAACCAGGCAAAGATAGAACAAAAAAGGAAAATTACAGACCAATCTCCCTCATGAACATAGATGCAAAAATTCTCAACAAAATATTGGCAAACAGAATACAAGAATACATTAGAAAGATCATTCACCCTGACCAAGTAGGATTTATCCCAGAGATGCAGGGATGGTTCAACATACGCAAATCTATAAATGTTATACATTATATAAATGGGTTGAAGGACAAAAATCACATGATCATCTCATTAGACGCAGAGAAAGCATTCGACAAAATCCAACATCCCTTCATGATAAAAGTCCTACAGAGACTGGGAATAGAAGGAACATATCTCAATATAATAAAGGCTATTTATGATAAGCCTACAGCCAACATATTACTAAATGGGGAAAAACTAGATGCTTTTCCACTAAAATCAGGAACAAGACAAGGGTGTCCACTGTCCACACTTTTATTTAATATAGTTCTGGAAGTCTTAGCCATAGCAATAAGGCAAGAGACATGCATAAAAGGGATACAAATCGGAAAGGAAGAGGTCAAGTTATCATTATTTGCAGAAGACATGATTCTATATATAAAGGACCCTAAAGACTCTACTAGCAAACTGATAGAGCTGATAAAAACCTACAGTCATGTAGCAGGATACAAAATAAATACACAGAAATCAGTAGCCTTCATATATACTAACAACAAACACACAGAGGATGAGATCAGAGAATCATTCCCATTCACAATTGCATCAAAAAAAATAAAGTACCTTGGAATAAACCTTACTAAGGAAGTAAAGAATCTATACAATGAGAACTTTAAAACACTCAAGCGAGAAATTGCAGAAGACACTAGGAAGTGGAAAAACATCCCTTGTTCCTGGATTGGAAGAATCAATATTGTGAAAATGGCAATCTTACCAAAAGCAATCTACACATTTAACGCAAACCCCATCAAAATTCCAAAGGCATTCTTCATGGAAATAGAAAAAACAATCCAAAAATTCATTTGGAATCACAAAAAACCTCGAATATCTAAAATAATACTGAGCAACAAAAATAAGGCTGGTGGTATCACCATACCTGATTTTAACCTATACTACAGAGCCATAGTAACAAAAACAGCATGGTATTGGCACAAAAGCAGACTCGTAGATCAATGGAACAGAATAGAGGACCCAAATGTAACCCCATGTAGTTATAGCCACCTGATATTTGATAAAAATGCCAAAAATACTCATTGGAGAAAAGACAGCCTCTTCAGCAAATGGTGTTGGGAAAACTGGATATATATCTGTAGAAGGATGAAAATAGATTCTTCTCTTTCTCCGTGCACAAGAATTAAGTCCAAATGGATTAAGGACCTTAACATCAGACCTGAAACTCTGAAACTGCTAGAGGAAAAAGTAGGGGAAATCCTTCAACATATTGGTCTTGGCAAAGACTTTCTGAATACAACCCCAATTGCTCAGGCAATAAAACCACAGATTAACCACTGGGACCTCATGAAAATACAAAGATTTTGCACTGCAAAGGACACGGTGAAGAAAGCAAAGAGGCAACCTACAGAATGGGAAAAAATCTTCACCAGCTATATATCTGATAGAGGATTAATATCTAAGATATACAAAGAACTCAAGAAGTTAAATAATAAGGAATCAAACAAACCAATCAAAAAATGGGAAATGGAGCTAAATAGAGAATTCTCAAAGGAAGAAATACGAATGGCATATACGCATCTAAAAAAATGTTCTACATCCCTAGTCATCAGGGAAATGCAGATTAAGACTACATTGAGATTCCATCTCACTCCTGTCAGATTGGCTACCATCATGAAAACAAATGATCATAAATGTTGGCGGGGATGTGGAAAAAGAGGAACCCTTCTACATTGTTGGTGGGAATGCAATCTGGTCCAGCCATTGTGGAAATCAGTGTGGAGGTTCCTAAAACAGCTAAAGATTGATCTACCATATGACCCAGCTATAGCTCTCCTAGGCATATATCCTAAGGACTCATCTCATTACCTTAGAGATACTTGCTCAACCATGTTTATTGCTGCTCAATTTATAATAGCTGGGAAATGGAACCAGCCTAGATGTCCCTCAACTGATGAGTGGATAATGAAGATATGGCACATTTATACAATGGAGTTTTACTCAGCAGTAAAGAGAAATGAAGTTATGAAATTTGCAGAAAAGTGGATGGATCTGGAAAGGATTATACTAAGTGAGGTAACCCAGGCCCAGAAAGCCAAGCGCCACATGTTCTCCCTCATATGTGGGTCTTAGCTAGAGATGATTGGGCTTCTGTGTGAGAAGGAAAAAACTCAGTAGCAGAGGCCAGTAAGTTAAAAAAGGAGATAGAAAGGGAAGAGAAAGAAAGGGAGGAGGGCTTTGATTAGGTTGGTATTGTATATATGTAAGTAGAAAGATTGAGATGGGGAGGGGATATGATGGAGAATGGAATTTCAAAGGGGAAAGGGGGGAGGGTAATACCATGGGATTTTTTTTGTTATCATGGAAAATATTAATAAAAATGGAGAAAAAAAAAGAAAAACATACAATAAGCATAGCCAATAGATTACCCACAGAATGGGAGAAAATTTTTGCTGGCTATAGAACTGACAGAGACCTAATTTCTAGAATCTACAAAGAATTCAAAAAACTAAACAATAAAAAAGTCCAACAAGCCACTCATAAAATGGGACAGATAACTGGGCAGGCAGTTCTCAGAAGAAGAAATACAAATGGCAAACACACACTTAAGAAAATGTTCATCATCCCTAATCACGAGGGAAATGCATTTAAAACAAATATGAGATTCCACCTTACCCCAGTAAGGACAGCAAACATTAAGAAAGCAAATGAAAACAAATGCTGGTGAGGATTTGGAGAGATAGGAATCTGCATTCAGTGATGGCAGGAATGCAAGATGGTATAACCATCATGGGAAGCAATATGGAGACTCCTCAAAAGGTTGACTATAGAGGTACCAACAGACCCAATTATTCCCCTACTGAGCATTTCCCCTAAATTTCCATGCCTCAGTTTAGAGGGATTTGCTCAACTACATTGACAGCTGCTTAATTCATAATAACTAAGAGCTGAAATCAACCCAGATGTCCATCATTAGAGGAATGTATAACCAAGATGTGGCATATCTACAAGATGGAATTCTACACAGCAGTAAGGAAAAATGACACAATGAAATTTGAAGAAAAATGGTCGAACTTGGAACAGATCATTCTCACCAAATTCCGCCAAACACAGAAAAATAATCATCACATGGTCCCACTCATCTGTGGCTCCTAACCTGAATCTGCCCAAGATGCTGACATACCTAATAAGCATTTTCAAGACCAGACAATAGGGAGGGTGGCATGGGAAGGGAGGGTAATTGTGGCAGGGGAAACAAAACTGCCAATGATGCCATAAAATTCTATATCCCAAAAGACAGACTAAATGGTTGAACCTTCATCAGGGCCTTCATGGGAATATCTGAATCACAGGGCCCTGGTGAGTATATGATGAAGACTAACCTTAATCTTTTCCTGTTTCTCTCTCTCTCTCTCCCCCTCCCTCCCTCCCTCCCTCCGTCCCTCTTCTCTGTTTCTCTTTTATTTTACCTATCTTTTTCTTCCTCATTTTCCCTTGGTGCTAGCCTGTAACTCCCAGTACCAGCATGGAGTTAACATGTGTAATAAGCTGTTGATCAGAGAGACCTATACTGTTTCCCAAAAGAGGACAGATTTCTGTCAGAGTACTTGATGACCACCAAAGGTTAATGGTAAGACACTACTTCCAAAGATACCATATGCTCTTGGTACAGAACATGGAGTGACCTAGCTGGAATATGGAAGAGGGTCAGTTCCCACGCAGTTAACTAGTTAGTGCAGAAGGTGCTACATGAGCAACTGGGGGAAAATGACCAACATCTGCCCAAGCAACTCATGGTCTAAGCTATTTAGCAGCAAACAACATGATGTGATGCTCATACAAGTGTGCTAGTGGCACACAGCCATGGTGGGAAATCAACTGCTCTTGATTTGGCTAATGGATCCACTCAGTGGAATGGAACCCATAGCTTGAAATGGGAAACAGGTCAGAACCATATCCAAAAAACAAGCCCATGCTCCAATATCAGGCACCCACCAATTGTTGGCTACAAGAGTGCCTACACCTATTAAATTCTCTCTAAAATAATAACAGTTATCCCATTTTTCTGGTGCTGCCTCCACTCTCCACTGCAGAATTTGCTTCTCTTTTTGAGATGGATGCATAACATGAGGAGAGAATCAGTCTATCGCACCTCACCAGCACCCCAGCTAAAACCATAGAGTAATTGGGAAACTAAGCAAGACTGGTACTTTCTTAGTGAACCTGGTATCAACACAAGGGTGAAGGAGATAGACACAAAGAACACACAACTCCTACCAAATCAGATATCCAGAAACACAGAGGCTCCCAAGACCTCATCACTGAAGCAGACCTAAAATGAACCCAACATGGCTCAAGGAAATTTGTGGAAGAGGGGTGATAAGAATGTTAGAGCCATATATTGGGTCATTATGCACAGAGACATTGCCTCTTCCCCATAACTAATGGCTAACCCCACAATGCATGACCCATATTTCTCAATGAGAAGGGTCCCTGTGAAGAGGGGAAGACAGGAAGGAGGATAACGATAGTATCAACATGACTGTATACACACTGTGTACAGAACTAATAAATTAAAAAACTGTAGGAAGAAAACATAGTAAGATTTACCTCTTACAATTTTAATGCCATAATGTAGTATTGTTAACTACAATACTGTTCAATAGAATGGTAGTATCCACCGTGTGTGTTACTAAAACTTCACATCCATTCAAACAGCTATTCCCTATCACTTGCACTCCCATGACTTTCCTTTCAGCAACCAGCATATTGGAGAAGACAAAAACAAACAAACGACAACAAAGAAAAATAAACAGAATTTGACGTTTGTTGTTCATATCCTTACACAATATACCTAGTGTCCATAATCTATGTCCTCAATATTCAGAATTTCCTTTATGTTGGATGACAGTCAGAATTAATTTGTTTATCTTGCAATTGATATATTAACTTCATACAGTCTTAGTATTGGTATTAATGTAAGCCTCTGGCATTCCCTTAATAATATCATTCTCTTGTGTACAATATTTGACGCTCATTCATTTCTAACATTAACAGTTGCACACATGGATTTTAAAATCAATTAGTCCTGCTTATAATCCTAGCTTTTGTAAGATTTTGACAAATTATTGGTCTTTATTAGTCTTAAATATTTCTATGTTGTAAAATGAGGTTATTTTGGCATTGATCACATATAATTATTGCAAAATTCTATGAAATAATGTATAAGAAATGATATTTTATCTAATGGTAAGAAAGATACATGAATATAGTAAATATCATCTCATTGAATGAACAACAAAATTTACTTTTTACTTGAGACCTGATTTTAAAAATAATTTTAACAAGGGATTAGCCATGCAACTATAGAAAACCAGACAAAATGAAATAAGACCAGTGTAGGTCATCCACAGAGCTAGCAGGTAGTCAAGCTGCTGACAGTTGGTGAAAATTTATTATGTATGAGGCATTGAATTCAGACTGAATTATATTGTTTAAATTTACCCACTATTCAAGGAAGGTGGTAATGTTATCCCCTAGAACTTTTCAATCAGTAAGCTGCAGATATAATGTATGCAGATAACTTTTATTAGATTAATTTTTAGAAATGCTTGCATTATTAACAGTAATATCATTATTGCAAAATCAAAATATCCAGAGATACAGAGGCTCCCAAGACCTCATCACTGAAGTAGACCTAAAACAAACCCAACATGGCTCTGGGAAAGTCATGGAAGAGGGGGCGGAAAGATTGTTAGAGCCACATGTTGGGACATTATGCAGAGACATTGCCTCTTCCCCATAACTGATGGCTACCCCCACAATGCATAATCCACATTCCCCAACAAGGAGTGTCCCTTTGAGGGGGCAGGGTGGGGGCCTAAAGATGGTACCAACACTGCTGTATACATATTATATATGTAACTAATAAAAAATTAAAATTAAATAAATTTACAAATATGATAATTAATAAAAACCTATGGGGACTGTAGGTGGATTGAATGCATTTTACATCAAGATGGCCATGATTTTATGGGGGCCAATTGTGGAATATTTTGGTTTTAATCACTGTTCTCCCTAAACTCATGTGCTTTGAATAGTTGGTACTGAGCTTTAGCATTTTGGGAGGTGGAGCCTTGCTAAAGGTAGTGTGTTTCTGGAGGCAGGCTTAGGGATGATATATCTGCTCTCGTTTGCCAGAATTTGGTAACTCTTCTGTCAATTTGCTTAACAGGTTAAAAGACTAGTAATCAAATATGATGGTCTCATTCGAAAGAAGACAACATGTCTTGCTACATATAATTCTATATTCCTAAATTATATCAGCCTCTGTCTCATGCATTTTCAAATAAGGTATATATATAGTAAGGAATGTTCTTTGGAGAAATGATCCTTTTTATCATTATGTAATTCTTTTTCTCTATTAGTTTCCTCATTCTAAATGTGCTCTTTTTCAAAGTAATATACTCTAGCATTATTTGGTTTAGTATAATGATGATATAGCCTTTTGTCCATTTATTTTAGCCTATTTGTATCTTCTTAGTAAAAGTGACTCTCCTGTAGACAACACAGTTGATTGTAATCATCCGCATGTCACTAGCTGCATCTTCATTAGATGTTGTCACCTGCATGTCATATCTGAATCTTCATTGTGACATTTAGTTCAGAAATAAAATGATCATTGATGCAGTTGGACTTATACCTACCAGAATATTTTCTTTTCATGGCATTTTGTTCTCTCCCCTTCTTTTGTTGCATTTTTTGATTTGTCATTACTAGTACATTTTGTTCCACTTCTCCCTATACAAGAAACAATTAAGCTGCAATGTGCTCTCATCATCAGTTCATGTGATTATTATATAAACATGAACTGTCTAAATTATATCATTTTGGTTTTTAGTATTATTATACTTGGTATCATACTTTACATACCAAAAAACATACTTTCTCAAATTACATGCTTTTGAGACTTAATCACTTTTACATATAAAAATTTATTTTATTAATTCCATCTTATGATATTGTGTAATCTAATATTTATTTAACGGACCTTACTTTTTATAATAATTAATTTTTACTTTTTGAAATGATACCTGGATTTTAGAACAACTCTCTAATTTATTTATGATCATGTATTAGAGATAGATATGTGGGTAAGACGGTAGGTAGATATATGGATAGATAGATGGAACAAACTTTCTCTGTGCCTATATGTCTACATAAATGCATTAAAATATCTATTTTTCAGGGAGTGAGAAGATAACTCAATCAATAGAATGCTTGCTTTGCAAAAATAGTGACTTGAGTTCTGTCCCTAGTACCCACACAAAATTCCAGGCATGCTGCAACACGTTTGTAATCCTAGTTTTTGGGAGACAGAGATGGGCAGATCCTTGGAGCTCCTTTGGCCAACCAATCTAGCCTATCTGATGAGCTGCACAACAGTAAAAGGCCTTGTTTCAAAAAAAAATGGTGGACAGAATATTTGAGAGATTATTCCCATCATTGTATACACATGCATGTACACCCACACACACATCCAGTTGTACACATACACACATGCAAATAAACATGCACCTTACATACAGGCATTAATTTAAAAAGAATATTTTTATTTTGAGTAGATATATGGATGTATCTAATTTATGTGTCTATGAACATTTTCCATTATGTTCTATTATAATCGATGTTATGCTGGTTTTATGAGGAAAAATAGATAACTTCCCTTTTTCTTTCTATCTCTGACAATCTTTTGTGAAAAATTGATTTTCTTTCTTTTTTTTAATTTGGAAAGAACTTATAGCTAAAAATTTGATGTGGACTTTTCTTTTGATACATATTCAATATTTATATAGTTGTGTCCTAATAGTTTATAATTATCATGTTTCCTTTTATTTAATTTTTTCATGGAATATTTCGATACAGTCACATGTAGATTTTCTAATATCTTTTGTTATTTAAATTTAGCTTACTTCTGTGGAGAGAAGACATTGATTAAGTGGCTTCATTTCTATGTTATTTGTTGAAAACAAACAACATAAAATAATATTGGTTAATGGTCTGTGAATATATAAAAAGAATGTGTATTGGTTAAATGTGCCATTTTCTGGTGTGTGTGTGTGTGTTTGAGAGGCATAGTGAGAGAGAGAGAGGGAGAGACAAATGAGAAAAAAGGAGAGAGAGAGAGAATGGGCATGTCAGGGCCTCCATTCACTCACTGCAAATGAACTCCAGATGCATGCACCACCTTGTACATCTGGCTTTATGTGGATCATGGGGAATTGAACCTAGGTCCTTTGGCTTTGCAGATAAGTGCCTGAACTGCTAAGCCATCTTTCCCACCCTTGTTTTCTTTTTTAATGAGAGAGAGAGATAGAGAATTGGTGTATCAGAGCCTCTAGTCACTGCCATCAAACTCTAGACATGGGTACCACCTTGTATACATGCATCACCTTGTATGTCTGGCTTATGTGGGTTTTGAGAAGTCAAACCTGGGTCCTTAGGCTTTGAAGGCAAGCACCTTAACCATTAGACCATTTCAGCAGTCCAATAAATGTGTTATTTTCTAAGTATTAAGTAGACCAAATGCTTTCATTGTAATTTTTAGATCATTTGCCTGATTAATTTCCTGCTTCTTCTATTGGGAAATGAAGAATGAAGATAGTAAGTTAAAATCTCAAAATTTAATTGTTAATTTGTTTTTCTCTTTTATTTCTTATCAGTTTTTCTTTGAACATTGGGTTTATATGGTATCAAGATTCCATTAACATTATAAAATATTCCAACCTCTATCAGTTCATCCTGTTTAAGGCCTAATGTAAGACTATCCTTTCAGGGATTACTTTTATAGCTCACTAAAGCCTAATGTAAAATCACAGTAATTAAATTAACCACATTTAACATATACATAGTATACCCTTTTTTCTGGCTTTCAGTATTCTTACACAAATATCTATATTTGTAGTAAGTTGAACATTTTTGGTAAAATAATTTAACAGTAACAATATTTTCCTTGTAGTTATTAAAAACATGTTATTGACACTTCTTATATATGAATATTTATTTTGATCAAAGTCCTCTCCAGATCTTTTCTCTTGATTCCACTCTAGTATAACAAACATCTTTCTCACTACCTTCGGTTCCTCTACTATTTTGATGTGTTTTTTCATCTTATTTTTGTCTTCCTTCATAATCCATGTCATGTGGATATGTCCAATATTGTGCAGGTAATGACAGCCACTTTGAGGTCATGAATATGATGGCAATCACTTGTCCAAAGTACAATGTTGAAAAGCAAACCTCTTGATCCTCTCACTGTTACATTCTTTCCACCATCTCTTCTGCACCTTCCCTTGAGCCTTGGAAGGTGTTATCAAGATGTCTCATTTAATGCTAAGCATTTAACTGTGACTTCTTCTTAGCACTTGATGAGTCTGAGTCTCTGCAGTAGCCACTGCCATCTGTGGTAAGAAGCTTCTCTGAACAAGAATGAAAGCAGCATTGCTATACAAGCATAAGTTTTTAGAGGCAATTTTGTTAGCACAACATATCCATTTAGCAAAACAATAGTGGTAGCAGCCCCCTAGTGCCTATGACTTTCCGAGATAGAGGCTTTTGACAGGATTGCTGTACCAGGCTTGAATCCCTCCACAGTGGAGGTGTTATTCCTACATATAGCATTATTATTCATTCTATGTTTCATAACATCATGCTTATCTTTCTTATTTGTATTTCTTCTACCTGTTTAGTTCCCCTTTATTCTTATTTCTTACACTTACATCCTTATTTATATGTACTTCTTAGACTGAATTGACATTCTTTTGCAATATACTTTTAATGGCTATTCCAAAATATTCTAGTAAGTCCTTCTACTTATGATGTTTTACTTTTAAACATATTCAACAGTGACAAATCCTTAGAATACATTCACTAACATTTTCTGCTTAAGTATATAAGTTTCTCTATAATTCCATATGCAATGTGATGCATGATCAGCCCCTCAGGACTGGGGTTTCACAATCTGTGTAAGAGTAGCCTTATCCTCTACCTTGATAGCATTGTATTAATAAGCTACTGAGCCAACTCCTCATGAAACCAACTAATAACTAGTGCAAAATATATCTGTAAAATATACTATGTGGAATATAGGTCTCTAAAATGGGTGCATTGTTACAACTAACTTAAAATTGAATCTGCCTCAAAAGCTGCATATTTTTTGAAAAATATTATTTCTCTTTTCACATTAATAGCAGTTGATGTTTCTAGTTATGATTCCTCAGCAAAATCAAGTACCAACATTAGGATACTCTAGTAACAAGATGATATTAACAAAATAGCTAAAAATATAATATAGATTTGGCTTATCCAATTTTTTTGTTTGTTTTTTGAGGTAAGGTCTCATTCTAGCTCAGGCTGACTTGAAATTCATTATGTAGTTTCAGGGTGGCATTGAACTCACAGCAGTCCTCCTACCTGTCCCTCCCAAGTGCTGGGATTAAAGGCATGAGCCACATGCCCAGCTTGCCTTATCCAATTTTAAGTTTCATTGAAGAGACTACAGCCAAAATACTGTAATTCTCTGCAAACTATAAGTCCAATGCCATTACAATACAAATTCATTTGTGATTTAAGCATAAAAATAATCTATGAGTCCTTTCAATCTATTATTCTGCTCAATGTAGCTAATGGCCCTTATGCCTGTGTAGAGCTGAAGTTATTTGAGAAGATGTACTTTGGGTTGTTTTTCATGGAAATAAAAAAGATTCCTTGCTGTCTGAAAGAGGGCAATTAGGTAAAAGGCAAATTTCTTATGTCTTTTGTTAGTAGAGAGTCCAAAAAGCATGCAAACTGCACAACATTCTCACAGCGTTAAAACCATGACATCTAAACTTAGAAAACATTATAGATCCCTGAAAGCAATTAATCTCATACAATGATGTTTCCTAAAACAAAAACTCAACATTGCCAAACTTTATAGTAAGTAATAACTCAATAGAATCTAAGGGACAAGTTTGATCTGAGTTTCAGCCTCAGTAAATTCTACAGTCTATGTAAGTTTCCAGAGTCTTCTCATTGATGTATTAAATGTCTTTCAGAGAAAGGCAAAACATTAGCTTATTTATCCAAATACAGAGAAATTCTCTAGTAAATTATACATTACTTACTTCCCACATTGTTTAAAAATTTGCATTTAATTGCATCTCTAATCACCAAATCTCGCATGCTTAAAACTTTTGTTGAGAAACTGTCATATAGTTCACTAGTAAAGTGCTTGCCTATCATGCACATGACCCTGGTTTTGATCATCAGCTGTTACTGATTTGAATGTGCCATCTGGCCAGGAATGACGGTGGCATTAGCCCTCTATTGATGTTCTCATTGTGTTCATTCTCTTAGATGAGTGTTTTCTCTCATTTCCCTGTCTCGGCAGGGTGCTCATATTTACTTGCTTCTTTTTAAAAATTTTTTGTTTATTTTTATTCATTTATTTATTTGAGAGTGACAGACAGAGAAAGAGACAGAGAGAGAGAGAGAGAGAGAGAAAGAGAATGGGCATGCCAGGGCCTCCAGCCACTGCAAATGAACTCCAGATGCATGCGCCCTCTTGTGCATCTGGCCAATATGGGTCCTGGGGAATCGAGCCTCAAACCAGGGTTCTTAGGCTTCACAGGCAAGTGCTTAACCCCTAAGCCATCTCTCCAGGCCTTTACTTGCTTCTTGAAATGAAATAGCATTTGGTACTATGGAAATGGGGCTCCCAAGAGAATATGAGGATCCGCATTACAGACATGTGCTCTTACAGACATTCTTTCCTGCTTTCAAATACCTCAGACTTCACATGTCTGCCTCATTTTTTTTTATTTTTTTTGTTCATTTTTATTTATTTATTTGAGAGTGACAGAGAGAGAGAGAGAGAGAGAGAGAATGGGCACGCCAGGGCTTCCAGCCACTGCCAACGAACTCCAGACGCATGCGCCCCCTTGTGCATCTGGCTAACGGGGGTCCTGGAAAATTGAGCCTGGAACCGGAGTCCTTAGGCTTCATAGGCAAGAGCTTAACCGCTGAGCCATCTCTCCAGCCCGTCTGCTTCATTTTTGTCAACAGTATGGCTATAGTAAAACTGTCATCCGTTGTTATTAAACTTTAATAGGCTTTTTAATTAATTTGTATAAAACTAACATTTTATTTTGTATGACATTTTGTTTTGTACCATTGCATAAAAGTTACAGAAATATTCATATTCATGTACTTAACATCATGTTTTGATATTGTATACACTGTGGGTGTCTAATCAAGATAATTATCGTATCCACGATCTCATATTTCTCATTTTGTGTGGTGATTAAATATAAACTCTATGAATAATTTTCAAGATTACTAATTGATAATATGAACAATAGTCACCATGTTTCACTTATCAAACTGAAGTTGGGAATCCTTTGACCAGCATCTCCCCGACTCCAGTTCCTAGATCAACATTGTGTTCACTGCTTCTGTGAGCTAAACTTGTATGTGAGTTCCACATATACATGAAATCATGAAGTATTTTTCTTTTTGTGTTTGGCTTATTTCATTGAACCTGATGATGTTCATTTTATTCTATTTATCAAAATGATTAGACTTTATTAATTTTTATGGCATGTAATGTACATACCACATCTTCTGTGTTTGTTTATCTACTGATATCCATTCAGGTTGATTGTTTATATCAGTTATTGGGAATCATTCTGGAATCAGTACAATAGTGCAGATATCACTTCAGCATTCTGGGTACATTTCTTTTGGAATTATAACCAAAAGTGGAATTGTGGATCATATTGGAGTTTTATTTTCTAAATTTGGAAAAATAGCCATATTTTCCTATAAAATCTATTTTAATTATAATTCCCACCAACAGTGTTTTTTAGAGTTTCTTTCTCTTCACATACTTGCCAACACTTTTATCTTTTGGATAACTTTCATTCAAATAAGTTGAAGGTTTTATTTTATCCTGATTTAATTTTAATTACTCTGTTACTTATGATGCTGAGCATATGTTCCTGTATGGGTTGTTTGACCTTACATTCCTTACATTAATTTTCTCTAATCAGCATTCCTTTCCTTACATTAATGCTGATAGAGCAAGTACTACTCACGGTATGCAAGCTCTTTCTCCCCAACCCCTGATTATCATGTTTAAATGTGCAATGTTTAATCCACCTCTAGATATTGTTTTATTGATCCTCTAAAAGTAATTAATAGAAGGGCATTTAGCTCAGGGTCAGAGAAAGCAACTACTATGAAATAATATATTTTCCATTTCTGTTTTCTGAACTGAACACTGGATACCTTTGCTTTCTCACCTAGCTGAACTTTTCCCTAGCTTTAGATAGTGTTCCCATTATTGTACTCCAAGTTCCCTCCTATTATGATTTATTTCTGAGTATTTTATTTCTCAGTATAAATATGTTAAAAAAATTTAAGCTTAATCTGAAATAATACCCTCTCTCCTTCATCTATTTATCTATCACCTCTCTCTCTCTCTCTCTCTCTTCCTATGTATGTCCATCATGAAAGGGGAAGAATGGTGACAGGAGCTTTAAGCAACTAGTCCAATTCAGTCTACAATGAGGAAGCAGAGACTGATGAATGCTGGTGGCCAGAGGCTTCTCGTTGATGTATCAAATGCCTTCAGAGAAACATAAAACATTAGCTTATTTATCAAAATACAGGGAAAAAATACTTTCTCTTATTCTGTAGTAAATTAGACATTACTTACCTCCTGTAACTCTCAGAACTCTAGTTCCTGGATCAACATTATGTTCTCTGCTTCTGTGAGCTAAACTTGTGTGTAAATTCCACATATATGTGAAATCATGCAGTATTTTTCCTTCTGCTTGGCTTATTTTACTGAAATTGATGACATTCAGGTTAAATAGGCAAAGTGGTTCTTTGACTACATTGACCTACTTAATTTTTCACATCTTTTCAAATTCTATGTAAATGTATCATTTGGCACCCCATGTCTATTTGCATGTATATATGGTGTGATATGTATGCATATATGCTTATATGTGTGTGAGAAGTATGCATATGTATTGCTTTCTTGTTGTTATGACCAAGTGCTCAAGAAACTACTTAAAGGAAGCTATTATTTCAGTTTATACTTCAAGGTTACAGTCCATCATGATAGGGGAAGAATGGTGACAGGAGCTTGAAGCTAATAGTCATATTCAGTCCACAGTGAGGAAGCAGAGAGTGATGAATGCTGGTGGTCAGACAGCTTTCTTCATTTTAGATACATGACCCCTTGCCCTGAATTAGTGTTACTCACAGTAGAAATGGGTCTATGTATATCAATTAAACTAATCTATAAAAATACATAAACAAATATGCCAAGATATTTGTTTCCACAGTGATTCTAAATCTGGTCCAGTTGACAAGAAGTTGTTATGCATATGTGTGGGTATATTTGGATGCCAGAGGTCAAGAAATGTCTCTGTTCCTCTTGTGTTGTGAAACATGTTCTGTCACTTAACCTAAAACTCAACAATTACTATGGGCTGTCAAGTAAACATGGTCACAATCCTCCTGACTCCATCTTCCCTAGTACTAGGATTATAGATTTATGAAGCGATGCCTGGCTAGTACATGGATACTGGGGTTTGAATTATGGTCCTCATGTTTGCATGGGAAACACTTTACTGACTAAGCCATCTCTCCAAGTTCCTATTCTAAGTTTTAAGTAAAAGTTTACATACCTCTCTATATTAGTCAGGGTTCTCTAGAGGAACATAACTGATACAGTGAATTGTATTAAAAGGGAATTTATTAGATTATTTTACCACTGGCCAACAATAGCAGTCTGTAGGACTGAAAGCCAAGGAACCCGGTTGTTGCTCAGTCCATGAGACTGGATACCTCAGCAGTCCCAACCTAGCACTGAAGGCTTGGAGGCTTCATAGAGAGCTGCTGGTCTTCAGTCCACACTGGAAAGCATAAAGCAGCACCAGCAGCCAGGTGGGAGGAGAAGATACTTTCCGTCCCAGAGCTTTCTTAGATAAACGCCCCCCCACACACACCCCACTCCAAGAGTGCCTTCCCACTATGGGGGAAGGACTCACCCTGAGGGAAGGATTCCTAAACAGATCAAGCTGACACAAGACTTAACCATCACAAGTCCATCCCTTGTCAACTTGACAGCAAACCATATCTCCTTACATCATACCTAATTTCCAAATGAAGACAGTAACAAGGTCATAATTCTACCTAACATGATTAACCTATCCCACATACAACCAAAAATGCACAATCTTCCTCCTTACACAAAGCAAGGTTCCTTGAGGAATGCTTAATCTCTAACATAATGTGTCAAATATAAGCTCAACAGCAGTTAACTAGTGATATGATCTTAATCAGTATTAATTACCTAATAAAGAAATAGAGGAAGAACAAATGCATCCTAACATTAGTGTACATATGTACAAACACTCTTAAAAAGTTAGGACAAAAACACTCATGGAAATTACAGTCCTTGTTTTTGTAACTGGTCACATCGCCTTAGCTGGGATTTGTAACTACCTTCCTCTACTATCCATTCTGTATTTTCTACAGCTTCAGCAAGCACCTCAGCAGAACTTGGTTCCTTATCTGAAGGGATGGCCCATACCTTCATTCCTTAAAGAGCTGGGCCATTTATCACACTATGTTGATTAGGTTGTTGCAGTTTTCCATTGACCTTAATAATAGGGCATGGTAACACTAAAAGACACCCTGTAGCAGACAGCTTCAGGTTCATTGAGGTGAACTTCTAGACAAGAGACAGTTATGGAAGGAAGGGATTTATTGTAGTTTACAGATCCAGGGAAGTTCCATAATGGCAGAAGAAGCTGGCCCTGCTTTCACAGGTCCAACAAGAGAGAGAGAGAAAACCACAACCCAAAACCCACATCAGACAGCACACTTCAAGAATTCCAGGTGAAAATAGACACTTTACATATCTTTAGATTGGAATTTCAAACCCACAACCACACCTTAACATCCTCCCAGTGACACCTCCTCCAGCCAGGTGGCTGCAGATCCAAACTACAAACCAAAATAACACTGAATATATTGGGGGACATCTATTCAAACTACCACACACCCTAGAGGATCTCCTACACTCAAGACATACTCTTCCTTACTTCCATTGTGGAGGAGCAGTCTAATTTCCCCCTGGTAGTCTGGATCAATCACCCCTGCTAACACTGTAACTCCCTTCTCAGAGTCTTCACTGAGGGGCATCAGGAGTCCAAAGTGATCAGGGGGAAGTATTAACTTCCAGCTCAGTGGAATATTCTTTGTGCCTCCTGGCAAAAGCACTCCCCCCTCTGGAATCAATACCTCTGGCCAGCATAACATAAAGTTGAGGGAACAGGAAGCAAAAAGTTGGCTAATGGGTCACTTGGCTTAATGTTAAGTGGGACCATTCCCATTTAAATCCCTTGATTCCTGGACCCATGAATCTGGGCTACAGAAGAAACAGTCCCATGTACAGGATGCTGATTCAGAGCAAATACAACCTGCTGGAGGACGCTCCCCCAGCCCTCCAAGCTATGGCCACCTATTTGGTGCTGTAGCTGTTTCTTTAAAACCAATTCCACTGTTCTATCAAGCCAGCTGCTTCAGGGTGGGGTACATGGTAAGACCAGTGAATTCCATGATCAAGAGCCCACTGCCATACTTTCTTGGCTGTGAAGTATTTTCCATAGTCAGAAGCAATGCTGTGTGGAATACCATGATGGTGGATAAGGCATTCGGCAAGCCCACAAATGGTAGTTTTGGCAGAATCACTATGTGAAGGAAAAGCAAACGGAAACCAAGAATAAGTGTTTATTCTAGAAAGGATAAAATGCTGCCCTTTCCATGATGGAAGTAGTCCAATGTAGTCAAACTGCCACCAATTTGCTGGCTGGTCACCCCAAGGAATCCTACCATATCAGGGGCTCAGGTTTGGTCTCTGCTGCTGGCAGATTTGGCACTCAGCAGAAGCTGTAGCCAGGTTAAACTTAGTTAGTGGGAGTCCATGTTGTTTAGCCCATGCATAAGCTGCATCCCTTCCAGCATGGCCACTTTTTCATTGGCCCATTGGGAAATGACAGAGGTGGCTAAGGAAAGAAGTTTGATCACTATCCACAGAACAGGTCATCTTATCTACTTGATTATTAAAGTAATACTCTGATGAGGTCACCTTCTGATGAGCATTGGCATGGGACACAAGTATCTTTATATCCTTTGACCATTCAAAGGGATCTATCCACATACACCCTTCCCAAATATCCTTCTCACCAATATTCCAATTGTGCTTCTTTCAAGTCCCAGACCATGCAGCCAAATCATTGGCCATAGCACATGAATCAGTGTATAACTGTACATCTGGATATTTTTCCTTCCAAGCAAAATGCACACTCATGTGAACTGGCCCATTGTGAAGACTTCCCTTCACCATAGTCCTTCAGAGTTGTTCCAGAAAGGGTTGGTAATGCTGTAGATTCTGGGAGGTGACCTCATAATGCTCTGAACCATTTGTAAACTATGCCCTAGTCCTCTCCTCCTCAGTCGATCATAGGGCACAACCGATACCATAGGTGCATGTTTAGGGAGAGAAAGCATTGTAATAGGAGTAGAAACCATAGGCATTTGGACAACATCCTTAAGTAACTTACATATGCCTTCAGGGCCTGTTTGAGACTGATCACATATATACCACTTTCACTTGATGTTGGACTGCTGCTGTGCACATCCAACTTTATGGCCTGATGGGTCAGATAACACCCACCTCATAATTGGCAGCTCAGGTCACATAGTAACTTGATGGTCCATTGTCAAGCATTCAATTTCCACTAAATCCCAATAAAAGGCCAAGAGCTGTCTCCCAAAGGGAGAATAATTATCTGTAGATGACTGCAGGGCCTTGCTCCAGATTTCCAAGGGCCTCCTCTGTGATTTAGCTATGGGGGCCTGCCAATGGCTGCAAAAGGCATCCCTATCTGGATCATATGGCCCAAGAGGCAGAGCAGCCTGAACAGTAGCCTGGACCTGTTGAGGAGCCTCCTCTAGTTCTGGGCCCCACTGAATACTAGTAGCTTTCTGAGTCACTTACTATATGGGGTGGAGTAACACACCCAAATGAGGAATGTGCTGTCTCCAAAATCCAAATAGGCCCACTAGATGTTGCGCTTCTTTCTTAGTGGTAGGAGGAGCCAGGTGTAGCAACTGATCCTTCACCTTAGAAGGAATATCCCTATATGCCCCATACCACTGAAGTCCTAGAAATCTCACTGAGATGGAAGGTTCTTAATTTTGGATGGATTTATTTCTGATCCCCTGATGTACATATACTGTACCAACAACTCCAGAGTGGTTGCCACCTCCTGCTTATTTGATCCAATCAGCATAATGTCATCAATATAATGGACAAATGCAACACCGTGTGGAAGGGAAAATCAACCAGAATCCCTGCAAACTAAGCTATGACACAGGGCTAGAGAGTTAATATAACATTGATGTAAAATAGTAAAGGTGTACTCCTGACATTGCCAGCTGAAGCAAAATTGCTTCTGGTGGATCTTATGGACTGGTATGTAAAAAAAGCATTGGCAAGACCAATAACTGTATACCAGGTACCAGGAGATGTGTTAATCTGCTCAAGTAAAGAAACCATATCTACTACAGCAACTGCAATTAGAGTCACCAGTTCATTCAGTTTCCAATAATCGACTATCATTCTCCAGGATCTGTCTGTCTTCTCAACAGGCCAAATAGGAGAGCTAAAGGAAGACAAGGTGGGAACTAACAACCTTTCATCCTTCAAATCCTTCATAGTGGCATTAATTTCTGCAATCCCTCCATGATAATGTTTTGGGTTCACTATTTTACCTGGTAGAGAGAGCTCCAATGGCTTCCGTTTGGTCTTTCCAACCATAATAGCCCTCATTCTACAAGTCAGGGAACCAAAGTGGGGGTTCTGCCAACTCCTAAGAATATTTATCCTAATTATGCATTCTGAGACTGGGAAAATAACTGCAGGATGGCTTTGGGGACCCACTATCAGTCTAACATTTGCCAAAACTCCACTGACCACCTGACCTCCATAAGCACCTACTTTAACTGGAGGCCATGATGCTGTTTGGGGTCTTCTGGAATTAATGCCAATTCAGAGTCAGTGTCCAGTAAGCCCCAAAATGTCTGATTAATCATTTTTACCAGTGTATAGTTACCCTAGCAAAGGTCTGCAGCTCCTTCTGAGGAAGGATAAGGACTAAGCTTAATTTTGAAACTTTTGGGGATTGTGGGAGGGTCCTTCCTTGAGGGGACCTGGCCACCCCTTCAATCAAGGGGCTTAGGATCTGTAAACTGGCTCAAGTCTGGAAAGTGGTTAAGAGGTCTTGATTCTCTGTTACTATAATTCAAAGTGGACTTCTGTTCCTTTGCTCTGGAACTTTTCTGCTTATACAGATCAAGCAGAAACTTAGTAGGCTTCCTATCTATTTCACTTCTGGGAACACCATGATTAGTCGGCCAGTATCAAAGGTCTACATGAGTCATAACTTCTGAGCAATGTTTTGCCTATGGTATCCATTACAGTAAACATGCCCACCTTTTGGTCAAGATGGCGACCACCTAACTCACCACACAGCTCCAGGAAAGAAAGGCAAGGCATTAAGGGTTCACTGGGACTTTTAGGGGAGAGAAATCTCTAATAGATTGCCAGTGGGAAGACACAGAGGGGAAAAACAAAAAACAGGGAATTGCTGAGTCCTTCACTCGCAGGTATCCCACCAATCCCCCAATTGCACCAAGCAGCCTCCCCCATCCCGTGCCCACAGTCCCAGCTTCAGGATACCCCTGAAATTACTGTAGGAAAGGGGTCCCAGGCCAACATAGTTCCACTTGCCTCACTGCACATGGGTGATTGCCCTGCTACCCCTGCCCACGTGTGACCTGGGGCAGGCTCCTCTGGCCCATTTGCCCGCCACATACACGCTGCCACCGATTCCCGCTTGTGCAAGCTTAGCATGCTCGGCCCATTTGCTCACTTACTGCTCTAGCTGCCACCCATTCACATGCGAGCCCAGGCCTATTCCACCAGCCCATGAGAGTTCAGGCTCACTCTGCCTGTCTGCCTGTGCCAGCTCAGGTGCAAGTCCCTCCCTGTCAGCTGCACAGGCTGACTGCCAGTGTCCTGTTGTGGGCAAGCTCAGACTGCTTCTGGTCCTAGTGTTCTGCAACATGCAAGTTTAGGCTGCTTCAGTGCTTGGTGCTTCAGTGTCCCTCTGAGTGTCAGCGCAGGCAGCTTTGGCACATCACCGTGTGACAGACCAGGCAACTTTGGCACCCTTGCTACTCAGGAGTTCAGGCGGCTTTGGCATTGTGCCAAGTTAGAGGTCAGACTGCTTGGCATCCACCTCAGGCTGCTTCAGCTTCCCACTGTGCTTCAGCTCAGGCTTATCCACCCACCTATGTGTTAGCTCAAGACCACTCAGCCCATCTGCTTGCCTGATGACTAGCCCAGGCCAGCTCCCCCAAAAGGCAACAATCGCCCCACCCATTAAAACCACAGTCCTACTCTTCCTGCCCATACACTGTGATGGGCAGACCACAAGGCAAAAGAAATAAAATGAAAAATCAAATGCAAGAAAAGCCAGTTAGATCACCCAGTCCTACAATGAACATCTCTAATCAAAACATAGAAGAGTCATTAGGATCAGAACACCAAAATGAAGCTATGAGCAATGCAACCCTGACCAAGCTACTGGTAGAACTTGCATTTGTTTATGTCTTCATTTAGCATCACCAGCTGATTTTTGCGGTCCTCTTTTTTTTCACTCTCCTTCATATATCTTAACTGTCTTTGAATTCCTTCCATTTTCCTATCTATTAGATCCAGTCTAGTGATGGCAGCATCCACATGATTATGGGGTACCAGCACAAGGGTGAAGGAGATCTACACAGAGAACAATCAACTCCTACCAAATCAGATATCCAGAGACCCAGAGGCCCCTAACAGCTCATCATAGAATCAGACCAAAAATGAAACCAACATGGCTCAGGGAAATTTTGTGGAAGAGGGGACAGAAACAATGTCAGAGCCACATGTTGGGTCATGATATGCAGAGACATTTCTCCTACCCATAACTGTGGGCTAACTCTACAATGCATGATCCATATACCTCAACAAGGAGGGGCCAGGGGGAGGGGTTAGACATGGATGAGCCTAACAATGGTACCAACTTGACTGTATTCACTGAGTGCAAAACAAATTAATAAAAAATAAATTATATAAAAAAACATGCCCACCTTAACCTTGGCCATTAAGTGCTGGCACTTGGATCTTGTTACCCCAAGATCCAGTTAGACCCATTGCATCTAAGTCACCTAGTGCAGCAACTGCACCTCCCACTGTGATGTCTTCTGGCAACTACTGGCAACTTTAAGTATGCTGGGGCTCCCCTCAAAAATCTGTTTCTTATACTCTTAGTGAAGTGCACATCTTCTTGAGCTCTGATTGTGGTGGCAAAGATGAATTTACATTGCAAATCCACTTCAGCATTCCAAGTTCTATGAGTTTCTTAATCCCTTCATCAACATTAAGCCAAGGGATATCAGGCAGCTCAAGCTCATTCACAGTAGGCTATCTTTGGATCCATACTTCAGCCAACCAATCAAATAAACTCTTGGCACCTCTTCCAACTGCACAGCTATAGTGTTAAATCTAAAATCTCTTGTCAATAGGCCCATTTCAATAAATTCAACCTGAACTAATCTTATATTCCTTCCTTCATCATCCCACACCCTTAAAAACTATTCCCACACATATACCCCATGCTTCTGCCTGCACAAGTTAGAAAACCTCTGAAGTTCTTTAGGGGTGTACCTCACTGCCTCTTGTGTCATGCTTTCTGTCTCACCCTTAGGGGCCTGCCTTCCCTTAATTATAGGTCTAGAGGCAAAGATGGGTAGGAACTGAGGAGTATCAGTACCTCCTGAAGGAAGCATCATTGCTGGTTCCTCAGGCAAAGAAGGATTAATTTCCTTAGGCAAGGGTGGAGAGGGTAATACTTCAGAGTGGGGATGCTACTGCTGCTAAGGGAAGGGAGGTCACATTCTTATGTGAAACAACTTCAGAACATTAGATTTTGATATCCTCAGATTCTCAGGGTCTTCCCATACATCCCCATCCCAAGTCATAGGATCATACTCTTTTCTAGTCAGTGCCCCCACTTTAACTTCTGATAGCCTGTGAAGCTGGGATTTGTGCTTACCTTGCAAGTTAGCCAATCTTACAATGAGAACTTGGGTTTGGTTTTCTGCAATTTGAGCCATGTTCTGACTAGAGATGAGACTCTCCTTCAGGGCACCCTTAAAAACCTTAAGATCATGTATGCAGGTCTTAATCTTGGAAATTTCCTTTCTGAGCTTCTGCTTTTTCCTAAATATTTTATCCAGAGATGCTACAAGCAACCAGCCAGCATAATTTGTCTTACTTTTCCATAAATATTCAAAAGTTTTAGATACAGAGTCATTAAATTGCTTGCTCTTCACAAGATATGACTCAGGATCACCAAATACATCTATCTCACAAAGTTCTTTAAACAGTTCACACCATGGATTATTAGTGCTCTCCATATTACCAGTAAAAGCACACTCCTTATTACCAGTAGAGTCTTAGTGGCACTGAAATTGGAGAGCCAACTCCAGAGGGCACCAAGCCCACTAGGGAAATCAATCCTTACAATTCTTTCTCTGAAACCACTTCTGGTACCACAGTGTGTATTAGTCAGGTTTCTCTATATGAATAGAACAGATAAAATGAATTATATTAAAAGGGAAGTTATTGGATTAGTTTATGGCAGTACAACAATAGCAGTTTGCAGGCCTGAGAGTCACAGAACACAGTAGCTGCTCAGAGTAAGGGTCCAAGAAATGCTGAAGAATGACCTTAGACTCAAATAGCATGTAAAAGCAGAGTGTTTATTCTGCAGAATCAGCCAGCATGTGGGGGTCAACCATTCATACAAAATGGCGACCCTGAGAGGAGCTCACAGGCTCCCTTTAAGCACAGCTAGAGGAATTTTGGCAGGCTTAGGTAACTTTTTTAAATGATTGGCTAGGCAAGCAGCAATTACAGTTGTGCATCTCTGATTGGTTGAGACAGAAGTGTTGCAAACAAGGACAAAAGGGACATGTCTCCAGGAACTGACTCAGCCCCTGGGAAGTTATCTTTTCTGGCCACATGTCAGGATCACTGTTGATTAACAGCCCGCCCTTTCTCAGAAGTCTTGTCTGCCTCTCAGAGAAACTGGAACTTAGGCCTAGTTAGGGTGGCACCTTACTGAAGCCTCTCATGGCATCAGTTTCATCCCTTCACTCAGTCTTTGTGGCTGGATGTCTCAGCAGTCCCAACCTGGTACTATAGGCCTGGAAGCTTCCTGGAGAGCCACTGAGCAGCAAGCAGCACTGGAAGCCACGTGGGAGGAGAGGATTCTTTCCTTCCCAGAGCTTCCTTAGACAAAACCTCCCCTCTGAGAGTGGTCTCCCAATATGGGGGAAGGGCTCACCCTAACAGATCAAGTTGAGACAAAACTTAACCATCATACCCTCTTATTAGGGACTGTCATGATTTCCATGATAATCATTCTAAACCATTCTTTGAGTAGCCTACCCTTCTTTATTCTTCAGATTGTATTTGACACCAAGGAATATTAAGTACTTATAACCAAATCATCATCATTGTACAAAAAATCACTAACAAAATAAAGGCTAGGTAGATGGCAGTTTTTTTCATATATATGTTAGACTATGTTGTCCTCCAAGAGTACACTTTCTCTGCTTTATCTCTTCTGATTATTATTCACCAAAATGGAGCTTTTGCAACTTAATTAGTCTACCATCCTTTACGTGGTTTCCAGTTTCCTAGTGCACCTGTTCCAGTAGTAAGCATCTTTGTCAAATCCATTTTGTTTACTTTAATTTCCTACATAAGCTTGTATTATGGAGATGAAAAATTCATGAGCCTGCCTAGTTGTTTTTATTTAGCTTTAGGGTTTGTGATAATTTAAATGTATTTAAGAGTTACATGTTTTCATCATATTATTCTGATTTTCAAATAAAATCTACCCTTGTTTACTGAGAAATGTCATAGTTATGAAATTCCAAAGCTTTTTATAATTAACAAATCCAAACCCAACTTGCTATAATATGATGACATGTGACACTTGAACTTATATGATACATGCCACTTGACTTAGACTCTGAAGACAGTTTTCCAACAAAGAAACAGAAGTAGAGAAATGACTTGGTAGGTCAGTGTGAGCACATTATTTCTGGATTCTTATAAATTGGAATTCTTATAAATATGATATTTATATGGAATTATTTAACTTAAAAAAACTTTTATTCTATCCACATTTTTTTGTTGTTTTTTTTTATTTTTTTGGGTGGGTGTCATAGTCTTACTCTCACCTAGACTGGTATTGAACTTACAGAAATTCTAACTCAGCTTCCTGTGTGCTGTGACTAAAGGCATGTACAACCATGCTTAGCTATTTTACTCCCCCTCCCTCATTGTCTAACTCATTTTCAGCTTTATTTCTGAGAGTAGGGATGATAGCCCCATTCAAATTGATTCCATATGTGGTATGCCTAAATATTAAATCCTAAAAAAAATAAGATTCCTTTTATAACAGTTATTAGAGTTATTAGAGCTATGGTTTATGAATATATTCTTAAATCTGTAGACCTTGTGCACTTATGTGCTTAAATATGAATGCATAAGTTTATGCTGATAATGCTACAATTTGCCAAAAATAACGTGACTTTATAGACAAAGCCATAAGGCTTAAAGAGTACAAAATGTCTTATAAGTGCAGTTCAAGAGTAGACATAGGTTGAGTTTTCTCGCATCTGTTTTAAAATGAAAGGAAAATAAAGTATTTCCTGTATTCAGACAATAACACTCCATATCTCTGTCAGTGAATTTCCACACATTTTCTCAAATATTCTAATCAAAATACTTAATAAAAACGGATGCTTTGCTCTTTTTGGCTTTTCTCCTTTTCTGAACTTCCAGGTCTCTATTCTGGTAAGACCCCCTCATCTTGGCCATGGTGGGCTGACATGGTGAGGAGGGATCACTTCTCCCACACAGGCTCTTCTACATCCTTCTGCCTTTCACATAGCAGGAGCTCTCTGTACTTTTCTTCTCTTAGTTTAATAAAGACTCTTTAAGTCTTATTGAAAAACAAAAAAGCTCTTTAAGAAGCTGAGCACAAAGATATTGAAAAAGCATATTTATGTGGATGCATAAAAACCATGAATAGAAGTAGTATAAGCTCATTGTTAGGTCTGTATGAGAAATAATTTTATGATATACAAATGGAAAATTAGAATTTTCATTTTGATCATACTTTCAAGAAAAGCAGTAGAGTAAGTATACAGCCTTTGGTGCTTTATTTTCTTATAATATAGGATCAATCACACCTTCTTTGAGCTAGATTAGGGAACAAAAACACATAAACTTAATAAATTGCTAATGATGAATGTTGCTAACATATAAACCCAATTGGCTTTGATCATTTTTTAAAGTTTCTTACCTAAGAGGATGATATGCCTTTCATAGTAGATGGCATATTTCTCCATAACATTTCATGCCATTTCAAGCTGTATTCTTCTTTGAAAGTAATATTATTAGAGTTTTGCATTCATGAAAATAGCTGAATATGACTCAGCACTTTTGTCATGGCATGATGCTGAGATGTTACTTTATTAGAAAGCCAAACATTTGAAATGTATAAACCTCATATAAACGCTTAACTTTCCTTTAGACCTCTGTAAACCAGACCTGCTCCTATAGTCTGTCACTATCCTGAATTGCACATTTTTCCTGTTTAAGTAAAACAGGAAGCCTGGCATAGCATGTATGTCTGTGTACCCAGGTTGCTGGAATGCCACAGCATTGCTGGAGTTTGCAAATGGTCTTGACTTTGATTAATACCTCCATCACACCTTCTTGAACTCCCACCTCCATGAAGATCTGCAATTGTAATCTCTTTTCTACCTAATTTCAGAAATCTACTGATGCATTTTTTTTTGTTCCCAAACCCTTGATGTTATCCATGACAGTTATAACTCTTAATGGTTGTCATGTGCATGAACTTATTCTTATTGATGTCTTTGTTATGCCAAGAAAAAATTTGTGACATCAGTATTCCATATGCTAATCTGTTCATACATATCTCCAAATTGTCCCATCTGTACCATTATTGTCTTGTCACTAGTATAGAAAGAAATGAGAATCTTTCCTTCTATAAATTTCTTATGTAGAAAGTAGTGGATTCAATGAGACATGGCATATAAAACATTTACTTTTAGAAGTAATAAACCACCAAAGACCTTCTAAGTATACAAGAACATTCCATCATGGATTTATATTCAAGTTCAGGCAATATTTTCCTTTTGATTTTAATAAGATCTTTAACTTTCTGTGGAGCTAAATTTACATATCAGTGTCAAATTTGTTAAGACTAAATATTTCTACATTCTACCTCTTTCATCTTCAAAAATTGCCTCAAAATAATAATAAAGGGCCAGGCATTGTGGCGCATGCCTTTAATCCCAGCACTTGGGAGGCAGAGGTAGGTGGATTGTTGTGAGTTCGAGGCCACCCTGAGATTACATAGTGAATTCCACGTCAGCCTGGGCTAGAGTGATACCCTCTCTCGAAAAACCAAAAAAAAAAATAATAATAATAAAGGGACTTGTGGGGAACCATTGGACACTAGGAAAGCAAAAGTACCTCCATCTTAAATAATGACTCCATTTTGTAATAAGTTGTCTGTTCTGGAAAGTCACAAGATCTGCAGGTGTTTGTTAACCCATGCACCCATAAAGAATGAGGAAGACGTTGTCTTGTGGCCTTGGGGCTGGGGCCTTATCCTGTGGAACATCTTGTGATTTTTGGGGCTGGGGCCTTATTCTGGTGAAACAGAACTGTAGCAATATCTAAACTACTGACAAACTCCTCTGTTCTGCTGTATAAAAGGCACCCTGAGAAAAATAAAAATTGGCAGCTTGATCAGACTCCTGTCTTGCTGTCGGTTCCTTGTGTCTCTTGTCCCTTTCATTCCAGGTTTTCTGGGGTCCGTGCTCCCGTTGAAGCCCCGCTGGCTGGGGCAGGGACTGAGAAGATGGCTCAGCAAATACAGTTGTTTGCTATCAAAGCATGCAGGCAAGGGTTCACTTCCCAAGCCACCCATGTATGCCAGACCCAGTAAGTGGTGCAACCATCTGGTGTCTGTTGTCCATTTACAGTAGCAAGAGGCTCTGGCATGCACACATGCATGTTCACACACACCCACACAAATATTAAAAATACTAACAAAGAACTATTAACAGAGAGTAACTGAAATTAAGTGATGTCTTCAAAAATAATTGTAGAACTTCACAATTATCCAAAATAAGTCTGTTATTTTACTAAGAAGGAAATTCAGAAATGATTGGCATGAAAATTCTTACATAAAGTTTTAAGTCATTGCAAAAAATGTCAAATTAAAAGTTAGCTTGACCAGTGATCCAGTCTGGATACTTTAATATATTTCTTAAAAGAAAAATTAATTTCCCTGCCAAATATGAACATTTTCAGCTGCTAAAGGGGCCAGTGTGGAATGAGTTTGTCCTTTTGGATGTCAACAAAGGAAACCTGCCTGAAACTTGAGGTCCTCAGAGTTCAGAACTGTACTAGATTCTAATAGTTATAAGGACATTTTGCAGTGATACAGCAGTAGTAATGGGGTTTTGTTGTGCATATGTTGTGTAAAGCACAACACTGAGAGATGGACAACTGCTGCTAAATTCTCTCCACAATTTATGGTAAGTACAGGTCAGGAGGAAGCAGTTTCATACCCTAAGGCCTTAGCTCTTTTTTTCATATGAAATGTTGCTGTCCACTTATAAGACTAAAATGAGATAAGATAAAATTGATTGTAATTTCCTAGTTTTTTAGTAAGTGTTCAAGCAATATTGGAAGTTTGTTTGTTGATATTATTTGCATGGATGGAAGACAGCATCATAAAATGTATATTTTCCAGTTCCTTTTACTTCCTAACTGACAAGATTATTGTAATAAAATTATAAAATACATGCCACAAAACGTGGTGAGTGTTAGGTCAGGATAAAATGGAGTCACCGAGGACAGCAGGAGGGTGACAGAGACATAAGGAAGTGGGTCATCCACATTCCTCAGGGAACCACCCAGCCATTATCCCTTCCTTGCCTAACAATGCCCCAGGTCTAGGTTTCCTGTCTCCTTATCTCCCACCTGGTCACTGTTCTGGTCTCACACCCTAGCTATTTCCCTTCCTCATCTTCCCTCAACTGAAGAACTCGATATAGCACTGTATCTGCTGGAGGCCCAGGCACACACATTCTCTCTTTCCTTCTTTCTCTGTCAAATAAATAAATACAAAAAAAAATAAAACTTCTGCCAATGGTCAAAATGGTCAAAAATATCCTATTTTTCACTCTGCATGCATGGTCTTCTGTCTGCTATACCTGCTTTTCTCATCAGTTCCTTCTAGCCACCTCACCTCAACAGCTCCTCCTGTTCCTCCAGCTCCCTCAGCCTCTCCTGACCCCTTGCCTGGTAAGAAGGTTTGATTTTAGTCTCCAGAGTTGTAAATAGAATAGAAATTTAAGATGGGAGTGTATAACTTCTGAATAAACGAGTGAATGAATGAATATGTGAAGGGGAAATGGTTGTCTAGAGTCTATATGAAAAGTGCACTTAAAATGAATGTGTGTGTATGAGTATGTACATAGCTTACAGCCCTAAGGCTGCAGAATGACTTCTGTTCTGAGCAATGCCATTTCATTTTGGGGATGTTTTCCACCAAGCCTACTGTACTAGACAGCATAGCCAATTTTTACTGTTGAGTGTCCCCCAGAAGGAACACTAAAAGTAATTAAAATCATAGGCAAAAATAAATTCTAAAATTTCTAATAATGTTCAAATCTGCTTTCATAATTTTTTTTTTTTAAATGTGTTTCAGGAAAGTTACAAGAAACAAAGTTCCAAAATCTATATGTTTATTCTGGGTAAATAGTATAAGTGAAATATGACCCACTCTTTCTTTTAAAAAGTTATTTCAAAAGGCCTTTTGATGAAAAAATGGTCATATTAAAAGTATTGTGGTAAGGAAGATAAAAGTTTTTGTTGGTAGTTATGAGATGAACTGACTGAAAATGATGAACTGGAAAGGAAACTTTAAATGTTGGATGTTAAATGTTTGATGAGAAAGATTATTAGACAGTGATTACATAGATTGTAAAGTAAAAGTATGTAGATGAAGATATGAATAATCTTCAACAGAAGGCAGAAGACCAAGTACTTAATCAGATTACAGATTCTTGAGATATAAAATGACTATTAGCCTATGGCTTGCATCAGACTAACAAAGTAAGGCCCTGGCTGGCAGCAGGTTGCTATGGTATTCAGGTTGTAAACTTAACTTTAACTCATTGATGTTAATCAGGTCATAATAATGGTAATGAAAGACTAAATTTAGAGTACCCAACCAAGTTAACTAGGTTCCTCTATTTGTCAACATTTTAACTAAATCTTAAGGTTAAAATTGACTCATTAATATTCTCTCCTAAGGTTATTATATCTAAAACCCTGCCTCAAAAAAAAATCTCACAAAGAAATTATTTACTCTTTTTTCCCTATTTTATAAAGAAAATAGTCCACATTTGAAACATTAGACAAACAGTAAATAAAAATTCTAGGCAAAGTTATGCTGTGATTTAAGATGTAATTCCTGGGCTGGAGAGATGGCTTAGCAGTTAAGCGCTTGCCTGTGAAGCCTAAGGACCCTGGTTTGAGGCTCAATTCCCCAGGACCCACATTAGCCAGATGCACAAGGGGGCGCACACGTCTGGAGTTCCTTTGCAGTGGCTGGAGGCCCTGTGCGCCCATTCTCTCTCTCTCTCCCTCTGCCTCTTTCTCTCACTGTCTGTCGCTCTCAAGTAAATAAATAAAAATACAAAAAAAGTTTTAAAAAGATGTAATTCCTCAATTTCTCCAACAAACTGTCTTAGTACGTTAGATTTAACTTACATCATTACTTACCAAGTTTAACAAAGTACCACAGACAGAATTATAGAGTTGATTAAGGTTCAAATAGTTAAAAATTTTGCATATGTTAAGAGATTAAAAATATTTCTTTCTGGCTCAGCAGTTAAAGGTGCTTATTTACAATGCCAAATGCACTGAGTGAAGCATGCATTTGGAAATTTTTTGCAGTAAGGGGTGGCTGTGGCATGCCCATTCCCTCTCTTTTCCATGAGACTTGTCTTCTTCTTTTTTTTTTTTTTTTAATTAGATCATAGCAGTTTAATCCAGTTCCTCTATTCTTTGGGTATGTTAAATATAGCTAAATTAATTTCAAAGTCTAACCTATAGATTGATGGACATCTTATTTAGCTTTTAAAAGTGCTAAATCTCTTCCTAAAAATATATGTATATAATATAAAAAGGTATTGCAATACTGATAAACTCAAAAAATCAGAAACTGACTTATAGATTGTATGGACATCTTATTTAGCTTTTAAGAGTGCTAAATCTTCTCAAATACTAGTTATTCATGGTTTATGTACTGTTTTAGGTTCAGGTTGAAGTGATATTTTACCCTTAAAGATAAACAAAATATGCACTGAACAATGAGAGAAATTAATGTGAAAATATTTTAATAATGAACATGTATTGGAGATATTATCAACACATATTAAGGAATATTCTATGAGTAAACTGTGTTGATATACACCTACAATTCTAGCACTTGGGAGATTCAAGAAGGTGGATCAAAAGTTTAAGACCCACCTCTGCTGTAGAGCAAGTCCAAGGCCAGGCTGGGCTACAGGAGACACTGTGTCAAATACACACAGAAACAAAGAACACACATAGGTGTGGTGGTTTGAATGTGAATGAATGTCCCTAATAGCCTCAGAAATTTTTGATTAAGGTTAAGCTTCCTCCTTAAGTCAGGCTATTTCCTACTATTGTTCATTTCTAACTTTATGTCTTATTATACCTTCATAAAGCAATAACGTTACTCAGTACTCATACTGGAAAGGTTCATAATACCTGTTATTTTAACAGGTAGATCTTATTTCATAAATAATTATACACTGACATATTTTTTTTCTTAAATGCTTGTATTCATCCTTAGATTGGGAATTCTATAGGAATAAAGCTTATTTATATGCCACTGTATCAACAGTGCCAAACAGAATGTTTAGAGAATATTAGCATTTGTATAAAATGCTTATTGGAGAAATGAATGAAAATGGCAGAACAAAAATAAATGGACTTTACATTTATTATGTACAAAAATAGCATTTCTCAAGTTATGATAGAAGTAAATGTAATAGATCCTGAAGGGAAGAGCCAGTTTCCATGGGACACCCCTCTAACCTGTGCTCTTGCTCCCCCTGCTGTCACTCACTCTTTTTCCTTTCATTGTACCTGATCCTCCTTCCTTTCAAGTGTTCTCTGCTTTTTTTTTTTCTCTATTGGTTTATTTTGGGGAAATATGGTCATTTTCATCATATGGTACCTTTAGCAAGGCAACAGGATGACTGATTGTAATGTCAGGGAGTTTTCACAGAAATTGACCTGCATCCATCCCATCATTGTACCTATCCCTTAAATAATCTCCATCTAATTCCCAGTCTTTACTGTACCTGCCTCTTAATAGCTGCTCAGATTCTAAGAAGTAATTTAGGCGGATGCTGTTCATGTAAAAACAATTTCCCTCCCAAAAGGCACCACCTCATTCATCATCACAGAAGACTCACATAAGAAGCTCAGAGCATCTCACTGTTCTCTTAATAAGGCAGTAATCAAAGCATAAAACACATATCTTAATTTTTTTTCTCTATAACCCATGTATACTCAGAAGGAACAATATGACATCTCAGCAAACAAAATGGTTTATATGTCCTCGTGGTGCCTGTTGAGATAAATTTTTAAAACTTCTCAGCTGATTGTGCTTCCAAATGAATTTTAGAATTGTTTTTCTATTTCTGTGAATAATGCCATTGAAATTTTGATTGGGATTGCATTCAATGTGTAGATTGCTTGTGGTAAGATTGACATTTTCACAATATTGATACATCCAATCCAAGAACATGGGATGTCTTTCCATTTCCTAGTGTCCTCTGCAATTTCTGTCTTGAATGTTTTAAAGTTTTCATTGTAGAGATCCTTCAGTCTTTGGTTAGGATTTATTCCATGGTACTTTATTTATTTATGTTTTTGAGACAATTGTGAATAGGAGAGATTCCCTGATTTTGTCCTCAGCATGTTTGTTGTTAGTATGAAGGAAGCACAAGAAACCTCAAATATCCAAAATAATTTTGAACAACAAAAATAAGTCTGGTGGTATCATTGTACCTGATTTCAACCTATATTATAGACCCATAGTACCAAAAACAGCATGGTATTGACAAAAAACACAGACAAGTAGATCAATGGAACAAAATAGAGGACCCCAATGTAAGACCATGTAGCTACAGCCACCTGATCTTTGACAAAAATGCCAAAACCACTCATTGGAGAAAAGACAGACTGTTCAGCAAATAGTTCTGGGAAAACTGGATATATATCCATAAAAGAATGAAAATAAATCCTTATCTCTGGCACACCCAGAAGCCATAGATTGTTACTAGAAATTTTTCACTGTCAGGAACAGGATACCTTCCAGTGAGTTCTTGGTCAGAAAGGTGCCTGATGCCCCCAAAACATTACCAAGGCCATTGCTGAGACTCTTGGCTTACCACCAGGAATAGATGGTAGGGCACTATTGCTGAAAATTCCATGTGCTTGTCCTGGAAAGTCACTGAAAAATCTTACTGGGGTTGAGATGAAAATCTCCTCACCATGGACCAGCTGATGGCTGGAAAAAGCTATGCTGCATGCAGTTCCATAGGAGAGAGTGAATTCACCAGTAGAGATAAAGAACAGTGGACACTGAAACCCTTAAATTTGGTCAGCAAGGCCAAATGAGCCAACAGGTGCAACAGTGGCATGTCTGTTATGGGGGAAAGCAACAGCTCCCTAGTTGCACTGGAGGCCTACTCCATGGGAGGGAATACATGCCTGATACTGAAAAACCTATAATGGGGAAAGTCTTGAGCCCTAGAAGTGTAACACCTTCTGGTTTTTGGCTAAATACATATATTATGCTCACCAAACTGCCTGGTAAGTACTAGTTTTAACATTCATACCCATATATTAATGCAACTCTCAGGTTTGGTTAAAGATGCTTCTCCTTTAAGATGGCAGTGACCTCTTAGATGACTCAGAAGGCACCATAGTGCTGAGAAGAAGTGACAGAGGAGTGCTCAGCACTGAAGCATTTCTGTCACAACTTGCAAGGTTCAGGGTCCATTTTTGAAGAGTTGGAGGAAAGTATGTAAGAGACAAAGGAAAGATAGGACTCCTTACCATGCACTCTTCCAGAAACAAAGTGTCCTAGATATCCGATATCCATGATCTCATAGTTCTTGGCACTACCTACATAAGACTATCATAATAGGAGGAATAAATGGTAACATCAAAATAAAAGAGAGACTGATTGAAAGGGGGAGGAGATATGATGGAGAGTGGAGTTGTGAAGGGGATAATGGGAGGGAGGGATTTATCATGGTTTATTGTCTATAATTATGGAAGTTGTCAATAATAAAAAAAACTTCCTAGTTTATTTTTTTCAATTAAATAAGATCACACCCATTGCCTCTTGGGTTACAGTAAAAAGCCTAAAAAAAAAAAAAAAGACACAAAGATCCCATCTGAAATAGTAAACTCTATGCCTCATCTCCTCAAGCTTAAAGCAGTAAACACACTAATTTGAAAATCTTATCCCAGCTAATGAGGCATGTAATGTGTGTGCTCAATGGAGATAACTGAATGCACTTATTCTCCCAAAACTGCTGTTCAGGCTAAAGCTTGTTGGAGGTCAGCAGGTCAGATATGTAAATGTAGAAGGATTCTCTTTCTAGCACACTCAAAGCACATCACATGAATTCCATCTGTTCCTGGTGGGAATTCACTGAGCACCATATTTTAATAGGACTCAGGCTGAAATAGATATGTCACTAGAAAGGTGTTACACTTTAAAGTACATTAATTTTTCACTTAAGAATTACTGAATGATTACTAAAAAATGTCTTTTAAGCATAATTTATTGCTCTTTGAAGTAATTGTTTTCTGAAATAGGTGTGCCCAACTTTATATCTTATTGAAATAATGTCATTTAATATACACAAATTTATAATCTTGTATAGTACTTATAATGAATATACTTAATTATTAGGCACTTAGTAAACATAATTAATGAAAATTTGATAATGGTGATTAATATGAGATAGACATAACAATGAAGTAACAGAGAAACCAGATTTCATTTTAGAAACAAAAGTTATTAGTAGCATAATTAAGTCTTTGTGAACACAGGGAATGCTATAGATATTATAACTACAAAAGTGCAAACACTATGATTCTGAATTTACATAAAAACAATAATCTTTTTTATTTTAATTTTTTTAAACTTATTTGTGAGCAGAAGAGAGAAAGAGAAAGGATGGGCACATCAGGAACTCTTGCAAAAGAACTCCAGACATATGCACCACTTTGTGCATCTAGCTTTAAATGGGTAGTCTAGAATTGAACCCAAGCCAGCAAGCATTGTAAGCAAGTGCCTTTATCCACTGAGGCATCTTCCCAGCCTTCAATGATATTTTATTAGAAAAAAAATTATAAACAAATATAATGGAATAAGTCATATAAAAATAGAAGACAAATAATATAATACTTAAGAATGGATTTATAATTTATATAGAAACACTGAAACCTATAACAAGAAAATGTAAAGCCATATTTTAAGATCAAAATATGCTTAAACAATTGAAAGTATATCTTCATGAATAAAATGTGCCAACATGTGAGAATGCTAATATAATCTGTCTGTCTAATTATCTGTTTGAACACACATACATATATATGTATACATACACATATATATCCACATATATCCTCCAAAATGACAAATAAATTAAATCCTAACAAAAATACAAACTATACCAGCTATGTTGACTGTCAACTCCATCTGAAAATGAAAACATGCAACATTTAGGTGAACATTAATTTGTACTGTAATTTAAGCAGGTAGCAGGCAGTACTATATTTAAAATATAAACATTATTCATAATTTTCAGGAGCTGGAATTAATCAGAACATACACTAGTCAATAAATCAACAGCCTATACTACAATTGGACATTGAAATATTGTTATTTGTTTTTGAGCTATCAAGCATGTCATTGCATGGAGGAAACTTAGGGAACAGTGAAAGCCTCCAATCAGCTTACATCCTTGAAAAGGTGTATCTATGAAACATTAAAGGACCAGTATTAATCAAGGCTTAGGGAGAGAGAACTATGACTAGGCAGAAGACTATTAAGTCACAAAACTACTCTATGTGATACTATGATGAGAAATATATATATATATATATATATATATATATATATATATATATATATATATATATAAAATAAGGTTTCATAAACACAGAGGTTATACAAATGCAATAGTAGCTGTTAATTTTAAGTGTGGAGTCTGTGTGATAATTAAGTGTCAGAGTAGGTTCATCAGTGGCCACAAATGTTCTGCTTTGATGGGGAATGTTCATAATGGGAAAGGCTGGTTAGTGGTGGCTATGGGATGTCAAGAAAATCACTTCCCATTTTGCTATATATCACTGAGAACCTAAGTGGTTTTAAAATAAAGTTTATGTAGAAGAAAGTATATTATCAATTTCTTGTAATCATCACCATATGGCATAGAACCATAAATATATTAGACTGAAAAAACATTATAATAATACAGAATTCAGAAAAGACTCAAGTCCAAAGGACAGTGTGGTATCTACTGTGTATAAAATATCCTTATATGAACAGAAAGGTATATTTTTAAACATTGTTCAAAAATTTAGGTATCTATTTAGGAAAGAAAAAATATTGGATCCATATTTCATACCATGTCCCCAAAAAGACTTTATTTGATTCCACAATCTAAATGAAAATACAAATATACTTTCTTTTCTAGACATTGCCAGTAATAACTCAATATTCAGCAGTCTTGTAAATATTCATAGTTAAAACTTCACCAGTGTTTAAAAACACACAGCAAAAGAAAAAGGCTATATACACAAAATATTTCCAAGATACAACACAGAAAAAGACCAAATTTCTTTAATTAAACGAATCCTTAAACATAAAGAGAATTAGCATGGGAAGATAACTAAGAAAATGATCAACGCATATTTGTTTCTTTCCTTATCTCCAAGAAAAGCCACACAATGCAGGTTTAGTCTTTTCTACCTATACCATTGTCATTCATTCCTTCTTTTATCCTATGGTAAACTACTGATCAGGTTTTGAAACCTTGAAAAGGGCTCCCTTGCAGAGCATCATCTCCCCCGTCCCAGGAACCTTAGTGCAATACAAATCTTTCTACATTTGCCTTCAAATGAAGAGAGGACCCATTCTCTGCTTCCCTGTTTTTTTGTTTTGTTTTGTTTTGTTTTTTATCTCCTCCTAAATGTATGAATCTTATTTCTGGGTAGTCTAAATCACACAAACCTTTAATAAATATCACATCCCACCCTAGGAATGCCACAAATGCTCTCAAAGTCCCAGAGTCCTTCCTGAATTAACTTATTTCTTAACTTTCTGATGAACATACTAGTTTTATGTGCAGTGAACTAGGTGGGCATCAAGTAGTACCTCTCACATACTGTTAACACAGCATCCCCAGACCTTCTCTGCTGTCTTCTAGTATCTGATATTCTTGATGACCTCAGGTAATAACAGTGTCCTTAGTGGTTCTTATGACCCTGTGCGTGGAGTATGCAGACAATGCTACATCAAGGATGCTCATTCCCACACCTCTTGGGGAAAACTAGCCAAATCATGATTGCCACCACAGATACACCCCTCAACTTAATAAGCTTCAGTTATTAGATAAAGGAAAATACCCCCAGTGAGACTCCTCTAAAGGGCATGATTTCCTGTCTTCCAGCAATTTCCATTAGTTTCCTCTATTTACTCTGACAATTATAGGGTCTCATCAACCCCTCTCCCTCATCTGATGAGAAATTGACAGATACAATCAGATATAGGAAAACTCATCTGCTTTGAGTCCATGATTGTAACAGACTTGTATCCAGAAGATAGGCTCATTTCTCATCTCCTGCCCTTACACTGTTTCCATCCTTGCTTCTGCAAGTTTGCTTGAGCCCTGAACGCTGTGAGGTAGGTGTCATGTTTAGGGTAGAGTGCAAACTAGTTACTTATTCTTCATAGCTTGTTTGGGGAGCTTTGTAATCACCTGGCCTTTACGTAAAGAAATTTCTGTGGTCTAGGCTGTGAGTAGTACCAGTTTATGGAAAGAAACAGATTATTCAGAAGGTATAGCTGGAAAGTACAGGAGTTCCATTTCTAATTTTTTGAGCTATCTCCATACTAATTTCAATAATGGATGCACTAGTTTGCATTCCTATCAGAAAGGAAGAACTGTTTCTTCTCTGCCCTACCTCATCCCCACCACCAGCATTTCTTGCCTGATGATTATTAGTCCGTTCTAACTGGGAGGAGATGTTATTTCAAAGGGTTTTAATTTGCATTTACCTAATGCCTATGTATATTGAATACTTTTTAATGTACTTATTGGCCATCTGTGCTTCTTTTGTGAATTGTCTGTTTATTTCATTAGTCTATTTGGTGATTGGCAGTTTTAGTTTTTGGTGTTTCACAGTTCTTTATATATTCATGTTAATACTCCCCATCCCCTGGGGTCTGGAGTATACCTGGAAAATTTTATCTTCAATTTTGTAGTCTGTTTACCTTGCTGATGGTTTCTTTTGTTACAAAAACATTTTAATTTCATATATTCTCATTTGCTAATTTGTGGGGCTATTTCCTGTATTATTGGAGTCATATTTAGAAAGTTCTTGCCTCTGCCTATATCTTAAAGCATGCTGTCTATTTTTTGACCAGCAGTTTCAGTACTGCAGGTTTTAGATTAAGGTTTTTGATCCACTCTGAATTGATATTTATGCATGGGGTGAAAGATGCAGGTCTAATTTCATTATTCTGTAGATACATATTATTTTGCCAGCACCATTTGTTGAATGGGCTTTTGTTCCACTGAATGTTTTTACTTGGTTGTCAAAACTTAACAGGCCTAATCCAAACTAGGTAGATTTATATCAGGGTCTTTTATTCTGTTCCACTGATCTATACGACAGTCTTGGTTCCAGTACCATGCTGCCTTTGTCACTATGGCTCTGTAGTACAATTTGAGACCAGCCATTGTGATCTCTCAAGCTGTGTTTTATCCTTAGGATTGTTTTGATTATTTGTATACTTCCTTCTTTGTTTTCTTTTTTGAGGCAGATACTCAGTATAGCCTGGGCTGAATTAGAAATAACTATGTAACCCATGCTTGCCTTGAACTCATGGTGCTAATCCTATCTAAGCCTCTCCAGTATGTATGTATATATATATATATATATATATATATATATATGCATATATATATATACATATATATATATACATATATATATACATATATGTATATATACACATACATACAACCATACTGGGCATCCTGTGAAATTTTCTAAGCACATACCTCCATTACTACTGTTCCTCTTATGTTTTATACTTGGTTCTTAGAGATTTATAGTTTGTTTTCATGAGCAATTATGCTTTTGAAAGCATTACAACTTTTTTTCTAACACTAATACTTGTTTGAATTTTATATAGTTGCTTCAGATTAGAAATTTTAATATCTAATATACTGGCATATTTTTAGTGCTTATCTACTGAAATTAATATAGTTTATGATAATAATGATTTAAAATATATTTAAAAAGGTAATGTAGAACCAATAAAATATTGCTAATGAAGATTTACTTAGTTTTACTTGGATACTTTCTTGTCATTGTTATTACTAATCATTTTTTACATCATTTATACATTTTTTGTTTTTTGGTATTTTTTAATATTTGCACATTTTGTTTTAATGATAATTTATATCAAACTATCAAGTACAGGAATAGATAACATCAAGAAAATATGATAGTATAGGAAATTAAATATCTTAAAAGTATTCTAAAACTGTTTAAAAATGATACTTGGCCCCAAAATGTATTCTAAGAGATTCCATATCTGTGAATACTAAAATATTTTGATATATGTTGACATCCCTCAGACATTCTTAAAACATTTTTGCTTATTAAAATATGATTATTTAATTATCATCACAGTTTAATCCTGAGACAAAAAAATGTTCTTTTTGCTTAGCACTTAAATATGAACATTCATACATTCATACAGCAATTCTGAGGTAGCATTCCTCGTTCCTTGTGCTAGATAGAACACTGCAAGAAATATAACAAGGAAATAAAATATACTGGAAAATTCCCTTCCAGAGAAATATTACAAGGGAGGAAAATATACTGACTATGTAGGATATATCCTATGAAATTGTTATTTATGAACTTTACTGTATGAACAAATCATATGTTGGTCATATTCTCCTTGGGTTGTTCTTTTACATCCCCTGTAGTAGATAGTTTCTACAATGCTGGGACAAACATCCAAATGAACACAATATACTGGAGGAAGGGATTTATTTCCAGCTTGCAGATCCAGGGGAAGTTCCATCAGTGGTTGAAGAAGCTGTCTCCTATTGGTAAATTCATAAATCCAAACAGAGAGAGGAACCACCACAAGGAAGCAAACACCAAAATAATAATAATAATAATCATCATCATCAGTACAAAATCTGGCAACAAGGAGGACCCCCCAAACCCAGAGCTCACTAAGCACTAAATGAAATATTTATAACACTCTCTTCAAAGCTCACAGAACACTGAGGAAGAACAGGTAGAAAGAATGTAAGAGCCAGACTTGGGGAAGTAGTAGTTTTGGACATTATCTTGTCTGCATGAACTTACCTCATAACAGTTGTTGCTATTTCTATAAGACCTCAACAAAATTTATCTTATTGACATTTCTACATGGATGACAGAACTGAGTAGAAAAATAAGGTCATCAAAATAAGAGGGTTTTAGAAGAAGGAAAGAATATAGCAAAGGGGGATGGGTAAGCAGGAAGTAAAGAAAGTATTGGGAAGGGATTACAATGAATGCACATTGTCTTCATTTATAAAAAATAATGTTAAAAAGCTTATAAAATGTAATAGAATGAAAACCTACAATAGCATGAAATAAGTTTTCCATTGTAGTTTTCTTTTAGCAATGATGTAATTGCAATGTCCTCCTTATATTCACTTCCAAAGATCTCTTATATCCACTTATAAATGTTTTCAGAGCACCGAGCTATGATTAAAATATAAAGAGTATATAGCAAGTAGCACAATGATTTTGATGAAACAGGTATGCATTAATCACATTGTCAGTAGAAAAAAAAATCCATATACAAGTTAATAAGTCAGACGGTCACAGTACCTGTTCTAGAAAGCATTCTACAGTCTTAGCATTTAAAAAATAATAAATAGAACAATTTTTTCCATAAAAGCAGTTAATACATCACGGTTTGCTTCAGTACAGAACACGCAGGCCAGATTACATTTCTGACACTTCTCTCAAAAGTAGCTCTAAAAAATGCTGCATACTTAACAAAAGATAATCACTATAAAACATAGAGTATGAATGAGATTTATTTGGTAAAATTATTCCAAAAATTTTCTAACCATTCTTCATTATTTAATATACTTAATACCTATTATATGTTACAAAGATTGGTATAATACAGTCCTGTCCTCAAAAACTCCTGAACCCTTTGAGAAAAACTGACATATTAGTTTACAATTGTTACAAACAAAAACTAATGTGAATTGCATGATAAATCTTTTAAACAACTACTTTAAGACCATGGAGGAGTGTATAGAAAACTATGTGGGAGTATTCAGAAAGGTCACTCATCATGTCAACTTTGAGACAGCATTTAAAAGATTATAAAAACTGGTCCAATAAATTAAAGGACAAAATATCAAAATAAAGAGTATACAAAAGTTAAGCTATTGTTAAAATCATGATATATGCATGAATATGGATCCTGATCCATATTCAGAATCATTACCCATTGTACCACTGGCCCACACTTAATTAGCTTTCATTGTTGGGGGGCCGGAATGAATATTTTAAGGGGTGCCTATAGAATTATGTTGGGATGAGATTGCAAAATAATACAAATATGTTTATTATGGACACAAGTAAAAGATCTTCAAGAATAAGATGTTATGCAAACATTTTAGAATTCTGTAATTTCTGTGGTTATTATGGGAGGACTCAGGCAGGGATACTAACAAGAATTCTCTGGCACTAGTTCATTTAAAGAATGTTGAAGGATTTTGCAAAAGACTCTGGCTCCATGTTTATTGAACTACTTCCTTGTTTATTTCATGCTTTAGTTATTTGTCTATAGAATGGGCCTAGAAAGTTACAGAAGTATTGTTCTAAAACTTTGAAGGGTTAATAATTTTTCCTGAAAAGCAGGGAGAACTAAAGAGTTAATAACTATCCCTAAGGCTAGAAGGCCATAAAAAGAAAGTTCAGCCTGGCTCTCCTGATTGATGTATTCCTCTTAGCTCAGATGGCCTTGAGGGATCAGAAATCATCTGGGTATCTTCCCTTAGACAATGCTGGCCAAAGAAGCCTATTCTGGACAATGATACCAACAGCTACAAGTTACTTATATACTGCATCTGGTATAGTCTGTTTTTCTTAAGATTCTCCTTATAAACTTGCACCCTAGCCTGACTCAGTGCTTCAGCCTTCATCCCATGGGAAGGCTGCTGCCCCTTGCTGTTTCTGTCAATAAACTGTCTATCTGTAGAGATCAAGTATGGGGTTCTCTTTTGCTTTTCTGTTGCACTTTCCTTACATGTTGTTGCTGTGACTCAGATTGGAGGCCTCCACAGCTTTCAAGCAATGCCCTCCCTTTCTCTTTCTCTCTCCTCTCTAGCTCTCTGCCAATGTTTCACTTCTTCAGGAGCACAAACACTTGCTGTGCTCACTACTCTGAACTAAACAGCCACCTGTCACCTAAAAACTCCAGTCTTTCCAATTTAATACCTGGAGGCTTCTCCCTTTTTTTCTTATTTTCACCCTCTCCCACTGGACTTTGAACTCCAGACTATATGCCTCTCACCATGTGATCCACTGCATCCATATTTTCATCAAGTTACAAATTCAGGACAAGGTATTTGTTCTCCATCTGTGGTGGAGGTGCCCCACCCTGACCTTAGAAATTCCAGAAATTTCTCACTTTTTGATCCATGGACCACTGGAGACTCTGGGAGCATCCCATGTATTGTTCCACCAGACACCCTAAGCATTATGAATGCAGGGATGCTCCTTTCTAATCCTTGGCTTGTGTTTGCCCTCCCTAAGCCTGGGAGATGTCCCTGGTGGTGGGATTGGCCATTCTAGTCCTTGTCCTCCAAAATGGGCTCTAAATTATCTATTCCAAGAGACAGTACATTGTCATGTCTTATGGCTAATTTAAAGGAGCTCTAACTTCCTGAGCTTCCACCTGCCAAATTACGCTGACTCTATTCAAATTTGGCCACAACATTCCATAGATAATGGGCACCACTGGCCTAAATTTGGTACTTTTGATTTTAACATTCTTATTGATCTTGATAACTTCCTCAGAAAACATTGGTCCAAGGTTCCCTGCCTTCAGGGCTTCTTCGCCCTCCACTCCTGCCCTTCTCTTTTCACTTCTTGTTCTACTACCAAATTCTCCTCTGTCACCAAAACCCCTCTGAAATCCTGCCCCTTCTAAAAGTCTATCTCTTACACACAGTTCTGCCATCTGGCTATGACTTGCTGGTGTCTCTCCCTCTCACACAAAATTCAAGCCATCTCACTAAATCAAATACACACCCTGCCTTCTTAAAAAGAAAAAAAAAATCCTGTCTTTACTGGGTCTCTTTAACTTTGTCTACATATGGATACCTAATTTTTCTCTCCTTGTTAAAAGTTAAAATCACTATACAGCTTCTAGGGTTTTTCTTTTCTTTTCCCTTTCCCCCTTCTTTACATTACAATCCACCAAAGAAAAAATATCAACTTAAAATTCAAACCACTGGCTGTTGCCCTGTTAAGATTAACTCCTCACCAATTTAAAACATAACTAAAATTTTAAAAGGATGTCTCTCCATGTTTCATGTTGTCATGTCTAATGTTGGTCAGTCATGTCATGTAATGTGTTCCATGTTTCATATAGGCTGTCCTTATGTATGACTAAATTTATGGTTATTAATTGCTCCAATGCTTATGGTCATTAAATGTTCTGATGCTCATATATTTTAAGATGATGTTAAATTCTAAAAGCCAGGTTTACAATATATTTAAAATAATTAAACTGTATGCTTTTGATAACTTGGTTGGTCACGCTTACTAGAACAATAGACATTTGTATATGAAATTCTAATTTTGCTTCTACAGAAAGAGAAGTGTAGGTGTTTTTTTGGATCAGAAAAGACTTTATTAGGTAAAAGATTGTTTTAAGGTATGTTATTAAAAGGATATGAAAATGATATGAAAAGGTTATGGGACTTAAACTGAAGAAGGTTTGGGTTGCCTGTGATAAAATGGATTAACTTAAAAGTTTTTATTCTTTATATTTTTTTCTCACCTTAATTGTTCATATAGTTCATACTTTACTCTTTGTAATAAGTTGATAAATTTATTTATATTGTCATTTCTTAAATCAAAGTTAAGTTGAGCTATACCTATATTTCCTACTGTTAAACTCTGACTACTGAAAAAAACTTAAGTGTTTAACAAACTCATGATTCATTTAAATAAGCTTGTTTGTTTATTTAAACCTCATCTAAATGTAACATAAAACACAAAAATGTGAATTAATATAACTGGCCTTCTAAATATTCAACAAAAAGAAGGAAGTCTATGGGTACTGCTGAACCAGGGAAATGGAAGACAGACAATCAGAATCCAGACCGTCTCTTTATAATTAACAATAGGAACAAAAAAATGTAAAATCATAACTTTAAAAAAAAAACTTAAATGGTCATATTAAAAGTCTTATGGTAAGGACAATAAAAGTTCTTGTTGGTAGTTATGAGATGAACTGACTAAGGTAGATAAATTGTAGAGGAAACTCTAAATGTTAATAAATGGTTCATGAAAAAGATTGTTACAGAGCAGTTACATAGATTGTAAGGTAAAAGTACGTAGATGAAGATATGAGTAAAGTATGTAGATGAAGGTATGAGTAAGCTTAAACAGAAGGTTAAAGGCAAAGTTGATTAAGTCTTAAAGTACTTGATCAGATTACAGACTCCTTGAAATATATAAGGTGACTGTTAACCTAGGGCTTATATCAGACTAAGAAAAGATGGCCCTGCCTAATAGCAGGGTGCTATAGCATTAAGTTGGTAAACTTAAAAACTTTAACTCATTGATATTAATCTGGTCATGATAATGGTTGTGAAAGACTGGCTTTAAAGTTCTCAACCAAGTTTGCTATGTTCATCTATTTGTCAACGTTTTACTATTTAATAAGATTATTATGTCTTACAAAAACTAATGAACAACAACAACAACAAACAAAAACACACTGTAACCTTAAGATGGTTCCTGTCTTGTTCATGCTGTTTTAGAGGGTGATTATCACTGAGATTATTTTCTAAGTCTTATAAAAGGTGATTTAGTCATTGTGACTTTATCCTTAGAGAAACTGAAGAAACTCCTCCTGTCCTAGGAAAGCCCACAGTCTAAAAGCAATGTTAATATAGTTTGTCTAGGTTTGTTGTATTCTATGAGTCATAAATATTGCCTTATTTTGTTTGTTATGTTATGTTATGTTATGTTATGTTATGTTATGTTATGTTATACGATTAAAGGTAGTTCAGGAAAAAATCACTTTAGGTCTATCATAATGTCTCTAATGCATGTTCAAAACAGACTCATTTACCTCAACAATGATCAGGTTTAGCTTTATTCTTAAGCTGTGTATAATCTGTCTCAGTCAAGGTTTTACTTAATTAATTGTCTCATTTCTTGTATCTTAACTTAATTGCTTATAGATATATTGATAATTAAGACATGTTCCCTGCTCTAGAAGAATGATCTTGAATGCTGTTGTTCCACTTCCAGTTTGGGGGTAATTGGTACCCACACAGGTATCTAAACTAATCAAAGATGTTACCAAGTACAAATGCCAAAATTTTATGCTATCTAACTTGACATGTTCTGCCTGTACTTTTAACTATTACACTTTTAAAAAATAAGATTTTCCTACCTTCTAAAACTCTATTTCTCTTGCCTTAATTGTTAACTTAGTTCAAACAATTCTCTGTAATAAGGTAATAAATTTATTTATAATGTCATACCTCATATTACGATTAAAAAAATTAAAAGCCTCTTGTCCAAAGTTATGTCTTGTATTGTAATTGACTTTTATACTAATTATGTCCCATACTACATGTCTTTTGTACTGACACTATAGTTACTATACTGTTTAAGGCATAGTTGGTATTACAGCTTCTGGCCAGGACTATAATTATCTTGTTTCTTCTTAACTCCACAACACAGCTACAGATATATCTCTACTAATTAACCATTTTTTCAGGCTTTGAAAGAGATTCCCCTGGACACACTGATGTAAAAATAGACTGCTTCTCCACTCCATCTCTGATGTCAGCTCTGAAAGCCTTAGTCTCCCATATCAATATCAAGGATATTTTAACTATTTTTGTCTATTTATTTAAACTCTATCTAAATGTGGCATAAAAATCAAAACTAAGCCTTTATTTTGTTACATAGGACACCTGTTTACAACAATAGGTTTCTCAAGTGTTCTACTCTTATGTGTTTTCCTATTGGGTAAGACTTTTATTTATTTGCTATAAACTTATTCTAATAAATAAAACTGGACCTAATTATTTAAAATATGTATTATATAACCAATATAATTACATAAAACATAATTTTATTGTGTTTATAAAATAAAAAAACTGGTCATAAGAAGTTATCAACACTAATCAAAGTTTTAGTCTTTCATCCTAACATACTTTCATTAGTTCTTCTGTCTCCTAAAGATAAGACTTTTTGATCTTTGGCCCAAGTAAGTAAAGTCCATAAACCTTCTATATTAAAGACTTACACACACACACACACACACACACACACACACACACACACACTTTCAACCTAAACTTCAATTAGTTAACTTCTTAATCTTTATCATATTTAAATTTAAAATAATTTAAGATATTTCAAATATTGCTTCAATACTAATCTCTTATACTTCTTACATTACCTAAACCAAACCTTTACATTCCCACAAATTCCAATTAACTTACCATCCACATTAATAACTCCTTCATCCTTACCTATCACCTATACTATTATTATTATTAATTATTCAACCTTATATATTATGTTCATATCACCTGTAAATGTCAGGTCATATATAAAAAAACTCATACATGGATAATAACCAGACAATAATGGCTAATAGATTTGACATGATCTACATGTTTCTTTCCTAATAGCTCTGATAACTATCACTCTTTGGAAGAGCTGCCCCCTAGCCTGTTCACAAAATCAACATTGGATAATGGCCTACTATGTACACAAACTAAAAAATGAAGTTTGGAAAATGAAAAACTAAAAGCTAAAACTTCCAAAATCCACATCTATGTGAGTAACACTTCAATGGTGGACTACAGTGATTGTGGAGAAATAAATGTTACCAATCCAGAGCCAGTAATATTTTGGGCTATATTAGCCTTTTAATTGTCAATAATACTATTTCTCTACATGACCTAAAATCTCTCTGTCACAAACTAAGATATCTATTACTATAAGTTAAGAAATCTCACAGCTTTACTCCCTTCAAGTTAAACCTATCCTGTCTCTGACATGTAATTTATTCCCCTGATTATGATAATGTCTTTTGGTCCTTATATATACTCAGATGCCTCACTAAATTCCTCCAAGACAGAATCCTCACCTTCACTTCACAGTGAGTCACTGAATTCTTCATGGCCACTAAATATCAGCCCCTAAACATCAAACTTCCACAAGACTGTTTGGGACACCCTGAGAGATCTACTTCCCCCCAGCAGGAAGTAACCAAAATAATCTGACATCACCCCCACTCTTGCCTGCACAGCCTATGACTAAGTGCCCCACTCATTCCCAGTTCTCCCTAATATATGTATATATTTGGTTTTTTGAGGTAGGGTCTCACTCTAGCCCAGGCTGATCTGGAATTCACTATGGAGTCTCAGGGTGGCCTTGAACTAGCAGTGATCCTCCTTCCTCTGCCTCCCAGTGCTGAGATTAAAGGTGTGTGCCACCATGCCTGGCACTTGCTAATATTTTTGTTAATCCTTCCAGAGTCCACACTGAAGGGTTAATAGCTTTCCCTGAAAACCAGAGGGAACCAAAAAGTTAATAAGTATCCCTAAAGCTAGAAGACCATAAAAAAAAAACAGGGGAGTTCAGCCAGACTCCCCTGATTGATGTACTACCCTTAGATCAGATGGCCTTGAAGGACCAGAAATCATCTGTGTATCTTCCCTTAGACAGTACTGGCTGAGGAAGCCTATTCTGACCAAGGACACCAACAGCTACAAGTTCCTTATCTAGTGTACCTGGAATAGTCTGTTTTTCTTAGGATCATCTTATAAACTTACACCCTAGCCTGGCTTAGTGCTTCAGCCTTCATCCCATGGGATGGCTGCTACCCTGTGCTGTTTCTGTCAATAATCAGACTGTCTGTAGAGATGAAGTCCAAGGTTCTCTTCTGCTTTTCTCTTACACTTTCCTTACAAACTTAAGGATATAAAAGATACAAATATTTTAATTAAGAACTGTCAGATCAATCAGAGTAAAGTTCCTTTTGAAAATGGCAAATAAATGGAAGAGGGAGAAGGGAAAATAATTATACAAATAGCAATGAAGAAAACATAGATCACCTACAAAGGATCAATTATACAGAGTTATTGTCTTCACTCTCTCTTGGAGAATTTGCTTCTCTTTTTCAGATGAACACATATCCTGAGGAGATAATCAGCCCTTCCCACCTCACCATGGCCCCAGCTGAAACCAAGAGTAATTGGAGAAATGAGCAGGAGTTCTGCTTTCTTATTGAACCTGGTACCTGCACAAGGGTGAATTAGATAGACACAGAGAACACTCAACTCCTACCAAACCAGATATCCAGAGACAGAGAGGCTCCCAAGGCCTCATCACTGAAGTAGACCTAAAATGAACCTAACATGGTTCAGTGAAATTTGAGGAACAGGGGGTGGAAAGATTGCTAGAGCCACATATTGGGACATTATGCACAGAGACATTGTCTCTTAACCATAACTGATGGCTAACATCACATCACACAACCCACATTCCCCAATGAGGAGGGTCCCTGCAGAGGGGGAGAGGGGAGAGGACAGGAGGGAGGCTAATGATGGTAACAACATGGCTGTATACACACTGTGTACATAACTAATAATAAAAGAAGGACTAATAGATGGATGGCCAAAAAAATTATCACCCAACAACTTTGAGCAAATATTTCCTCAAATAAACATTACTTAATCATCAAAATCTCTCAAGAGCAAGAAGAAACAAAATTTTTACATGAATAAATATTATAAGTGTTTATTACCAAGAAATTTAAATGCAGATGTTTCTAAAGATTGCTTTTGAGAAAGAAAGAAAATGATTCCAGAAATAGCCTGAGATGATGACATGTATGATAAAAATTTTAATTGAGTGATTTAATCCTCATAAAATACCTGCAATACTATTATCATTAGTATGATTTTGTAATTACTCCAATTAGCAAGATCAAAATGTTAGGAAAAAATCTTGATTGAAAACTAAAGTAAGTCAGGAAGAGCAAGATTGGAATAAAGTCACACAGTGGTTCTTGCTATTCAAGATGAGTTAAGATTCTCATCACACAACATGTGACATCTGTATGATGTATATAAACTTCCAAAGTACAGAACAATGCAGATGTAGTGCCATCCCTCAAGGCAAAGTACCCCACCCACCGCCTCATAGTAACTTAATCATAGTGCACTCTACTGTCAGCACAATATCGGAAGATGATTTTGTTGCTGTGGGTGATCATTCTTTGTCCTTCCTGCCTTGACCACCTTACTATCACATTACATAAGATTTTGGTAAAAGAAGCTCAATATGAGCAATTATGGACCCTCTTGTCTGCAAATAAACTATATCACTCACTGGCTTAATGTCATATAGTCCTCTAAAGGGCAGATGACATATATGAGAACCTGAGGATGACACTGCATTGATTGGAGAGGGGTTGGTGCTAAATATTTGCACTAGCTGGAAAAAAAAATCACCTACCACTGTATGGCATTGTGTTCTCTTTCAGAATAAAACATTAGCATGGGAATCAAGGTCATTGAAGTCAGAGTAGATCTTCTCATGCTTGCTCCTAGTGCTTTTCTTACTTCCAAATTTATCATGGACACTAGGACGGCTTTGGTTACAGGATAGGCATAGGCTTTATTTAGTAAACATACTAAGGGTTCTAGTAAGCCTGAAGCATATGGAAATGGCCTAGGTGGCTATCAGTGCATGAATTGATGAAGAAAATTGCATGTGTATCAGTATATCAGTGTTAATTGACCATAATGTAGAATAGAAGTATCTCATTTGCAGGAAAATGAAAATCCTCATGTTAAGCCAAATAAGCAAGACACAAAGGCAAGCATCTCACATTTTCTCTCATAAGAAATTTAGATCAGAGAGAGAACATGAAAGTAAAAAGAGATATATAAGAGGAAAGGTGGCTGAAGAAGGGTAATAAGGGATGGAATATGACCAAGGAACATTATATGCTTGTATAGGAATTGCATTTCAAGAAAAGAAATGGCTTCATGGCTGCCTTGTTTTCAATCTAATATTTTAGACAACTCTGTAGACCAAACAAATCATTAAACTTATTTGTTTCATACAATAAATGGTGTGTTTGCATAGAATTCATTATTTCTACTCTCCAAAATCCTATTTATAATTGAATACCCACTAAAACAAAATTTTTACTATGAATAATTTAAATTTTATCTTTTTCTTGATCTCCCCAATTTATTTCTTTATTACATTAATTAATAATAAAAGATTAATCAATACATTAATGTTAAGTCTCTCTAATGCCTACAACCTAAAAGGAATTACAGAACAAAATCTCATTTGATTTTTATTATATTTATCTCTAGTTGGAAACTAGAATCTGAATTCACTGAGCTCAGAGGTTTCTTTCATAATATTGTAATCCATTGAGTTTTGGTAAACTTCATAAACATGGGCAAGCCTCATGACTGGGATTAACTTCTCTTTATTTTTGAGTTTCGAACACCAAAATGAAAACATGAACAATTCTCTATAAATGTGTGTGAAGTGGAACTTAACAGAAGGTATTAAGAAAAAAAGACAAGCAACTCCACATTGGTTGGTACAGACACTTTACAATGACTTTACAAAACTTAGATCACAAAAGTAATTGAGTTGAATAGACATGTAAAATTACATTCAAAGGCCATGCCTGTATATTAGATATAAGTTGCACAACTTCAGCATCACAAACTGGTTTTCTCTAAAATTCATATGTTTGGGCCCCATGTTCACTTTTCTTATTTTTAACTTTATAAGCAAGTAGACAAATAAAATTTGAGAATAATAGAATTAGAAATAGTATATAAATTTTGCTAAGGATTGCTTTTAAAGCTGTCTAAGTCAAAGCTACAAGAACTTAATGTCACCTCTTTTAAGCACTAATTTACAAGTAATAGTGACAGAAATAATAATATCACTGTGGTGGTTTGATTCAGCTGACCTCCCCCCGCCATAAACTTGGGTGTTCTGAATGCTAGGATCCCAGATGATGGACATTTGGGAATTAATGCCTCCTGTAGGCAGTGTATTGTTGGGAGTGGGCTTATTGATATTACAGCCAGTGGTTGGCACATTCTCCTCTTCCTGATGTCCACCTTATGTTGGTCAGGAGGTGATGTCCACCCTTTGCTCATGCCCTCATTTTTCCTGCCATTACGGAGTCTGTAAGTCAAAATAAATCTTTTTTTTTTTCCCCAAAAGTTGCTCTTGTTTGGGTGATTTCTGCCAGCAATGTGAATATGACAGCAACAGTAATATTGGTACCAGAGGAGTGCGGTTGCTACTAGACAACTGACTGTGTGGCATTGGCCTTTTCGAGATGATTGTCAAGAGGAATGTGGAGGGATTTGAAACCTTGGCTTAGGAGACACCATGCAATGCTGAAAGTACAGCTTGATGACCTATTCTGGTCAGAGGTGAAAGACCTGAATTCAGTAAGAACTGTGGACTGTGAGGTTTGGCTTGTGAGGGCGAGAAAAAGCTTTTCCAGGCCATTAATATTTAGGGTAATGACTGTGAGATTTGATTTGATCCCTGCCATATTGTGATGGTAAATGTGGGTTGGAGTTTTCATGGACATTGAAGTTTTTTGTGCCTACTCTGAGTTTGGTTGTTGTGATCTGCTTCTTGTAGGCAATTGTGTTTGATTATTTTTTTCTTCTCTGTGGAGAATTTCCTGAAATACTCTCTGTAGGTTTGGTTTTGTGTTCATATAATTGTAAAGCTGAGTTTTGTCATGGAAAGTTTTTCGTTCACCATCTATTATGAGGGATACTTTTGCTGGGTAGAGTAGTTTGGGTTGGAAGCCATAGGTTCTTAGACTTTGCAGTGTTTCATTCCAGGCTCTTCTAGCTTTCAGGGTTTCCATTGAGAAGTCTGAAGTAATTCTGATGGGGTTACCTCTGAAGGTGGTGTGCTGTTTTTTCCCTAGCTGCTTTTAGGATTTTCTCTTTGGTGTCAATGTTTAGAGTCTTAATAATAATATGTCTTGGAGAGTTTCTCCTTTGGTCCAGTCTGTTTGGAGTTCTATTGGCTTCTTGTATCTTGATGGGCCTTTCTTTTAAGAGGTTGGGGAAGTTTTCTTCAATTATTTTGTTAAATAAGTTCTCCATGCCTTTGGTCTGGATTTCTTCTCCTTCTGGTATTCCAATGATCCTGATATTGGGGCGTTTAACTGTATCCCACAATTCCCTCATGTTCTGTTCACAGGAGCTTTTAATCTTACTGAAATTTTTGAACTCTCTAACTGTTTCTTCCATCTTGTCTTCCAGATCAGAGTTTCTATCCTCCACTTGGCTGACTCTATTCCTGAGAGCTTCTAGTGAGTTTTGGGCTTGTTCAATTAAGTTTGCATTTTCTATTATTTTTCTATGTATAATTTCCATCCCTCTGTCAAGCTCCCTTTTCACATCATTTTCTGATTTTCTTGATGATTCTTGGAGTTCATCCTTGCATTTCTTTATGTCTTCATTTAGCATGGCCAGCTGATTTTTAAGGTCTTCTTTTTTTTCACTCTCCCTCAAATCTCTTAACTCTCTTTGAAATCCTTCCATTTTCTTATCTAATCCTTCCAATTTCTTATCTATTAATTCTAGTTTAGTGATGGCAGCATCCACACGATTGTCGGCCCTTTGTTGCTTTCCTGCAAGTTCTACCAATAGGTTGGTTAGAGTTGCATTGCTCATAGCTTCAATGTGGTGTTCTGGTCCTATTTGTTCTGCTATGTTTTGGTTAGAAGTATTCATTGTGGGACTGGGTGATCTAATTGGATTTTCTTGCATTTGATTATTCATGTTATTTCTTTTGCACTGTGTTCTGCCCATGACAGTGTATGGGCAGATAAAAATAACTTATTGTGATGCCCACACAAGTGCAGTGGTGGCACACAGCCATGGTGGGGAACCAACTGCTCTCATTTTGGCTAACTGATCCCCTCACTGGTATGGGACCCATAGCTGGAGCTGGGAAACAAGTCAGAACCATATCCAAACATAAGCCCACTCTCCAGTATCAAGCTACTATCAATTATGGGCTACAAGAGGGCCTACACCTATTAAATTCTCTATAAAAAAAGTAAGGGTTATCTCATTTGTCCTGGTGCTAACTTACTCTCCATTGGAGAATCTGCTTCTCTTTTTCAGATAGATGTAGACCCTAAGGAGAGAGCCACCCCATCCTACCTCAAAAGGGCCCCGGCTGAAACTAAGAAAACTTGGAGAAACAAGCAAGGGGGCTGTTTTCCTGATGAACCGGACACCAGCACAAGGGGGAAGGAGATCAGCATAGAGAAAAATCAACTCCTACGAAATCAGAGAGCCAGAGCCTCAGAGGCCCTCAACACCTCATCACTGAAGCAGACCAAAAATGAACCCAACATGGCTCAGGGAAATTTTGCGGAAGAGGGGGTGGAAAGAATGTCAGAGTTACATGTTGGGTCATGATATGCAGAGACATTTAGCTTACCCATAACTGTGGGCTAACTCCACAATGCATGACCCATATACCTCAACAAGGAGGGGCCAAGGGGAGGGGGTAGGTCACGGATGAGCCTAATAAAGGTACCAAACTGACTGTATTTGCTGAATACAGAACTGACTAATAAAAAAAAAAAAAAAAAAAAAAAAAAAAAAAAGCTTTTCCAGGACTGGGCTAGAAGCAGCTTGTGTGAGAGGCTTGCTGTTATGCCTGTGTCCTGAGAATTTGTGCAGGTTTGCTTTGCATAGAAAGGGACTACTGTGAGCAGAGGGATACAGCTCAGAATGAAACCTTTGGGCAAAACTGCTGCCCATTCTGCTGCAATTGAGAGATTGCAACCATTGAGATTGGGCCAGCTGACCTACAATGGGGCAACAGGAAGAATGTAGACTCTTTTGAAGGGGACTGAGTGCTTAAGGAGTGTTCTATTCATAAAAGAAGGCTTTATTAACCCCCCTGGATAAACAAGTTGGCACTCTAGATGGTATTATGGAGTATAAGAAATGCAGGAAAGAGAGAGTCATTGAGTTTGCAATGTGTTCTCCTGTTTTGGAAATGGCTATGGGCAGTGAGAAGCAGGTTGGCTAGATGCCTGCATGGAGACCCAGTGGAGCCCTGAGTATGGTTTGCAGTAGAGACCCAGTGTAGATGCCAAGACCACTAGATGGCTGCTAAAGACAGCTGCTGACCCCATATAAAGTTTTCCAGGACTGTGAGTAGCCTAGCTGGAGAGGCAGAATTGGGACTCCAGACACTTGTTGCTGGGTAGCATTATTGGACTTGGAGATTTTTCATTGACTACAGTTGTTGGACTAGAAGCTACAGAGTTTGATGTTTGCCCTGGTTGTTTTAAATCTTGTATTGGCTGAATATTTCTTTGCTATGCCCAATGCCATTTTTTGCACTGTGTGTGTTTACTCTCTGCCACTATGGGCTTTGGGGGGATTTTTGGTATTATGGCTCAGTCAAAAGACCTTGGGTTATGAGGATGTTTGAACACTATTAGGATTGATAAAAACTATGGGGATCTTTAAAGTTGGACTGAATGCATTGCATTTTACATCATGAATTGTCATCAGTTTATGGGGGCCAGGAGAGGAATGTGGTGGTTTGATTCAGGTGTCCCCATAACTTAGGTGTTCTGATTTTTAGGTTCCCAGCTGAAGGAGATTTGGGAATTAATGCCTCCTGGTGGCAATGTATTGTTGGGGGTGGGCATATGGGTGTTGTAGCCAGTTTCCTTGTGGCAGTGTTTGACACACACTCTTGTTGCTATTGTCCACCTTATGTTGGCCAGGGGGTGATATCCACCCTTTGCTCATGCCATCATTTCCCCTGCCATCATGGAGCTTCCCCTTGAGTCTGCAGGCCAAAATAAACCCTTGTTTTTCCCCAAAAGCTTCCCTTAGTTGGGCGATTTCTGCCAGCAATGCAAGCATGACTGCAACAATCACCAAATAATAGACAGTAAAAATCGAGGAGAGAAAAGCTATGGGAAAATGTGTGGCTATTTTAAAAATTGGTGTTTTTTTAAAAAAAAATGTCTTTTGTAAGAAAGAGCTAGCTATTGTGACAGAACAGCATTCTAGGCAAAGGGGGAGGGGTGGAAATGAAGTGCAGAGAACTAAGGGAGAAATTGTTTGACCTATTTGAATTACACAAAATATACACACAAAATTCCTGGAATTTTTCAGAAGAGTTTTGTTGAAGTCCCTCAGGCAGGCAGCGGTTGACCAGGCTAGATTCTGGGCTGAGGGAAAGAGGTTGGATGTTACTTGATGTGAATTGCAAAGCAAAGCTACTGAGCTGAGAAGACTGAAAAACTTTCATCTAAACCAGGGTATTGTTTGTTGAGGGAGGAAAGGGTACTAATAATAGATATCCCCCCCCCAACAATAGGAGAAATGAGAACTCTTCAGAACAAACTAGGACATGCATATCCTCTGCTGAAGATTGTAGGCAGGAGAGAGACACGGTGATTTACGTTAGGAAGTAATACAAGGGAGCTCTGTTGAGATAAGACTTCAAGAGGGCAATGCTTCAGGCAGAAAAACAAATTTAAAAGTTACTCCTGTGTTTCAATGATAAATAATTTTGATGTACTCGTTCTTCCTCAGCCACTGTTGTGAGATGTGTTCTGGCACAGGGATTGAGCAAGGAAGAAATGTACACCTGTTTATGTGATGTAATGGACATGACATGGAATGAAGTACTGTCAGAGAATATAAGTCATTAATGACATTGAGTAAACTGAGCAGGTAAGAAAAAGTTTCAAAAAATTGTTATATAAAATTCTTTCTGAGAGTAATACTATATTTCCAAGTACCAAAAGCCAAATCTAAGCCCAATGTTATACACATAGGCAATTAAATAAAGAAAACAATGCTGGGCATGGTGGCACATGCCTTTAATCCCAGAACTGAGGAGGCAGAGGTAGGAGAAATGTTGTGAGTTCAAGGCCACCCTGAGACTACATAGTGAATTCCAGGTTAGCCTGGGCTAGAGTGAGACCCTACCTTGAAAAACTAAAGGAAAAAAAAAAGAAAGAAAGATAAAGAAAACATATTGTTTAATAGAATTTATCCAAATACAACTGCCAGAATAGAATCTGGCAGTATATTTAAAAAATCTAAAAGTTTACCTTTGATTAGAAATGAAACCTAATACAACCTGGATGTGATGGCTCACCCCTGCTATGTCAGCATTTGGGAGCAATTGTCATAAGGGGTTCCAATGAAAACCTGGATTCCAAATGAGTTTCAGGCCATAGAATTAGACCCCTATCTCAAAAACTCTAAGTAAATAAATACAGTGTAAGATTACATGTAAAAATATATATAAGCTGGACGTGGTGGTGCACACCTTTACTCTCAGCACTCGGGAGACAGAGGTAGGAGGATTGCTGCGAGTTCGAGGCCACCCTGAGAATACAGAGTGATTTCCAGGTCAGTCTGGGCTAGAGTGAGACCCTTCCTCAAAAAAACAAAAACAAAAACAAAACTATATATATATTTTAGGAAAATTCTTCCATCTCAATCTTCAAGAATCTTTCCATGACATCAATTCCAAGAAATATATAGAAAAATGAAAAACATAAAGATTTATTTTAACTTATTAAAATGTGTTAATTTCAGTTTGACTTTATGCATATCTACTGTCTGTAGTTTCTTATTCTACTATATGGAAGCTGATACATACTTGGAAAGTTTATGTTCTTTTTCTTTGTTTGTTTGTTTTGTTTCTTGAGGCAGGGTCCCACTTCAACTCAGGCTGACCTGGAATTCACTCTGTAGTATCAGCATGGCCTCAAACTTTCGGCAGTCCTTCTACCTCTGCCTCCCAAGTGCTGAGATTAAAGGCATGCACCACCACACCCGGCTATGTTCTTATTTTTAAAAGCAATGATACTGGCAATGTAAGAATCAACAACATTTATGTTCTCATCAGTAGGAATTATGGGAATGTGCCAATAGTATGTTTGAGAAAGCATCTAATGGCTGATGCCTATGATTAATATTAAAATATTGTTAGGCTACTAGTAAAAAATATTATGTTACGTGTCTGTATCTTAACTGCAAACATCAGATTTGTAGTTAAGTATAACCAAATTTTTGTTAAAAAGCAAACAAACTAGATAGAAGGGCTTTTATCTTTGGATTTTTATATAGGAACAAAATGTAGTAGGGAATGATTTCTTCCACAGTGAGAACTAAGTACATACTTTGCTTCATATGGTGATACATAATAAAACTAACATGAAAGCAGCATAAAATTAATCTCCACTTCTTTCAAACCACAAAATGTAATAATTAACCATTGCTCATCCCATAAGTTCAAGTACAGTCACCAAGTATTATTTTAGTCTTTCTAAGCTTAGTAGTTGGCCACTTTGTGGTCTCTTAGTAGTTATGTTGCTTTATGGACAAGTGTTACCTGTCTTCCTCCTGTACATGCAGTCCCCATGTGTGGTTCAGCAATATGGCACCGCATAAAGACTGAAGTGAATGGGTTTGTATTAGCCAGAGGGAATATCAAGGCCATTTCATAGGGCATCTATCAAGAAGTAATTTCATGTTATGCATAGTTGTGCTTAAATTGGCATCAAAGTCTCTAGGTTAATTGTTTTAGTGTATTTCCTGGAAATTCTCAGTATCTGGGACCGGAATGATATGGTAGAGTTAATGGTGGACATGGATACAGACAGCTCTAATGACAATATTAATCTACTGTTTATTAAACATGAACCAGTTGATTGCTAAATCAGACATTTAACTTTCTAGTCTATAAAATAGAAGTAAAATACATAATTTGGGGGGTTACTAAGAAGACAGAAAAAATTCACTGGAATTGACTTTCGCAGTGCTAAGCACTGATTTGGAAATGGATAAACTTTGTTGAATTTCTATTGATTCAATGTATTTATTTGACACTAATGAGAAACTATATCAATTTTTTTACGTTTTTATTATTATTACCAACATGTTTCGTATGGATACATCATATGTTGGTATCCTCTTTGCCCTTGTACCTGCCCCCATTTCATTGGCGATGCTGCTAAGTGGGTTTTCAGGTATTTCCCATGGAGTTTTAGTTTATGCATTGTGGGAGCAGCAGTCAGTTATTTTTGGAGGGAGGGAATGCCTCTGGGCATGATATCTCAACCTGTGGCTTTTACAATATTCCTGAGCCCTCTTCCACCAAATTCCCTGAGCAGTGGTGGGTGAGTTTTAAGTCTACTTCAGTAGACTTAGTAGGAGCCTCTGGATCTCTACTTTGGTAGGTATTGAGTATCCTCTGTCTCCTACACCCTGGCACTAATTATCAGGAACAACATGGAAGCAGCACTCATGTTCCTCTCCCCAATTCCTCTGTGGTTTCAGTTGTGGCTTGGCTGAAGTGTCAGGGGTAGTTTATCTCCTCTGGTCTTACTACCCTCTGAAAAAGAAGAACAGATTCTCCAATGGAGAGGGAAGTTAGCATACTTTAAAAAGGGACAAGCATTATTAATTTAGGGAGAATTATATGTGTTAGATTTTTTTAAATGATTGCCATCCTTTCTGGAGTAAGGTGAAATCTCATAGTTGTTTTAATTTGTGTTTTTCTAATTTTTAGGGATATTGAACATTTTCATAATTATGTGTTAACCATGTGTAATTCTTCCTCTGAGAACTCTGTATACATTTCTCTACCCCATTTTTGGAGAGGGTTGTTTAATTTTTATTGCCTAGTTTTTTGAGTTCTTTGTAGAGTCTAGATATTAGGCTTCTGTCAGTGGCATAGCTGGCGAAGATGTTCTCCCATTCAGTGAGAAATCTATTGGCTCTGCTTATGGAGGCATGCATTATGGCCCAATATATGTTGTATTTTGGAAAAGGTTCCATGGGCTGCTGAGAAGAGTGTGTACTCTATATGGTTGGAGTGGACAGTTAATGTGGATGTCTATTAGGTCTAGTTAAGTTCTGGTGTTTTTTAGATCTATTATTTCCCTGTTGATTTTCTGCTTGATGACCTGTCTACTTATGATAGTGGAGTACTGCAGTCTCTGACTATGATGATTTTGGTGTTTATTTCTGTTTGTTGTCAAGTAGGTTTTGTTTTATAATCTCTGATACACCTCAGTTTGGCACATAAAGATTTATGATTGTGATGTTCTCATGTTGGATCATTGCCTTGATGAGTAAGAAGTCACCTTCTTTGTCCTTTTTGATTACTTTTGGTTTAAAGTCTATTTTATCAGATTTTTATATAGCAACACCTACTTCTTTCTTATTTCTATTTCCTTGGAATATCATTTTCTATCCTTGAGGATGTCTTTAGTGATGAGGTGGGTTTCTTGAAAATAGCAGATAGCAGGGTCTAGGTTTTTTTTTTTTAACCTTGTTAACTTGTATCTTTTGATGGGTGAGTTAAGACCATTAATATTTAAGGTTATAACTATGGGGTTCAATTTAATCCCAGCCATGATGAGGTGCTTTATGGGGTGTGGTGCTTTCTTGTGTTTTGCACTTTTTTGAGCCTGGTCTAGTTTTGGTTATTTTGAGCTTCTTCTTGGATAATAAGATTGGTTGTTTGACTGTTCTGTGTGGAATATTCCCTCAAGTAGTCTCTGATGGTTTGACTTTGGGTTCATATAATCCTTTCACCATCTATTATGAGGGGTACTTTTGCTGGGTAGAGTAGCTTGGGTTGGAAGCATAGTATTTGTGTGTGTGTGTGTGTGTGTGTGTGTGTGTGTGTGTGTGTGTGTGTGTTGAGGTAGTACTTCAGTCTAACTCGGGCTCTCCTGGAATTCACTATGTAGTCTCAGGGTGGCCTCAAACTCAGAGCGATCCTCCTACCTCTGCTTCCCAAGTGCTGGGATTAAAGGCATGTGCCAGCATGCCTGGCAATGGAAGCCATGGTTTTTTAGACTTTGAAGTGTTCCATTCCAGGGACTTCTGGCTTTCAGGATTTCCATTGAGAAATCTGAAGTAATTCTGATGGGATTACCTTTGTATTTAGTGAGTGGTTTCTCTCTTGCTGCTTTTAGCACTCTCTCTTTGCTTTCATTGTTAAGAGTTTTAACTATGATGTTCCTATAAGACTTTATTCTTTTGCCCTGTCTGTTTGCTATTCTGTGGGCTTCTGGTATCTGGATGGGCCTCTCTTTTGAGAGATTGGGAAAATTTTCTTCAATAATTTTGTTGAACATATTCTGTATGCCTCTAGCCTATATTTCCTCTCCTTCTGGTATACCCATGATCCAGATGTTTGGTCATTTTATGGTATCCCATAGATACCTTGTATTCTGATCACATGATTTTTTTGAACGTAGCAAATTTTTGGTCTCCCAATCAATTTCTTCTGTCTTGTCTTCCAGGTCAGAGATTCTGTCTTCTACATTAGTGAAGGGTTCTAGGAAGGTTTTTGTAAGCTCTATTTCATTTTTGTTTAAAGTTTTATCATTTTACAACATGTCCATCTCTTTTTTGAGGTATGATTTAAATTCGAGTTCTGATTTTCTTGATGCTTCTTCGAATTAATTCTTGCATTTGACCAAGTCTCCATTAAGCTTAATCAATTGGTCTTCAGTCAGTACTGGTCTTCAATCCATGCTGGAAGGTAGCAACCAGCTCTGGAAGCCAAGTGGAAGGAAGTTTCTTTAAATAAAGTCCCCCTCTGAGAGGTGCTACCAGCTCTGGGGCAAGGGCCCACTCTGGGGAAAAGACTTCCTACTTCAATTAATCCATCCTGGAAAGAGCCTTGGAGACCCCACCCAAAAGGTATGTCTGTGGATTACTAAACAGATCAAGTTGCCAACACCTTAACCATCACAGGGACCCAGTGGCTATTCAATCAGGAAGGCAGAGCAAGGAGCCTGTTTCCACATAAGCTGGCTGGATCTAGATATCCCCAAGCCAGCCACAGGGGAACCTACCAGAAACTAGGAACTGGGTGGTGTTGGGGGGCAGGGAGATCTGACCTATTTACTCCATGCACACACCCTCTGGAGAAAGGGATCTGGGAATTCTATATTGAATTTTCTGTATGATTTTATTTTTCTTTGTACTTTCATCTCAGAATAGCTGCTTAATAACTTAATTTGAAATTTCTTTTGATTGAAAAAATCTTTAAATATTAATAGTCTAGAAAAAACCTTCTGAATAACAGAGGAATTTGATTTCTATTAAGAAAATATAAACAGGAGTTCCCTGCACAGCGTGAGGGTGGGTGTGGCAGTCTGGAGTGAGTAGTCTGGACCCATCCCCCCCCCCCCTCCCATAGCCTGGGTCTGAGTTCCCTGTGCAGTTAGTGTGAGGAAGCAGGACTGAGTTCTCCCCCCTCCCACAGCCCAGGTCTAAGTTCCCTGCCTCGTCTGTGTGTGGGTTCCTCCAACCTCCCCAGTCTAGCTTGCCTGCACTGGTCCATGTCCTGGAGGGTTCAGCATGAAGCAGCCCAGGTCCCTGTTGCTTTACTTCTCCTAGTCCCCTGGTCCTGGTAGGTCCCATTGTGCTTGTTTGGGGAGGCCTTTTGCTGTGGTATCTTGACTGGACACTAAGTATCAACATACCTGTTCACCTAAGTCAGAGGGTGAATGGGCCAAAAGGCACAAACTTGCTTCCTCTGCAATAAAATAATGAGTCTTCCTAAAATGGGTAGAAAATAATGCATAAAAAGCTAATGAAAGTAAGAAAACTGAGATCTCTCCTCCAAGGAAGCCTAGTTCCACTATGGAACCCTCCAATGAAATCATAGAGAAATCAACAGAAATTCTTTCCCAAAATGAAAATGTAACAACCAATGAGACCCTGATTTAAAAATAAAAATGGATGATCTTGAAGCAAACTATCAAAGAACCAAAAATTGTATCAATGAAGTTGAACAGAATCATCTCTTAGAGCATTCAGCTTTTGACAGTAGGCTTAACTTGATGGAAGAAAATGTTAGAATGCACCAAAGAGATATGAATAAATTGAAGGTAAGTCAAGAAATGGAAGACCTCAACCACCTGTTCTTTAAGCTTAATGAAGACTTGATCAAATGCAAGAATGAACTACAAGCAGCATCAAGAAAATCAGAATTTGAATTGAAATCATACCTCAAAAAATAGATGGAAACCAAACTTCCAGTCAAAGTGGCATCTGCTGAACTGTGCCACACATACCTGGGAAGGAAAGGCAAAGCATTAAGAGTTCACTGGGTCTTTTGGGGAGAGAAATCTCTAATAGATTGCCAGTGGGAGGGCTCAGGGGGGTGGGAAACAGTGAATCGGCTGATTCCCTTACTCTCTGGTAGGCCAGCAGCCCCCCAGTCTCCCCAAGCAGCCGCCCCAGCCATAATACCAGCCTCAGAATACTCCTGCACTTACTGCAGGAAAGGGGACCCAGGCCAGCATAGTTCCACTTGTCTCACTGCACAGGTGCCCTCCAACACACGACCTTGGGGTGGCTCCACCTGCCGGCCAGACTAGCTCAGGCCCAATCCATCTGTCTGCCACGTGTGCGCATGTGAGCTAAGGCTTATGCTGCCCATCTGCCCATGCCAGCTAAGCACACTCTGCCCATCTCCCCACTTGTCACTCCAGCCATCCATGCAGGCATGAGTTCAGGCCCATTCTACTTGTCCACTCACAAGCTCAGTCCCACTCTGCTCATCCGCTCATGGCAGCTCAGGCCCAGTCCGCCATCTATCCACCATGCAAGCGAGCTCAAGCCGCACTGGTCACCCTCCAATGCTCAAGCTTAGGTGAGATCCATCCATCTGCCCGCCGTGTGAATATGAACTTAGGCTGGCTCCACCCATTTGCCCAAGTGAGCTCAGGCCCAATCCCCCCATTTGCCCACCATTGGAGCTCAGGCCACTCCGGATTCCTGTCCAGGAGCAAGCTCAGGCCCGTTCCACCTGCCCATGAGTGAGCTCAGGCCTGCTCTGCCAGTCTGCCATGTAAGATCAGGCCAGCTCTGCACATCCACCCATGCAAGCTCAGGCCTGATCCCCTCTTCTGTGTGCCTCACACTTGCACGTGAGCTCAGGCTGATCCTCCCACCCACGCAGACCAGGACCACTCTGCCTACCCACTTTCCCAAGTGCAAGCTCAAAGAGGCACCACTTCCCCCACCCATGAATACCACAGTCCTACTCTCCCTGTCCATACACTGTGATGGGAAGACCACTGCACAAAAGAAATAACACAAAATATCAAAAGCAAGTAAATCCAATAAGATCACCCAGTCCTACAATTGATGTTTCTAGTCAAAACATACAAAAGACATTAGGATCAGAACACCAAAATGAAGCTATGAGCAATGCAACCCTCCCCAACCTTATGGTAGAACTTGCAGAAAAGCAACAAAGGACCAATAATCATGGGGATGCTGCCATCACTAGACTAGAATAGATAAGAAAATGGAAGGATATCAAAGACAGTTAAGAGATATGAAGGAGAGTGAAAAAAAAAGGAGGGCCTAAAATATCAGGTGGCAACGCTAAATGAATACAGAAAGAAATGCATGGATGAATTCCAAGAGGCCTCAAGAAAATCAGAAAATTACATTAAAAGGGTACTTAGCAGAGGGATGGAATCTATACATAGAAAAGTAGTAGAAACCTAACTGAACAAGCCCAAAACTCTTTAGAAGCTCTCAAGAATAGGATCAGCCATGTGGAGGATAGAAACTCAGATCTGGAAGAGAAAAAGGAGAAACACTTTAAGAGTTCAAAAGTTTGAATAAGTTCAAAAATTTCTGTGAACATAACATAAGGGAATTGTTGGATACCCTTAAATGCCCTAACGTTCAGAACATGGGAATACCAAAAGGGGAAGAAATTCAGACCAAAGGCATGGAGAATTCATTTAACAAAGTAATTAAAGAAAACATTCCTACTCTCTCAAAAGAAAGGCCCATCCAAATACAAGAAGCTAACAGAACTCCAAACAGATTGGACCAAAGGAGAAACCCTACAGGATATACTGTCATTAAGACTCTAAACAATGACACCAAAAAGAAAATACCAAAAGCAGTGAGGGAAAAACAGCACATCACTTTTAAAGGTAACCCCATCAGAATTACTTCAGACTTCTCAATGGAAACCCTGAAAGCCAGAAGGGACTGAAATGCAAAGGCTAAGAACCTATGGTTTCCAACCCAAACTACTTTACACAATAAAAGTATCTCTTATAGTAGATGGTGAAAGAAAACTTTCCATGACAAACTCAGCTTTACAATTATATGAACACAAAACCAAACCTACAAAGAGTATTTAAGGAAATTTTCCACAAAGAAGAATCAAATAATCAACCTCAAATGCCTACAAGAAGCAGATCAAAATAATGAAACTCAGAGAAGGCACAAAAAACTTCAAAGTCCATGAAAACACCAAACCACATGTACCCATACAATATGTCAGGGATCAAATCAAACCTCACAGTCATTATGCTAAATATTAATGGCCTTAATTCACCCATCAAGAGACACAAGCCAACAGGGTGGATCAGAAAATTAGACCCCTCAATCTGTTGTCTTCAACAAACCCACCTCACCACTAAAGACAGACACCTCCTCAGGGTGAAAGGGTGGAAAATGATATTCCTAGCACAGGAATGAAAAACAAGCAGGGGTTGCTATGCTAATGTCAGATAAAATAGACTTCAAACCAAAAATAATCAAAAAAGACAAAGAAGGAAACTTCCTACTTATCAAGTAACGACCCATCAAGAGGATATCACAATCATAAATCTTTATGCATCAAACACTGGCACCACAGTTCATAAAACAAAACCTACTTGACAAAAAAACAGAAATAACCACCAACACCATCATAGTTGGGGAATTCAATACACCATTACCAATAATAGATAGATCATCCAAACAGAAACTCAACAGGGAAGTAAGAGAGCTCAACAAAACCATAGATCACTTAGACCTAACAGACATCTACAGAACATTCCATCCCAAATCCACAAACTACACAGTATTCTCAGCAGTCCATGGAACATTCTCTAAAATAGATCATATACTGGGTCACAAAGCCTGCCTCCATATATTTAGGAAGATTAGCATAATTTCCTGCATGATATCAGATCACAATGGTAAACTGCTAGAAATTAACAACAAAAGACCCACCAAGAATCCCATCAGCTCCTGGAAACTGAACAGCACACTTTAAACAATCAATGGGTAGTGGACAAAATAAAAAATGAAATTGTGAATTTTCTAGAAATGAATGATGATGAGAACACACCATGCCAAAATTGTGGGACACAATGAAGGCGGTTCTCAGGGGAAAATTCATAACACTAAATGCCTTCATAACAAGGACAGACAGATTCCAAATAAATAACCTAACCATCCACCTAAAGGCACTGGAAAAAGCAAGTATAATCCAACCCCAAAGGGTCCACATGGAAAGAAATAATTAAGATCAGAGTAGAAATTAATGAAGTGGTAAGTAAGAAAACAATTAAGAAAACTGATGAAACAAAGAGCTGGTTCTTTGAAAAAGTAAACAACATTGACAAACACCTGGCCAATTTGATCAAGCAAAAAATAAGAAGTGCTTCAAATTACCAAAATTAGAAATGAAAAAGGAGAGACCACAACAGACATAAGTGTAATTGGGAGAAATCATCATGACTTATTTCAAAAAACTCTACTCCACTAACCTGGATAATATGGAGGAAATAGATAAATTCCTGCACACATACCATCTACCAAAACTAAACTCAGAGCAGATTAATCCCTAAACAAACCTATCACACTCATCGAGATTGAAAAGGTAATCAAAGACCCCTCCAAGAAGAAGAGTCCAGGACCAGATGGCTCCTCAGCTAAGTTCTATCAAACCTTCAGGAAAGAACCCAAACCAATCTTTCTGAAACTGTGCCACACAATTGGAGAAAAGGGAAATCTCCCCAACTTCTTCTATGAAGCTAATATCACCCTAATTCCAAAACCAGGCAGAGGTGCCACAAGAAAAGAAAACTATATGCCTATTTCCCTGATGAACTTATACATAAGGATCCTGAAAAAAATTCTAACACACTGAATCCAACAACACATCAAAAGCATTATTATCCACGTTGATCAAGTGGGCTTCATCACAGGATTGCAGGGGTGGTTCAACATACAGAAATCTGTCAATGTAATACACCATGTAAACAAAGTTAAGAAAAAAACCACGTGATCATTTCAATAGATGCAGAAAAGGCCTTTGACAAAATACAACATCACTTTATCTTCAAAACAATGGAGAGAATTGACATGCTTGGCTCATACCTTAACATAATAAAGGCAATATACACAGCTCCTAAAGCCCAAATAATACTTAATGAAGAGAGACTGGAGGAATTCCCATTGAGATCAGGAACAAGACAGGGGTGTCTACTCTCACCTTTGCTATTCAACATAGTACTGGAAGTCTTAGCTCAAGCAATAAAACAGGAGAAAGAAATAACATGGATACAATTTGGAAAGGAAGAAATTAAGTTAGCTGTATTTGCACATGACATGATTCTATAGGCAAGAGACCTGCGAGACTCTATCCCAAAACTCTTGAAGGTGATTAACTCCTTTAGCAAAATAGCAGGATGCAAAATCAATGCACAAAAATCAGTAGCCTTTCTATATGCAAATGACAACGATACAGAGAAAGAAATAAGGGACATGGTCCCATTTTCAATTGCAACAAAAATAAAATACCTTGGAATAACGTTAACCAAGGAAGTGAAAGATCTATACAATGAAAACATGAAAACAGTCAAAGAAGAAATTGAGGAGGACTTGAGAAAATGGAAAGACCTTCCACGCTCCTGGATATGCAGAATTAACGTTGTGAAGATTGTAATCCTACCAAAGACAATATACATATTTTATGCAATTCCAATTAAAATCCCAACATTGTTCTTCACAGAGATAGAAAAATGATCTCAAAGTTCATATGGAAAGGCAGAAGGCTTCAGATATCCAAGCATATCCTTAGCAAAAAAATATCTCTGGAGGCATCACCATACCTGTTATAGAGCTATATTACAAAACCATAGTAATAAAAACAGCATGGTACTGGCATAAAAACAAGAGTATAGACCATTGGAATAGAATTGAGGACCTGCACTATGGGTCAAGCAACTACAGCTGATTGATATTTGAGAAAGGCTGTAACAATACAGGCTGGAAAAAGACAGCATCTTCAGCAAATGGTGCTGGACAAACTGGATAACCATATGAACCATATGCAGGAAATTTAATCTTGTTCTACTCATCTCACCATGTACCACACTCAAATCAAAACAAATCAAAGACCTCAATATAAGACCAGAAACTCAGCTAGTACTGAAAGAAAATATAGGAGGAAATTTCCATGATGTAGGAATGGAAAATACTTCCTGAGCAAAACCCTAGTAGCAGAGGGTCTTCAACAATCACTCAACCAATGGGATCACATGAAGCTGAAGAGTTTCTTCACAGACAAACATACAATAAGCAAAGCTAATAGATTACCCACAGAATGGGAGAAAGTATTTGCTGAATATCCAACTGACAGAGGCCTAATCTCTAGAATCTACAAAGAACTCAAAAACATAAATCTTTCTCTGATTGGGTGCATTAACTAAGAATGATCTGTTCCAGGTTTGACCATTTTTCTTCAAATTTCATTGTGTCATTTTTTCTTACTGCTGTGCATAATTCCATCATGTAGCTATACCATATCTTAGTTATCCATTTGTCTAATGATGGGCATCTGGGTTGATTCCATTTCTTGGCTATTAAAAATTGAGCAGCTATAAACATGGTTGAGCAAACACATGGTCTAAACTACTTAGTAGCAAACAAAGTGTCATGATGCTCATACACGTGCAATAGTGGCACACAGCTATGGTGGAAAAACAACTGCTCTTAATGTGGCTTACTGATCTGCTCAGTGGAATGGAACCCATAGCTGGAGCTGGGAAACATGTCAGAACCATATCCAAAAATGAGCCCACTTTCCATTATCAAGTTCCCACCAATTGTGGGCTACAAGTGGGCCTACATCTATTAAACTCTCTCTAAAAAGTAATAGTTATCACATTTATTTGCTTGTAATTTTATTCTCCATAACAGAATCTGCTTCTCCTTTTCAGATAGATGCAGATCCTAAGGAGAGAACAACCCCATCATAACTAAAAGGGCCCCAGCTGAAACTAAGAATAATTGGGGAAACATGCAAGAATGCTGTTTTCTTGGTGAACTGGGAGACAGCACATGGTGGAGGAGATATACACAGAGAACAATCAACCCCTAGCAAACCAGATATCTAGAGACACAGGCTGCCAAGATCTGAACACTGAAGCAGACCTAAAATGAACCTAACATGGCTCAGGGAAATTTGTGGAAGAGGGGGTAGGAAGAATGTCACAGCCCCATGTTGAGTCATGACACAGAGAAATTTCCTCCTACCCAAAACTGAAGGCTAACCCCTCAATGCCCAACTCATATACCCCAACAAGGAGGATCCCTGTGGAGGGGGGAGGACAGGGAGAATCCTAACTATGTTACCAACTGGACTGTATTCACTGAGTACAAAAAAAAAAAAAAATCAAATAGAATTTATTGAAACCTCTCTAGAACCACTCACCACCAGAGTTACTCATGTGGCAAGCAGAACATCTAACCTGGAAGGTATGGCACACACATACAAAAAAACTGATCAGGAGGCCAAAATCTTTGCTGAGTTCAAAAAAGTGAAGTGAACAGATTATGAGGGAACTATGAGACACTCTAAAATGACAAAATATCTGTATTATGGGCATAGCAGAAGGTGAGGGAATCCAGACCAGAGACACAGAAAACATACTCAACAAAATTATTGAAGAAAAATTTCCAAATCTTGGAAAACAGAGGCCCATCCAGATACAAGAAGCCCACAGAACAGCAAATAGGCAGGACCAAAGAAGTAACTCTCCAAGACACATTATAGTTAAAACCCTTAACAATGATATAAGAGAGAGACAGAGAGAGAGAGAGAGAGAGAGAGAGAGAGAGAGATTGAGAGAGAGAGAGATTTAAAAACTGCAAGAGAGAAGCAATGCACAGCAAACAAAGGTAGAATTAGAATAATATTAGATTACTCCATTAAAGCTAGCTGGGCCTGGAATGCAACACTTCAAAGTCTGAGAAACTATGGCTTCCAACCCAACCTACTTTACCCAGCAAATGTATCCCTAATAATAGATGGCAAAAAAAAAAGAAACTTTCCATGAAAAAAGTCAACTCTAATTATATTAACACAGAGCTAAATGTACAGAGAATACCTGAGGGAATACTCTGCACAGAATAGTCAAACAACCAATCTCAGGAGCCAACAAGAAGAAGATCACAGTGACCAAACAGACCAGGATCAAAACAGTACATAACATAAGTAAGCACCCAGCTACATAAAACACCTCATCATGGCATGGATTAATTGAAACCTCACAGCAATAACCTTAAATATTAATAGTCTTAACTCACCCATCAAAGACAGGGGCTATCAGGATGGATATAAAGTCTGGACCCTTTTGTCTGCTGTCTTCAAGAAACTCACCTCACCACTAAAGATAGAAACATCCTCAGGGTGAAAGGTTGGAAAATGATATTGCAAGAAATGGAAATAAAAAACAAGCAGGTATTGCTATTAATCTGATAAAATAGACTTCAAACCAAATTAATCTAAAGGACAAACAAGGTCATTTCTTACTCATCAAGGGAAATATCCAACATGAGTACATCACAATCATAAATATATATGCCGCAATCATGGGGGGTACCACAGTTTATTTTTAAAAAATTCTACTCAACAATATAACAGAAATAAACACCAACACCATCTGTGGGGGGGGGTTGATTCAATTTTCCCCCATAAGCTTAGGTGTTCTGAATGCTAGGTTCCCAGCTGATGAAGATTTGGGAATTAATGCCTGCTGGAGGCAGTATATTGTTTGGGGCAGGCTTATGGGTATTATAGCCAGTTTCCCCTTGCCAGTGTTTGGCACACACTCCTGTTGCTATGGCCCACCTTATGTTGGCCAGGGGGTGATACCCACCCTCTGCTCATGCTATCATTTTCCCTGCCATCACGGAGCTTCCAATTCAAGCTTGTAAGCCAAAAATAAAAACCCTCTTTTTCCCACAAGCCACTCTTGGTTGGGTGATTTCTACCATCACTGTGAACCTGACTGCAACAGTGAAGTGGTATCGAGGAGTGGGATTGCTGCTAGACACCAGTGTGGCTTTGGCCTTTTGGAACTGATTTTCAAGAGGAATATGGAAGGATTTGAAACCTTGACCTAAGAGATGCCTTACAATGCTGTAAGTATAGCTTGATGGACTATTCTGGTCAGATTTGAGAGGCCTGAATGCAGTAAGAACTATGGACTATGAAGTTTGGCTTATGAGGGTGAGAAATAGCTTTGCTTGGATTGGGCTAGCAGTTTGTGTGGCAAGCTTGCTGATATGCTTATGTACTGAGAAGTTTTTCAGGGTTGCTTTGCATAGAAATGAACTGGTATGAGCAGAGGGATATGGCGCCAAAAAAAAAAAAAAAAAAAAAATCTTTGGGTGAACTTCTGCCTGTGCAACTGCAATTGAGAGATTACAAACTTTGAGATTAGACCAGCTGACTTGCTCTGGGGCAAGGGGAAGAATGTAGACTCCTTTGAAGGGACTTTAGAACTCAAGGAGTCTCCTGTTCTTCAAAGTCTGCTTTTTTCTCCCCTGGATTAACAAATTGGCCCCCTACTTAATATTGTGAAGTATTGGAAATGCAGGAAAGAGAGGGTCATTGGGTTTGAAACATGGTCTTGTGGTTTGGAAATGCCATGGGCAGTGTGAATTGGGTTTGCTGGATGCCTGCATGGAGACCACATGGAGCCATGAGGATAACCCATGGATTGCAGTGGAGATGCCAGAAACACGAGATGGCTGCTACAGAAAGCTGCTGGCCCCAATGAAGTTTCCCAGGACTATGAGTAGCCTAGCTGGAGGGGAGGAATTGGAATGCCAGAGTCTTGTTGCTGGTTAGAATTATGGGATGTGAAGATTTATCACTGGCTAGAGTTGTTGGACTTGAAGCTACAGAGTTTGATGTTTGCCCTGGTTGTTTTAAATCTTATATGGTTGAAAATTTCTTTGCTATGCCCAATGCCATGTTTTTCAGTATAAATGTTTATTCTGTGCCATTATGGGTTTTTTTTTGGGGGGGGTTGATATTATGGCTCAGTTAAAAGATCTTGGCCTATGGGGATGTATGAACATCATTGGAATTGATAAAAACTATGGGTACTTTTAAAGTTGGATGAATGTGTTACATTTTAAGTCATGGATGGTTATCAGTTTATGTGGGCCAGAGGAGGAATGTGGTGATTTGATTCAGGTGTACCCCATATACTTAGGTGTTCTGAATGCTAGGTTTCCAGCTGATGGAGATTTGGGAATTAATGCCTGCTGGAGGCAGTGTATTGCTGGGGGTGGGCTTATGGGTGTTTTAGCCAATTTCCCCTTGCCAGTGTTTGGCACACCCTCCTGTTGCTATTGTCCACCTTATGTTGGCCAGGTGGTGATGTCCAACCTCTGCTCATGCTATCATTTTCCCTGCCATCATGGAACTTCCCATTCAGGCCTATACACCAAAATTAACCTCTTTTTCCCACAAGCTCCTCTTGGTTAGGTGATTTCTACCAGCAATGCAAACCTGACTGCAACAGTAAAGTGGTACTGAGGAGTGGAATTGTTGCTAGACACCAACATGGCTTTGGCTTTTGGAGGTGATTTTCAAGAGGAACATCATAGATCAACTAGACCTAAAGATATCTACAGAACTTTCCACCCCAACTCTACAGAATACACATTCCTCTCAGCAGCTCACAGAACCTTCCCCAAAATTGACCATAAAATCGGCCATAAAGCATGCCTTCATAAACTCAGGAAACTTGAAGTAACTTCCTGCACCATGTCAGGTCACAATGCTTTAAAGCTAGAAATTACAAAAAAGAGATGCATAAAGATCATCACCAACTCCTGTAGACTAAACAACACACTTTTAAACAATGATTGGGTCATGGAAGAAATCAAAAAAGAAATTGTAAAATTTCTAGATTTGAATGATAAATGAAAACACAACTTACCAGAACTTATGGGACTCAGTGAAGGCAGTCAAAAGTGGAAAATTCCTAGCCATAAATGTCTTCATTACAAAGACAGAGAGATCACAAATAAATAACCTGACTGCCCAACTAAAGGCACTGTTAAAACAAGAAATAGCCAACCCAAAGAGCTCCAGATGGAAAGAAATAAACAAGATTAGAGCAGAAATTAATAAACTGGTAACTAGGAAAACAATTTTTAAAAAATCAATGAAACAAATAGCTGGTTCTTAAAAAAAAAAAAAAGTAAACAAGATTGACAAACCCCTGGCCAAAGTGATCAAACACAAAAAAGAGAAGTCTCAAATTAACAAAATCAGAAATGAAAAAGGAGAGATCACTACAGACATTAATGAAACTGGAAGAATCATCAGGGCATACTTCTAAAACCTCTACTCCACAAAATTTAATAATCTAGAAGAAATGCATTAATTCCTAGATACATATCACCTACTCAAACTGAACTCAGAGCAGATTAATCTCCTAAACAAACCTATCGCATCCATGGAGATTAAAACCACATGATCATCTCAATTAATGCAGAGAAGGCCTTTGACAAAATACAACATCACTTTATGGTCAAAACACTGGAAATAGTAGGCATGGAGCACTTATATCTCAACACAATAAAGGCTGTATATAAAGGTCCTAAATCCCAAATAATTTTTAATGGGGAAAAACTTAAGTAGTTCCCACTGAGATTGGGAACAATAAAGGGGTGCCCACTCTCACCACTGCTCTTCAACATAGTACTGGAAGTACTAGCCCAAGCAATAGGACAGAAGAAAGCAATAAAAGGGATTCAAATTGGAAAGGAAGAAGTTAAGTTAGCCCTATTTGCAGATGACATGATCCATTCCAAAATTTCTATAGGTGATAAATTCCTTAAGCAAGTACCTGGATATAAAAATCAATGCACAAAAATCAGTAGCTTTTCTATATGCAAAAGACAAATATACAAAGAAATAAATGAATGAGACTGCCCCATTTTCAATATAACAAAAAAATTAAATATCTTGTACTAACACTAACAAAAAATGTAAAAGAACTATATAGTGAAAATAAAAACCACTCAAGAAAGAAATAGTGGAGGACTTAAGAAGAAGGAAGGACCTCCCATGTTCCTGGATGGGTAGAATTAATATTTTGAAAATGGCAATTCTAGCAAAAGCAATATGCAGATTTAATGCAATACCAATAAAAAAACAGCATCATTCTTCACTGAGACTGAAAAAATGATCTCAAAAATTCATATGGAATGGAAGAAGGCTTCAGGTATCCCAACATATCCTCAGCAAAAGAAACACCTCTGGTGGTATCACCATACCTGGTCTAAAGCTATATTACAAAGCCATAGTGACAAAAACAGCATGGTACTGGAATAAAAACAGAAACATAGACCAATGGAACAGAATTGAAGACCCAGATGCTAGGGCAAGCAACTACAGCTATTTGATCTTTGACAAAGTTGCCAGTAATGTAGGCTGGAGAAAAGACAGCATCTTCAACAAATGGTGTTGGACAAATTGGATGACCATATGTAGAAAAATTAAGTTAGACCCACTCATTTTGCCACACATAAAAATCATGTCCAAATAGAAGACCTGAATATAAGACCTGAAACACTTCAACTACTAGAAGAAAAAATAGGAAGCACGCTCACAATATAGGAATGGGAAAAGACTTCCTGAACAAAACTTCAGTAGCTAAGGAAATTACACAAGCACTCAACCAATGGGATCTCATGAAGCTAAAAAGCTTTTGCACAGACAAACATACCATAAGCAGAGCCCATAGATTACCCACTGAATGGGAGAAAATCTTTGTCAGCTATAGCACTGACAGAACCGAATACCTAAATCTACAAACAGCTCAAAAAACTAAACAATAAAAAATTACAAATGGCTAACACACACTTAAGAAAATGTTCAACATTCCTAACCATTAAAGAAATGCAAATTAAAACAACTAATAGATTCCACCTTACCCCAGTAAGGATAGCAAACATTAAAATATCAAATGAAAACAAATGTTGGTGAGGCTGTGTAGAAATAGGAGCTCTCATTCACTATTAGTGGGAATGTAAGCTGGTACAACCACTGTGGAAATCAATTTGGAGACTCCTGAAAAGGATGACTGCACAGTTACTAGCAGACCCTGTTCTTCCCTTACAGGGCATTTACCCTAAAAGCTCCACATTTCAGTTCAGAGATATTTGCTCAAGCATGTTTATAGGTGCTCAATTCATAATAGCTAATAACTGGAATCAACCCAGTTGCCCGTCATTGGATGAATGGATAACCAAGATGTGGTACGTCTCCATGATGGAATTCTACTCAACAGTAAGAAAACATGACACATTGAAATTTGTAGAAAAATGGTCAAACATGGAACAGATCATTTTAAGTGATTTCACATAATCACAGAAACACAATCATCGCATGATCTCACTCATCTGCAGATCCTACCCTGGATCAGCCCAAGTTGATGACATAACTGAATAACATCTTGAGGCTTGGACAATAGGGAGGGCAGGGCTTGGGGAGAAGGGAAAAGGTGAGGGGAAACACAAAATCTGAACCCAAATTGAACTGATACCATAGAATCCTATATCCTGGAAATCAGACTAAAAGGTGGATCCCTCAAGCAACCTTAGAGGTATCACCTGAATCAAAGGGTCCTGGAGAGAGTGAGATGAAACCTAACCTCAAACTTCTCCTGTTTCTCTTTATTCTCTGAATTTTTCTTGTGTCTTTTCCTTTGGTGCTAGCCTGTAATTCCCTGTACCAGGATATGGTCTACATCCACACTGAGCTGTTGCTCAAAGAGACCTACTAAATCTCCTAAGACAAACAAGACTGACTTCTGTCAGAGCACTTGAATACCCACCAGAGGTTAATGGGAAGACCCTACTGCTGAAGACACCAATCACTGTCAGCACTGATCATGGAGAGACTTGATTGGAATCCAGAGGAGAGCCAGTCTTCAGATAATTAGCTCATCTAGTGCTGTAAAGCGCTACATGAGCTACCAGGGGGAAGTGGCCAACATCTTTCCAAGCAACTCAAAGTCTAAGTGACTCACTAGCAAACAACTTGAAGTGATGCTCACACAAGTACAACAGTGGTACACAGCCATAATGGGTAACCAACTGCTCTTAGATTGGATAACAGATCTTCTAAGTGAAAAGGTAACCATATCTGGAACTAGGAAACAAGTCAGAATCATATCCAGATAATGATTCTGCTTTCCATCATCAAGCTCCCACTAACCTTACACTATAATAGTATCTAAACACTTATATTTCTCTCTTAATTAATAATGGTTAATCCATTTACCTGGCACTGACTTCACTCTCTGTTGGAGAATCTGCTTCTCTTTTTCAGATGGGAACTGGACTTAAGGATATATAAGACCCAGGGCAGTCCATCCCAGCCCCAACTGAAACCACAGGGGAATTGGGGAAATGAGCAAGAATGCTGCTTTCTCAGTTAAGCTGATATCAGCACAAGGGTGATGGAGAAAGAAACTGAGGACACTCAACACCTACCAAACCAGACATGTAGGTGCTCCTATGTGCCCACCACTTTGTGCATCAAACTTTAACATGGGTACTAAGGATTTGAACCAGACCCTGCAGATTTCACAAGCACCTTTAACTGCTGAGCCATCTCTCCAGCCCCAAATGTATATGCGAGGCTAGCCTCAAGCTCCTAAATCTCTTGCCCAGTGTCTTCTGCTCAAACAGTTTAGAGTGATGATCCTCCCAAACCTTAACTGAAATTTAAATTCGCTCAATGCAGCAGTATCAAGTGAGGCTTATCAAGTGAGGCTTCCAGCAGGTTTCAGTCATGTGTTTAGAACCCTTAGGAGTGGGATTAGGATTTTTTAATGAAGTGGAAGGCACTGTGTTCATTCCTTTTGCTCTTCCAGACTTTCTGTCATGTGAAAACAATGATCTTGTGCCCTCAAGAAGACACAATAGTAGGTGTTCCTTTGTGTCCTTTGCTGGGCATAAAATGTTTGTCTTTTGATCTGGGATTTTTTCAGGCTCCAGAAATATAAGCAATAAATTTGTTTTTGATGAATAATCTAGTCATGGTCATTTTGTCATGGCAGCATAAGACACCCTCCTAAAATCTGATTCAATATGCCATCAACCTTTGACATTATATTAGGATACCATTTACCTCAATCACTCCTCTGCATTAAATATTAAACTATAAAACTTTATCTAACCCACATATATCACTATTGTCTTAATTTGGATTTAAAAATATTACCAGTGGTCTTGAGGTTGAGCACAGCTAAGGAAGGTGCACATGATCTAGACCTTTGTCTGTAAAAATCTCTGGCTCATCCCACTGTTTTCTTTGATCAACTGCTTATTAAACCATAAATCCTTCTTATGTGACATGGTTACATACACCTGTGTTGAATCTTAACTTTTTTCAGCCACGCATGCTTGTCAGATGATTCCTAACTTAGAAAGGGTTTGATTTACAGGTTTTGACTTTATAATGATGTAATACTGATATACATCCCATTTAAATTATGATTTGAATTTTGGAATTTTTCTCTTTTCCAGAACTAACACTATGTAGTGTTGTACCAGTATGAATTTGGGCGTCAGCAGAGCGCCTAACCATAGGCTGATGACTCTGTCACCACAGCTTCAAGTATTCCTTGGGCCCAGTATGCTTTAACTGAGTGCATTTATGGTGAGTACCCATCAGCCATTCTGCTCTTCACTTTCAGTATAGTACTCAACAAATTATGTGAAATATTTAGCACATCATTATAAAATAAGTTTTGTGTTATGCTCAATGTTTTATTCTGGACATGATAAAGATAGATAGATGAGTTTTGTTAAACTATTATTTTCAATAGGTTACATCACTCTTTATAGTTTTAACTGGCAATAACTTTAACTTACAATGGAGTTGTTGGGATGTAACGCTATTGTACTTTAAGGAACATGTGTATTTACAAAGTCTGTTTATTGTAAATGATTTCAAGTTTTTTAAAAATATATTTTGGGCCGGGCATGGTGGCACACGCCTTTAATCCCAGCACTCGGGAAGCAGAGGTAGGAGGATCGCCTTGAGTTCGAGGCCACCCTGAGACTCCATAGTGAATTCCAGGTCGGCCTGGGCTAGAGTGAGGCCCCACTTTGCAAAACCAATATATATATATATATATATATATATATATATATATATATATATTGGGTTTTTTATTTGTTTATAAAATTTATTCTAGATATTTTCTTCTACCTTAGAATTCAAAAAATTTCTCTCTGTATGGTCTCCTACTATATTTTAAATATTTAGGTCTTAATTTAGTAGTAATTTTTAATATAGTATCAGGTAGGCTGTAAATTGGTCTAATCTCTGCATACAAGCTAACCCATCTGTATTCCCCACACAGTGTCATCAAGACAATTCTTCCCTAGCACCAGCATTTGTGATTGAGGACTGCACTATGTTAGCAACTTGCAAATGTGATTTGATGGTTAAACACAAAATCCTGAATTATTCAGAGTTGTGGTAATTTCTATCAAGGGGCGTGTTAATAGATTGTTCTATGCCTAACACTGCTTATCTGTAAAATGTGCATAAATGAAATTATAGTATATTAGCATGCATAAAATTCTAAATATTTATCATATAATACATAGTTATTTATAAATGATTTCTATAATTATAATTTCATGTTTATATTTTTATCATTTTTTGCTATATTTGCTTGATAAATATTTTTGCTATAGTTTGTCAGTTTTCTTTTTTTTTTTTTCCTTTGGTTTTTCGAGGTAGGGTCTCACTCTAGCCCAGGCTGACCTGGAATTCACTATGGAGTCTCAGGGTGGCCTCGAACTCATGGCGATCCTCCTACCTCTGCCTCCCGAGTGCTGGGATTAAAGACGTGCGCCACCACGCCCGGCAAGTTTGTCAGTTTTCTTAAGTATTACTCTTTGTTCTCTGTTAGTACAGTGGGTGCTAGGTTAATTATAAATATTAGATTAATTTTGTACAGTTGAGTAACAAAATAATAGAACATGGTATTTATACAAAAGTTCAAGTAAATTCCAAGGTGTTACTGTTTGCTCCACCCTCATTTTTCCCGAAGAAGAGTCATGCTTTGTAGATCAGGTTGCTGGAACTTACTGTCTATGTGAAACCCAAACTGGCCTTGACCATTTGATGCACTTTCCTCAGCCTCCCCAGTAGTGGGATCATAGACATGCACTGCCATGCACACACTGATGTATCAGCTCTTTTGGGATCAAAGGTCAAAGCTACTCATCCTGAACAACAAAACAATAGCTTCCAGCTCTTTAAGAATTGTTTAAAAAGTTTCTACTCTGGAATAACTTTTGTCTTGTGACACATTTCTCATATTCTCATTTTGTCTTAGCACATATTTCTAATTCCCTGCATTTTGTTAGTGAATAGTGACATAGTCACTATGTGTGATGGTCTGGGATGAACTTACCTTTTGGTATGCATCATTAGAAAACCATTATTCCTGGACAATATTGCAGAGTTTGTAATTTCATGAAACAAAACAATAAATGACCACCATCGCCATCTCTTCCAAGCTGCACTTTAGAAAAAAGGCAAGACATATTAATGTGTGACATAAAATTTTGTTTACCCAAAATTCAGTAAAATATGTTCATATAATACATAATATATGGTTAGGTGACATGATACAATTACATCCATATCACTATCGTAGCAATATATATATATATGCATATATGTGTGTGTATATTGTCAATATTTTGTGCAAAACAGACTAGTAAATTTTGTAGTACTATAATACTGTTATTGCTTGTTTCCTTGAATTAGCACAAACAGCTCCAAAAACTTTAAGTAATTCAGTCAGCCTTCTGTATTTTTATATTTATGTCATAATTTCAGCTAAGAAGCATATCACTAGTTATTGTCATAAACACAGCCTGTTGCATACAAAGAATTATACTAATAGGCTGTATTTATTCTGTTACTATACTTAGCTCAACCAAATGACAGCTTGAAATTGCATCAAAAATATAAGTTTTTGTACACTACAAACCAAAACATAGGTTGATTCTGGAGCATGGACATAGGATAACAGTGAACAGCCCTACCTCCCAACAAGTGAGGCAACCCTCCAGGATATCAGAGAAGCATAATCCAATGTTATTACAGCAGTGTACCAATCCATCTGTGAGTTTCAGTAGAACTGAATGAGCACACAGCAGAAACTCACTGGGGTCTGTTAGCTATTGAATATTATGCACTGAGTGATAATAAACACACACAAATGGACTATTGTTTTAGGAAGGATACCAATAATGGCTGATGTGCCACATCATGTCATCAAAATAAACTGTCACAGAAAAAATAATGACTTTCAACAAAGGCTATTGTCTTGAGACATGTTAGGTACATTCAACTATCTGTGAAAAAAAGAAATATGAATAAATAATTATACATCATTGAAAGTCTCCAATATAACATGCAATTACTGGAAAGATAATTTGTATATGACTCACACAATGCCTATTTCACCATGTAGATATTAAATTCATATGTGGCTATTTGAACAATAACAAGAATTACAAAACTTGAACTAGAGCCCTTAGAATTTCATGAATTTTTTTTTTTTTTGGTTTTTTTTTGGTTTTTTGAGGTAGGGTCTCACTCTGGCTCAGGCTGACCTGGAATTCACTATGTAGTCTCAGGGTGGCCTCGAACTCTCGGCGATTCTCCTACCTCTGCCTCCCGAGTGCTGGGATTAAAGGCGTGCGCCACCACGCCCGGCTTCATGAATTTTTTGAGCATTTTATTTGTTCTAACTTTAAAATAAATAACTATAACTCTTTATGTTCTCATGTGAATATCACATTTATAGTATTCTTAGAAATAAAGAAACTTGCTCAATATTACAATTTACATTTTTAATTCCAGAACAGCCTCTCTTAAACCATGAAATTTGCCCATCTCATTGTAAGTATTTATATCATCCCAAATCCAGCCTTCCATAATGCAGTCATCGGTTTTGAAATTTTATCAAAGTGTATGTAGAAAAAACACAATATAAATATACAACCAATATCACCATTTGGGAAAAAGGAAGCAAAGGGCATATATGGTATTCAATTTCTCTTCACTCTTACTCTCATTGCTGTCAGTTACTGGTAAGATGTATATTCTGGCCAATAATGGTATTAATTCATTCACTCTGTGTGTATTACCCATAAAATATCATTATTAGTCAGTTATGTGTTGATTACATAAACTGCATCGTCCTGTACAAATGCTCCCACAGCTTGCTTTCTTTCTTTCTTTTTAAAACTTCACATATAATCTGATTGCTTCTTTTAACAATTGGTCAAATTACAGTCTGCTTTATCTGTGCATTTTGTCAATTAATAGGTAAGTATCAAATTCCAACATTTTAAGGAAATTTACAAGCAGCCTGAGTGTACACGTACCTTGTACATGCATATAGTCAGTATCCAAGCAATACAGCTTATTTCTGTTAAATATAATCTATTTGCATATATGCTATGATTTTCTCACGTACTATATCAAAATAATGTTCCATGGTTTCAATAAGCATACATTTCTCATAGTAAGTTCTTTGGAAAATATCAGCATTTAATATACTATATATGTATACAGTTTTCAGTTTTTAAATATTTTATTTATTTCTTAAATTTATTTATTTGAGAGAGAGAGAGAGAGAGAGAGAAAGGCAGAGAAAGAGAGAGAGAATGGGCATGCCAGGGCCTCTAGCCACTGCAAACGAACTCCAGATACATGTGCCCCCTTGTGTATCTGGCTTACATAGTCCTGGGGAATCGAACCTGGGTTCTTTGGCTCTGAAAGCAAGCACTTCAACTACTCAGCCATCGCTGTAGCCCCAGTTTTCAGGTTTTGAGAGTAAAAAAATGAGCTCACAGCCAAGATCAATAGAACACTCCTGGTTCCTTAGATGTTGTATGTCACTAACAAGTAAAAAACTCCTACAATTATGTTTGGGTTCACTGCCCTTTTTTATATAGATTTTGTAGGCTATTTATGTTTGCCAATTTTTGAAATCTGAAGTGGCAAGCACAGACCTACAAAAGTAACAAACGAGGCATTTGTACAGTCAGAGGGAAGATTTAAGGAAAGCCCTGCTGACAGGGGACAGTATCTCTGAGCATGTAAAGAGGCAAATCTGCTGAAGTTAGTGGATGAAATCAAGAGTCTGTGAAGACACAGGGTTTATATCACTAAGGACATCTAACTAAACTGCAGGAAAAAGAGATATCTCTAGAGACTCAAGAGAAATACAGTTAGGCAGAATCAGCAGTTCTTCATGTTCGGCCACTCAGATCAACTTTGGGCTCTACAATGTTTTTTTATCTTATTATTTTATTTTTTGGTTTTTCGAGGTAGGGTCTCACTCTAGCCCAGGCTGACCTGGAATTCACTATGGAGTCTCAGGGTGGCCTCGAACTCACGGCAATTCTCCTACCTCTGCCTCCCAAGTGCTGGGATTAAAGACGTGCGCCACCACGCCCAGCTTTCTACAATGTTTTTTAAGGAGAAATATATGATTATCTTGACTATTAAGACAGGTTTTATTTTAGTGTTTTGTTTTTTTCTTTAAAATATATACTAAAATGTGCAGTTACTTTATTTTAATTCAATTTTTTTCTCTGTATCCTAGGTTTGTTGCCTAATCAGAACTCTTTTGTTTCTCACTTTATCTGCAATGAATAAAATAGTCATTGATATTTAACATATTGGGGAATTTAGCAAGAGTTTTTCACTGATATTTCCTTGAACAATGAACTTAAGTTTTAAAATATTTATGCAAGCTACTCAGCACTATAAAGTATTCAAATCAGGTCATTCCTGAGAAGCAAAGAGCTATCTGAGAAATCCCGAATTATGTTCTATAGTTGGAGTTAATAATTTTTTAAGAAGTATATAAAAGAAACTGGAGAAAGATAACATTTGAGGGAATCCAACTAAATTTGTGAATGGATACCCTTTTACAAAGCCTTGAGCTCTGTTGTCGTAACATAATTTTCATCTTATTTGATCATTTGTTTCTGCAGAGCTGGAGATCTGAGCCAGATTCACAGCCATGCTAGGTAAGCATTCTGCCAATGAGCCCATTCCCAGCAATATGCATTTCATTTTAGAAAGATAAGTAAGATAACAAGCAAGATGGGCACCAACTAGAGACAAGCTATAGTTTTATTATCTTCTAAAAGAGCAATGGTGTGAGTTCTATATGAAGCTCATAATCACAGAGAAGGAAGACCTTATAAAGAATGATTCAATAGTACTAGTAACCTAGTCAATGTAGAAGGTGAAAGATAAATACTAATGGTACAGATTTCTGACTTGGGTTGTGAAGGCTATAGTAGTGCCATGTACAAACATGACAAACTAAGAGAAGCATTAGAGGACGAATGAGCTGAGAAAATAAGCAGTAATAACACTGTTGTCAGTCTGGGCTTTTGAAACTTACTAAATAAATCACTGTTTCTACTTTGTGCCACTAAGATAAATCTCTCTTTTTTTTTGGTATATGTATATGAGTGGTATGTGTGCCTGTGCATTTGCTTGTGTATGCACACATATATGTGGGGGGTACATGACTATGTATATGGATAGAGGTCAGGGGTTGAAGCTAGGTGCCTCCATTTCTCACTGCTTTATTGAAAATAGTCTCTTGGTGAACCTGGAGATCACCTTTTCAACTAGTCCAGTTATCCAGTGAATGATGGGGAATCTCTGTCTCTATCTCCCAGGTGCTGTGATTATAAGGATGGGCCACCATACCTAGCATTTGCATAGGTTCTTAGGAGCCTAAGTCAGGTCACTGTGCTTCACAGCAAGTGCTTTACCTATTAAGCCATCATTCTATCTTTGAAAGATTTTTTATTTCCTAGGTTCCTTACATGACAGCTGTCAAGCAGTTCTTAAGATCGATCTATTGATCTATCTATCTATCTATCTATCTATCTATCTATCATCTATCTATCTATCTTTTTTATTTCTTTTCAGTCTACAATTAACAATTATCAAGATACACATACACAGTCTACAATGGAGGTATGCTTCAAGAAGAAAAGAAACCAGGTTTGAGACTCTGGTAATTATTACCCATGTTTTAATATGAGCTTGGTAACTATGAACAGGAAACACTATCCAAATGAGTACTTCAAGAAGGAAAACACAGCTTGCCTTATTACCAAAGGAAGAATAATAATGTCATTATAACCCAATTATTCCATATTAGTTGGATCGAAACTGACTAGTTATAAAAACAGTAATCTTAAATTTATGAGAAATAATCAAACTGATAATGTTTTACTATATAATTACTTTTATTAATGTGGTGGTTTGATTCAGGTGTCTCCCATAAACTTAGGTGTTCTGAATGCTAGGTTCCCAGCTGATGGAGATTTGGGAATTAAGGTCTTCTAGAGGGAGTGTATTGTTGGTGGCAGGCTTATGGGTTTCCCCATGCCAGTGTTTGGCACACTCTTCTGTTGCTATGGTCCACCTTATGTTGGCCAGGGGATGATGTCCACCCTCTGCTCATGCCACCGTTTTCTCCTGCCATTATGGAGCTTCCCCTTGAGCCTGTAAGCCAAAATAAACTTCTATTTCCCAGAAGCTAGTCTTGGTCAGGTGATTTCTACCAGCAATGTGAACCAGAGTGCAACAGTAAAGTGATATCGAGGAGTGGGATTGCTGCTAGACACCTTACTGTGTGGTTTTGGCCTTCTGGAGCTGATTTTCAAGAGGAATGTGGAAGGATTTGAAACCTTAGGCTTAGAGACAACTTGCAGTCCTGTAAGTATAGCTTGATTGACTATTCTGATCAGAGTTGAAAGGCCTGAATGCAATAAGAACTATGGACTGTGGGGTTTGTCTTATGAGGGTAAGAAAGAGCTTTGCCTCGACTGGGCTAGCAGTTTGTGTGGGAAGCTTGCTGTTATGCCTGTGTCCTGAGAAGTTGTGCAGGATTGTTTTCCATAGATATAAACTGGTGTGATCATAGGGGTATGGCATAGAAAAACTGAAATCTTTAAGCCTAAACTGCTGCCCATTCACCTGCAAATTGTTTGAGAGATTACAACGTTTGAGATTGGGCCAGCTAACCTGCACTGGGCAACAGGAAGAATGTAGATTCTTTTGAAGGGGCCTGAGTGCTCAATGAGTGTCCTGTTCTTCAAAGTCTGCTTTATTCCCACCTGGATTTACAAATTGGCACCCTACATGGTATTGCGGAGTATAAGAAATGCAGGAAAGAGAGGGCCATTGAGTTTGCAACACGGTCTTGCGTTTTGGAAATGGCCATGCGCAGTATGAAGCAGGTTTGCTGGATGCCTGCATGGAGACCCCATGGGGCCATGAAGACAAACCGTGGGTGGCAGTGGAGACCCTGTGGAGATGCTGGGACCATGAGATGGCTGCCAAGGAGAACTGCTGGCCTGGGTGAAGTTTTCCAGGACTGTGAGTAGCCTAGCTGGAGGGGAAGAATTCCAATTCCAGAGACTTGTTGCTGGTTAGACTTATTGACCTTGGAGATTTATCACTGGCTAGAGTTGTTAGACTTGGAGCTACAGAGTTTGATATTTTTCCTGTTTAAATCTTGTGGTGGTTGAATGCTTCTTTGCTATGCCAAATACCATCTTTTGCACTGTGAATGTTTATTCTCTACCATTATGGGTTTTTTTTGGGGGGGGGGGTTGCTATTATGGCTTAGTTAAAAGACCTTGGACTGTGGGGATGTATGAACATCATTGGAATTGATAAAAATTATGGGTACTTTTAAAATTGGACTGAATGCATTATATTTTATATCATGTATGAATATCAGTTTATGGGGCCAGGGTTAGAATGTGGTGGTTTGATTCAGGTGTTCCCCATAAACTTAGGTGTTCTGAATGGAAGGTTCCCCAATGATGGAGATTTGGGAAATAATGCCTCCTCAAGGGAGTGTATTGTTGGGGGCAGGCTTATGGGTGTTATAGCCAGTTTTCCAATGCCAGGGTTTGGCACACTCTTCTGTTGCTATGGCCCACCTTATGTTGGCCAGGGTTTGATGTTCACTCTGTGCTCATGCCATCGTTTCCCCCTGCCATCATGGAGCTTCCCCTCGAGCCTGTAAGCCAAAATAAACTTCTATTTCCCAGAAGCTGCTCTTGGTCACGTGATTTCTACCAGCAATGTAAACCTGACTTGTCACTGTAAAGTGGGAGTACGAGAAGTTGGGTTGCAGTCAGGTTCACATTGATGGTTGAAATCACCCAACCAAGAGCAGCTTGTGGGAAAAAAAGGTTTATTTTGGCTTAAGGGGAAGCTCCACAGTGGCAGGGTAAAATGATGGTATGAGCAGAGAGTGGACATCACCCCCTGGACAACATAAGGTGGACAATAGCAACAGGACAGTGTGCCAAACAATGGCATGGGAAAACTGGCTATAACACTCATAAGCCCGCCCCCCAAATACACTCCTACTAGGGAGGTGTTAATTCCCAAATCTCCATCAGCACGGAACCTAGCATTCAGAACACCTAAGATTATGGGGGACAACGAAATCAAACTGCCACAATTAGCTATGTACACAATGTATGTACAGCCATGTTGCTACCATCGTTAGCCTCCTCCCTGTCCTCCCCCTTATGCAGAGACCCTCCTCATTGGGGAATGTGGGTTGTGCATTGTGGGGTTAGCCATCAGTTATAGGTAAGAGGCAAAGTCTCTGTGCATAATGTCCCAACATGTGGCTCTAACAATCTTTCTGCCCCCTCTTCCTCAAATTTCCCTGAGCCATGTTGGGTTCATTTTAGGTCTACTTCAGTGATAAAATCATGGGAGCCTCAGTGTCTCTGGATATCTGGTTTTGTAGGAGTTGAGCAAATTCTGTGTCTATCTCCTTAGCCCTTGTGCTGGCACCAGGTTAACCAAGAAAGCAAAACTCTTCATCATGGAAAATATCTGCAGACTCCTAAAAAGGTTGACTATAGAGTTACTATTTAATTTTACTGAGGCACAATATGAGTTATCAAACTTAATAAAAAGTTAATATAGGAGACTTCTGGCCAAGATGGGGACCGCCTAGCTGTGCTGCAAATCCTGGGGAAAGAAAGGCAAGATACTAAGAGTACATAGTAGCTTTGAGGGGAGAGAAATCTGGAAGGGCACAGAGGCGGGGGAACAGGGAATCGCAGATCCCCTCACAGGCGGGTAGACACCCCTCACCCCAATAACTGCCATGTTCACAGCACCACCGCTGCCGCCGCTGTGGCATCAGCCGCCACTGCTGCCACCGTGCGCCAATTGTTCCCTGCGTGCAGAAGCTTAGACTGCTCTGCACTCTCGCCCACTTACTGAGCAAGCCCAGTCCCACAGCAGCTGCCACGCAAGCTCAAACTGTGTCTTTCACTTGTGCCAGCTCAGGTGCCATCCCCTACCTGTCTGCCGCGCCGGCTGTCCACCATTGTCCTGTGGCAGGGGAGCGCAGACTGCTTCCGGTTCCCAGCGTTCCCACCGAGAGTTCAGGCTGCTTCAGTGCTTGGTGCCTCAGTGCCACTCCTAGCTTGAACGCAGGAAGCTTTGCCACATTACCGCTTGAGAACTCAGGCAATTTTGGCGCCCATGCCAGGCAGTAGATAGGCGGCTTTGGCAAGTGAGAGCCAAAGCCCAGCATGCTTGGCAACTCCAACAGGATGCATAAGATACCATTATTCTAGAGCCCAGGCTGATATGCCCACCTACCTGCCCATACACTGTCACGGGCAGAACACAGCGCAAAAGAAATAACGTGAAAAATCAAATGAAAGAAAATCCAGATACATCAAACAGTCCCACAATGAATACATCTAACCAAAACATAGAAGAACCAATAGGACCAGAACACCAAATTGAAGCTATGAGCAATGCAACCCTGACCAACCTACTGGTAGAACTTGCAGGAAAGCAAAAAAGGGCCGACAATCGTGTGGATGCTGCCATCACTAAACTAGAATTAATAGATAAGAAATTGGAAGGATTAGATAAGAAATTGGAAGGAATTCAAACAGAGTTAAGAGATTTAAGGGAGATTGAAAAAAAAGAAGACCTTAAAAATCAGCTGGCCATGCTAAATGAAGACATAAAGAAATGCAAGGATGAACTCCAAGAATCATCAAGAAAATCAGAAAATGATGTGAAAAGGGAGCTTGACAGAGGGATGGAAATTATACATAGAAAAGTAATAGAAAATGCAAACTTAATTGAACAAGTCCAAAACGTGCTAGAAGCTCTCAAGAATAGAGTCAGCCAAGTGGAGGATGGAAACTCTGATCTGGAAGACAAGATGGAAGAAACAGTTAGAGAGTTCAAAAATTTCAGTAAGTTCAAAAGCTCCTGTGAACAGAACATGAGGGAATTGTGGGATGCACTTAAACGTCCTAATATCAGGATCATTGGAATACCAGAAGGAGAAGAAATTCAGACCAAGGCATGGAGAACTTATTTAACAAAATAATTGAAGAAAACTTCCCCAATCTCTTAAAAGAAAGGCCCATCAAGATACAAGAAGCCAATAGAACTCCAAACAGACTGGACCAAAGGAGAAACTCTCCAAGACATATTATCATTAAGACTCTAAACATTGACACCAAAGAGAAAATCCTAAAAGCAGCTAGGGAAAAACAGCACACCACCTTCAAAGGTAACCCCATCAGAATTACTTCAGACTTCTCAATGGAAACCCAGAAACCTAGAAGGGCCTGGAATGAAACACTGCAAAGTCTAAGAACCTATGGCTTCCAACACAAACTACTCTACCCAGCAAAAGCATCCCTCATAATAGATGGTGAAAGAAAAACATTCCACGACAAAACTCAGCTTTACAATTATATGAACACAAAACCAAACCTACAGAGAGTATTTCAGGAAATTCTCCACAGAGAAGAAAAAAATAATCAAACACAATTGCCTACAAGAAACAGATCACACAACAAAATTCAGGGTAGACACAAAAAACATCAAAGTCCATGAAAACACGAACCCACATCTACCATCACAATATGGCAGGGATCAAATCAAATCTCACAGTCATTACCCTAAATATTAATGGCCTTAATTCACCCATCAAGAGACACAAGCTAAGAGGATGGATCAAAAAATTACACCCCTCAATCTGCTGCCTTCAAGAAACCCACCTCACCATTAAAGACAGACATCTCCTCAGGGTGAAAGGGTGGAAAACAGTATTCCAAGCAAATGTGAATAAGAAACAAGCAGGCGTAGCTATATTAATATAGGATAAAATAGACTTCAAACCAAAAATAGTCACAAAAGAGAAAGAAGGCCACTTCCTACTTATCAAGGGAACGATCCATTAAGAGGATATTACAATCATAAATCTGTATGCACCAAACACAGGGGCACCACAGTTCATAAAACAAAACCTACTTGACAATAAAATGGAAATAACCACAAACACCATCGTAGTTGGGGACTTCAATACACCATTATCAGTAATAGACAGATCATCCAAACAGAAACTCAACAGGGAAGTAAGAGAGCTCAACAAAACCATAGATCACTTACACCTGATGGACATCTACAGAACCTTCCGTCCCAAATCCACAGATCACACATTCTTCTCAGCAGCCCATGGAACATTCTCTAAAATAGACCATATACTGGGTCACAAAGACTGCCTCCACATATTTGGGAAGATTGACATAATTCCCTGCATGATATCAGATCACAATGCTATATTGCTAGAAATCAACAACAAAAGACCCAGCAAGAATCCGAATGGCACCTGGAAACTAAACAGCACACTTTTAAACAGTAAATGGATAGTGGATGAAATAAAGAATGAAAGTGCAAAATTTCTGGAATTGAATGACAATGAGAACACATCGTACCAAAACTTATGGTACACAATGAAGGCGGTCCTCAGGGGAAATTCATAGCACTCAATGCCTTCATAAAAAAGACAGAAAGATCCCAAATCAAAGACATAACAATCCACCTAAAGGCACTGGAAATGCAAGAAACATCCAACGCAAAGAGCTCCAGAAGGAAAGAAATAAATAAAATCAGAGCAGAAATCAATGAACTGGAAATGAAGGAAACAATTAAGACAATTGACAAAACAAAGAGCTGGTTCTTTGGAAAAATAAACAAGATTGACAAACCCCTGGCCAATCTGATCAAGCAAAAAAGGGAGAAGCTTCAAATTAACAAAATTCAAAGTGAAAAAGGAGAGATCAAAACAGACATAAGTGAAATTGGGAGAATCATCAGGACTTATTTCAAAAACCTCTACTAACAAAACTGGATAATGTGGAGGAGATAGATAAATTCTTGGACGCATACCATCTACCAAAGCTAAACACAGAGCAGATTAATCACCTCAATCAACCCATCACACTCATGGAGATTGAAAAAGTAATAAAAAAAAACCTCCCAAAAAAGTAGAGTCCAGGACCAGATGGCTTCTCAGCTGTATTCTATGAAACCTTCATGGAAGAACTCAAACCAATCTTCCTCAAACTGTGCCACACAATTGGTGAACAGGGAAAGCTACCCAACTCCTTTTATGAAACTAGCATCACCCTAATTCCAAAACCAGGCAGAGATGCCACAAGAAAAGAAAACTACCAGCCTATTTCCCTATGAATTTAGATGCAAAATCCTAAACAAAATCCTTGCAAACAAATCCAACAACACATCAAAAGCATTATCCACCTTGACCAAGTGGGATTCATTCCAGGAACACAGGGGTGGTTCAACATATGGAATTCTGTCAATGTAATACACCACATAAACAAGGTTAAACAAAAACCACATGATCATTTTGATAGATGCAGAAAAGGCCATTGACAAGATTCAACATCACTTCATGTTCAAAACATTGGAGAGAATTGGCATGGTTGGTTCATATCTTAACCTAATAAAGGCAATATGCGAAACTCCTAAGGCCCAAATAATACTTAATGGAGAGAGACTGGAGGAATTCCCATTAAGATCAGGAACAAGACAGGGTTGTCCACTCTCACCTCTGCTTTTCAATATAGTACTGGAAGTCCTAGCTCAAGCAATAAGACAGGAGAAGGAAATAAAAGGGATACAATTTGCAAAGGAAGAAGTTAAGTTAGCTTTATTCGCTGATGACATGATTATATATGTAAGAGACCCGAGAGACTCCATCCCAAAACTCCTGAAGGTGATTAACTCCTATAGCAAAGTAGCAGGATACAAAATCAATGCACAAAAATCAGTAGCCTTCCTTAATGCAAATGACAAAGATACAGAGAAAGAAATAAGGGACATAGTCCCATTTTCAATAGCAACAAAAAATAAAATAAAATACCTTGGAATAACATTAACCAAGGAAGTGAAAGATCTACACAACGAAAACATAAAAACACTCAAAAAAGAAATTGAGGCCAACTTGAGAAAATGGAAAGACCTCCCATGTTCCTGGATAGGCAGAATCAACATTGTGAAGATGACAATCCTACCAAAAGTGATATACAGATTTAATGCAATTCCAATTAAAATCCCTACAAGTTCTTCACAGAGATAGAAAAAAATGATCTCAAATTTCATATGGAAAGACTGAAGGCCTTGCATTTCCAAACATATCCTCAGCAAAAGAAATACCTCTGGAGTCATCACCATACCTGATCTAAAGCTATATTACAAAGCCAAAGTAATAAAAACAGCATGGTACTGTCATAAAAACAGGAGTATAGATCAATGGAATAGACTTGAGGACCCGGACTTTGGGTCAACCAACTATAGCTACTTGATATTCGATAAAGGCCCAAACAATATAGGCTGGAAAAAAGACAGCATCTTCAACAAATGGTGCTGGACAAACCGGATAACCATAAGCAGGAAACTGAAACTTGATCCACACATTTCACCATGCACTACATTCAAGTCCAAATGGATCAAAGATCTCAACATAAGAAAAGAAACTCGTATACTACAGGAAGAAATTTTAGGAAGTATTTTCCTTGATATAGGTATAGAAAAAGACTTCCTGAACAAAACCCCAGTAGCTCAGGAACTTAAACCGTCACTCAACCAATGGGATCACATGAAGCTGAAGAGTTTCTTTACAGACAAGCATACAATAAGCAAAGCCCATAGATCACTCACAGAATGGGAGAAAATATTTGTGGGTTATCCAACTGATAGAAGCCTAATCTCTAGAATCTACAAAGAACTCAAAAATCTAAACAGTAAGAAGTCAAACACCCCCCTCACAAAATGGGGCAAAGAGCTGAACAGGCAGTTCACAGAGGAAGAAATAGAAATGGCAAACAGACACTTAAGAAAATGTTCATCATCTTTAATCATCAGAGAAATGCAAATAAAAACAACTATGAGATTCCACCTTACCCCAATAAGGATAGCAAACATCAAAAAATCAAATAAAAATAAATGCTGGTGAGGATGTGGAGAAGTAGGAATACTCATCCACTGTTGGTAGGAATGTAGGATGGTACAACCACTTTGGAAAGCAATATGGAGACTTCTGAAAAAGCTGAGTATAGAGATACCAACAGACCCAGTTATTGCCTTACTGGGCATCTACCCTAAAACCTTCAAACCACAGGCTAGAGAGATTTGCTCAACCATGTTTATAGTGGCTCAATTTGTAATAGCTAAGTGCTGGAATCAGCACAGATGTCCCTCACTAGAAGAATGGATAACTAAGTTGTGGTATATCTACACAATGGAATTCTATACAGCAGTAAGAAAAACTGACAGAATGAAATTTGAGGAAAAATGGTTGAACCTGGAACAGATCATTCTCAGTGAACTTACCCAATCACAGAAAAAAATCACCACATAGTCTCATTCATCTACAGCACCTAACCTGAATCTACCCAAGATACCTTACATACCCAGAAAGCATCTCTTAGACTAGACACTAGGATGGAAGGGGAGGGAAGGGCGGGCATCAAAGGGGTGGGAAACACAAATCTAGACCCAAACGGCAATGGTACCATAGTCTTCTACTTACTAAAAGACAGACCAAATGGCTGATCCTTCACTAGGCCCTTACAGGGAACACCTGAACCACAAGACACTGGAGAGGGTAAGATTAAGACTAACCTTAATCTCCTACATCTTCCCTCCCTCCCTTCCCCTCTCCCTGTCTCTCTCTCTCTCTTATCTCTAACTCTTGTATATTAGTTATCTTTTTCCTCATTTTCTTAGTGGGCACTGACCTGTAACTCCCAGAACCAGCATGGGGCTATCATCCACAATGAGCTTTTGATCATAGAGACCTACAAGGTTTCCCAAAAGACAGACAGATTCCTGTCAGAGTACTTGATGACCCACCAAAGGCTAGTGGTAAGACTCTACTGCTGAAGACACCTTATGTGATTGACATGCATATTAGTATGGCATGGCTGGAAGTTAGAAGAGAGTCAGTCCCCAGACAGTCATTGCGTCTAGTTCCAGAAGGTGCTACATGGGCGACTGGGGGAAAATGACCAATATCTGTCGAAGCAATGCATGGTCTAACCTACTTAGCAGCAAATAACTTGTTGTGATGCCCACACAAGTGCAGTGGTGGCACACAGCCATGGTGGGGAACCAACTGCTCTCAATTCGGCTAACTGACCCCTCACTGGTATGGGACCCATAGCTGGAGCTGGGAAACAAGTAAGAACCATATCCAAACATAAGCCCACTCTCCAATATTAAGGTACTATCAATTGTGGGCTACAAGAGGGTTTACACCTATTAAATTCTCTATTAAAAAAAAAAAAAAAGTAAGGGTTATCTCATTTGTCCTGGTGCTAACTTACTCTTCATTGGAGAATCTGCTTCTCTTTTTCAGATAGATGTAGATCCTAAGGAGAGAGCCACCCCATCCTACCTCAAAAGGGCCCCAGCTGAAACTAAGAAAAATTGGAGAAAGAAGCAAGGGGGCTATTTTCCTGATGAACCGGATGCCAGCACAAGGGGGAAGGAGATCAGCACAGAGAAAAATCAACTCCTACGAAATCAGAGAGCCAGAGCCTCAGAGGCCCCCAACACCTCATCACTGAAGCAGACCAAAAATGAACCCAACATGGCTCAGGGAAATTTTGCGGAAGAGGGGGTGGAAAGAATGTCAGAGCCACATGTTGGGTCATGATATGCAGAGACATTTAGCTTACCTATAACTGTGGGCTAACTCCACAATGCATGACCCGTATACCTCAACAAGGAGGGGCCAAGGGGAGCGGGGTAGGTCACTGATGAGCCTAATAATGGTACCAAACTGACTGTATTTGCTGAATACAAAACTAACTAATAAAGAAAAAAAAAAGTTATTATAGTTACCAGATAGAAAGAAAATGTACATAGCACCAAAGTGTTTTAAATTATTTAATTTGTGGCTACTTACATACCATAGAAGAGTTTTATGAAAAAAGAATATATTCAAATAGGGTAATTTTCAGTATATAAAAATTTAAATAAATTGAGAGTGCTCTTATTATTTTTGCCTCAAAGAATTGAAATCCAAAACTCATATAAGATACTTATAATTTTATGAATCTAAAAATTAAAAACAATTTCCTCTTTGTGCAAAGTGAAATGTGCATATTAAATAGGCTGATACTCCAGTTAAAATTTTAATAGTTCAGGGTTACAGATATGGCTTAGTTATTAAGACATTTGCTTGTGAAGCCAAAGGACCCAGGATCAATTCCTTAGGATCCAGGTAAGCCAGATACACAAGGTGGTGCATGCATCTGGAGTTTGTTTACAGTGGCTGAAGGCCCTGGCATGCCCATTCTCTCTCTTTCTTTGCCTCTTTCTAAATCTTTCTCAAATAAATAAAATAAAATAAACTTAAAAAACCAAAAATTTATAGCTGGGATGCAAAAGCAATAAAAAGAATAGATACAAAAATTTTAAAAATAGAATTTTAAAAATATAGAACACTTTTTTTGTTACTTTAAGTTTTTTTGAAAGACAGGAGAGGACATTAAATGGGGGAAATTGGGCAAAAAAAAGTTAGAGACAAAAACATACTGCTTAAATTGTTATTTTTTCACTTGGAAGCCTACCGACCAAAAACAATCTAACCACTGGTTTATTCTCTGTCTAATCTTTAACTTCTTATATCTAACATCTGTAAGGTCCACAACATAAAACTTTTGTTTTGTTTAAAAGTTTAATATATATCCAATTTCAAGCATTAAAATTATGGTTAAAATACTCTTCTTCGTAATTGTTTAATAATGTCATTAATTTCAGAAATCTCTTTAGACAAACTTATTTTTATGTGTGTAATCTATCCTTCTAAAGATTAATATGCATCTCGATCATAAAAAATAAAAGTAGGGAAGAAAAGTCAACATACATATGTGTGAGGATTCCCTCAGACTGGAGTTATCATAAATTAGGCACAGAAAGAATGCAATAATTCAATCATCATTCATAATGTAAGAATTAGTGCCCAAATCTGTGAAATGAGAAAAAAGTTACATGTGACAAAGAAACATTTTTCTGTTAAGAAATTACTAATTAGTGAAATAAGTAAATATTAATATTCTTTTAAGGGAGTTTTATGCTGTAGAAATAAGAATGCACTATAAATTTATAAAATATTTTGAACTAATGTTCTCCCAGTAGTGAAGCCTTAAAATAGATATGTGAACTTTAAGAGACTATAATGGAATGAATTAATAATCTAAAATTAAGACAGAAAAATTTTAAACTCCACACAAAATATTAAAATAAGCAATGAAAAATCTATTTTTACAAGAGGTTTGATGAAAGAATATACTTATGTAATGGACATATATGAAAACCTGCATCATTAAATTGCTGACTGTTCATTTTTTTCTTCAATTAATATCCAATTTTAAAAGAATATATTAGCCAGGTGTGTTGGCACATGCCTTTAATTCCAGCACATGGGAGGCAGAGGTAGGAGGATCACTGTGAGTCTGAGGCCAGCCTGAGACTACATAGTGAGTTCCAGTTCAGCCTGAGCTAGTGTGAGACCCCACCTCTGAAAAAAAAAAAAGAATATATTGATTATAAATATCAGAAAATATTGCAGTTATTTTCTTATGATGATGCAATTAAACCATGTTATTTATAAAAGATTCCGCAAATGAAAAAAGGACTTCATAAATATTAAGACTTTTGTAAAAGTTATTATATAAGAAAGAAAAATTTTAGTACATATGTAGCAAGAGACTTAGAAGGAAATAAGAGAAGCAATAAGTGGCAATAATATTTAAAGATATAGTGAGATAAAGAAATTTTCAAAAATGATGAGAGAACTTCAACAAAAATTTTAATTTACAAACCAAGCAAGATAAAGAAATATAAAATGTCAGGTAAAAAAATGAATAATAAATTTTAAAAATCCACTTTAGCCAAGTTACTGAAAAAGCAACCTTGTAGTAGCAAAGGAAAAATAAAATGTTGTTAAATGGGATTTAATAAAATTGACAGGAACTTCTTAAGAAGAAGCTTAAAAATTGTATCATCATAGCACTGAAATGAAGTAAGAATTAATTTTGAATACCTATCTAGAAATCTATTCAAAAGAGAAAATGACATTAAATCTTTTCTTACACACTATTTTTTAAAGTATTGCTACTGTGCTAAACTAAAACAAAAAAAAAAAAAAGAGAAGAAAAACCTGAGGTATTTTAGATAAAACAAAGACATAGGAAAGTGGACCCAGCAATGTAAAAAGTAATTATTACATAGACATAAATACATATCAATTATAAGTCATATACTATGAAATTTCCCTCTATTCTCATTCAGCTTGTAAGAATATTCATTGTTCACACCTGTTCTAAGGATACAATATTTTTCATTGCATATTCTATTATTCTGAGATGGTTTTTAAATTTTTCTGTCTTAACTTTCAATTTTGAATTAATTTTATTGTTGCTATTTCCCTTAATAATTAGCACAAACCCAAAAAGTATAACAATTCCTACTTCTTCTTAAGTGTGTCAGAGAAACAAGGTCCATAGGCAAGTGGAACTCTAGAACTGGAGAGAATATGATAAGCTGACAGAGAAAATCACATTACCTAAGCAGAAAAATACCCATGAATAGAAACCTCCAAGAGAATGAATCTTTGAATTAAAAAAAAAAATTGTGGACAGATTTCTGCAAGTAAAAACCATAAAACAGAGGTGATATTTTCTAATTCATTATCTCTCAATAGACTCTAATTCCAAAAGCAAAGAAAAACATTAAAAGAGTACTACAGATTAATATACCTTGTGACATAGAGCAGGAATATCAGCAAAATATTACTAATACAGAATTATATCATTATATATAGAATGATAAAGCAGAATTTTTCAGATGAACAAAAAGTTATTTCAACATTGGAATCAATATCATCCTTCACATGAACATGCTGAAAAGGAAAAAGAAAGATATAAAATAATATCAATAGATTCATCATAATTGTTTGGCAGAACCCAGCTATATTCATTGAAAAACTCCTCATAATATGGAAATAGAAGATAACTTTCTAAACACTAAACAATGATTACAAAAAATTAAGAATAATACCATGTTCAAAGATTGTCTTCTATGAGAGAAAAGCAAAATGTTCTTTTAGCTCTATCTTCCAACATTGTACTGGAAGTCATCGCTCATATGAAAGGAACTAATGGGCATATAGAGCCAAAAGGAAGCAAAGCTATCTAAGAGCAGGTAAAATTCAACAATAACCATCTGATTAAAATACATGCCAAAAGAAAATATATGTATACAGCAAATAACTATATGAAATGAAGTTCAGTATCATGTCATTAAAGAATTCCAAATTAATAGCTGAGATACCACTTTACAAATATAACAAGAGCTAAATTAAAACAAAAAACTAAAGAACACATAACACCATATATTAGAAAGCTTGTACAGCAACAGGAATTCCTGCAATTGCTGCTGAGAAATCAAATGATATAGCCACTTTGGAAGATTGTTTGGCAATGTCTTAGAAAACTAAATGTGTTCTTATCATTCACTCCAGAAGTCATGTACTAACATATTTACCCATGGGTGTTAAAAATGTATGTCTATACCAAATCCTTAACCTAGATTATTATACATACTAGCTTCATTTATAAATGCAAGAATTAAAAAAAAAGAAGATAAAAATCTAAGTTAGTCATCTGTAGCTGAATTAATAAACATTGATTCTTCAAAAATGGGATGCTTTTAAGTTTTAATGGCATGGCAATCACTAGTAAGAAGCCAAGATGTAAAGGCTACAATGGTATCTGATAACTACTATATGCCATTCTGGAAAAGTCAAATCCTAGTGATAGCAAAAAGATCAGTAGTTATCAGGTAAGGCAGCAGGACGAATTACTAGAGACTAGCATATGCTGAATGATACCATAATGCTGAGGAAACATGAATAAATATCAGTTAAAATCAATAGTGATTCCTGTGTTCTCTTGAAATTCCTTCGGGAGCTTTTTTACTTCTTTAATTCCTTTGTTTTCTTCTTTGATTCCTTTGATTTCTTCTTTGATTTCTTGAGTATCGATAAAAAGTTTTTAAATATTTTTCAGGCATTTCATCTAAAACTGTCTAATTGGGGGTCATTTCTGATGGATTTATAACTTTTGGTGTGGTTGTATTATTTTGATTCTTTGTGTTTTTTGTAGTATACTGCAGTGTTTTTTGCATCCTGAGTTGAGTTGATGCTTGTAATTTCTAATTATCTGCAGTGCTCTTCCACTTGGAAATCCAACTTTATGTATATTCAGAGTAGGACTTTAAGGAGTTTAAGTGTGGCTCTTGTACTCCAAACCAGCTGCAGAAGTAATCCGAGGTGTTGAGTTTGCCTGCTATTCAAGTATTCTAGTGGGCTGGGTGGAACAAATTACTTGCAAAATTTTTAAATTCAACTGAGTAATATACACATTCAATGAAATCTATCACAGAGTATGCAAATGGGGGGACTGAAACAGATAACCTTATAAAGCCAAAGTCCCTAAGGGTCTGTGTTGCTCTACACCTGTAATCCTGTCAGCTGGGAAGTTGAAATTTCTCTTCTACAATGGGTTCCAGGTCAACCTATATCTGAATCAGTCCCTGACCCTAAAAATGACAGAAGAAAAATGGAAAGGCCCCATGAATCTGAAAGCATCAAAAGCAACAATAGTCAACCCCCAATTACAGCTTAATTGCAAATGGTAAAGCCAACAACAAATACGTAACCCATAACCTGCCTTGACATGGAAAGAGAGATTAGCACTTCCAGAGCAGGTGTATGTACATGCTTTTGTCAGTTGGTCTTGTTACCCTTTGAGGTGGCTTCCAATGTCACCAATGCAGGAAACCTGCTTCATGAAATAAGGAGGTAATTACAAGACATGAGTAAGGAAATAGAAATACTGAAGAAAAAGCAGGCAGAAATTCTAGCACTGAAAAGTATAGTCAGTCAAATAAAAACCTCTGTGGGAAGTCTCACCAGTAGAATGGATGAAGGAGAGAACAGTATATCTAAATTATAAGACCAGGTGGAAGATCTAATACACTCCAACAAAGAGAAAGATAAGCTAATAGGAAGATATGAAGGGGAATTTTAAGATATTTGGGGCACTATGAAAAGATCAAACATAAGAATTCAGGGTGTAGCAGAAGGAGCAGAAATTCAATCCAAAGGCATAGTAGGCATTTTTAACAAAATCATAGAAGAAAAATTTCCCCAAATTGGGAAAGAAATGCCAATGCAGATATGGGAAGCTTTTAGAACACCAAACAGACAAAACCTGGAAAGAACATCTCCGCTCCATGTTATAATTAAACTACTAAACATGCAACCAAAGAAAATATGTTGAAAGCATTAGAGAGAAAAAAGCAAGTCACCTATAAAGACAAGACAATCAAGATTACAGCAGATTAAATCAACACAGGCTTTGATAGCCAGAAGTGTGGGAATGATGTATTCCCAGTTCTGAAAGATAATAACTGTCTACCAAGATTATTTTATTCCACAAAGCTATCTATCCAAATTTAAGGAGAAATGAGGACATACCACAACAAAAACAGGCTAAAGGAATTTATTCCAACTAAGCCAGCTCTATAGAAAATAGTTGAAGGAATCCTTCACTGTGAAGAGAAAGCAAAGTACACACATGAGGAAACAGGAAAAAGTAAAACATACACAAGTAGCAGTTAAAACAAGAGAGTAAAGGTAAACTGGGAAGCACTACAAAATAAAAAAAAAATGTCAATAATAACCACATACCTTTCAATAATAATTCTTAATATCAATGAACTCAATGCCCCAACCAAAAGATACAGGCTTGCCAACTGGATTAAAAGGCAGGACCCTGCTGTTTGTTGCCTTCAGGAAACTCATATGTCAATAAAATATAGACACTGTCTTAGGGTGAAAGGATGGGAAATGGTATTTCAAGCAAAAATCAGTAGATGGAAAAATAAATAAAGAAGATTAGGGCAGAAATTCATGAAATAGGAACCAAAAGAAAAAAGAAAAAATACAGAGAATCATTGAAACAAAGAGTTGGTTCTTTGAAAGGATAAACGAGATTGATAAACCCTTAGCAAATCTGACCATAATACAGAGAGAAGAGACAAAAATAAATAAAATTAGAGATATAAAAGGCACCATTACAACAAATACCAAAGAAATTCAGAAAATCATAAGGACATACTTTAAGGATACATATATATGTTTAAAAATGTGAAGAAAATGTATGATTTCCTTGATTCATATGACCTACCAAAATTAAATCCAGATGACATAAACCACTTAAACAGACTTATAACAAGTATAAGAAGATAAAAGCAGTAATAAAAAGTCTACCAATTAAAAATGTCCAGGCCCAGATTGATTCACTGGTGAATTCATGGAAGAACTACCACCACTGCTTCTGAAACTTTTTTCCTAAAATAGAAAAAAAAAAAAAAGGAATTCTATTGAACTCCTTCCAGAAAGCCAGCATCACCCTGATACAACAATCAGTCAAAGACAGAACAAAAAAAAAAAAAGAAAGAAAGAAAGAAAGAAAGAAAGAAAGAAAGAAAATTGCAGACCAATCTCCCTCATGAACATAGATGCAAAAATTCTGAACAAAATACTGGCAAACAGAATACAAGAATATATCAGAATGATTATTCATCACAACTACGTAGGCTTTATCCCAGAGATGCAGGGATGGTTCAACATATACAAACCAATAAATGTAATGCACTATATCTATGAACTGAAGGAAAAAAAATCACATGATCATCTCAATAGATGCAGAAAAGGTATTTGACAAAGTACACCATGTCTTCATGGTAAAAGTCCTATAGAAACTGGGAACAGCAGGCAGATATCTCAGCATTACCAACATTATAAAATCTTTTATGACAAACCTAAAGCCAACATAATTTTCAATGGGGAAAAACTTGTAGCTTTTCCACTAAATTCAGGAACAAGACAAAGGTGTCAACTGCCTCCACTTGTATTTAATATAATATTGGAAGTTTTAGCTATAGCAATAATGCAAAAGACACTCATAAAAGGGATACAAATTGGAAAGGAAGAGATCCAATTATCATTATTTGTAGATGATGTGATTCTGTACATAAGGACTAAAGACCCTACCAGCAAACTGTTATAGCTGACAAACACTTTTAACAACATAGCAGGGTACAAAATAAACACAGAGAAATCAGCTTTCCTATATACTAACAACAAACATGTGGAGGATGAAATCAGGGAATCTCCCCATTCACAATTGCCTCAAAAAAAAAAAAAAAAAACCATAACAATCAAGTACCTTGGGATAAAGCTAACAAAGGTAGTAAAGGGACTCTACAATGAGAACTTTAAAACACTCGAGCAAGAAATTGTAGAAGACACTAGGAAATGGAAAGACATCCCATGTTCTTGGATTAGAAGAATCAATATTGTGAAAATGTCAATCTTACCAAAAGCAATCCACACATTTAATGCAATCCCCACTAAGATTCCAATGGTAATATTCACAGAAATAGAAAAAAAAAAAATCCTAAAATTCACTTGACAGCACAAAAATCTGCAAATACTCTAAACAATTTTGAGCAACAAAAATAAGGCTGGTGGTATGACCATACCTGATTTTATATTATATTATATTATAAAGCCATAGTAACAATAACAGCATAGTACTGGCACAAAGACACACATGTAGATCAATGTAACAAAATAAGGGATCCAGATGTTAGTCCAGGCAGCTACAGCCATCTGATTTTTGACGAAAATGCCAAAAATATTCATTGGGGAAAAGAAAGCCTCTTCAACAACTGGTGATGGGAAAACAGGATATCTATATGTAGAAGGATGAAAATAGATCTTTGTCTTTATCCATGCATAAGGATCAAGTCCAAATGGATCAGGAACCTTAATATCAGACCTGAAACTCTGAAAATGCTAGAGGAATTAGCAAGGGAAACTCTTCAACATATTGGCATAGGCAACAACTTTCTGAATATAACTCTCACTGCTCAGGACATAAAACCACAAGTCAACCACTGGGAAATCATGAAATTACAAAAATTTTGTACAGCAAAGGACACTATGAATAGAGAAAAGAGACAGCCTATATAATGGGACAAAATCTTTGCCAGCTATACATTTGAAAGAGGGTTAATATCCAGAATATACAAAGACCTCAACAAACAAAACAGTAATCAAAGAACCCCATTAAAAAATGGACTATGGGAGAGAGGACTTCTGGTTAAGATGGCAGGTTAGGAACCATACCAAAGCAGCCTAGGGGAGAAAAGGCCAAAGAATACCCAGCAAAATACACACTTTTACTAAAAAGTGAGGTGTATAAGAAATTAAAATGGCAGCAGAGAAGTAGGAGAGATCCAGGGCATCCAGAGACCACACAGGCAGGCCTCAGTGGCACCAGCAGTGGCAGTGGCAGTGGAAGGGGCAGCTCTGGCTCTGGCATTGGCAGTGCCGGCTCCAGCAGCAGCAGCAGTGGCAGAACCAGTAGCGGCAGCTACAGCAGTGGCAGATCCAGCAACAGCATCGGCAGATCCAGCAGCAGCAGCGGCAGCTTCAGCAGCGGCAGTGGGAGCTCCAGCAGTGGCAGCTCCAGCAGAGGCAGTGCCAGGTCTGTGGGGCCACAGCTGCCAGGCTCAGCTTGCCCCACAGGAAAAGCGAGTGCCTAGCTCCAGAAAACAGAACAGTGGTCCAGCAATCCAGCCAGTGTACTTGAACCCACAGGGTACCAAAGAGGGATGCAAAACTGAGACCAAAATGATCCAAAAAGGTAACTGGGATTGCACCAGGGAAGGGTCTCACTGGCTCAAAGCTGACTTGGAACTCTCAACAGAGCAGAAATCTTAACCTCTTTGTTGATAGAATATCTTGTTGTTATAACACCTACTCTTGCATAAATACTCAGTGCTGCTTTTCATTGAATGTGTACATTATTTAGTTATATTTTAGAATCTATCTGTATTTTGTTCCACTCAGCCTACTTGAATACTCCCATAGCAGGCAAACCCAACCCCTAGGAATACCTTTGTAGATACTCTGAGATTCTTAAGAGCCACACCTAACACCTTTAGCTCCTATCCTGAAGATGTATAACATCAGATCAATTGATACAGCTATGAATACCCAGCTAGCTAGAAAATCCAAGCATTAACTTCATCGAAGATGCAAAAATATATACAATATAACACAAGAAATACTAAAAAGCAAGATGATATAAATTCACCAAAAGTACTAATGCATCAGAAATGACCTCCAGTGAGAATGAGTTAGATGAAATGCCTGAGAAAGATTTCAAAAGAATGATTGTAAATGTGCTCAAAGAGGTCAAAGAAGAAATCAAAGGAATCAAAGAGGAAATCAAAGGAATCAAAGAAGACATGGGACACCAATTTAATGAAATAAAGAAGTCAATACAAGACACAAATAAGGAAATAGAAATAATAAAGAAAAACCAGTTAGAATTACTAGCAATGAAGAACACAGTTAATGAAATAAAAAACTCTGTAGAAAATCTCACCAGTAGAATGGATGAAGGAGAGGACAGAATATCTAAGCTAGAAAACCAGGTGGAAGATCTAATACAGTCCAACAAAGAGAAAGACAAAATAATAGAAAAGTATGAATGGGAATTTCAAGATATTCAGGACACTATGAAAAGATCAAACATAAGAATTCAGGGCATAGTAGAAGGAGAAGAATTTCATTCCAAAGGCACAGTAGGCATCTTCAACAAAATCACAGAAGAAAACTTCCCCCAAATTGGGAAAGACGTGCTAATGCAGATATAAGAAGCCTTTAGAACCCCAGCCAGACAAAACCTGTAAAGAACCTCTCCTCACCATATTATAATCAAACCACCAAACACACAATCCAAAGGAAAAATATTGAAAGCAGTTAGAGAGAAAAATCAAGTTACCTGCAAAGGCAAGCCCATCAGGATTACAGCAAATTACTCAACAGAAGCTTTAAAAGCCAGAAGAGCTTGGAGTGATATATTCCAAGGTCTGAAAGATAACAACTGTCAACCAAGGTTACTTTATCCTGCAAAGCTATCTGTTCAAATACACGGAGGAATCAGGACATTCCACGACAAATGCAGGCTAAAGGAGTATTTGAAGACAAAACCAGTTCTACAGAAAATACTTGAAAGAATCCTCCATGCCAAAGAGAAGGAAAAGCACACATTATAAGGAACCTGAAAAAACAAACAAACAATACTCAAATACTAGTTAACACAAGAGAGCAAAGGTAGAACCGGAACTACAAAAAAAATGGCAAACATAAATACACACCTTTCAATAATATCTCTTAATATCAATGACCTCAATGCCCCAACCAACAGACATAGGTTTGCAGACTGGGTTAAAAAGCAGGATCCTACAATTTGTTGTCTCCAAGAAACTGACTTTTCTACAAAGGATGGACATTACCTTAGGGTGAAAGGTTTGAAAATGGTGTTTCAAGCAAATGGGCCTAGAAAACAGGCAGGGGTTGCTATCCTAATATCTGACAAAGTAGACTTCAGTCCAACGTTAGTCCAAAAAGATAAGGAAGGTCACTTTATATTGATGAAGGGCACACTCCAACAGGAGGACATTACAATCCTAAACACATATGCACCTAACATGGGGGCTCCCAAATTCACCAAACAAATGCTATTAGAACTAGGGTTACAGATAACACCAAACACAGGGGTAGTGGGTGACTTCAACACCCCACTTTCATCAATTGACAGGTCATCCTGAGAAAAAATAAACAGAGAGGCATCTGCACTAAATGTGATCATAGAAGGTATGGATCTAACAGATATATACATGACATTTCAACCAAATGCTGCAAAATATACATTCTTTTCAGCAGTACATGGAACATTCTCTAAAACAGACCATATGTTAGGACACAAAGCAAATCTTAACAAATACAGGAAAATTGAAATAATTCCTTGCATTCTATCTGACCACAATGGAATCAAACTACAAATCAATAGCAAGAAAAGCTATAGATCATACACAAAATCATGGAAACTAAACAATACACTACTAAATGATGAATGAGTCAATGAAGAAATCAAGAAGGAAATCAAAAAATTCATAGACTCAAACGATAATGAGAACACAACATACCAAAATCTCTGGGGCACAATGAAGTCAGTTCTAAGAGGTCAATTTATAGCTTTAAGTGCTTATCTTAAGAAATTAGAAAGGTCTCAAGAAAATGACCTAATGCTTCACCTTAAAGCCTTGAAAAAAGAAGAACAAGGCAAACCAAAAATCAGTAGACAGGAAGAAATAATAAAGATTAGGGCAGAAATTAATGAAATAGAAACAACAACAAAAAAAAAAACAATCCACAGAATCAATGAAACAAATATGGGGGGGGCTGGAGAGATGGGTTGGTGGTTAAGGCATTATTTGCAAAGCCCAAAGGATTCCAGTTCAATGCTCCAGGACCCACGTAAACCATATGCACAAGGGGAAGCATTCACCTGGAGTTTGTTTGCAGTGACTGAAGGCCCTGGTGTGCCCATTCTCTCCCTGTCCCTTCCTCTCTCTCTCTCTCTCTCTCTTTCTGCCTCAAATAAATTAATAAAATATATTTTTGTTTAAAAAATGGGCTATGGAACTAAATAGAGAGTTCTCAAAAGAAGAAATACAGATTATATGTAGACACCTAAAAAAAGTGTTTTACATCCTTAGCCATCAGGGAAATTCAAATTAAAACTACTTTGAGATTCCAGCTCACTCCTGTCAGAATGGTTACCATCAACAAAACAAATGATAATAAATGTTGGTGAGGATGTGAAAATGGGAACCCTTTCTACACTGTTGGTGGGAAGGTAGTCTGGTACAGCCATTGTAGAAATTAGTGTGGAGGTTCTTGAGACAGCTAAAAATTGATTTACCATATAACCCAGCTACATCAGTCCTAGGCATATATCCTAATGACTCTTCTCACTACCTTAGAGATACTTGCACAACCATGTTTATTGCTGCTCTATTCACAATAGCTATGAAATAGAATCAGGCTAGATGTCCCTCAACAGATGAATGAATAATAAAGATGCGGTACATTTACACAATGGAGTTCTATTCAGTGCTAAAGAAAAATTAAATTTCCAGGGAAATGAATGGGTCTGGAAAGGATTATACTAAGTGAGGTAACCCAGGCCCAGAGAGCCAAACATCACATGTTCTCTCTCATATATGGATCCTAGCTACAAATGTTTAGACTTGTGGGTGAGCTGGAACTATAAATCTGTAGCAGAGGTCAGTAAGGTAGTGCCGGGCTCTCTGGCAGGTAGGGCTGTAGGAGAGCCAGTCCCGCCGGTCTCTCCCTGGGGCTGAGTGGGATGGTGAGTGTCGACGACCCAGACCCTCTCCTAGGCACCGGAGAGAAACCACACTGAGTCAGGAGACTTGTCGAAACAGGATAGCACTTTATTGTGACAGGCAGGTGCTTATATAGCGTTGAGAATGAGGGTGGGGATGTCACGATGGGGTGAGGTGTAAGGGCCAATAGCATACCATGACTTTTGAAATGATTGGTTCTAAGTGTGCACTCAGGAATGATTCAAAGCACATGCACGTGGGAACTCTAACTTCCTACATGAAAGTAGCAGGCCAGAGGCAATTTGGCACCCTGCTGAGTCATAGCTGGTCAGAGACAGGTCGCCAAACTTTAGCTAGGCTCAGGAAGTTCCATTAGGCCTCTCGTTGGGGCCTCTCAAGGCCCCAAATCTCCCCCTTTTGTTTTTGTAAGAGCGTCAGTCATCATGGCCCCTGTCTTAGGTTGTCCCCCTCTGGGGATCTTACCCGTCACTGGGTACCATGTGTTTAGCTTGCTGAGAACACACTCCATGGCCTGTCTTAAGTTGTCTCAGTCAGTTTGAGATCTTACCCATCATCGGTCACATGGAGGGTGGAGGAGGGACACTCATATGAGGACAGCCAGTCATATGAGGGGCTTGACTCCTGAGTAGCGAGCCTATGATAATGTATTTCGACCTGATGAAGTTTTATTGCCTCTAGCCATTGGTGAATAAATTGTGTAATCTTATTAATCAAGCAGGGCCCGATAGTGATGATAAGGAGAAGGATGAGGAGGGGTCCAAGTAGAGGGAGGAGGTAGGGTAAGAAGCCATGTAAGCCTGTCCACAGTGGGTTGTCTTGAAGGTCCCGCCATCTCCTCTCCAGGTCCTCTTGAAGCCTTTTAATCTTGTCCTGAATGATTCCTGATCTATTAGCATAAAAGCAGCATTTTTTCCTGTAAAAAAAAGCATATGCCTCCCTTTTCGGCCATTAATAGGTCTAGTCCCCTCCTGTTTTGTAGGACTACCTCAGCCAGGGAATCTAGCTATTGTTGGAGATCAAGGATAGTGTTGGACACCACTTTTATGTCACTGATCAACTGGAGAGAGAGCTTTCTGTGGAGATGGACTGTCATACCCATCCCAGCTGTCCCAGGGACAACACCTGGGGTTATTCCGATCCCAACGAGTAAAGGTATCATTTGTACAGCTCTCTTAGGTCTCCCTCCGATATAATTGAAAGAGGGTGTAGGGAGGGCTTTATCTCCAGGAATGATATCTACATCTGGGATCAAGGTGGCTGGGGCACAAAGGCCCATCCAATTGGTGGCAGAAAGTCATAGGCCATCCCACCTCTGCAAACATAAACCATTCCAGAAGGTGGGAAGCATTGAGCACTGGGCTCAGTTGTGTTGAGAGTACAGAAGGAAGGATGAATGTATCCCACATCTGTATTGGAGTTATTAGGGGAAGGCAGGGCCCAAATGCAAGTTCCAGAAGGAGACATTGGGAAAAGCTGGATGGGGATGGGGAAGGTGGCTGAGCAATTTTTTAAGGTCATATGGGAAACTGTAGTTGTATAATTGGTGATTACTGCAAGTGGCCAGGGAGGCCCAGATTGGAGGCAAAGCCAGCAATCCTCCACAAGGGAGGGAGCCATTTGGGTTAGCAGGGTGAAGACCATTTTTAATATGGATTCAGTAGGGGGGGTCGAGGGCTAACCCCCCCCCCCAATTTTCAGGAAGGGCAATAGGGTGATAATTAAGCTCTGGGTACTGGGCCAAAACAAGTTGTTCTATTCATCTGACCCAGATAGAAATGTAGGTGACAGATGAGGACGAATGTGTTTGAAAAGGGGATAATTGCTTATCTTCTTTAGAAAAATTTAGAATATTTAGGGTAAGTAATGCCTTTTCTAGTTGGTCATGTGGGGGTAAGTATTCCCCCTTTTGTTTTTGTAATTGAGACTTGAGAGTCTGATTATATCTTTTAACAATTGTTTGACCCCGGGGGTTGTGTGGGATATCTGTGGAGTGTGAGATTCTCCAGGTCTGGAGAAAATTTACAAAAGCCTTCCTTACAAAGCAGGGGTCATTATCACTTTTGATCTGATCAGGTAATCCAAGGGTGGCAAAGCATTGAAGCATATGGCTAATAGCATATTTGGATTTTTCCCTGGCATGTGCCGATGCCCAGAAGGAGCGGGAAAAGGTATCAACTGAAAGAAAAATATATTTAAGCTTTCCAAATGGAGAATAGTGTGTGACATCAATTTGCCAAAGATGATTAGAGCGGAGCTCTCGAGGATTGCTTTCTATAGTTTCAGTGATGATATAAGCCTCAGCTTCTCCAAGTCTATCCTGACCTAGGAGGTTGGCTGTTAGGCCGGACACCACCAGAGGGCGCACCTCCCCATGGTTGCCATCAGGATCAGTCCAGGGCTGCCAGTTGGCTGTTTCCCAGGATGTTGACAGTCTGCCCACACCAAGTAAATGTGGACCAGGGACTAACTGCCATGAAGGAGGGACTTCCTCCTTTCTAATTAGTATTATACTGAGGCATAGAAGCCATTTTATCAGCCAAATTGTTTCCTCGAGAGAGACAGTTCAGTCAGCCCCAATGTCATTTTTGGCCTTAGTCCCAGAATCAGGGGCACGGTCCAGTGTGTAACGGGGCTGGGGATAGCCCCTTGGGGAGTTTAAAGGCTCACCCTGAAGGCTGAACTTGGATTTGCAATCCTTGGCCCAATGGAAACCTTTCTTGCACCTGGGGCAGGGAGTACACAGCACATTAGGGGCCACAGGGACTGTTGGGGTATATTTGGCCCGATTGGGGCACTCTCTCTTAAAATGACCTTCTTTACCACAGCCAAAGCAAGATTGTCCCTTACTCCCCGAGTTCTGTTGAAGGGCACAAACTAGGGCAGCCATGTCTTCAAGGCAAGCAGCCTGCAAGGCTGATGCCATGGCCCTAGCTTGATGGGAGCTGGATCGCATGTCTTTGGTGGCTATAATCCATTTACTCATAGAGTGAACTTTTAGTCCAGCGCAGGCCAACTTGTCGTCACTCGCCATGCCTTCCCAGACAGACAACTAAGCAAAAGTAGTAGGAAAGTTATATGGGAATAAAATTTGAAGTTCAACAATGAGATACAGAATCATTAAAATTGACCACATAGAAATAATAGGTTTTTTTTGTTTGTTTGTTTGTTTTTTGGTTTTTCGAGGTAGGGTCTCACTCTACTTCAGGCTGACCTGGAATTCACTATGTCATCCCAGAGTGGCCTCGAACTCATGGCAATCCTCATACCTCTGCCTCCCAAGTGCTGGGATTAAAGGCATGCACCACCACACCCAACAAAATAATAGTTTTAAAGAGTACAACATTTAAAGTATTTTTAAAAATCGGATTAAATGAATTAAAAAATAAAGAGCATAACCAACCAGCAGACTGCATGGGTTAGGGAATCGAGTCAGAAAACAATAGAATTCCACCTGTTATAGGCAAAAGCTGTCGGAAAACTGAGACAAGTAGAAATGTTTTCTGCTAAAATCAAGAAAAAATCATGAATACTCACTTCCATGACTTCCTGTAAATTCAAAACTGAAAGGCTTAGTCAGGTCAACTGATTAATTTAGCAAGAGAAAGAATAAAATAGAGAAAGGAAGGAAAGAAGGAGAAAGAGAAAGAGAGAGAGAGAGAGAGAAAGGAAGGAAGAAAGAGACAAATGGAAGGAAATAAAGAAGGTGGGAAGGAAGACATCCTATTCAAAAAAAAAGGAAGTAAATTAATTACTGCACTCAACATGATCATATACATTGAAAATGCCATAGATGACGCCAAAGAAAGCAGAATTCATAAATAAGTTTAGTGATTTTTCAGGGTACAAAAACCCATAGTATTTGTGAACCTTAATAAAGAATTATCATAAAAAAGTAAATTTTTAAAAGTCCCACTTACAACAGCATTAAAATAATAAATATTTAGGAATAAATTTTATCAGAAATGAAATATTTCTAGACTGAAAACTGGGCTAAGGAGGTGGCTTAGTGGATAAATTATTTGCAGGTCAAGTGTGAATGCCTGAGTTCAAATTCCCAGGCCCCATGTAAAAGCTGGAAGCTATGGAGGACTTCCATCATCCAAACACACCTACAGAGAAATGGATGGTAGAGACAGAAGAATTTTTGGGAAGCTCACAGGCCAGTTAGCTTGACAAATATGGCAGTGAAAATGGGAGGCCCTTCCTCAAACAAGGTAGAAGGGAAGAACTAGAACTCAAAAGTCATTCTCTGACCTTCATCCATACTCATGACATGCACCCACACACAAAGGAAGTGTGTATGTGAGAGAGAGAGAGAGAGAGAGAGAGAGAGAGAGAGAGAGAAATTGTAAAACTGATAAAAGAAATTGGAATAACAATAAAGAAATGGGAAAATGTTCCATATTCATGGACTAGATAGTGGCATGCATCTATAATCCTTGCAATTTGGGAGGTGGAGGAAGGAGTATGAGGAATTCAATGAAAGCCCAAGATAAATAGGGAATATGAGCCCAAATGGACTAAAAAAAGAGAGAGAAATGTTTAAAGTCCATACCACACAAAGTGATATGCAATTTAATGTCCTTAACAAGTACTATATTACATAAAAGTGGGGACAGTGGACACCCTTGTCTTGCTCCTGATTTTAGTGGGGAAGCTTCAAGTTTTTCTCCACTTAGTAATATGTGAGCTGTAGGCTGTCATAAATAGCCTTCATTATGTTGAGATGTGTTCATTATAAGAATTCTAATGACTTTTTTCACAAAAAATATTTAAATTATGTGAAACCGCAAAAGACTCAAATTACCCTCAAAAAGGCATGAGCAAAAGAATCAAAGCTAGAGGCATAGCTTAACCTGCTTTGAGGCCATACTACCTGTCCCAGCCAGCGGGGAGTTGAACAAGGACCCAAGGGGAAATTAACATGGATGAGAGACAAGACAGGCACAAAGAAGGAGACCAAGTCTAGAGTCTGATCAAGGTCTCTAATTTTATTTTATTTTATTTATTTATTTATTTTTTTATTTATTTTTTTTGGTTTTTCGAGGTAGGGTCTCACTCTAGCCCAGGCTGACCTGGAATTCACTATGGAGTCTCAGGGTGGCCTCGAACTCGCGGCGATCCTCCTACCTCTGCCTCCCAAGTGCTGGGATTAAAGGCGTGTGCCACCACGCCCGGCTCTAATTTTATTTTTTACACAGTGGTTATATAGGGGAAGAAAAGGGGGGAGTAAGCTGCCTGACATGATTTAGGGCCAGAATTGTTAGGAAACTAAGAGGAGATGTAACTGGGTGTTTTTCTAATCTTGCCTTAATGGCTTGACATCCTGATCGTAAACTGGCCTTTTGCAAAAGATAAGATTCTGTGAACAGTCTCCAGACCAACATTCCTAACTTCAAGCTAGATGGACCAGCTTTCTGATGAATGAGTCAACTTAAGAACAGACCCAGGCAAAATGGAGAGGCTTTTGCTTTATGGCTCCCGACACTAGCAGCCCAGCATGGATGGTGCCATGTGCCTCACTCTCAGCACTTGGAAGGCTGAGCCAGGAGGCTTATCAGTTTGAGAATGACCTGGAACTTGGAATGAGACACTGTCTAAAAAACAGAAAACAAACAAAAATATTCCAAGGAAAGAAGAGGTTAGGCCAGTGGAAGAGAACTCAGAGGCAAAATAATTCCATGTGTTCACCATCAATTGACCTTCAACAAAGGTGTTTAACACAGAATGGGGAAAAGACAATCACTTCAATAAGTGATGTTGGAAAATTAAGTATCTATATGCTGAAGAATAAATATTGGTAACTTTTATCACATCATAAAAAACACCTAAAATGCATTAATATATGCATTTACATATATATATATATATATATATATATATATATATATATATATCATACATACATACATATGACATAAAGCTTTAAAGGTATTATAAGAAAATATAATGATTAAAGTTCTTGGCATTGTTTTGGCAAAGATGTTTTTAGCTGTAGCCCTAGGAGCATAAGCAACAAAAGAAAATAAATAAAATAGTTATATTGCACCTTAACACTTTTCCACAATAAAGGAAAAGTCATCACAGTAAAGATACAGCATAAGGAATGACAGAAAATATTTGAAATATAAGTCTTATAAAGGGTTAATACTCGAAGTGTCTGAGAGCTCATATAGCTAAATACCAAGAAAATAAGTAACCCAGTTTAAAAATGAGACAGAGGCCATTCATAGACATTTTTCTGAACAAGACATTCAAATGACAAATAATTGGAAAATAATGCTAGACATTAATAGTTATTACGGTAATTCACCTCAACATCAATGGGATATCATTTCACAACTGTTAGAATTATTATTAAAAAACAGGAAAAGATTTGGCAAGAAAAAATTAAGGGAAAGAAAACCCTTGCACATTCTAGAGAGGGCTGTAAATCAGTATTACCATTATAGAAAACACTATGTAAGTTTCACTTTTATCTAGTCAGCGCATGCCTGGGTACACATCCAAAAGAAGTGCATTCACTGAACCAAAGAGATGACTGCACTTCCATACTCTTACCGCATTGTTCAGAATACCTAAGCTGTAGAAGTAACCTTACCATCAATCCAAGATGCATAGAGAAAATGCCTGCTATGTGTATTCCATATACCTATATGTCTATCTATATTAAGAAGTTTCCTAATGCTCAACTTAAACATAAACAAAACATACATCATCACACACACAAAATGTTTTCAACCTAAAAATAGGTAGTTTTTGTCATTTATAACAACAAAGATGAACCTGAAGAACATTATACTAAGTAAAATGTCATGTAGAGACAAATATTGTATGAGCTCATTGATATATACATTCTAAAAATGACTGAATTGTTGAATAGAAATTGGAATGGTGTGTTCCTTGGGTGGCATGTGAAAGTGAATGGAGATATGTTGGGTTAAAGGATACAAACTTTTCACCATGCACAATGATAAGTTATGAAGATTTAATATATAGCCTCATGACTATAGCTAATCATACGGTATTCTATACTAATATCACCACGTTCACGCAAACACGAAAATATTTGTACACATATACAGTACACATGTACTGTATACATGTACACATGTACACATATATCAAAAATATATCAATCATATTACACACCATAAGTGCATACTATTTCTAATTGTTAAATGTACCTCAAAAAATTTTGGGGAAAACTTTAATTTACTAAGAAAAATGCAGACTATGAATGTGAGCAATTTTTTTAAATTTTTTTTCTTTATTAGTTAGTTTTGTATTCTGCAAATACAGTCAGTTTGGTACCATTATTAGGCTCATCTGTGACCTACGCCCTCACCTTGGCCCCCCCTTGTTGAGGTATATGGGTCATGCATTGTGGAGTTAGCCCACAGTTACGGATAAGATAAATGTCTCTGCATATCATGATCCAACATGTGGCTCTGACATTCTTTCCACCCCCTCTTCCGCAAAATTTCCCTGAGCCATGTTGGGTTCATTTTTGGTCTGCTTCAGTGATGAGGTGTTGGGGGCCCCTGAGGCTCTGGATCTCTGATTTAGTAGGAGCTGATTTTTCTCTGTGTTGATATCCTTCCCCCTTCTGCTGATATCCAGTTCATCAGGAAAACAGCCCCCTTGCTTGTTTCTCCAATTTTTATTAGTTTCAGCCAGGGCCCTTTTGAGGTATGATGGGGTGGCTCTCTCCTTAGGATCTATATCTATCTGAAAAAGAGAAGCAGATTCTCCAACGGAGAGTAAGTTAGCACCAGGACAAAAGAGATAACCCTTATTTTTTTTTTTATAGAGAATTTAATAGGTGTAGGCCCTCTTGTAGCCCATGATGGATGGTAGCTTGATATTGGCAAGTAGGCTTATGTTTGGATATGGTTCTGACTTGTTTTTTATATGTAGGTTTTCAGTGTATTCCCACAATCATCCTCTAAATTTCACTAGTATCTGTTTTAATGACCTCCTTTCATACCTAATTTTATGACTTCAGATTGCCTCTCTGCCTCTTTCTTTTCTCTCTCTCTCCTCTATCTTGCATGGGGTAATTTGGCTAAAGGATTTTCAATGTTGGTTATCTTTTCATGGAACAAACTCTTTGTATTGTTCTTTCAGTTTCCATTTTTAATTTCTGTCATAATTTTATTATTTTGTATCTGTTAAGTTTGAGTCTCTCTTGTCTTTATTTTCCTAAGGCATTGAGGGGCATCATCACGTTATTAGAGATCCCTGAAATTTTTAAATAATTTATTAATTAATTTTATCTGAGAGAGAGTGAGATAATGGGCACTCAAGGGCATCTAGCCACTGCAAATGAACTCCAGACTCATGTGGCACCTTGTGCATCTGGCTTATGTGGGACCTGCAGAATTCCACCTGGGTCTTTAGGCTTTGCAGGCAAATGCCTTAGCTGCTAAGCCATCTCTCCAGCCCAAGAGATCTCTGAGTTTTTTTTTTTTTTAAGATGGAGAGTGACCATCTTTTTGAAAAATTTTTTATGTTTATTTATTTATTTGAAAGTGTCAGACAGAGAAAGAGGCAGAGAGAGAGAGAAAGAGAGAGAGATAGAATGGGCACACCAGGGCCTCCAGCCACTGCAAACGAACTCCAGATGCGTGTGCCCCCTTGTGCATCTGGCTAACGTGGGTCCTGGGGAATCGAGCCTCGAATCGGGGTTCTTAGGCTTCACAGGCAAGTGCTTAACTGCTAAGCCATCTCTCCAGCCCTCTCTGAGTTTTTTTAATGGAGGCATTTAGAGCTATATTTTCACTTTTAGAACACTTTCATCATGTTTCTGAAAATCTTGCATGATGAATTTTTATTTTCACTTAATTCTAGGTGTGTTTTATTTCTCTTTTAATTCCTTCAGTGATCTACTGCTCTACAAATAGTGTATTTTTCAATATCCATTACCTTGTATATATTGAATAGTTTCTCCTGCTATTGATTTTTAATTTTACACCATTGTGATCAGACAGAATATAAAATGTTACTCAATTCCTTAATGTTCTAAAATGGAATCTACTAAGAAGAAATTCCATGGCCTGGGAAGAATATTTATTCTGTAGTTATTGGGTATTATATATCATATACAATTAATATATGATATATATAAACTGAAGGTGTTCATTTGATCTATAGTGGCATTTAATTTTGATGTTTCTTTGATATTTTGTTAATATGATCTGTCTACTGGTGAGAGTAGGGCACCAGAACAACCACTGTTATTGTGTTGAGGACCAACTGTGTTTTAATGTCCATTAATGTTTGTTGTATAAAATTGGGTGTACAAATGTTTGGTGTGCATATATGTAAAATTCTTATAGCTTCTCAATTGAGTATTTATTTTGTCAATATGAAATTACCTTTTTTCAGACTGATTTTGACTTCAATTCTATTTCATCAGATATTAGCATATCTACTCTTGACTGTTTTTGAATTCCATTTGCTTATGATACAGTTTTGCATCCCCAAAATATTGTTTATCTTTGCTAGCAAGATGTATGTTGTGTAAATAATATACTTAAGTTCTATTTCAAAAATTGATTCCCTAGACTGTGTGTTTTTATTGTTTAAAAGGTATGACTAGCCTTCAGGGTTATTATTAAAAGATATGAATTGAATTTTGTCATTCTATTGTTTGCATAATATTAGATACTTTCGTAACCCTCACTTGCTTATCTAGTCTTCTATTTCACTTATAATTTCCCACGTCTTCATAGACATGTTTACATTTTTCTTCAGCTTGTAGCACTCCTTTAAGTATCTTCCATCAATATAAATTAGCATTTATAAATTATTTTGTTTGTGTTTATTCTGAAAGTTTTTTATTATCCTCTAATTATTAAGGATAGATTCTTCTGAATACATTAATCTGGGTTATTTTCATCCAAGGCTTAGTCTCATAACCAAAACCAACTTGTTAATACACGTTTTAATTATAATATAATTTGGAATCAATTAATCTTGAATACCAATATTAATTTCCCCTTATATTATCTGAGAAAGTATTAATTTCCAGATTTCTAATAATGTTGTCTTAGTCTGTATTAATGCTGTCTGTTGCATTGTATTAGTGATATTTTAGATTTGTGTATTAAATTGAAAATTGTTTGTTAAAACATGTAAAAATTGTATGGTAATATATATAATGATAGATTGATAGATAATAGAGAGATAATCTTGAAAATATAGATCAAACAGTATTACTGAATAGTAATTTATTACCACATCTAAGAGTATATTGATATATATAAATGCTACACAATTAAAATAAATACATAATAATAAACCAAATGAGATTTTTGAGATGTTCTTATTGATTCCACCAGACACAGGTATATGGTTGGTACTTAACTGATATTACCTTGATCCACACAAATATGTTGACAATCAACTATATGCCTGGGGATAGGAAAAGAATTAAAGAAAGAAAGAAAAAATTAAATTAAATAAAGAATTAAAACAAAGTTCAGCTTGATAGTATAAATACTTAAAATTAAATGCCTACTCACTGGGGCCAAAATACATTAATAATCAATAAGTCATTACAGGCTAAATTGATATTATTTGTTTGGATTTTTCAAGGTAAAGTCTTGCTCCAGTCTCCGCCAATCTGGAATTCACTATGTAGTCTCAGGCTGGCCTCAAACTCACAGAGATTCCCCTACCTTTGCCTCCTGAGTGCTGGATTAAAGTTGTGAACCAACATGCCTGGCTGACATAATTTTTGACAATGTTACTAGTCCTTTTGCTGAAGGGAATATATATGTGTATATTTGTATACTCTCTCTGTCTCTGTCTTTCTGTTTCTGTCTCTCTATGTGTGTGTGTGTATACATATGTACATATATGAGTATTTGTATATGATATGTATATAATTAATTATAGACAATCCAGTTACTGATTACATGCTAAAAATATGAACTAAGTTGCTGCCATGTTGACACTCAATATACAGAATGCTGCTAAAAAAGTCCCATACTCCCAAGGTTGATTATTTATCACAGTGTGCCTTCTCCACCTTCATCCTCCTCAAGACCGCATTCAAATCTATCCCTCCCTTAAGCATCAAAACTGGGTAGACTGAAGAGCAAAGGCTTGTCTCAGCAACAATTCCACCACATTTTGAATTCTGTGAAGTCCAAATTTCTACCATTATACATCAAGCTCAATATACAAAGTCACTCTTCTCTCAACTCATTCTGCTTTGTATTCATGCTCTCACTGTGGTATACTCTCTTCCCTCTGTCCTCCACATAGAATACTTTTTCTTTTCTGTACAATTATGATCTCCACCCTCTCCTACCTCATATTGCCTCTTTCTATAATTTTACCTTTTAGCACAATTGTTATTCAATTATGGTAAGAGCCAAATATCATCAGCTAACATGAATGGATATGTGTCACACCCTGTTGTAGAAATAACTATTACCTTATTTATATCTCAAAGAAAAACTGTAGTATTTACATTGTTAACACCTGCATTTAACAGAAGTCCTACATATTTTGTTCAAGGCCACTTGGATCATGAGACACAAAGCAGGATTTGAAATGTGCAGTATAATTTGAGAGCCAAAATTCTGAGATGCTATAAAATATATAATATTATGATAAAATCAATATCTCTTTACCTTCCACAATACAATGACTTCTTCATACAGCATCTGAAGTTGAATTCAGTTGCTGGAAAGCAGAATGCAAAACAATGAATAAAAGGGCAAATGAGCAAGTAAAGCTCAGATGATGGAAGAGTAGATGAGGTCAAATAAAATACTTAGTTCTCAATTAATGATACATACTGAATTATCAAACTAATATTTTCTACTTTATACAAATATTCATATTCATTTATGATTTTCTTTCAAACTCACTAGAGAAAATCAAATTTAACTGCTAATGCTGCATTAATATCTGTCAAGATCTATACAGACACATATAAACTAAAGAACGATCTATGCTTACTGTTGTGAAAATGCTCCAAAGATCATGGAGTGAAGATACATCTTCAACAAAAGATTTCAAATTTATGGGGATATACTCAAATGGAATCATACAATTTATGTCTGTCAGTAAAACCCAGAAATATAAATTAATTAAAAACTGTCAATGCTGAATTTTGTTTTTGGTTTTGCTCAAGACCTAAAAATCCTGGCCCCAGTGTGTATGCAGTTTCCAGACACTGTCCATTAGATTGGGTCAGTTGAAATTGAATAGTCTGAACCTTAAGATACAGCCACAGTAATATAAAAAAATCAGTGCCAAATAAGATGTCAATATTACAAAGTAAAAACTCAGAGAAAGTATGTATTTAGTTCAGTGAATAAAATATAGATGTAATATAGAATGTCATGGATATATCACAGAATGGTCCTATTTAGCATTTTGAATAAAAATTTGACCTCACCTATTTAATTAGTTTTCTTTGAAAGTCAAATTCTAGGAACATATCATTGAAATATAACTCATAAGTGTGATAACTATACAGATATTTACATGTATTTACTGCACATATTTTGCACTAACAAAAAAGCTTTGTGGGGGCTAGAGAGATTGCTTAGTGGTTAAGGCATTTGCCTGCAAAGCCAAAGGACCCAGGTTCAGTTCCCCAGAACCCACGTTAGCCAGATGCACAAGAGTGCCCACGTGTCTGGAGTTCATTTGAAGTGGCTTGAGGCCCAGGAGCACCAATTCTCTCTCTCTCCTTCTCTGTCAAATAAATAAATAAACATAGTGGTTTTTTTTTAAAAAAGGCTATGTGGAAAATATTATTGCATACATATAAATCACTGTACAAATAAATCATTGCAAGTGTCAGAAATCATGATTAGAGGAATTTTGATAACATGGAAAGCAGAGAGAGAGAGATGGATGCTGATTTTCAACTGGTTTTCTGTTTTGTTTTGTTTTGTTTTTTTTTCTTCAGTTTTTTAAAATGTATTCTGTAACCACAGTCCATGGGACAGTCGTGCCACACTAAGGGTGAATGTCCTCTCTCCAGATAATCCTCTGTGGAAAAACCCTCACAAACACATCCAAATTTATGCCTCATTAATGTCCTAGCTGTTTCTTAATTTGATCAAGTTGACAATCAAAATTAATGATTACAAGTGTGTGATAATTGTGTCGTAAAACTAAGCAAAACTCAGTAGTATCAACATTGCTGTATAATGTTACAAATGATGATCACTTTTATATTTTGCTAATTTATAGTTCTGAAGTTTCTAATATCTATTTTAAAATGCTATGCTTTTCTACTTTCACAGTTTCTTGTGTAAAGTGTCATAATTTAACATTTGTATAGAATATGCAATGATCAAGGTAGTTAACATTTCTATCTCAAATATTGTATTCAATTTTTTTATTTACATAAAATAATTTTGCATATTTACAAGTCAGGGTGCCATGTTTATTCATGCTTATAATGTGTACTGATCAAGTTAGAGTAATTGATATTTCCATCTCCTGATTACTTTGGACTTGTGCTTTCTGGCTATTCTCTTTTAGGTTTTTCTAAAATGTATGGTGATAGGTAATTGTGAACACTGTACCACTTACAACTAGCTACTTTAATCTGTGTTTTAGTGCCTTTTATCCAACCTCCCTCTATACCTACTCCTCTTTTCCCTTTCCAACATCTAGTAATTAACAGTGAATACTCAGGTGTATTTTGTTAACATCAACTTCAGAGAACATGAAATATTTTCCCTTCTATGTCTGAATTGTTTCACTTAATGGCTATTATTTCAGCTTTAGGCATTTTTAAAGCATCATATTGATACAAACTATACTTAGGACTAAGATTTTAAAATTCTATTTAACAGGACAAAGTTAATGTAAATAGAAACTATGATAAGCCTTGAAAAAACAAATGAAACTATGATTTTTAGAATATACAATTACTGATATAGATAACACAGAATATCCACATATTACTGTTGTTTAAACATTCTTGAGATTTACACTATGAATTTAGCAAGTGCCACATTTAATCTATAACCTTGGGTTACAGGTAGAATTTATCAAATCTTATCTAATATCTTGAAAACAATGGGAGACCTCTGTTATTAGTTCACATTCTCTTGAAAACATTAATCAATGTTGCATCATAAGAATTTAATATAACTGGAAATTTTTCGCTAGATTTTTAAGTTATATGCAATGGGAGTCAATCATACTTCCTTTATATATGTGCTTATCCTGATGAATCTTTCTTTCTTGCTACATTACTTTCCTGCAGACTGAACAAATTTATTATTTATATTAACTAACTTAGGTCTAACTCAATGGCATTCCAAGTAAGAAATTGTACTTGTTATGTAATCTCTATGACAAAATATGTAACAAAACATAGATATATGTGGATTTAAAATACTATATATTTAATGCTTGATAATACTATAAATAAAATATAACTTTGATTTTTAAGGGTCTTTAAATCAGAATATTATTAAATTTTAAAATCTCAGTTAATATTCTTAAAACTACAGAATATAAAAGTAGTCCTAATGCAAACAAATTGGGTATTCTCATAAGAGCATGTCTGGAGTTGTAGATTTTCCAGAGAAAAAGTCAAATTATATCAATTGACATACTAGAATAGCTATTACATAAAAACATACTATTGACATACTGTTAAGTTGCATTTGCAAAGGTCCAGGTTTTAAAATGTGCATTTGAAGAGTGTACAAAAATATGCAGTGACCAGATCATCCTCAGTGTTCTTATCAGTGGTGATGTTATTATTTTCTAATCATTAGTTTACATTTGAGCCAATGTTAATATGATAGAAGATATTTTACATAAATTAATCTCATTTTGTGGCAGTTTTCTTTTTCTGTGACAAAAGCTAGTGGCTACTACTTGTGTGTAGTGATATGCATAACTCTAAAGATAATGACTTAAGTTAAGAGCACAATATTAAAACCAACAGCATTTTCTTATTGTAAAAAACCTGCTTAAAGTAAGTTTTATGCCTACAAGGATCATCAAGTATTTATCTTGTTTTATATAGAGAGACCCTAAAAGGAAAATGAATAATTTAGTGTTATTTTTAAATACAGTCACAACAATAATCACAGAAATGAGAAAGGTATAAATTTTAGAAAGAAAGTTATAAATATTATGGTTGCAGGCATGAGATTCTATTTGAAAATCCTACAAAAATAAGCTGAAATTCTTTCAAAACTGCCATAGAGGTTGGTACATGGCTAGCTAAAGTTACAATATAAGAGTTTTGTAAATAACCAGTAAGAAAGAACTAATGGAGACAAGTACCATTGACACATATTTTAAATTGGGTCACTTAATTGATTTTTAAAATTCCTAGTTTGCCTTAGAATCTGATATCTTTTCTTTCTTGTTGCAAGATAAATATGTGTTAATTATTTTGAAAAAAATCATATGCCTAAGCAGGATTTTGATGCAAAGTGAATTCTGTGAGATATTCCCCGAAAGATGAGACGTTCACACATCCTGGCATGTGAAAAAATAAAGTTTATAGAGTTTCAAAGCAGCTATCCATTCATTCTGCCTATTGCCATTGCTGACATGGAGACAGAGCCATTTCAGGCTGAAGGGTTTGTCAGACAATATTCTTATGACTTTGGGCAGGTTTCCTGGCTGCATTTTTCTTACTCAGGTAACACCCAACCTGCCATAAAAGGACATGTTATACAGATATTAACAGTGATGGCACTATGGGTTGTGACATTTAAGATGATTTTAATCTTTGCGACTTGAATTTGTTTCATCTTTGCATGAATGTACACATGTGTGCACAGGTGCTACGGATTGCATGTGGAAATCAGAGGACATGGTATTTTCCCTCAGTTTTGGTCCTTGCCTTCCTTCCACTGTGTGAGGCAGGTGTGTTGTTGCTTACTGTTATGAAGGCCTCACTAACTGGCCCAGAAGATTCTCTGTCTCCACCTCCCATCCCACTGTGGGAGTGCCAGCATGACAGATGGGATTTACCTGAGTTCTGTGGATCCCAACTCAGGTCTTCAATCTTGTGACTGGGCAATCTCTCAAGCCTCCACTTTAAATTTTTATTATGCTAACAGTACACATTTGCTGTAGAGAAGCCACAGGATACTGTTCAAATCAAATTCCAGAGTACGCTTGCTAATATTCCCAGGTTTTTGGGAATCAACAAAAGTTGGACAAGAGCATTGGAGAGATGGGTTAGCAGTTAAGGCGCTTGCCTGTGAATCCTAAGGACCCAGGATTGACTCCCCAAATACCCAGGTGAGCCAGATACACATGGTGGTGCAAGCATATGGACTTCATTTATTTGCAGTGGCTAGAAGCCCTGGCATACCCATTCTCTCTCTCTCTCTCTCTCTCTCTCTCTCCCTCTCTCTCTCTCTCTCTCTCTCTCTCTCTCTCTCTCTCTCTCTGTCTCTCTCTGAAGAAGAAGGAGGAGGAGAAGGAGTAGGATAAGGAAGGAAGAAGAAAGAAGAAAGAAGAAAAGAAAAAAGAAAAAGAAACTTTCCTCCCATCAACTGTTTTTGGCTGGTGCTTTGTCTTAGCAATAAGAAGGTAACTATAAATGCTTATTTCTCCAAGCCCTACTCTCCTGCCACAATATGATGCAGAAAATACTATCTGTCCAGAGACTTTCACCAATGTGCTAGAGTTAAATACCAAATGTTACCTAAAGTAGATTGATGGCAGAGATAACCAACTAACCGTAAAACATACAATACTAAGGAAAACAGCACGCTGTCATCTCTTTGGGTACATTTCTACACTGCCGTTCTCTGACTCTCTTGTAATTAGATAGGAGTATATGGATATTTTACTTAGTGGACAATAATAAATGATATATACTATGTGCAAAGTTGTTCATTGTGACAATGCCATCAACAACCTTCATGCTGTCAAGTCCAATGCTGGCGGATACTGATGCCGCTGGTGACCTTGAAGTCAACATGTTGTAATGAAGGAGTATCCATCAGTCTGCTCTGGATGTCTGCATGAAGGCCATATAATCCCAAACAACTGCAAGAATTATTGGATGAGAAAGACCCAATTGTTTTGTAAGCACATGAATGCTGGTGTTGGTTTTGTCAGCCACTTCAATAACTGGTCCAATTTTTCTCTTCCTCTTCTACCTTCCCCTCTTTCCTTAACCCTTTCAAGTTCAGGTTACTTGTGTTGTTATTCAGTGGCTTTTATATCCTTTCCCCTCACCGCTGCCTGCCTGCAGTTCCCAGAAAATTTCTTAAAAGTCTCATTTGCAACATCTCATATCAATAATTCAATTTTATCATTTTCTCCCATTGTTAGAGTTGACCAATATTTTTACATTAATAGTCTAATTTTATGTTTACATTTCTATCATTTAATAAAGGAATACTAAGTTCTAGTTCTTACATTCAGATATCTTATGGTTATCTTGATTTGAAGTGATTTCTTTTGTCCTCAATTTTACTATTTCATTTTTCATTAGTACATCATTAATGTAACTTTAATAAAAAGAACAAAGCTGTGTTATATATGGCAAAGTCAAAATAGAATTTATTCAGTATTTCATTTAAGATTTTTTTCACTTTTTTAATCAATTAGTTTTGTACTCAGCGAATATAGTCAATTTGGTACTATTGTTAGGCTCATCCATGTCCTACCCCCTCCCCCTGGCCCCTCCTTGTTGAGGTATATGGGTCATGCATTCTGGTGTTAGCCCACAGTTATGGGTAGGATAAATGTCTGCATATAATGACCCAACATGTGGCCCTGACATTCTTTCCGCCCCCTCTTCCGCAAAATTTCCCTGAGCCATGTTGGGTTCATTTTTGGTCTGCTTCAGTGATGAGGTGTTGGGGACCTCTGGGTCTCTGGATCTTTGATTTGGTAGGAGTTGATTTTTCTCTGTGTTGATATCCTTCACCCTTGTGCTGGTACCTGGTTCACCAAGAAAATAGCACCCTTGCTTGTTTTACCAATTGTTTTTAGTTTCAGCCGGGGCCCTTTTGAGGTATGATGGGGAGACTCTGTCCTTAGGACCTACATCTATATGAAAAAGAAAAACAGATTCTCCAACTGAGAGTAAGTTAGCACCAGACAAATGAGATAACCCTTACATTTTTATAGAATTTAATAGAATAGAATTTTATAGAATTTAATATGTGTAGGCCCTCTTGTAGCCCACGAATGGTGGTAGCTTGTTAATGGAGAGTGGGCTTATGTTTGGATATATTTCTGACTTGTTTCCCAGATCCAGCTATGGGTACTTTACCACTGAGGGGATCAGTTAGCTGAATCAGGTTACATATCCAGGGGATGTTTTATAATGGTGGAAGAAGCTGGCCCCCTTTACACTGGTCCATGCAGAGAAACCACTACCTGCCCCATAAGCTAGCACACTCCAAGAACCCCAGGCAGAACTCAATCACTCTGCATATCTTTGGGCTGGAAATTATAGATCCACCTACAAATACCTTAGGGATGGACCTCAGGATATTCCCAATGACACCTCCTTCAGCCAGAAAGCTGGAAATACAAGAAGCTTTAATAAAATTCCTGAAATCTAGTGGGGGACATCCATTCAAACTACCATATCTTATGACCTTGTAGTTTCTACCACAGAGCTTAAAAGAGGCTAACACATTAAATTAAAATATGTTTTATTATACAACATCGATTTGCATTCCAGCAGAATTTTAATTACACAAGCAAAAGAAATTCTTTCAAATTTTTCAGTTAAATGTTATTCTGCCTGGCTACATAATGGAACATTATCCATCCATAAGAGAACTATATTTATAATACATGCTATACTACTATGTTAGGTGAAATAAGAACACACTAAAGAACAAATATTGTAAGATTCCACTTATGCTAAATACATAGAAGAGTCAACATATTGAATTGGAATGTAGATTATAAGATATAGCCACTGGAGGAAAAGTGAATGGGGAACTATGAATTAGCAGTTATAGAATTTTCTTTAGGAGTTGATTAAAAAGTTAAAAAAACAGAATAGTTATTTTTTGAATAAAATAATAAAGATAATAAATACCACTAAATTGCTTACTTAAAATTTACTAAAATTATAAATAATATTTTATAATCTGCCACAGTAAAATATCTGAAGAACTTAACTTAATGAGTACTGACATAGTGAAATAATTATATTGAATATAATGCATTTTATTATTCAGATTTTGTTAACTTAAATTAAAATTTTAAGTCTCTTCATGAATATACTGAACAATGAGTATATGTTAAGTACTATTATGTCTAATATTACTTTGCTATCTTTAAAGCCTCAAGACTTTTAAATTGTAAAGAACAATGGGATTCCACATGTAATCTAACTCTAACAATTCTTTCCTAAATACTATGGTTAAATATTTCAAACTACTGACTTAATCACTGTTTTAAGAAATAGGTATGTATTTGTGGATGATGAAATATGGACCCTGGAGATTCATTTTCATGAATGATTTTATTAATCTTTCAAAATATGGTAAATACAGTGAAAGGATATATAGAACATAATATATAAATGGAAAGTTACATAAAAAAGTAGATATAATGTCAGACATTGGCAGGGCTCTGGGTTAAAGCAAACCTAAACTGCCTGACATGAAGGACCCAGGCTATGGAGGGGTAGCAGCAGCCTGAACCTTGGTCATATCTCAGGGACTGGACCAAGAGAGGAGCTCCTCTTCCCATCCTTGGGGATTGCAGTACGCCAGTATCCTCCCCCATTCTTGGGGGTTGCAGTGAGACTGGACTCCTGAACAAAATTCTGGACCCCAAGATTGGCAGGAAGTAAGGCCACTCCCTCTCCAAGCACAGGATACCTGGAATTTCAGATAAGACTTAGGTTTTGCCCATAACTCTGTGGCCTTTGGCCAGTTGCCTAAGAAACTGCTTATCAGCCAACACCTTCACATAGCCCATCACCCTGAGACCCTAGATTACCTGACCCCAAATTGCCTATGTGCTGAAATGAATGTCCCCATAGACTAGCAATCTTTAAATCCACCAGTCCCTTTAGGGTCCTTTTCCCATCCTCAGATGCTTGTAAATCCATTTTCTCTGACAATAAATAGAGAACTGTTCACCAGAACTGACACCCATGAGTGAGTGATTCTTTCTCTCAACACACGCACAACCTTGGTCTCTAGGATGGCCTGGGATGCCTTCAGGGGAACCACAGCCCACCTGGAGCAAAAACCCAGGAACCCACAATATACCACTACATAAAATAAAATGACACTTTATTGCTCTTAAACTTCCGGCCAAGATGGCAGCTGCCTAACTGCGCAGCACATCCCCAGGAAAGAAAGGAAAGAAATTAAGTGTTCATTGGATCTTTTAGGAGAGAGAAATCTCTAATAGATTGCCAGTGGGAGGGCACAGAGGGGAAAAAACAGGGAATCGCTGATTCCCTCATGGGTGGGTAGGTAACCCACCCCTACCCCCAAGCAGCCACTGTACCACAGTCCCAGCCTCAGAAAACTCCCACACTTACTGTAGTAATATGGTCAACATACTTCCACTTGCCTCACTGCACAGGGGCAATCACACTGCTACTCCTGCCCATGAGTGACCTTGGCCAGGCTTGGCCCATTGGAGCACAGACTCCCTTGATCAACTTAAAGGGTACCCACTGCCACTCTGATCCCACTTGTGGAAGTTTATTCTACTCCACCCACTTTTCCACTTACTGTTCTGCCGCAGCACATTCACATGCGCGAGCCCAGGCCAGTTTCCAACTCCACAGTGAGCTCAGACTGTTTCTGTCACTTACGCTAGCTCAGGTGCCATCCGCTCCAAATGTCCCACATTGGCTGACCACCATTGTCCTGTTGCTGGGGAGCACAGACTGCTTCCAGGTCCCAGAGTTCTGCCATACCAGAGTTTGGGCTGCTTCAGTGCTTGCTGCCTCTGTGTCCCTCCTAGCATGAGTGCAGGCAGCTTTGGCACACTACCACATGAGAGCTAAGGCATCTTTGGCACCCCGGCCAGGCAGGAACTGAGGCAGCTTTGGCAAGCAAGAGCCAAAGCCCAGACTGCTTGGCAACAGCCTCAGGCTGCTTCAGATTCCCACTGTGCTTGAGCCCAGGCTGGTGCACTCACCTATGTGCCCATACACTGTGATGGGCAGACCACAGCACAAAAGAAATAACATGAAAAATCAAATGCAAGAAAATCCAGTTAGATCACCCAGTCCTACAATGAACATCTCTAATCAAACATAGAAGAGTCACTAGGATCAGAACACCAAAATGAAGCTATGAGCAATGCAACCCTGACCAAGCTACTGGTAGAATTTGCAGAAAATAAACAAAGAGCCGATAATCGTGTAGATGCTGCCATCACTAAGCTAGACCTAATAGGAAAGAAAATGGAAGGAGTTCAAAGACAGTTAAGAGATATGAGGGAGAGTGAAAAAAAAGAGGACCTCAAAAATCAGCTGACAATGCTAAATGAAGACATAAAGAAATGCAAGGATGAACTCCAAGAAGCATCAAGAAAATCAGAAAATGATATGAAAAGGGAGCTTGACAGAGGGATGGAAATCATACATAGAAAACTAGTACAAAATGCAAACCTAATTGAACAAGTCCAAAACTCGCTAGAAGCTCTCAAGAATAGAGTCAGCCATGTGGAGGATAGAAACTCTGATCTGGAAGACAAGATGGAAGAAACAGATCGAGAGTTCAAAAATTTCAGTGAGTTCAAAAGTTTCTGTGAACATAACATGAGGGAATTGTGGGATACACTAAAAGGTCCTAATACCAGGATCACTGGAATACCAGAAGGAGAAGAAATTCAGACCAAAGGCATGGAGAACTTATTTAACAAAATAATCAAAGAAAACTGTATTGCTCTTAAATTTGTTTTAATGACCATTATTCAATATATTTGTGTTGATATTTAATTCCAAGAAATTTTTAATGTTTAATTTTATTATTGACAACTTCTATTCTTACAGAATAATAAATAAAGATAATTCCCTGCCTTTCTCCACTTGCCCCTTCTCAGCTCCACTCTACATCATATCCCCTTACTCTCTCCATTAGTTTCTTTCTTATTTTGATATCATCATCTTTTCCTCCTATTATGAAGGCCTTGTGAAGGTATTGCTAGGCACTGCAAGGTTGTGGGTATCAAGGCCAATTTCTTTCAGGACAGTTGCATTGTAAGGAGTGGTACCCTTTCTTTGGCTCTTACATCCTTTCCACCACCTCTTCCACAATGGACTCTGAGCCTTGGAGGGTGTGATAGAGATGTTTCAGTGCTGGACACTCTTCAGTCCCTTCTTAGCACTATATTGCCTGTTGGATCATCCCAGTAGTCACCACCATCTGAAAAGAGAACCTGCTCTAACCAAAGGTGAGAGTAGCATTAGTATATGAACATGAACATTAAGTGTGGTACGTAATGGGCAGTTTCATGAGTAGAAACTATGCATTTAAACAGGCAAAAGCAGTTTTTATACTCCTAAGGCTCATAACCCACCCTGCCATAGACTTTTGATTAGGTTTTCAATACCAGGCATGTATTAACTCCCATAGAGCTGCCTCCAATCCAATTAGGGAGCAGTTGGTTTCCATTAGAACAGAAATGCTACTATTGCACCCATTTGGTCATTTGGCCTGGCTGGCAAAACTTGAGGCTTACAGTGTCCATTGCTTTCACCACTGATGATTTCTGTCTCGCATGCAGTACAGCTTTTTGCCAACATTCAGTTGGCTGGTCTACAAGCAGAAGGTATTCAGCTCAGTCCCAGCTGTATTTCTCATAGGAAACCAGGGCCTTGGTAATGGCCTGTAATGTTTTGGAGGCGAAAAGGACATCCCTGTCCAAAAAATCAGTGGGAGAAGTATCCCATCCCTGGCACTGAAAATTTTTTAGTAACAATGTATGGTTTTTGGATATGCTGTTATCGAATAAAGAAGGTTTTCATGTGTCTTATTCAGAGTATATTGAATTTTTTTCTTCTTTTATTAATTAGTTTTGTACTCAGCAAATACAGTTAATTTGGTACCATTACTAGGCGCATCCATTACCTACCCCCTCACCTTGGCCCCTCCTTGTTGAGGTATATGGGTCATACTTTGTGGAGTTAGCCCACAGTTATGGGTAAGATGAATGTCTCTACATATCATGACCCAACATGTGGCTCTGACAGTCTTTCCTCCCCCTCTTCCACAAAATTTCCCTGAGCCATGTTGGGTTCATTTTTGGTCTGCTTCAGTGATGAGGTGTTGGGGGCTTCTGTGCCTCTGGATCTCTGATTTGGTAGGAGTTGATTTCTCTCTGTGTTGATATCCTTCACCCTTTTGCTGGTACCCGGTTCACCAAGAAAGCAGAAACCTGGATTATTTCACCAATTGTTTTTAGTTTCAGCCGGGGCCCTTTTGAGGTATGATGGGGAGGCTCCCTCCTTAGGATCTACATCTACCTGAAAAAGAAAAACAGATTCTCCAACTGAGAGTAAGTTAGCACCAGACAAATGAGATAACCCTTACTTTTTTAGAGAGAACTTAATAGGTTTAGGCCCTCTTGTAGCCCATGATTGGTGGTAGCTTGTTAATGGAGAGTGGGCGTATGTTTGGATATGGTTCTGACTTGTTTCCCAGCTCCAGCTATGGGTCCCGTACAACTGAGGGGATCAATTAGCCGAATCAAGAGCAGTTGGTTTCCTACCATGGCTGTGTGCCACTACTGCGCTTTTGTGAGCATTATGACAGGTTATTTGCTGCTAAGTAGGTTAGACCATGAGTTGCTTGAACAGATATTGGTCATTTTCCCCCAGCTGCCCATGTAGCACCTTCTGGCACTAGATGTGCTGACATTCTGGGGACTGACTCTCTTCCAGCTTCCAATCATGCCATTCCATTGTATGTGTCAACCACATAAGGTATCTTCAGCAGTAGGGTCTTACCAGTAACCTTTGGTAGGTCATCAAGTACTCTGACAGAAATCTTTCCTTCTTTTAGGAAACCTTGTAGGTCTCTCTGATCAAAATCTCATTGTGGATGATAGCCCCATGATGGTACTGGGAGGTACAATTCAGTGCCGACTAAGAAAAGGAAGAAAACTATAAGTAATATAAAAGAGTTAGAGAGAAGAGAGAGAGAGAGAGAGAGAGAAGCTGTTGAAGATTAAGGTCAGTCTTCATCATACCCTCTCCAGTGTCTTGTGACTCAGGTGACCCTCTAAGGGCCAGGTGAAGGTTCAGCCATTTGGTCTGCCTTTTAGGATGTAGAATTTTATGGTACCATTGCGGTTTGCGTCTAGATTTGTGTTTCCCACCCCCTCCATTTCCCTCCCAGCCCTCCCCACCCATTCTATTGTCTAGTCCACGAGATGCTTGCTGGGTATGTAAGGCATCTTGGGTTAATTCAGGCTAGGTGCTGTAATGCATTTGATGTGTTGTTGGATTCGGTTTGCGAGGATTTTGTTCAGGATCTTTGCATCTAAGTTCATCAGGGAAATAGGCCGGTAGTTTTCTTTCCTTGTGACATCTCTGCCTGGTTTTGGAATTAGGGTGATACTAGCTTCCAAGAAGGAGTTGGGTAGCTTTCCCTGTTCTCCAAATGTGTGGCACAGTTTGAGGAAGATTGGTTTGAGTTCTTCCATGAAGGTTTGATGAAATTCAGCAGAGAAGCCATCTGGTCCTGGACTCTTCATTTTGGGGAGGTTTTTTTATTACTTTTTCAATCTCCATGAGTGTGATAGGTTCATTTAGGAGATTAATCTGCTCTGAGTTTTACTTTGATAGATGGCATGCATCCAGAAATTTATCCATCTTCTCCACATTATCTAGTTTTGTGGAGTAGAGGTTTTTGAAATAAGTCCTGATGATTCTCCCAATTTCACTTATGTCCGTTGTGAGCTCTCCTTTTTTCATTTTGAATTTTGTTAATTTGAAGCATGTCTTTTTTTTTTTTTTTTTTTTTTTTTTTTTTTTTTTCTTGATCAAATTGGCCAGGGGTTTATCAATCTTGTTTATTTTTTTAAAGAACCAGCTCTTTGTTTTGTCAATTGTCTTAACTGTTTTCTTAGTTTCCAATTTATTAATTTCTGCTCTGATTTTAATTATTTCTTTCCTTCTGGAGCTCTTTGGGTTGGATTTTTCTTGCTTTTCCAGTGCCTTTAGGTGGATGGTTGGGTTACTGATTTCGGATCTCTCTGTCTCTTTTATGAAGGCATTGAGTGCTATGAATTTTCCCCTGAGGACCACATTCATTATGTCCCATAAGTTTTGGTACGATGTGTTCTCACTGTCATTCAATTCTAGAAATTTTGCAATTTCATTCACTATTCCAGCCATGGCATTCCATTTTACGTGTCAACCACATAAGGTGTCTTCAGCAGTAGGGTCTTACCACTACCAACAGACCCAGTTATTCCCTTACTGGGCATCTACCCTAAAACCTTCAATCCACAGGCCAGAGAGATTTGCTCAACCATGTTTGTAGCGGCTCAATTTGTAATAGCTAAGAGCTGGAGTCAACTCAGATGTCCATCACTAGAAGAATGGATAACTAAGATGTGGTATATCTACACAATGGAATTCTATACAGCAGTAAGAAAAACTGACAGAATGAAATTTGAGTAAAAATGGTTGAACCTGGAACAGATCATTCTCAGTTAACTTACCCAATCACAGAAAAAAAACTGCCACATAGTCTCACTCATCTACAGCACCTAACCTGAATCTACCCAAGATACCTTACATATCCAGCAAGCATCTCGTGGACTAGACACTAGGATTGAAAGGGAGGGAGGGGAGAGCATCAAAGGGGTGGGAAACACAAATCTAGACCCAAACAGCAGTGGTACCATAAAATTCTACTTATTAAAAGACAGACCAAATGGCTGATCCTTCACCAGGCCCTTATAGGAAACACGTGAACCACAAGACACTGGAGAGGGTAGGATCAAGACTAACCTTAATCTTCTATATCTTCCCTCCCTTACTTCCCCTCTCCCTCTCTCTCTCTTCTCTCTAACTCTTGTACCTTAGTTATCCTTTTCCTCATTTTCTTAGTGGGCACTGACCTGTAACTCCCAGTACCAGCATGGGGCTATCATCCACAATGAGCTTTTGATCAGAGAGACATACAAGGTTTCCTAAGAGACAGACAGATTTCTGTCAGAGTACTTGATGACCTACCAAGGTTAGTGGTAAGACCCTACTGCTGAAGACACCTTATGTGGTTGACATGCAAAATAGAATGGCATGGCTGGAAGTTGGAAGAGAGTCAGTCCCCAGACAGTTAGCGCGTCTAGTGCCAGAAGGTGCTACATGGGCGACTGGGGGAAAATGACCAATATCTGTCCAAGCAACTCATGGTCTAACCTACGTATCAGCAAATAACTTGTTGTGATGCCCACACAAGTGCAATAGTGGCACACAGCCATGGTGGGGAGCCAACTGCTCTTAATTTGGCTAACTGATCTCCTCAATGGTACGGGACCCATAGCTGGAGCTGGGAAACAAGTGAGAACCATAACCAGACTTAAGCCCACTTGCCAATATCAAGCTACCACCAATCATGGGCTACAAGAGGGCCGACACCTATTAAATTCTCTATAAAAAAGTAAAGGTTATCTCATTTGTCCTGGTGCTAACTTACTCTCCATTGGAGAATCTGCTTCTCTTTTTCAGATAGATGTAGATCCTAAGGAGAGAGTCACTCCATCATACCTCAAAAGGGCCCTGGCTGAAACTAAGAAAAATTGGCAAAACAAGCAAGGGTGCTCTTTTCCTGATGAACCGGATACCCGCACAAGGGTGAAGGATATCAACACAGAGAAAAATCAACTCCTACCAAATCAGAGAACCAGAGCCTCAGAGGCCTCCAACACCTCATCACTGAAGCAGACCAAAAATGAACCCAACATGGCTCAGGGAAATTTTGTGGAAGAGGGGGCAGAAAGACTGTCAGAGCCACATGTTGGGTCATGATATGTACAGACATTCATCTTACCCATAACTGTGGGCTAACTCCACAAAGCATGACCCATATACCTCAACAAGGAAGGGCCAAGGTGAGGGGGTAGGTCACGGATGAGCCTAGTAATGGTACCAAACTGACTGTATTTGCTGAATACAAAACTAATCAATAAAGGAAAAAAAGGAAAGAATAGAGAAAAAATAAAAAATAAAAAAAAATAAAAGTTTGCTGTTCAGTTTCACATGCCATTGGGATTCTTGGTAGGTGTTTTATGGTTAATTTCTAGCAATATAACATTGTGATCTGATATCAGGTAGGGAATTATGTGAATCTTCCTAAATATATGGAGCCAGGCTTTGTGACCCAGCATATGGTCTATTTTAGAGAACGTTCCATGGGCTACTGAGAAGAACGTGTAGTCTGTGGATTTGGGATGTAATGTTCTGTAGATGTCTGTTAGGTCTAAGTGATGTGTCGTTTTCTTGAGCTCTCTTACTTCCCTGTTGAGTTTCTGTTTGCATGATCTATTACTGATAATGGTGTATTGAAGTGCCCAGCTATGATGGTGTTGGTGGTTATTTCTGTTTTATTGTCAAGTAGGTTTTGTTTTATGAACTGTGATTCTCCTATGTTTGGTGCATAAAGATTTACAATTGTAATTTCCTCTTGATTGATCATTCCCTTGTTAAGTATGAAGTGGCTTTCTTTGTCTTTTTTGATTATTTTTGGTTTGAAGTCTATTTTATCCGATATGAATATAGCTACAGCTGCTTGTTTCTTATTCCCGTTTGCTTGGAATATTGTTTTCCATCCTTTCACCTTGAGGAGGTGTCTGTCTTTAGTGGTGAGGTGGGTTTCTTGAAGACAACAGATTGCGGGGTCTAATTTTTTGATCCGTCCTGTTATCTTGTGTCTCTTGATGGGTGAATTAAGGCCATTGATATTTAGCATAATGACTGTGAGATTAGATTTGATCCCTGCCATATTGTGATGGTACATATGGTTTGGTGTTTTCATGGACTTTGAAGTTTGTTTTTTTTGACTACTCTGAGTTTGGTTACTGTGTTCTGTTTCTTGTAGGCATTTGAAGTTGATTATTTGTTTCTTCTCTGTGGAGAATTTCCTGAAATACTCTCTGTCGTTTTGGTTTTGTGTTTATGTGATTGTAAAGCTGAGTTTTGTCAGGGAAAGTTTTTCTTTCACCATCTATCATAATGGATACTTTTTCTGGGTAGAGTAGTTTGGGTTGGAAGCCATAGGTTCTTAGACTTTGAAGTGTTTCATTCCAGGCCCTTCTAGCTTTCAGGGTTTCCATTGAGAAGTCTGAAGTAATTCTGATGGGGTTACCTTTGAAGGTGGTGTGCTGTTTTTCCCTAGCTGCTTTTAGGATTTTCTCTTTCTTGTCAGTGATTAGAGTCTTAATGACAATATGTCTTGGAGAGTATCTCCTTTGGTCCAGTCTGTTTGGAGATCTGTTGGCTTCTTGTATCTTGACGGGCCTTTCTTTTAAGAGAGTGGGGAAGTTTTCTTCAGTTATTTTGCTAAATTAATTTTCCATGCTTTTGGCCTGAATTTTTTCTCCTTCTGGTATTCCAATGATCCTGATATTAGGATGTTTAAATGTATCCCACAATTCCCTCATGTTCTGTTCACAGGAACTTTTGAACTTACTGAAATTTTTGAACTCTCTAACTGTTTCTTCCATCTTGTCTTTCAGATCAGAGTTTCTATCCTCCACATGGCTGACTCTATTCTTCAGAGCTTCCAAGGAGTTTTGGACTTGTTGAATTAGGTTTGCATTTTGTACTACTTTTCTATGTGTGATTTCCATCCCTCTGTCAAGTTCCTTTTCATATCATTTTCTGATTTTCTTGATGCTTCTTGGAATTCATCCTTGCATTTCTTTATGTCTTCATTTAGCATTGTCAGCTGATTTTTGAGGTCCTCTTTTTTTTTTTCACTCTCCCTCATATCTCCTAACTGTCTTTGAACTCGTCCTATTTCTTATTTATTAGGTCTAGTCCTGTCTAGTGATGGCAGCTTCCACACGATTATCAGTTCTTTGTTGCTTTTCTGCAAGTTCTACCAGTAGCTTGGTCAGGGTTGCATTCCTCATAAGTTCATTTTGATGTTTTGATACTAATGACTCTTCTATGTTTTGATTAGAGATTTTCATTGTAGGACTGGGTGATCTAACTGGATTTTCTTGCTTTTGACTTTTCATGTTATTTCTTTTGTTCTGTGGTCTGCCCATCGCAGTATATGGGCACATAGGTGAGTGGATCAGCCTGGACTCAAGCACAGTGGGAATCTGAAGCAGCCTGAGGCTGTTGCCAAGCAGCCTGGGCTTTGGCTCTTGCTTGACAAAGCCACCTGAGCTCCTGCCTGGCTGGGGCTCCAAAGTTTCCTGAGCTCTGAAGTGGTAATGTGCCAAAGCTGCCTGTGCTCACGCTAGGAGGGACACTGAGGCACCAAGCACTGAAGCAGCCCAAACTCTGGTGTGGTGGAACACTGGGACCTGGAAGCCATCTGCCCTCCCCTGCAAGAGGACAATGGCGGTCAGCAGGCACGGCAGACATGGAGGGGATTGCACCTAAGCTAGCAAAAGTGGCAGACACAGTCTGAGCTCATGAATTTGCAATGGGCCTGGGTTCGCGTGTGAATGTGTGGCAGCCTGAGCAGTAAGTGGGCAAGTGGACAAGTGGGCAGAGCAGGCTAAGCTTCCACAAGTGGAGATCTGAGTGGAGGTGCCATTTGGAGGGCAAATTGATCAAAGGTGCCTGTGCTCCAATGGGCCAGCAGACATAGCCTGGCCAAGGTCACTTGTGGGCAGGTGTAGCAGGGTAATCACCCCTGTGCAGGGAGGCAAGTGGAACTATGTTGGCCTGGGACCCCCTTCCTACAGTAAGTATGGGAGTATCCTGAAGCTGCGACTGTGTATGGCGGCTGCTTGGGGGGAGGGGTGGGCCACCCGCCCCATGGGTTATTCAGTGATTCCCTGTTTTTTCCCCTCTGTGCCCTCCCACTGGCAATATATTGGAGATTTCTCTCCCCTAAAAGACACAGTGAACCCTTAATGTCTTGCCTTTCTTTCCCATGGATGTGCTGCATAGTTAGACGGTTGCCATCTTGGCTAGAAGTCCCGTATCTTGAATTTTGATTGACCCTCCCTTCCTGCCCTTCTTTTCTTCGATCTTTTCCCCTGGCCTCACTTATTCCAATCCACTCCCTATATCCTGTTCTTCTACTTACATATATATATATATATATATATATAGTATGTATTATTCCGTTAACTCCTTCACTCTCCTCCCTACCTTATAACTGTTTTCTACCTTTCTGGCCTCTGCTACTGATTTTTGGTTCCAGCCCCCACACAAGTCTACACATTTGTAACTAGGATCCACATATGAGAGAAGACATGTGATGTTTGGCTTTCTAGGCCTGGGTTACCTCACTTAGGATAATCCTTTCCATATCTATACACTTCCCAGAAAATTTCATAATTTCATTTTTCTTTACCACTTAATAGAACTCCATTGCATAAATAAACCACATCTTTATTATCCATTCATCTGCTGAGGGATTTGTAGGCTGGTTTCATTTCCTAGAATAGAGCAGCAATAAACATGGTTGTGCAACTATCTCTAAGGTAGTAAGAAGAGTCATTAGGATATATGCCTAAGAGTGCTATACCTAGATCATATGGTAAATCTATCTTTAGATGTCTCAAGGACCAACAAACGTATTTCCATAGTGGCTGTACCAGACTACTTTCCCACTGAAAGTGTAGAAGGGTTTCCCTTTTTATGCATCCTCACCAACATTTATTTTCATTTGTTTGCTTGATGACAGGCATTCTGACAGGAGTGAGCTGGAATCTCAAAGTAGTTTTAATTTGATTTTCCCTGATTGTTAAGGATGTAGAACACTTTCTTAGTTGATTATATGCCATCTTTATTCTTTTCAGAACTCTCTATTTAGTGCCATAGCCCATTTTTAATGGGGTTGCTTGATTTCTTATTGTTTTGTTTTTTGTGTTCTTTGTATATTCTGGACATTAATCCTCTCTCCAATGTATACCTGGCAAAGATTTTCTGACATTCTGTGGGTTGTCCTTTGCTCTATTCACAGTGTCCTTTGCTGTACAAAAGCTTTGTAATTTCCTGAGATCCCAGTGGTTGATTCATGGCTTTATTTCCTGAGCAATTGGGATTACATTCAGAAAGTCATTACTGACGCCAATATGTTGAATGGCTTCCCCTACTTATTCCTCTATCAGTTTCAGAGTTTCAGGTCTAATATTGAGGTCCCTGATCCATTTGGACTTGATTCTTATGCATGGAGAAAGACAAAGGTCTATTTTCATCCTTCTACATACAGATATCCACTTTTCCCAGCACCACTTGTTGAAGAGGTTGTCCTTTCTCCAGTGATAATTTTTGGGGGTGGGGGCATTTTTGTCAAAAATCAGGAGGCTGTATCTGCCTGCATTAACATCTGGCTCCTCTATACTTTTACATTGATACATGTGTCTGTCTTTGTGCCAGTACCATACTGTGTTTGTTACTATGGCTTTGCAATATAGCTTAAAATTGGGTATGGTGATAACACCAGCCTTATTTTTGTTGCTCAAATTTTTTTTTGACTGTTTGAGGGTTTTTGTGCTTCCAAATGAATTTTAGGATTTTTTTTTCTATTTCTGTGAAGAATACCATTGGAATTTTAATGGGGATTGCATTAAATGTGTGGATTGCTTTTGGTAAGATTGACATTTTCAGGACATTGACTCCTCTAATCCAAGAACATGGGATGTCTTTCCATTTCCTAGTGTCTTCTGCAATTTCTCACTTGAGTGTTTTAAAGTTCTCATTGGAGAGACCCTTCACATCCTTGATTAGAATTTATTCCATGTTACTTATTTTTTTTTTTTTTTTTTTGAGGCAATTGTGAATGGGAGGGATTCCCTGATTTCATCCTCTGCATGTTTGTGGTTAGTAACTACGAAAGCTACTAATTTCTGTATATTTATTTTGTATCCTGCTATGTTGCTAAAAGTGTTCATCAGCTCTAACAGTTTGCTGTTAGAGTCTTTAGGGTCCTTTATCTATAGAATCATATCATCTGCAAAAAATGATAACTGGATCTATTCCTTTCCAATTAATATCCCTTTTATGAGAGTCTCTTGCCTTATTGCTATAGCAAAGATGTTTATTACTATATTAAATAAAATCATAGAGAGTGGACACCCCTGTCTTGTCCCTGAATTTAGTGGTAAAGCTTCAAGTTTGTCCCCATTTAGTATCATGTTGGCTGTAGGCTTGTCATAAATAGCTTTTATTATTTTGAGATATGTTTCTTCTATTATCAGTTTCTGTAGGACTTTTACCATGAAGGAATGTTATATTTTGATGAATGACTTTTCTGCATCTATTGAGATGATCATGTGATTTTTGTCCTTCAGTCCATTTATATAGTGTATTACATTTATCAATTTGCATATGTTGAAACATCCCTGCATCTCTGGGATAAAGTCTACTTGCTTGGGGTGAACAATCTTTCTGATATATTCTTGTATTCTGTTTGCCAATATTTTATTCAGAACTTTTGCATCTATGTTTTTGTTATTTGTTTTGTCTTTGTCTGGTTTTGGTATTACAGTGATGCTATCTTCATAGAAGGAGTTAAATAGAATTCCTTCCTTTTCTATTTTATGGAAAAGTTTGAGAAGCAGTGGTGTTAGTTCTTCCATGAATGTCTGATAATATTCACCAGTGAATCCATCTGGGTATGGACTTTTATTAGCTGGGAGACTTTTTATAATTCCTTGTGTCTCTGTACTTGTTATAGCTCTATTTAAATAGGTTATCTCATCTTTATTTAATTTTGGTAGGCCATATGAATCAAGGAAACCATCCATTTCTTTCAGATTTTCAAACATGGAGGCATATATATATATATATATATATATATATATATATATATATCCTTAAAATATATCCTTATGATTTTCTGAATTTCTTTGGTATCTGTTATAATGGTGTCTGTTTCATCTCTAATTTTATTGATTTTTTCTTTATTCTAGTCAGATTTGCTAAGGGTTTATAAATCTTACTTATCTTTTCAAAGAAGCAACTCTATGTTTCATTGTTTTTTTGCATTATTATTTTTGTGGTTTTTATTACATTAATTTCTGCCCTAATCTTTATTATTTCTTCCTGTCTACTGATTTTTGCATTGCATTGTTATCTTTTTCTAAGGCCTTAAGGTGAAAAATTATGTGTTTTCTTGAGAACTCTCTAATTTCTTTCTTTCCTTTTTTTTTTTTTTTTTTTTTTTTTTTTTTTTTTTGGTTTTTCAAGGTAGGGTCTCACTCTAGCTCAGGCTGACCTGGAATTCACTATGTAGTCTCAGGGTGGCCTGGAACTCACGTCAATCCTCCTACCTCTGCCTCCCAAGTGTGGGATTAAAGGTATGCACCACCATGCCTGGCTCTAGTTTCTTTCTTTCTTTCTTTCTTTCTTTTAAATTATTTTTTGGTTTTTCAAGGTAGGGTTTGGCTCTGGCTCAGGCTGACCTGGAATTAACTATGTAGTCTCAGGGTGGCCTCAAACTCATGTTGATACTCCTACCTCTGCCTCCTGAGTGCTGGGATTAAAGGCGTGTGCCACCACACCCGGCTTGCCTGGCTCTAGTTTTTTAATATAGGCACTTAGAGCTATAAATTTCTCTCTTAGAACTGCCTTACACTGTGTTGCCAAGGTTTTGGTATGTTGTATGCTTATTGTTTAATTCTATGAATTTATTCATTTCCTTTTTTATTTCTTCAATGACTCATTCATCATTCAATAGTATACTGTTTAGTCTCCATGAATTTGTGTATGCTCTGTAGTATTTCTTTTTGTTGATTTGTAGTTTAATCCCATTGTAGTCATGTAGAGTACAAGGGATTATTTACATTTTACTGTATTTGTTAAGATTTGTTTTGTATCTTAATATATGGTCTATTTTGTAGAATGTTCCATGTGCTGTTGAGAAAAAATGTATATTTTGTGGCATTTGGATGGAAGCTTCTGTAGACATCTGTTAGGTCCATTTGTTCGATGACATCATTTAATCCAGATGTCTCTCTGTTTATTTTTTGGCAGGATGACCCGTCAATTCATGAGAGTGGGGTATCCAATTCTCCCATGACAATTGTGTTTGGTGTTATTTGTGACCTTAAGTCTAATAGTGTTTGTTTGGTGAAAATAAGAGCCTTGGGCTGGAGAGATGGCTTAGCGGTTAAGTGCTTGCCTGTGAAGCCTAAGGACCTGGTTCGAGGCTCGCTTCCCCAGGACCCACGTTAGCCAGATGCACAAGGGGGCGCACGCATCTGGAGTTCGTTTGCAGTGGCTGGAGGCCCTGGCGCACCCATTCTCTCTCTCTCTCTCTCTCTCTCTCTTGGCCTCATTCTCTCTCTGCCTGTCACTCTCAAATAAATAAATCAAACAGAAAAATTAAAAAAAGAAAAGAAAAGAAAATGAGAGCCTCTGTGTTAGGTGCATATATGTTTAGGATTGTAATGTCCTCCTGTTGTAGTGTTCCTTTAATCAGTATAAAGTGACCTTCTTTATCTTTCCTCACTAATGTTGGTTTGAAGTGTATCCTGTCAGAATCTAGGATAGCAACCCCTGCTTGTTTCCTAGGCCCATTTGCTTGAAATACCATTTTCCATCCTTTCACCTTAAGATAGTGTCCATCTTTTATTGAGAGATGAATTTCCTGGAAACAACAAGCAGCAGGATCTTGCCTTTTAATCCAGTCAGCAAGCCTGTGTCTTTTTTTGGGGGGGGGGCATTGAGTCCATTGATATTAGGAGCTATTATTGAAATGTATGTGTCTATTATTGACATTTTTCTTGTTTGTTAGTGCTTCCTGACTTCTCTTTACTCTCTTGTCTTAACTGTTATTTGAGTATGGTTTAGCTTTTACTGTTTCCTCATGCATGTACTTTGCTTTCTCTTCATTGTGAAGGATTCCTCAAGTATTTTCTGTAGAGCTGACTTAGTTGTAATAAATTCCTTTAGCCTGTGTTTGTTTGTGGAACATTCTTATTTCTCCTTCAATTTGGATACATAGCTTTGCAGGATAAAGTAATCTTGGTTGAGTTGTTATCTTTCAGAACTGGGAATACATTATTCCAAGCCCTTCTTGCTTTTAAAGTCTGCGTTGAGTAATCTGCTGTGATCTTAATGGTTTTGCCCTTATAGGTGACTTGCTTTTTCTCTCTAATGCTTTCAACATATTTTCTTTGGTTTGTATGTTTAGTAGTCTAATCGTATCATGGTGAGGAGATTTTCTTTCCAGGCCTTCTCTGTCTGGTGTTCTAAAAGCTTCCTGTATCTGCATTGACATTTCTTTCCTAATTTGGGGAAATTCTTCTATAATTTTGTTGAAAACACCTACTATGCCTTTGGGTTGAATTTCTGCTCCTTTACTATATCCTGAATTTTATGTCTGATCTTTTCATAGTGTCCCAAGTATGTTGAAATTCCCATTCATACCTTCTTATTAGCTTATCTTTCTCTTTGTTAGACTGTTATATCTTCCACCTGGTCCTGTAGTTTAGATATTCTGTTCTCTCCTTCATCCATTCTACTGGTAAGACTTTCCACAGAGGTTTTTATTTGACTGGACTATGTGTTTCAGTGCTAGAATTTATGCCTGGTTTTTCTTCAGTATTTCTATTTCCTTGCTCATGTCTTGTAATGACCTCATTTCATTATGCTGATTTCCTGTGTTCTCTTGAAATTCCTTCAGGAGTTTGTTTACTTCTTTAATTCCTTTGTTTTATTCTTTGATTCCTTCTTTGATTTCTTGAGTATAGATAAATGCATATTTTTTAAGCTTTTTGTGGCATTTCATCTAAAACAGTCTCATTGGGGGTCATTTCTGATGAGTTCAAAAATTTTGGAGAGGTTGTATTTTGTTTGTTTCTTTGTGTTTCTTGTAGTGTAATATAGTGATTTTTGCATCCTGAGTTGAGTTGTTGCTTGTAATTTCTAATTATCTGCAGTGTTCTTAGACTTGGAAATCCAACTTTATGTACCCTCAGAGTAGGAGTTTAAGGTGCCAAGTGTGGCTCTTATACTCCAATCCAGCTGCAGAAGTAATCCTTGGTGTTGAGTTTGCCTGCTATTCAAGTATTCTAGTGGGCTGGGTGGAGCAACTTACTTGCAAAATTTTTAAATTCAGCTGAGTAATATACACATTCAATAAAATCCAGCACAGAGTATGCAAATGGGGGGACTGAAACAGATAACCTTATAAAGCCAAAGTCCCTAAGGGTCTGTGTTGCTCTACACCTGTAATCCTGTCAGCTGGGAGGTTGAAATTTCTCTTCTAAAATGGGTTCCAGGTCAGCCTATATCTGAATCAGTCCCGGCCCCTAACAATGACAGAAGAAAAATAGAAAGGCCCTTTGAATCTGAAAGCATCAAAAGCAGCAATAGTCAAACCCCCAATTATAGCTTAATTGTAAATGGTAAAGCCAACAACAAATATGTAACCCATAACCTGCCTTGACATGGAAAGAGAGATTAGCACTTCCAGGGCAGGTGTATGTACCTGCTTTTTGTCAGTCGGTCTTACTACTTTTTGTGGTAGCTTCCAATCTCACCCATGCTAACTGTCCCCCTCTATCCCTCCATGTTGTGCTCTGGAGCTGGTGCTCTGAACAGCTGTGCTGGATGCCCTACTGCTGGGGGCTGAATGCATTCTCAGGAGGTTCCTGGTTTTGATGGTTGGGGGATGGAGATTTCAGGAAGCCTGGAGTTGTACTCAAACTGCTCAGCTGGTCCTGCCTGTATCCCTTTCATCAACTCCTTAGCTGATCTCCTCTGTCTTCCCTTCAGGTTTGATGAGGATGGAAAATCCCTTTGATCTTTGGTCCTGCAAGTGGGCTGTGGGCCAGGAGGTTTGCAAATACCTCTGTGGGCTTCTGGCTGGTTTCCTCCTTTCTGGTAGACGTTGGTCTCTCTTGCTTCTCTGCTATGAGTTTTTGGAAGAAAAGTGTATTTTGCTGTGGTTTTTGTTTAAATCCATCCCTAGGCTGGTTTGGTGTGTCTCCTATGCAGCCATCTTACCTGAAAGTCCAAGACTTTTTTAAACAATGTGATACATTTTTTGTAAACAAAAAATAATGGGAATAATCATCAATAAAGAGTAAGTCTTCCTCTTCCTCTCAGAAAAGTTGTTAAAGTTCAATTGTTCCTTTGTCTCTTTAAGGCTTCTGCAGGTTCATAGCTATGGGACAAGCATTGTCTCTTACAAAATAGGATCCTTGTGCAGTGGTCATTTTTTGTCTCTTCTTTTTTTTATTTTTCGAGGTAGGGTCTCACTATAGCCCAGGCTGACCTGGAATTCACTATGGAGTCTCAGGATGGCTTCAAACACATGGCAATCCTCCTACTTCTGCCTCCCAAGGGCTAGGATTAAAGGTGGCCACCACCCACCCAGCCGATTCTTTGTTTCTTCTGGAGGATACTTTGCAGCTGGATATAGTTGCAGATACATGGCTATAGTTATAAAATACTTCAAGTTTTATCTACAGGTCATTTGTTAATCCCTTTACCCTTTCAGATAGGATTCAAATACAGTGTAAGTCATTTTATATGTTATTTTCATGAGTTACAAAGCTCCTCTCTTATTTCTTCAGAAAATCAAATCTTAAAACAAAATCTGCAATGGGTTCTACAAAAAAGAATTTAACAGCTGGTAGTGTCACTTGACTAAGCATCACTGAATTTTTACCACCTCCCTCAATTTCTTCTTCCTCCATACCTATATTTTTCTTTTTATTTTTCATGCCACTGCAGTGATCTTTTACTTCCTCTTTTCAATAGAGAAACTCTACAAAAGTATTTGAAACTTCTGCAGTACTTTTCATGAAGGAGAAATTGTTTTACTTCATATATCATCTCCTTTGTACTTATGGTATAGATATGGAACCTATTATTCACATTTAGGTATAAATTGTTATGATGTGAATTAGATAAGTGAGGAAGCTAAGCCAGTGTCTGTGTTATCTTTCTTTAAGCATGAAATGACTTCTTCCTGGGAAAATTAGTTCTGCTCACATTTTTTTTAATAGTTGCAGCTATGTCTACCATACATGCAGAGCCTTCAGCATGCTTCATTTCTTCATTTGAAATTTCTTCCTTGGTGCCTCCATCTTTTTCTAACAGTGCCAACATTCCTTTAGTTAGTTTGAGTCAACAGTACTCACCGTTAATTTTTTTTAAAAAAGGAAAGGAAATTTAAAGACAAACAACACAATTAAAAAAATACTGATTATAGAAGTTAAGAGGAAGTTCAAGACCTCTTTCCATATGGACAGTTTGACTTTTACAAAACAAAGATAGGATAATGCAGAGCTTTTCAGCAGCACAGACTTTTGCCAGCTGGAGCCCAGTGCCTTATAGGAGAGTTGTTTTCACTTTCAATCTCAGACTATGGACTTCCAGAGCTACATGAGCCAGCACCTTCTCACCTGAGCCCCTGTTAAGATTTTCCTGTTATAGTCTGTATTTCTACTTGGGAAGCATGGCCTCCTTAGTGATTTTTTAGTTTGTATGACATAAGGTCTATATTTCATGCTATACAACTCTGGATTTTTCCAACAAGTGCATACTGTTCTGTATTCATTATCCATTATCATACAATACCATTTCATCTCCCTAATGATCTCTCCTCTTTTGATACATTTGAATATTTTCTTTATATTATATAATTAGAACAGTACCCCTCAGAGTAGATTCTTTTAAACAAAAATGTCCTAACTTCATGTATTTTTAAATTATTTTTTCTTTACTTTTATTTATTTACTTGAAAGAGAGAGAGAGAATGGGCACCTAGGTCTTCTAGCCACTGCAAAAGAACTCTAGATGGATGTGCCACCACGTATATCTGGTTTACATGGGATCTGGGGAATTGAACCTGGGTCCTTATGATCCTTAGGCAAGCACCTTAACCATTAAGCCATCTCTCCAACCCCTTTATGTGTTTTAATGGTTTGAAAACCTTTTTCAATTGTTATTCATTGTTTTGTCAATGAATAAATTCCTTGTATGGATGTGTTATTATTTATCCATTTCTTATTCTTTGATGTCTTGATGATGTCATTTAATATATTCAAATAAAGTTGCTAAACACATTTATGTGCAAGATGTGAGGATATGTATGCTGTTAAATCAATTAAGTAAATAAAAGAAGTGCAATTGTTTGATGGTATGTTAAGATTATGTTTCCTTTTTTTGTTGTTGTTGTTGTTTAAAATATTCTTAAAATATTCTCTTTCCTTAGACAACAAACATGGTCTAGTGGACTATATATATATGGTAAATATTCCTTAATGGGAATTAGTTTCTCATTGGCTCTCAACACCCAGATTGGAGGTTAAGATATCTTTGAAAGCAATTTTTATCAGAGATATCTGGTAAAATGTGCCTGATGAAAACATGTTAACTTTTTCTTTCCCACCAAAGTATTCTACAAGGATGAAAATATAAAGAAAAAAAAAATATATATATCCATACTGCTTGTAAGAAATTGCTACAATTTAAAAACAAACAAAGAAAACTTGGATGCAAAGTATATGTCAGCAATAGGGTTGCTTAGCATGTATAAGGCCTTAGGTTTGATCCATAGAATTAAAACAAGCAAACAAATTTGCTCTGAAAGCTACTTATCAAAGAAAGCATATTTCACACCAAATTAATGATATAAAGCAAGAGATAAAATATACTCACTAAGCTTTTTAACAATTATGGATCTTCTTCAATTAAAATGTCAGAGAAGTGGGTTTGGTATGTTGCTCAGTAGGTAGAGTATTCGACTAGCATGTAGTAAGCCTTGGGCTTGATGACAAACGCTATACAAACTGGGCGCGGTGAAGTATGCCTATTATCCAAGCACTCAGGAGATAGAGTCAGAGGGATCAGGAGTTCCCCATCATCATCATCGGCTCCATAGTGAGTTTGAGTCTTGCCTGAGCAACATGAGACCCTGGCTATAAAATCAAACTGAAACAAAGCAAACAAAACAGCAAAATATTAGAGAACTAAGAATCACAAATAATGATACTTCTTTGAAACAGGAAGAATGACAAGCAAAATGGACAGAACTGCTTAAAAATACATCTGAATGGTATCTTCATTATGCAGAGCAAGGTATGTTTAAAGAACAGAAAAGTTAAAATGATGAGAAAGATAATGATAGGAATACAAAATGAAAATGAAGATCTGAAATAGGGAGAAGAAAACAGAGTAAATGTAGCAGAAAAATTATTTAGAGAGATAAATGGAATACAAAGAAACTTAATATGTTAGCCACAGTGATACACTGGAGAAACTCATGGACATCAGATGCTAGCAAAAGAACAGAAATTAATAAACTCATTCACAATAAGGATGGCACTTCATTTCACTCAATGGTTAATGTTTTTCTAAGGTCAGAACTTAAATGTGTTGGTGATGTGAACTCACTGGGAAAGCAAATTTATTCCATATTGAAATTAAATCAACCAAGATAATGATGTATATAAATAAGCCTAGAACAGAGAATCATTTTATAGTGCTAGTAGAGAAAGATACAGGGATAAAAGCAAATAAAATTTTGATATCTTCTAGATAGATTTTGAAAAGTTTATGTATACATGTAGTAATATTATCATACTTCAGAAATTATAAGCAATACTTAGGCAAATATTTTTAATTGTTTGTATTTTAAAACATGACTCGCATATATCAGTAATATGAAGCAATAAGTTTCATTATGGCATTTCTAACATGCATGTGAAGTATTGGTTCATATTCATCCCCATTACCCTATCATCCCACCTCTTGTACTGACCTTCCTCCTTCCACATCCCTAATTCCTAATCACACTCCTTTTACTTTCATGTCTTTCCTTGCTAAATTCAACATATGAGAGAAAACACCTAATTCTTGTCTTTGTGAGTCTGGTTTATCTTGCTTAAAATACATGTTTATATCCTTCACCTTTGTGCTGGTTCCCGGTTCTCCAAGAAAACAGTATTCTTGCATGTTTCCCCAGTTATTCTGTTTAAGCTGGGGCCCTTTTGATGTATGATGGGGTGGTTCTGTCCTTAGGATCTGCATCTATATGAAAAGGAGAAGCAGTTCTCTGACAAAGAGTAAAGTTAGCACCAGATAAATGTGATAACCATTATTTTTTAGAGAGAGTTTTATAGGAGTAGGCCCACTTGTAGTCCATGATTGGTGGGAGCTTGATAATCCAAGATCTCAAAACTGAAGCAGACATAAAATGAACCCAACATGCCTCAGGGAAATTTGCTGAACAGGGGGCAGAAGGAATGTCAAAGCCACACATTGGGTCATGATACGCAGAGATATTTCCTCCCACCCAAAACTGATGGCTAATCCCACAATGCATGACCCATATACCCCAACAAGGAGTGAGTGTCCCTTGGGAGAGGAGGTGGGAGGAGGCTAACAATGCTACCAACTTGACTGTATTCCCTGAGTACAAAAAATAAATAAATACATGTTTATAGCTGGGTGTGGGTGGCCCATACCTTTAATCGTAGCACTCGGGAGGCATAAGTAGGAGGACTGCCATGAGTTTGTGACCACCTTGAAATTACATGGTAAATTCCAGGTTAGTCTGGGCTACAGTGAGACCCTACCTCAAAAAAAAAACATGTTTATTTAATATTTTAAATTGCTATTTCTTTGACAAACTCCTTATCCCTAACAAAAAAAAGACAACAATTTTTTCAAGTATGTAAAGAAAAGAAAACTATGAAACAAGTACTATATTTTGGGGAGGTGGATATGTGTGTTGTGTGCATGCATGTGTGTGTTTGTACTTGTGTATGAGCACATGTTTGTATGAGCACACAGGCATACATACTCTTTAAATAATTTGTTGAGATAAGATCTTCATTTGAGCTTCCTAATTTGTCTAGTCTAGATGGACAGTTTGGCAAGGGTACCCATCTGTGCCTACCAAGTTCTGGAATTAAAATGGGCTGCCACACCCACCTTGCATTTGCATGAATGCTGGAAATATGAATTCTACTTCTCATGTTTGTGGGGCAAACATTTTTTCCCACTTTGCCATCTTCCCAGATTTTAATAGTATATTTTTAAATAATCCCAATGATATATAATTTTTAAAGCAAAAACTTAATATAAATGCTCATTCCTAGTGAACAGGTTTGTTTAATGACACTGATAAAAACTCTGAATTTTCATTGAAAGCATAATATAGACTTCTGCTCACATGTCTGAAGGGATGTAGAGTAGACATATGGGAAATGCAAGCACAGTGTCCTATGAATTATAAAACAAAAAATTGGTGGTTTTGTATAAAAATGATTGGAATATCGTGGTAGTTTGAATGTATGTCCCTCATAGACTCAGGTGCTTTATTAAAGCTTCTTACTCAGGTCTCTAGCTGCCTGATTAGAGAAAGTGTCACTGGAGTCCGATCTTGGAGTCCAGCATAAAGGTGTGTTTGGGGACAGATCTGATTTCCAGCCTGAAGTTATGCAGAGCGGTCTCAGCTCTGGTGGGGTTTCTGCTGCTTGCTGCAAGTTCCCTGCTGCTGCTTTTGGGTTTATTTTCATTTTATTTTATTTTTTCAAGGTAGAGTTTCTCTCTAGTCTGAGCTGACCAGTGCTTTTGGTTTTTGCTGGTGGTTTGGTTGTTTCTCTCTGCTTGGGTGTATGGAAGTTGCTTCTTCCACCATTTGTGGAATTTGACCCTGGAAATGTAAATTTGAAATAATCTCCTTCCACTCATAAACTATGCCTGGTTTGGATATTCATCCCAGCATTGTGGAACTGACTACAATGAAAATTTGATGGAGAAATAAAATAGTGGACATACCAGAACACTTACTGCTATGCTAAGAATCAGATTAAAGTGAGGTGAATGAGAGACAGCACTAAGTCCAGAGCATGAGAAATCTTCTCACCTGCCATGTGGATATTTGTGCATAATACAAACTGGCAACAGTAAGTGTCAGGGTGGCCTGGAAAAGGGGTCACTCACCTAGGCCTCAAGGTATTACCACTACTGTGAACAAATAGTTTTCTAGGATCTATGATGATAAGGTGTTCTGAACTACTGAACCCTGTCTGTCTATGACCCTCTTGTCTCTCTCACACATTTGCAATGGCATCCTCACAGTAGTCCTATAAGTAGCATGGGGATAGGGACCCTATCTTTGATCACAATGACATAATTATTTCCTTTGTACTTTCACCCCTGCTTGCTCCTCCAAGGCATGAAAAGGTATTTGTGGATCAACATGCATTATTTTATTTTATATTTTATATTTTATTTTTATTAGTTATGGACATACTTAGTATGTAAACAACATATGCTGGTACCATCCTTTCCCTCATCCCTGCCCCTTTTCCAAAAGGACCCTCCTTGCTGGAGATGCAGGTCATCCTGATGGGAAGCATGAGTCATGCACTGTGGGACAGCCTCAGTTATGGGGAAGAGGCAATGTCTCTGTGCATAATGTCCCAACTTGTGATTCTAACAATCTTTCTGCCCCCTCTTCTATTTACTTCACTGATGGGCTCTTAGGAGCCCTTGGATCTCTGCTTTGGTAGGTGTTAAATGTTCTCAGTGTCTATATCCTTCACCCTTGTGTTGATATCAGGTTCACCAAGAAAGCAGTATTCTTTCTCATTTCCCCAATTCCTCTGTGGTGTCAGCTGGGGTGGTGGTGAAGTGTGATGAGTTGTTTCTTTCCTCAGGTCTTGCTCTCATCTGAAAAACAGAAGTAGATTCTCCAACAGACAGTGAAGTCAGCACAGGTTAAATGGGACAACCATTATTAGTTTAGAGAGAATTTAATGGGGGTAGACCCACATGTAGCCCAAGATTAGTGGGAGCTTGATATTGAAAGCAAAATCATTATCTGAATATGATTCTGAGTTGTTTCCCAGTTCCAGATATGGGTTCCTATCAACTGAGCTGATCTGCTAACCAATCCAAGAGCAGTTGGTTGGCCACCATGGTTGTGTGCCACTACTGCACTTGAGTGAACATTATGTCAGGTTGTTTGCTTCTGAGAAGCTTAGACCTTGAGGTGCTTAGACAGATATTGGCCATTTTCCCCCAATAGCTCAGGTAGCACCTTCTAGTACTAGATGGGCTAATTGTATAGGGACTCTCTCTCTTCCAGATTCTAGCCAGGTCTCTCCATGTTCTGTGCTGAGAGCATATGGTGTCTTCAGCAGTAGGGTCTTACCATTATCCTCTGGTGGGTAATCAAGTGCTCTGACAAAACTCTGTCTTGTTTTGGGAAATGCTGTAGGTCTCTCTGATCAACAGCTCATTGTGGGTGTTAACTGTATCCTGGTACTGGGAGGTAGAGGCCAGCATCAAGGGAAAAGAAAAATGAAAAAGAAAGAAATAAACAGGAGAAATTTAAGGTTAGGCTTCATCTCACCCTCTCCAGGGTCCTTCCATTCAGGTGTTCACTCTAAGGTCCTGTTGAAGATTCAACCTTTTAGTCTACCTTCCAGGATATAGGATTCTATAGTACCAGTTCCATTTGGATTTAGTTTTGTGCCCCCCAACACCCTTCCCCTCCCTTTAAGCCCTATCATCCCTATTGTCTAGGCCTTGAGATGCCTATTAGGTATGTCAGCCACTCAGATTAATCCAGGTTAAGAACCACAAATAAGTGAGACCATTTTTCTACAAATTTCACCGTGCCATTTTTTCTTACTGCTGAGTAGAATTACATCATGTAGATCTTGGTTATCCATTCATCCAATGATAGTCACCTGGGTTGATTCCAGTCCTTAGCTATTATGAATTGAGCAGCTATAGACATGGTTGAGCAAATGTCTCTGGACTGAGGCATGTAGCTTTTAGGGTAAATGCCTAGTAAGGGAATTGCAGGGGCTGTTGTTAACTCTATAGTTAACCTTTTAAGGCTCTTCATATTGATTTCCATAGTGGTTGTACCAGCTTACATTCCCACCAACAGTGATGGGGATTCCTATTTCTCCACATCCTTACCAACACTTGTTTTCATTTGATTTTTTTACTGTTTGCTGTACTTACTGGGGTAAGGTGGAATCTCATAGTTGTTTTAATTTGCATTTCCCTGATGGTTAGGGATGTTGAAAATCTTCTTAAGTGTGAATTTGTCATTTATATTTCTTCCTCTGAGAACTCCCTATTCAGTTCTCTGCCCCATTTTGTGAGTGTGTTGTTTGAATTTTTTTATTATTTAGGTTTTTGAGTTCTTTGTAGAGTCTAGAAATTAGGATCTGCCAGTTGTATAGCCAGCAATTTTTTTCTCCCATTTTGTGGGTAATTTATTGGCCCTGCTTATGGTTTGTTTGTGCAAAAACTTTTCAGCTTCATGAGATCCCATTGGTTGAGTGATTCTTTAAGTTCCTGAGATACTGGGGTTTTGTTCAGGAAGTTATTTCCCCACTCCTATATTGGGGAGAGTTCTACCTAATTCTTCTTCCAGTAGTAGAAGAGTTTTACATCTTATATTGAGGTTTTTGATCCATTTGGACTTGATTTTTGTGCATGGTGAGATGTATGGATCTAGTTTAATTTTTCTGCATATGGTTATCCAGTTTGTCCAGTACCATTTATTAAAGATGCTGTCTTTTCTCCAGTCTATGTTATTAGGGCCTTTGTCGAAGATCAAGTAGCTGTAGTTTCTTGACCTAAGGTCTGGATCCTCAGTTCTATTCCCTTGGTCTATTTTTGTTACTATGGCTTTGTGTTATAGCTTTAGATCAGGTATGGTGATGCCTCCAGAGGTGTTTCTTTTGCTGAGGATATGCTTGGATATCCCAGGCCTGCTGCCATTCCATATGAATTTTATCATCATTTTTTCTATCTCTATGAAGAATGATACTGGGATTTTTATTGGTATTGCATTAAATCTGTATATTGCTTTTTGTAGGATTTCCATTTTCACAATGTTAATTCTGACTATCCAAGAGCATGGATGGTCTTTCCATCTTCTCAGTTTCTTTCTTCAGTGTTTTTATGTTTTCAATATGTATGTCTTTCACATCCTTGATTAGTGTTATTCCAAGTTATTTTATTTTTTTCTTGTTGCTATTGAAAATGGAACAGTGTCAAGAACTTTTTTTCTCTGTATCTTTGTCCTTTGCATATAGAAAAGCTACTTATTTTATTGTGTTGATTTTGTATCCTGCTACTTTGCTGAAGGAATTAATCACCTTTAGGAATTTTGAGATAGAGGCTCTCGGGTCATTTACATATAGGATCATGTTGTCTGCAAATAGGGCTAACTTGACTTCTTCCTTTCCAATTTGTATACCTTTTATTTCTTTTTTTCTTTCTTATTACCTGGACTAGGATTTCTAGTACTATGCTGAAGAGCAGAGGTGATAGTGGGCACCCCTGTCTTGTTCCTGATCTCAATAGGAATCCCTTGAGTCTTTCCCCATTAAGTACTACTTGGGCTTTAGTTGCTTTATATATAGCCTTTATTATATATTCTCTTTATCATTTTGATTGTGAAGTGATGTTGTATTTGGTTGAAGGCCTTTTCTGCATCAGTTGAAATGATCACGTATTTTTCTGATTAAGCTTATTTATGTGGTGTATTACATTGACAGATTTCTGTATGTTGAACCATTCTGCAGTCCTGGGATAAAGCCTACTTGATCAAGGTGTATAATGCTTTTGATTGTGCTGTTGAATTCAGTGTGTGAGGATTTTGTTCAGGATCTTTTTGTATAAGTCCATCAGCAGATACAGGGCTATAGTTTTCTTTTCTTGTATCTTGTTGCATATTTTATTTTGCTTCTGATTATAAATTTATATGATGATGTCTGATGTCTGTTTTTACTTTAATTTTTTATTCGCCTATGCAAACCTCTCTTCAAGGTTATAGAGTAAGAACACTCAAGCTACTATTTTAAAAATATATATATCTCACTGAAATGCCAAAGTCTTATGAGTGACATATAATAGTTAAGGAGGTCAAAAATTCACTGGAAACACATTTATGTTTCTTAACAAGATTATAGGTGAACCAAATTTTCATCAGCAATATATGTAATATATTTCAGAATATTACTTCTGAATACAATGGTTTTGTTTGTATTATAAGCAATTTGAAAGGTCACAATTTCAGTTCACACTGGCATTCACGCTAAATTCTGGGCTTCTTGGGGTACATAAAATCTAGTCTTTTATCTCTCATATACTACATGGAAATCTCAAAAATAATCCTGAAAAGCTTGTGAGTATAGGATTCATACACCTAAAAATAGGAATATATGTAAACTGTAAATGATTATAATAGTACTATAAAATAAAATAATAAAATATAATAACTTATCTGAGTTTTGAATTATATTGACTTAAATAAATAATAACCATAAAGTAGTATCATTGCAACAAAACAACAAAATGATAGTTATTTTAAGCAACAATGGAAGTTTATTATTCTTTACTGTGTAAAAACATTAGAAATAGATTTTATGGGGTCAATCAAGGAGGCAGAGTACTCCTACCCTGCTGATTTTCCATACCTTATATGAGTGTTTTTGCCTCATGCCTGTGGCAATTATCTTACTCTCAAACTTCTGCCTAACCACATGAGCCAAGTGTGGGAGAAGAAGAGTAGATGTTTTGGTCTTCTTTGGTTGCCCTACAGAGATGTTATAATGACTGAACAGTTTAGAGTGCTACAAAATCCAAAACTTTATAATCACACTTTCAAGACTCAAAATCAGAGATTGGAGTTGATACATAAAATCACAATCAGGCCTAGAGGAATAGCTTAGCAGTTAAGGAGCTTGCCTGCAAAGCCAAAGGACCCAGGTTTGATTTCCCAGGACCCACATTAGCCAGATGCTTAAGGGGGCACATGCATCTGGAGTTCATTTACAGTGGCTGGAGGTCCTGGCATAGGCATGCCCATTCTCTTCCTCTTTCTCTCTGTCAAATAAATAAATAAATAAACATTTTAAAAAGTCACAATCACTGGCGAATATCTTGCTTTTTCTTTTGAAATATATATTAATTATATACATTAATGGAATTCAGTGTGGCAAACTTTAAAAATTCACAAGCATTTTCAATAGCCCCAACCTACCAAATACCAAAGCTTAGCTCTGGGTAACAAATGTGCTCATATCACTCACACTAGCCTATACTTAGCCAAATCATCTAACATAAACCCATTGTATATTAAAGTGCTGAATATCTCACATGATTTATGGAAATTGTACTTAAATGAAAAATAGAATGGTTACATGGATACACCTTTGCACTACTGTAAAGCTGAACAAATTATAAGTTGAATAATCTCAAATCATTTAGACAGCCTTTTAAAGGTCTCTAGCTGGGTAGATATAAATTAGACTTAAACATGGGGGTTTCTAGTACTGCAATAAAAAAGCAAAGAACTGACCAGAAACAGTTTTTGAGTAAGCACACTCATGTTTATTCCTTATTTCTGTATCTAGAGTAGGAGTAGAAAAAAAAAAAAAGTTCTCTTCTATGTCCTCCTGAAGACAACAGGAAAAAGAAAAAAGAATATCTCTTCAGGCCAAATTGTCAAGGGAATGAAATCTGAAAATACATGGGCAATCCTTGTGTTACAAACACCCTGTTCTTCAGCTGAGTATATACTGGTTTCAAATCCCAAGAGGAACTGATTAAATGTACCAATGCTTTCACTTCTATTCTTGCACTCCAGTCTTTTCTAGTTTTTTAGTTCTTCCCCTTTCACTGAAGCAAACTCTCTCTAGCATCCATTCTGATGATGTTGACCTCTTAGTAGTTAGGCCTTTGTATGATCTTTCTCCTCAGTGTTGGCAGAATTTAATGATTTGTCTCTAAGTAATTGTTAAGAGATTAGGTTAAAAATAGACTATAAATTTCAGCTTGCCACAGTGTCCTTTTCTGCATTGAATCATTCAGTCTGAAGGAATAAAGCTGCTGTGTGAGTAGTAATGCTGTGGAGAAGCTCAGGAAGCATGAAACAGGTGATGTCAACTAACTTCAGGTGAAGATTTAATACCTGTCAATCACTATGTGCGTCAGCGTGGAAGAACATTCCCCCCAAGTTCAGCCTTAACCATGCTTAGAGCCATAGCCAACACTTTGATATTTGACATTCTGGTGATTATGTCCGAGACAATGAATGATTCACAGAACTAAGAAGTAGTTTATTTTTATAAGAAAGCTCTAATAGTTGTGGTATTCATCAGGGAATAATTATTGGCTAATACAGAAAATGATACAATCAAGTAAAACTACACATCTCTACAAATTCTTTTTCTACCCTTTCTGTTCCACATAGTGTATTGTGTCATTTTACACTGCAAGAAACATTTCTGATCTACAGGCCAATATTTCATTTCCATCACTTTCATTTCCTAGATTTTGTGTTATTATCAGCCTGGGTCATTACAAAGACAGTTTCTGCATTGCTGTTTCATTATTGCCCATGATATATATGTGAGTGTCTTATCGTATAAAACAAGAAAACAGAATGATAAAAACTCTGTCAACCCCAAATTCTGTCTGAAATTGCATTTTATGGTTGTTTTCCAATGAATACTGGAAGTACTTAACTTGATTTTTGATGTACATAGAGGCTCATAGATAAAGATTATCTGACTCTCACAGAGTCTCGGTTCTAACAATTTTGAAATGTTGAGACTGATAAAGACTATGGGGGATTCTGAAGTTGTACTGAATGCCTTTTTCATTATGAGATGGCCATGATCCCATGGGGTCAGGGACAAATGGTTATGGCTTAAACTTGTTATATTTAAGTGTCAAATTGACAAATTGATTTTTGATGGTTACTCTCTAGTTGTCAACTTGGGAGGATTTTGATTCACCATGGAACTAAATCTGTGTTTCTTAGGGATTTTCTAGATTACAATAGTTGAAGTGGGAGGACTCACTCTAATCATAGACAGCATCACACCTTGGGCTTTGTTCTTTTGTATTTAAAAGAGAAAGCTAGCTGAGCATTTAACATTCATTACTTTCCCTGCTGATGTGAAAATGTGACACTAGCTTACCATTTCTACCACGTGTTCTCAACCTTATGAACTCTACCTGCTGAAATTGAAAACCCAAAACAACCTTTTGATTTCTTAAGCTGCTTCTGATTGGGTAATTTGTATCAGCAATGAAAATTTAACTATAAACATTATGAAGAAGAATATAAAATACTGAAATAAATCATTCATTCACAGATCAGAAAAGTTAATACCAAAAAATCTCTCAAAGAAACTGTGCATTTAATGTAATCATAACTTCAGTGAAATTGTGCATTTAAGGTAATCATAACCCTATTATTTCAAATATTAATTTTAAGGAAATAAATTCTAATATTCATACAGCATAGAAATTGAGCACAAACACATATGGCTGATAATGAGCAAAAGGGAGCATTTCCCCTTCCATTTGTTAATTGGTATTTTAAATCTGATATACTTAAAGGAGAATTATTCCTGGTAGAAGGCATGTATAGTTTTGGAATCTGGTGCATCTGAGATAAAGAATTTCAAATAGGCAAGCATTGCACAGAACAACCAATAATAAATGGATTTTGCAAATCATTAAAAATAAATAATTGAACATTTTACTGTAGGCATGAAAAAATAGAAACTTATTTTACACAATGTATGAAATAGAAATTGGTGTATTTGAAAGTCATGAGAAAAACAAAGAGAAAAGTCAATTGAAAGATGCAAAAAAGAAAATCAAGATAAAATTCTAATGGGAAAAATTATAGAACAGCATTGATATGACATTGTATTAAGAATGAATTTCTTGAATAATGAATAAAATGGAAGATTTTATACTACAGCCAACTACAAACTTCTAAGTGAAAAAATTCATCAGTTTTAGTCATGTATCAGTGAAAAATATTGATAGTTCCTGTTCTGTTTATTTAGGTTTTGTGTGTGTGTGTGTGTGTGTGTGTGTGTGTGTGTGTGTGTAATCTGTGTGTTATGGTGGGTGGGTAGTATATGCATGTGTGTGCATCCATGCACACATTGTAGATGTGCAGAGGCAGAAGTCAGGTGCCTTCTATCATTCCACCATGTATTTCCTTATGTACACATGTGCAGATGCCAAAGAGGACATTGGATGTCTTCCTGTACCAACTTTTCTTAAGACAGACTCTCACTGTCATTTTCAGGATAGTTGGCCCATGACCCTTAGCTGTTCTTGGGTCTCTGCTTGCTGTAGGACTGGGGTTAGAGGCATGTATGGCCACACCCAACTGTTCACATAGGTACTACTGGGGAACTGAACTCAGGGTAAATCAAGCCCCTACCCCTGGCCCTCATGCTTGCATGGCATACACTTACCCTTTGTTCTATCTCTCTGTTCTTTTGTAAAAAGCAATATATTTTTATTTGCAAGCAGAAAAAGATAGCAGAGGGATAGAGAATGGGCTTGTCAGGGCCTTTAGTCAAGCTACAACTGAGCTCTAGATGCATGCACCACTTTGTGCATCTGGTTCTACTTGGGCACTGGGGACCCAAACTCCAGTTCTTAGGTTCTTGTGCACAAGTGCCTTAACCACTGAGCATCTCTGCAGCACCATCTCTCTGTTCTTAAAGAGCTTGGAACTTGTTCAGAGCACACCATGAACAAATAAGTTAAAACTTAGATAATAAACTCTAGAAATGATTTTGATATGTAAAAAACTGTTTTATAAATGAAAATTAAATGTATAGATATTTTGAGTGAAAATATTATAGAACTGTGTGTGCAGAATGCCATTATTAGTGTAGAATACACTTTATGCATGTATATGTCACCTGTTTACAACCCAGCTTTATCAGAATTTTTAGATCTGAAAATTAAAAAGGAGACAGAGAAATAGGAAGTAGCAACACAGGCTAATTTAGCTATTCTTTGGTTGGTTGGTTGGTTGGTTGGTTGGTCAGTCAGTTTGGCTTCTGTGGAAAAGGTAGAAACCTTTTCCACAAAAACTGTATTCACAGTCTGTGCATTGTTATAATGTATTAAAGAGACCATAAGCACAGCTAATGTGTTAACCCAATTTGATCTATACATTCAATTCAAAACCACATCTAGGTGGGACTATTTTGGGAGGAAGAGACCAGTGGGAGCACCGGGGTGGAGGGGGAGAGGGTATTGAGGGTGAGTATCTACAAACATACTGTCATACATGTATGGCAATCACATAATGCAACCCATCACTTTGTAGAATGAATATATGTAAGTTTTTTATATACTTTAGTTCATAATAGAATTGAAGGCTATGTTAGCTACAAGGGGGTAAAGGCTCATAGAGGAAATGGACATGGACAGGGTTACAATAGATTGATAAGATTTTAATCAAGTAACATGTTGAAGATTTACTTCAGATTAGAAAATAAGCACTTATAAAAACAAATAGAAAAAAAAATCAGTGACTTTTTGGATACTTAGAAACTGATTATAAGTTTTATGTGAGTATATGATTATGTGAGTATAGCTCATGAATAGAATGCTAGACAATCATCTAGCATACATGTGGCCCTGAGTTCAATTCCTACGAAAGAAAAAAAATGCATGAATCTGTGTGTAGACAAATGGTTGATGATGATAGTTAGATGAAGATAGATGAAAGGTAGATGGTAAGCAAATGACCCAGAATATGTAACAAAATGTTAAAGGAGAATGACAAAACTAGAGGACTTGGACTACCCTATGTAAGACATTATGAAACTTCAGTAACAAAACTACCTGCCATTGTTAGGAGGAGAGATGAGATAACTACACAAGTACACCAGAACAGTCACAAAACAGCCACAAAATAGAACCACATAAACATAATTAACTTATCTTTAATAAAGGAAAAATGCTAATAAGATGAAGTAAAGGTTGTTCAACTTCTTAAGACGGTGCTGGAACTTCACATTCATATTTGATAAGGATGAGTGTGGACACATAATTTACACTATTTTTTATTTTTTTGAGGTAGGATCTTATTTTATGCCAGGCTAATCTAGAACTCATGCTATGGCTCCAGCCTGGCCTCAAACTCATAGCAATCCTCCTACCTCTTCCTCTGAGTGCTGGGACTAAAGGCGTGTACCACCATGCCTGGTTAACTTACACTCTTAACAAATGTAATTCAAAATGGATAAATAACCTAACTGCTAAATAAAGATCTATGGTACTTCTAGAAGACAGCCTAGGAGAAAACCTAGATGATGTTTGCTATCACAGTATCTCTCCATATAGAAATAATATAATTCCTGAGAAGAATAATTAATAAAGTAGAATTCATGAAAATTTAGTATTTCTTCTCTGTGAAAGAAAATCTTAAGACACTGGCAATATAAGCCATACACTGGGATAAATATTGGCAAAGGACTGACTGCTAAAGGACAATTATCTAAGATGCATAACAAACACCTACAAAAATAAGAATATACATAATAAGGGCTGGAGATATAGCTCAGTGGCTAAAGGCTTTTGTTGGCAAAGACTAACAGCTTGAGTTTGATTCCTCAGTACACATGTAATGCCAGATGTACAAATTAGTACACGTTTCTGGAAATTCTTTGCAATGGCAGGAGGCCCTAGAAACCCATCCTCTCTCTCTTTGTCTGTCTGTCTGTCTGTCTGTCTGTCTCTCTCTCTCAAATAAATAATTAAAAATAAAGGAGTATCTGATTGGCTAACAGCTCCACTCTGTGGAAAGGTATTCATACCTGAAACTGGGGAAAAAAAGTCAGAATTCTATGGAGACAAAGACTATGATCTCCAATGTCAAGCTCCCACTAGTCTTTGGTTGAAAGAGGGGCTACATCCATCCAAATCTCCCTAAAGAATGCTTATCCAACTTAACCTATGCTGACATCACTCTCTGTTGGAGAATCCATTTCTTCCGTTTCAGAAGGTAGCAAGACCCAAGAAGATAAGCCACCCCTCACAATTCAGACAAGGCCCAGGTGAAACCACAGAGGAATAGGGAAGATGAGCAAGAGTGCTGCTTCCATGGTGAGCCTGACAAGCAGCACTAGGGTGAAGGAGACAGACCCCTATACTCGATACTTAGCCAAAGCAGAGATCCAGAGGCTCCAAAGAGCTCATCACTGAAGTAGACTTAAAACACACCCACTACTGCTCAGGGAATTTTGCAGAAGAGGGTGCAGAAAGATTGTAAGAGCCACAGGTTGTGATGTCATGCCCAGAGGCCTTATTGCCCCCAAATAACTGACTGCTGCTCCCACAATGCATAACCAACAATTCCATGGGGAATACCAGCAACCCCACTGAGGAGAACCCTCAGCCAAATGGAGGCAGGGAGAAGAGAAAAGATGGCACCAGCATGATATATCCATGCAAAGTACATTTTTAATAAAAAAAAAGTGTGTTCATAATCAGGTTAAAAATCACCATAAAATTTTACTTACTAAAAGACAGACCAAATGGCTGATCCTTCACCCGGCCCTTACAGGGAACACCTGAACCACAAGACACTGGAGAGGGTAGGATCAAGACTAACCTTAATCTTCTACATCTTCCCTCCCTGCATCTCCCTCTCCCTTCCCCTCTCCCTCTCTCTCTCTCTCTCTCCTCTCTCTAACTCTTGTACCTTAGTTATCTTTTTCCTCATTTTCTTAGTGGGCACTGACCTGTAACTCCCAGTACCAGCATGGGGCTATCATCCACAATGAGCTTTTGATCAAAGAGACATACAAGGTTTCCTAAGAGACAGACACATTTCTGTCAGAGTACTTGATGAACCACCAAAGGTTAGTGGTAAGACCCTACTGCTGAAGACACATTATGCGGTTGACATGCAAAATAGAATGGCATGGCTGGAAGTTGGAAGAGAGTAAGTCCCCAGACAGTCAGCACATCTAGTGCCAGAAGGTGCTACATGGGCGACTGGGGGAAAATGACCAATATCTGTCCAAGTGACTCATGGTCTAACCTACGTATCAGCAAATAACTTGTTGTGATGCCCACACAAGTGCAATAGTGGCACACAGCCATGGTGGGGAGCCAACTGCTCTTAATTTGGCTAACTGATCTCCTCACTGGTATGGGACCCATAGCTGGAGCTGGGAAACAAGTCAGAAGCATAACCAAACTTAAGCCCACTTGCCAATATCAAGCTACCACCAATCATGGGCTACAAGAGGGCCTACACCTATTAAATTCTCTATAAAAAAAGTAAGGATTATCTCACTTGTCCTGGTGCTAACTTACTCTCCGTTGGAGAATCTGCTTCTCTTTTTCAGATAGATATAGATCCTAAGGAGAGAGCCATGCCATCATACCTCAAAAGGGCCCTGGCTGAAACTAAGAAAAATTGGCGAAACAAACAAGGGTGCTGTTTTCCTGATGAACCAGATACCAGCACAAGGGTGAAGGATATCAACACAGAGAAAAATCAACTCCTAACAAATCAGAGAGCCTGAGCCTCAGAGGCCCCCAACACCTCATCACTGAAGCAGACCAAAAATGAACCCAACATAGCTCAGGGAAATTTTGCGGAAGAGGGGGCAGAAAGAATGTCAGAGCCACATGTTGGGTCATGATATGCAGAGACATTTAGCTTACCCATAACTGAGGGCTAACTCCACAATGCATGACCCATATACCTCAACAAGGAGGTGCCAAGGGAAGGGAGTCGATCACGGATGAGCCTTATAATGGTACCAAACTGACTGTATTTGCTGAATACAAAACTAACTAATAAAGAAAAAAAGAAAAGGAAAAAAAAAAAAGAAATCACAGTCCAACAGGTATTAAATAAAATAATTTTAGAAAAATCATATGCATATATTGGTTTTTGAGGTAGAGTCTCACTCTAGCCCAGGCTGAGCTGGAATTCATTATGTACTCTCAGGGTGGCCTTGAACTCTGAGTGATCCTCCTACCTGTGCCTCCTGAGTGCTGGGATTAAAGGCATGTGCCACCATGTCCGGCAAATAAAATAATTTTACTTGCATTTCTCAATGACTAGCCAAGATTTGTGTGGGTCGCGGAGCTGTCTCAGTAGTTAGAGGTGCTTGTTTGCAAAGCTGGTTGGCTCACATGAAGCTAGCTGTACAAAGTGACACAGGCATCTGGAGTTTGTTTGCAATGACAGAAGGCCCTGGCATGCCCATTCATTCTCTCTCTCCATTCCCTCCCTCCACCTCTCTTTCTCACAAATAAATAACAGTATTTTAAAAATAAAAATAAAGAAAGCTGTATGTGATCACATAACAGCTCCCCCACAATCCCTTCCAAAGCCAACAAATAGATTTATACCTTTCTGCCCTGTTCACTCTCTGCTCTGCTTATGCATGACAATGCAACTGCCCACTGAGGAGGCAGAGCCCTCTGAGGAGGCCACCTAGAAAGAGGAGAACACAGCAGTGGGGGCAGGGATGCTAATGTGAACCTCTCTCCTGATATCCTTGGAATGTAAGCCATCTTAGTTCCTCATGAATAAGGTTTCTTCAGCATTCCTGTAGAGTCTGTACTTTGATCAGTCTGAACTACTTTTAGATTTCCTGAAGCGCCATACTTCTCCTGCTTTGGGGCCTTTGTTCTGTCTTTTTTCCCCCTGGTTTTTGGCTCTGTCTGCTGAACGCTTTCTGGCCTTACCTCTTTTCATCTGACCCCTCAGGCCTTGGGGTTCTCACTCCCCCCTGAACACTTCTCTCAGTCCTCAACTCTCCCATGCACATTTCCCCTGAATCCTTGCCGCTGCACCCCCACACACCTGAATCCTCAACCTCCCCCACACACCTTTAGAGCACACACAATACTGTCATCACATGCTCAATTGTACGTGTTCTGAAAATGCTTCCTCTCCACCATTGTTGTCTTTCTAAATCCTGCTCTGAAGGCATTGCATTGTTCAAATACTTGAACAAATTAAATGAATTACCTGCATATTGTTTTCTGTGATTGAATTCATGGTATGTGTACATTTTTAACAATATTTTATCCTACATATGATTTATATCATTAAAATTTCTTGAATAAATATAATTTTAACTGGCAAAAAAAAAATCATGGTCCAATGCTCAAACTAGTCTCTTTACCACAAAAAAGTGGTATAACTGAAAAAGAAGCATATGGAAAGATGCTAAACACTTTATGTCATCATTACTATAAATTTAAACAATAATGGGATATTACTATCCAACTGTTAGAATGGCCAAAATCCAAACTTGGTAACACCAAATGTTAGCAAGGCTGTTGAACAAGAACCCTTACTCCTATTTGGAAATCATTTTGGTAACTTCTTACAAAAATAAACATACTGTTATTATATGATCCAGCAACCATAGTCCTTTGTGTTTACTCTAAAGAGTTGAAAAAAATGCCTATACAAAAAACTGAGTATGGATCTTTATAGAAGCATTATTCATAATCCCCAGACTTGAAATATCCAAAAATAGATGAATGAATTGAATGGCTAATTAAACTACAGTCTGCACAGATAATTAGGGGAGAGAGATAGAGAGTCAGAGAGAGAAAGAAGAAAGAGGAGGAGAAGAAAAGAAAAGGGATAGGGTAGGGTTATAAGGGAAAGACCACACGTGTCACCTTGTGTACCTGGCTTATGTGGGCAATGAAAAATTCAACCTGGGTCCATTGGCTTTGCTGGCAAGCACCTTAACTGTTAAGCCCAACTTTAAATTATTTTTAAGTGAAGGGTTGGCCATAAGCATACTCTAAATTTACAAATTGATCTTAATTTTTAGTTGGATATCAGTTTAGTAGTATGAAAAGAACAGAAGACCTAAAATATGCTAATGAAATACCTAAGAAGGGACAGAATATGAGAACAAAATACCAATAAAGCAACACAAAGAGTTTACCACTCAAGAAATTGAAAGCAAGATTTATTTTCTTATTCCAAGCACAGAGGGTTTTTTTTCAATATCATATGAGTGCTGATAAACATAACAGATAACACTTAGGAAGAGTCACTTGGTGCCGACCATTCTTCCTAAGGTCTGGCATGATACAATCACTCTGTTAATCATTGCTTCAAAAATCCCATTAGGTGAGTACAGTTATTTACTTTCTATTTTATACATGGAAGAAGTGAAGAAATGTCAGTAGATGTTTTGGTTTTGATATATAAACATCTCACATCCTTGATGAAATAGATGATGTATGCATGGCAATGATATTAATGTGTTGCTAGGATTTATATTAATATTCTAACTAGAATTTATGCCCTGATGCTGGTGATATTGGACTGAAAGGCATATGTAATATTTAATCTTTAATTATGTTGTGTTAATGTAAACACTTCCAGATTGTAAACATTTACCACTCTTACTTTTTAAATTTTTATCTATTTATTTGTAAGGTGTGTGTGAGAGAGAACAGAGAGAGGGGGGATGGGTGTACCAGGCTCTAGCTACTGCAAAGGAACTCCAGATGTATGCACCACTTTGTGCATCTGGCTTTACGTAGGTACTGGGGAATCAAACCTGGGTCTTTAGGTTTTGTAGGCAAGTGCCTTAACTGCTAAGCCATCTCTCCAACCCAAACATTAACACTCCTAATAATGGACTTCATTTTTCCCTTGAATAATCATTATTTCTAATGTGGGAATGCATTATATTGTCTGGCTCATAAAACTTGTAATTGGTAAGTCTTATCCATCATACGGAAGTGCCTATTTCATCATCATAAAACACCTTCCTTCTTATCCATTATGTCTTCACTTCTGTGCAATTTTGATTGAGGTCCTTGCTTTATTTTTGTTTGTGTTGCTTGGTTTATGTTTGCCCATTCATCTACTTTTATGTCTGCCTGATTCTCTTGTAGAAATAAGTAGAATTCTAGAACTCTTTATTGTAATCACACCAATATATCTTTATTTTTCCCTTTGGAAATTAGTTAAGCATGTATATACTAATTGATATGACAAGCATGCTTACTTTTGGTTCTATGTTGGTGTTTTATTTCATTTACAGTGTGTCTTATTTTGTGTTATTCTTCTTCTATGTGTATTTGTGTGTGTGCGTGGTTTTTTGATCTAGGGTCTCACTCTAGTCCAGGCTGACCTGGAATTAACTATGTAGACTTATGGTGATCCTTCTACCTCTGCCTCCCAAGTGCTGGGATTAAAGACATGCACCACCACACCTGGCTCTTCTATGTGCATTTAATTATTTTATAAAAATTTTTGTTTTGAACTTTCTTACTTTTAAAATTATTCCTTTATAAATTGTTATTCTTTATTTACATAGACTATATGTGCTGTACAGGTGATTTTATTATAATGAGAAATGATAAAAATAACTTTCATATTCTTCCCACATTCCTCATTTAATGTAGTTTATTTAGTATTATCATTTTAATATTATTTATTTATTTAGATAAAGACAGAGAAAAACTCAAGAGAGACAATGGGTGTGCCAGGGCCTCTAGCCACTGCAAATCAACTCCAGATGCATGTGCCACCATGTGCATCTGGCTTACATGGGTCCTGAGAATTGCACCTGGGTCCTTAGGCTTCACAGACAAGTGCGTTAACCACTAGGACATTTCTCCAGCCCTCAGTACTTTTGTTGAGTTAAATGTTTTGTCAGAATGGCTGGGGAGGTCAAGTTGGAATGAGACCCTAAAAACAAATGTTGCTGTGCTGTTAATGTCATCCTTTCTAATTGCTTAGCTTTAATGAATTTTAGGCTTAGTTTTCCCTTTACCATTTCACAAATCAAGTATTGCTATTACAGATTTATAATCAAATTTGTGAAGAGAAATACTAAAAAAATGAACTCAAAAGCAAATTACCTTACTAAGAAAAGGATGAGGGCTATCTTAACCAGGTATGAAAAAAATTAGAGATTTAATTAACTCTCAGTAACCATCCCTAGCTTAAGCAGTTGCTAACATTTGTAAAACTTACTGCTCACCTATAGTGAGGACATCAGAGTGTCTAGTGAGTGGCAGGCCTCCTCCAGTCATTTTCTTTCTATGGTCTTCAGAAGCCTAGTGGTGGTGATTTTGCATGGTGCACTCTAGACATCTGGAGCCAGCAACACAGGTCTTTGAAAGATGAGGTGCTCTGGAAGAGGTTACTTTTCCACCATTAATGAGCAGATGCTTCTCATTGTCATCATCAGGTAGATGTGGAGTCAGATACTTTCATTAGCATATGGGCTCAAAGGGAAAGATTCCGACAAGTTTGCAATGTATAGATAATCAAGTGGTACCTTATCACTATCATTTGTCATTGAACACATTTACAGGAAAACCTAGAGCGTCGAATTAAGATTAGCATGGGAGTTTTTATTAACATGTGGTTTGGCTTACTGTGTTAAATTGTAGTTTTTTTTTTCTACACTCCGTTTACAATGGAGAATGGATTTATTTTAACGTGAATTCATTTGTTATGCAAGCCATACTTATGTAAAATAAAATGGCTAAATTTTTTCTTCTGGAGACTAAGCTCCTTCGAGTTTTATACTCTAAAGTACATGAAAGGTTATTTCGTTTTTATAAAGCAAACTATGCATGTGCTTTCACACTTGGGTCTGTGCGTGTGCGTGTACACATACACTCACTCAGAACCTCTTTTCCTCCACAGCTCAGACAGCAGAAGAAAGATCACTTGGACTATTATTTGAAGTTTTGGTAGTGTTCTTTTTCCACTCATACTTTTTAGAGGTGTGATCTATGTGCCCCTGCCTACTGCTGACCCCCAACCAGCCCGGAAGGATTATGAAACAAAATCATGGCTCACTGAATTCAGTCAATATAAAATCCGATTGTTTTTACATTTACTGAATGCGGATCTTCATTTCCTGAATCGCATTTGGTTCGAAGAGGCAATCAGTGTAGTACCTGTTTGTCTTCGCATCTTTGTGGTTTGTGAATGCATGAGCAGGGTTGACTCATAGTCCTGTAGAGCAAACAAAAATAAATCAACAATAGCAAAGCTGGCCAACACCAGTACATTGTGAGGGTGGAGCTAGGATGAAGCTCTACCAGGAAGGGATCCAGAAATACTTTGAATAAAATTGCTAAGTCGTGCTCTTCCCCCTTCCCACCGTTTTTAGAAAATTGGAAAAAGGGGGGGGGTGGCAAAGCAGAAGGTTCTGGACTGCGTTCTGTCCTTCACACATACAACCTTTCCAGGCGACAGTGTGATCCGTCCGAGATAATCTGGTCTAAAGGCTTATTTTATTTTATTTTATTTATTTTTTCTCTCCATTTTTAGCTCAACCCTAGCGAAGAACACCACCTCTAGCCCAGCCCCACAGCTGCTCCGGGGCAGCTAAGGTTGCCTGCATGGAACTCCCTGCCGGTGTCTAGAGGCTGGACCATCTGAGCCAAAAAAGCATCCAGGGAAGCAAACAGCAATAGAGAAACAGGGAACTCTACAGATGTCGTGGATGCCGATGTGTGATTACTGTTTGACCGGAAAGGGGAGAGAGGACCTCCGCTGGGGAGCCTCGGCGATGGAGCGAGCGTCGCTGTGCGCGCGCACAGGTGCCACAGGCCTGTGGCGCGGCGAGCTGTCGCCAGCCTCCCTCTCGGCCCCCTTCGGCTCGCGCACGCTGCCGCGGCGGCCGAGCCCGGGTCACTCCCAGTTCCAGCGGCACGGAGAAGAGCTCAAGGAAAGGGCGCGAAGGGGAATCGGGGCTGGTGGGGAGCACAGCGGAGAATCAGCTCCTTATCCCGGATTTCTCCGCCTGGAGCACGTCTGGTGAGAATCTTGGCTGATCTGCTATGCTCCTCCCCTCCTCCCAATTCGGGGCGCATCTTTCCTCTCCCTGGCTCATCCCTCCTCCCTCCCTCCAGGCTCCCTCCCTCCCTCCCTCCCGCGCGCCGCTCCCCTCCCCCTCCGCTCTGCTCCCCGCGGCCGTGGCTGGAGCCGCTTCGCTGGGGCGGAGATGGGCAGAGAGCGCGCGGGGAGCAGCAGCTCCAGAGCCTCCGCGCTCCCCGCCGTCGGCTCCCCGCGCCCCCGCCGCCGCCACTGCCCCGGTGTCCCCGGAGTCCAGCCCCGCTCCTAGGACCGCGCCGCCGTCGCCGCCGCCCTGCCTCCCGCCCGCCAGCCAGTCGTGCGCCACGCATCCCGCGCGCCCCGGATGGCGCTGTCCCCCAGGGTCGGTGAGTAGCCCGGGGAGCGCGGGGCTTGGCGCGCTCAGCCGCGGTGGATGGGGAAGGCTGCCCACACCACCTGCTGGGATCCCCGCCAGTACGGCCCAGGGTTTCCGGAGGCCAAGTCTCAGGGTCCCTGAGGAGGTGTTTGCTTTTCCTGAACCCCGTCCTCCCAGGGGCGCTACTCGCTACTCCCCGAGGTCGCGCGTCACCCTCCAGCCACCACTGGACAGGCAGCGGTGGATGACTCCGACCCTCGCCTCCCTCCAAACAGGCTCACTGGTGCTCTGCTTTACCCGGGTCTCCGCGTTCCCAGTCCCCCTTCCGCCCACGAGCGGACGTTTCTATGACGCTTCTCCACCAAACAGACGGGAACTCCCCTGACCCACCTTCCCTCGTTGGCCCAAGCCCGTCCCCAGAGTCCCCCTGTCCAGCCGCGGGATATTCCTTCCCGGAGTGGATTTCTCCCTCCCAGTGAGATCTGACCTCATTCTCTCGACCTGAGGCCGCTTCTCCAGTTCCTGACAGTCACCTCTAGAGAATGACACCAACACGCAGAGATCGTGGCTTAGGTGTAATGTGCTTTTCTGTACCTGGGAGAATGATTACGCATGAAAAGTGAAAAACAAAAATAGAAAACCTTTTGGGACGAAACTTTTTGTCATTGTTTTCAGGCGCACAACAATTTATAGCGCGCTGCTTCCTTCTACTCTCTTGCGGGGCTAGTAGCTGAGCACAGGGAACGCCCCTTTTCTTACCTGTTCCTCTGCAATCCGGAGAAAAGAGCCTTGAGGGATGGCAGTGAATTTCAGAATCTCTATCCAAAGCTCAGCAGTCTTGAGGATACGCTGCTTTGTCTGAGAAGAGGATAGAGCCAGACTTACCCTTTAGAATCATGTTTAAAATTGCAAGTCCAAGCCCTTATTTTTTTTCCTTAGATTTAATGGGTAAGGGCAATGGGAAAGGATTTAGAAACACTGTACTCAGAAGCTCTGAATTGTGCTTGAGGTGCAGTGTGGTTTCTCAACATCCTCATAAGGTTTCTTCGGAAATCTTTTTTCTCACTGTAGTTGCTTTGAGGTAAAATAGGCAGTCTGTGTTCAGTGAATGAAGCACCACCAAGGGTTTGAGAGGACCAGTAAGCAAGAAAAGAAATAATTTAAATACTAACATTCATTTGTATTCAAGATGCCTGTGTACCTAAATCTTAATCAACCACACAAAATCTATGGCTTATATTCAAAGTTCTTGTTAAAATATTCTTTTTTGCCATGACATTTTTTTTTCTCTGTAGAACTCTTAAACATAGGTACTTAGGCTTCAAGAATACAATTAGGAATATTCAAAAATCAATGTTAGAAACTCAAAGTCCCTATTTTAAGTATGCAGTGTATGAATATTAATTTCTTTTGGTTACTGTAACAATTTCAGGGGCATAGGAATTAAATTCCCATTCTTGCACTTGCAGGTGGTGGAGAGAATGTTTGCTGTTTCACCTTAGAGTCAAATCTCTGTCAATGAAAGACATGAAAAGGGAAATTTGGTTAGTGAGAATTAGCTTTAAAGAATCTCCCCTTCTCCAATTCCATGGATATTTATTATATTTTCTTTTAGCTCAAACTATATCAGATATTTTATTTCTCCTATCTTGCATAGACTAAGGCAAAAATGTAGTCACAGTAGTTTGAAGAAAATGTGGATGGCTGCATCAGGAGTCATGGGGGCTAAGAATAATTGTGTCATTGTTGGTTTTATAAAGTTGGATTTTTGCTTAATGAAATTTCATGTTTGACTAAGAAAAACACTCAGAACTTCATGTTTACAGTTGGGATTGCTACAAAAATTTATATGTATATACGCATGTGAACAACAGGTGAGCTAGGTAGTGATCAAGGCAGCATTAACTTTCCATAAAGATATTTCTTCTTTGGGTTGCAGTGTAGTAATTACTACGCACAGTGTATCCAGTTATAATGAGTCTATGTTGAAATGGTACGTTTTAGTTGAACAAAAAGGAAAGCTAGGACTAATGCTAACTGATTTGTTTTTGTCTTAATTAATGATAAGTTTAAGGCATTGTATCCTAACATAGATTTAATTTGTGTTAAAAAACTTTCAGAATTATTTATGAATTTGCTGATTAATTTTAAGCAATATATAAAAGGGGTTTCTGTTAAGTATACTAGCAAGCTGTCATTCAGGATCTTTCTGAGTTTACGGTTTTTGTCATTATTTTAGCTAAGCAAAACATTCCAATACTGCATATGGAGAAACAGGCACACCAATACGTCTGCGTGTATCTTTGAGTACTACTCAACTGAACCTTTTAATGCTTATAATCGCATACCATCAAGAAGACAGGTCTAAATTTAATGTTTGCTCTCATAAAGAGAGATTAAAGATTATGGCAAGGATAGAAAATATCCCATCAACAAGTTGTCTTCAGTTGAATGGTCCATGTGAATCAATTTTGCTGAAGATGTGTGGTGAGAAGAGGACAAAACTGTGGAAGAGAAAGCAATAAGAAGGGAGGCAGGGAAAGAAAGTGTTAACCCATGTATAGTGGATTAAACTAGAACCAAATTACTGAGTGTCTCATAATGACAAGATGGTCAAGCTAAAGAAGGATCACATAGGATATTTTACAAATTAATGTATATTTCTCATGTGGTCTTATGTTGGCTGATGTTTTATTCCCTTTTATGGCTATTTGCGTTTTTATTTATAAATTCACAAAAATCTGTGTAATACAGAATACAAATTTTGTGACTTCAAAAAGCCCCCCAAATTGCACTGGTATCAGTATATTATGTAGACATTTATAGTGGTTTTTCTTTCTGTCTTCATTCTATAAAGGAATATTTTAAAAATCCTCAGAGATAAAACATAAAAATTGTTCAGTCTAAAACAACGTAATGATTCAACCAATGTTTTATAACTCTATCAGAGTGATACTCTCATAAATCAATCCTAATGTTCAATTTAGAATCCTACAGGAAGCAATATTTTACTGGGCATGGTGGCACATGCCTGTAATCCCAGCACTTGGGAAGTTGAATCATGAGGACTGTGAGTTCAAAGCTAGCCTGAGCTGCATAGGGGCACCCTCACTAACAAAATAAATGAATGAAGGAATGGATAAATAAATAAATAAAACATTTAAATGTTGTTATGTGACATGAAGTTACTCTGCTAAACATGCCTTTAATCATTTACATGTAAGTTGAAAGCTTGTGATTAATAGAAGGAACCAGTGAATTTATTTATTAGAGAATATAGACAGAAGTCCAGCATTTACTAATGACTTGTTCATGGTTCCTTGGTAGTTAATAAATAAAGAATTTGGTTCCAAATATTCTGGTTCCATGCTAGATGTACCTTTCTATAAAATGAAGTCAGTTCCTCCTTATTCTGTCTGAGAAAAATAATAAGGATAAGTTAATTTCAGCTAAGGAAAATGGAAAGTGAAATAAAAAAAAGGTCCATGCTTCTCTAGGCACCATCTCTCGAAGCTTAGTATTTAAGAAAACCAATCTTTCTGGTACTCCTTGTCACTTTCTCCTTCAACTTTGGGAAATACTTAAAATTGTGATGTAACTGTTCCACCCTAAAATGTTTAATACTTTGCATCATTTTCATTATCAATTAGTTATTCATACAGTGTAAGTTTCCTTTATAATACAGGATTCTTTGGACATTTTCACTATATCTGTGATGAACAGTGGATTGAAAAATATTTCTGAAAAACATGTTGATTTCTCTAAGCAAGTAGTGGAAGGAAATTTACACTTTAATCTTTATGCTTACTTATTCTTTATGTATCACAGAAAGTTCAGGCATCCCTGTGTTTAGTTTGTACTTGTAGGCTTGCCTCACATAAACTGAGGAGCTCAGGTAGTCAGGGAAGATAAATAAATCTGTTTCCCTGAGTTCCAAGGCCACAGTTGAAATTCCAGGATCTGTTAGTTCTCTCTTCACTGATGGCCAGAGGGATCAGTGACAGTGAATTAATAAATCAGTCAGGATCCATCATCTTTACTGGCTCAAAATAAACTTTGAAATGCATTCTTAGTCATGGTGGCTCTTCTATGTCATCTTACCCAGGAAGGAAAACATGGTGTCATTGGTGACATATCTACCCATCTATCTATCTATCATCTATCTGTCTGTCTGTCTGTCTGTCTGTCTATCTATCTATCCATCTATCTAATCTATCTAAAATCATCTTGATATAGATATAGGTGATATAGATATAGAAAGGTATAGACATCTTGATCCATGATATGTACCAATACTGCATTATCAAAGGTGGCTAAGTCGAAGACAGTTAATGGAATCTGTCATCTTGGATTGATTGGTGTTGGGCTCCAAAGATGACTGGGAAATCTTGTCTTAAGTTTACCTTGGTAAAGAAATTGGCGTTCTTTCAACCCATTAATATGCAGATTTGTCTACCAGGAGAATTATATCTGTCTGGCTTCCATGACCTAATTTCTTTGAAATAAAATGCCTCCTCCATTAATTGAGGTTGTACAGTCTTGCAAGAACTTTTGCTATGAGGACATACTGAATAAATGCTACGGGCTCTGGTCATACATACCTGACTGTGGGACTGGAGAGACAGATGACAAAAATGAGGAGTGTTTTTAAAGTAGAGCAGCCTCATATTGCTAAACACGGATCCTCAAGAAACAATAGACAAAAAACCAACATAATCAAATCTGCCTTTTGCTTAATATATAGAGACATGTCATTTTTCTGGCTTGATATTAAAATACATTTTTTTCCCTTAAAAATATAGAATTCTATTGCTTCCTAACTTAATTCTTATGTCAACAAAATTTCTGACAGTACAGAAATTTATTACATATATTAGTTAAGATGGGCTGGAAAGAGATAATGTATCTGCATATTTATAATCTTATTCTAATAGACTCAATAGGTTATTATGTCATGAGGTAATTTTCTGGAAGTAATGTAATTTTATACTTTTAATGTTGATTAGAAAGACAAAGTTTGTCTTAAAACATGTGCAGGAAAGATTGCAATTTTGAGTGGAAGAGGCTGTACTAATACTACTTCATATCTTTATTAGAAGTTTATAAATTAATAAATCGTATTTAAACTTCATTTGGTAGTTTAGAGTTGGAAAGATGACCCATGAGTTAAGGGCACTTCCTATGCTACCATGAGGGAATGAGGAGGCCATGGATATCGCTCAAATTTAATTCCTAGGACCCGCATAAACAGCTCATCATACCCACATATGTCTGTAATCCTAGGCTTGTACAGAGATGAAATTGGAGAATCTCCAGGGCTTGCAAAAAAAAAAAAAAAAAAAAAAGGAGCAAGATATGGAATCTATCAGAGACTCCAGCTCAAGTAAGAACAGGTAGGAGAATGATGGAGGGGGATGCAAGATATTCCCCTCTGGCCACTGCAGGCAAGTGCATGGGGCTGCATGAGCAGATGTATATATATACCACAACACACACACACACACACACACACACATGCACTGTTCTTGATAAAGTTATATTTCAGTAACAAGTGTTACATTCCATTTCATGTAGAGCACAGACAAGGATTTGCATACTCATGGAAAATAACATGGTAGTTATCACAAAATAATGTCTCAAAACAGTTTACAAAGGTGCCTGAATTTTACAGGAAGGATTTATCTTATGTATGTGAAGTTGCTGGTTCTTTTATCTGCATTGTTGGTTTCCTAAGAGGAAAAGATATTTGAAGATATTTACGAGTAAGAAGTATCTCCATAATTCTCAAGTTGCTGAATTTGTTTTATGAAATGTCTACTACTTCATATTTCACTCCATAGATTGTATAAGAAATTCAATGAGTTAGTTGAAGAGAAATCATCAGGAACAACAGGGAGACTTTGATGTGGAGGAGCCAGAAGAAGTAGAGCTTCTAGAGATCATGGTTACTCACTACCAAAGGCCTCTAAGGTCTTCAGCAGCCACTTTCTGCTGATTTCCCAGAGCCAGGAAGGGGCCATGATTAATTCAACTCCCTAAAACTGAAACATGGACTCCACTCCTTATTTGAAGGGGTGCCTGAAAGCTCTTGAAAGCTCATTTGTCCATAGCGGTAGTCCTAGAGTCTCCCATTGGGTGGCTAAGCAGTTGTTACTGAAATGGATGTGTCAAAGGCATTGATGACATTGACAGTTATTTCGTATGGGAAATTCAGAAACTGGTGTTATTCCCTGGTATTTCTTACAGATATCTTGTGGCTAAAGAGGAATAGAGATCAAATACTCAGAGGTATCTGGTTTAAAATGGCAAATCTAAATCTAGCAGAGTTTTAAATTTAAGGTCTTTGAGGCAATTTGATGTAGTATTTTTTTCATGTAAAAATTAAGATGCCATTGAAATCCATTAGTTGGGCTGTTAGCATAAATTCACTATTTCTATTTGATAAGCTAGGTTCACAGGGCTTTTCTTCACCATGTTAATCATTTGGGTCTGACTTGATCAGTCTCAGAATGAAACAGCAGGCCAGCCATAAGGTCTGAGATCAGGAGTTCACTTGTGAGGACAGCGTAGTAGTATGGTCAAAGCTACTTCAGAGATGTACCCACTAGGCAGTTGCCTGCTGGGAGCAGATGTGACCTATTCAAACTGTTAAGCATAATTTATAAATTCTTTACCTGTCCCAGTAGATGCAGTCAGCAAATCAGTTGGTCAGGAAAGCTGTAGTTCATATTGTAATTAAGAATAGGGAAGCTGGGCGTGGTGGTGCATGCCTTTAATCCCAGCACTCGGGAGGCAGAGGTAGGAGGATCGCCATGAGTTTGAGGCCACCCTGAGACTACATAGTGAATTCCAGGTCACCCTGGGCTAGAGTGAGACTCTACCTCAAAAACCAAACCAAAACAAAACAACAACAACAACAACAAAAAGAGTAGGGGACCCAATATAGAGAGCAGGGTGCAGTCTGATGGATAGCTGACAACACAGGGTGTTTATTAATGCATCATTTAAAGGAGTTAGACTTGCAGGCTTATTGATAAAAATGTCCATCTAGAATTTCCAAGTGAGATTTTTAAGGTTTTTAGCACCCAGCACTAAACATTATCATCACTATTATTATTATTATTTAGAAACTTTCTGAGGATACATCATGTGTTGGTACTATCATTCCTCTCCTTCCTGCCCCCATTCCACTGAGGATCCTCTTCAGTGAGACTTTGCTGGTATTCAGCGTGGGATTGTGGATTATGACTTGTGAGAGCAGCAAGCAGTCAATGTGTGTGTGGGCAGGGTCAGAAAGCAATGCCTCTGGATATTCCCTCCCACTTTGTGACTCTAACAATCTTTCTGCCTCCTCTTACATAAAATTCTCTGAACCTTGGTAGGTGTGTTTTAAGTCTACTATAGTGTTGAGCTCTCAGCTGATTCTGGATTTCTGCTTTGGTACATTTTGTGTATCCTTGGTGTCTGTCTCCATCACCCTGGTGCAGGTTGTCAGGCTGTCCCTGGAAGTAGCATTGTTGCTCATCTCACCCATACCTCTGTGATTTCACCATTGTTTTGATTAGTTGGTCACAAATAGGCAGAACTTTTTCTTTGATGATATATATATATATATATTATTGACAACTTCCAGACAATAAACCATGGTATTTCATCCCCTCCTCTGTTTTCCCCTTCATAACTCTGCTCTCTGTCATATCCCCTCCCTCTCTCCATTAGTCTCTCTTTTAATTTGATGTCATCATCTTTTTCTCCTATTATGAGGGTCTTGTGTAGGTACTGCTAGGCACTGCAAGGTCTTGGATATCAAGGACAAATTCTGTCCGGACAGTTGTATGTAAGGAGTGGTACCCTTCCTTTGGCTCTTATATTCTTTCTGCCACCTCTTCCACAATGGACCCTGAGCCTTGGAGGGTGTAAGATGTTTCAGTGCTGGACACTCCTCTGTCCCTTCTACTTAGCACTATGTTGCCTTTTTGGGTCATCCCAGTGGTCATTGCCATTTGAAAACAGAAGCTTCTCTAACCAGAAGTGAGCTTAGCATTAATATATGAATATGAACATTAAGTGTTGTGCATTCAGGGCAGTTTGGTGAAAGTAATATATGCGTTTATCCAGACAAGAGCAGGCCTTAACAAGGGGGAAGGAGATCAGCACAGAGAAAAATCAACTCCTACCAAATCAGAGAGCCAGAGCCTCAGAGGCCCCCAACACCTCATCACTGAAGCAGACCAAAAATGAACCCAACATGGCTCAGGGAAATTTTGCAGAAGAGGGGGTGGAAAGAATGTCAGAGTCACATGTTGGGTCATGATATGCAGAGACATTTAGCTTACCCATTACTGTGGGCTAACTCCACAATGCATGACCCGTATACCTCAACAAGGAGGGGCCAAGGGGAGGGGGTAGGTCACTGATGAGCCTAATAATGGTACCAAACTGACTGTATTTGCTGAATAAAAAACTGACTAATAAAGAAAAGAAAAAAAAAAAAAAGAGCAGGCTTTACACCCCTAAGGCTCATGACCTCCCCTGCCATAGGGTTTTGATTAAGTTTTCAGTACCAAGCATATATTCCCTCCCATAGAGCGGGCCTTCAGTCCAAGTAGAGAGCAGTTGGTTTCCCCCAGAGCAGACATGCCACTATTGCACTTGTTCAGTCATTTGACCTATCTGGTCAAATTTGAGTCTTCCTGTGTCCACTGTTTTCACCGCTGATGTCTTCTGTCTCTTTTAAGGCTGCACATAATTCAGCTTTTTCCAGCTTTCAGTTGACTGGGCTACAGGGAGAAGGTTTTCTGCTCAGCACCAGCTTGATTTCTCAGTGAATTTTCTGGTCAGGTATGTGAAGTCTTCAGCAATAGTGTCTTACTATCTCTTTCTCATGGGAAACCAAGGGCATTGGCAATAGCCTATAATGTTTTGGAGGCAAAAGGGACCTCCCTGGCCAACAACTCACTGGAAGGTATCCCATCCCTGGCACTGAAAATTTTCTAGTAACAATGTATGGCTTCTGGATGTGCCACTATTCAAGAAAGTAGATTTTCATATGTCTTATTCAGAATATCCTGAATTTTGATTGACCCTCCCTCACACTTCTTTTATACAATCTTTTTCCCTGACCTCGTTTAGGCCTTTCCCCTCTCTGTAATCTGTTTTCTACTTACATATATAGAATATCATCCCCTAAAGTCTTTCCATCTCCTCCTTCCGTTATAGCCTTTTTCTAGCTTATGGGCCTCTGCTACAACAGAACATTTTCTTTGAGTTCCAGAGAAATGAAAGTTGTGAACTTGTCCAGATAATTTTGAGAGCTGTATTTGGCAGGGGAAACCCTGATGAAAACTGTTGGTAGAAGTATGATAACTTCATAGGCAAAGCTATTGCAAAGGAAGCTTCTGACTTACGCAAAAAGAAATAATCAAGTAGTTCAATATTCATATAACAGATAGATGAGACACTCAAGCTGACCCCTAATACTGATATCAAATAGTAGAGAAATGTTATCAATCCTCAGGATAACCTGGTTACAGGTTTCTTGGTCTTTATCCTCAGGAACCAGTAGTATAGAAAAGATGGTATTGGCATAGACCAAAATACATTACAGAAGTTTCACCTGTTTAGCAAATTCAATTACATGAACAGCTGAAACCATGCGACTAACAGCTGGATTCAATTGGTCATAGTCCATTAAAGGTAATTTAGTTTCTTATACCTCTCACTGGCTAGGTAGGCTGTTGTATTAGGATACTTCCTGTCTTTTGCACATGTTCCCTTCAAGTCTATAATCAAGCCTGGGGTCTCTTCTCTTAACAGTATGCACAATTTTTGTTGGATTATGTGAGAGAAGTCATGGAAAGGTATTTATATGTCACACTAGCACATTTCTCTATGGGGTTTTCTAAGTTCTATTCAGGTACCTAATAAATGATGAAGGACAATATAAATGTGATTACTGACAATATGGTCATATGTGGACACAGTAATAGAACATCAAATTGGTCTCAAAATTTCATCAAAAGACAATATTACCTTGCCTTTCCCAGTATGATTCTTGCTTAAATTCCAGCTAATTAAAGTTTTCATTTTGTGGGTACAGATAAAAAGGTGACCATGGTATCTGACATACCCACCTCCCTGAAAATGACTCAACATACTTGAAGTCTGAATTCTCGCAGTGGTGACTTTTTAAAGAAATTTACTTTAATTTGAAGCATTAGCTGCTCCATTGCATAAGATATATCACTTTTTTCAACAATTTCAATGTCAGACAAAGGATGTTTTTTCTGCAGTGTTAGTGGCCTAAAGAATTTGTGTATTTTTTTTTAAAATCTTGCTTTCTCTCCCTCTACTGGATCAACTTCTTCTAAGTTCTGACTGTGTTGGTTATTAGGAGTCCAAGAACTAGACCACATCTCATCTGTGATTTTCTACAGGCATTTTCTTGTCTCAAGAACATCTCTCCAAGTAGAGTAAAGCTCTGTAATAGTGACAAGGACCCACTGGCATGTGTGCATATATATATATACACACACAAACCCATCCACCCACACACCCATGCCAAACAAACAAACAGACTTTGAGAAGTCTTATGTTACTTGTAAACAGATCTGTGGAAACTATGATTGAGTAATTTTAGGAGGAACCTAGCCATAAGATAATACATCTGTTGTCATTTTTTCCTTAGCAGGTGATATGCTCCTTGACTCTTCCCATATGAACCAGTCAAGGTTCTAATGATTGATGCGGTATGTTTCCTGTGTTCACACTTGATGCATGAGCTCATTTCTCTAATTGCTGTCCCAAGGGAACAATACCATCTGCCTATAAAGTATACATTTTAGTGTCACTTGTAACTATGCTATACATCTGAAATTTGTTCTCTAGACTGAGAAGGAAGTACTTCAATAAATAGAATAATCAACATCAACCAGGACAACATTCTGAATCTGCCGTTTTACTTATTTTTACAACTCACTAGCCTGGAAGAACCTCCTTGATTCTCTAGCAATAACAGGCTAACAGGTGTGGGGGGGGGTTGGGAAAGGAGGGCCATTTACTGCCCCGTTGCTGATTTAAATTGGCTAACATGTTTGCAGCTGATTTGCATATACTTCCCTGAAATCTCATAAAATGTCCAGCAAAGCCCTCATTGTTCCTCATACAGGGAGTGATGTCTCTGTGAGCCCTTTTGATTCATCACTGACATCAACTCTCTGAGGAGCCTGAGATGTTTCTCTGTTGAATGTTCTCATGAAAACCTACGTTGGTTTCATGAAGCCTGGGAGACTACTTAAAGTGTTTAGACAGGAAAATTTGTTATTCACTGTAGTGAAAAGAGTATCAGCATTCTTGGGCTGATTTCTTGAGCCCCAGTTTTCATAAGCTGTGAAACAGACCAGAAAACACCTGTGTATTACAAGGAAAGTATAACAATTTAAGTGCAGTCTTTTGTAATGGACAGTAAGCATGCCTCCCTTTGTTCTAGAAGGAGATGTTATCTGTGTATTTCTAGGTTATTTGCTTCAAAGAATCTTTTAAAACTATTTGAAAACAACAATGGAATTCATAGGATGTGCAGAAATGTGGAATACTCATGGGAAATTATCTCCCAATGATGACAGAAGACTTCAAAAGTTCTTGCTTTAGCAGGTGCCTTATCGATGGCATGCTCTAGTATGCTCATCCTTACCACTTCATAATGACAGGAAGCTTTTAGCATGTGATACCTGAAATTGATGAGATGCTAACATAGCAACAAAAATGGAAGCTGTTAGTGCAAATATATCATATATCATGTTTAAGTGCAGCATTGGACTTAAATTAGCTTATTCTGACTATACATTATTGCAAAATGAAGTTTAAGAAACTGAAATATTCCATATCAGTGAGTCAAAATCTGAACCTAAACATCATGAGAAATATATATTGTATAATTATAGTGGATTAGAAAAAAAATCATTAAGCAAAAATATAGTGTATATGTATTGCCTTGTGTCTTTAAAACTTAGCACATGAAAACATGCCTTAAAGTATTCTAAATAATCAAAGGAAAGTTTCAATACTATTTTACTTTACATAACTTTTAGGCTATATCTTCAAGACTGATCTAAGCTGCAATCTTTTCTACTAAGGTTATCTTATACTCCAAGTTGGGAAATATACCTTTGTCTGTATTGGTACAATGTACCAGATTATGATGTGACAGCATCATGTTGACCTTATGAATTTATTTGTGTCATATCAATTGGATTGCTGTGAATTTAAACTTTGTCACTTACTAATCTTACCACTGTATTTTTTTTTTTTTTTTGAGGTAGGGTCTCACTCTGGCCCAGGCTGACCTGGAATTCACTATGTAGTCTCAGGGTGGCCTCGAACTCATGGCGATCCTCCTACCTCTGCCTCCCGAGTGCTGGGATTAAAGGCGTGCGCCACCACGCCCGGCCCATTACCAATGTATTTTTAAAATATGTTGTTTTTGTTATCTTTTTAATTATTTGATAGAGAAAAGAGGGAAGAGACAGAAAGGGAGTGAGAAAGAGACAAATTGATTATGGGCATTCAAGGATCTCTTATCACTGCAAACTGCAGATGAATGCACCACTTTGTGCATCTGACTTTACATGGGTACTAAGGGAATCAAATTCAGATCAGCAGACTTTGCAGACAAGTGCCTTTTACTGCTGAGCCATCTTTCCAGCCTTAATCTTCCTACTCTTAGTAGGTTTGCTCTCCAACTAAAGCCCTTTAAGTAAGCAACAACTTGTAAAGATGAACTGAAGGTAAGAAAAGTCTATTAATTTAAGTTTACTTTCAAATAATTATATCCCACAAGGAATAATTAAATGAAAGACATGTAGGATATTAGACTAGAATAGAATACTTCAGTTCATAATGGCCCTTGGTTGTTACATCCATGCAAATATTTAAATCTTTTTTTTTAATGTGCTTTTTTGACGTAGGATTTCACTCTAGCCCAGGCTGACCTGGAATCACTATGTAGTCTCAGGGTGGCCTTGAACTTATGGTAATCCTCCTACTTCTGCCTCCCAGGTGCTGCTGATTCCTAGTTTTATGACACAGTGAAATATTAGCGTTTGTCTAGCTTGTATATTGTTAGCAATTGAAAGAGGAATCACAAGTCAAACACAACATCTTGACTAAACATAAAATGACTATGAATCAGTTATTAATATTATCCAGTATTGACTTCAGTTTTTTTGTTCAAATCTCCAATTGAAATTTCCAAAGCTTCTGACCCTACACCTGTATTAAAGGAGACTAAATATGAGCTCACTTATCTTCCACCTTTTCCACTGCTACACAGATGTTCTTTCTTCATTTCTATGCAAGTGTTTCTGTTGTTGTTGGTTATATTGAAAAGTCTGCCCATATCTGCCTGGGCAGTTTGTCACCATCCTGTCTCAGTTGTCACCATCTGTACCAATCCTGAAGTCTGAAGCACTTCTCTTTTTACCTCAAACTTTTCAAATTCCTCGCTTACTCACATCCTAAAAATAATAAAAGCATAAATAAAATTTAGCCTCTAGAAAACATAGTCTTTCCTTTTGTGTAGTGAGCTTGAAAACACAGAGGAAATGATGGTATTTCTTGCTCTTATCTTTGTGCTGGCTGCCCAAGGCTTATGGCATCTTCACTTCAATTCAAAAACTATGCTTTTACAGTTATTTTTCCAAGTCACTTTGGAAAGTTAAGAGTTACAAATTCTTGTGTTTTGATTCAAAAACTTCTTTTCTGTTTTCTTAGTAAACTGTCTTTGGTTACTGTTTTGCTTCTATATAGTCTTGTTACTTTATTAACCAGATAACAAGGGGTAACTTAAGACTGAGAAAATATATATGCTACTTAGAGAATACAAAGATTGAAGTGAATCTGATTATATTTCTATGGGAGCATGGACAGTAACAATCTTGTAAAAACAGATGAAAAATTAAAGATGCTAAAATATATGGGAATGGAAAAGAATTGTAGAGGGAAGCAGAAGTAAAGTAGCAAGTTATACGCTGATAAAGACAAAAATTTACATAACCTGTAATAAGGTTCCATGGAGACAACCACATTCAAAGGAAAGTAATACCACATACATCTCGAACTAGATAAAAACTAGATTAAAATTTTCATGCAACTAGCTAAGACAGTAAAGCAAAATTTTGTTTGTGCCCTAAGACTGTTATTCCATATATATATATATATATATATATATATATATATATATATATATATATTTGAGTAATGTGAATATGCAGTTAAATAGTATAAGGTTCAGGAGTGACCAAGACCATGGAGACCACTCTGAGGGAAAGTTGTAAGTCGTTTTTAAAATTAATTTATATTTCATTAACAATTTCCATGTTGGTAAACAATATCCCATGGTAATGCCCTCCCTCCCCCTACTTTCCCCTTTGAAACTCCATTTTCCATCATATCCCCTCCCCCTCTCAAGTCTCTCTTTTATTTTGAAGTCATGATTGTTTACCTCCTATTATGGTTGTCTTGTGTAGGTAGTGTCAGGCACTGTGAGATCATGGATATTCAGGCCATTTTGTGTCTGTAGGAACACATTGTAAGGAATCCTACTCTTCCTTTAGCTCTTACATTCTTTCTGCCACCTCTTCTGCAATGGAACCTGAGCCTTGGAAGGTGTGATAGAGATTTTGCAGTGCTGAGCACTCCTCTGTCACTTTTCCCAGCACAGTGATGCCTACTGAGTCATCCAAAGGTCATTGCCATCTGAAAAGAGAAGGCTCTCTAACAAATATGAGAGTAGCATTAATATATGGGTATGAACATTAAGAGAAATGCTTACTGGGCAGTTTGTTGAGCAGAGTATATACATTTAGCCAGATAGCAGCAGTCATTATACCCCTAGGGCTCATGAATACCCCTTTTGTAGGTTTTCAGTATCAGGGATGTATTCCCTCCCATGGAGTGAGCCTCTAGCCCAATTAGAGGGCAGTTGATTTACACCATGTCAAATATGCCACTATTGCACCCGTTGGCTCATTTGGCTTGGCTGGCAAAATATAAGGTTTGCAGTGTCCACTGTTGAGTATCTTCACTGATGATTTCTCCTCTCCCATTGAACTGCATGCAGAATGGCTTCTTCCAGCTTTCTGTCAGCTGGTCTACATGGAAGAAGTTATCACTCAGTTCCAGCAGGATTTCTCAGTGGCCTTGCAGCCCAAGTATGTGGAGTCTTCAGCAAAAGGGTCTTACCATCTATTCCTGGTGGGAAACTAAGGGCTTGGCAATGGCCTGTAATGTTTTGGGGTCATCAGGGACCTCCCTGGCCAACAACTCACTGGACGGTATCCCATCCCTGGTACTGAAAATTTTCTAGTAACAATCTACGGCTCCTGAGTGTTCCATTGTCCCGAAAAGTAGGTTTCCATATGATTTATTTATATCCTCTTAGATTTTGATTAGCCCTCCCTCTACCTTTCCTTTACTCAGTCTCTTCCCCTGACCTTACTTAGGCCTTTTCATTCTCATTAAGCTATTCTTCTACTTACATATATACAATACCATCCTCTTAATCCCCCCCCCCCCTTTCTATTCCCTTTATATCTCCTTTCTAGCTTACTGGCCTCTGATACTGAGTTTTCTTCCTACTCGCACAGAAATCCATTCATCTGTAGCTAGGATCCACATGTGAGAGAGAACATATGATGTTTGGCTTTCTGGGCCTGGGTTACCTCACTTAGTATAAGTTTTTCTTCAAGGAAAACATGTGCTGCCAGGACTGACTCAAGAGCAGAGCAGTCGACTTCTGAGGTTACAGACAGTGGACTATACAGAGCTCTTCAGTTGGGGGAAGTTGAGGAAAGGAAAAGAAACTCCTTTGTTCTTTACATTAGCGATTTCACATAGGTAAGGTGTGAGACCAGAGTAGTGAACAGGTGGGAGATAAGGGAGCAGGAAACCTAGACCTGGGGCATTGTTAGGCAAAGAATGGAAAATGACTGGGTGGTTCCCTGAGGAATGTGGATGACCCACTTCCTTGTGTCTCTGTTGCCCTCTTGCTGTACTTGGTGACTCCATTTTTTCTGACTTAACAGATAGCATATATAAACACCTAAAATACTGGGGCTATAAATTTTCATTCAATAAATATCAAATGAAAGAAGTCTATTTTTCATTAGACAATTAGCAAGTGATAAATAGACAACTCAATTAAATAATTAGCAACTTTTAGGCAACTAAGAACATTTGGACTTTGGGAATATTGTATAGTAATGCAGGAAGGAGCATAAAATGAGCACTAAAGATATAATCAGAATCATATTTTCCATGAAAAAAATTAAGCAGGCATTTGCAAAGAAGTTGTTTTAAGTATTACTAGGTCAGTATAGTCTAAAAATTTTCAGCAAGCATTGAAAGTCACTAAATGAGCCAAGTGTGGTAGTGCATGCTTTTAACCCCAGCGCTTGGAAGCAGAGGTAGGAGGATCACCGTAAGTTTGAGGCCAGCCTGAAACTACATAGTGAATTCCTGGTCAACCTGGCTACAGTGAGACCTACCTCAAAAAACATAACAAAACAAAAAGTCACTAGATGAAAGGGTCTTTTCTTGATAAACAGTTCTGGAAAGAATATAAATTTTATTCTAACAGTAAGAAACAGCCAGAGCAGTAGCAAACACAGCACTTCGCTTGAACCTACTTGAGCATCACATTTATAGGGTATATGAATGTCCACTTTCTTCCATGGAGAAATGGGTTGTAAGGGTTCTGCCTTGCATAGAAGTGTACAGAACAGGATATGGCTACAGAGATGTGATAAGCAAAATTCTTATAAGCTACATTATCCGGAAATAACTCAGTCAAAATGTTGACAAATTGATGAAGGCTGAATATGGAATTGAGTGGCAATCCAAAACCTGTGGCAACCCCTCATATTAAGGGGACTTGCCCTGCTTTTATGTAAATCTCCAACAAGTACTTAGGAGACATAGTACAGTAAGCAAAGACACTGAATGGATTTTCCCTGAGAAATCGGGTGCAAAGTACAGGCTGCATCTCCTACTGCAGGTACACAAATCACCTGTCCGCTCCCACTTTGAGCCTCCATATTAAGTACAAGGCAGTTACAGAAATATTGAGGCCACTGGTACATAAAAGGTCAACTCCTGGGTGGATCAACTCAATGTGACAAACTAACGGCCTTAGGGAAGAAAGGTATACCCTATGTTCAGACATGAGTAATTAAAATGTCTCTGCTATTTTATTCTGGACTGTTTTAAGACATACCAAATGTAGCAGACAGCTTCAGGTTTGCTGAGATGAACTTTCAGACCAGGCACAGCTATGGAGGAAGGGATTTATTGAAGCTTACAGATCCAGGGGACGTTCCATAAAAGGAGAAGAAACTGGCCTGCTTTCACAGACCCAAGCTGACAGAGAGAGAAGCACAAGCCCAAAAGCCACACAGCACAGCACACTTCAGGAACTCCAGCCAGGCACACTTTGCATATCTTTAGATTGAAATATCAAACCCACCACCACACCTTAAGATCCACACAATGGCACTGCCTCCAGCCAGGTGGCTGAAGATGCAAACTACAAACAAATAAACAACTGAAATATATTGGGGGCCATCTATTCTATTCAAACCACCACATTCTGCCCTAACCATCACACATTGTAAATTGTACTCAGTTCAGTTTCAAAGGTCCCCACAGTCTTGACCAATTTAAGATATTAAGACCTGTAAAATCAAACAAGTTAAACATTTCTAACATATAAAGGTACAGAGTAAACATTGTCAACTGGTATAATGCATAGCAAGGAGAGACTAAAACAATGCAAACTCAGCCACCATCAAACAAACATCAAACTTCTGCAGTTCAAGTCCAACATAACCAGATACTAACAGTCTCCAGACTTTCCAATTCTGCCCCTCCAGCTGGGCAGAGTAGCAAGGAACACTTCCATCTTAGGCCAACAATGCGCTCTATGGTAGCCCTTGCATTGTCCTGGTATATCCAAAACATCTTGAGGTCTTTATGCAAACCATGGTCCATCTTCCAAAGGCTCTTTCAGCCTATCAGGGCATCATGCCCTGCCTCATGCTGCATCTCAGCAGCAGCTCCTGGAACCGTGTGCAATTCATGACCACTCCTCACATTTTCCAAAGGCTCTTTCAGCCTATCAGGGCATCAGGCCCTACCTCATGTCACATCTCAACAGCAGCTCCTAGAAGCATGTGCAACTCATGGCCACTCCTCACATTTTTCATGCTTCTGAAACCAATACCAAGTGTACAGGACACAGCCATATTCTTAATTCAGGGATGAAATAAATCATAACCTTGAAAAGCAGGTTCCTTCTCCAGTCAACTCTTTCCAAAAGAGTTTGCATTTCTATGAGAGTCCTTCCTCAGGCATCCTTTCCATTGTTTTAATGTAAAGCAATTGGACCATCTTCCTTAAGATTGCTAATGTGTTTGACAATAGCAGGTTCAGTAACCTAAAACCAGTCTCTGCGCAAGTAAATTTAACTTGCTTAAAGTTTTCCAGCTTAAAATGTTAAATCTCTCAGTCCAATATCTTCAGCCAAGCACATCAGTCCATTACAAATTTAACCTTGATCAAACTCTGGGCCTGAGCAGCAGGACGCAGCCAGCCCTTATGCCAGTAGCCCAGTTCCAACAAAGTCCTCTGCAGTCTTTCCTTCCCCTTAGAAAGCTCATAAGCCAAGCCTCGAAGTTCAATGCTGTCTGCACTTAGCATTCTCAGACTCTCATCAGAATAGTCCATAAAACTTGGCTTACCACTCCAGAAGACATCTTCAGTTGCAAGCACCAAGTCCATGCCTATTCCTCCAAAACAAAGGTTCCCAAAGATCAACATCCACATGATTAGGTTCATCTCAGCCCACTTCTTGGTACCAAATTCTGTAGCAGACAGCTTCAGGTTCACTGAGATGAACTTTCAGACCAGGCACAGCTGTGGAGGAAGGGATTTATTGAAGCTTACAGATCTAGGGGAAGTTCCATAATAGCAGAAGAAGCTGGTCTGCCTTCCCAGGACCAAGCAGAGAGAGAGAAGTACAAGCCTAAAGCCAAAAGCCACAGCACACTTCAGGAACTCCAGCCAGGCACACTTTGCATATCTTTAGACTGAAATCTCAAACTCACCACCACACCTTAAGATCCACACAATGGCACTGCCTCCAGCCAGGTGGCTGAAGATGCAAACTACAAACAAATAAACAACTAAAATATATTGGGGGCCATCTATTCTATTCAAACCACCACACCAAAATTCAATGAAATAAAACCATTCTCAAGAGCCTAAAAGTAAATACAGACAGGCATGACCTGGAAGTTGGAGATTATCAGATAGAACAATATAACTATAACTGATACAAAAAAAGGAGCTAAAAAACAAAGATTGAAAGCAGCATGAACTAGAGGAAAATTTCATAGGAAAATAGAAAATATAGGAAAGAGCTAATGAAAATAGCTACAAGTAAAAGAAATCACATATTCTTGGATTGTATGTGTCAGTATACTCAACATGTCTGAGAAAATAATCATTGAATTTTAATACAAGATTCAGATATTAATCAAACTGAAAAACAAAGAGACAAAAAGAGTAAATAACATCAAAACACAAACAAACAGCCAGAAAACAGGCTTCAAAAGTTTTGGAACAATAGGAAACCATCTATTATACCTACACCTGAAGTTCAAGAAGAAAAGAATGGAAAAAGAAGCAGTATTTAATTAAGGTAGAGAAGGGTTTCACATATTTTAAAAGGTGAAAGATTTATACAATCTGAAGAGAAACCAAAGTATTCACATATTTAATACCTTGATATTAGAACATTTGAGTACATGTATGTAAACAATTTGTGCAAATAAAATTTTGCATTATTACAAAGAGCTGCCATACTACTCCATTTAATCCTCACAATAATCTTGCAGAATTGTTGAGATGGTCACTTTAGATTGACTAGCAGGTAACACAGTTATAACTAAAGGTTTTATGGCTTATTGGAAGATGGCAGCCAGTAGAAATCATATTCACAGGCAACCCACATGCTGGTTGAGTTAAGGTGGCTGTACTGCAAAGCAAATTGGCCCAGTAACAAATTACCTATGATTATCTGTCCCCACTCATGACACACTAATAACTAAATAAAGGACTGTATAATTGTGGTCCATCCCAAAGAATATGCATTGCTTTGACCTGCCCCATTTACTGTTCATCAGAAACTTAATCCTGTGAAGTAATACTTTGTTGAAGAATTGACTATTGCTTCTGACAGTAATTGGTCCAAAATTTAAATAATTTTCTTCTACTCTAAGTCATTTTTTTTCTTGTAGTATATTTTTCTTTATATTTTACAGAATTTTTTGTTTGTTTTGTTTTTCGATGTAGGGTCTCACTCTGGCCCAGGCTGACCTGGAATTCACTATGCAGTCTCAGGGTGGCCTCGAACTCATGACGATCCTCCTACTTCTGCCTCCTGAGTGCTGGGATTAAAGGCATGCACCACCACGCCCAGCCAGAACTCTTAATTTTTGATAGGTAGGAAACTATCAGTAAGCTAGTTCTGTACTGCAGCTAGGTGGAGAACCACAGATCCTTCAGTTCAAATTAAGTAATGTCAGATAGAGGAATTCAGTAGCTCTGTAGTTAGACTTTGACTGTGGCTTTGAAATCTGCACCTCTTTCCTTAGATCCTCAGATACTCTCAGTCTGAGATCTGTGAACTGATTTAAGGAGCAACACCTGATTACTATGTATTCAGGAACACAGGGTTCTTTTTCCTATGAAGATTGTGTGAAGAATCTAGTTCCTTCTACTCACTAAATAGTGTCTGTGATGACAGACATCAGGAGAAACTTTCTCAGACTTTGTTTTACTTGGTTTGGTTACTGATAGTTTTGAATGAATAACTTGTTTAAGTTTTTGTTTTTTTCTGTTTATTTGTTTTGTTTTCTAAGGTATGGTCTCACTCTAGCCCAGGCCAACCTGGAGTTCACTATATAGTCTCAGTGTGGCCTCAGACTCACTGCGATCTTCTTTCCTTTGCCTTCCAAGTGCTGGGATTAAAGCCATGTGTCACTGTGCCTGTTTCTATTTATATGTCTTAGTCTATAAATGCTTTTGCTGAATTTCATCTTTTTTTAGAAAATTATTTTTATTTATTTATTTAGTTATTTGACAGAGAGAGAGAGAGAGAGATAGAATGGGTGTGCCAGGGCCTTTAGCCACTGCAAACGAATTGCAGACGCATTCGCCCCCTTGTGCATCTGGCTAACATGGGTACTGGGGAATTGAACCTGGGTCCTTTGGCTTTGCAGGCAAACTCCTTAACTGCTAAGCCATTCCTCCAGCCCCTGAATTTCATCTTTATTACCTTATTTGATAAGTAGCTTTTCACCTTATAATGCATTTAAATTTTTATTAAAGCAAGAAGCAACAGAAGGAAATATAATGGGGTGCTAGCGGTTCAGGAAAGTCAATGAACCCCAAATCCTAGGTTCATGTCTAAATTTAAACAAAGAATTGAATAAAATAAGACTGAGAAGGATAATTATTAAATTATGATATCTATTTAGGGAAGTACAGAAGCAAGGAAAACAAACAGCCATGTGGCTTGAGAGCCATGTAGAGGGGAAACTGTGGAAAAGGCAAAAAGTTCAAAGAGCTCCTCCATGTGGAGAGCAGGAGGGATAAAGAGCCCATTTGGAAAGTAGGGGCAGGTAGTTCTCCCCTCTGCTGACACAGCTGGGAGGAGCCCAGGAGAAACCAGAAGCTGGAGGTTCAGGAGAGGTCAGGCAGCACAAGTATGTTAATATCCTTATGGTGGTGGGCCCTACCCTAAGGCTCTGGTGAAACAGAGGGACAGCTGATTGGTTTGGACTAGAGGTTGTCTCAGGGCGAGGCCAGCAAAGTTCTGGGGTCTTAGCCACAATGTTAGGATTAGATTTAAATCCTAGGAGAGACCTCCCTCCCAGGAGGGGCCCAGGTTGTTTGTCAGATCCTACTTTGATCTCAAGCAAAGTAGAGACCTTCCTGCCTTTTTACATTCAGGGGCCCAGTCACCCTAACTGCTTAACAAAAACTACCTAACACCCTTTCGAAAAGACATATAGGAAGGGAGGAAGAAATACATGTAACTCAAATATGCTCATATACTTTATAAATCTAGAGTGTATGTTACTTCTTTAAATTGTACTTTTTAAGAAATCTAGTGAAGAGTTTCTTGTAAAAATATCAGTTTGGAAGTTTTGATGTTAGAAATGTGATAAGGAGAAATTTGAAATAATTTGAAATCAGCAGTGAAGTTTACCATAATTTTTACTTTCAGAACCATCCATTGTTAGCTAGGTTATGAAAACCTAGAAATGAAGTTATGAAACTTCATTAATATCTCTGTGTCCACTTAGTCTCACAATGTTTCAAGACCCAATTTAAGAGAGGACTTTCTTAATCAGGCTTTGTAACCAGAGAGATAACAGCAGCCTATTGAGATAATGTGCTTTCTTTCCTAGTGGAAACCTGAGGATCCATGAACAGTACACATTAGAGTAACTGTAGAAAACTTCAGGCCAGAATTGCATCCTGTTCAACGCCCCATGACAATTTTTGATTCCCACAAAGAAATTTCTATGCTGCTAGCCAGGAAAAGAACCCAGCCTATTAAGAACAATTACATGTGGTTTCAGCTCTCTACAATAGGAGGTGAAATTCTTTATAATTAACTATACCTTATTCAGAAAAAAAGAAAAGAAGTTTAGAAGCAAGACACTCTGATTGTAATACTGAAAATTCATGTTATCTGTAGTTTATCGCCACTACTAAGCTTTCTTCTCAGATTATATTGAATTTCCCTGAATAAAAATGAATTAAAAATTAATCACAGACTTATGCCTGGGGTTCATTGAGCAGTTTTGATCACTAATTAAAGCTGGTAAACAGTGAGTGTCTATTGAATAGAAGTGTTTCCTTGGCTGGAAGTAGCCACCTCTGGAAGGAGGTGTCATAATTCATAGACAAATTAAAACTCTTAGAAATGGAAATCCCTCCTCAGAAACAGCAAAGTCCAGAAAATATACCACTTATAATTAGTTAACTAGCCTGGAAATAAATTCTCCAAATCTACCCAAACTGTGCACCATCAATTTCTCTTCATCTTAATATTTTTTGAAGCACAAGAAATACCAACTGACTTAGGCCATGAATAGAAATAATACACACTAGAAGCTCGGACTTTCTTTTTTATTAATATTTTTTAAAGCTTCATATTTATTTAGCTTTCTGACTTTGTGCTTGTGCCTTCAACACCTTCACGATGATTTTCTGCTCCTCAATAAGGAAAGCTCGCTTGATCCTGTCACGGACACATTTAGCACACATGGAACCACCATAGGCCTGGCTGACATGTTTTTTTTTTTTTTTTTTTTTTTTTTTTTTTTTTTGCGGGGGGCAAGCTCATAAGGACTTTAGGTCTCATAGGACGAACCCCTTGAAGTCGGCCTGGGCACACAATGCATGCTGACTTTGGTGCTTTCCTGACCTTCTCGGTGTACAGGTAAACAGTTCTATTACAGGGGTTCTGGACAGCCTAGTTTTGTTAGAGGCTGTGTTGTAGGAAAACCTACAGCAGACCATTCTGAGTGCCTCTAAACACCAGCCCTGGAAACGAAGGTCTGACTTCCTAACACATACACACCCAAATACATATAAGCTTATGTATATATTGAAACAAATCTACTGATATGTAAGAATATTTGGAAATGTTTTCACATACAAAAATTCACAAATACATAGAGTTATATAGAAGTATACACAGCTGTAAATATATTGAAAATGCATACATTTATACAGCCATAACTTAAAAAATTTAGGAACTCTAAATTCAGAAAAAAATCCTTGTAAATCAGAAAAAACATCCTTCTAAATCAGCTATATGTATAAACATTGAGATTTTATTTTAGAAATAGAACGCAGCAGAGACAAAATACAAAAGTATACAGAACTACACAAAATGATATAAGATAAATAGTCTAGATTATCTAATGAATCAAGTGACATGATTCAATTTGCAATGCAACAGAACACAATGCTTACTAGATGCTATAGGGGCTGCTTAGTTCTGCAGCTAGGAAACACTGACTATATACTTACTATCTATATTAATTCCTTTCTGGACCCCAACTGCAAAATTTTTTGTTTTTCCTAGGCACAAAGAAAGTTAGCAAAACTCTTAACTCAAAGTGAACAAGAATGGATCATCTATTTTTTTTTCTTTTTTCAACTTCTAAGCATGTTAAGAAAGATTTGTTCTAGAACATTCCATGTTATTCAAAACTCCAGATGCATGTGGTAGATGAAGTAGATATAAGATGGCACCCACTGCTCAGAAAACAGGAGAAAAACAAATCACTTAGCTAAGTGAACACTGGCAAATAGGCTACATTTTTCTTAAAGCTCTAGTCAGAGATTATCAACTAATTAACTCACATGAGGGCATAGAGCAGCTATTGGGAAGCAGTTATTGGGAAGAAGGTACTACCGCTATCTTCTCTGATCTAGCCTTCCCTTTTTAGAGTACATAACATATTATGTAACAAATAAGGGGGTGAAGGAGAGAGGGAGGTAGAGAGAGAAGAAGGAGGGAGGGGGAGAGAGACACTTTATTTATGGAGCATGACTGAGCTTCCATTGCTGGTGTGAGACAAAGGACACAGCAGTGTAAAATATTTCTTCTTTCCTGTTTCTTTTTTTGGATCACTAAATGTCATTAAGCATTTATACATAAAAATTCATCTCATTTTACCTACTTTGACACTCATAACCTTATTTTTCTCCTCTATCTTATTTGGTTTTTTTCTTATTCCTTAATCTATATATATCTTATGCTTCTAGTGCATTTGGTTTCTTCTGTTTTTAAGATGTGATTTTAGTACACAGGAGCTCATACTGTTATGTACTTTTGTGGCATTTACTCCCAAGAACTTCAAATGTTGCCTTAATTTTAGGCAGATCTGATAGAAAAATTCAAGTTGAACATATATAAATGAACATTTTTGATGTGAAATTTCTTTTATGTGCTTTGAGTTTACACTTTAAAAAATGAGATCCTAAATAAAAACTGTGTAGCTTAATATGAAATCTTAATTTCATTACTAGGATCTTCTTTTAGTAGGATATTTGCTTAAAAATGAAAAGTTCTGGGCAGATTCCTGTGTTACAATAGTATTTCATTATGAAGTCTAAACACATCTCTGAAATTTGTCACAATAATTAAATAAAAACCTTGAACAGTATTAATTTGATACATTGAAATTATTCATGAATTGCACAATCATTGATGAGCTGCATGATTAAGTCCTATACATGACTGATAATAGAACTTTTTAGCCAAAATAACATTTTCCTCTTTTCATTTTGTCAGTGTGACCAATACTAGTGATAGCTTCTGCTAAAACCATGTGTAAGTTATCATTAACTCAAACATAACATAATCAAAGAAGTATTTCTTCCTTCCAGAGTCTTAAAATTTCTCTCATTAGAGAGCTCTTTATTTCACAAAACCTAAGTCCCCCCTTAAATGCCCTTTCTGTGGTATGTCTGTTCCATAGTACCTCGTGACAGAGACAAAAGAATAGCTTCTTTCATCCTTCCTAATGGTTACCATATATTAAATACATGAAATATATTTAAACCACACTCAATGGCTGTACTGTATCAACTTTAATATAGGTCACCTGATGATATTATTAAATGAAGATTGTAATTCGATATTGTGCTGTAGGACATGGGATTTCTGACCAACTCCCGTGCTATTTGCCGCTCTGGGAAATATGCTTTAAATAGCAAGAATCTGCTATACTGGAAAGTAGAAAGCACCTAGTCATGCCTTTTTAGTGGTACATGATGAATTTCTAAACCTTTATCCAGAGGCTTTCTGATTCTATGAATCACAAGAAATTAAGCGTAAACTTTCATGTGTATGTGAATATGGGTGAATGTAATAAAGTTCAGTTAATAGTTAACATATATAGTTATATAGTTAATAATAATATACGGTACTTATGACTTAATTATTATATGTGGCTACTGAGGTAATTCATTTCATTTTTATATGAGTAAACAAAGCTCCAAAGAGGCTGAGATTATTTGCTAGGAAAACAGAGAGTTACAAATCTAGGACTTGCATTCATATCTCTGTAGCTGAATCCATGTTTTGTGGTATTAGAAAATCTTTCAAGCTTTGATTAAGAAGGTAGAATTTTAATAATGCAGTAAGTAATGAAATGATGAGGGAACACATAACCAGGAGAAAATGAAAATATTTATGAAATTAAGTCATTGGAAAATTTAGGGATATTTGGCTTAGTATATAAGAGAAACTGATAGCATAAAAGTGTTGATAATATTTAATGGCTTTGATAGGAAAGAAAGTGGGGAATGGAAAACACTGTAAAGATGAAAGTAGACATAAAGGCAGAATTTAAAGACGATTCCCTGGGCTAGGTGATAGAACACTCCCTAACTCAAAACACTGAGTAGAGTCCCCAGCCCTGAGAAAGAAGCAGGAAGAAGAAATGAGAGACCTTTCAGATTATCTTTATCAAAATTAAAATTGTGCAAACAATCATTAATTCTTAGTTTGAAAAACTTCACTGAATGTTGAAAACAGGTCAGGTAGAATCATCATATTTTCTCTCTAAAGAAATGCACACATACAAATTACGTTCAGCAACATACCCCTAATTATAAATACAAAGTAGCAAAGCATAAATTGTTTTTTTTTACAAAACTTGAGTATTTATTCATGCTATAAAATAATGATTTTTATGAAATTTCATAACATATACAATGTACATTTATCACATTCAATATGCTTTAGTCTTCTATTTTCTTTTGGCTGGCATACAGAGATTTAGGTGTCATTCATTCTAGAATTTTAAATATAATTTGTTTTATAGATTCTGGTCCCCTCCTATCTCCAACTCCCCTCACCTCCTGATATCCTTGCTTTCCCCTAATATCTTCCCTCCTTCTGTTGATATGTCACATGTTTTCTTTCACTCTCCCCTTACCCTTCTTCCAGATTATCCTTTTATAATCATTTTTGGTTATAATTCTACCTTTATAGGTTTTACCCACATTTGTTCCCCCTTCTATAGATAGATAGATAGATAGATAGATAGATAGATAGATAGATAGATAGATAGATGTATTGCAAAGTAGGACCCATGTATCAGAGAGAACATGTGGTTTTGGTCCTTCTGTATTTGGGTTACTTCACTTAATATTATTATTTCCAGGTCAATCCATTATCCTCCAGATTTCATAATCTTATTTTTGTGTAGTGCTGAATATAATTTCATTGTGTATATGTATCACATTTTCATTGTCCATTCATTTGTCTATAGGCATCTAGGCTGATTTCAGTTCTTAACTATTATAAGTAGAACAGCAATAAACTTGAATGTACAAGTATCTCTGTAGTAGAGGATGGAGTCCTTAAAGTATATGTCCAGCAGTGGTATAGTTGTTCTTTTTTTGTTTGTTTTGATTTAGATTCTGTACACGAAAGAAAGCATGTGGTATTTGCCTTCCTGAATGTAACTCATTTCACTTAACATGATGATCTCAGTCAGCTTCCATTAATTTACCTGAAAAGACAGAATTTTGTAGTTTTTCCCCCATGGGTGCATAATGATCTCTTATGTATATATTCCACATTTACTTAACAATTTATCTGTTGATTAGTACTGTGACTACATAACTTGGCTATTGTGAATAGTGCAATGACAAACATAGATGTGCAGGTTTCTCTCTTGTATGCTAGATTAGATTCCTTCGCTGTATTAACTTTCTTCAGATACATACTCGGGAGTGATATAGATGGATCACGTTAGTTCTGTTTAACTTTTAAAGCAAACTCCACAGTGACATGTAAGGTAGCTGAACCAGTTCACATTCTTACAGCACCTTTACCTCAGATCCAGAATTTGTTGTCTTTTTTGTTTGTTTTTGTCTTTGATGAACATCATTGTGACCAGAGTGAGATGGGATCTCAGGCCAGTTTTGATTTACATTTCCTTGGGGGCTAAATATGTCAAATAATTTTTTGTGCCTACTGTCCATTTGTATTTCTTCTTTTCATTACTGTTCAACTCACTGCTTGTTGATTGGATGATTTGTTCTTTGATTTTCCACCTTTGAATCCCTTAGATATTCTGGATATTAATCCTCCATTTGGTGAATAACTCGCAAAGACTCTCTCATTTCATAGGCCTTCTGTCTACTCTGATAACTTTTTCTTTTGCTGTCAGAAGCTTTGTAATTTCTTGAAATGCCACTGCTCTTAGTTATTGGAGTCCTTTCAACAAAGTCCTTGGCTATGCCTTTATCTTTCAGTCTTTTCTCTGTATTTTCCTCTATTAGTTTCAAAGTCTTCCAATTTATCTGGATTTTTGTACAGTGTACCAAAGGGGAATCAAGTTTTCTTTCTCTGAATGTGGATATCCAGTTCCCCTGGTACTACTTGTTAGAGGCCATCTTTTCTCTTTCGTATGTTTTTAGCATCTTTCTCAATAATTAAAACACTGTAGATATTTTGGTTTATTTATGGGTTCTTTGTTCTATTCTCTTGGTCTACATGTCTGTTTTGTGCTGTCTCTGTTACTGTGGATTCGTAGTGTAATTTGAAATCAGTTAATGTGATACTTCCAGCATTATAATTCTTTTTGCTCTGAATTTATTTTGCTATTCAGAATCTGATATGTATATATACATATGTATATATATGTATATATATATATATCAGATTATCAGTAAATATTTCATATATATATATATATATATATATATATATATATATATATATATATCTGAAAATATTTACTCCAGGGCCGGAGAAATGGCTTAGTTATTAAGGTACTTGCCTGTGAAGCCTAAGAACTCATGTTTGAATCTCCAGGTCCCATGTACGTCAAACAAGCAGTGATACAAGCACATAATGTTGCACATGCACACAAGGCTCACGTGTCTGAAGTTCATTTGTAGTGGCTCACGGTCCTGGCATGCCTATTCTCTGCTTCCCACTTTCTGTCTTGTTCTCTCTCAAATTAAAAAAAAAAATTTACTCTAGTAATATGCGAGATGAATAAGATAGCAGTTTGTTTATAATACTCATGTAACATGTACATAAATACTGGACAAAATTTTACATGTGGCTACAATCCAAAAACATTAAGAAGGTTCTAGGTGATAAAGCTAATTATACCCTAACAGAGAAACCTGAGATGTTTATCTAAATTTGCATTCTCACCTGCCTTAAACAGAAAAATATTATAGACATTGTCAATATGTCAATGTTATAAAATATAATTAGATATTCTTTGTAAAGAAAGCAAAAAATGTAATATAAATATTGAAAAGGTTTCAAATTGAAAAATTTCAAATACAGAATCAAATCAGAAGAAGAACAAAAGTTTTCAGAAAGAAAATCTTGAAAAGTTGCAGTCATCCATCACAGAGGTTCCCTTTCATATCAGGGTCAAGTCAAGTCAAGCAGTGTTGGAAAGTAGATAAAAAATGTTTGGTAACTAATTCACATCTAACCTGTTGCTTTATACTGAATATAGGGTATTTAAAGAATCCAGAAGAATGTTTTTATGTTTTCATTGTATTATAGATCTTTTACTTCCTTCGTTAACGTCATTCCAAGGAATTTTTTTTCTGTTGTTACTATTGAAAATGGGACAATGTTCCTTATTTATTTCTCTGTATCTTTGTCATTTGCATATAGAAAGGCTACTAATTTTTGTTCATTGATTTTGTATACTGCTACTTTGCTAAAGGAGTTAATCACCTTCAAGAGTTTTGGGATGGAGTCTCTCGGGTCTCTTACACATAGAATCATGTCATCTGCAAATAGAGCTAATTTAAATTCTTCCTTTCCAAATTGTATCCCTTTTATTTCCTTCTCCTGTCTTAATGCTTGAGCTAGGACTTCTAGTACTATATTGAAGAGCAGAGGTGAGAGTGGACAACCCTGTCTTCTTCCTGATCTCAATGGGAATTCCTTCAGATTCTCCCCATTAAGTATTATTTGGGCTTTAGGAGCTTTGTATATAGCCTTTATTATGTTAAGATATTAACTGACTGTGGTGGTTTGAATAGAATAGATGGCCCCCAATATATTCAGTTATTTGTTTGTAGTTTGCATCTGCAGCCACCTGGCTGGAGTCAATGCCATTGTGTGGATCTTAAGGTGTGGTGGTGGGTTTCAGATTTCAATCTAAAGATATGCAAAGTGTGCCTAGCTGGAGTTCCTGAAGTGTGCTGTGGCTTTTTAGGCTTGTGCTTCTCTCTCTCTCTGGTCAGGCCTGTGAAGGCAGGCCAGTTTCTTCTGCCATTATGGAACTTCCCCTGGATCTGTGAGCTTCAATAAATCCCTTCCTCCATAACTGTGCCTCTTCTGGAAGTTCATCTCAGAGAACCTGAAGCTGTCTGCTACATTGACCATGTCAATTCTCTCCAGTGTTTTGATCATGAAGTGATGTTGTATTTTGTCAAAGGGCTTTTATGCATCTATAGAAATGATCATGTGATTTTTGGGGTTAACCTTGTTTATATGGTGTATTCCATTGACAGATTTCCATATGTTGAACCACCCCCGAGTTCCTGGGATGAATCCCACTTGATCAAGGTGGATTATGCTTTTGATGTGTTGTTGGATTCGGTTTGCGAGGATTTTGTTCAGGATATTTGCATCTAATTACATCAGGGAAGTAGGATGGTAGTTTTGTTTTCTTGTGACATCTCTGCCTGATTTTGGATTTAGGGTGATACTAGCTTCATAGAAGGAGTTAGGGAGCTTTCCCTGTCCTCCAGTTGTGTGGTACAGTTTGAGGAAGATTGGTTTGAGTTCTTCCATGAAGGTTTGATAGAATTCAGCAGAGAAGCCATCTGGTCCTGGACTCTTCTTTTGGGGGGATGAGTGTGATAGGTTTGTTAATGAGATTAATATGCTCTGAGTTTAACTTTGGTAGATGGTATGTGTCCAGGAATTTATCCATTTACTCCATATCATCCAGTTATGTGGAGTAGAGGTTTTTGAAATAAGTCCTAATGATTCTCCCAATTTCACTTATGTCTGTTGTGATCTCTCTGTTTTCATTTCTAATTTTGTTAACTTGAAGCATCTCTCTTTTTTTGCTTGATCAAATTGGATAGAGGTTTCTAAATCTTGTTTATTTTTTCAAAGAACCAGCTCTTTGTTTTGTCAATTTTCTTAATTGTTTTCTTACTTACCAATTCATTAATTTCTGCTCTGATCTTAATTATTTCTTTCTGTCTGGAGCTTTTTGGGTTGGATTCTTCTTGCTTTTCCAGTGCCTTTAGGTGGATGGTTAGGTTATTGATTTGGGATTTCTCTGTTTTTGTTATGAAGACATTTAGTGTTATGAAATTTCCCCTGAGGACAGCCTTCATTTTGTCCCATAAGTTTTGGTACGATGTATTCTCATCGTCATTCATTTCTAGAAAATTCACAATTGCATTTTTTATTTCATCCACTACCCATTGATTGTTTAAAAGTGTGCTGGTCAGTTTCCAAGTGCCGTTGGGATTCTTGGTGGGTCTTTTGTTGTTAATTTTTAGCAATATAGCATTGTGATCTGATATCATGCAGGAAATTAAGTCAGTCTTCCTAAATATATGGAGGCAGGCTTTGTGACCCAGTATAAGATCTATTTTAGAGAATGTTCCATGGGCTGCTGAGAAGAATGTGTAGTCTGTGGATTTGGGATGGAAAGTTCTGTAGATGTCTGTTAGGTCTAAGTGATCTGTGGTTTTGTTGAGCTCTCTTACTTCCCTGTTGAGTTTCTGTTTGGATGATCTGTCTATTACTGATAATGGTGTATTGAAGTCCCCAACTATGATGGTGTTGGTGGTTATTTCTGTTTTATTGTCAAGTAGGTTTTGTTTTATGAACTGTGATTCTCCTATGTTTGGTGAATAAAGATTTATGATTGTGATATCCTCTTGATATATCATTCCCTTGATAAGTAGGAAGTGGCCTTTTTTGTCTTTTTTGATTATTTTTCGTTTGAAGTCTATTTTATCTGATATTAGTATAGCTACACCTGCTTGTTTCTTATTCCTGTTTGCTTGGAATATCGTTTTCCACACTTTCACCCTGAGGAGGTGTCTGTCTTTAGTGGTGAGGTGGGTTTCTTGAAGACAGCAGATTGAGGTGTCTAATTTTCTGATTCACCCTGTTAGCCTGTGTTCCTTGATGGGTAAATGAAGGCCATTAATATTTAGGATAATGACTGTGAGGTTTGATTTGATTCCTGCCATATTGTGTTGGTATATGTGATTTGGTGTTTTCATGGACTTTGAAGTTTTTTGTGCCTTCTCTGAGTTTGGTTATTGTGATCTGCATCTTGTAGGCATTTGAGGTTGATTATGTGATTCTTCTTTGTGGAAAATTTCCTTAAATACTCTCTGTAGGTTTGGTTTTGTGTTCATATAATTGTAAAGCTGAGTTTTGTCATGGAAAGTTTTCCTTTCACCATCTATTATGAGGGATAATTTTGCTGGGAAAAGTATTTTGGGTTGGAAGCCATAGGTTCTTAGAGTTTGCAGTGTTCCATTCCAGGTCCTTCTGGCTTTCAGGGTTTCCATTGAGAAGTCTGAAGTAATTCTGATGGCGTTACTTTTAAAAGTGATGTGCTGTTTTTTCCTAGCTGCGTTAGGATTTTCTCTTTGGTATCCTTGTTTAGAGTCTCAATGACAATATATCTTGGAAAGTTTCACCTTTGGTTCAATCTGTTTGGAGTTCTGTTACCTTCTTGTATCTTGATGGGGCTCTCTTTTGAGAGAGTTGGAAAGTTTAATTTTCCCCCAGATGGTAGCTTAGAGAAAGAAAGAAGTTCAATATGTTTTTACCAGCTGCCAGAGATCTTATTTAAGATTTAATGGTGAATGGATCCTAAATATCCTTCCACATGTCAGTAGTATCAGAGTGATCTGTGTATACTGTTTGAATAGATAGAAATGATTTTGAAGACCTCCTTTTCTGTTTCTTGCCAGTTTCAGATCTAATTTCCTGCTGGTCTTCTTATGTTTTAATAACAGACTTTTGTATCATCAGGATGAAAATGCACCTCTTTTATGGCTTCAGCTTTCCTTCTGCACTCCCTGCACTTATTGTTCTGGATTGTAAATCCACAATTTGGTGCTTCTTCCTCTAGGAAATCTTCCCCAAATCACCAAGCTAAGACTGTCCATGCTCACTGCAATACTTCAATATACGTGCCTTAGCATCTCCTGCACTATTCTAACATTATGAGAATGTGGCTGTCTGTCCACATTGAATGTGTTTCATCTTTGTACGTATATCACTAAAGTGACATCTTAAGTGGTCTTGAAATGTTTGTTTAATTGAAATAGTTACCATTTAATTAAATGTGCCATCAGTGGAAAATAAGGATAGGGAAGTCCAAATAGTACTAGTTATGTAAACTGCAGACCTGAGACTTGGGAAATACTTCATAGACCTTAGAGTGCATTCATGGCAGTACCACTCCTGTTATTGTAGCAGGTATATCTGTGCATACTGCCTACTTTCTGACAACTCATTAAAAAATTCACCCATTTCTGTCTGATTGAATAAGGCTGTGTCCTGATGTTATACTGTGCATTCATTCTATTTCTCATTTTCCTTTATTCTACCTCTTAAACTTGGCAGGTTTTTTCTGTGGCAAAGACTGTGTAGACTGTTTTCCTGTCCCTTGTTGCTTTTTATTTATGCCATTCACACATTCCTTCTTCCACACACAGTTTTTCTCATTCACTTTATCAAAAGTATCCATACGTCTCCATCATTCTATACTGTCCTATTCCATATATACCATCTGAAAATTCATTTTGTTTCTCTTGCTGTGTTACCTGCTACAAATAAAGCTCTGTCAAGACAAAGACCATATCTTAAGTTCTTTGCTATGCCTCTCACTTGAAACTATCTAAGTAAACAGCAAAATGATAACAGGTATATATGTAGATACAATGGAGTTAATAATGTTTATCTTTTGGATTTTTGTGAAATAGTGTTTCTAAAGAGTTTGTTAGAGTAAAATATGTGGGAGATTGTATTTGACTTAATTAAAATGATTTCTCTGCCTCCTCTTTATTGTTTGCTTTCTTTTCTGCTTTTCTTCAGTTCCCCTTTCTAATATTTAATCTGATTCCTATTATATTTTAAGTGCCAATGACATACATCATATTGAGTATATAAACTATGGCCTAAAATGAAATACTTAATTTATAAACTGTACAGGCTTTTGTATCCTGCCTTAATATGTAGAGATATAAACTGCTTGTCTTCATTGTTTTCATGTTTAACAGAGTAGAAGAGCACAGCTGTTGAAATGGCCCATCCATTTAAGAATCATTTAGGAAAACAAGACATCTATTATTATCTCGAGATACTGGAATACACTCTGAGATGCTGAAACCCACTGAGAACTACAATAAATTCATTTGTTTATCTATCAACACAGTAGTTCAGTTGTGTGATTTAAAAAGTACATTGTCTATCAGCTAGAATTCCCTAAGTGAAAAGGTCCAAGAGGACAAAACTAAGGCATGCTCCAGGAAATACAAGTGTTCAAAATTCTTGGAACATAATGTTGGAGTTAGAGAAAGAAAGGAAGAAAGTGAGTATAACCTGAGACTGACAAGAACTGGATCATCAAATTGTGAAGTGGAAAGTAATTGAGCTTTAATTTTATTTTGTAAGTGATGACTTCTATTCTTCAGGGTCTTGGGAAACTAAGTAGAAAGTTGGAGAGAGTAAACCCAGATACAGAAGTCCACATGTAATAGAGGAGGGTGAGAATAACATAGTGTTCATGAGAGATATCTATGATGGGTTGGTGTTATTAATAACTTGAATGGTAGAATGGGGGAACTGAAGGCCAAGGAATAGGTTGGTGGTGACATTTGCCAAGATACTGGGAGGAGGTAGGTTTGTTTGGGGTTAATGTTAAGGTTTTAGCAGTTTCCCCCTACCTGAGAATTAGCACTTCTGCTCAGTTTTATTACTATATAAGTAGAATAGGTTGGAGAGGAGTAGGAATTGGTTTACCAGAATTCTCAGATTTGGAATCCTGTCTGTGACTGCCTGGACATCTCTCCACAATTAACTGCCCAAATTTTTAGTCCTTCTGTCCTTTACTCATATTTTTCTAGTATACCTCACTTCAGTTTTTATCTTTTCTGATCCATGTTATCAAACAGAACTTTGTGAATATTATTTATATATGAGTATCTTGTCCATCTAGGAAACTGGCAACTTCTTAAAGACAAGGAATACATGTACATGACACAGTCAGGATCACTGACACAATTATTTTACCCATTAAATTCTTACACCAAAAAATCAGGGTGAAAGATACTGTATCACTAAAATCTTCCCTTTGTGCTTGGTAGAGTGCATGATTTGTAATTTATATGTAAAGTGTGTAAGCTTCATGCAAAGAAATTGAAACTGAACTGGAGAGATTGCTCAGTTGTTCACACTTGCCTGCAAAACCTAAGGACTGGAATTCAGTTCCCCAGTACTCACGTGATACCCAGTGCACAAGGTGGCACATGCATTTGAAGTTCGCTTGCAGTGGCTGTAGGCCCTGGCATGTCCATTCTTTCTCTTTATCTCTATCTATCTTTCTCTAACTCTCAAATAAGTAAATAAATAAAATATTTTAAAAAGAAAAAAATTAAAGGAATCAAAATTGATATAATTATTTACTATTCCCTGAACATAACAGACTATGTTTAAGTAAATAATTCTCTATATGGATTCCTTCTAAAGACATGTTTAAATATAGCAAATAACAGCAGGTCTACAGTGTGCTCTGAGCGAAAATGTTCTGAACCATACACCTCTGACCTATTACTGACTGGCCCTGTGGTGGATTTCAAAGGTGATGCATGGAGCTGCTATGACATTAATCTTCCTACTCACATAAGCACATTTCTAAGTGCAGTGAATATTTTAAATTTTATTTAGAATGCTAAATCTATGAACACATGTATGTTCACCATTTCTAGGTACTGTTGGTCCCAAAGAGGCTCCTCTCTTCCTGTGCAGCATGTATGTGGACAAACAATATTCTCTTCTTTTAGTTTCTTACAGAAATAAGAAAAAAAAATGCCCATTATTTTCTGCATAATTAAAAAGAAACAAATTTAATACAAACAGCCAACATGATTAAATATGAATTTATTTAGTCTGAAATAGGGCTTTATGCTATCTTTACCTAAGGAAGAAATGACTACTCATTTCATGTTTAATATTTTAATTCTTGACTCAAAAAATAGTTTGCACTCTGAAAAAATACATAAAACTGAAATATATCAGAACTTTCTTCAGAATGCCAGGCATTGTATTGATTGACTCATTTTTTACCTTTGTGAGTTTCATTGTTTCCAAAATTTGAGTAAGTTTTCATTTTTGTCTAAAATTTCCTGATATGATGGTTATTAATTTTTCTTTAGGTACTAATTACCGAACATGGCCCTAAATATGTTACTACGTTAAACAAATAGAAAAAAATTATACTCATTATATTTTGGTTGAGATTATAATTAAAATATAAGAATTATGAAAATGTCATTATCTTATGAAAAGAAATGTATAATTAAATATACATGTTTATGGGTTTGTGTATATGCACTTTCTTTTAAAAAGGGAAAAATTGCTAAGCCAAGTGCTTTGTGTCAAATTACATAGTTGGCCTATGTGATTTTTTTAATCATTTTTTGTAACTAATATTGTTTGTCTTGAACATAATCAGCAAATTACAACAGTGCTACTTTTCATAAGTGTTGCTTTTTTGGGAAGTGACTTGGATTTAAAAACAACATATTTTGTTGCAACTGCCAAACTCCCTCTACATCATATTTCACTTCTGCAACATGAGACTTAGTCTGGTTAATTTTGTGAGGACTGAGGGCCATGTTGTGCCAGTAAGGCCCAGGACCCCACCACTTCTGATACATGGCTGCATTGGAGTCATGCCAAACATGGTTATTCCTGTAGATACAACATCATAGACAGCAAGTATGGATGTGAAGGCCTATAGCAGAAATGTATGGCTTAGTCAATTGTTTTCTTTGACTGATGCTACTGGAAAAATGTCAGTATTATTTTATTTGAACATTTTCATTTATAAAGTCTCAAAACTTTGATTCATAGGACAATTTTTACTTAGAAATATTGCTTAGAGAATATTATTCAAGAACTTAATTGTTTTGAATGATTAACCTTCTTGAATAACTTGATCACCTTATATCAGAGTTTTATTTTGTTTAAGATTATAATATAGAGATACAGGGCTACATATGTGTGTGTGTGTGTGTGTGTGTGTGTGTGTGTAATTTGCAGGTGGGGGGAGAGAGAATGGGTGCAGTAGAGCCTCCTGCCTCTGCAAATGAATTCCAGATGCATGCACCACTTTGTGTGTGTGACTGTACATGGGTACTAGGAAACTGAACCCGGGTCATTAGGTTTTTCAGGCAAGTTCCTCAACCACTGAGCCATTTCTTGAGCCTTGAGATTTTTAAAATATTTTATTTATTTATTTAAGGGAGAGAGAGGGGGGGAAGGAGAGAGAGAAAGGAAGAACGAAGAAAGGAAGGAAGGGAGGGAGGGAGGGAGGGAGGGAGGGAGGGAGGGAGGAAGGAAGGAAGGAAGGAAGGAAGGAAGGAAGGAAGGAAGGAAGGGCCGGCCATGGCCTCTCGCCATTGCAAATGAACACCAGATGCTTGTGCATGTGCCATTTTGTGCATCTGGCTTTACATGGATACTGAGGAATCAATCCCTGGTCCTTGGGTGTTTCAGGCAAGTGCCTTAACTGCTGAGCTATCTCTCCAGCCCCAGAAAGAGATTTTTAAAGGAAAAGGAAGGGACATTGTACCTTTTGATCATACTATTTAAAACAGCACACTTGCAGTGATCTGTAAAGTTGACCAAAATTCTCCCATTAATGCAGAGTAACGTTTCAGTTCACTGGAAGTGAATTCTCCATTAATTTTGTCCACTTTTCTATTACTTCAGTTCAGGGGGACCTTTCAAAAAAGTAACTGCATTTACATATACATATGAATAAATGGCTGTGGGAGAGAAGGGAGAACAAAAGTGTTGAAAGCATTGTAATTTATGTAGTATTCACTTTCTTCAACATTCAAAACTGTTGCCTATGTGTCAATACAGGCCTGGAAGCCTGGACTCTGCAGTTTTTCTTTATCTGTATTTTGCCTCTAGTGAAAAAAAAAAAAAATCTCTTAAAAGAAACAACAGTCTGAAAAAGAAAAACATATTCCGCAATGAAGAGTAAACTCAGCATAGGTTAAATGGGATAAGCGTTATTAATTAAGGGAGAATTTGGTGGATATAGGCCTTCTTTTTTCTAAATCTAGTGGGAGTTTGTCACTGAAGAGCATAATCTTTGTCTCCATAGGATCTTGACCCAGTTCCTAATTCCAGATATGGGTTCCTTTCCACTGAGTGGATCTCTTAGTTAATAAGAAAGCTATTGGTTACCCACCAAGGCTGGTAGTGAGACCTGAGAAAATAAACCACCCCTTCTATTTCAGCCAAGTCCCAGAGGAAACCACATAGGAACTGGGAAAATGAGCAATAGTGCTTCTTCCATGATGAGCCTGACAATTAGTGTCAGGGTGAAGGAGACAGATGCTGAGGATATTCAACACTTACTAAAGCAAAGATGTAGAGGCTCCTAAGAGCTCATTACTGGAGTAGACTTAAAACACACCCACCAAGGTTCAGGGAATTTTGCAGAAGAGGAGGCGGAAAGATTGTATAGGTAGGGATGTCATACCCAAATATCTGACTTCTGCTTTCACAACGCATAACCCCATGGGGAATACCAGCAACCCCACTGAGGAGGGACCCCAGTGGAAAGGGAGCAGGGAGGAGGGAAAGGATGGCACCAACACATGATATATACATACTAAGTATGTCTGTAATAAAAGAAAGAAAGACAACATTTCCTAAACTGTGTGTGTGTGTGTGTGTGTTTCTAGGAATCAAATCCAGGGCAACACACACAGTAAGGCTACTACTCTACCAGTGTGGTTCATACATTCCCAACCCCATATTTTAAAATTTTGAGACAAGATGTCATTTATTTGCCTATGGTCTTGATCTTGCTGTGCAGCCTAGGCAGGCCTCAAACTTTTCTTCTTCTCTTAACCCTCTGAGAAGCTAGATCTTTAAATCTGACATTACTATTTTTAGAATTGCGAGTTTAATAATTTCACTTTTGTGGAGACAAACTTTCTTTAACAGACTCAATTATGTTTGTAATTACTTAATCTTGAGGGGAAGCATTCCAAAATCCATTTCTTAAAAATCTCCATCATGCCTGGAAAACTAATGTGAAAATTATGCACAGAAAGAAACAAATAAAACTTATTTTTCAATAGTATCACTGAATCAACTAGATAAAATATTTTATTATACTGTTTTTATTTTTGTTTATTTTTATTTATTTATTTGAGAGTGACAGACAGAAAGAGAAAGAGGCAGATAGAGGGTGAGAGAATGGGCGCGCCAGGGCCTCTAGCCACTGAAAATGAACTCCAATGCACGTGCCACCTTGTGCATCTGGCTTACATGGGTCCTGGGGAATTGAGCCTCGAACTGGAGTCCTTAGGCTTCACAAGCAAGTGCTTAGCCACTATTTATTCAGCCATTTATTCAGCCCTTAAAATTTTTTTTTGCTTATTTTAATTTATACTGTTTGATATTCATGTTGACACAGAATTTCTCAATTAGTAAGCAGGCAATAATTGAAAATTTTGGGGCAAATGCCTGAATCTTAATTTGTAGTTTCTTTTTCTGAATTAAACATCAATAAAATCACATTATTTGGACCAACAACTTCTGCTTATTCCTTTTGAACAATGTTTCCTTTAGGAGCTGGAGAGATGGCTTAGCAGTTAAGGAACTTGCCTGCAAATCTTAAGGATCCATGTTTGATTCTCCAGGTCCCATGTAAACCAGATGCACAAGGTGGCACATGCATCTGGAGTTATTCGAAGTAGCTAGAGGGCCTGGCACACCCAATGTCTCTCTCTCTCTCTCTTCCTCAATCTCTCTGTCTCTCTCTGTCTCTAACAAATAATTAAAAATATGTATGTTTAGAAGTACATTGTTAATTACAACATCCAGTGAGCCACATGGATTTTAAATAATCTTTTATTATGTTAGTTTATGAAATACTAATTACTTAGTAATGGCAATCTTAGAATCTCAGTGTAAGTACATTTGCACTTTTAAGAAAAATAAATGCTCTGTGCAGTCATATATTGGAACTGTCATGTGACTATTTAAGAATGTTTCATATGCTAGTTGAATAATCTCATTTTATTAACTAAGTCAGAATGTAGAATCAACCTAAATTGAGAAGCAATGAAAAAGTCAGATAGAGAATCTTAATATGCAGTGTGTTAAGCAAGGAGAGATGCATCCTTTAGGAAGGTGAGGTTAACCAAACTGGTCTATCTAATACCATAGTCAGGGGTAAGGCATACATTTTAACAGAATCACCTAATATACTGACTTTGTTAATTTGTTAATTAAGTGCTTTATTTTTAGCATACTAAGTGTTAATTTTTTTTCTATATGTCATAAGAATAGATAAGCAGTTACATCCTAGACTGTAAATACTTTTGGAATTTAACCACTGAAACACAAAGGAAAAAAGTCAAGGGATATCCAGGCAGCTCTCATATGCTACTATGGTTCTGGGAAGGTAAAGGGTACCCTGGTACTAGAAATGTTGTGTCTAATCCCCAGTTTGAGAACTGCCCACCATACTGTGAAGCCGGTTTATTCTGATGCAGCTCTCTCCTTGCCACAACAACCCAGAGGAGGTATCACTTTTAAGACTTAGTCCATTTTACTTTTTGTAGTTTGTCTAAAGGGTCATGGACCAGTATGGATGCTTATAGAAATGGGATGTCAGGTTGAACTTTAAAGACATCATCACAAATATAAAATGTGCCATGGTTTAGTGTCTAATACCAGCTGTCTGAATAAAGTTTTCAGAATATAAGTCATCAGACATGTAGGTGTGTAGATGAACATATATATACTGGTTTATGTAGTAAAATATGTTTTCACTATGAGTTCTAGTAAATAAATAGTTATAAAGATATTGTTGTAAAGCTGATCAAAGACCTGAACATTTCTCTACGTGAAATAAGACACATGAAATATATTAGGTCATATATAAGTATATGTGTATATATATATGTATATATATACATATATATATATAAGTATATATATGGATTTATTTATATATTTACAAAGAATATAAGCTTGCTCAGAAGCTAGATTGATATGTTTATTAGCATTTCTCTGGAAAATTCATATATGCCTCATAGAAACGAAAAGGAGTGAGTGATTATCAGAATGGAAAGTTTAGTCATGCTTCATGCAATCAATACGAACATCTCTTCATAGTGCTGTTCCCTCCAGTGACTAGAAAACCTTATCCCCAGCAGGGTATTCTTCCTTTTATCAGCTTAAATTGCAAATCTGAATTCCACTTGATGTCAATTTTTATTGAAATGAGAGGGACACAAATCTTATGGTTTAAAGCCAATGAAGTCTGAGAACAGCCCTCTTTAAAAGCAAGAACTTACAAATACATTTTCTTCTAATGCTACACAAAATAAACAATCAGGAGACATGGTAAGAATTACAGTTTAAAGCTGATATAGTAGAATCATTTCATTTCTACAAAGTGAATAAGCATATACAACCCTCTTGGGCTGCTCTTAGGACCATGAAAAGGGCCATATAGATTAGTGCAGGAATGTTTTAAGAATTATTCACCTCACATTACATCTACTTTGTTTTTAGGTAGAAAAAAAAGTACCTCCTAGAGAACTTCCAATGATGTTATGAAGTACAGTGGGGTTGCTCTCATGTTCTCCTTTAATGTTTTAAAAAGCAGGGTCTGGGGAGATCAGCCAGTAAAGTGCTTGTCAGGCAAGCATGAAGACCTTCGTTCAAACCCTAATGTCCATGTAAAATGTGTGGTGTGATAAAATGTGCTTGGTCCTAGGGAGGTAGAGAAAGGAGGGTTCTTGAACTTTCTGGCTACTTGATCTGGCCACATCAGTGAGCTCCAGGTTCACTGAGAAACTGTTTCAAAAGCAAAGATGAAGAGTGATAGTTGAAGCAACTCTACATGAACTTCTGACTGCCACACACTTCTGCCCACACATCTCAGCCCACATCCATATGAGAAAACATATACAAATGCATGTATACTACAATCATGCTCATACCAGGAAAGGTTTGGTTTCATTACTGAATTAATTAAATTTATCATGTATGCAATTTTTATTTTATTTTCAGAAATGAAATGTTTCCCAATTATAGGTGAAAGGAGCCTCACTTTTCTTCTCCCCCCAACATACAACCTATCTCCCTATTATAGCCTCCTTATCAGAATGGCAGTCAAACAAGTCCTGTGATAGAAAACACCATGATGAGAAACACAAGATGGCTAAGGATGTAGCTCAGTGCCCACAAGGCCCTGGATGAAGCATGATTCTGCACACAATAATGAGTAAGTGGAAAGATTAAAGCTTTAGAAAGATAAATCTGGCAAAAGAAATGTGACAGTAAAATTGCAATCTATTGAATAGCTACCACAAAAATTTTGTTTAAATACTTCTATTTTTAGAACAAGATGTAGATGTGTAAGATATTTATAAAAGATAGGCAAAGAAAAGAGGTAGAAAATAGAGGGAAAAACAGTTAAAAAAAGACAAGTGGTAGGTCCTTTTATGAAGATGGAGGTTAGTGTGAGGATCTTTTTGTCATATTGATTTAAGTTTCCTATAATACAGAATGCCACATCCTAGAAAAGATGAGTGTATTCCCAAAAAATTAAGGCTGAGAAAAGATCAATCCCTCTTTTCTTCTATATGAAGATGGTATCTAGAAGAGAGTAGAGAGGAATAGAGAACAAACTAATATATACTAAAGTCAATAACTAAAATAAAGATTGACAGTAATCTTGTGGCTTTACATTACTAACACTTTTACTTCATTAATTACAAACTTGTCAAGCATTTGCTAAAGCACCACCACCACAGAAAATATACTGTTGTAGTTACCTTCTCATTGCTGGGACAAAGCACCCAACCAAAATCAGCTGATAGGAGGAAAGGTATGTATTTTGGCTTACAGTCTTGAAGGGATGGCAGAGAAACAGTATGGCATGAGCAGAGACTGGACATAACCTCTGCCACAGCAGGTAGAAAACAGCAGCAGAAAAGTGAGCCCCACTCTGGCAAGACAAGCTCTAAACACCCCAAGTCCACTCCTAATAGCACACCTCCTCCAGAAAGGTTCCACCTCCCAGATTTCCTTCAGCTGGGGACTAAGAATTCAGAACACATGAATTTCTTTTGGGGGGGGGTCCATCTGATTCAAACTACCCCATATACCAAGAATGAACCTTAAAATTATTTTGAATTTAAGTACCAAATTCTATTAATTCACAATACTTTTCCTAGTCTATGGAAGAATGATTTCTGAACGTATCTAACAGTTCTAAAATGGCTGTCCAGTTTACCTAGTTACAAAATTAATTCTGTACTTACCCTTCTGAGTTGTCCTAAATTTTAGATAATTTTTTCATGTTGAAAAAGAAACAAAGTGATGCATGATTTTTAGGACATTAGGTCATTTCTCTTGTTCTATTAAGAAACTTTAAAACTACTACATGCAAAGTAATATTAGAGCGATGAATACAGTAAATGGATAAAGTAAGCCTTTCTATTCTCTAGTAAAATCAGGAGAACACCTTGAGCCATCATTCAAGTGAGGAAAGTAAATATGTGAGCAGACACATGTAAATAAATAAGCACTTCTCCACTCGCCGAAAGACCCTGTGCTGCATACTATGTATCAAAATGCCAAATTCTCTTTGAAAGATATTCAATATTTGAGTGCATATACTAGTGACACAAATTGTGTATGATATTTATTTCTAGTGTTAAACTATTTTACACAATTGCAAAGATGTATTACTTGTGAGAATAATATGATAAGAGAAACAAAATTAATAAATCAGCCAAATTAGTTTTATTCTACCTTTGGAAAAGTTTAATATTAAGCACTGGGCATAATAAGCAGCTATTACATTATGTTACTGTGCTCTATGAGGTAGCCTGAAGAGAGAATCTTCAAGTATGTCAGGGTCAGCTCTAGTCACAATAGGTCTTGATTCCTTCTTGCCCTAAAAGTATCCATGAAGAAGGAAACACAGACTGGCTCATCCACTCATACAGTCAATTCATTCTTCCTTACTAAGCCCTTGGTTGGCACTAAGCACTGTGCCAAGTTGGAGGGTTATTCCAAATATGAAAAGAGGAGAAATGGTCTTGGATTTTACATAGTCTTTAAATAGTCTAGCACCTTTTTAGAGTTTCCAAATACTATAACCCAAGATCCAGTCTGCAGACTAGTGTCCAGTATGAGATGTGCCCCAGAACATACATTTATTCTCTTGTTTTTAGCCTATGATTTGAGAGTAATTATTATGATTTAAAAATTCTACTAGATCTTTAGAATATGAAAGTAAAAAGAAGTGTCTCTGTCTAAAGGATTTACATTCTAAATAACAACGACAAGCCCTACAGCTGTAATCATTCTAAGCAAAAACATACATATAGGACATAGTACAGGGAATCACATAACGGTGCAGCAAGTAGATCCTACAGTGTTGCTAATGATTGTACATGATAGTATAAGATAAAATAAATGTACTGTTAGTCTGAGGATATGCACCCATATTCTCCTGAGGTCTGGAGGAGTTTCCTCACATTCTCCTGGCATCTTGTGTGCGTTTCTGGGTTCTTGGGTTATACCGTGTGTGAGCCCCATCCCCCATGTTCTCCTAGGATCTCTGTAGTCCCGGGGAGCTCTTAAGCTTCAGGATGTAGAGGTGGGAGGGCAGTTACTCCTGGCATCTTATGTATTGTTCTGGGTTCTTAGGTTCTGGGATGTATAGGGACCACCAGGCACTTCTGAAAGCTTGTGTGCAGTTCTGGGTCTGTAGGAACATATGTCTTTTAAATTTTATTTTTAAAAATATCTTACTTCTTTCATTATTTATTAGAGAAAGACATACACACACACGGAGAGAGAGAGAGAGAGAGAGAGAGAGAGAGAGAGAGAGAGAGAGAGAGAAAGAAAATGAATGAGCATGCCAGGGCCTCCAGCCACTGCAAATGAATTCAAGATGCATGTGCCACCTTGCACATCCTGCTTACATGAGAACTCGGCAACTGATCCTTTGGCTTTGCAGGCAAGCACCTTAACGCCTAAGCCATCTCTCCAGCCCTGAGCATGTGTTTTATGAGAAAATGCAACCTTAGGTTAAGTAAATACTTCATGTCTAAAACCATAAATTATTATATTTTAATCATTGCATTAGCTGTCTGAGGAAGTCATTTATAATACACATAACTTCATGTAGTAATAATTATAAAATGAATTGGTTAGCAAAACAACTCCAACTCCATCTACATTTTCACTATCAATTGTTTCCTTTCTAATGCGTAAAAAGTTGGAAAACTTGACAAATATTTATTTATAGTGTGTGTGTTTTTTGGGGGGGCTCAAGGGAGGGTCTCACTCTAGCCCAGGCTGACCTGGAATTCACTAAGTAATCTCAGGGTGGGCTAGAACTCATGGCGCTCCTCTTACCTCTGCCTCCCAAGTGCTGGGATTAAAGGCATGCACCACCATGCCCAGCTGTCTTTCATTTTTATGTAACATTACATGCTAATGAGCTGCGTATTACAGTAATCTGTAGATTGTTGGGATTCCTCAATAAGGCATATCCTTCACTCATTCCCTAAATAATTAAGAAACACCAGGGAATACTGTAGTTAAATCATTAAAGCACTTAAAAGATATTCAATATTGGGCTGAAGAGATGGCTTAGCTGTTAAGCGCTTGCCTGTGAAGCCTAAGGACCCCGGTTCGAGGCTTGATTCCCCAGGACCCATGTAAGCCAGATGCACAAGGGGGAACATGCATCTGGAATTCATTTGCAGTGGCTGAAGGCCCTGGCACACCCATTCTCTCTCTATCTACCTGCCTCTTCCTGTCTGTCACTCACAAATAAAAATAAAAATAAATTAAAAAAATACAAAATCTATAAAAAGATATTCAATATTATCAGAAGCAGTAATGGATATTAGTTGATTTTGAATATTTATTTTCAAGTTCTCAATTTGTATCTGTCTACTCTCTAAAGTTAGGTTGATGCCCATTCTTTCATATTCTGAAATGAAGAGATTCTTGCTTAATTTTATGCAGAAAATTAGTGTACTGTAAATACAGAGTATTTGCAATATACAATATAGTTAGACACTATGTCAGAAGTTGGGCAAGAGGTGAGGAGAGAAGCAATGTATGGATGAATCTGACACACCAAGCAAGGGGTGAAAGTGCTACAGATCTTAGTCTCCCTATTTCCATCCTGTCTTTCGGAAAAAAAAATTCACACACACACACACACACACATACACACACACACACATTAGAAGAAAGTACAGGAAATACCTAAAGCAAAGTACTACCCTCTTGAATAGTTATATGTGGACTATGAAGCATCAGGTAAGTTTTTCCTCAAGAAGTAGAGATGACTTATAAAAACCTTGTGTTCGGGCTGGAGAGATGGCTTAGCGGTTAAGTGCTTGCCTGTGAAGCCTAAGGACCCCGGTTCGAGGCTCGATTCCCCAGGACCCACGTTAGCCAGATGCACAAGGGGGCACACGCATCTGGAGTTCGTTTACAGTGGCTGGAGGCCCTGGCGTGCCCATTCTCTCTCTCTCTCTCTCTCCCTCTCTGTCTCTCTCTCTGTGTCACTTTCAAATAAATAAATAAAAATTAAAAAAAAAAAAACCTTGTGTTCGCTCATTATGGTGGTTTGATTCAGGTGTCCCCCATAAACTTAGGTGTTCTGAATGCTAGGTCCCCAATTGATGGCTATTTGGGAATTGGATCCTACTGGAGGCAAGGTATTGTTGGGGGAGAGCTAATGAGTCTTATAGCCAGCTTACTCTTGCCAGTCTTTGGCACACTCTCCTGTTGCTGTTATTCATCTGATACTGCCCAGGAGGTGATGTCCACCCTCTGTTCATGCCCTCATTTTCCCTTGCCATCATGGAGCTTCCCCTCAAGTCTATAAGCCAAAATAAACCTTTTTTCCCCAAGCTGCTCTTGGTCAGGTGTTTTCTGCCAGCAATGCAAACCTGACTGTAACACTCATGTTTACAAAAATTAATACATGTTCATCCAAGCCAAAAGAGTCTATTTATGTATATACAAGAAATAGGATGTGCTTATATTCCAATAGAAAAAAGTGTGACATTTCTTTATTTTAAAATAATTGTTATTCTGTGTATTTAATGTATCCATGCTATTATATGATAGATATATAGAAAACTAACATACTATTAGCTCATATAGTTACCCCTCTTTCTGATTTTGGCACTTAGTAGCAATGATGTCTTCGACAAGGCAGCATCAGATGACATCTGGGAGGATCTTGTCTTAACACATGTTTTGTCTTTTTCACAGTACTCAAAATTGAGAAGTCTAAAATTAAGGCTCCAAGAGTTGTCTGTCTCTGGAAACATGCCCTGCTTCTGAGGTGTTGTTGTTAATCACTTCCAGAGGGGGAACCACTTGGTCCTTACACAATGGAAGGTAGACATGCAAACTAACCAAATGGTCTGCATAGCCTCTTTCCAAGGGCATTGATCTGACTACAAAGGTAGGACCCCTCCTGGCCTGATCTCTTCTTAAAAGCCCTACTCTTTTATGTCACTTAAGCAACACTTAAATTGTGTTGGAGACATATTCAAATCATCTTAGATCCCTTCTTATTTTAAAAGTTTCTGTTTTTTCTTAAAGTCCCTCCATGTTTGCTCAGATTCCCACTTTAATTGTGTCTTGTCACATTTCTGCTTCATTATTTTTCCCTTGTATTTCCTCCTTCTTTTAATAATCTAACTTAAGGTCTCTGACAAACTTCATCTGTGCAGCACATGGAACTGAAATGGGAAAGGGAAGCAGCCTAAATAGCTCACAAAACCAAAGTATTCTGACTCAATTTCTTCATACCTATGCCTTCTTCTTCACCAACAGAGTCAAGGACAAGGTTACAAAGAGAAATTGCTATTACCCCTAAACATAAACCTATAGCCAATAGGTTCAGTCTTCCAATGAGGAAGCAAAGCATTTTTTTTTTCATTTTTTCCTGTACTTGAAACTTTATAGACTGAGAGAGGCCAATGGCCAAGTGCTGGCCATAGAAATACACTTTTTAGAGGACTTTGAAAAATTTGAAATTTAAAGGATAGAACATAGAACTAAAATGTAAAGGACCTGTTAAAGCTCTTTACATACACTATACAATTTTCTCAAGATCTGTCTATTTTTGTTTCATTATTAAGTTTTCATTCACACAGGTGTATGAGCTTTGAGCATCTCAGAACAGTTTTCAAATCTTTAAATTAAACACATGACCTTTTTTAGGCTGCAGCTTTATCTTGCTTGATCTTTTTGGGTGCTGCTCTTCTAGGAAGATGGATCAGCAAGCAGAGGGGCCGTCACTGATCTCTGTTTTCCAGAACTGAAAGCCCAAAGCACTCGGGTTGGTCACAGTTCTGTTCTGTTGTGCTATTGCATTTGTAAATAGGTAAAAACTTTGCCCATTCCCCAGAAGGCAGGACCTTCTGTTCATAGTTGCCTTAGATAAGCATTCATTGTTCAGAAGGCTTGATCCCTCACTGAGCAAAGCTGTGGCATTATAAAGATGCCAGTTTAATTTTTTTTTAACTTCAAATGTTTTAAAGCTAGAAAGGAGCTCTCTCTGCTGAGGCAGTCATGAAAGAAAAACTCTTTTCACAATCCCTGGAACAAGTGGATGGAGGCAGTTAGAGTGAAAGTGCAAGGACTGGGAACCTGGCACTCTTCCAGTGCAACAAAAAAAGCCACAGTTAGAAGTAATTAAACACTTTGGAAATCCCTTTGAAGACCTAATGCACTGGAGCTTTTTAAATGAATCAGAGCTAAATGCATTATAATTCCATGTAAGAAAATATAAATAAATATTTTAAGTAGTGAATAATGCATTTACACATGTTTAATGCAGTGAAACCGAGCAGGACCACCATTTGGCAATGCTGTTATGCTGTTACTTGGATGAGACAAATTAAAAACCTGGCAAAGACTTACCTCTTGTTATTTTGTGTCTTGTATACCCTGCATGATCTATGGCAATAACATTATCATATTGATTATGCTTCCTTTGTAGCATTTTATATACTGGAAAAGTTAATTTGAGCATAGGAAAAATGGTACAATACAGATTTAACTACAAAATGTCTCACATTTTCACATTGTGCCTAATGATAGTATTAATCAGTCTTAGGTTTAGCTTATTCTCTAATGATATCTCATTTACCTGGAAAATGTAGAAATGAATTTTAGATTTGCTAATAGAGCACACTGTATTAGTTTTGAGTATCTTGCTACATGTAGTTTAGGTATGAAAATCATTGATATTTGAAGAATTTAGTACTAAATCAAATATGTGTAGAGGACAGTGATGGTTGAGGTCTATCATGGAGAAGTCCTGAATGTTTATCTAGCTGAAGCGAAAGGTATTTTCTGTTAGATTGAATATAAGATGTTGCATATTTTAGGACATGAGATCAAGAGCATGCAATCCTTACATAAATTTGTTGGTGGATACTTTCCATATGTTGTTAGTCTTATTTCTCCATCTTAATCTGTGGAGAGCCCATGTGTAGGGGCTGAGGAAAATGGAAGGTTAACTACTGGTACATGCATGTGTACATGACCTTACCAGCCAGCTGATGCTGTTTCTCTTGGAGCAATATTTTCACTTTGGGAAACATGCTGTGCAAGCAAACTGGTAACCTAGAACACATGCACTCCATGCTAAAGAACAGCTGATGCACTGGAGCTTGACAGACCTCTTGGTCATAAATAATGAAATCTCAGAAGCGAGTTTGAAAATTATTTAAAATGACTTCCTATCTCATTACATCATTCATTACTCTGAGGCATAGCTCTAACGGATGGGATGCTACCTTGAAAGATGACGAATCTTCAGCACTTGTTTTGAATATAGTTTGTGGAATAATTTTTCAGCTTTTCCCACAATATCCTCTCTTTACATGGGGTTTGTGTGGGGGGAGTTACCTCTTTTTCTCAAAGTGTGAATATACAGCAATGAGGGTGTTTTTCTTTAGTGAGTCATATCCTGTATCTGAAGACAGTTCTAAAATTACCATTTCTAAATTATTCTACATTGCAGCAGCATGGTTGGCTTATCAAGGTGAGTATTTTAAGGGTGTGTGTTGGGGGGAGTGTGTGTGTGTGGAGGGGGTTGGGGTAGAGCTCAAGGTCTTACACATACTAGGGAAGTGGTCCTCCAGCGAGCCCAAGGTGAAAGTACTGAATGATATTTCAGTACTCATTTGATGTCAGCATGACAACATGTTGAGATAATCTTAATGCTAGAAAAGTACATAACATATTTTGTCTACTGTTTGTAGAGAAAAATAACCTAATTTCTTCATGAAAGTACTGCCTGTCAAAAGTTCATCTGGCTGCGATTTATTATCTACACATAATGAATGTTCTCGAGCCAAATTAAAACTCTGTTTAGTGTCAAATTAAACAATGCAAACTCAGGGTAAGAAAGGTTTTCCCATGGAAATAAACTGCGTAATATAATAACTGTATAAACCCAGGATATTTGACAAAACTTGAACATGTCATTTTATTTGCCACAGAGTACTTTTGTAACAACATTTGTAGAGTAATTTAAATTTAAATATAAAACACACAACATGTAGAACCATTGAATTCAGAAACATTATTTGCATTTTAGGATAATTAATTTATGAGGATAGTTTTAAAAAAACAGTTTAAGTATTTGAATACATTCTTATCTTTAAATTTTTATTAAAGGCTTTCTATAACCTACCACATCCTTAACTAACATCTAGAAAGTGAGATATTACAAATGGGACACTAACCACACTTAGATGAGGAAAAAGACCATGCCAGACTTTGAATTGCAATTTTTAAAGTAAACATGGTGTTTCCATTTTATATTTTTTTGTTACCTCAACAGTTTTATAAACAGCCAAATATATAAGCTTGCAACTACATATTAAAATATATTTTATACCTGATGTGTGTTAATAGAGGTAATAATTGCATAAGATTTTATTATGGAGTTATAGGAAGGCATAAAGACATATATATTTGTCTATTTTTAAAATTGCCTAGTTTGAAACATAAATAATAATATATCTTATGCTAGTAACATTGAACAGATTCTACAATGTAAATCACTCTAGAATTTTACCACCTCTCATTTTCAGAATGGACTTAGTGCCTATGGAAGTTTTTTTTTTTTTTTTTTTTTTTTTTTTTTGGTTTTTCGAGGTAGGGTTTCACTCGAGCTCAGGCTGACCTGGAATTCACTCTGTAGTCTCAGGGTGGCCTCGAACTCTCGGCGATCCTCCTACCTCTGCCTCCCGAGTGCTGGGATTAAAGGCGTGCGCCACCACGCCCGGCTGGAAGTTTTTTAAGACATTCTTTCACCTGTTTTCTCTGGAGAGGGGTAAGTTCTGATAATCATACCATGTGCTAATATTTTAGAAATTAACTCTTCTTGGAATCTGTAGCAGATAGCTTCAGGTCACTGAAATAACCTTCTAGACCAGGAACAGTTATGGAGGAAGGGATATTTATTGAAGCTTACATATCCAAGGGAAGTTCCATAATGGCAGACTAAGCTGGCCTCTTTTCATAGGTCCAAGCAAAGAGAGAGAAAATCCACAAGCCAAAAAGCACAAAAGCCATACCACACACAAACACACTTTAGGAACTCCAGGCACTTTACATATCTTTAGACTGGAATTGCAAATCCACCACCACACCTTAAGGCTGGACCCTAAGATCTGCCCAGTGACACTTCCTTCAGCCAGGCAGCGCCAGATCCAAGCTACAAACTAATAAATCACTGAATATATTGGTGGCCATCTATTCAAACTACCACAGGATCTTTTTAGCATTCCCAGTTTCTGAAGCATCTAGTCTAGTTTTGCCCATGCTTTCATTTTACATTGCTTGCTGTTTCATATGGGCCTTTACCACAAAAGCATTGGGTTGCTTCCTAGCACCTTAAATTATGTAAAATTTCATGAAATTAAAAAAAAATGTGCTTGTGTGTGTGTGTGTGTGTGAGAGAGAGAGAGAGAGAGAGAGAGAGAGAGAGAGAGAAAGAGAGAGAGAGAAGGAGAGAGAGAAAGTGCTAGCATAGGTATACCAGAGCCTTTTGGATCTGCAAACCAACTGCAGACACATATGTCACCTTGTGCATTTGGCTTTATGTGAATATTGGGGACTTGAACGTGGGAAAGCAGGCCTTGAAAGCTAGTTCCTTTAACCACTGAGCAGTCACTCCAGCTCTCATGACATTTTTTGTACATTGTTTCCTGTTTTCTTATGGTATCTTCTACTTTGAATATTTAGCTGCCCGTGGTTGGTATTCCTTTTCTTCATTTTAATGATATCTAGCCACTTGGCATTGTTAATATTACTTATGCTGCAATCCTCTCCTCTCAGGAGCTGATTGTTTAACTACATTTAATCATAAGCAAATTGAGAAAGCTCTTAGCCAACACTTACTATTATTATAGGCACTCCCCCAGGAAGTCTCTCAATGAACCAGTGCTACTGTTAACAAAAGCACTATTGCATATCTAGTAGACAGAAATATGATTTCATCTGGCATGATCCACATTTGCAAGTGATCATAGTCATCACTCATGTGGACTGGTTGAATTAAGGAACTTAATGATTCAACATTTAACTATGCCAGAGCTATAACAGTGTTATAATCAGGCTATAATCCTCAAAGTGCCTTCAAAATTAAATATCTATTGCAATGTTAGAAATGGAAAACAGAAACTAACAGGCATTAGATGTTGTATTTGCTGCCTTTATTAAAAACTAGAACTGAGAAAGCTGCTGGACAGATAGAGAAAGGGAGAAAGACATCAGGTGTTAAGTGCCTTATGGAAAGGTAAGGACTGGGCCTCATGGTGAATGTGCTAATCATAGAGTTAAGAAAAGAGATCTTATTTGTGGAAGGCTCCAAGAATGTTCCTGGTGTATAATTGCTTCTGGCAAGCAAGTTCAGAATCTACAGATTCATGGAACATGAGAAGTATGCAAGTTTGCTTATTATTTGGGGTATCAGACATGGATACTTACTAAGCTAAATGCCCCACTGATAAGTAACACAATTTAAAAGCAATTGTGACTTGCAGTGTCAGACATTTTTGTGCTTATACGAAGTAAGGGGTAATCAGTTTTGTTTTGGAGGGAGAGTTTTTGGAAGAATCTTGCTGATGCCAACCATGCCCTGTATCCAAGCAGAAGCAATGAAATGGCTATGTCAGTTTCACTGAGAGTAGGACATAAAAAAATAAATACGTATATTCCAGTAGGTATTCAGGCTAGCAAACTATTTATTGTCACAAAAATATGTACCATTAAACCGCAAAATAAGTTATTCTTTTTTAAAATTTTCTTGTTCATTTTTATTTATTTATTTGAGAGTGACACAGAGAGAGAGAGAGAGGCAGAGAGAGAGAGAGAGAGAGAGAGAGAATGGGCACACCAGGGCTTCCAGCCACTGCAAACGAACTCCAGATGCGTGTGCCCCCTTGTGCATCTGGCTAACGTGGGTCCTGGGGAATCAGTCCTTGAACCGGGGTCCTTAGGCTTCACCGGCAAGCGCTTAACCGCTAAGCCATCTCTCCAGCCCAAGTTATTCTTTTTAAAAGAAGTTATTTATTAATTTGAAAACAGAGAGGGGGAGAGAGAGAGAGAGAGGAATGGGCACCCAGGGCTTCCAGCCACTGGAAACAGACTGTAAATGCATGCAACCATTTTGTGCATCTAGCTTTACGTGGGTACTGGGAAATCGAACCCTGGTCATTAGGCATTGTAGCCAAATGCCTTAAAAACTGAGCCATTTCTCCAGCCCCAAATAAGTTTTTTTTGAAGTTTTTAATTTTCATTTCATTTTCATAGAACTAATAAAAGTATTATTAAAGTGGGTTTTCCCAATAAAAACTAATATGACCCTCTGCCTGGGGCTTCAGGAAGTTTTTCTCTTAAAATATCCACTATGTTAGAGATATCTAGACCAATTTTTTGCAGAAGGGCTAATAAGGACATGCAAAATTTCTACCCAGCTCATGTATTCAGAACCTCTAGGTTATTTATTTTAATATTTATATTATATATATAATATTTATATATATTAATATTTAATATTTATATTTATTATTTTAATATTTATGTGTTTTTTTCCTAAAGAGAATAAATCCAAAGGCTCTGTTCTTCAAACCATCATACAGTAATTTACCAAAAAATAAAACCTACTTCTTACATTCATTGATTCTGCACTGCATCCAAATGTTTTCATAATTCATCTCTATACAATTCATTGGGAAACAAGGGCCAGTCCCTAGGTGTTATCTCTTAGCTGGCACAATAGCTCTGGACCGAGCTCTTCAGACTCAGAATGGAGGTGGTAAAGACTCAGAAGCTACATTTACTTACACTGCCTTAATGACCAGGAATAACCAAAATGTTTGAAATTATTTTTATGGTCAGAAAAACAACTGAGAATAAATCCAGGAATACCTCATAGAAGGAACACAACTAATGTGGAATGCATTCTGTGTGATCCAGCAACATCTGCTTCAGTAAGTCCATTTTCAAGGCAGATTGCCATGATTTTCACTGTCTGTTATGGAAAACTTTATCTAAAGACTTTGACTTTGAGAAATGGTGTGTGGCACTATGCTGGTGTATAATATTAGAGTAATCCAGGTCTTCAGTTTCTGTTATGCCAGGTAGTAGTGGCCTTGCTGGCCTGTCAATCTTGGCATGGTGAGCCTCATCACTGTCTTTTGACTTTGAATGTGTTGACCTAGCTGCTTTTGACTTCCTTCACTTGCTCTTTGGCTTTCTTGTCAGGCAATTTCCTCATCTTGGGCTACTTGAGCTGCTCTCATGTCCACATGGGTTGCCAGAAGTTCTTTTTGCAGTTTCCAGGCCATTTCAGCACCATACCATTCATGATCCCTGTGAGTCACTCGTGTTAGAGTAGTGATAGTTACTTTCATCATTATTGGTTTCATTCCTCTGTCTTCATAATACTAACTCTCTCCATAAGCATTGCCTCCTAGAATGTGTTTCTTCTGCTTTTTCTGTTCCTGTAACTCCTTTACTTGCAAAAGGCGAGCTATGTCCTCATCCTTCTCCTGAATGCATCGTCTTTCTGCCTCAACTGCAAGCTTCTTCTGGATCTCCTGAGCAATGTCACAGTCTTGTTCAAGATCTCTGTGATGCTTCTGGAGCTGAGCCTGGGCTTTCAAGTCTTCCTCTTGGAGCTGCTTAGCAACCTGGAGGTCATGCTGGACCAAATGGTTCCGCTGAATGATGCCAAATGAGGCTCGAACTCTTTCTTGTTCCTGAAGGCTGCGAGACAGGGTATGGTCCTCCAAGACAGCAAAATCTCAGCACACTCCACACCGGGCAGCTTGGACTGCTGGATGCTCACTTCGGCTATGTTGGGCAGGGGTCTGCTGCTTGCACCTCACCACACCTAGCTACGGCGCACGCCTTCAGGCCATGGAGCCCAGGGTGATGGGGGCCGAGCGCTCAGAGTCCAGGGCTATGTGACCCTACCTCCACCGGAGAGACCCCTCCCCCAAGCGGGGATCCCCAAGATAAGTTTTTCTTATTGTTACTGAAATTCAGTGGAAAAAGTCTTAAATGGTACAATTATGAATTGAAAGATGCAACATTTTTTATACTATAAGGTCACACTGTACATATCTGGATCCATTTATAAGTAACAATAACACAGTCACTGCCAAGCTGCAAAGACTTAAGGTACAGGGCATGCAGATATTGGTGGAATAATAACCCTTACGTATATCAGCTTAGAATTTCTCAATAGAAAAAAAAATACTGCTTGTCAATTTTAGCTGTTTGTGATAGGAAATCCAATCTACACCTCACTATTCTTGTTATTGCCATCCCGCTAAACCTATTGTCTCATAGCTCAGTAGGAAACAAGCGTCTCTGGGCTGCTTACTGAGACATGGCCTGTGAGCCTGGCAGAAGTGCTGGAGGTCAAAGATAATGTAGGGACCGAGTCACATGAAAAGTGACAGGTTTTCATTAAGCATCAATCATACCACATTAACAATACCTGAGAGGCTGTAACTGACACACATGGTAAGAACAACACATAAAATATGAGAGGACTGATTAGAACCAGGGCACTTCCAGAATCTTTTCATTCTTTGTAGGAGATAGTGGCACACAGCCACAACTTTAAATTTTTTTTGATTCTCTATACACAAACAGATATAAAAATAGCTCTAATGTTTTAGAATGATTGCGCCTTGAGTCAGATTGATTTAGTTTTGCTCTTGGCATATTTATAACCAAGATCCTACCCAACCATTCTTCATTTTCATCGTTCACTGTAACATGCATGCAAACATGCATACACCTTACTCCTTTTACTCCTGATCTCTTTTTTTATTAGATATTCTAAAACTGAATGTCTAGTAAATCCCAGGATTGAGAAAGCTAGTGTGCTGTGGCAGGCAGAACAATGCAGAGATTATGCTTATGAAGAAATATTGGGATACAGGACATTATATCTCACAATACCTTCCTAGGTCAGACATAAAAATCTGTGTAGACTATAAAAATTCAGACTCCTAACTTGATGCCAGAGTTAGTGTAAGGATCAAAAACGTTCATTTTCATCTGGTGCTATAACTCCATGGCACAGTGCTTAACTAGTATTCAAAGACCATGTGTTACATCCAGTACCACCAAAACACAATTTGTATTTTAAGCAAATAATCCATATAACATCCGAGAACAAACACTTGTGAAAAAGAACACTGGATTAGGTTTTTCAGAAAAGTCACTAGTGCAATATGGCTACATTTGTTTTCTTTTTCCTTTCTGAGTTATACAAATAGTATATGCCTTGGTTTCCTCATCAATAATAAGTGACAAAGTTAATTTTCACAGATATTCCAGGTCTAACTAGTGCAGTTTATCAACCACTTTTTGGTATTACTGTCTTCAATTGAACTATCCATAAAACAGTGCTGTCTTATAACCTGCCCTGCTGTTCTTCCTTTCCTCAGATGTTCTGTGACCATGAAGCCTGTGGACACAGATACAACAACACATACAAAATAGAATGGTATTTATTGAGAGGAAGGCAGTGGTTACAAGTTCTTGGCAACTCGCTCAAGTTTCTAAGCAATTGGCTGTGTATCTATCCAGCTAATGCAGTAGGATGTGACTAGTATGTTAATGATGTCATGTGTCTTGAGTTGCAGTACATGAAGTTTCTTGTGAAATTATGTGCAGTTTAAAGAGATTTTCATTCAAATTTCCCCATTATTTTGTTTGTTACCCATATAGGAAATATGTACATGCATATATAAGCATATATGTATATATGTGTAGTTTGTTTACAGTGGCTGGAGGTCTTGGCATGTTCATTCTCTCTCTCTATCTGCCTTTCTCTCTCTCTCTCTGAAGTAAATAAATTTAAAAAATAAAATATTTTTAAAAGGAAGTTAGGCAAGATCTGATAATTAAAATAAAAAATATATCTGTATACACATATATTTTTTATTTTAATTATCAGAGAGAGAGAGAGAGAGAGAGAGAGGCAGATAAAGAGAGAGAATGAGCATGCCAAGACCTCCAGCCACTGTAAACAAACTACAGATGCATATGCCACCTTGGGCATCTTGCTTTCGTGGGTACTGGGGAATCAAACCTGGGTCCTTAGGCTTCACAGGCAAGTGCCTTAACAAGTAAGCTATATCTTCAGGCCCTTTTCTAACTTCTTACTTCAAAATTTGCCATTTTGTATCACATAATACAAAATTTATAGTAAATTTTCAGGGAGAAGACTTAGCAATTATGAGTTGTAAGATAAAAATACAGACTAGATTGTCACAAGATAATGGTGGCTGACTGTGAGATAAATGTCAAAGCAAAGTCACTGCAAAGCCTGGCCATCTATCAAAAGTAAACACTGGAGAAATGCAGGATACATTTATCAAGCAACTGTTCTATTAAAAAAAACAACTTTTGTTTTCCTCAGCCTTGCTAACATATGATTTAGATGCTGTCATTTCACCTGCCAGAAGTTTGTGTAGCAAAATGACTTGGGTCACTGCTGCATTATTTAGAGTTATATAACTTTGATTTTTGAACAATTGTTGTGTTTTGCTGAAGAAAAAAAATCCTGTAGTAAGAAAATAATTAAGAAAGTTCATTGGTTTGACTTAGATTTAGTTTGCTTTTTCTACTAAAATTGTTATTTTTTCACTTTTATACTAAAGGTGTCCTAGTGGATAAATATTAAAATGCTTATTTACTAGCTATGTGTGATAAAAACTGAAATAAAAGTTACAACCAAAAGCAATGATACCTAATATTTCAGTTCAATAATATGATTCCATCAAGTATATAGATTAAACATCTTATGCTAGGCGGGTATAATCTATGGCAATAAAAGTGTGACTCCACTGTATATTACTATGAGCCACCACTATTCACTCTTTAGTATAGAAGAGAATGACTGTTCTCTTCTTTTAATGGATTTTCCCACCTTCCAACTATGATGATAGATTTGGAATCCATTTAACTTTTTAACACTATAAGAATCACAGGCCATCTTTTTGAAATTAAGATAACATTCCAATAATCAGTAAGCTGATTCAGTATTTGAAAATCTTGAAAATCATGTTTAAATATAAGTATATGTTTGTTTATGTACATGTGTGCATACTTTTCTTCCAGAAGTATGTCTCTATGTCCTTGTTTAGAGAGAGAAATAGTAAAACCTTTCAACACTTTTCTCCCTATATTGCAGCTAGCTTTGGGTTGCCTGTAGAAAACACCTGACCAAGAGCAGCTTGTGGGAGAGGAAAGGGTTTATTTTGGCTTACAGAGTTGAAGGAAGCTCCATGATGGCAGAGGAAAACAATGGCATGAGCAGAAGTTGGAAATCACCTCCTGACCAACATCCTCCTGATGGTGGATAACAGCAGATGGAGAGTGTGCCAAACAAGGGCAAGGGGAAGGTGGCTATAAGACCTGCAAGCCCACCCCCAACAATACACTGCCTCCAGAAGGCATCAATTCCCAAACGGCCACCAGCTGGAGGCCTAACATTCTGAACACCTAAGTTTATAGAGGCATAAAACCCTGCCCCCCATAAACTTATACATGATGTAAAATGCAATGCATTCAGTCCAACTTTAGAAGTTCCCATAGATTTTTATTAATCCCAATGATGTTCAAACATCCCCATAGTACAAAGTTCTTTTAACTGAGTCATAACACCAACAAAAACTATAATGGCACAGAATACATATTCACACTGCAAAAGATGGCATTGGGCATGACAAAGAAATATTCAACCAATACAAGATTTAAACCAAACAGGGCAAGCACCAAACTCTGTAGCTACAAGTCCAACGACTCTGACCAGTGACGAGTCTCCAAGTCTAACCAGTGACTAGTCTGCAGAGTTCCAATTCACCCTTCTAGCTAGGCTACTCATAGTATCAGAAAACTTCACCCAGTGCCAGCAGCTCTCTTTGGCAGCCATCCTATAGTCCTCGCATCTCCATTGGGTCATTGTATCTCTCCTGCAATCCACAGTTCATCCCAATGCTTCCCACTCACGCCCACAATGACCAAATTCTGCTTTTCCATCTCATAATCTACAACACCAAGGTGAATACCAGCAATCCCACTGAAGGTCCTCCTTCAGGGCATGGAGGAAGGGAATGAGGATAACAACATATTATGTGTCCATAAAAAGTTTCTACTTAGTAAAATTAAATCTAATTTAGATAAGATTTTATCTTGTGAATTACATGCCATTTAAATATGTTCGTATATTATTATCCATATAACATTCAGCTAGTTTGGTTCAGGGACTGAGGAAAGAAAAATATATGAATAAGAAGAACCTTTAAAAAAAAAGTAAAACTTGTTAATGAAATAAGCTATCTTAATACAAGCATATTACACTCCAAAAATTTTCTGAAATAAGCACTAAAATTATATGGAAATGTATTTGCCAGAATAAATATAAATATGCTGGATGAATATCACTTGTATATAAAACAAAAAATATGTGCATTATTTTTCTTGGTTTAGAGGAATGAATAAGCAAATTCCTGAATGAGAAAATAGGATAAAAGGCATTGAGCAGGTTCTTTATATTTAATTTCAGTGAGAATCTCAACAGTATACCTTAAGGAAATTTGGATGAATTTAGCTATGTTTAGGGTGGTGTGGTCGTAGTTCCCTTAGAAACACAATCATACAATTTACATAAACTATTAACATTTGTGATGATCATTTCAACAAAGATAAGTAAATCTTTGAAAAAGTAACTAAATATAAAATTATCAGAGCAAATAAAAAAATTAAAATTGGAAAACCTTAGCAGTAATAGTTCATGAATAAGTTATACTTTATAAATAAATCTCATTAATCTAGAATTATAGTGGCTTTTGAATGACAGACTGTTTAACTTCATTAATAATTAAAGGTGCAAATGAAAAGCACAATGAGATACACCAACTACATGTTTGATAAAAATAATTTACATGGTCAAAACTTACATACTATTTGTATCACTAATTATATTTTATGAAGCTATCTTAATGAAATTGTTATATAAAATATGCATATTTGTTTTAATTAATTATGGCATACTATAACACATTATTTGCAGATATTAAAACTATAATTGAGAAATTATTATTATAAATGTTGGATAAAAAGCCATAATCTATAATGTGCATACAGTTTAGCTTAACACAAATTCTATATAATATATCCTAAATTCTCTTCCAGCAATCTTGTGAAATCTGAACTACGTATTGCATTGGTCATGATATAGTAATATATATATATAAATTGTAGTATTAATAATTACAAGTTTTTAGAGAGATGCTAGTTCTTGTTTAAATTAAATACATATATGTATGATATGACTATTTTAACAAAAATACAACCATGTTTAAAATTAATTGATCACAATTTGTTAGAACAATAGTGATCAAGTTGTTAATTACATGTGGTATAAAATTGCCTTGAAGTCCAATTTTGAATTTATAAGTCCATTGAAACAAGTAGTTTCAAAAGTAACAGAGTGCTTTCCAGCATAGGATCAGTGGCAGGATTCTGACAGCAAGATTGTCTTACTATAGGAAGCTAACTGATTCGTGCACTAGAATACTTCAGGAGTGGACACTAACCTTGTATCCATATTTGGAGGCATATAGGCTGTTTTAAAGCACAATGTCTCATATGGTATCTATGGTACCTGACTGTCAAGATAGTGTGATCTAGAAGACAGTTCTAATGTGAATGGTAAATTTGAAAGCACAATGTGCAATTAATAATCTTAGCTGGGAGGCTGGAGGGATGGCTTAGCGGTTAAGGCATTTCCTGCAAAGCCAAGGGACCCAGGTTCGATTCCCTAGGACCCATATTAACCAGATGCACAAGGGGCACACGTGTCTGGAGTTCATTTGCAGTGGCTGAAGGCCCTGGCACACCCACTCATTCTCTCTCTCTCTCTCCCTCTCTCTCCCTTTTTCTCTGTCAAATAAATACGTATAAAATATTAGCTTTTTACCTAGATATGAAAGGCCCTAGGTTCAGTCTCCACTACTGAAAAAAAGTAAAAATGTAAAAAGTAAAAATTGCAAGGTCTGGTGGACTATGCTCATAAACAAAGCACTCAAAAGGCACAGGCCAGAAAATCAGCACAAGTTTGAAGCTATGCAGCAAAGACTACCCCCCCCAAAAAAATACAGAACAATAAACCAAGAACTTATAATTGCATATCTTTCCAGGCAAGATTACTAATTTCTGCTTCTTTTTTTCCCCAAAATGAACACAGAAAATAAATTATAGAAGTAAAATGGTTTTATTCATGGGAGCTGAGATACTAGAAGATGAAGTTAGTAGTGACCTTGATGAATAGTGGAATGTGCACTGACTACAACTTGGAGCACTGGGCACTGTGTCAGGTTGACTATTGCCACACACACTTGACCTGAGTCCCACGCTTCATTTTCTTGAAGTATGAAATCAGACATATGCTTTTAAATAGCACCAAGGCCTCTTTCCTCTCTAAATTTCAACAATAGCCACTTCAAATTTATGAGTATTAACAAATAATTTCATTAACTCAATAAAATAGGTTCTATTTAATCTTCATTTCTTAATACAAGAGAAGGAGTTAGAGCAATTAATTAACTTGAACAGGTTTACATCACTGCAAGTGGCAGTCAAGGTCCAAATCCAGATGACTATATCCCAAGGCGAAAGCCACTGCACCACTCTCACTGTCTCCCACCTTACTTCCAGCCAATATTTTAATCCTCAACTGTCAGAGATTATGTTTATCTGCTTGCAAATATATACACAGCACAATTGTTCAGTGTTCATCACTGTTATTCTCTGTTGCATGTAGCATATTGTCTTACAAGTATCTTAGTAAAATGCACTCAAAGATAACAGTTTTCCTTGAGGCATGCAGTTTGTGGGGGCTTTCAGAAATCAAGTAGGAAGATCATGTTCAACATTAGTAGTTCAGAATGATTCAAAATACATAGTTCACTCTCAGGCTGGTGTATACTTCAAAATGATGTAACATAGCTATTAAATAATGTCTTTGTTTTCCATTTTTTGTTTATTTTTATTTATTTATTTGAGAGTGACAGACAGAGAGAAAGAGGGAGGGAGAGAGAGAGAGAGAGAGAGAGAGAGAGACAGGCAGAGAGAGTGAGAGACAGAATGGGCACGCCAGGGCCACAAGCCACTGCAAATGAACTCCAGACACATGCACCCACTTGTACATCTGGCTAATGTGGGTCCTGGGGAATCGAGCCTTGAACTGGGGTCCTTAGACTTTACAGGCAAGCACTTAACTGCTAAGCCACCTCTCCAGCCCTCCATTTTTTAAATAAAGACTTTTTTCCTCTCTCTGTATAAAGAAGTTGACTGGTTGATGCCTTTCGGAAGGTAAGATTTTCTGAAGTTATCATTTATGCTTTAATCTCAATTAAAATATTTTAATATGAAATGCACAAAGGTAGCTATGTACAGTTTAGTGTGACACTGACAGCAATCTGTTTTAAATATGCTTTCTAGTATTTTGAACTAATTATAATTATATTCTGTGTATGAACCTTACTTGTCAGGCACATCCAGAGCTAATATATGCAGGTCCTAGAGTTAGGAAGGAGTCACTCTCCCTGCCCTTAGCAACCTTTCAGCCTCACTAGAGAGTATCCAGTATCAGAACACACAAAGACATGTGTGATGATTTGTAATTCAGGCACAGGAAAAAATACAATATTATACCTGGATGTGGAAGAAGGTACAAATTAGGAGATTTTTATTGAAAGTGAGATTTGAACTGTTCTCCAAGGAAGAGATGAAGAATGGTATTCCTGATGACAGACATGAGGTCAAGTAAAAGCCTAAAGGTCTGTGATTATGTGTGTACTGTGTATGAGATTAAAGAAAATGTAGGTTTGAATACTGAGGGCAAAGTAGAGAATTTTCTTGAATTTCCCCAATATCTAGCCATTAATAAGGATCTTACAACATGACAAACAGAGATAAAAGGATGAGAAGGACTAGGGGAGGAAGAAGAACTTTACTGTGGCCTGATAAGGAAGTGAAGCCAATGAGGTGCACGCAATGTCTCCCAAGCTGCTTCTTCCTTGACAGTGTTGCCTGTCTCTGCAGAATTGCCATGCATACCCTCATACAGGAAGAACTCCAGCTTCTTTGGATGAGACTCACTCTCTCACTCCCAGTTTGAATCTCCATAAGTAGTGATGAAGATTGTCAAATTAAATAAATCCACTTAAATTTTCAGTACTATGGGGCTAGAGAGATGACTAAGTGGATAAAACAGATACAAAATGGCACATGCTTCTGGACTTCCTTTGCAGTGGTGCCCTAATGCACCCATTCTCTCTCTCTCTCTCTCCCCCTCTGTGTGTGTGTGTCTGTATCTCTCTCATAAATAAATAAATAAATAAATAAAATGTTTTAAAAGAATTTCACAATAAAAGAGGCTGGGGATATGGCTCAGTGGCTAAGAGCACTTGCCACTTAAGCATGAGGGGCTCCTAGGCCTGAGACAGCTAAGTTTGATTTTTTCAGACCCATGCAATAAAATTTCCACACATCTTTAGCCCCAGTTCACAGTGGAACAGAGAATTGAGAATGGCTGGAACTTGCTGGCTGACAGCAGCTCCAGGTTGAGGGAGAGATCCCATCTTCAGGAAATGTGCAGATGAGTGATAAAAGAACATCAAATATACTCTGGCCTCTGCATATACATCACATATCACATACACATTCTATACACATACACATACACAAATGCAAAGGAAAAAAATGTAGTATGCCAATAGGCTAATTAGAGTTTCTTATAAGAGTTTTACAATTAAGCAAAAATTGGATTCCTACATAGATACTAATGAGTTACGCTTCATGGTAAGTCATAAGTCATTGGTATTCCACGGTGCTCTTTGAACTCCATCCAAGAAATGACTCAAAGTTTGAATGCTGATTTGTCTTAACAAACAAACAAAAATAAAATTATAAATTTTTAGCCATGCACAGGACTGACACATAGCTTGAGACACATCACATTCCAACACACAGGTACAGTGTAGAATATGATCAAAACATATTGTATTTTGTAACTCATATTAATATTATCAATAAAAGTTAATTATAATATCAAAGGTGATCCTTTAAGTACTTAAGAGTTCATATGTTATAGATTGACAGCAAAACTCCCAGAAAACATGGAAATAATACATTGTCGAAAATAGTCCCTGAGATAACAGGATAATGGTTTCTGAGAACTGGTAGGATCAGTGGTAACCATTTTGGCTAATGATTTAAATACCTTCACTAGTAAGGCTTTCTATATCTAAATTTTTAAGTATTTGAATCAATTTGTAAGAAACAATTTACAGTGTTCTCCTATAGTATTGAGTTTGTTTAATTTAATTTAATTTATTATTTATTTGAGAGAGAGAAAGAGGCTGATAGAGAATGGGAATCCCATGCATGGCCTCTAGCCACTGCAAACAAACTCCAGATGCATATGCCACCTTGTGCATCTGGCTTACATGGGTACTGGGGAATCAAATCTGGGTCCTTAGGCTTAATAAGCAAGTGGCTTACCTGCCAATCCATCTCTCCAGCCCTAGTATTGAAAAATTTTAAAATACTGTTAGTTATTTATTTGCAAGCAGAGAGAAACACAGAGAGAGAGGCAGAGAGAGACTATAGATCCATGTGCCACTTTCTGCATTTGGGTACTAGGGGAATCAATCATTTGGGTACTTGGGTCACTAGGCTTTGCAAGAAAGTGTTTTATCCACTTATTCATCTCTCTAGCCCCATAGTACTGAAAATTTAAGTGGATTTATTTAATTTGACAATCTTCATCGCTACCTATGGAGATTCAAACTGGGAGTGAGAGAGTGAGTCTCATTTTGTATCTGGCTTACACTTGGTACTGGAGACTCAAACTCAGGGCATTAGGCTTTGCAAGCAAGTACCTTTAACCACTGAGCAAGTTCTCCAGTCCTAAAATATCTTTTTAAATATCACCGTTGCTCTCACCTCCTACTTTATGGAGATTTCCTAGGAAATATTCAGTCTCTGCTCTTTTAACATTGGTGTTCCAAAACCAGAGCATTGAAATCAATGCGGTTACTAATGCAGCTACCAGATTTTTCAGAAAATTATAATTTGATTGTATAATCAAATCAAGCATTGTAACTATAAAAGAAAATGAATAGTTTAATTAGAAGATTTTAGCTTTTAGACAGTGCATGCATACTGAACTGATACATACAAATATATGTATGTGTATATATATATATATATATATATATATATATATATATATACATACATACATACATACATACACACACACACATATCTGCCTACATACATAATCTGGCATATATACATATATATTTTTTTGTTTTGTTTAGGAACTGTTACCATTTATACATCACATGAATCAGAAATACAAGCTAATTGTGTTAAAAAGGGAACTAGTCAACTCTTGATATTCTCTTTGAATGCTGTAGAAATGAAGTCATGGACTAGAGCCTCATAACCAGGAAACTTCGAAATGCGTGGAATACAATATTTCCATTTTACTCTTTCACATTTAGCCCCTTGAAGAAAATGATGTATATTCTGCCTTGTAGAAATGAAGTTTTTTGAAATTTTATTTATTAGTTTTGTATTCAGTGATTACAATCAAGTTGGTACCATTGTTAGCTGCCTCCCTGTCCTCCTCCCTAAGCAGGGACCCTCGTCATTGGGGAATATGGGTCGTTCATTGTGGGGTTAGCCATCAGTTATGGGTAGGAGGAAATATCTCTGTGTATCATGACCCAACGTGTGGCTCTGACATTCTTTCTGCAAAAATATTCGCTTACTTTCTGGCAGAAATGAGGCAGTTTAGGAGTGGTAGGGGCCTACTTATCTTTGTCCCCTCAGGGAGTTTTTCCATTCCTTTCCAAGAAGGCCCTTCCTAGAGAATTAAGATTTCTGGGAAGATGTCGTTTTTTCCAGAAATCCTGACCCCAGACACCTGAAGTCAGCACTAGTTGGCTAGACCAGATGCCCGTACGTTGGACTCACATAAAAATTTCCAACTCAAGTTTTGAGGACAGCTTCTCAAACCCCCTCTTTCCTTCCTGGGCAAGAACTCTGCTTTCCTTCCTTCTCTTAAGTTCTGGTCTTCTCAAACCCCATCTTACCTCCATGAGCTCTATTGTCCTTCCTTCCTTCCCTTAAGCTCCCTGTCTCTTAAAGTTCTCCCTCCTAAAGGTCTAAGCTGTAATGTATATATATAATTTTTTTTCCTGAACTTTAGCCTCTCGTCTGTTATTTCATTCATCAGCTTCATAAGAACAGAATTGGGACACCCCAAAATTCTGGTGCATTGGCATATATTGGTGCCTGGTCAGAGGATCCCCAAATTTCCCATATGAGACAGATATTATATAGACTAGGGAACTTTTGATGTAAGTGTATGGCTAAAGCTAACTTTAATTAATCCTTGTTTAAGCCCTTAAACTGCCAGCCTTCTTCAGTCCACTGCTTCATCAGCTATCAAAATCTGTTAGAAGATTCCTTGAATTTCATATCAGTTCTACTCACTGATGTGACAAGTGGTTAATAAAGTGGTTGGTAAGACTCCAATGTATGTTATACACACCAAGATAAATAAAAGAATAACCTTGCTTTTCCCTTGCTATGTGTCTTGCAGTAGGTACTAACACAAATTTATAACCACAAATGGCCATTAATACATCCATTGTTCTTCCTCTTAAAATATACCAGGAAAGGGCATAACATAAGCTGGAGCCTTTCACACTATGTCACCCACCTATTATTTACTATAAATAATAGCATGACTGGGCTAGGGGTTGAAGGGAGCTGTGGCACATTTCCTTTCAAGAGAAGCCCAGTTGACATAGGAATGCTGGCATTTTGTGACTGCTTAAACTTATATTAGGAAACAGAAGAAAGCCATTCTTGAGTGGGGGCCAAAGAAGGAGAAACTAAGGATAATTGTTAAGATTTCTTTACAAAATTTGAAAGATAGCAGATTTACTTGATAGACCTATATGTTGGAAATGGAAAATTAACTGAGGGCTTTCCAACAGCTACTGAATTTATTTGTTCCACTTTATAGATTTAAATTAAAGCATCCCCTCACCCTAGGAGACAAATGTCAGCAAACTTTTTGAGTTTTTACCCAAAGTTTGTCTGACTTAAAAGAATGGACTAAAATATTGTATGGAAATCGAACTGGAGAAGCGATAGGATTTCTTTCACTAGGAAATTGAACTGCTGTGACACAAATACAGTTGATGTTTCTTAACATGTATAAAATTGATAAGTAAATTTGTGAACGGATTATATGGATATACTACATAAAGATTTAATAAAATCAACATCTACACTGTTCATAACTTTTTTAATATTTAGAAAATTGTTTTTTTGCACATGTGCGTCCATGTTTGTGTATGTATGGAAATGCCAGGTCCTCATGTCCCTACAAGTTGAGCATGCACCATTTTTTGGTATCTGACTTTACATGGGTGGGGGACCTCTGAGAAATTGAACCCTGGCTGGCAAGCTTTTCAAGCAGGCACCTTTAACAGCTGAGTCATCTTTCAAGACCCCGCGTGGTAGTTTGGATGGATGTCCTACAATAGATTCAGGAGTTTTTTTAAGCTTTTAGCTTAGATCTCTAGCTACTGGCTAGAGGCGGTGTCACTGTTGGCAGATGCTGCGATCCAGCTCTAAGCTGTTACTGGAGACGGATATGAATCCCAGGTTCTGCCTGGATTCCCTGCTGTTTGGCTGTGGGTTTTTTGCTCTTTTGGTGTTGGGTTTTCTCTTTTTTTGCCATTGTGGAACTTCCCCGGAATCTGTAAGCTTCAATAAATCCCTTCCTCCCATAAACTGAGCCTGGTTTTGAAGTTCATCCCAGCAATGTGAAGATGACTGACACCACTCATGACATTGTTATTTTATCTGCATGATTTTCCCTTGAAGTGTTTCCAACAGTAGTTGATAAGTTTCCAAACCTACCACAAGTAACACCCAGCAGCAAATATTGGTGATCTCATTTCACAAATTGGGACAAACAACAAGACCATAATAAGGAAACCTTTACTATTAATCAGAGGTATTATTTTTTATGATTTTGAATTGGTGAAACATTTTATCAAAGATATATGATTTCATAGTTCAAGCTCAATAAACAGTACATTGTAGTAAATAAAATTCTAGTTAAAGACAATATTTGTTTCCCTGCCAGCCTTTTTCTTCCTCGAGGTTGATACCAAGACAAAATAATAAAAAAAACCTTATCATATGTTGTTCTGGTTTTCAATATTACTATGACATGAGGCCATATTTGCATTAATTATTAACTTTGCTTTATGGTAATTGACTTGAGAATTTTCACAGGTATTGCCTCAATACAGGCATACACACATCCCCTTTAAAACCAAACCCCAACCTAAAAATAGTAGGAAAGTTAGTGGTTAGCTTTTATATACTCTGGTAATTATTTAACATTTTATTTATTTATTTGAGAGAGAGAGAGAGGGAAAGAGGCAGATAGATGAGAGAGGAGAAAGGCAGTGGGTGTGCCAGGGTTTCCAGTTTTTCCAAACTAACTCCAGATGCATGTGTCACTTTGTGCATTTGGATTTAAGTGAGTACTGGTGAAATGAACTCAGGTCCTTAGGCTTTGCCAGCAAGCACCTTAACCACTGAGCAATATCTCCAGCCATCCTAGTGATTTTATAGATTAAGCATTCCTGGCCTAAATTTTTTACTTATATAATTTTTATTGCTTAAGAAATTATTAATAATTTACTTCTTTATTTTTATTTATTTAAATGTGTGTATACTTATTTAAATGGGAGTACCAGTGTGTCTTATTATTGCAAATATATACATTTTTATTAATTTGTAATCAGAGAGAGAGCGGGAAAGACAGAGAGAGAGAACAAGAATTTCAGGGTCTTCTGTCACTGGAATGAACTCCAGAAGCATGTGACACTTTGTATATCTGGTTTTCGTGGGTACTGGGGAATCAAACCCAGGCTGTCCGCCTTTGTAAGCAAGTGCCTTTAACCACTGAGAAATCTCTTCTGTTATTATTGAAAATAAACACCAGACTTATATGCCACTTTTTTGAGCCTGGTTTTATGTGTGTATTTTGGAATCCAATCCTGGCTGATAGGTATTACAAGCTTGTGCCTTTAACCACTGAGCAATCTACCAGCCTGAATACTTTCAAAATGTTATTCCTTCAGCTTTAAGCAAGTTGATTATGATATATTCTGATATAGCTTCCTTTTCTATTTCTATGGGTATGGTGCATCTGCATTTCTGCATATGTGTTTTCATGAACATGTACAAATGTGTATACAGGTTCACATGTGTGAATGCATGTGTAGGCCAGAAATTGTTATCATGTGTCTTCCTCAGTCACTCTCCACCTTACTTACAGAGATAAAATGGCTTAATTAACCCAAGAGCTCACCAATTAGGGCAATTTATCCAGCCAGTTTGCCCTGAGGCAGCCCCTGTCTCTTCCTTTGACGTCTGGGACACAGGTGGGCTGCCATATGCACTCAGCATTTATGTTGGTGCCGGGCTCTCTCCCTTGCCGAGCAATTTATCCACAGTTATCTCCCAGGATCCTTCTTTATATTTCTTGGGCATGGGGTGTTGAACTTCTTGCTTTTGTAAATTTGTAACATCTATCACGTGTGATAAACTTTTAATATTTTCTTGAATTTATTTCTGTCCTTCACCTCTTCTATACTCTTTGAGGACTTCTAATACATGTGCACTATGTGATTGGAAGTTTTCCCAGAGCTACATGCTGCAGTGTTCATTTTTCTCTCTGTGTTTAAAATTAGTTACTATTGCTGTGTCTTCAGTTTTTTACTAACCTGTATTTTGCAATGACTTGTATGTTGCCATTCCTATTTAGTGCATTTTTATTTTAAAATTCTAGTTTTGTTCTCTAGAAGTTAATATGAACTTAAAATAATCCTCCATGTTTCTTCCCTTCCTCTACCACTTTGAACATATAGAACATTCAATTTTCCAGATTACATGCATGATTGGTTGTTTTGCATTAGGATTTATATTCGGTGAAATTTACCTACTTGGAAGCTATATGACCCTTTCCTGCCAAGAATAGCTTTTAGATTTTATTAGATGGGAACACAGCAACCTTTACTGAAGGCTACTTTTAACCCTAGTAATATTCTGTGTATCTTCTCAACACTTGATGAACTATGAGTTGTTTTTTTTTTTTAATTTTTGTTGTTCGTTTGTTTTCAGTTTGCCTGACTGTATCACAATCTATCACTGGCTGGATCCCCAGCTGGTGGTACTGTTTCGATGGTTGTGAAATCTTTGGTATATGCAGCTTGGTTGGAGGGAGTGGATCACTAGGTGTGGGTCTTAAAGTTTTATAGTTCGGCCTCATTTTCTGTTGCTCTCTGCTTCCTTGCTTTCTGACTATTGAGAGAATGTGACCATCTGGCTTCTTGCTCCTGCTGTCAGTGCTGTTGCAGTTACATTCTGCTTGCTGGAATAAAGTACCTGATGAAAAGCAGCTAATGGGAGGACACCTTTGTTTTATTTTGGCCTACAGTCTTCCAGGGAAGCTTCATGATGGCAGGGAAAAGATGGAAGAGCAGAGGCTGGACATCATCACTGCTGCAGGAGTTGGACAACACCAGCAGGAGAGTGAGCCTGATTCTGGCAAGTGGTTGCAGGCTATATATAACACCTATTAGTCTGCCCCACAACTTAACTCCTCCAGCACGGCTCCACCTCCAAAATTGTTTTCAGCTTGGAACCAAGCATTCAAAACACTTGAGTTTATGGAGCAAGTCTAATTCGAACCACCATACATGCCTCCCCTGCCATGATAAAATATATTCCCAGGAACTGTAAGCTAAAGCAAACTCTTCCTTTCTTCCTTCCATAGCTTTTTCAGGTATTTCAACACAGTAACTAATGCAGGAGCCATGTATGAACACTGAGAATTGTTGCTTACGTTCCCTTACATGATTATCTGATTTACTCTGGGTAGTTTCCTCATCCATGGTTACCAATTAATATTGAACAGGCCCCAAGAGGGTCTTCTGCATATATCCAGGGCATGTTTTTTTTTTTGGGGGGGTGGAATTATTTCCTCTGGGATGCTCTTCCCTGAGCTCTAGGCAGCTGGTCTATTGTTCTTGTAATGAATATATTTTCCTTCTGACTTTTTGAGTTCTTCTTAATTGTTTCCATTGCAAGCTATAGAATATTTTTCTAATGGACAGGCTAGAAAATAAATTTATGCTATATTTCATTTTTACCAAAAGTATAACAGTAGTCTCAGTTCTATATTGTTGCCTTTCTGTTATCTCACTTGTTTTTATTGTTGGAAATTTTTGAACAGCAACTTTGTTATTTCACACAAATTTCATTCTGTTCTATAACTGAAGTCATTTAATAAGTACAATTTGTATGTAGAGTTACTTGAATGACATTAACTCTGTTGTTTTAAGTTATGACATCCTTTTCATTAACTTTTCTACCAAGTTGAAGTGAAAAACTTTTGCAAATACTAGAACATAAAATGATAATTAAATATAATGAAATAATGCCAATAATAGGTATACTTATCAACAGAAAACATACTGATCCTAAAAGATATATCACTGGGAAAATAGAGTAAGAAAAATAAATAAGCTAACGAAAGAATAAAAAATGGTTAAAGTGTAACTGCAGATGTTTTTAAAATTATAACTACACTATGGGATAGCTAATTTTGAGATAGTTTGGATAATGCATAACTTCTTCCATTGAAGGATATCCTGACCTTATACTACTCCTGATATGAATACATTAAGAATGCAAAGCATTGTTCATGAGTTCTTCCCATAAACATACTTCAGTCACGTGCACCCATGCAGTTGCACCAGCCACTTTGCACATATGTTCTTCATGTGTAAGAGTACTTCAGAGGTTGGTATATATCACCATACAAGTGTTTATAAATCAATGAATTAAGGGACAGAGGACATATGAAAGTTACTTAAGATTGCACAATGATAGGAACAAAATTGTAATTAACTTAGTACATCTCTGAAATTCAGGTGCACTACAAAGAGTAAGAGATACATTTTCCTACCTTAAGCCACTGTTCCGTCAAATGTGCTGTACTCTGAAAAATCCATGGTCAGATGAGTTTTGGAAATTCTATTATAGTATACTCAAAGAACTCAGAAAAAGGTTTTAGTAAAAAATCTCTTTCATTGCCTTAATTCAGTGCTTTTCAAGTGACATTTAAAAAGGATTTTTTTTTTAATTTTTTTTGTTTATTTTTATTTATTTATTTGAGAGCAACAGACAGAGAGAGAAAGAGACAGATAGAGAGAGGGAGAGAGAATGGGCGCGCCAGGGCTTCCAGCCACTGCAAACGAACTCCAGATGCGTGCGCCCCTTGTGCATCTGGCTAACGTGGGTCCTGGGGAATCAAGCCTTGAACCGGGGTCCTTAGGCTTCACAGGCAAGCGCTTAACCGCTAAGCCATCTCTCCAGCCCGATTTTTTTTTTTAATTGTAAAGTATTCTTGGTAGCTGTTCCAGGCAAGAGGGAGCTACAGAGTTTCAACTTTTCCTTCTATTTTTAATTTCCTTTGTTTTGTTTTCTTTCTTTACTTTGCCTGTTTTCTGTCTCCTACAGATTTGTGTTTCAGGAAGATAATTCTGAGAGCAGCCTCTGGCCCTGCTTACCCTACCTATCCTTCTGATCAAGCATTGTTCTTTCAGAACATCCAGGTCCTGATTGTTTTATGCACAGCTCTAATATTGCAATATCTGTGAAGTGTACTGTCTCCTATAAATCTCTTGCTTATACATACACGAAACATGAATAGTGTTACAAGGAAATATAAATAAATGGCATTCACCTGTTATGAGCACTATGTTTACACCTATTTCCACACATCACCAACCTCATTTAATGTTCACAAGACTACTTGTTTTATTTTCTGTTTTGCTTCCCTCCAGGGTTGATATTGTTCCTCTGGTCCCCCTCATAGAAAAGGTTTCCAAATAGATGTCTGCACTCCCTTTCTGCCTGCTTTACTCACTCTTCATCCTTATAAGGACCTCAACCAGGTTTACCCACCATTGACCACATTTCTTTGCCAGCATATGAACAACACTAAACTGATGACTCCAGACACAGCCTCAGTCTCCTTTTTCCTTGAATAGCATCAGCATTGCAGAGACAAGCTAGTCTTGATTTCGAAACTCAAACTCTTTCTTCATTTTTACTAGGACAAGATATATTTATGATTTTCCTACACATCACCAGAACCTCCAAGTTCATCTACTTTGCCAGTTCCTTTAGTTTCTGTATCCTGCCCTTGCCTTCAATGGTCACTCCAGTGATGATCTTATCTAAGTTCATGTTGATCATTGTAGCGAAGAGCACTGACCCTTGCACCAGGCTGTCTGTCTTTGAAGGAGAGCAAAACTACTTTGTTAGAGATATAGCCTGTAGCTAGTAAGCTATCTCTGTTTCTTCATATGAAAAGTGAAATACAACAGTATCTGTGTCAAACAACAGAGCATTAAATAAGTTAGTTCCTGTGAAAAGGTAAAGCATCATGTCTTGGCATTATAAGTTTGTTGACTTATTATCTATACTCTATTGTCATAAAATCTATATAGCCTATATATCTTCATAAAATTGTGAACCATATATCCAAATACACATACAACCCCTCTGCAGAATTTCAGTGTACATCTCAAATTTATTATGCATAAAATGGAAATTTTATCATTACCCTTAAGTCTAGTGAACTCAGTAAATGACAACAGCTTCAAATTGCAAAGGATAAGATAGTTGGAAGTGTATTTAACTTTCTCACAGACAACTACCTTCAATCAAATCTAAATGATTCTGTCTTCAACTTGTTTACAATCTTATTCCTTTCTTGCTCTCCTGTTAATTATGCCTACATAAAAAATACATTACATCATACCCATAATCTTCTCATAACCTTCTGTGACTTCCTGACCCAGAGATTAAAAGGTAGAGTCTTTTCTTTAGATAGTAAGAATTTTCCTCATCATTGTTGGGAGTATATATACATTAATACAGAAGCCATGGAAAAGAGTTTGAAAGGCAAAATAAAAAGAAAGAAAGAAAATAAAAAAAAGAAAAGAAAGGAAAGGAAAGGAAGGGAAAGGAAAGGAAAGGAAAGGAAAGGAAAGGAAAGGAAAGGAAAGGAAAGGAAAGGAAAGAAAAGAAAAAAGAAAAAAGAAACGAAAGTAGAATCCAGGCTGGCAGATGGATTTAGGGGTTAAGTCACTTCCTGCAAAGCCAAAGAACCCAGGTTCAAGTCCCCAGAACCCATGTAAGTCAGATAACCATGGTGGCACATGTGTCATCTAGAGTTCTTTTGCAGTGGCTATAGGCCCTGGAGCTCTCATTCTCTCTCTCACTCTCTCTCTCACTCTCTCATATACAAATAAAAATAAAATATTTTTAAAAAACTATATTTACTGCAGCACTATTTAAAATGTGGTAAGTATCAAATTAGAGTATTATTTAATCATGATTAAACACAGTTATATGCATGCATGGGAATGTCACAGTGAAACCCATTAATACATACAATCCATATACATTGATTATAGTAAAATAAATATAGCATGTAAGAGGATCACCTCCATAAAATGAGAGAAAAATGAAAAATGCACAAAATGGTACATACAGTCTCCAGAAGAGCACAGAATTTTCAAGCACCTTCTAAGGTTAAAGAATGCTGCTTGAGGGCTGGAGAGATGGCTTAACAGTTAAGGCACTTGCCTGCAAAGCCTAAGGACCCATGTTCTGCTCTCCAGATCCCATATTAGCTAGATGCACAAAGCTGAGGTCATACATGCCCACTAAGTGGCACAAGCATCCAGAGTTCAATTTCAGTGATTGAGGCCCTGGCATGCCAATTCTCTATCTCTCCTCTCTCTCTCTCTCTAAAAAAATTAAAATGAAAAGAGAGTCTAAATAAGAATTCTGCTTGAAAGTGAGAGGAACTTGGAGATAGTTTATTTATCTAATTAATTTTCTATTTCCGGCCTGTAAATGGCAGAAGGTAATCCCACCCTACTGGTTTTGCTGGGTTTCCCTTCAGCCTATCACCTACACATCCATATGTGTATGTCCAATTACATTCTACATGACTACCCAGTCTTCATAGAACCCAATAATACAAATGAATAGCTTCCCTAGGTCTGGGAGTCTTCATTTAAGAAAGATTCAGGGTCAAGGAAAACAATTAAATTGTTCTGTTACACAAAAAAGAAAAGAAAAAATTAATACTTGCCTACTTCATGAATAGATGGAATGAATACTTACAGGCATCACACTGCCTCTTAGATTTCTTTTTATATTTTATTTTTTAAAATATTTTATTTCCTTTAATTAATTAATTAATTAATTTGAGAGAGAAGGAGGGAGAGAGAATGGTCATGCCAGGGCCTCCAGCTGCTGCACATGAACTCCACATGCATGTGCCACTTTGTGCATCTGGCTTATGTGGGTACTGGGGAATCGAACTTGGATCCTCAGGCTTCACAGGCAAGTGCCTTAACCACTAAGCCATCTCTCCGGCCTCCCCTTAGATGCCTTCTTCTAAGATTCTCCAATTATCTCAATTTATTACAAAGCATAATTTCTGGATCTCTAAGCTCCAGTTACTCTCTTTTGATATCCAATCTTTTGGTGCTTCAATTACCCTCTGTGTTTTGGAGAAAGCCATGCTTCTGTGTATAGCACAAACATGCATGCACACACACCCTAAGGAATATGCACTTCTTGTTACAATGTAAGATTTCTTTAACGTTCCAGGCAGCTTTCCTTTCCATGATTCATAACTATCTTTCATTTAGCAAATCTCTAATAGATTTCTTTTTATATGAAAGACTAATTAGCTGAAGTTTTCCATTTTTATACTCTCTTAGTGTATTCTCAAATATATCTGTGTGTTTTTGATACTAGATTCCATTGTCAGATTCCATTTGTTATGGTGTCCAAGATTCTTTGAAAATTATATTGCATGGTATTTACAGTCATCCCCAAATTCATTAAACACTGTCTTTATATAACAAAGTAGTTTGTATTTAAATTTTTTTGTTTATTTATTTATTTATTTGAGAGCGACAGACAGAGCAAGAAAGAGGCAGAGAGAGAGACACAGAGAGAATGGGCATGCCAGGGCCTCCAGCCACTGCAAACAAACTCCAGATGCGTGCTCCCCCTTGTGCATCTGGCTAACGTGGGTCTTGGGGAGTTGAGCCTCGAACCAGGGTCCTTAGGCTTCACGGGCAAGCGCTTAACCGCTAAGCCATCTCTCCAGCCCAAAGTAGTTTGTATTTAAATGACATAAAATTCATTTTAATTAATTCAGATAGAATTTAATAGTTTCATTATGTAAAATGCTCCATTTTCATAATCTTTCCTTTTACAGTCAATGCTAAAAATGAGACATTGAAATTTCAAAATTTTAAAAAGCATCTGATTCGTTTCTTTTAGTCAGTTTAACAAATCTGGGGTCACTTGATGAAAACTTAAAACAATACGCCTCTATTTAGTAGAATGCAAAAATTCTGAAAAGTAAATGTGGCCTGCACACATAGGAGCACTGGATACTGAGTATAAGCAAGGACACAGGAGTCAGTCGGTCTTGTTCCAGTCTGGCCTCCTCCCTATACCAAAGTCCCTGGGCAGAGGAGCACACAGCATCTCTGGAGGGAGGGAGGTGTGTCTCTGCAAGTGAGCACCCATTAGACCTGGCAAATTGCATCTGACCCTGAGCCTGGAGTATCCACAAAATACTTCTTAGAAATCAGCTCACTGTGCCTGACTGACCTTCATTTCAAAAATTTGCATTTGTCAATAACTGTCTACAGTTATTCGTGAGCTCCCTGCTAAAATTCCACACAGAGCTGTCAAGGAGCTGACCTGTCAGTCAATGTCACTCTCCCTCAGGGATGCACATTAATCGCCCACTGTGTCAGCCCCCTCACCGTGCTGCTCCTGGCCTTGTTATCCCCTCCTGGTCTGTGTGCAGGGGTGAGCCGTATGTTCTCCTCCCAGGTCAGTGTGCAGGTGTGGGCCCTCTCCTGTGGCTGTGCTGCAAGCTGGATTCCTAGGCAGGAGAGCACAGGTGTGGGTACCTCAGGACATCTCTGATAGCTCTTCCCATTGTTTCTGTTCTCAAAGTCTTGTCCACATACAGGAGTGACAAGACAGTGCTTGTATCCACTTTCACAGGCAGTGTGACTGGACCCACAACCCATTATCCTAAGTTTGTTCTCATGTTCCATTGCCAGTGTGCCACATCCCAATAATCCACCAGAGAATAATGCTAAGTTCCGACTTAAAATAGGAAATAAGGCCAGGAAATAGGATCAACAATTGACCTCAGGAAATTTAAAAGCTTCTGTTGCCAATTAACCAAATGAAGTTCACCATGGAAGAATATCATCTCCAGCTATTCATTTGACAGAAGGTTAATATTTAAGATATACAAAGAAGTTAAAAAAACTAAACAGCAAAACAAAATGTATCAAAAAAATTGGCTAAGGAACTAAACAGAGAATTCCCAAAGAAGAAATATAAATGCCCATAAACTTTTTAAATAAATATTTTATTGACAACTTCCATATTTAAAAACAATATTTTAAAAAAATCCTATTTGTGTTTCTCTCTCTCTCTCTCTCTCTTTTATATTACCTATCTATTTCTTCCTTCTCTTCTTGGGCACTGAACTCTAACTCCCAGTACAAGCATGTGGCTAACATTCACAATGAACTGTTGATCAGAGAGACCTACAAGGATTCCTAAAAGAATACAGATTTCTGTCAGAGTACTTGATGAACCACCAAAGGTTAATGGTAAGACCCTACTGCTGAAAACATATGCTGTTGGTACAGAACATGGACTGACCTGGCTGGAATGTGGAAGAGAGTCAATCCCCAGGCAGTTAGCTCATCTAGTGCCAGAAGGTGCAACATGGGCGACTAGGGGAAAATGACCACCCTCTATTCAAGCAACTCGTGGTCTAAGCTACTTAGCAGCAAACAACCTGACATGATGCTCACACAAGTGCAATAGTGGTGCACAGCTGTGGTGGGAAACCAACTGGTCTTGATTTGGCTAACTGATCTGCACAGTGCAACGGAACCCATAGCTGGAGCTGGGAATCAAGTCAGAACCATATCTGAAAATGAACCCGCTCTCCGTTGTCAAGCCCCACCAACTGTGGGCTACAAGAGGTCCTACATGCATTAAATTCTCTCTAAAAAAAAAAATGTTATCCCATTTACCTGATGCTAACTTCACTCTCCGTTGGACAATTTGCTTCTCTTTTTCAGATGGATGCAGATTCTAAGGATAGAACCAGCCCTCCACACCACAAAAGGGCCCCAGTTGAAACTAGGAGTATTTGGGGAAATGAGCAAGAGTGCAGCTTCCTTGGTGAACCTGGTACCAGCAAAAGGGTGAAGGAGATAGACACAGAGAATACTCAACTCCTACCAAACCCAATATCCAGAGACACAGGCTCCCAAGACCTCATCACTGAAGCAGAGCTAAAATGAGCCCAACATGGTTCAAGAAAATTTGTGGAAGAGGGGACGGAAAGAATGTTAGAGCCACACATTGGGTCATGATACACAGACATTGCCTCCTTCCCATAAATGATGGCTAACCCCACAATGCATTACCCATATTCCCCAACGAGGAGAGTCCCTGCAGAGGGGGGAAGGAAGAGGCTAACAATGGTACCAACTTGACTGTATACACTGAGTACAAAACTAATTTTAAAAAGTGTTCAACATAATAACCCATTAGGGAAATGCAAATTAAAACTACTTTGAGATTCCATCTTACATTTTTCAGAATGGCAATTGTCAAGAAATTGGGTGCTGGAGATTGCTCAGTGGTAGGGGTCACTTGCTTCCAAAGCCTAATAGCCTGAGTTCAATTACCTAGTACCCATGTAAATTGAAATGCACTGTATGTGTCTCAAATCATTTGCTGACAAAAGGCCTGGAGCTAACTATCTCTCATATATCTCTCATATATATATGAAATATTAAATAATAACAAATGCTTATGAGGATGTGGGGAGAAAGGAACCTTTATTCACCATTGGTCGGAATGTAAACTTGTACAGCTACAATAGAAATCAGTGTGGGGGTTTCTCAAAAAGTTAAAAATAGGGCTATCATATGACCCAGCTATACCACTCTTGTATGTGGTATATATATACCCAAAGGACTCTACACTCTACTACTCCCTCTCTCTTTTTCTCTCTTTCTGTGCCTCTTTCTATCACTCCTTCAAATAAATAAATAAAATATTTAAAAATAAAATAAGATAAATAAAAATAAAACACTTAATAGCATAGAATTTTTTAAAAGCCGGGATTTCCTCTACATTTTGGCCAGAAGAGTATCACTTGGGTCTCCCAGTGACTTCCTGTCAGCAAGTTGGCATGTTGATTTTAAGCAGAGACAACAGTGAGTCAAAGAAGGAAGGTGATTATCATGCTTCATAAATATGGATATGCCTAGTGGAAGATTCTCAAAAAAGCTGAAAGTAAAATACTAAGTAAAAACCTTAACAACCAAAGAGGATTTCACTTCAGGCCATGTGATTTGTCAGAGTTCAATGCCAGATTTCTTCCCAATTCTGACTGGGGACACTTTCCACAGAAAACACAAAAGCTTAACTTTGGACCCAGTGACCTTTGGCATTTACAGTTCGGACATGTTGGTCTCTAAATTAATACTCCTTAGTTTGTATCTCCTGGTACCTTCCTAGCATGGGTTCATCAGTAGATATGACGAACTTCTGGAAATTTGACACTTGAACCACTTTTGTTTGGCAGCGAACATCAGCTCAAGATTAAGCAAACTAGCTGCCCTATCGCTATGCCCTCACCTCATCCTCAAAATCATCTTAGGATTCTTCATTTTGTGAACTTCCTTGATATCTAGGTGACTCAAATAATGCCTCGCATCTTATGGAGCCATTTCTCTGAGATTCAGCTGCATATCTCACCAGAGTGGTCTATGACACTTTTGCACAAGTCTTTGTCAGTGTTTACCACATTATATATAGTACATACAATGGTGGTGCCTATTTGCATAGATTTAGCCAAATATGAATTGTGTGTCTTGGAATTCTATCCAAAAGATGGTCTCATCCTTATAGAACTAAAATTTCATATTAGTGTGGTCATTTTTCTTGTTTTACCATTGCTCCTTTAGATTTCTTTTGGAAATGTCAGAAACAGTATCTGATTAGTACTCTTGAAACAGTTGTCCATTACTTGGAGTGCCACCCTTAGAGTCCCATGGAATGAAAAAGTGTATGAAAGCCACAGTGTTCCTGCATATTTACACACTATGATTTATAAAACTTACATTGAAATTTCTGTCTCCTGCCTGATATTTATAAACGAATTAGTATATATAAATGCAGTATGTCATGTCTACTTTCTGATGCCCAGATGCAAACCCATTTTTTTCAAATCCCAATTCCTATAAAGAGTCATCAATAAATAGCACATAGTTTCAATGGAAAACTGGATAGTTAAATGGAAGGAGAACACAGTGACCTTGTATGTTATGTGCATTCTTTATTAATTGAACTCTAAGCTAGCCCTTGAGATTTTATGCAGTCTACTACAGAAAGGTCAATGGAATACCCATAAATCCGCTTGCATTTGTTAGTTCGCTTTGAAAATGCTAATGTTGAGTAAAAAGTGATTCAAGTTATTTGTAATACAATAGCAAAACAGATGATTTACAGGGCAAAGATGTTTGAAAGAAAAAATATAAAGAACATTTGTAATGACAAGAAACAGTAGAAGCTGATCATGATTCTTTTTTTTTTTTTTTTTTGTAGTCCATGAAAACACTCAAGTTGGTACCATTATTAGCCTCCTCCCTTCCCTCCAGATATATGGGTCGTGCATTGTGGGATTAGACTTTAGTTTTGGGTAGGAGGAAATGTCTCTGTGTGTCATGATGCAACATGTGGCTCTGACATTCTTTCTGCCCCCTCTTTTGCAAATTTCCCTGAGCCATGTTGGGTTCATTTTAGGTCTGCTTCAGTGTTGAGATCTTGGGAGCCTCTGTGTCTCTGGATATCTGGTTTGGTAGGGGTTGATTGTTCTCTGTGTCTATCTCCTTCACCGTTGTGCTGGTTCCCGGTTCGCCAAGAAAACAGCATTCTTGCATGTTTCTCCAGTTATCCTTAGTTTCAGCTGGAGCCCTTTTGAGGTATGATGGGGTGGATCTCTCCTCAGGATCTGCGTCTACCTGAAAAAAAGCAGATTTTCCAACGGAGAGTAAAGGTAGCACCAGATAAATGTGATAACCATTGATTCTTATTTCGTATCATAAAATTTCCTGAGAATTTCTTTTATAAAATTAGGAAAACTAGTAATATTTCACTAAGCCTACTATATTTAAGGAGTTATTTTAGGATACAACATAAATAATGCAGGCAGTGTCCTCAAAAACAACTTAATCTGGGGCTAGAGAGATGGCTTTGTGTTTAAGCACTGTCTGTGAAGCCTAAGGACCCAGGTTCAATTCCCTGGTACCTATGTAAGCCAGATGCACATGGTGGCATATGTGTCTAGAATTTGTTTACAGTGGCATGCCCGTTCTATCACTCTCTATATCTGCTTCTTTCTCTCAAATAAATAAATAAAATATTTTTAAAAAACAACTTAATTTAATGGAGAAACATAATATGAACAGCATAGTCAATATAGTACAAGATAAAGTATGAAATAAACTATGGAAGAACAGGGGATTCAAAGATGGAGTTTAATAAACAGGTAAAGATTTGAGTTCTAATGAAAGAGTTATAAGAATTCCACTAGTTTTAAAGGAAATGCTAAGCAAAAGCAAAAATTTAGGCAAGAGCTCTAGAAATATCTAAAGATATAAACTAATTTTAAAGGTCATACTGACCTCTGTAACTGGGATAGTGAGTGATAAAAAATAAAGCTAGATGTACAGGAGGGGCTAAAATTTCAGGACCATCCTTTCCTTTTCATGTTAAGCTGCTGAAACTTTAACCCCAAGGCAGTAAGACACTACCAAATGTGAATTTTAGATAGGCCAGAGGTGACCTAAGTTTTAGGAAATTATTAGAAGTAAAAAAAAATTGGAATTGCCCTAGTGAAAGTGATGAGTGGAATCCTACCACACTGGGGTTGAAAGATTCATTACAAACTAAATTAAGACTTCCTCTTTGGATTACAGAGACAGTAAAGCTTTGTACAGCAAACATACTGTCATTCCAGCCTGGAGAAGCAAAATCAAGAGGACCTTGTGTTTGAGCATAGAGTGGGCTTCATAGGGAGATCCTGTCTGGAAGACAAAAAAGGCAGGAGCAGAACTAGGACATAGGTAGGTCAGCAACAGAGAGTTCGCCTTGAATACAGTAGACCCTGGCTCAATTCCTAGTACTGCCATGTCCAAAAAGGAGAAGGAGAGAGGAAGAGAAATAAAGAAAAAGAGGAAGTCCAAATGGGTAAAAATAACATTGAGCTTTCTAGTCGGTATTATTGCTTAAAACTAACCAAATATAAATTCTTAAACATAGCTAGATATTTAAGCAAATAATTTAATTTTGTCACATTAAATTTTTAATTTGAACATTGTTAATTCTGAAAAAAGTTAAATTTATAAATGGCTGGGGAGTATTTTTCATTCTTTTGCATTCATATGCATGTGTGCACACATGTGTCTTGTTTCATTCAAACATCTTCAAAAGTAATATTTATGGAAAATTTTAAGAGAGTAAAAATGGAGATTACATTATGTAATTGAAACCACAGTTTCTCTTGTTGCAGAAAAATAAAATAAAATCTTTGCTTTTCCAATGTCACCCTTTTAACTTAGTCCACACTACAAGGAGTTCATGTATTATGATAGCCTATAATGAATTCAAAATGCTTGTATATATGAGGGCATATTTGTAGTTATTTCTGTTTATTTAATACCATGTATGGATATGTTTATGTATATGCATATCAACAAGCATTTCATAAGGTAGTTGATGGTTGAATTTCTATTAAACATCATGGAATTTTACTGATTCGTAGTTCTAAGTCAATGTAGGCAAAAGCTTCCCAATATCAAATATTTACACAGAAGTAGCTTGCAGAATTCATCCAAGGATCATTTTTCTTTTATTTCTGAAAACTTATGTGTGCTGAGGCTAGATATTTAAAGGATGACATATATAACCTAATTATTAAAATGCCAAAATATCAGAAATTTTGTACATAGAGTACAAAAATTACATTTGTGTATTAAAACCTGATGGTTTATCAAACAAAATAAGAAAAATGGTTTATTTCTTAGTGAGATAATTTCCTGATGCTTACCTTCTTTGCTTTTATTTGAATGTCAATATCTGTCATTGTTATTGGTTGTTATAGCTAATGAGGATATCATGAGGAGCTCCTTCTCTTCAAAAACATTATTTAAATGTTTTCTTTCTAAGTTTACCAGATGGGACATGAGTCTACTTTAGAGGCTCACTTAAAATATAACTACCTTTAATTTGGAGTGGTTTTAAGTTTTTAACTTGACTTATAATTGCATATGACTCATTGAAATTAAAGTCCAAGCCAATTCAACTTAAGCTATAGGCAGTTAAGTTATAGACAGATATAGGAGAGTCCAATACCCACAAAAAATACCAAAGAAAATAGTCTAAGCTTATGCTCCTTTCAAGTATCCAGCTGCCCTGACAATCATCACCCAATCCAGCAGCATCACACTGAAGTGGGCAAGCACTATGGGAACTGATAGTCTGCAGTGATGATTATACAGTGAGCAAGATCACGATTAGAAAGCAGGGCCCTCCTTCCGACTTGGTACAGTGGGAAAGGGACAGGATACCAGTCTGTGTTCAGCCATGAAGCATTAAGTGAGTCAGAGAATAAAGAATATCTTCATGCTTGGGAAGGATGGGAGGGGAGGCTAGAACACTGAATCGGAAATGGTGGTAATGTAACTTGACATGACTTCTTGTTCAATCATGACAAGTTTCATTTATTTATCCATATCTATCATCTATCTATCTGTCTGTCTGTCTGTCTATCTATCTATCTGTATAGAGATAGAAGTAATTTTTATATTTATTTATTTATTTATTTATTTATAGGTTTTTGAGATAGGGTCTCACTCTAGCCCAGGCTGACCTGGAATTCACTACGGAGTCTCAGGGTGGCCTCGAACTCATGGCGATCCTCCTACCTCTGCCTCCCGAGTGCTGGGATTAAAGGTGTGCGCCACCACGCCCAGCTAAGAAGTAATTTTTATACACTGCCTTTCTTCTTCTTTTCTAGAATCCATCTTTGGGTAACAGAATTCTCAGCTGCCTTCTTGCCAGGCCAGACCTCAACATTACAGCACCCCATGATTCCCCAACCATCTTCTTATTCAAATCCAAGAGGATTCCATGAGGTGCACATTAATTTCCTGGACTGACATAATAAATTACTAAAAATGTTAGGATTGAAACAAGTTCATTCCTTCATAATTGTGGAGGTCAGGATGCTAATACAAAGGCTTCAGCATGTCCAGACTCCATTAAAAGTTTCAGAAAGAATTCTTCCTTACCTTGTCTAGCTTCTGAAGGTTGCCAGCAATCCTCTGCAACCTTTGATTTTTAACTTAACTCCAGTATGTTTCCATCTTCACATGTCCTCCTTTGTGTCTCTCTGTTAACAAACTAAATCTCACTGTATTCATGAAAACATCAGTTGAATTTAGGACCATTCCAACACAGTGTGAATACACTCATCCCAGCTTACTTAAGATTGTTTTTTTTTTTTTTATCCTGTTGCAGAACTGGGGATAAAACCAGAGCTTTGTTTATGCTAGGTGACTACTATACCAGTTTTTTATACACCCCACCCTTCCAAAAGTCTTGAACTGAAAATTGTATATACTTAAGAAATGTAGCCTGATGTTTATGAATGTTTACCATCATCAATTTTACCTGGATTACAATGTCAGAATCCCTGTTTCCACAGATCCTATTTCAGGATTTCCTATTAAAACTACTTGGGGATTAGACTTCAACATAGTTTTTATAGGAGGCATTTAATCTTCAATTAGAGGCAAATAATATGTAGACACTTAAAAGGGACAATCAGTTCTTTTACAAGTTATATTATCAATTCACAAAAGTCAAAAAGCTCTAAGGTACATTTACAACTGTAAGTTTGTTAGACATTCATACCAAATTATAAGTAAACTGCAGATATCAAAACATTTTTGGTATCTTCTTTTAGCCAAGAACTTCCAGTTCCCATTTTAGCAAATTCATTCCCTAAAGTGCATAAGCAACAAAACAATTAGATACTTCATACAGAAAAATATGATTTAAAAAATTAGCTTTTTTAAATATAGTTTTTCTTTTTTATTAATTGACAAATATAATGTATATTTAGGTGGCGTAATTTGATTTTTATATAAATTATAAAAGATTTAATCAAGCTATTTCCATATCAATTACTTCAACATTATTTTTGTGGTCAGAATGATAAAAATCTATTATTTTAGCAATTTTGAAACATATCATATGATCATTGTGCTTACCATACAGTGCAACAGATTACTAAAATGTATTCCTCCTGTCTGAAATTTTATACAGTTTGATCAACATCTTTCTTTTTGCCATTTTTAGCCTGTGGAAATAACTGTTTCAATGAGAATGACCTTTTAACATTCCACAGATGCATAGTATTCTTTGATTATATCCATGTTGTCATGAATCACAGAATTCCCTTGTGTTTTTAAAGTCTGTACAGTGTTATATCGTGAATATAGACCATCTTTTATATCCTTTAGTAATTAATGGGCATCTAAACTGCTTACACTTCCTTGCCATTATGAAGAGTGTTGCAATGAACATAGAAATGCAAATGTGCCTTTGATGAACCAATTTTAATTTCTTTGAATATATACCTACTCTTATGGTTGTTGAATCCTTCACAGAAAAATTAGATTATGCATTGTATTTCCATTTCCTTTAGTCCTGTTTTCACTTTCATTAAAAATTAAAGAAATATTAAAATGTTTTGTTTTGACAAAATCATATGAATAATTACGTCATGCTTCATTTTAATTTTCCCATGTAAACATAAATATATACCTACATGTTTCCTGTAGAAGGTCCATACATTCAGGATACATATGACTTCGGTGCAAAAAAAAATCTTGGCAACCGAAAACTACATAAATGTTAATGTTTGTTTGAGCTAAGTGTGAATTATAAGAACAAACAGCAAAAGAAGAATCCTCTGAGGCGTACCTCAGATTATCAGAATTCCTCTGTCTTGCTCAGTGAGACAACATGCACACACCACTTGGAAAAGTCACTTTTACAAGTTAAGGCCTAAGCCAGGCATGGTGGTACATGTCTTTAATCCCAGCACTTGGGAGGCAGAGGTAGGAGGATTGCCATGAGTTCAAGGCTACCCTGAGTATACAGAGTGAATTCTAGGTCAGCCTAGACTAGAATGAAACCCTACCTCAAAAAAAAAAGTTATTTCTATTTCCATGAAAAATGCTTTGGAATTTTGATAGGGATTGCATTAAATGTGTAGATTGCTTTTGGTTGGTAAGATTGCCATTTTCACAATATTGATTCTTCCGATCCAGGAACAAGGGATGTTTTTCCACTTCCTAGTGTCTTCTGCGATTTCTCTCTTGAGTGTTTTAAAGTTCTCATTGTAGAGATTCTTTACTTCCTTGGTTAGGTTTATTCCAAAGTACTTTATTTTTTTTTGATGCAATTGTGAATGGGAGTGATTCTCTGATTTCATCCTCTGTGTGTTTGTTGTTAGCATATATGAAGGCTATTGATTTCTGTGTATTTATTTTGTATCCTGCTACATGGCTGTAGGTTTTTATCAGCTCTAACACTTTGCTAGTAGAGTCTTTAGGGTCCTTTATATATAGAATCATGTCTTCTGCAAATAATGATAACTTGACCTCTTCCTTTCCAATTTGTATCCCTTTTATGCATGTCTCTTGCCTTATTGCTATTGCTAAGACTTCCAGAACTATACTAAATAAATAAAAGTGGGGACAGTGGACACCCTTGTCTTGTTCCTGATTTTAGTGGAAAAGCTTCCAGTTTTTCCCCATATAGTAATATGTTGGCTGTATGCTTGTCATAAATAGCCTTTATTATGTTGAGATATGTTCCTTCTATTCCCAGTCTCTGTAGGACTTTTATCATGAAGGGATGTTGGATTTTGTCGAATGCTTTCTCTGCGTCTAATGAGATGATCATGTGATTTTTGTCCTTCAACCCATTTATATAATGCATTACATGTATAGATTTGCTTATGTTGAACCATCCCTGCATCTCTGGGATAAAGCCCACTTGGTGAGGGTGAATGATCTTTCTGATATATTCTTGTATTCTGTTTGCCAATATTTTGTTGAGAATTTTTGCATCTATGTTCATGAAGGAGATTGGTCTGTAATTTTCTCTTTTTGTTCTATCTTTGCCTGGTTTTGGTATCAGGGTGATGCTGGCTTCATAGAAGGAGTTTGGTAGAATTCCTTCTTTTTCTATTTCATGGAAAAGCTTAAGAAGCAATGGTGTTAGCTCTTCCCTGAAGGTCTGGTAAAATTCAGCAGTGAATCCATCTGGGCTTGGGCTTTTTTTAGTTGGGAGCTTTTTGATAACTGTTCGGATCTCCATGCTTGTTATAGGTCTATTTAAGTGATTAATCTCATCTTGATTTAATTTAGGTAGGTCCTATAAATCAAGGAAATCATCCATTTCCTTCAGATTTTCATACTTTGTGGAGTATGTGCTTTTATAATATGTCCCTATGATTTCTTGAATTTCTCTGGCATCTGTTGTGATGTTACCTTTTTCATCTCTAATTTTATTCATTTGTGTCTCTTCTCTCTTTCTTTTGGTCAGATTTGCTAAGGGCTTATCAATCTTGTTTATCCTTTCAAAGAACCAACTCTTTGTTTTATTAATTCTTTGGATTTTTTTTGTTTGTTTCTATTTCATTAATTTCTGCCCTAATCTTTATTATTTCTTCCCGTCTACTGATTTTTGGTTTGCCTTGTTCTTCTTTTTCCAAGGCTTTAAGGTGAAGCATTAGGTCATTTACTTGCAACCTTTCTAATTTCTTAATATAGGCACTTAAAGCTATAAATTTTCCTCTTAGAACTGCCTTCATTGTGTCCCAGAGATTTTGGTATGTTGTGTTCTCATTATTGTTTGACTCTATAAATTTTTTGATTTCCTTCTTGATTTCTTCATTGACCCATTCATCATGTAGTAGTGTATTGTTTAGTTTCCATGATTTTGTGTATGCTGTATAGCCTTATTAAAAAAAAATGTTAAGGCCTAAAAATGTTTGTTTTTAGACCATTGAAGTCCTGAAATTCAAGTTTTAAAATGATCCCAAAACAGATAAACATAATTCGAAACAAACTTCTTCAGTTAGTTGAAATATAGCTTTGTGGCAAAATCATCTATATTCTAAGCAGTATATTTTGTTGTTTTACATTGAGTTATTTGCAAATGGCATACTCTCCACACTGATCTCAAAGCATGTAACTTAATGAGAAGTCACAGCTAAAATTGAAATGGATATTTTCATTTCCCATAATGTTCATTATTTAATTAAATAGAATTTAATAAGAAATTCTGATCTTTGAAACTCTTTCATTATTGCAAACACAACTTTAGAAAAGAAAAAAAAGTATGATCCCAACTTAAATTGGCAAATAATGTTTATGAAATATCACAATAACATTGTTGTTAAGATTAGTATTACTCTTTGTTAGGCACAAAAACACACTACGCTATTTTATTTTCTTCACTTATGATTTTAGTGCTAAGTATTGAACAGAAGGCCTTGCTGGAACTCAGCCTGTGCTATGCTCTCCACTGCCCTTGATATCCTGAAATTTATTGTTTTATGTAGATTTGCCAGGAAATTGGGGGCTAACTGGAAAAGTGATAGCTAAAGTTTTATAATTAAAATTTACGTTGTAACTTCCGTGTTTAAAGTAAGTCATATTCAAAAAGTTAAATGATTATATGGATTTATATTGTCCCTTCCATTCAACTATTTTGAACTAACACTATTTCCTACTTTGGGGGATTCCCCTGGGAGGTAGAGGGGCTAGAAGATAAGAGTATTATACACCATGCCCATACTTATTGATTAACATTTGTGTGAATACACTCCATGAATCTGTTTTTAATAGGGAATTCAGAACATTCTTATGATTACTAAAGAATTTGAGAAACTAGGATTAAAGGTAAAAACTCAGTAGATCCTAATCTTTAAACATTGGTTATTTCTGAGTTCTGCCATACTCTGGGAGAACCTGTTCAGAATTACTGGTTTTCAGAGAAAATTGTTCAAAAGCCAGGAGAGAGAATATAAACATTCTCACTATGTCCAGAGTTTCAGAGCTTGTCAAATACAGCAGGCAGCACATGCCATCAGTAAGCCTCCGCCCATATGTAATTCTTTCCTTCCCTCTTTGTTCTTCCCTCCCTCCCCCGCCTGTTCCTTCCTTCCCTCCCTCTCTTCCTTCTTTCCTGTTTCCAGTGGCTTCCCAGTATTGCCAGAAGAACAGGGGAGGGGGAGTATCTTCAGGATAATCACATCTTAATCAAAAGTTTTCCCTACCCAAGCATGCTTGTACATGCCTTTAATTTGAGGCCAGCCAGGGCCTATAGAGTGAATTCGGGTCAGCCTGGGCTAGAGTAAGACTCTGCCTTAAAAAATAAAATAATAATAAACATCTTCCTTTATGCCATTTCTCTGACTCATTTTTATAGAATACTCCTAAAAGTATGTCTTTAAAACTGAAGAGCTCTTTTGTTGTTATTCTTGTTGCCATAGATAAAATGAAAATAAAGGCAGCAGTGTTACCAACCATCTTTCTTTGTCATACATTCCTCCTTCTGGTCCCATGAGCAATATACATTCTTTATTTTTACTCTACTCTTTACTTTTTATTTCCTGGTCATTTTAACAGACAGGGTCTTTAGCACGTGAGTTCAGGAATCTAAGAACCATGTGAGTAATAAGAAGTGAACATCAGTCATTGAATGTAGCCCTAGAGTTCAGTTTGACCATTAGCCAGGTATGGTGGCACATGCCTTTAATCACTGCATTTGGGAGGCAGAGGTAGGAGGATTGCTGTGAGTTCAAGGCCACCCTGAGATTACCTAGTGAATTCCAGTTCAGCCTGAGCTAGAGTGAGACCCTACCTCAAAAAACCAAAAAAAAAAAAAAAAAAAAAAAAAATTAAAAAAGCCTGGTCATCAGTTTTGCTATGCCCAAGGAAGTTACACTGCAAGTTTAGGTTTATCAGTCCATGGATTAAGAGCCTCTGAGAGATAGAGAAAAGAGGAAAGGAACCTCTTGTGGTGGGGCACACCTTTAATGCCAGAACTAAGGAAGCAGAGGTAGGAGGATCACTATGTGTTCAAGACAGCCTGAAATTACATACTGAATTCCAAGTCAGCCTGGGAAATGCATGAGACTATACCTTGAAAAGCAAAGCAAAACAAACACAAAAAGAAGAAAAGAAACTTTAACTTCAATGATTCAACTCAAAGACATACCAAAAAGTCAAACTTGCATTTGTGAAATGTGAAAATAAAATATTCATAATAAGATAAGCTAGAATTTTATAAGTATTGTCCATTTATTGGCATGAGTTTTTTAAGAATATTGAGCAGATCAAACAGAAAATATATATGATTGCCATCAGGGCAACCTTGACTTCACCTCATGGTCTACATAACTTAAAATGTTAGCCATCAGGCTTTAGTGTACAAATTTGCTAATCTCTGGTCTAAACTCTGTCATTTTATGTATGATATGTTGATATTCTAGAAGAATTTCATTTTCTCAATTCTTTAAGTAAAAGTATCCAAGAAGAACAAAATATCCCCATGCCCCCAAAGATGGAGGGTTGAAAAATACTTCATTGAGAAAATATATGTGCAAATTCAGACAAATCAGTTTCAAGCATTTATTACAACAATTCCTCACTGTGTTCCAAGCATAGGTCCCGTGGATGCTTGGCAACAGTCTTAAGTGCTACTATTTTCCTGACTCTTCCAACAAATCAACAGGTCAAAAACTGAGCACCATCTAGAGCTAGCTTTCCCAGGAACCCACCCTGTGTCCTGTAGGTAGTCCACAAACACATAAAGAATAAGCCCCTTATTTGTTGTGGTTTTAAACAGATCATCCAAACCAGTTCAGTGCAGGAAAGGAAGAAAATGCAACCACTGGAGGAGATTTTAGATAATGAAAATGAGCAGAATTATAGAGATATGAACCAAGTGAGAAGACATTTAAACCATGCACTTGAGAATGTGCCCTAAAGCACAATATTGTAGAAATGTTCATTATTTCCCTTCTTTCTTTTCGTATCTTTTTTGTTCTTCTATACAGGATTATCATTCATAGTTTTACTTAATACACATGAAAAATCACCATTTTGTCTTATGAGGAATTTTTCTTTTCCATTCCACATACCAAAGGAATGTTTTAGGGTAACACATGTTGCTCATGAGGCTGATGTTAGAAGAGTGGCTCTCTGAAATCAAGTCTGGGTTCCAGTCTAGCTATACCAATTATAAATTAGATGACTTGGGATAAATTACCTAACTTCTATGTACTTAATTCAAAAACAGCATTCTTCTATAGACCTCTTCATATGATTCAATAATATAAATCATAAACCCCCCAAATACATATTTTTTGTGTGTATTCTTCATGTATACCTCCCTTAAAACCATGGTTATCTATTGTTTTTTTACTCACAGTTCTTAGTGTCAATGAGGATCAAGCTCTCAGCAGGTTTTAGAGGCCCTCCAATGGCCAGGCCCTTGCATACCTTTTCCATATCCTCTATTGTACTTCCTACCTCTCTGCTGCACTAAAATCACAGTATGTTTTTAGCCTCACACTCCATTACCCTGCCCTGTTTGCTCTGCTCACTCTGCAGTGCTCATCACCATCAGCATTTGCCTGGCACAGTGTACGTTCTATTAAGCTCCTGCCAAATAAAATGGAGTGCTGCTGGTTTTGTGTTCCCAGTCAGATATTTTATCCAACATTTTCCATTATTCTTTCTCTCCTTTCTCCCCTAGACTGTGAACCTTCCAAGGGCAGGGAGAATGCGTGGGACACTCTGATATCCATAGCACCTAGCAATTCTGTTACACCACGGGTATTTAGAAAAATGCATTTTGAAATAGAGGGATTGAAGAGCCAGCCTAGTGATTGTGAAGCTGTAAAACTCCATTTAAAGTATTTCCATGGGAATTGACTCCCTGTCCTGTTCTAGCAGCAAATCTCATTTATTACTGCAAATGGCATAAAGTGATTTTTGTTATTTATTCAAAACTCAATGTCCTTAACACATCTAGTAAATCAAATTCGAGAATTTATTGCATTGATGGAATTGTTTTGGTTATATCTCAGATGTTTCTGAGAGCATCATTTTGTGTCATCTTGCTACATAATATTCCATCTTACTATTTCTCTATTTTAACTTTTGCATCAGGTTGTGTTGTTATTAATCATTTTCACTGTTTTGATCAACTAATTAAATAGTATTTGAAAATTATGTAAAACTAATATGTCTCTGGTTTTCTGTTTGGGTGATTGGTTTTTTTCCAAATCCATTGTGTCTTAGAGAAATATTAATTTCTATCACCTTAACACCTGTACAGAAAGAAGCAATGCCTCCAAATTCAGTTGCATTTATGAAATGATATAATTAGGTAATCAGGCTTACACTTTATGCAAATATATTATTTGATTACAAATACCTCTTTTTGTTATCACTGTGTGAGCCTTTCTCAGCTCTACTACGACAGTGCTCTTTGGATGGGCTGTGCCAACTAGACTTGCCCCTCTGCTAAACGCACACTAGGTGAAGGGGCTTGTTCAGATTTTAACCAGATCATGTTATCCCCCCAATCAAAAGTCTTCTGTTTCATGGTGCTATTAGAAAAAAAAAACCTGAACCCCTTAGAGTGGTATTCAAGGCTCCACAATAGCTGGCACGCAGTTTTTCTTTCTATCCTGTCACTGTGCCTTGGGTCACTATAACTATAGGAACACTCAATATTTTTATTATCGAATGCACATCATTTGTGACCTGAGGCTTTTAAACCTAAAGTCCCCTCCCTAAATACTAGGTCCTTAATACAAGCCAACATGACCTGCTCCATTGCTGCCTCCCTGACTGTGCCCCATGTGGGCCTGTCATCTCCGAGTTCTGCTTTAGCTGTATCTGACTAATTCCTGCTCATCTATACTGTCATGGATTTTGGTAATAGCCTCTGTAGTGCCTCTGCTACTTCCTTCTTCTGATATTTGGCTAAAGATGAACATCTCATAAACCTCTGGGGCTGAATCAATTTTCCCTTAGGACAACTATTTTCACCCTTGAGCACTTTATTCACATTGTATGATATGAGGTTGGAGACTGGGTTTGTAGGATCAGAAGTCTGGACCTTGGCAAACTATTGAAGAGACCAGTCTCCAAAGTTGGATATTTATACTCTAAGAAGGAACTGGAAATATTTGGAAATCCTTTCATTGAATACTGCTATACTTTAAACTATACATCAAAATTATACTGTCAATCCTGAGCCAAGTGTTTGTTGCAGCTCTGCCACATGGTAGGCAGTACTTTGCCTGCTATGGGAAGAAAGACTAGCAGGAAGACACAGAGAAAAAATGCATTGCCATTATTTGATGGGCTTATACACAGTTGTAGGGAATGGAAGACAATAATTTTCTCTCTACCTGAAATAGACAAATGAGAATATAAATAATAACAACTATACTCAAAAAATGATCAACAAAAGTAACATAACCATTCACTGAGTTTTATTTATTCAACATGGTAAATGACTAAGTCATAGCCAAGACAAAGGAGACATGTACAGTTACACACACATACACACATACACACACACACACACACACACACCTGAGAAACCTAAGTCATTCCTACCATTCCAGAAAGAATCCTAAGTGTTTGGTTTTTATGACTTGCAAGATTATTTGGAAAACATCAAATCAGATGATTTTTGGTAATAACAGGTATAATGAGAACATCTATGGCTTCTAGAACTAAGAAAATAACAAAAAGACTACAAAAATATAGAGGTCTACAAATATTATAATCATTATATAACCAGTGGCTCTGAGAACAGATGCCTTTGTCTATTTTTCTTGAGTTATGAAAATTTTGATTGTTTATTCAAGAATTAGAAATGATAGACAAAATGTTGCATTTCTAGTTTTACCTACTTAGTATTATTCCTTGGCACAAAATACACAGTTGCAATTGAACAAATTCCACAAACTACCAAACATTTCATTATTCTTTTCAACTTTAAGGTTTCTATAATTTTTAACAAAGACATCAAGGGAGAATAGTTTTTAAAAATTATTCCCAGGATTACATCTGCAAATGAAGACAACACTCTGGGAAACAAGACTCTTTGAAGTTAGGCCTACATGTGACCTTGAGCCTCAGTGTATTTTATTTTTTATTATTAGGTGAGTTATTTGGATTACCATAACCCTGAAATGTGAGAAAATTAAAACCCATCTTAGAATATTACTTTGATGATTATACGACAGTCATAATGGTTACACCACCCTAAATAAATATAAAAATATAAAGTATATATCTGTAATTTCTTTCATGTCTGCAAAATGAATAACTAGGAAAGACTTAATTTTAACAACTATTTATTTATCCGTTTGTGACCTCTCTTCAAGTGTGTATTAACTAATGTCAATATGTATATTTTCAGTGAGGAAATACTAAATCATGGTGTGTTGGACTTACTTTCTTATTGCTGAGGCACAGCACACAACCAAAAGCAGCTGATAAGAGGAAAGTTTTTTTTTTTTTTTTTTTCTGGCTTACAGTCTTCATTACAGCAAGGTTCCACCTCTCAACTTGCCATCAGCTGAGGATCAAGCACTTAGAACATGAGTTCATGGGGCTACATCTGACTCAAACCATAACTCAAGACTCTGTATACAACCTCAAACAAATAAGATAAACTTTTATTTTTAAATATACAAAATTCAGGAAGAAAAATAATGAGATTTTGTGAACATCAAATTAAACAAAAATGTGTGTGTATGTGTGTGTGTACATGGCACAGCTTCTTGAGTCTATTCAAAAAAATGTTTTATATTAGTTACGGACATACTCAGTATGTAAACAGCATGTATTGGTACAGTCCTTTCCCTTATCCCTACCCTCCCTCCAAAGGGTCCTTCCTATTTGGAGATGTAGGTCATCCCCATAGGGATTATGTGTCTGCATTATGGGGGCAGCCATCTGTTATGGGGAACAGGCAGTGTCTCTGTGTATAATGTCCCAACTTGTGGCTCTTAACAATCTTTCTGACCTCTCTTCCACAAAATTCCCTGAACCATGTTAGGTGTGCTTTAAATCTACTTCAGTGATGGGCTCTTAGGAGCCTTTGGATCTCTGCTTTGGAAGGTGTTGAGTGTCATCAGCATCTATCTCCTTCACCTTGTTCTGATACTAGGTTCACTGAGAAAGCAGCACTTTTGCTCATGTCCCCAATTCCTCTGTGGTTTCAGCTGGGGCTGGGGTGAAGTGCACTGGATCATTTATCTCCTCAGATCTTGCTTCCATCTGAAAAAGAGAAGCAGATTCTCAAAGGGTGAATGAAGTCAGCACATGTTAAATGGGATAACCATTTTTAGTTTAGAGAGAATTTCGTGAGTATAGACCCTCTTGTAGCCCAAGATTTGTGGGAGTTTGACAATGGAAGAAAGAATAGTTACCTGGATATGATTCTGACTTGTTTTCCAGTTCCAGATATGGTTTCCTTTCCAATGAGTGGATCTGTTAGCCAGTCCAAGAGCAGTTGGCTACCTACCATGGCTATGTGCCACTATTGCACTTACGTGAGCATCACATCAGGTTGTTTACTTCTGTGTCACTTAGACTTTGAGTTGTTTGGACAGATGTTGGCCACTTTCCCCCTGTAGCTCATGTAGCACCTTCCAGCATTAGATGGGCTAGTTGTCTAGGGACTGGCTGTCTTCCAGATTCTAACCTGGTCTCTCCATGGTCTGTGCTGACAGTGTATGGTGTCTTCAGCATTAGGGTCTTACCATTAACCTCTGGTGGGTAATCAAGGGCTCTGACAAAAGTGTGTCTTATTTGTGTTGGGAGATCTAGTGGGTCTCTCTGATCAACAGCTCATTGTGGTTGTAGACCACATCTTGGTATAGGGAATTACATTCCAGTACCAAGGGAAAGAAAAAGGAAAAAGACAGAGAAGAAAGAGAAACAGGAGAAATTTAAGGTTAGGCTTTGTCTCACCCTCTCAAGGGCCCTTCAATTCAGGGGCTCCCCCTAAGGTCCTCTTGAGGGTCATACCTTTTAGTGTAACTTCCAGGATCTAGGATTCTATGGTACCAGTTAAATTTGGGTTCAGTCTTGTGTTCCCCCACCCTTCCCTTTCCTTTAAGCTCTACCCTCCCTATTGCCCAACCCTAGAGATGCCATTCGGATATGTCAGCAACTTGGGCTGATCCAGGTTAGGAACCACACATGAGTGAGACAATGCAACCATTATCTTTCTGTGATTGTGTGAGTTCACTTAGAATGGTCTGTCCCAAGTTTGACCTCTTTTCTACAAATTTCATTGTGTCATTTTTTTTTTCTAACTGCTGAGTAGAATTCCACTGTGTAGATATACCACATCTTGGTTATCCATTTGTCCAATGATGGGCACCTGGGTTGATTCTGGGTCTTAGCTATTACAAATTGAGCAGCTATAAACATGGTTGAGCAAATATCTGAACTGAGGAAAAATACATTTCTGACAGTGAATAAACTGGTAAAATACAGTTTAGGAAAGCATTATCTTAAGGTGAATCCTGAATATATTCTTGGATCTAGTGTTCTTCTGTAAATATGTTTATTTTTGTTGAGTAAAGATGACATATACCATCTTTATAAGATACTTGATTTTTTAAAAAATATATTTATTTGAGTGAGATAGGGGGAGAGAGAGAGGAGCAGGTCGAAGAAGAGGGAAAAGGGAGATGTGGGCACACCAGAGCATCTAGCCACTGCAAACGAACTTCAGATCCATGTGCCACCTTGTGAATCTGGCTTACGTTGGTACTGGGGTATCCAACCTGGATCCTTAGACTTTACAGGCAAGCATCTTAACCAATAAGCAATCTCTCCAGCCCAGATATTTGATTCTTTGCCTTTTGTTTTGGTTATTTATCTGTATATGTAATATACAGATAGTGTAACCAACATGTTCAAGTAACATACTTGTTTATTTCTCTCTTATAACAGACTTAGAATGTGATAACTGAAGGATCTGATAATACAGTGAAGTCATTTGACAACTGTCACTCTGCTTCCTATGATATGTTCTCTATATTGTAAGTATGAACTCACTTTCTCAAGTCAACGTGATTGTGATAATGCATTCAATTAAAACTTGTAGGTAAGGCATATTGTTTCAGAAAATTATGTTATTAATTATTCAAAATATATTCAATGTAGAATATATGATTTTCTGAAAATGCAGACAATAATGTATTTCAGTGAAAACTGAAAATAATTGTTTATCATGAAAGTATAATGCAGTGACTTTCATTAATTTTTGATAAATTTTATACTTAGAGTTTACATACTCTTCTTTGGGTTCCTAGAAATAAAATGCATCAATCCTAGATGGAAAATTTTGTGCTGCAGTATTAAAAGTTCTTGGGATGGCTTCCATAGATATGATTTGTAATGAAAATGTAATTCCAAGGGAGTTTATTTGTACGCTAGTCCGTATTAGTTATCTTTTGAAAATGAGTTTTAATTATCTGTAAATAATAACAATATTCCTCAATAATACATAGATAAGTATATAATCTCTTTAATAAATGTAATGAAAAATAAGAAAAGTATCCTTTTCAATAATATGGACTTCTTACTGTTTTTTTCACATCACTGAAAATTAAAGGTGATAAAAGCTTGTGATATGCTTTGTTTTTCAGTTAAAAAGTACTATGCATTAAGATGACTATAAATAATGCTGATGTTTTCTACATTTCACAAACAACTAGTAAAAATGACTTCAAACACTTATTCTTATCGTGAAATAATGATTATTTGAGGCAATAGAATACGCAGAGACATTTCTCCTACCCATAACTGTGGGCTAACTCCACAATGCATGACCCATATACCTCAACAAGGAAGGGCCAAAGGGAGGGAGTAGGACATGGATGAGCCTAACAATGGTGCCAACTTGACTGTATTCACTGAGTATAAAACTAATTAATAAAAAATTAAATTAAATAAAAAATAAAAAACAGATTTACATGCTAAAACAAAACAAAACAAAAATTGGAAAAAAAATAGAAGTACTGGACCTGATTTGAACATGCCACAATATATGTACATGTCAAAACATCACATAATGCCTAAGCAGCGTGTCACTAAGAAATAAAAATAGGGGTTGGAGAGATGGCTTAGCAGTTAAGCACTTGCCTGTGAAGCCTAAGGACCCCGGTTAGAGACTTAATTCCTCAGGACCCACTTAAGCCAGATGCACAAGGTGGCGCATGCATCTGGAGTTCATTTTCAGTGGCTGAAGGCCCTGGCATGCCCATTCTCTCTCTCTCTCTCTCTCATTCTCTCTCTCTCTCTCTTTCATTCTCTCTCTCTTTCTCTATTTCCCTCCCTCATTCTCTCTCCATCTGTTGCTCTCAAACAAATAAAAATAAAAATAGTTGAAAAATAAAAATAAAGTTCAAAAATAAACAAGAAAAAAAGAAGTTCCAAGCACTATGTACCATCACACAGGAATGAGAATAAGCTCTGACAAAATCCCTCCCATTATTATAACCCACAGTTTAATGTAGGCTGGAGTATTAGGAGATGCTATATCTGTGCACACTGGGTTACTAAATCCACATTTCAACCTCACTCTTTATTCTCCCAGTCTGTTTTTGTTCCAGTTCCTGTTGGAAGTTATTAAAATATATGCCACCATGGAGTATAAAGTAGTGAGCCCTATGCCTTCCCCAGACACAAGTCGATGAAAGAAGAATTATATTTTTAGGTTTGGAGATGGTGGTAGATAAGTTACTTCCATTCCATCTGAGCACACTGAGTGGATTTTGAAATACTAAATATTTTCTTGTGATTGAATTAACAATGTAGAAAGAAGCAGGTGAAATAGACTTTAGTACTATGTTTTATTTTTACCCCAAGTAATGAAAGTGCAATCATTTTAAAATTTAAAGTTTCAAATATTGAGATAACTTGTATATATTGTTCAATATTGCCTTTAAAATCTAGTGCATGCTTATTGAACATCTCAGTTGAAACATTTTGTTTTCTGCTTTCTTGATCAATTTGAGGAAATTGAAAATTTATCAATAAGTTAGGTCTGACACAATGGCTTGGTAGATAAAGCACTTGCCACTTAAGCTGGTGTACCAAAGTTTGAAGCACAGACCTTGCATAAAAATCTTGAAGCTGTGGCAAGTTTCTGTAACTGTATCACTGACACAGTGAGATGAGAGGCAGATACAGGAGAATTTCTCAGAATCAATAAGTAGGTTAGCAAAACAAATTTGCTTACACATATATAAGTTTTCCAGTGACTAAATTAAGCATAAATTTTTTTTAATTTAGTTTAAGTTTTTGAGGCACACTAGTCACATTTCAAGCACTTAATTATAGCATGAAGCTAGTGGCTGCAATATCACACAACTGAATCTCAGAGGACTGACACTGTAATGTCACAATTCTACCACCTAATGTATTTTGAAGGGTGACTTCATAGCACATCAAAAAAAAAAACCATAAAATTTTAAATCTTTGATGAAAGAAAAATATTAAATCCTAAACCTCTGACTTAAGGTGAGGTCTTATAGAACCATATGGTTTATGAGAAATTAAAATTAAGAAAGAACACAAGATAAAACTTTGAAGCTATGATGCCTATATTTGTGCTAGTGAATATGCTCTATTAGAATTGAAGGAACAAGCAAATCATAGACCTCCCATTACAATGAATTAATTCAAAGCTTAAATAGAAACTAAAGCATTAAAAATATGATTCTAAAGACACATATGAAAGAATGAAACTGTCAGTTACACATACAAATCACACATCTGATTTAAAAACAAACCATGTAGTTACATGTATAGAACTCTTAAAACAATATTAACATAACTGACTCAGTTTAAAGTGAGTAAAATATCTTAACTTCATAGATCTATGGCTGGCTAACCATTACATGAGGAAATTTTCTACATCATTACAATTAGGGAAGTGAGAATAAAGCTATAATAAGTTATCACCAATACATATTGGAATGGACAAGACTGTTTAAAACCTGATGTGACCAGAAACCTGACATGACCAAATGTTAATAGGCATGCAGAGCCAGAAAGTTACTCCTGCATCACTGGAGGGGATTCACAGGGCAAAACCGGGAAGATACTCTTCCATCAGTGGAGGAGATTCACAGGGGCCAACCAGGAAAATTCTCTTCCGATTCTGGTGAGAATTCACAGGGGACAACCAAGAAGATGCTCTTTATCAGAGGAGGGGATTCACAGGTGGGCAACCAGGAAGATGTTCTTCCACTACTGATGAGAATTCACAGGGCACAATCAGGAAGGTGCTTGTCCATCACTGGTGAGGATTCATAGAACATGCCAGGCAAATGCTCTTCCATCACTGGAGAGGAATCACAGGGCATATGAGGAAAATGCTCTTCCATCACTGGTGAGGCTTCACAGAGGACAACCAGGAAGATGTTCTTCCATCACTGAAGGGCATTCACATGGGCAAAACCAGCAATGTTCTTCCATCACTGGTGAGGAGTCTTGGGGAGACAACCACTTTGAAAAACTGTGTACACCTTTTATATAAGCATATACACATATGTATTACATATATATATGTGTGTATATATATATATATATATATATATATATATATATATATATGGAGAGAGAGAGAGAGCAGCAACTAGTACATTGATAGTCAAATGTGCTACAATGTGACATGCAATTAATACTCCAAACTTATAACCATCACGGCAACCTAGCATCATTAGAAAATCATACACCTAGATTTGACATGTGAAGTATAGTTGCTGCTATGTGTACATTGCTTTGGAACTTTTGTAAACTTTGAAAGATCATAAAAGGAATTGTAAGTTAGGGGTCAGTTATATGTACATATTATATGATCCAACAAGTCCATTCCTAGGCATTCTCACCAGAATTAAAATTTTAATTTAATTTGAAACATATGTGAATAGTCATGACAATTTTAATGTTTTTAAATGTGGAAATATCCAAGATGATGACTTCAGCCAGACATGGTAGCACATAACTGTACTTTTAGCACTTCATTAGGTCTGGAGGACTAAGGCAAAAGAATCATATCTTAGACCAGCCTGGGCTACATAGCAAGTTCAAGGCCATCCTGTACTATATTGTAAGACTCTGTCTCATACAAACAAATAAATAAGCACACAGACAAAATTTGTCTGTTAAGTGGTGAACAAGAACAAGCTAGTACATCTGTACTATGGTGGTTTGATTCAGGTGTCCCCAATAAACTTAGGTGTTCTGAATGCTAGGTTCTCAGCTGATGGAGATTTGGGAATTAATGCCTCCCCTGGGGGCAGTGTATTGTTGGGGACAGGCTTATGGGTATTATAGCCAGTTTCCCAGTATATAGCCAATGTTTGGCATACTCTCCTGTTGTTATTGTCCACCTTATGTTGTCCAGGGGTAATGTCCACCCTCTGCTCATGCCACAGTTTCCCCCTGCCATGAAGGAGCTTCCCACCAGTCTGTAAACCAAAATAAACCCTTATTTTTCCTAACAGTTGTTCTTGGTTGGGTGATCTCTGCCTGCAATGTGAACCTGACTGCAACATATACAATAGTATTTAGTTGTCAAAAGGAACTACTTTGTGCATATTATTATAGATAAATCACTCTTTTTCTCCCACCTTCCCTCCCCCCTTTCTGGCTTTTTCCCTCCCCTTCCTTTTCATTATTGGGGATTGAATCCAGGGCTTCATGCATGCTAGGCAAGCATTCTATGACTGAGCTATATCCTAACTCCCAAAGACAAGTCCCAAATGCATTCTGGCAAGTGAAAGAAAGACTGTCCTTTTGGAACTTTGCTGAAGGACAAATTATGCATTTGTCAAATTGCACAGAACTGGGCATACAAAGCTAAGCCATGCAAAATACAAATAAGGTAGAAAGTGAGCAGTATTGGGTCACCTAATGTAGAGGGGAAACTGTAACAAGTGAAAGTACTCAATTACAAAAGTAAAATATGACTTCCCTGAGGGTGTGTAGGAAAGAATATAGTCTAAGTTATTTTGAAAAACAATAATACCCCAAGACTAACTACATGAAAAACAGTAGATAAACTGCTCTTTCATTGATTTCTTTCCCCACAAGAATACAGATAAGAATTCTGAAACCATTTTTCATGCATATAGTGTTGTGTACACATGGAAATAAACTATTGATAGTAGAAACAAGTCTTTTCATGCCAAAAAAGTTATAAAAACAATAATAAAAAAATGGGTGATGGATACTTTGTAGTGCTAGACCCAAGAGGCAGATACCAATGTGAATTCCTTTTGTTTTCAATAAACATTCAGATATGTAAGCATAGACATGTGGGCACATAGATATACATTTACACTTTATCTCTGTCAGAGGTTCCTAGAAACAGGGACAGTGCATGGTAATAAGCACACTCCATGTCTGATTCCCTCATCTGAGTGTTATACACCATCACCACCACAACACCAAGCCAACTGGACCTCCACAAAATAAAGGTTGATTCTATGACCAGGGCAAGAAAACTTGGAAGAAAAGCCTGAAGCATCGTGGAGTGTCAAAAGAAAGAGTGACTAACATAGAGACATGTCAGAAAGATAAAACCAGTAAGAATGGTGCTCCGTAACTAATACTACAACACTTCAAACAACAGCCCAAAGATCATGTCAGGTTGTAACCTAGTCCATAAAGTAGAAGTTCTTTAATTCACACTCATCTAAATAATTACACAAATAGATATGCGACTGAAAAAAGACAAGTATTACATACTTAAAAATTCCAAATATTATGTACAGTTACCCATTCCAAAAGAGTATAGGCTTGTGTTCCTTTGGGTATAGGCTCATTTGTACAGAACAGTGACTCTATTCTGTATGACTCATTTATATAAAAGAGAGTAAGAAAAGGAGTGGGGAAGGTAAGTTTTCCATGGAGGAGACTTGAGGACAGCACCTTCCACATATGATCAAGTTTAACATTTCCAGTGACAATCATGTTGATACCTTTTACCATGCTAAGGACATAAAACTTTTGTAATACCCTTCCCTCAAACCCATAGCTATGTGGAATCCATAACGAAAACAACAGACAAAACTAAACTGCTGGAAATACTATAAAAGTAGTCTATACTCTTCTGCACTCCCCAAGAAAAACTTACCCGTAAAGCTGAGAGGGTGAAAAGATACGACTTTTTGTTATTATGTAGCTTAGGTTTTATTTTGAATGAAGGTACTAGTGAGAAAACTGATGAAATTTGAATTAAACCTCCTGTGATTTTAGTTGCTGTTATTGTACAAATGACCTTAATTTTGACACATATGCAATGTCATATTAACAGGGGCAAGATGAGGCAGAGGGACATAGAACACCTTGAATATCTTACATGACTTGAGGTTGGTTTTTTTGGTCAATCTTTGCTTTTTAGAAATCAGACAAGTTATTTCATGGGCTTTTTAATGCTTAGAATTTAAAATCCAGAAATAAGAGTATAAGAAACTTAATAATTCTCAGCCTTTCAATCTTCAAGTCCATCAGAATGTCCACTGTAGGAAGAATGTTTCAAATGGGAAATGTGTGTGAAGGACTTCAGTCAGTCCTCCTCAAAGCTTCAAACCTACTGGAGTCCATACCGAAAAGTCCATACAGAAGATTAATGTGTGTCTCAGGACTTTTCAAACCTTGAACTATACCAAGTACATAGTGGAGAAAAAGACAAAACAGAACACGTAAAGCCAGGCATCGTGGTGCACACCTTTAATCCCAGCACTCAGGAGGCAGAGGTAGGTGGATCGCCATGAGTTCGAGGCCACCCTGAGACTACATAGTGAATTCCACATTCAGCCTGGGCTACAGTGACACCCTACCTTGAGGAAAAAAAAAAAAAAAAAAAAAACATAAATGTGAGGAAGGTGGCAAGGGCTTCAGTTGGAAGGTCAAGTCTTCATGTTCATCAGAGAGTCCGTATAAATGTCAAGAATATGACAAGAGCTTATGTTAGGGCATTAATTTTTGGGTATGTCAGAGTTCACACTGAGAAGCAGCCAAACAAGTATGACATATGTGGAAAGGGCTTTAGGTACAGTTCTCAGTTTGTATTTTATTAGACACTAAGATGTTTTCACTTAAAGAATCCTAATATATGAGAACATAAAAGTGGAGTCTGAGGAGAGAGCTCAGTTGGTAAAGTATTTGCTCCACAAGTGTAAGGTCTTGAGTTCAGGTCCCCAGAACTTACTTAAATGTAAAGTGGGCATGGTGACTCTTCTATAATCCTTATGCCCTAGAAGACAGAGGCAGGATCTCAAGGGCAAGATGGCCATATAGAGTAGATGATTTAGAAATCTCTGGGTTCAAATAATAAACCCTGACTGAAAAAGTAAGTTGAAGAGCTATTGAGGATGATACCCAACATCAACCTCTGGCATCCACACGTGTGCACAGACTTGCCAACATGCGCCCACCATGTACACATGGCATACACACAAACACAAAAGATCATAAAGTAAGTTGTTTATATGATGAAGTGTTAATATCACAAAACATTTATTATGTCATTTCTTAGTTAACAATATTTACTGGCATAATTTTGTTAGATATTTATATATTATATGTATTATTTGAACAGAAAGATTAATTTTATGAAGCAAAGCACACCAAACCTTACACATGGTGATCCTTTTCTTTAATACTCTCATCACTGTAGCTACCTGTGCACCTTTTGTAAGAGTGATCCCCAAAGATACACAGTTTTAAAATGGGAATGACTTAAACATATTATCTTATCATGATTCAAGCTTTCTCTCTATTGTTCTCCAATCACAGTTTCAGCATCTAGGAGATCTTGTTTATTATATAATTTGAAAATATTGTATTAGCTCCTTGAATCTGAAAGGACACTAGGCAATAGAAGAAGATACACCAATAAAAATATAAAACAAACAGATGTAGAAGTCACAGAAAATTTCAGTCTGGTCTTTCTAAAATTTCACTCTTGGCCAAGCTGACTTGGAATTCAGTATGTAGTCCCAGACTGAACTCAAACTTAAGGCATTTCTCCTACCTTTACCTCTTAAATGCTGCAATTAAAAGCATGTGTCACTATGCACAGCAGGCCATTCTTATTTTTAAATTCTATCCATTAAAATTATATGTGTACTTTGAAAATAATATCCTCAGATATGCCTCCCTATGCATTTCAATGTTTAGAACTGCCACAGTTTTCTCTTTTTCTAATCTAAACCCCTGTTTCTGTAATAATTTGTTTGTTTCTTTGTTTGGTTTCGTTCATGAGGTTATTCAGAATAGTTTTTTTTTTAATATATAAGTTCTATCTAACTTCTAGTCTACTGCCTGGTGAATATAGGTGCTTTAAACCCTTATGGCATTGAATTTCTAATCATAATACCATTGAACACATTTTTACAGTGAAGTAAATCAATATTAAGAGGGTAGTAGGGCTGGAGAGCTGGTTTAATGGTTAAGGTGTTTGCCTGCGAATCATAAGGACCCAGGTTTGATTCCTCAGTACCCATGTAAGCCAGATGCACAAGGTGGCACATACATCTGGAGTTTGCTTGCAGTGGCTAGAGGCTTTGGCATGCCCATTCTCTTTCTATCTGCCTCTTTTGAAATGAATAAATTAATAAATTAATTTTAAAAATTATTTGTATAAAAAGAAGTTAGGTAATTTCAGGTATCCTTGGCTAAGTTACATTTTGAATTGCAGTGTCCTCCATGTGTTTGAACACTGGTCCCCAGCTAGTGGCACTGTGTGGGAGGTTATGGAACCTTCAAGACATGCAGCCCTGCTGCAAGAAGTGGGTCACTGGGGAAGGGTGAGCCTTGAGGTTTTAGAGCCTGGATCCACTTCTGCTGCCTAACTGTTGATGCAATGTGCACAACTGCTCCCACTCCTGCCAACTGCCTCCCTCCCACACAATGATGGACTCCGTGACCCAAAACAAACCCTTCCTCCCTTGTCAGGTATTTGTTCACAATTTTATTTTTTGAGGCCAGCCCAAAAGACTGGCCTTTTTATGAGATAGAGAGAGAGAGAAAGAGAGAGATTGAGAGAGAAATAATTAGTGTGTCAGGGCCTGCAGCCCTTGAAATTGAACTCGAGATGCATGAGCCCCCTTGTGCTCGTGTGTGACAATGCATGCTTGCATCACTGTGTGTCGGGCTTACATGAGAAGTGGGAAGTGTAACATGAGTCCTTAGGCTTCACGGGCAAGGGCCTTAGCCGCTAAGTCATCTCTCCAGCCCTGGCCACAACAATTAAAAACAATAACTGATAAAACCTACAAGGGGAGAGCCGCGTGTGGTGGCACATGCCTTTAATCCCAGCACTCAGGAGGAAGAGGTAAGAGGAAGATTGCAGTGAATTTGATGCCACCCTGAGGCTACATAGTGAATTCCAGGTCAGCCTAGACTAGAGTGAGACCCTACCTTGATGAACCAAAAAAAAAAAAAAAAAAAAATGCCCAGGAAATATGAATTTTTATTTTCAAATTGGTCTTAAACTTTTATCTTTAGAGATTGTGATTTCCCCTTTGCTTTATTCTAAGAAGACAAGAACACACTTTACACTGATTTAAAAAAATCTAAAAAAGCACTATGGTATGAATATTTATATAGCAAATATGAAGAATGAGGAAAGGTAAGCATAAAGTGCCCTATATTTTTATTCAAAACTATGTATAATATCCCTGTGAGCTTTTAAGTTATCCTTATATATTACTCTGTTTTTAACTTTAAATTCAATCATTTTTTCTGCTATATTTATTTTTGTTCCCTTTTATTTTATCACCTTTTCTTAAAAATAGTCTTAATAGTAATAATAATTCATTATATTATGTGTAGTCACATTTTCAATTCACTTCAATTTTTATACCCTATTAGCACAATGCTAATTTAAAACTTGTGATTTTAATGCAATTAACCTTCTCTAAGACTTATTATAGCGATTTTATATTCTTATATTTAGGGTATCATAACTCATTTCAAAGTTAACTGCTGTGTTGCTATAGGGTGAAGCACAACATTATTTCACATTGGTTTCCCAGGAGAACAATTTCAAACTTTGTGCTTAAGACAGAGAGATACTTTCTGTGAGAGCACATCATTGAACCTTGAGAAGAAAAGGAGATATGTGTGAGGCAGTCAGAAGAAATTTATGAAAGTGAAGGTCTATTCAGGAGTACCTTGTTTAATTTGCTATGCTATGAAATATGTCAACCTGAACCAGAAATATCAGCTACTCTTATACCTGTTTATGTGAATTTTCAGGGGAGAAAATTGAAGAGAAAGTTCTACATCCAAATGAAAGAAATCAGAGGGAAGGAAGCATTCATGGAACATATACCATGAGTAACATTTAAAAAGGGTCCAGGATAAGAGTCCAAACCATAAATAAACAGAAGTCATAAGATCACTGGCATTCCTGTACAACACTGGAATTTTGATAAACTATAGAATGGTTGGATAGAATTCTTTTATATAGAAACTACAATTTATACCCATGTTTCTCCTGCTATTACAAAAACATTAGGGCAATGTTTAAAAACTCAATGAAAATATATTTCCTTTAGAATTTATTCACTCCAGAATTTACATAAATAATTGTCCATATTTCTTTTGACTTTAATCATGAGTACACACAACTTTCCCTGGCATAATTATAATTTTGTATTTTGAATTTGCTTTTAATACTACCAGGGACATTTTAACATTAATCATTATGTTATAGATATTCTTCATAATGTCAGTTTGCTCAATTTTCCTTATGATTAGGTTTTCATAGGTGTTCCTATTTATGACTATAAATGCTATAGAAACTAAATATTGATCAGTATTTTGTGCTATTAGACGTAATTTTATTTTTCAAAGGAAGTAACATTTAAGAGGAACCAGTATCAGATACCCACAGTCTACTAGGTATATGGCTATGTAGTCATAAGCTTTCAAATCCTTGCTTTCATCAAATAAGAGCTGGAACAAGAAATGGGGCTTATGTTAAAGAATTGTGAGGAATCAAAGCAAAAAATGCAGAATACTTATTTAAATATCTAGAAAATAAACCATCTAGACAAAGAATATGACTGCATATATTCTTTTCACAACTGCATAAATTACTGTTTCCAAAAGGTTAAAAAAAAACCCTAAATTTTATTTAAGCAGAAAAATATAAAACTGAATTTGGGGCTAGAGTGATAGCTTAATGGTTAAGGTGCTTGCCCACAAAGCCTAAAAACACAGGTTTGAGTCCCCAGTATCGACATTAACCAGATGGATCTGGAGTTCATTTGTAGTGGCTACAGGCCCTGGTCCACCTATTTTCTCTCTCTCTTTCTGCTTCTTTCTCTCTCATAAATAAATAAATTAAATAAATAAATAAAATACTTTTAAAAACTGAATTTGTTGCTTATTAAAGGAAGAGAAAAAATATACCAAGGAGACATAAGTTATCAGATTGTGCAGATTTATGAGGAAGCCTAATTCAGTGATTAGTGGGTTTTGAAGGAATTAAGTCTGTTGATGTTATTTGCAATAACTTGGTCTCTGAGGTGAGGATGTCATTAATTAATGGACTCTCAGAAGTGTGTTTTCTGCAGTGAGTCATTTACTGATCCACTGCCTCTCTGAAGCTTGGGTTTTTACTATCTGGTTGACTTGAAAATGTGTGTGAACTATGGTGCTTGTTGTGTACTTTTTAAATTCATGTGAAAGACATTCAGGAGCTTTCAGATTTGTCACTGATTGAGGAGGCAGGTTTCAAGCCACTGCTGGTGATTCCTTAAGACAGCTACAGAAAATTCAATCTTGTACTAAGAGTAAGGGAGATTGTTATTCTCAAAGCTACATTTTAAACAAACATAGAAGACAGCAAAACATGAAGTTAATTAAGAAAAATGCCAAGAAAAATCTCTATGATGAAGAGTAGGAAATAATTAGAAATTTGTTTTAATCAGTCTTATTCTGTTCCCAACTACTATATCACTATCAAACAATGAAATGAATGAGTAAGTAAAGCTCATACCATAGAAACACCTAGGCAAAATAAGATGGAGGGCTGGAGAAATGGCTTAGCAGTTAAGGTGCTTGCCTACGAAGTCAAAGGACCCTGGTTGTATTCCCCAGGACCCACATAAGCCATACACACAAGGTGGCACATGTATCTGGAGTACGTTTGCAGCAGCTGAAATTCTTGAATCACCCATTCTCTCTCTCTCTCCCCCCTCCCTGCCTCTTTCTCTCTCAAGTAAATAAAATAAATTATTAAAAAATAAGAGAAAAGTCAATACCATAATGTAATGAAGTTGTCAAAAGCACCTTATTTCCTACTTAACTGTGAAGAACTCAGCTTTTTTGGATATTTGTGGAAACATAACTTTTTAAGATGCATCTAATTCAAGGTCTTTCTACCTAAGCCTTCCAACAAGTAGGGATAACAGGCTTACATCACTGTGTCGATTTGCTATAATGATAAATATTATATTTTAAAAAATGTTTTTAGTTCATATAGCTGATTATCTCTAAACACACTCTCTTTTGGAAATTTGATGGTCTCTGTGTGTTTTATACCCTTTCTCTAATATGAATTGCAATACTTATTGAACTTATTCTAGGTTGGTTTTAGACCTCTTTTCTTAGGATTTTCTCTGCAGTTATAAATCCTTTCCTATCTATCATTTGCCCAAACTTTTGGTCTATTGTCCTCAACAATTTTGAGTTCCTTCCATATTTTCTTTTAAAATAGCATTGTCTTAGTGAAGTATTAGCTTTCCCCCATTCTAATTCAACCCTCTATTCTTCCACTGTATAAACAATGACCCTATTCCTCTCTTCTTCTGGCTACATTTTCTCTTTTTTGTTTGTTTGTTTTTGCTTTTGTTTTTAGGTAGGGTCTCACTCTAGCTCAGGCTGACCTGGAATTCACTCTGTAGTCTCAGACTGGCTACATTTTCTAAAACAGGTCTACTTTTTTCTTTTTGAGAATTATGCTAAAAAATATAGTAGTTGCATTATTGCTTGAGACATCTCTATGCTGTGTTCTGTTTATCTTTCAGAACTGATGCAGCACCATCAATAGATGTCTTATGCTAGTTTCAGTCTTGAAGATAGCATCAATCCCAAGCTTAGATAGAGTAACTCATCTCTTCATTTATTGGCTAAAATAAAATTTCCTTGGTAGTCAAAACTCTTTGATTATCACCTTCTATATCTGTAAGTATACATTACTTCACATAATGTCCATGAATGTTGAGGCAATTTAATCTCTGCATTTGTGAATTTCCGTGTGTTAAGATATGGCCAGGCACAGACTGATAAATATGAACTGGTGACTCAAAAGAAACATAGCAGCTGGGTATGGTGGCACACACCTCTAATCCCAGAACTGGTGAGGCTAAGGTAGGAGGATTGCTGTGAGTTTAAGGCCACCCTGAGACTACATAGTGAATTCCAGGTCAGCCTTTGCTAGTGGGAGAGCCTACCACAAAAATAAAATAAAATAAAATAAAAAGAAATATAGTGTGGAATAATTGAGAAGAAAAACTTAAATCCAGAATGAAGGGGGGGGGGTTCAATGCTTGTTAGTTTTAATAAGTCATGAGAAACTAATTTTGTAAAACTCTTCTGATTATTGTTCAACTTGATGGGTAAAAATTTCTGTCTCTAGAAAATACGAATTTTAAAGAGTCCCATAAACAAACTTGAAATCAGTAATTTCAAAAGAGGTTCAGGCTGGAGAGATGGCTTTGCAGTTAAAGCACTTGCCTACAAAGCCTAACAACTTGAGTTTGATTCCAGTACCCACATCAAGCCAGATGCCCAAAGTAGTACATGCATCTGGAGTTTGTTTGCAATGATTGGAGGCTCTGGTGTGGCCACTTTCCATGTCTGTCTCTCTTCTTTCTGTACCTCTCTGCTTGCAAATAAATAAATAGAAATACATTTAAAAAAAAAAAAGAAGTTCAATCACTTTGGTGGGTTGAATGTAAAATGTCTCTCACAGACTCACGTATGTAAATACATAATCCACAGCTGGCAGTGCCATTCTGGAATATTGTGGAACTTTGAGCTAGATGAAGTTTATCACTGGAGGTGGGTCTTGAGGTGTTACAGCGTACTCCTGCTTAGCATTCTGACTCTCTACTTCCTGCTGGTATGAGGATGCCATGATACCTGTCTGCTCCTACAATGCTTTCTGCATAATGACTAATAATGACTGACTCTGCCTTCTGGAGGCCTTACAATGCTGTAATGAGAGCCAGCTATTCTGGAGATAGTGTGAAAAACTAGAAAGCTAAGGAAAGGAAAAAGTATTTTATCAGGAACTGGGATAGAAGAAATTGTTGTGATATTTTATCAAAGAAACTGGCTGTCCATGTCCTGAGAATTTGAGTAAAATCTAATTTAATAGTAATAGACTAATATGTTTAGAACAGGAAATATCAAGACAGAATAACAAGAAATATCAAGGCAGAATAATATTGGACCTATGATATTGCTTCTCTTATCTTCCCTAATTGAAATCTACAGTGAAATATGGGGAAGTCTAGAGCAGATAGATGAAAAATAGAAAAGTTTGGGACAGGAAGAAATGTAATCAACTTTGTGTTCCCATAACAGAAACTGAAGCCACTTGACCTGCAATTGTTAAAGAGATTATTTTTAAGATAACCCAATCTCTCTGTACTGGACCAACTGGAATGACTTCCTGAGAACAAGACCCAACCCATTGAAGGCTCAAAAGGAAGAATGCATTTCTTTTCTTGTGAAAGGGAAAGACTTGAATGGAGAATGCTGACTGAGTCCTTTGTTCTCCAAGCTCAGCATACCAAAGCTGTTATTACTGAGATCCAAAGTCAGGCAGTAGTAAAACTTGGCAGGGTTATCCTGTGGTACTGATTGTAGAGGACTGAAAAATTCAACATATATATATATATGCATATACATATGTTTCAATGTATATTGCTCCATTGTTCTAATGAGTCCTGCAAGGAGGCTCTGTAAAGTCACTGAATGAAGTTGTGAAGGTGAACTTTAAGTTACAAGGGAGAACTCAGGATGTTAGTGATGCCAAGACCATGGCATATCTTCCAAGAAAAACTATGAGAAGAATCCAACTCACAAGAAAAGGAGGCTACAGATAGCCCAGCTAGAGTATCAGAGCTGCCCAAGAACTTTGGAGCACAAAGGATTTTATCACAAGTCCCATACAGTAGACAGGGAGCTACAAAACTTTTTATTTGCCCAGCTGGTTTTGGGTCTTGCCTTTGGCCAATCAGTCCTTGTTGTGCCCAATTCCTCCCTTTTGCATTACGAATGTTCATTCAGTGGCATCATATGCTAAAAGTATGTAACTTGTGATTTGATTTTATAGGGCTCACAGTTAAGACCCTGCCTTAAGTCTCTACTGAGACTTTATAATTTAGACTTTAGTAGTGTTGAAACTAGTAAAGCTATGAGGACTTTTAATTTTTTTTTTGTTACATTTACTTATTTATTTGACAGCGACAGACAGAGAGAGAAAGAGGCAGAGAGAGAGAGAGAGAGAGAGAGAGAGAGAGGGAGGGAGAGAGAGAGGGAGAGGGGAGAGAGAGATGGCCACGCCAGGGCCACCAGCCACTGCAAATGAACTCCGGATGCATGCACCCTCTTGTACATCTGGCTAACATGGGTCCTGGGGAATCAAGCCTCAAACCAGGGTCCTTAGGCTTCACAGGCAAGTGCTTAACTGCTAAGCCATCTCTCAAGCCTGAGGACTTTTAGCATTGCACTGAATGCATTTTGCCTCATGAGATATGCAGAAGTCCATGGGGGAAAGGAGTGGAATGTAGTGGTTTAAATGTAAGTTGTTCTCTATAGATTTATGTTGGAATACTAATTCCTCAGTTGGTGGCACTATACTTGATTTCAAGTTATGCTACATAGCCAAAGTAATGAAAATAGCATGGTAATAGCACAAAAGCAGACAACTAGATTAATGGAATAAAATAGAGGATGTGTATATCAGTCCATTCACAAAGATGCCAAAAATACCAATTGTAGAATAGACAACATCTTCAACAAATGGTGGTGAGAAAACTGGATGTATATGTGCAGAGGAATGAAGCAAGATCTTTGTCTCTCACCCTGTACATAATTCTAAATGAATCAAAGGTCTCAATGTTAGACTTGAAACTGAAGCTACTAAAGAAAAACTAGGGAATACACTACATGATGTAGGCATACGTAAAGATTTTCAGAACAATGATCTGGTTGCTCAGGAAAAACAGTCAACAAAGTGACAAATGGAACCTCATGAAATTAAAAGCTTTTGCACCAAAAAGGAAATTGTCAAATGAGTGAAGAGGCAGAGTGAGAGAAAATCTTTGAAAGCTATGCATCTGACAGAGGATTAGTATCTACAATATACAAAGAACTGAAAAATATTAACAAAGCAAACAATCCAACCCCCTTAAAAATGTGCTAACAGAGTTCTACAGAAACATGCATAACCAACAAACATTTTTACAGAGTGGTCAACAGCCCTGTTTTGAGTTACTATGTCACTACACTCAAAATGGCTGATACCAAAGTATTAAATGACAACAAATGCTGTAGATACTGTGGGAAAAGATTAACTTATACTTACCATTGATAGAAGTGCAAACTAGTGCAGCAATTATGGAAATGAATATGGAGTTTTATCAAAAAGTTAAAAATAGAACTATATATGACCCAGCTAACTATACCCCTGGGCATATACCCAAAGGACTCTACCCTCTCCTACAAAGATACTTGCTCAGCTATTTCTATTGCCTCCCTGTTTAAAATATCCAGGAAATGGAATCAGCTTACACAATTGATATTTAAGATGTGTTATATAAATACAAGAAAATTATAAAATTTATAGGAAGATTGATACAACTGAAAAATATTATACAAAGTGAGGGTCCTCAGGCTCAGAAAGACAAAGGCTACATGTTCTCTCCTCTATGTGGATTGTAACTTCAGATTTCTATATTTGTATGTATAAGTTGGAATAAGTATTTGTAAAAGCCCGGAAGTTTAAAAAAAAGGCAGTGAAGGAGGGACATAAAAACTTTTAATGGAGGGGTAGTAGAACATAAGTGATACAAAAGTAGTGGGAGTAACTTGTGAGAGGGAAAGTTTTAAGCAGGAATAGGGGTGAGAGGACTATGTGGTGAGCAGAATATCAAGGACTATGTATAAAAAAAGCCACATGGCTCCTAGTACTTGGTCAACCAACTTAAAATATAAATAAAAAAAACTGAACAAAGTTATATACATATGTAGTAATCTAAGGATGAGATACCTCTCAATTAATTATTGGTTAGGCAGGCTACAGAGGCCCTTAAAACAACATGTTAACTCCCTCACTGTTATGTTTCATGCCTACAAAACCCACATCATATGGATGCTGCTGCCATGATCTGTTGACCAAATCATCATTGTACAAGACCCTTAGAGGAACCCTCTAAATAGAAGAGGTAGAAAGATAGTTTCAATCATAAGATCACAGAAAATAATAAATTTCAAGAAGGGAATAGATTAACAAGAGATCATGAAGGGCATATCACATCCAACATAGTAAATCAGAAAATCTTTAATACTAAGAGAGGGGAAAAATAGAATAAACAATAATGTGCCAGGCGTGGTGTTGCATGTCTTTAATCCCAGCACTCGGGGGTCAGAGGTAGGAGGATTGCCATGAGTTCAAGGCCACCTTGAGACTACATAGTGAATTCCAGTTCAGCCTGAGCTAGTGCGACACCCTACCAAGAAGAAGAAGAAGAAGAAGAAGAAGAAGAAGAAGAAGAAGAAGAAGAAGAAGAAGAAGACTGCAACCAGCCAGAAAAACCACAAACAAATTGACCAGAATTAATAAACATTTCTCAATAATAATCTGAAATATAATTGGCTACAAATAGCCAGTATAGACACTTGGCCTGGCTAGTACAATTGAAACACTAGATACAACTGTCTTTTGTCTCCAAGGAACTGATCTCACTGGTAAAGATGCCCATGAACTGAGAGTCAGAGGATGGAAATCAATCTATTAAGGAAACAAATGTTCAAACAAACTTGTATAGCTATTCTGACATCTGATAAACTTCAAACCAAACTATTCAGAAAAGATAAAGAAGGTCAACACATATTACTAAAGGGAATACTTCATCAATTATATATACATATGCATCAAATATTTAGGCTCACAATGTCATGAAACAAATACTATGGGTTATAAACATCCACTTAAGCCCATATAATTGGTTACTTATATACATTACACTAATCTTTAGATACAGCATCCAAAATAATTCAAAAAAAGATACCTCAGTCTTCCTTTCCGTCAGGCGGCAGCCATCAGACGTCAGCCGGCATGGGCGCGTACAAGTACATCCAGGAGCTGCGGAGGAAGAAGCAGTCGGACGTGATGCACTTCCCGCTGCGGGTCCTCTGCTGGCAATACCGCCAGCTCTCGGCGCCGCGCCCCACGCGACCCGACAAGGCGCGCAGGCTGGGCTGCAAGGCCAAACAAGGTTCTGTCGTATACAGGATTCGTGTGCGCCGTGGTGGTCGCAAACGCCCAGTCCCTAAGGGTGCAACTTACGGCAAGCCCCTACACCACGGTGCTAACCAGCTGAAGTTTGCCCGAAGTCTTCAGTCTGTCGCTGAGGAGAGAGCTGGACGTCACTGTGGGGCTCTGAGAGTCCTGAATTCTTACTGGGTTGGCGAAGATTCCACATACAAATTCTTTGAGGTTATCCTCATTGATCGATTCCATAAAGCTATCAGAAGAAATCCTGACACCCAGTGGATCACCAAGCCAGTCCACAAGCACAGGGAGATGCGCGGGCTGACTTCTGCAGGCCGCAAGAGTCGTGGCCTTGGAAAGGGCCACAAGTTCCACCACACTATTGGTGGTTCTCGCCGGGCAGCTTGGGGAAGGCGCAATACCCTCCAGCTCCACCGTTACCGCTAATAGAAGGGATGTTTGTAAAATCCACACCTAATAAACAATTTAGGACAGTTAAAAAAAAAAAAAAAGATACCTCAGAGTTAAACTATATCATAGATCAAATGGACTAAACAGATAACTAGAGAATATTACATGCCAAAGAAACAGAATATATATTTTTTCTCAGAAGTCAATGCAACTTTTTATAAAATAATCCACATTCTAGGGCAAACCCCATGTTTTAATAAATATAAAAGAATCAGTGTAATTTCTCATGCATTATCAGATCATAGTGCAATAAAACTGGAAATAGGTAGTAAGAGAATTCACAATAACTACATAAATACTTGAAGACTAACCAGTGTGCCCTGAAGTGAACAATAGAAATTGGAAAAATTAAAAAAAAGTCCTATGATTAGCTGGGCATGGTGGCACACCTTTTTATTCCCAGCACTTAGGAGGCAGGTACAGGAAAATCACTGTCAGCTTGAAGCTAGCTTGAGAGTATAGAGTGAGACCCTATCTCAAAAACGAACACATAGACAAACAAAAATCTAGAATCAAATGAGATCAATGGAATCAAATCTTCAAATCCACCATAAGAAGGAAATGAGGTAAAAACTAAAGGCATAGAGACCTCAGTCAATGAACTTATAGCAGAAACTTTCTGAATATGAAGAAATAACTGGATATACAAACACAAGGGACATTTAGAAATCCAAACTAGAGAAAAATCTTGCCATACTGTCTTATAGTAATTAGGCCAAAATAAAGCAAAGAAACAATATTAAAAGCTATAAAAGAAAAATACCAACTCACCAAAGGGAGAAATGAGTTGTATAATTAGTAACAGTAAAAGGCAGAAAATCATGGACCAACGTGAAAGTAGATAACTGCCCACAAAAATAGATGTGTGTGTGTATTGCATGTGAGCACATACATGTGTGTGTGTGCACTACAGCATCTCTTGCTACTGCAAGTGAACACCAGATCAATGTGCCAGTTTTTACATCCAGCTTTATGTAGGTTCTGGAGCTTCTGACCACTGAGCAATCCCCCATACCAAACGTGAGCTTTTACTTAACATGATAAAAATAAGAGCATTGAATGCAAGCACAAACTAAGACCATGCTCATAAGAGAAACAACTAATATAGAATCCTCAAGTCATTCTCACCCCACTTAGAATGGCTGTTTTCAAGAAAACAAGAAAAAATGCTGAGTGGGAATGTAAACTGGATCATCCAGTATGGAAATCAATGTGGAGGTTTCTCAAACAACTACAAACTAGAATTGCCAGAACACCCAGCTATCCCATTCTTGTGCACAAGAATTTTCAATCAGTACAACATAGATATATGCTCATTCACATTTGTTGTTACACAGTTCATAGTAGCAAGAAAATAGAACCAGCCAAGATGTCTATGAACAGATGAATGAAGAAAATGTGATAACAATCACAATGCAATTTGCTTAGCATTAAAAAAAAAAGGAAATCATGGCATTTGCAGGAAAAGAGCAGGGATGGAAGCTATGAGTAGGTCAATAACATGGACTTCAACCCATCTAGCCTGTCCTACTTATGGCTACTGCCAAATGCCAAATCTGCCAGCAACAGACACCAACACTGAAACCCGAATATAATACTATCCCATGGGTGACCAGTCTGTTAGCTGGTGGCAACCTTGTGGACTACTTCCATCATGGAAAGGGTAATATTTTGGCCTCACTGGATAGAAGCTTAATTGAGGTGTTGATTTACAGTTTGTGCATGCCATGCTTCTGCCCCAACTCCCAACCCTGAACTAACAGAATGATTTAGCCACCATCATGAGATTACACACAGCCTTGCTTCTGACCAAAGAATTCATCTCATAGCCAAAAGAGTGTGACAGTGGCCTCAGACTCATGGAATTCATTGATCTTACCTTGTTCCTCAACATTCTAAAGCAGCTGGCATAATAGAACAGTGGAATAGCCTTTGAAAGAAATATTTATAGCACTAAGTAGCAATTGTCAGGAGCACTGGAGCGGATTCCTCCAAAAGGATGCTTATGCTCTGAATCAGGGTCCAAATTGTAATGTTTCAGAGGTAAGTAGTCAGGATTCATAGGTTCAGAAATCAAGGAGTGGAAATGGAAATGGTAGTACTCAGCCCCAAGTGATGCTAATCAATTTTCTCGCTTTTTAAAAATTTTTTTTAATTTAGTTACCTGAAAGTGACAGAGAGAGAAAGAAGCAGAGAGAGAGAGAATGGGTGCGCCAGGGCCTCCAGCCACTGCAAAGGAACTCCAGGCGCGTGCGCCCCCTTGTGCATCAGGCTAACGGGGGTCCTGGGGAATCGAGCCTAGAACCGGGGTCCTTAGGCTTCACAGGCAAGCGCTTAACCGCTAAGCCACCTCTCCAGCCCAATTTTCTCACTTTTTATTCCTGCTGGCTTATGCTCTGGCAGTCTAGAAGTCTTTGTTCCAAAGTGGAGTAAGACAGTACTTTTGTCAGGAGTTTCAAAAAATATTCCATTAAACTGGAAGCTAAGATTTCCCCTTGGCCACTTTGAGCTTCTGTTTCCCTTGAGTCAGCAGGCTAAGAAAGGAGTTACAATGCTAGTGATGGATCCAGAACACCAGGGTGAATTTGTGTAAGGAAGAGTATGTCTGGAGTGTTGGAGATTCTTTAGGGATCTTTATGTTACCATGCCCTGTGATCAAGGTGAATGGGAAACTATAACAACCCAACCAATGCAGTGTGATAAGTAGCACAGACCATGCAGGAATGAAGGTATGGGCCACCTCTCTAGATAAAGAACCAAGTCCTGGGCTGAAGAGATGGCTTACTGGTTAAGGTGCTTGCCTGAGAAGCCTAAGGACCCAGGTTCAATTTCCCAATACCTACATAAGCCAAATGTACAAGGTGGCAAATATGTCTGGAGTTCCTTTGCAGTGGCTGGAGGCCCTGGCATACCTGTTCTCTCTCTTGGTCTCTCTGTCTCTCTCTTTCTCTCATAAATTAAAATAAATAAATAAAATATTTATTTTTAAAAGAAACAAGTCTGTTTAGGTGTTTGCTGAGGGTGGAGACAATACCAAATGAGTAGTAGAAGAAGGTAGCTATAGATAATAACTAAGGCCATGTAAGAATTGTAATTGTCATGAGTATTTCTGTCCTATTTTGTTAAGTGTTTGTGTATATGTACAAATACATTAAGATGCCTTTGTTTTTCCTCTATTTCTTTACTATATAATTAATGTCAAATAAAATGATATCATGAGTTCAATGTTGTTAAATCTATCTTTAAATTATTGAATATTAGAGATTAAGCATTATTTGAGGTTTTGCCACACATATGTATATGTATACACATGTGTTTACAGTTGCAAATTATATAATTATATCAAATTAGGATGAATTACAACCTTATTATCTTATTTGGAAATTAACCATGACATAAGGAGATGTGGTTTGTTGCCAAGTTCAGTTCTGTTGTGAAACTTATCAGATTATGCATCAAGTAACAGATCTACCTTTTGGAAGGGTCTGTAATGGTGTTTCCAGGAAGGGCTGATGGAGGTAGAAGACCTTTCCAGTGGCGGATTATATGAAAAGCTATAGGAAAACACAGGGCCTTTGTCTTGCTACCCATGCTACTCATGGGTGCACGCCTGTATGGTGGTGTTATCTTTTGTGGACACTGGAGTCCAGTTTTGTCAGCCTTCCATTGAAGAATTAAGACCAGTGGCTGTTAGGAATCAGGCCTTCAATGCCAGATTGAGATTGCTGAGACATCCAGCCTCATGGATGGAGTAGCTACTAGGTTCCCCGACTTTCCATGCTGCAGACAGCCGTTATTGGACCATCCAGCCTTTCAAAACACATATTCACTGTACCAGATCTGTTCCTTTAGAGAACACTGACTAATAACAACTGTATATCCATATGTTAATTGAAATAAGTCAGACTCAGAAATACAAATACAATATGCTTTTTTCATCTATAGAACCTAGATTTAAATATGTATATGTGTACATGTGTGTGTGTGTGTGTGTGTGTATGTGCGTGCATCCTGAAACTAGAGAGGTGAGGGAGTAGAGAGATGGAAAAGAGCAATGGAATGCATATAAGAGGAAAGCAGAACAGGGTTTATTTGAGGGGAGAAACATAGATAGCAAGCAGGAGAAGAGAGAGATAGAAAAGGGTATGGGCCAGGAGGATGAGTTTGAACAAGGTAAAATTATATATATACATATGTGTGGGTGTATGAAATGCCATAATGAAACCATTATTTTGAATGCTAACTTAAAAAGTTAAAATATATAACTGAAAAACAGTGAATATATAAAGCATGAGAAAAGACCAAATAAAATTATTTAGTATTTAAAAGCAAATTTCAACAAAACTAAGCAATCTTAGTTATCTTTAAATCACATGTACATGTATATAGATGTATAAATAGATAGATATAGAGAGTAGTATATATTATTTAGAAATTTCTAATAAGATAGATGCCAGTGGGATTAAATATAACGAGCTCTCCCTTTCATAGAGAAGAATGGAACCAAAGGGTTGAAAATTTATATTTATGAGTAATTATGTATTTACTCCAAGTACTCCTCAGACTTATTTTAATTATAATAATGAAAATGTATTCTTGATATTGGGGAGATGGCTCAGCAGCTAAAGCTGCTTGCTTAAAATCCTTTTTCTTCTCTTCCTTTCTTTCTTCCTTCCTTTCTTTCTTTCTTTTTATTTGTTTTTGTTTTTCTGTTTAGGGTCTTGCTGTAGCCCAGGCTGACCTGGAATTCACTATGTGGTCTCAGACTGGCCTAGAACTTATGGTAATCTTCATACCTCTGCCTTCTGTGTGCTGGCATTAAAGGCATGAGCTACCACATCTGGCTTTGAAAGCCTTCTGACATGAATTTGATTCTTCCTAGAACCCACATAAGGCCATATGCTAAGTGGTACATGCAGCTGTGATCCCAAGACATGTAGGACAATGACAGACAGATCCAGAAAAGTCCTGGAGCTTGTGAGTCAGTTAGACTGGCATTCATTTACAGAATCGAAAGGCCCTGTCTCATATGCTTCAAAGAAGGTATAAGAAAGGGCATAGACATCTCAGGTTTTCTCCAATATGAACTCAAATGGTATGCACACACTCATACACACATACTTACATACATACATACACATATCCCTAAATAAACATATAAATAGAAATTAAATATATTCTTATACTTTATGTTTACTTTAATTTTTTATTAGCATGCAAAATAATGGGTTTTCTGGGCATGGTGGTGCATGCCTTTAATTCCAGAACTCAGAAGGCAGAAGTAGGAAGATCGCCATGAGTTCGAGGCCATCCTGAGACTACATAGTGAATTCCAGGTCAGCCTGGGCTAGAGTGAAACCCTACCTTGAAAAACTAAAGAAAAAAAAAAAAAAAGAAAAGTTTCATTCTAGCATTTTTGTATGTTTTTACGTGTGTGATTTTATGAATCAGGCTAAAACATAAACTATATAGTAAATACATTTTCTTCAGAAAAACATCTCAGTGGTGAATTATCATTAATGTGCTTTTAACAGTTTATATTTTGGGATATTTCTTGTCTTACATAACTAAATTTTTACATTTTCCATTAAATGTTTTAATGGGAGAGTTGGTGAGAAACTCAGCACCTTTCTGAATGCTAAATTATAATGTTTATATTCTGAAATTAGTATTTGTTTGACAAGAAATTAAAACTTGTGAGTTTCAGACATGGATAAGAGGAATTAACAAAAAATTAAGACTTGATTATATTTGTGTTGGATACTAACTTTATACAATTTTATAACTATTATAAGTGACCTTTAATGCTGCTACAGCTCAGTAAGAAAAACATACGGACAGCTGTGACTGAAGTTAAAAACCATACATATGTCTGAGTCCAGAATGTAATGTGGACACATTTTCTAAAAGATTGTTCTAGTTGTGGGGGCGGGGAGCAGGAGCAGGGGAATCAAAAGATGACAGCAGTGTTAGACACTTCTGGACATGATTCTTGATGATCCTGGCCTCTGCTGTTCACAGCAGCATGAGATCCCCTCAACTTCCTTCTAATCAGCAATCTAGAAGGGTGAGGAGTGCTTCCATGGTTAGATTAGGAGGCAACAGGTGGCCATTTCTGCAGTTCCTTTGCCATGTGTGTGACTTTGTCTTGCTGGCAGAGCCACAAGAGAGATTGTTCATCAGGAGCACTGGAGAAATGAGCTTCCTTGCAGCACCAGCTATGCCAAGGAAGTCCTGTGGCATGAATTATCAGGAGGCATTAGGTTTGCACAGCAGCCTGTAACAACAAAGTGAACCAGCTGAGGCACTTGCATCGGTGTCTTTCCTAAAGCCAACCACAGTGGACTTGATGCTCCCCCATGAAAACTGACTGGTTGCACTTGAGCCTGAAGAATTGAAACAGTGATACAGATGATTCTGGAAAGCCCAGGCTTCTGATCCACAAACTTGTGAAATAATGACAGTGTGTAAATTTAAAGCCAAAGAAAGCCTGGCATGGTGGCTCATGCCTTTAATCCCAGCACTTGGGAGGCAGAGGTAGGAGGATCATGCAGAGTTCAAAGCCACACTAAGACTACATAGTGAATTCCAGGTCAGCCAGGGCTAAAGCGAGACTCTACCTAACAAGCTACCCACCCCCCGGAACAAAAAGATGGAAAGAAAGAAAGGAAGGAAGGAAGGAAAGAAGGAAGGAAGGAAGGAAGGAAGGAAGGAAGGAAGGAAGGAAAGAAGGAAGGGAAAAGGAGGAAGAAGAGTGAGGCTCACTAATATTTAATTAACAGATGGCTCCTTACCATACAGCAGCCATTTATGAAATAATACACTGGGGGGAAAATCAACCTATGAGAACTAAAAGGCATAAAATATCAAATGATCTTTTTCAGCTTTAAGACATTCTAAATTATAATGATTTATGATTGTTTTGGAAGGTTATGTGATAATCTATATTCATTCTTCAAAAATTGGAACAAAATAAAATATAAATTTGAACCCACATCATTGCCAATGATGGGTTTTAAAAACCTATAACTCTGAAACAAATGCATTTTCCTGGGGCCCTTACAGAACATGAATTGACTCCCAAGTTTCTCAAATTATATAAAAGGGAAATTTTTTCAAGTAATTATAATACAGAAGAACAATGAAACTTAGACATGTTTAAGTCTCATTAATTACACCATAAACTATCGTCCCTCATCACTTTGACCATCTCACTAATACAAAAACTAGGTATCTAAGATGTCTAGGAAAATTGTATAGACACATCCTTTTGTGAAACTACCTCAATAGGTGCATATGGCCTAAATAATGAAGCAATTCAGATTCAGTGCATTAATCAGCCTGTGTGAAAGTTCCAAATACTTCTGTTCCTACAATAACCAATATCCAAACTGCCTTTATTCATTCTTTTTCAAAGAATTTAAAAAGTAATTTTCTTCTAAGATACTAGTCTCATATATTTTGACACAATTTTAATGAGTGAATTAATTTAATTAACTTATTTATTTGTGTGTGTGCATGTCTGTGTGTTTCTGTTCTCTCCCTAAAGTTTAGGCCAGCGTTCAACTCACATTGGTCCTCCTTTATTAGCCTCCCATATATTCTGGGATTACAGGCCTGGGCCACCACACCTGGCTTGTAGACTCTTGCTGTTTTAGAGAAAATTGTTGACTTTGAGGAATCAGGATAACCTGGAGATTAATCATTTTTAGAAATCTGGGTGTTATTCAACCTTCATGTGCTGGTTTAAGAATTACATGAGACAGCATTATATTAAGACCATGCCTAGTCACTAGGTGTTGCAGTCAGGTTCACATTGCTGGTAGAAATCACCCAACCAAGAGCAGCTTGTGGGGAAAGAAAGAGGTTTATTTTGGCTTACAGGATCCAGGGAGAAGCTCCACAATAGCAGGGAAAATGACGACATGAACAGAGGGTGAACATCACCCCCTGGCCAACATAAGGTGGACCATAGCAACAGGAGAGTGTGCCAAACACTGGCATGGGGAAACTGGCTATAACACCCATAAGCCCGCCCCCAACAATACACTCCCTCCAGGAGGCATTAATTCCTAAATCTCCATCAGCTGGGAAGCTAGCATTCAGAACACCTAAGTTTATTGGGGACACCTGAATCAAACCACCACATTCTGCCCCTGGCCCCATAAACTGATAACTATACATGATGTAAAATGCAGTGAATTCATCCAACTTTAAAAGTCCCCATAGTTTTTATCAATTCTAATGATGTTCATACATCCCCATAATCTAAGGTCTTTTAACTGAGCCATAATAATAAAATAAAAGCCTCAAAAAACCCCATAATGGCACAGAATAAACATCCACACTGCAAAAGATGGCACTGGGCATAGCAAACAAATATTCAACCAACACAAGGTTTAAAACAACCAGGGCAAGCATCAAACTCTGCAACTATAGCCATTGACAAATTTCCAAGTCTGATAATTCTAACGAGCAACAAGTCTCTGGCATTCCAATTCTACCCCTCAAGCTAGGCTACTCACAGTCCTGAAAAACTTCATCTGTGGCCAGCAGCTTTCCTTATTAGCCATATTGTGGTCCTACCATCCCCACTGGGTCTCCACTACAATCCATGGTTCATCCTCATGGCCTCATGGAGTCTCCATGCAGGCATCCAACAAACCTGCTTCACACTGCCCATGGCATTTCCAAAACACATGACCATGTTGCAAACTCAATGACCCTCTTTCCTGCATTTCTTATACTCCACAGTACCAGGTAGGGTGCCAATTTATTAATCCAACAGGGAATAAAGCAGACTTTGAATAACAGGACACTCCTTGAGCAGTCAGGCCCCTTTAAAAGAATCTATATTCTTTTGTTGCCCCAATGCAGGTCAGCTGGCCCAATCTCAAAGGTTATAATATCTCAATTGCAGTTGAACGGGCAGCAGTTCACCCAATGATTTTTTTTTCTGTGCCATATTCCTCTGCCCATACCAATTCATTTCTATGAAAAGCAAACCTGTACAACTTCTCAGGACATGGGCATAACAGCAAGGTTCCCACAAAAACTGCTAGCCCAGTCCAGGCAAAGCTCTCTCTCACCCTCATAAGCCAAACCTCACAGTCCATAGTTCTTATTGCATTCAGGTCTTTCAACTCTGACCAGAATAGTCCACCAACCTGTAATTACAGCACTGCAAGGTGTCTCTTAGGCCAAGGTTTCAAATCCTTTCACACTTTTCTTGAAATTCAGCTCCAAAAGTCCAAAGCCACACAGTCAGATGTCTAGCAGCAATCCTACTCCTCGGTACCACTTTACTGTTGCAGTCAGGTTTGCATTGCTGGTAAAAATCACCCAACCAAGAGCAGCTCATGAGAAAAAAAGAGGTTTATTTTGGCTTACAATATCCAGGGAGAAGCTCCACAATGGCAGGGAAAACAATGACATGAGCAGAGGGTGAACATCACCCCCTGTCCAACATAAGATGGACCATAGCAACAGGAGAGTGTGCCAAAAGCTGGCTTGTGGAAACTGGCTATAACACCCATAAGCCTGCTCCCAATAATACACTCCCTCCAGGAGGCATAAATTCCCAAATCCCCATCAGCTGGGAACATAGCATTCAGAACACCTAAGTTTATGGGGACACCTGAATCAAACCACCCCACTAGCTTATGCAGAGTCTTTAGCCAACATGAGCAGTGAGTATTATATTCCCTATAAGTTCATTTGTCAGTTTTGTGCTAAAATGGAATTTTGCAATAATTATATGTGATCAATGCCAAAATTAACCTCATTTTACAACATAGAATTATTTAAGACTAATAAAGACCAATAATTTGTCAAAATTTTACAAAAGCTAGGATTGTAAGCAGGAGTAATTGATTTTAAAATCCATGTGTACAACTGTTAGTCTTAGAAATGAATGAGCGTCAAATATTGTACACAAGGGAATGGTATTATTAAGGGAATGCCAGAGGCTTACATTAACACCAATACTAAGAGTGTATGAAGTTAATATATCAATTGCAAGCTAAACAAATTAATTCTGACTGTCATCCAACATAAAGGAAATTCTGAATATTGAAGACATAGATTGTGGACACTAGGTATATTGTGTAAGGATATGAACAACAAATGTCAAATTCTGTTTATTTTTCTTTGTTGTCGTTTGTTTGTTTTTGTCTTCTCCAATATGCTGGTTGCTGAAAGGAAAGTCATGGGAGTGCAAGTGATAGGGAATAGCTGTTTGAATGGATGTGAAGTTTTAGTAACACACACGGTGGATACTACCATTCTATTGAACAGTATTGTAGTTAACAATACTACATTATAGTATTAAAATTGTTAGAGGTAGATCTTACTATTTTTTCTTCCTACAGTTTTTTAATTTATTAGTTCTGTACACAGTGTGTATACAGTCATGTTGATACTACCATTATCCTCCTCCCTGTCTTTCCCCCTTCACAGGGACCCTTCTCATTGGGAAATATGGGTCATGCATTGTGGGGTTAGCCATTAGTTATGGGGAAGAGGCAATGTCTCTGTGCATAATGACCCAATGTATGGCTCTAACATTCATATCACCCCTCTTCCGAAACTTTCCTTGAGCCATGTTGGGTTCATTTTAGGTCTGCTTCAGTGATGAGGTCTTGGGAGCCTCTGTGTTTCTGGATATCTGATTTGGTAGGAGTTGAGTGTTCTTTGTGTCTATCTCCTTCATCCTAGTGCTGGTACCAGGTTCACCAAGAAATTAGCCCTCTTGCTCATTTCCCAAGTTATTCTTGGTTTCAGCTAGAGCCATGTTGAGGTGTGATGGGGTAGTTCTTTCCTTAGGAACTGTGTCCATCTGAAAAAGAGAAGCCAATTCTCCAACAGAGTGAAGTTAACACCAGATAAATGGGATAACCATTGTTATTTTAGAGAGAATCTAATAGGTGTAGGCCCGCTTCTAGCCCGCAATTGGTGGGGGCTTGATAATGTAGAGTGGGCTCATTTTGGATATGGTTCTGACTTGTTTCCCAGCTCTAGCTATGGGTTCCATTCCATTGAGCAGATCAGTTAACCAAATCAAGAGCAGTTGGTTTCCCACCATGGCTATGTGCCACTATTTCACTTGTGTGTGCATCATGTCAGGTTGTTTGTTTATGATTACCTTACACCATGAGTTGCTTGAACAGATGTTGATTGGTCATTTTCCCCCAGTCACTCATGTAGCACCTTCTGGCACTAGATGAGATAACTTCCTGGGGACTGACTCTCTTCCAGATTCCAGCCAGGTCACTCTATGTTCTGTACCAGCAGCATATGGTGTCTTCAGCAGCAGGGTCTTACCACTAACTTTTGGTGGGTCATCAAGTACTCTGGCAGAAATCTGTTTTCTTTTGGGAAACCTTGTAGGTCTCTCCAATCAACAGCTCATTGTGGATGTTAGTTACATGCTGGTACTGGGAGTTATAGGCCAGCACCAAAGAAAAGAAGGAAGAAAAAGATATGTAATATAAAAGAGGTAGAAGAGAAGAGAGACAGACAGACAGAAAGAGAGAGAGAGAAACAAGAGATGATGAAGGTTAGTTCCCTCTAAGGACCTGATGAAGGTATAACCAACCATTTAGTTTGTCTTTTATGATGTAAAATTTTATGGTACCATTGCCATTTGGGTCCAGTTTTGTGTCCCCCACCCCCACCCTCCCTGTTGTCTCATTCTAGAGCTGCTTATTAGGTATGTCAACATGTTGGGTAGATTCAGGTTAGGAGCCACAGATGAGTGAGACTATGCTATGATTATCTTTCTGTGACTGGGTGAGTTCACTGAGAATGATCTGTTCCAGGTTTGAACATTTTTCTAAAAATTTGATTGTGTCATTTTCCCTTACTGCTGGGTAGAATTCCATGGTGTAGATATACCACATCTTGGTTATCCATTCATCTAATGATGGACATCTGGGTTGATTCCAGCTCTTAGCTATTATGAATTGAGCAGCTATAAACATGGTTGAGCAAATCTCTCTGAACTGAGGAGTGGAGCTTTTAGGATAAATGCACAGTAAGGGAATAACTGGGTCAGTTGGTCAACCTTTTTAGGAGGGTCTATATTGCTTTCCAAACTGGTTGTACCATCTTACATTCCCACCAACAGTGAATGAGGGTTCCTGTTTCTCCACATCCTTGCCAGCATTTGTTTTCATTTGATTTTTTTAATGTTTGCTGTCCTTACTGGAGTAAGGTGAAATCTCATAGTTGTTTTAATTTGCATTTCCTTAATGGCTAGGGATATTGAATGTTTTCTTAAGCGTGTGTTTGCCATTTGTATCTCTTCCTCTGAGAACTGCCTGTCCAGTTCTTTGCCCCATTTTGTGAGTGGGTTGTTTGACTTTTTATTGTTTAGGTTTTTGAGTTCTTTGTAGATTCTAGAAATTAGGCCTCTATCAGTTGGATAGCCAGCAAAACTTTTCTCTCATTCTGTGGGTAAGCTATTGGCTCATCTTATTGTATGTTTTTCTGTGAAGAAACTTATTAGCTTCATGAGATCCCAATGGTTGAGTGATTGTTTAAGATCCTGAGCTACTAGGGTTTTGTTCAGGAAGTCTTTTCCCAATCCTATATCATGAAAAGTTCCTCCAATTTTTTTTTCTTCTAGTAATTGCTGAGTTTCTGGTCTTATATTGTGTTCTCGCTACAGTCTTTAAAAAGAAAGAACAAAAGAAAGCAACTTTATAATTATGAAGTAGAAAATAAATATTTCTTCACAAGACCAATAATATCATCTGTGTGATTCCAAGTGATCCTCATGCAACAAAGTTGTAGTGATACCTTCCACAGCATACATAGCTTGAACCTCTTTTTAATTGCTACAAACTTATTTATCTGAGATGAAGATAATAAAATTATTTATAATAAGATCAAAATAAAATACATGTGAATGACCTGGTCAATTTCAATTTGACTTTTGTTTTAATACTTGGTGATTTTCCTTATTCTTGCCTTGCCTAAGAAATATATTGATGGGCTATCATTGTTTTATTTAAAACTCCAATCTATATGCTGCATTAGATCAGGAAACATTATATTGCCAGAGTGAAATATCACCCAAGAGTAAGTTACAAAATAATTTACCTTGACTTTCCTAATGATTGACTGGGCCGAAACATTTAACCTTTTAGCTTCCACATGCCATGTTGACTTACTATCTGATGAAGTACCAGCAGTTTGGTTTGCTGAGAATGATCTCAGTATGCTAAGCTATGCAAAAGATATGCAGAAGGTATGTTGTAAATATTGACAGACATGACTGAAATTTAGATACAATTTTGCCAATAAGAAAACTCATTATACCTCTTTACTCTGAGTCATATACAACATCATTTTGCCTGCAGCCACAAAATAATTGTGTAGTGTTTATTATTCTTTGTCTCTATATTTTAATTGCAACATTTCCATGGGTCTAAAATGCAATTCTTTGGAATACTGAATGTTCATGAACTAATAAGGAAATGTGACAAGACCAAAGCCAGGCTAAGAGCATCTTTGTCCTCCTAATGATTTCTATGTTTGGAAGAAAGATAACTTTCCTGCAAAGCAACAGGAAGAATCATGCAAGTGTACCAGTGTTTCTTATGCAGAAGAGTAGATGCCTTGTAGGATTTAAAACAAGAAAAGAAATAAGGCTGGAAAGATTGCTTAGTGGTTAAGGTACTTGCCAGTGTAGCCTAAGGATCCAGGATTGATCTCTCTCTTTCCCTCTTAAATAAATAAATCAAAAAGAACTTTTACTTTCAAACCATAAGCCACTCTCAAACACATATTTAAACAGTTTACATTAAAAAAATACTTCATTTGTTTATTTGAAATAAAGAAGAGTAGAGAGAGAAAAAGAGAGAGAAAGAGAATGGGCATACCAGGACATCTAGCTACCACAAATTCCAGTGAGCTGCCTTGTACAACTTGCTTTATGTGGTTATTGGGGTATCAGACCTGGGTCATTAGGCTTTACAAGAAAGTGCCTTAACCACTAAGCCATTTCTCCAGCCCAAGTTTATATTTGTATATTTATATTTCCCTGTGTTGATATAAAGTTAAAATTTAGATGCATGGTCATGTGAGATAAGTAAGCAAATATCAGAAATATTAATTCAAGACCTACTCTGAGGTATTTTGAAGCATAAATCATGAACTCCAACTGCTTTCCTCAAAGATTTAAGTAAGTTCCTTTACTGTCATTTAAAAGTTCTAAATCCTTCATTTTATGCTTTTATTTGGAAGAGTACAGTAACCTACAGTAGTACATGATACTTATTTTCAAACAAACAATTTTTCAAGGGACATATTTTTTAGCCAATTGTATTCCTTAACAAACCCAAAGCATAGAATAATATTCAGTTCTCAACACCAAAGCAATACCTTTTCCATACAAAATATAAAAGGTAGGCTGAAGGCATAATTCAATGGTAGAATGCTAGTCTTGCATGCCAGAGGCCTTGAATTTGATCCCACAGAACCATGCACACACACACACACACACACACACACACAAACACATAAAGGTATTCTAATATTATTCACCTTTAAAAGGAAATGGGCTCTGTGATATAACACTTGAGTCTGGGACTGAAACGGGGATAACACAAGTTGAACCTTCTGGGTCTCATTTACTAAGAAGCAATGGAATATGAAAAGGCCTGGCAGAGTCAGGACCAGTTCAAAGAAAAAGGAACAATAAAACACTTTGATCAGCAAAATAAAATGTAGAATTACATCTTCCCACATCTGAAGTGAATTTTTAAATATTTTTTTATTTATTTATGTATTTGAGAGGGAGAGCCACATGGTAAGATAGAGAATGGGTGACCACCTTGTGCCTCTGGCATTACGTGGATAGGATAATGGAGAATTAAACCTTGGTCCTTATGCTTCACAAGCAAGCACCTTAATGATTATGCCACCTTTCCAGCCCACATGAAGTGAATTTATGAACTTATGTTTATATGAATAAATGAGTAGAAATATATATATGGAGAAAAGACAAATACACAAATAAGAATTTTCAATATGTGTTTTCTTCTTATGTAAATACTCCTCCCTTCTCATGTAAATAATCCATCTATAAGAAGGAACATAATGTCCAACTCTTTGTGTGAGATTCACATAACGGCCTCCTTCCAAGAATAGGAACCTTCAGGGATGAGATTTGATGAACACTGCTTCTGGGAGAGGACAAAATCATTATCAACTCTAAATGGTGTTGAGAGAATATCTTTGTGTAATGTGACATAAGTGGCACCTAACTACTTTGGCCTTCCTCCAAAGCACATGTCCTCATTCTAACCAGAAATAGAATATCCAAAAATATAAAGCAAGGAATATTCTACGAAATACATGACCAGTAATCACTCAGTAATCTTAAAGTCATTCAAAATAAGAAAAGTCTAAAATTATTCTAGGGGTAAAAGACCCTCAAAATACATGACAATTGAAAGTGTTATTCTCAATGTGATCCTGGAATGCAAAAATGACTTTAAGTAAAAACTAAGAAAATCTGAAAAAATATTGGATTTCGTGAATAATAATCTATCTGTTGTGCAGGGAGTTACAAAGAGGCACATTGAGGTGGGCTTTTCAGTGACACAGTCTTTGAGTCATCCATGTGCCTGTGATTAACTTCAATAAACTTATTGTTTCACTAAGCTAGACTTGGGTTAAATTATTTCTTTGGGCTAATGTTTGTGGCCTACATTGGGTGAACAGATGTTTGTTCATGTCTCCCCAGGAATAGTCACACAATACAATGATAAAAAGCTCACACATGACTTTTTGGTTGTTCATGTACTTTTAAATAGGGCAGTGATGGTTTTTAATACAGTGCCAGACTTTACTATATTTGGGGGTAATAATTTTGTGGTCTGAATATCTTTAAGATATTTAAAACATCTTTATTTATTTTTTAATATATATATATTTTTATTGACAACTTCTATACTTACAGACAACAAATCATGGTATTTCCCTCCCCTCCCCTCTCCCACTTTCCCCTTCATAACATTGCTCTCCATCATATCCCCTACCTCTCTTCATTAGTCTCTCTTTTAATTGATGTCATCATCTTTTTCTTCTATTATGAGGGTCTTGTGTGGGTATTGCTAGGCACTGCAAGGTCTTGGACATCAAGGCCAAATTCTGTCTGGAAAGTTGTATGTAAGGAGTGGTACCCTTCCTTTGGCTCTTAAATTCTTTTCACCACCTCTTTCACAATGGACCCTGAACCTTGGACGGTGTGAGATGTTTTAGTGCTGGACACACCTCTGTCTCTTCTTCTCAGCACTGTGTTGCCTTTTGGGTCATCCTAGTGGTCATTGCCATCTGAAAAGAGAAGCTTCTCTAACCAGAAGCAAGAGTAGCATTAATATATGAGTATGAACATTGAGTGTAGTGCTTTCAGGGCAATTTGGTGAGAGTAATATATGCATTTAACTAGAGAAGAGCAGACTTTATGCACCTAAGGCTCATGACCTCCCCTGCCATAGGCTTTTGATTAGGTTTTCAGTACTAGGCACATATTCCCTCCCATAGAGTGGGCCTTCAGTCCAATTAGAGAGCAGATGGTTTCCCCCACAGCAGATATGCCACTATTGCACTCGTTCAGTCATTTGGCCTGTCTGGCCAAGCTTGAGGTTTTCAGTGTCCACTGTTTTCACCGCTGATGACTTCTGTCTCCCATAAGGCTGCATACAGTACAGTTCTTTTTCCAGCTTTCAGTTGCCTGAGCTAAAGGGAGAAGGTTTCCTGCTCAGTACCAGCTTGATTTCTCAGTGACTTTGCCTCTCAGGCATATGAAGTCTTCAGCAATAGGGTCTTATCATCTCTTTAAATGAATGACAGAATAATTTTAGTGAAGATGCAAAGCAAATTTTCTTTGATATTTTTTACTGTTTACTCTTTCTTTTATGTTTTTTTTCTTTATTAGTCAGTTTTGTATTCAGCAAATACTGTCAGTTTGGTACCATTATTAGGCTCATCCGTGACCTACCCCCTCCCCGTAGCCCCTCCTTATTGAGGTATACGGGTCATGTATTATGGAGTTAGCCCACAATTATGGGTAAGCTAAATGTCTCTGCATATCATGACCCAACATGTGACTCTAACATTCTTTCCGCCCCCTCTTCCTCAAAATTTCCCTGAGCCATGTTCGGTTCATTTTTGATCTGCTTCAGTGATGAGGTGTTGGGGGCCTTTGTGGCTGTGGCTCTCTGATTTGGTAGGAGTTGATTTTTCTCTGTGCTGATCTCCTTCCCCCTTGTGCTGGTATCCGGTTCATCAAGAAAACAGCCCCCTTGCTTGTTTCTCCAATTTTTCTTAGTTTCAGCCTGGGCCCTTTTGAGGTATGATGGGATGGCTCTCTCCTTAGGATCTACATCAATCTGAAAAAGAGAAGCAGATTCTCCAATGGAGAGTAAGTTAGCACGAGGACAAATGAGATAACCCTTACTTTTTTTTTTTTTAATAGAGAATTTAATAGGTGTGGGCCCTCTTGTAGCCCACAATTGATGGTAGCTTGATATTGGAGAGTGGGCTTATATTTGGATATGGTTGTGACTTGTTTCCCAGCTCCAGCTATGGGTCCCATGCCAGTGAGGGGATCAGTTAGCCAAATTGAGAGCAGTTGGTTCCCCACCATGGCTGTGTGACACCACTGCACTTGTGTGGGCATTACACCAAGTTATTTGCTGGTAAGTAGGTTAGACCATGTGTTGCTTTGACAGATATTGGTCATTTTCCCCCAGTTGCCCATGTAGCACCTTCTGGCACTAGACACGCTGACTGTCTGGGGACTGACTCTCTTCCAACTTCCAGCCATGCCATTCCAATTTGCATGTCAATCACATAAGGTGTCTTCAGCAGTAGGGTCTTACCACTAGCCTTTGGTGGTTCATCAAGTACTCTGACAGAAATCTGTCTGTCTTTTAGGAAACCTTGTAGGTCTCTCTTATCAAAAGCTAATTGTGGATGATAGCCCCATGCTTGGTCTGGGAGTTACAGGTCAGTGCCCACTAAGAAAATGAGGAAAAAGCTAACTAATATACAAGAGTTAGAGATAAGAGAGAGGGGGGGGGAGAGGGGAAGTGAGGGAGGGAAGATGTAGGAGATTAAGGTTAGTCTTAATCTTACCCTCTCCAGTGTCCTGTGGTTCAGGTGTTCCCTGTAAGGGCCTGGTGAAGGATCAGCCATTTGTTCTGTCTTTTAGTAAGTAGAATATTATGGTACCATTGCTGTTTGGGTCTAGATTTGTGTTTCCCACCCCTTTGATGCCCTGCCCTCCCTCCCCTTCCATCCTAGTGTCTAGTCTAGGAGATGTTTGCTGGTTATGTAAGGTATCTTGGGTAGATTCAGGTTAGGTGCTGTAGATGAGTGACACTATGTGGCGATTTTTTTTCTGTGATTGGGTAAGTTCACTGAGAATGATCTGTTCCAGGTTCAACCATTTTTCCTCAAATTTCATTGTGTCATTTTTTCTTACTGCTGTATAGAATTCCATTGTGTAGATATACCACATCTTAGTGCATTTCTGCTTATTTTCTTTATTCCATTATAAAAATAAATCTTATGACTAACCAAGAAATATGAGGGATTCTAATGAAAGACAAATAAAGAAATAGTCTTGAATAGCAAAGCCCAAACCCCTATTTTTTAAGAACAAATGCCCTTTAGTTTACAAGGAAAATGAAAAGTATAATAGAACTTCAGAAGGGAAAGGAGAAAGGGAAGCAAGGATGGAGACTTATTATTACAGATGGATAACATCAAGGTTGAGACACACTTAACCATTTGAAATTCTGAAAATTTTCTCAGCCTAGTCTGTCAGCAGTTCAGAGGCTATGGATGGAGCATCCAGGACTGAGATGGCTTTAATAATAAGAAACCATTTACGTCTGTAATATCTCTTTTATCACTTGCCAATGTAGCATACCAACCTTTTAAAATTTCCACAGATGAATTTTCGTACTCAATTTGGATACCTTTCCTATAATATTTCTTTTCACCCTAAAGTAGAAATTCTCTTTCAAGAATACTTCAACTAGGTTTGCAGTTATCAAGCAGCAAGTGCCACAGGAATTGGAAAAGTTCATCAGCTGCTTACTGATGGCCTACAACGTAGGTCATACAATCTCATTTTACTCTTCATGATTATAAAAGATTGACCAATAGCTTGGCACTAGTATTACATGTATTAGACAACAGGAATTCTCCCTTATCATCTACTTTCACTGTTATGAATGTTTATATTCTTCAATTATAATGGTCTAATATCCTAAATGTGTGGTGTATAACACACAGATATTCATTTATATTAGAGTGGTGAAAGAAATTTCTTATATGCCCTCTTTTGACCTTAAGATTACATAATACTGAAATCAAACTTCCCCAGCTTCTGGGTAATAAGGAAGATATTTTCCCTACTGAATATACATTTTTTGTTTTATCTAGATAGACATGGATTTCTTTTCATTTCTTTGATGAGAATTAAGACTGCAAAATTTTTCTATAAAGCATACATTTGTATCAAAAAGGTTCAAACATGACACTATAGAGTCTATCTTTTGTCAGTTTCTTCTGAAAAGTATGACTTATAGTTGGTTTTCATATTAATCTTGTTGAATATATATATATATATATACAATATATAGTTTATCACATCATTTTTAAATGTAAATTTTATTTATTTATTTGAGAGAGAGAAAGACACAGACAGAAAGAGAGAGGGAGAGAATGGGCACGCAAGGGCCTCCAGCCACTGCAAACAAACTCCAGATACATGTGCCCCCTTGTGCATCTGACTTACATGAGTCCTGGAGAGTTGAACTGGGATCCTTTGGCTTTGCAGGCAGATGCTTTAACTGCTAAACCATCTCTCCATCTTTGCATCATTTTTATTAATATTGGAACATTGATATTTCTGTCGACTTTTTTTTCAACTCTTACAACAAAGGAAAAGTGTTTGAAAGTTATATAAATTTCAGAAATGTTGTCTGCCATGACCTCTAAGTTTCTTTCCTTTCACAAACAAAATGTTTTGATAAATCTTATAGAAAGGATGTCTGCCAAAAATATTTTGAGAGCAGGAGGATAAATAGTGCAAAAATTAAGTAACATTACAGTTATGAAGGATATTTTATGCCTTTCTAAAATATGCTTTTCTAAATTCCTCTTTATAATGACCACTTTGGTAGCAATATGATGGATAGAACTGAAGATTTATTTAGGGAACTTTTCCAGTATACAAAACAAACAAAACTGAACAAAAGTAGTTATAATCATATTTAAAAGAAGTAAGCAGAGAAAATCTATAGAAATGTCAGGATGTGGAGACTTGCTGGACAGTAAAGGGTTAGATTTGGAACATGAATTATACTTATGGTTCAAGTATTTGGTATGTGCTGAAACAACTCAACAAATATCAGGTACAGAAAAAGAAGTGAGAAAATAGAGAATGATTGCTAGGCTTTAATCCTTTAATCTTTAAACTTTTAGTCCCAGCACTTGGAAGTCAAAGGTAAGAGGATTGTTGTGAGTTTGAGGCCAGCCTGAGACTACATAGTGAATTCTATTTCAGCCTGGGCTAGAGTGAGACCCTACCAAAAAAACAAAAAGAGGGAAGGAGAGAGAGAATGTTCTTTCATTGTACATAAGGTCAAGAAAAAAATTACTAATGCATTTTTGTATATAGACACATAGAGTTCAAGGGAAAAATCCTATCTGAGAAATGATGAGAGTGGCTTTTCAGGCTATAAAGGATATAAATGAGCTTGGGACTGTGAACTGTATGGACACCATGGCATTTGCTTGCAGTTCTTTATAAGTGATCAGTAGTTTGCGTGCAGGAAATGTGGAGACATGAAATATGGAGACAGATGGATCGAGGGCTTCAGTGAGATTTTATCTATTTAAGAGGATGGAATAAAATAAGAAAAAAATGACAGAGACATGAAGATTTGCAGCTCAAGTAAATTCTGTAGCACATTTCATGAAAGCAAGGAGGAGAGAATTTGTGGAGTATTTAGTATAAAATTCAGAAGTGCAGTTTGTTTTTGGAAATGAGGATCACAGTTCAGGAGCACTCAATTGGCAGTTATTGCAATTGGTGAGATTAAGCAAGTGTCCATTGTATTAGAATATTGATAATGTCCTTATGAAAGAAATGCCAGAGAGCCACCATGCCTGTCTTGGCATGCAATGACATAAACTGAAAATGACCCTGACCAGATACTTAAGCTTCCAGCCTCTGGATCTTGACCTTCTTAGCTTCCATAACTGAAATGAATTTCTGCAGTTAAAGTGTAAGTTACCCTGGATACGACATCTTGTCAAATAGCCTGAGATGAGGCTCTTGTCCTCACTAGCTTAACTTGTTAGGGTCATAGCCCAGAAGGAAGTCATGAGCATTCTAAATAATTAGGTATTATCTACTGCATCCTATTCTGACCTAGTTCAGTGTTCATGTCCATAGACAAGTAACTTTTCCTTTCTATACCCGAGTTTCCCTACCCCAAAACTGAATATATTCTGTGTAAGTTTTCTTTGAGGATGAAATAATATAATGAACTTAACTTCTCTATACAGTGCCATTTAGCAAGGACAGCCTCACAAAAGCTATTAATGCTGCTATTTGTCATATACAGTGCAAGGAAATCCTTAGAGCCATCAGGAGCATTCATTCACAGGCATTTATGCAGTGAGCTTTCCAATGTGTATGATATGTCAGGCCCCACATTAGGTACTAGGAAAACAAGAAAACAAAGGTAGTGAATAGTTGTCAAAGACTTTTTGTCATTAAAATAGTAAGAAGGGAGAGGAGATGGCATAGCACAGTGGTCAGAAAAGGTCCGTAGGCATAGGAAATATTTCTTACAGTGTGGAATTCCAGAAAGAGAGATTGGCAAGGGAGAAGCAATGAGATGGAACTCATGTTTTGCTCAGAAAATTGCCAGACTTTTGGTATGGCCAAAGAGGACAGGTGATTTCAGGTCACAAGGAAGATAGAGATAGACCAGAAGCTGACTAACTAAAGCCTACTGTTATAGGATTCCCCACTCTCTCCACTTCTTCTTTCCCTCTCTTCCTCCCTGCTTCCTTATTACTTCCCTTCCATTCTTTCTCTTTTCTTTTTCTTTTGGTTTACTTTTGCTTCCATCTTTCTTGCTTCTAATTTTCTCTATTTCTAAATTTCAAATCCTCATAAATAATATGTTCTCAGTACATGTTTGTTAAATACAGGCTGCTGTGTTCTCTGTATATGTGTGATAACTGCAGGGCTGCTGGGTTCTCAGTATACGTGTGGTAAGTACAGGGCTGTTTTGTTCTCCATATACGTGTGATAACTACAGGGCTGTTGTGTTCTCCATATACGTGTGATAACTACAGGGCTGCTGTGTTTTCAGTATGTGTGTGGTAACTACAGGGCTCTTGTGTTCTCGGCATACGTGTGATAACTTCAGGGCTCTTGTGTTTTCAGTATACGTGTGATAACTACAGGGCAGTTGTATTCTTGGCATATGTGTGGTAACTACAGGGCTGTTGTGTTCTCAGCATACGTGTGGTAACTACAGGGCTGTTGTATTCTCAGCATATGTGTGATAACTACAGGGCTCTTGTTTTCTCAGTATACATGTGATAACTATTGGCTGCTGTGTTCTCAGCATCTATGTGCAAACTACAGTAGAAATGTAAAGATATGAACTTTATATGTGAGTTGAAATTTTAGATAGGATTGCTAAATCATGTAGCTTTGGAAAAAGTAGGAATACATTGTCCCATTCCAAGTTGGAAATGGACCTGAATCAAACCAAGAGAAAGGGCAACATGAGAATAATTTTAAGAAGGATCACTGTTTCTATGTCACTCCAACTATGTTTGCTTTCTGCCTCTTGGAGACTGTTGACTTTGGCTCTGCACCTGCCTCACTGTGAGGAGGTGGTCATTCCTGATGTAGTGAACAGCACTGCTCAATCAGCCTGCCCTTCCTTTCCTTGATAAGCCTGTTCACCACTCTCTAGTCCAGCAATGTCACCAGTGTATGCTTTCTCAGCATGCAGCAGTGAGCACATATCCCCATGCATATCAGCAGTGGGAACCATTTGATTACATCACTAGTAACTCTTGCCTTTAGTAAGTTTCCAAATCCTCCTGGTGATTCCTTTCTTTCAGTGTAGTTGAACAATGATAATATGTGCTTGCAGCTTCTAGTGTTTCCTATAAAGAACCTGAGTCATTCGTTTGGGAAAATTGCTTGATCAATGCTTTGCACAGCTATTATATCTTTTTCTACAGATAGGAAAAAAGCTATATGCCAAATTGAAGCAGATGGAAAATCAGACTGCTTAATTAGAAGTGAAGGTATAATTAGATGTAGCCTCCAACAATTGGTTAGAATTAGAAGCATTTAAGTGTGTGCAAAATCAAATACTGCCTGGTGGTGCAATACCCTTAGTTTATGCTAAGTAGGTTTTATGGAATGCTAAGAAAAGAGGAAATCTGCCTTCGAATTTAATTAAAAACATGATGAATGTCTGTTATTTCAGCTATTAAGATTCTGATTTGGGAAAAGCTAACTAGAAAAGAAAACTAGAAATTAATTTTATATTTAGATATATTATCAAAATAGAATTATTTATAACAATTGAAGATGTGTTTTGTGAGTATTAGAAAATAACAGATATAATTCTACCTCTCTTTAAAATGAAAAAGACTAAATGAGAATTATCATTACTTATGAGAAAGAGTTTAGTTTAATCAGTTGGGATGGCTTGAATGTGAATATATGTCCCCCATAGCCCCAGAGATTTTTGATTGAAGTTGAGCTTGCAACTTGTGTCTCCAGTGGATGGAGTCCTGCTAGGGAATATGTGTGTCACTGGGTATGGATCTTAAGTCTGGCCCTACTAGGTGTTCAGAGAGCCAGCTTGAGCTCTGGATATTTGTGCTTGTGGTGTTGGTTTCTCTGTCTTTCTGCTGTGGACTCTGGAGTAAGCCAGCTTTGTCAGCTGTGGTAGAACTTCTCCAAGATTCTGTAACCCTGAGATAAACCCTTTCCTACCACAAACTGCTTCTAGTCAGCTGTTTGTCCCTTATCATAGAAAGTAGACTGAAAGAATTCCACTTGCCAAAAGGCATTACAAAGCATAGTCCCATGACTTAAAGATTATATCCATTAACTGCTTATAATATTCAGTTACTAATCCAGTCAAAATTATTAGAAGACACATCCCTTTTGCTTTATATATGTGATAACTACAGGGCAGTTGTATTCTTGGCATATGTGTGGTAACTACAGGGCTCTTGTGTTTTCAGTATACGTGTGATAACTTCAGGGCTCTTGTGTTCTCGGCATACGTGTGATAACTACAGGGCTCTTGTGTTTTCAGTATACGTGTGATAACTACAGGGCTCTTGTGTTTTCAGTATACGTGTGATAACTACAGGGCTGTTGTGTTCTCAGCATACGTGTGGTAACTACAGGGCTGTTGTGTTCTCCATATACGTGTGATAACTACAGGGCAGTTGTATTCTTGGCATATGTGTGGTAACTACAGGGCTGTTTTGTTCTCCATATACGTGTGATAACTACAGGGCTGTTGTGTTCTCCATATACGTGTGATAACTTCAGGGCTCTTGTGTTTTCAGTATACGTGTGATAACTACAGGGCTCTTGTGTTTTCAGTATACGTGTGATAACTACAGGGCAGTTGTATTCTTGGCATATGTGTGGTAACTACAGGGCTCTTGAACATATATGCAAAGGTCCTGAAATAGGCAAGTGTCCAGCCTAGTGAATCACTGGTGTGGATAACATATTCAAAAGGATAACAAATTAGGGGCATGGTATAGGTCAGCAGGTCACAGAAAAGATTTTGAATCCAAGCTACTTTAGATAGTTGTGGTGGTTTGATTCCCAAGTAAACTCATGTGTTTTGAATGCTTTATCTCCCAGCTGTTGAATTTCAGAGGTGGATCATTATTGGAATAGATGTGTGGCTAAAGCTGGGCATTGGGATATTATGACCCAGCTTCTACCTTCACAGAGCTCTGCTTACTCTCTTGTTGCTGCTCTCATCCTTCTATGGCAAGAAGTGTTATCTACCATCTATTGTTGCATGTTTTTCTGACACCATAAACCTTCCCTTCAAGACCATAAACTCCTTCCTCCCTTCACCAGCTTTCGATTTGGTGTCTTGTCCCATAAATGTGAAGTTAACTTACAACAGAAAATTAATACCAAAGGAGTGGAATCATTACTTCTAGAAATCTGTTCATGTAGCTTTCAATCCTTGGGAACTGATATGTAGAAAAAATTTGGAAGGATTTCAAACTTTGGATTAAGATATACTTCCTAGTAGTGTTGTAAGTAGAGCCTGATGGATTCTTGTGAGAGTTGAAATCTCTAAATGCACAAAAGAAAACCCAAACAAACAAAAAAAGCTGTGGCCTATAGAATCATGGCTTGCAAGGGTAGGAGAGCTTTTCAGGCCTGGGATAGGCCTGGGAAATATATGAGAGGCTAGCTGCATCCCTGAGAACATTATCAATGTTGAGTTTAGAAGAAATGGACTGCTGTGAGCGGAAGGATATGGTAAAGAATAAAGTGAAAGTTTCAGCCTGGAAATTGCAGACTGGTTCAGCTGCAACTGTTTGATAGATTCCTACCTTTGAGGATTGTTTCATCTGTCCTGCATTGTGACATTAGGAAAAAATGCTGAAGAAGTTTTCCTGGTCTTCAAATCTGGCTTTATTCCACCCAGGATTAACAAATTTGGTAATAAATTCTGCTACTATGGAAATATAAACAAATGCAGGAAAGAGAGGGTGATTAGAATGGCAATGCATACTTTCAAAATTGCTCCCAGGCAAGGGGGAGCAGGGTCATAATCCCTGAATGGAAGATGTGAGAGGCTACAGCATGGCATGGAACCATAGGTTGCAGTAAAGACCCTAGGATTTTGGAGATGCAAGAATGACAGAATGTTTGTGAAAGAGAGCTGCTGATTCAGTATGGATTTCTTTTCTCTGAGCTGTAGGAAGCCCAGGGGAAGAATCTGGACCCCACAGATATCTTCATGGGTCATAGATACCAGATATGAAATGCAGAATGTGCTATTTGCCCTGCATTAGTTCAGCCTTTCCTTGCTGTGCTTACCTCTGCAGTGGAATGTTTATTCGGTGTCATTATGTGTATGTATCTTGTGTTTTGATTTTAAAAGATTACAGTTAAAAGACTGTGTCAAATGAGATTTTGTACTTTTAAACTATGTTGGTTCTGGTGATGATTTGTAAAGTTGGACTGAACGCATTTTACATCATGAGATGGTTGAGTCTATAAGGGTGGGAGCAGTTTTGGTAGTTTGAGTAAGCCCCACCCCATAAGCTAACATGTTTTGAATATTTTATCCCAAGGTGGTGTAAGTTTGGGATATATGGCCTTATTGGAGCAAGTGTGTTGTTGAGGATGGTCTTGGAATGTTATAACTGAGCTCTCCCACCCACTCCCACCTTGCCAGAGCTCAGATCACCTTCGTGCTGCTGTTTTCTACCACCTGTGGCAAGATAGAGATATTCAGCCTCTGTTCTACCAGATTGTCCTGCCTTCATGAAGCTTCCTCTCAAGACTTTAAGCCAAAATACCTCTTTCCTCCCATCAGCTACTTTTGGTCAAGTGTTTTGTCCCTGCCACAGAAAGGTATCTACAGCTGAGAGGAAGCACTGACTAGCCTCCAGCAAAAGATAAATTATCTGTCCTATTCTGTTAGTAGGAGTTTCTAAATGTGTGGTACTGAACCATGTAGCTGTGTACAATTCCCTAAGGGTCTAGCACATTATCTGTGACGAAGGACTTCTGTGTTGTCATAGTTCTGAAGACAAGCACAATCTGCTTGTTAATTCACATGTATCCTTTTATCCTCTATTGCTTAGCCTTCATCATGTCACATGCAAAATCTGACATTTGGAAAAAATTTAAGTTTAATGCCAAAGAAAACATGAAGGGTTTTATCTTTAAAGACCAGTTTAAATACCTATATTTACTAAAAAAGTGTCTAAGGACAAATTAAATGTTTTTTCATGCATCTTATATATGAAAAATATATTTTGCTTCTCCTCCTTGAAAAAAATTACATTAACAATGAAAAAATATCAGTTCTTAACTGTCACTTTGTCAAAGAATCAACAATTTGTATACCTCCCCATTGTTTTCCACATTGCCATGAAACAACATTACTAGTTTCTAAATGTTTTACTGTAAAATGGTTAAATGAATTTTGAGTTTACTGCAAGGATTGCATCAAGGGACCAGAAAGAGTTGCCCCCAGGTCTGCCCCAGCCATGGTTTCATTGCTGATAATTGACAAGCCCAATTGTACAACATTACATTTGGAACTGAAAATCTTCTGTGAATAGCTCTAATTTAATCAGGCTTACTTTAGCTCCCTGATTATTTCATAATAGAGAATAAAGTATCTTACAAGTGAATGCATTTCTTCCAGAAATTAAATAGAAAGCAAAGAATTCATAGGCCAGCAAGTACTAACCTACAGTACAAACTGAGTGCCCTCTCACATGCAGGGAAAAGCAGTTCTCTCTCTCTCTGTTTTTTTTTAAAAGAAATATCAGAATAGCATAATCTTTTTGCCCAATTTGTACATGTACATAATGTCTTCAGGATTATTCTAAAGAAAAAGAAAAAAATGAACAACTGTGAAATACAAAAGTGCTATAGGTATTTGTGTTTTGCTGAAAAAAAAAAAAAAACTTCAGGGAACTTCTGACTATCAACTTTGAGCCTGAAGAAAGACATATGCCTTCTCATCTGTCTAGAATCAGCAGGAGCATTTGCCACTTACAGCTCCCACAGTGAGGACTTGTGAAGTTTACATCCTTCTTATGTTGAGTGAAATTATAAACTACCCCAGGTGACTCCACATCTCATGCAGAGTGTGACAGTATAACTGGGGATTGCCAGCCACGATACACTTGTGCTTACAGAACTAACCCTCAGGAGTTCTTTGAAGATATCAGAGCTGTGCTGATAAAAGATGTGTAGTAGCCAAGATAAAGTTAATATTTTAATTTAAAAGTGCATGTGATATGGTTACACAATAGAGATATAGGTAAAAGAACCACTGCATGTAGGCTAAAGAACACTGAAGGGGGCTGGAGAGATGGCTGAGTGGTTAAGCGCTTGCCTGTGAAGCCTAAGGACCCCGGTTCGAGGCTCGATTCCCCAGGACCCACATTAGCCAGATGCACAAGGGGGCGCACGCATCTGGAGTTTGTTTACAGAGGCTGGAAGCTCTGGCGTGCCCATTTTCTCTCTCTCTCTCTCTCTCTCTCTCTCTCTCTCTGTCACTCTCAAATAAATAAATAAACAAACAAAAAGAAGTATAGCTTCTATTGTTTTTTTAAAAAAAAGAACACTGAAGGAAAATTTAGGTTTTTTATTATTATAAGTTTTGTACTCAGTTAATACAGTCAAATTGGCACCATGTTAGCCTCCTGCCTGAACACCCCCTCTGCAGGGACCCTCCTTGTTGTGGAATATGGGCCGTATATTGTGGGGTTAGCCATCAGTTATGAGTAGGAGGCAATGTCTCTGTGTATCATATGGAAAAGTTAGTTTTAAAGCAAACTACAAAAAGCAGATGGAGGGGCTGGACAGATGGCTCAGCAGTTAGAGGTGCTTGCTTGCAAAGCTGGTTGGCTGGGGTTCCATTCCCCAGCATCCACATGAAGCCAATTGCACAAAGCGGTGCATATATCTAGAGTTTGTTTGCAGTGGAAGAAAGTCCTGGCCCACCTATTTACTCTCATTTACTTTTTTTCTTTCCTCCCCAATCTTGCTCTTTCTCTTTCAAATAAATAAATTTTTTTTAAAAAGAAGAAGCTGGAGATTCTGAGAACCTGGTGGCTGCTCAGTCCACAAGTCTGGATGCTTCAGCAGTTACAACCTGGCACTGAAGGCCTGGCACACTCCTGGAGAGCTGGTGACCTTCAGTCCATGTTGAAAGGGTGTAAAAGTTGGGTTCCAATGTCCACAAAAGATAACAGAAAAGGTGTAGATGCACTTGCAAGCAAGTAGCACCAACAACCAGGCAAAAGGCCCGTTGATCAGGAAGTTCTTTATGTATAGCCCACTAACAGAGGGGCTGCCCAGTCTGGAGGAAAGTCTTCCTTCCTCCATCAAACCTTCCTGGAAATGCCTGCGCAGACCTAGTCAAGTGTCTCTCACTGAATTCTCTATCTGGTCTGGTGGACAACAGAACCCTCGTAGGGGTAATTTCAGCAATGAGTACTCTCCTGCATCAAAGCTGACTCAGATTTCTGGCTTTGTCTAATTTTACAGGTTTACTTCAATAAGAATCACATGGTATACTGAGTGACACTGTGGAAATAAGCTATGAAGGTCTTCTATTTATGCCTAGGTTTTCTTGTTTTATATGTAGTTTATTTCTCTTTATTTATTTGAGACAGACAGAGAAATAGGCAAGGAGAGAGAATGGGTGTGCCAGGGCCTCCAGATGTGTGTGTCCACTTGTGCATCTGGCTCACGTGGATCCTGAGGAAGCAAACTTGAGTCCATTAGCTTTGCAGGCAAGTGCCTTATCAACTAAACCATTTCTCCAGCCCTATGCCTAGGTTTTCTATGCTTAGGTTGATCTCATAAAGATAAACCTGGAGTGGACTTGGAAAAGCTGAAGTTGGTATCATTTTGCACTGCCAGACACATATTGTGTAATAGGATTGAGAAAACATAAAAAATAAATTGAATAACTCCTAAACTAGTATAAAAATATATTTTTTAAAAACAGCAGCATCTTCTTTTTGTGTCCATGTGTGGACACAAATCCTAATAAAATTCTCATTCATTGCACTTTAATGAATGATTTTAAAGCATAGGCCAGTAAATTTCACACTACTTGAAAAAAACAGAACATTTTCATTATATACTTCCCTAGTATCATCTTGCAGGGCCAGTACTCCATGAAGTTTTTTTAGATTAAATTTAATTATTCTATCACTGGAGTGTATTCATTTTTAATGAAGAACATGATTACTAATTTAGATGACATGTAGCTGAGTTTAAGACAGACAAAAAAAAAGTGACAGTTGGGAACCACATGAAACATTTTTGGAATAAAATGAAAATGTTTGCTTAAAATAGTCTACCATTCCTTTTTAGTCCAAAGTGAATGAATTCTTTTAACACTTAAAAACAAAAGGAAACTAAAGTTCTGGGGCTGGGGAGGTGGCTCAGCTGTTTAAACCAGACTATACGTGTTCTATTCCCAGACTCCACACCAAGAACCAGAAGCAGAAGCCATGTAATTCCAGCAATGTAATCCCAAAATGGAAAGTGGAAGAATTTCCTGGAAGCTTGTGGTATAGACAGCAAAGAACAGCAACAGTAGAGGCAGATCCTGTGAGAAACTGCCTCAGATGAGATAGAAAGGAAATTACTCACCTGGAAGTTGTTCCCTGACCTCCCGCCTCACAGTGTGGCACATGTATGCCTGCATTCACATGTGTACACACACACACACACACACACACACACGTGCTCTGAGTGCTACCAACAGCCAAGTATTTTGTGTCTGAATTCTTAATAATTCCATATCTAGAGCAAAAAAATACATTCTGTCCACCTAAACCTTATTAGAAAAGATTAGACAGGTCCAAGAATAATAATACACAAAGAAAAAATGGAGTAAATTGGAGAGTTTGTTATAAAGTACTATGAGAATGTCAGAGAATTTCAGACAGAGCAATCAGGTAGCAGGGAAATCATTGTACCAAAAGCAGCATTTATGGTGTTGGACTTTAAAACATAGATGATACAACATTAGAGGGCATGACATGAATAGTAGTCATCAAGCTTGGACAAGGCTTGAAGGGTTTTAAGGAAGGAACAATAGCAAGAGCTGTGCTTTGGGGGATTTCTTTCGGCAGCTATGTGTCAAACAAATTGAAAGTGGTGCTGGCCTAAAGCACCTTAAAAGGGAGAAAAGTTAGAGCAGAAAGAGGGAATCCATACACCACTGAGCATTGACCTGCATCCACCTGAAACACAGCATGTAAAGACTGCTACATTCTTCCAGAATATTCTCCACCTGTGAACAGTTCAAACCTCTGTAAACAGGCTCTAGGGAGCATGTAATGAAGTCCACATAGATGCCCGTAGGATTCAGAATGGGACTAATAGTACTCTAGCACTCCCAATTCGTTCTCTTATATATTTTGCAGTTTTATAATTCACGAACTCACAGTGAGATTTGAGCTGTGCTACTGATATTATCTTTATCATGTGACAACAGATAGAAAAGGGGTGATTCCATAATTTAGGCTATAGACAGAAAATAGAATGCTACTTGATATTTTAGAAGTATGATTTCCCAAGTCGGGAGACTTCATAACAGCAACAAAATGTTTCAATATAAAATTATCTTAGAATGAACTTTAAATGAATGTTAAATTTAGGCTGCAAGTAAAGTGAGGAGAGCCCTGCTTAAGGCTCAAATGCTTTGACTAAGCTTAATAATGTTATCTTTAGGGTAACTTCTACTTCAAGATGAGTCTCATTCCATAGGACAGCCCCTTATAATTATATATAATGGAATTTTTTCCAAAATACTTTTTCTATGTCTAAAGGAGATAATCTCATTTTAACAGAGAAAAAAGAAGACAATCTGTCAGAGTAGGAAAGAAATTGTACTTGCCTATCTTGTCTTTGCTGCCTAAGGTGAAGTGAAATTGTTTGCCTGTTACCAGACCAAGTGCAGACATACTAAGGAAGCAGCCTTTGTATCAGGTAGAGACATCAGCCTGGTCTTCCCACCTGCTTCAGCACACTGTAAAAGCCTCAGAGCACATTCATAAGCTAGTTCAGTTTGGAAAAATCAGTCCCCAATATTATGCAGAACAAAACTGTCATAAAAATCTCAAGATACAGAAAGTTATGAGTACAGTTCCATTACAGACAGGTTTGCTGTCTTCACCTCCATGAGCTTTGAGTTTCAGCCAAGATATTTTAGACCTAAGGAATATTTTACTTTCTCTCTCGCCAGAAAGCACCTGACCAGTGCAGCAGGTTGTACATAGTAAAAACACAGCTGTGCTCTCTGGAACCATTTCAAATCCCTAGAAGCTGCTTCCTGTCCTCTGGCCATCTCTCAAGCTCCACATAGTCTCTGTGAGGATGGAAATCTTCAAGGAATACAGGGAAGGATTTTTGGAAATGAAACTGAGATACATTCAAACTTGAATCAGCGAACAGTTCCATTCACATGTTTACTTGAATGTCAGAGATTATAAGAAAAAAATAGAGTTTCATTTAGTCCTGTTGAAACTATTTCCATTATTTCAAAGCAAGAAACCACTGGGAAGAAGCAACAGGGGATTCTGTCCCTGTCATTGTCTTCTCTCATGAATCTTCTCCTGCTTTGTTGTGTTGTCTATTACCTGCTAGTGATACAAATCTACAAATTAAGCTAAGATATCCCTGCAATTCAAGTTTGAATAATGATCTGGATATGCAGACAGCCATTCTTTTCATGGGCATCTGGCACCCACACTGGCGCCTACAACACTGTCCCCTCCTATAGTACTACCTGAACTGAATTCTGAGAGCTCCTGTCACTGCCATTCTCTCCCACTGGTCAAAAACTCTGAAAGGCCTTGTTTATTTTGTTTGCCTTTGGATGCCCTGCTCCTGATACATAGCAACTGTTCAGTAAATAATTTTTGAATTAAATGAATCAGTAGAGTGGGACATACATCATTGTGGACAATTAAATGTTCATAAAATGCCCTTAAGCAATTTGACCTTGAGACACTGTCATTTAAGATGAAGGGGCTATATTGAGACCTATTTAACTGCCTACTTATGGTAATAGCATAATGGTTCTTTGTGTATACATATATATCTATATCTATATCTATATCTATATATCTATATCTATATCTATATCTATAGATAGATAGATAGATAGATAGATAGATAGATAGATAACTTATATACTTACAGACAACAAACCATGGTATTTCCCTCCCCTCCCCTTCCCTACCCCACTTTCCCCTTCATATCTCTGCTCTCTGTCATATCCCCTCCCTTTCTCCATTAGTCTCTCTTTTAATTTGATGTCATCATCTTTTTCTCCAATTATGAGGGTCTTGTGTAGGTATTGCTAGGCACTGCAAGGTCTTGGATATCGAGGCTGAATTCTGTCCGGACAGTTGTATGTAAGGAGTGGTACCCTTCCTTTGGCTCTTACATTCTTTCCACCACCTCTTTCACAATGGACCCTGAGCCTTGGAGGGTATTAGATGTTTCAATGCTGGACACTCCTCCATCCCTTCTTCTCAGCATTACGTTGCCTTTTGGGTCATCCCAGTGGTCATTGCCATCTGAAAAGAGAAGCTTCTCTAACCAGAAGCAAGAGTAGCATTAATATATGAGTATGACCATTACATGTAGTGCTTTCAGGGCAATTTGGTGAGAGTAATATATGCATTTATCTAGAGAACAGCAGGCTTTATACCCCTAGGGCTCATGACTTCTCCTGCCATAGGCTTTTGATTAGGTTTTCAGGACCAGGCTGTATTCCTTTCCATACAGCAGGCCTTCAGTCAAATTAGAGAGCAGTTGGTTTCCCCCACAGCAGACATGCCAGTATTGTACTTGTCTAGTCATTTGGCCTGTCTGGCCAAACTTGAGGTTTCCAGTGTCCACTGTTTTCACCACTGATGATTTCTGTCTCCCATAAGACTGCATACAGTGCAGTTTTTTTCCAGCTATCGGTTGGCTCGGCTACAGGGGAGAAGGTTTTCTGCTCAGCACCAGCTTGGTTTCTCAGTGACTTTGCCTCTCAGGCATATGAAGTCTTCAGCAATAGGATCTTTCCATCTCTTTCTCATGGGAAACCCAGGGTCTTGGCAACAGCCTATAATGTTTGGAGGCAAAACGGACCTCCCTGGCCAACAACTCACTGGAAGGTATCCCATCCCTGGCACTGAAAATTTTCTGGTAACAATCTATGGCTTCTGGATATGTCATTATTCAAGAAAGTAGATTTTCATATGTCTTATTTGGAATATCTTGAATTTTGATTGAGCCTCCCCCCCCCCAACCTTTCTTTTATACAATCTTTTCCCCTGACATAGCTTAGGCCTTTCCCTTTCCTGTAATCTGTTCTTCTACTTACATATATATAATGCCATCCCCTTAAGACCTTCCCTCTCCTCCCTCCCTTATACCCTTTTTCTGCCTTTTTCTGCTATTGATTTTTGGTTCCAGATCACACACAAGTCTATACATTTGTAGCTAGGATCCACATATAAGTGAGAACATGTGATGTTTGGCTTTCTGGGCCTGGGTTACCTCACTTAGTATAATCCTTTCCAGATCCATCCATTTCCCTGAAAATTTCATAATTTCATTTTTCTTTACTGCTGAATAGAACTCCATTATGTAGATGGCACCACATCTTTATTATCCATTCATCTATGGATGGACATCTAGGCTGGTTCCATTTCCTAGCTATTGTGAATAGAGCAGCAATAAACATGGTTGTGAAAGTATCTCTAAGGTAGTGAGAAGAGTCACTAGGATATATGCCTAGGAATGCTATAGCTCGATCATATGGCAAATCTACTTTTAGCTGTCTCAAGAACCTCCACACTGATTTCCACAATGGCTATACCAGATTACATTCCCACCAATAGTACAGAAGGGTTCCCCTTTTACCACATCCTCACCAATATTTATTGTCATTTGTTTCTTTGATGGTAGTCATTCTGATGGAAGAGAGATAGAATCTCAAGCTAGTTTTAATTTGCATTTTCCTGATGGCTAAGGATGCGGAACACTGTTTTAGATGTTTATATGCCATCTGTGTTTCTTCCAGTGAGAACTCTCTATTTAGTTCCATATCCCATTTTTTGATTGGATTGTTTGATTTCTTATTATTCTGTTTTTTGACTTCTCTGTATATTCTGGATATTAATCCTCTGTCAGATATGTAGCTGGCAAAGATTTTCTCCCTTTCTGTAGGTTGTTTCTTTGCTCTATTCATGGTGTCCTTTGCTGTACAAAAGCTTTGTAATTTCATGAGATCCCAGCAGTTGATTGGTGATTTTATTTTCTGAGCAATTGGGGTTATATTCAGAAAGTCATTACCTATGCCAGTATGTTGAAGGGTTTCCCCTACCCTTTCCTCTAGCAATTTCAGAGTTTCAGGTCTGATATTAAGGTCCCTGACCCACTTGGATTTGATTCTTGTGCATGGAGAAAGACAAGGATCTATTTTCATCTTCCTACATATAGATACCCAGTTTTCCCAGCACCACTTGTTGAAGAGGCTGTCTTTTCTCCAATGAATATTTTTGGCATTTTTGTCAAAATTCAGATGGCTGTAGCTGACTAGTTTAACATCTGGGTCCTCTATTCTGTTCCATTGATCTACATGTCTGTCTTTGTGCCAATACCATGCTGTTTTTGTTACGATGGCTTTGTAATATAGCTTAAAATTGGGTACAGTGATACCACCAGCCTTAATTTGTTGCTCAAAATCGTTTTGGCTATTCAAGGTTTTTTTATGCTTCCAAATTAATTTTAGGATTTTTTTTTTCTACTCCTGTGAAGAATGCCATTGGAATTTTATTGGGGAGTGCATTAAATGTGTAGATTGCTTTTGGTAAGATTGACATTTTCACAATATTGATTCTTCCAATCCGAGAACATTGGATGCCTTTCCAGTTCTTTGTTTCTTCTGCAATTTCTCTCTTGAGTGTTTTATATTTTACATGATAATTTGGTATATGTCTGTCCATGAGTCAAATATTCCTTCAGGTACAAATTATTCAGTGTTACTGACCATTCCACTGTTGGAATTGGGAATGGAGAATTACTGCCTTCCAGAAAAATGTTACTGAAAATGTATGTTCATCCAAAGCAGTACCTATAAAGCATAATATGAAATGTCTCATTTACATATTTCAGCTAAGAAGCTGAGTTTTGCCTCAGAAAGAAAAGGCAAAACTCATCTAAGTTTCTTCTTGGAAAACTTTGAAGATCTGTTTGGGAACAGCATTAATGTACAGTAAAGTTTTAGGTGCCATGGAGAAGCTATTAATTCTTATCAGAAAAATAACAAGGGCCTTCAAACAAGCTCATCCCTCCCTTACTAACTCATGTGTGGATTCTAAACTGAGGTACTTGCAGAAGTACTTAATTGTCATAAATAGTTGGTATGATAAATGTTCCAGAATATGAATTCTGTAGTAACATCTATGTAATGCAACTGGGAGGATATAAATTTTTGAATTTCTAAGTCAAGTAATTTTCCTTCTAACCTGCAAATACTGTGAGCAAACTTATCATGATTCCCTCTAATATTTTTGTTGTTTATTGGTACACCTTTCTCCTTAGTGCCTTGGTAATATTCATTTTCATTTATTCCCTTTAAACTTATTTCTTAGGTATGAAACATAAATGAAATGGCTCATTTAAGGCATGCTGAGATTGGAATCTGGATGTACAACTTTTGACTGCCTATGACTACAACAGTAAAATAATTGGCAAGAAATATTAGCTTAAATGTTAGTTTTTCTGTTGCCATTAACTTTGGTTCAATTCTTTGTTAGAGTAAAGAAAAGGAAGTACAAGGCAAAGTTTTTGAATAGAGCTGTGTCCTCAAAGGAAATGAATAAGCCACGCCTATCCCAAGAGAAAAACTTTATAAAATCATGACTGGCTAAACAGGCTAAACCAGATCAGATTTCTGCTGGGATTTCTGTTGTATGTTCAGGAATTCTATGCAATGTGATTAACATCTTTACCAAAAATTTCTTTCCCCTAAATCATGAAATGAATAAGACAATTCTGTCTACAGTGTTTCAGAAAATCATTAAAAATAACACAGAGCTGTGAGCTCCTCAGTGTATGTTAAGTAAATACTTAATAAAATCAAATGTAAAGATGTTTAGTTTTCTCATAATCTTTCTATTATTATTAGGAAGGTCTTTTGTTTGTCTTCTGGAAGAATATACCTAATAAAACTTACACTGAGTCACAGTGAACAGTATTTCAGGATTTTGAGGTGTTCATACTTGTTATAAAAAGGTTCAGTTTAGGATATATTCTAGAAAAGTAATGGTATTTTAAAATTAAATGAGGTTTTGAACAACTTTCAGTCAGGAGAATTTAAGCATTTAGACCTCCAAAATTCCAGGGGAGACTATAAAGCTAAGGATTCACAATTGTATATATTCTGATTTGATATAAAATTTTTCCTAATTAAGAAATGAATCCATTTCTTTGTGAAAATTACTCAGTCCTGCAACTTTAATTTGAACTAGTAAGAGTTGAATGCACTGCAGCCTGTCTCACACTTTTTCCTCTACTGATGATTCAGAGATCATTTGTCCTTCAATCCACCAGCACCTCTTGATCTTTAGAGAAAGTTTTGTTAGAACAAATGTAGATATTTTGCATAATGATATAAAGCAAATGAAAGAAGTACATTTATATTTATAGCAAATATGATTCCCATAGCTGTTTTCTTTCTAACTAAAAATTTATTTTTATCAATTATAAGATCCATCACTTTAGTCTTACTAACAAAACAATCATTATTAGAAAATTACACATGATTTCAACAATTATGGATTTTAAATGCACTTTCTCAATCTGCTATAATGAAGGAAACATAATTCATAGTAACCATTTCACTGTTACATAGATGATATTTTTGGAATGAATTAATCATTTTATGGATACACTCTTACTAAATTTATATTTTCAAAACAAAATGATAGTTTGATGGCCTTCAGTCATTATATCAAAATTGATAGGGTACAAAGTAGGATTTTCATGACTGAGTAGATATCACATATTAAGATAAAGGATATTAAATAATGTAAATAAATCTTTCTATTAAATAAATACATATATCTATGTAATTTTCAAGAAGCTAGGACTGAATGAGATTGACCATCAGAAACAGTCAGAGAAGGGTGGAAGGATTAGCACAAGTCATAGTTATTTAGATATGAAAGGTTTTGGTGGTTTGTGCCCAAACATATTTCCTGATAAATGATTGATTGCTTAAAACTACTGTCATGTCCTATGTTTCCACTTAAAAGATGACTTAGAGCTTAAAGCCATATGGATAACACTAACTCATATTTTTGTACACTGAAACTAAAATTTGGGGTTCTTAAATCCATCAATGATGGCACTATGAGTCTTTGAAGTAATTCTGTCTTACCCAATCCTTTCAGCAGCTAGTCATTTGTACCAATGAAAGGTACTGCAAGTATACTGTTTGGCTTTACAAAAATTTAGTGGAAATTGTAGCTGTGCTTCTACTTCAGTCACAAAGGCTTTGTTACATGAATTTTTTTTGTAGTCAGTGAGGTAAATAAAGTAAAATAAGTGGTCAATGTAGTTGAATTAATGTGCATGACAGGTTTTATAAAACTGTGAATTGTTATAAACTTTCCCAGCATTATTTCCTTGTCATGCAGCAATGCAAAATTTTGGTCAAGTTGTTGATTTACTTAGTTGTCTCAAATCAGTCAAAGTTGTTTAAAAAGACAACGTACTAATAGATATAGATGTTTTTGTATTCCCAGCATGATAAGTTCAAATTTTCTGTAGAAATGGGCTTTGGTAGATTGGGGATATAGCTCAGTGAATAAAGGGCTTGCCACACAAGAATGAGTATCTGAGTTGGGATTCTCAGAACCTGCATAAAGGTGAAAATTATTAGACTTGGGAGATTGTTCAGTGGTTAAGAGAACTTGCTTGCAAAGCCTGCTGGCCCAGGTTCAGCCCAGTTTCAAATCTCCAGTACCCATACAAAGACAGTTGCACAAAATGGTGCATGCATATTGAGTGCATTTAAAGTGACAAGAGGACCTGACACACTCATTCTTTTTCTCTTCTTTCTCCCCTGTATTTCTTTGCAAATAAATAAATAAATATATGTTTTCGTAAAGATGGACATTATTGTGGACATCTGTAATCCTAGCATACCTGTAATGAGAAGGATGACAGAAACAGGAGAATCCACTGAAAGCTCCTGAAATAGTTAGTCTGACAAACATTGGGGTGAACAAAAGATCCTACCTCAAAATGAGGTTGGAGGTCAGAACTAACACCCAAAAGTTGACTTCTAAGCTCCACATTTGCCATGCATGCACCTACCAATGCACACACATAAACATACACTCCCAGGAAGAAAGAAACAGGCTTTGGTGAAAGTATGGAAACATAAATATGCATACTTATTTATATAATTTAATTTTATAAAGATTTAATTAAAATTTTGATCATTTTTCCTGGAAAAATGGCACTTTATATTTTTATATAACTTACTATTATTTATATTTGTGGAAATAATAACAAGGTGAAAATGAGAGAATAAGTATGTGTAACAGAGAGAATGAAGAACTGAATATCCTGTTCCTAAGCTGTTATTATGAAAAGGTTAATCATAATTACTAGATGACTTTCATCTTCTTCTTGTAGTATATGAAGTAGCAAAGAAGCTCAGTAGAGAAAATCTGGACTTGCTCAACTTTGTAACACCAGACTAGAAAGAAGAGTACAAACTTTAAGGATAAGGAAAGACTTTATAGGTACAGATTTGCTGTGGTCTGAATGCTTATGTCTACCTAAAATTCTCATATTGAACCCAAGTTCTGAATGTGATAATATTAAGAACTAGGGCCTTTAAAATTATATCATGAGTGCTGAGCTCTTATGAGTGGGATTAGTACCTTTATGAAAGAGATGATTGGCCTTTTTTCCCACAGGAAGACACTAAAGGCTTCCTCCACAAGAAGCAAGATATCCCCAGACATTCAATTTCAAATTGATTTGATTCCTAGTCTCCAAAACTGTGTGAAATATTTTTGAATTATTTATTAAGCATTAGTGTGTAGTATTTTGTCATAGTAGCCTGAATGGGCTAAGACTTTAAAAGTACAAGTACAGACATATATAGAAGCAGATAGGTTAGACTTGACTTCTTTAGAAAGAAGTGTAAAGATACTTAAATACTCAAAGGCATACAAATATTTGTAGTATCTAGAATATAGCCTAATATCTTTAACTAAATGATGGATCCATATATTCTCTTCAGTATAAACTGTGTGTATAGGTTTGAAGCAATAAAGCAATCCTGATGACATTTGTGTTAACAACATGGATGCTGTGTAACTTTAAGAAAGTTCACATACTCCACACTACCTTTTATCATTGGATGTGAGAGAGGCTCATTTGCCATCCCAGTAATTTCCACTGAGGCTTTTAGTTTCCTCGCCCATACTTCACTACATGCAGTATGCCCTTTAACATATGAAGTCATTTCTTAATTTTACATAGTATATTTCAATTACAGAGTTCTCATTAAGTTCACTTTCATATAATCCACTTGTTGATATTCTGTTCCTTTACATATTGTTTTTCCATTTATGTTAAGGCAGGGTCACATACTAGTTCAGGCTGACTTGGAACTCACTCTGTCATCCAGTCTACATTCAAACTCACAATGATACTCTTACCTCACCATTCTGAGTGCTGGGATTATAGGTATGAGCCACCATACCTGACTGTTTTTTAATAACAAAATTGTAAATTAACTTGACATCCTAAGAGATCAGAAGATTCTCCAGGTATTCCATACTTGACATTTTTGTGCTGTTGTTTAGAAGTAAGGTCTTGCTCTGTGTTCTAGTGACCTGGAGCTCACTCTACTCCCAGGCTGGCCTTGTACTCCTACCTCTCTGCCTCACAAGTGCTGATATTAAAGGTGTGTGCCACCACACCCACCTGATACTTGATTTTAAGCAAGCCCAGGTACAAGCAACATTTGAAGTGTTGCTTTAATGGAGTTTTATGTTGTGTTCTGAGTTATCTCATTGAATCTCTTTGGTGTTATCAATGTGTAGCCTTAGTAACATCCAGATCCAGCTGGACATGAACTTGCATGTTTTGTCAGGGTGTTAGCACCAATGGATCCAACAAGAGAGCTAAATGTTCTGCATTCTCTGTTTTTCCAAAGTGAACTGAGAGAAGTCTACAGACAAAACCTTAGGGCACAAGTCACTGACCATTCCAGTTTGAAATGGTGCCATTGTCTTAATCTTCAAAGCCTTGCTAGCTTCACTGCACCTCAAGGAGAATATGACAGTAGTCCAAAGTGATGAAACATTATCCACCCTTAAAGTGTTTTCTTTGTGGCAAACATCTATGTTAACATGCTAAGAAGTTAATAGTACTCCTACTGTTTAAACTTACAACTGACTCACAGACCTATATTAAGGAAGAACCTTTCAAGATGTTTGGCTTTATTATGGTGGTAGTACTTGTTATGATAGTCAAGGGTTTTTCATTCAGAAATTTGTTGTCCAAGCCGCCCTAACATAAATCTGTACTGGCATGCTGATGGTTTTTTAGCAGATATATACATCAATTTGTAGGAAGTATCAACATGAAGGATGAAAGCCACTAAGATTTATGAGAGGAGGCACAAGGATTGTGTATTATTGGTGTCATGATCTATTAATTATTAAAATTGTGACCAAAATTGTAAAAAAAAATTGTACACTTAGGGAAAAAGGTAAAACTTCTGGAGATAACAGTCATTTGAGTATTGCTGCATACACAGGACTCAAGCCACCCAAGGGCTGAGCTATTGTGCCACCCAGTATGCAGTGTCACAGGAACAGCCTGTAATAACACCCAGTGATGACTTTTGCAGCATCAAATCTTTTTAGATGTTATAGGACTTTGAGTGTGGATCTGCAGGTCCCCTGAGGGTACTTGCAGGACATTCATGGCAAAGCTTTTCTGGCCCTTCCAGATCTTTTCTTTGGTCTACACTGCCAGTTCTAACAAAGCTTTTCAGGACTCTTCAGAATTATTTCTATAGTGGTTGTACAAGTTTGCACTCCCATCAGCAGAAAATGAGGGTTTCTCTTTCCCCACATCCTCACCAACTTTATTGTCATCCAATTTTTAATAATTGCTACCTGGAGTAAGGTGGAATTTAAATGGCATGTAATTCAAAAGATAAAATCTTGTCTTAATTAGATTTTCTATTAGGTAGAAACTTTGTATGGACACATAATGTATTGGTACCATCATTTCCCTCCTCCCTGCCCCCATGCCACTGAGGGTCCACCTCAATGAGATTGCTGGTATTCAACCCTATGGTTGTGCCTTATGAATTGTAAGAACAAAAGTCAGTCATTGGAGGAGGAGAAAAATGCCTCTATATATTTTCTACCATGTTGTGACTCATATAATCTTTCTGTCTCCTCTTCCACAAAATTCCCTGAGCCATGTGGATGTGTTTTAAGTCTAGTTTAGCCCTAAGCTCTCAGAAGCTTCTGGATTTCTGCTTTGATACATTTGGAGTATCCTCAGTATCTGTCTCCATCACCCTGGGTCAAGTTGTCAGGCTTTCCATGGAAGCAGAAATCTTGCTCATCTCACCAATTCTTCTGTGGTTTCACCTGGGCACTGGATCGTGTGTGAGGTGTGGTTTATCTCCTCCGTTCTTGCTATCCTCTTAAAAAGTAAAACAGATTCTCCAGTGGAGATTAAAGTCAGCATGGGTTAAATGGGATAGGCACTGTCTTAATTAAGACAGATTGTGATGGGTGTAGCCCCTCTTTTGCCCAAAGACTAGTGGGGGCTTCTCATTGGAATCTATGATCTTGGTCTCCATAGGATTCTGACTCAGTTCCCAGTTCTAGTTATAGGTTCCTTTCCACTGAGTTGATCTCTTAGCCAATCAGAGAGCCATTGATTACTGCCTAGGCTGGGTGCTGCTATTACACAGGTGTCTATATCTTGTCAGCCTAGTTGATTTCTTATAGCATTGTCCTCTGCTAGCACACAAGGTTATTGGCCATTTTCCTCCAGCAGCTCATGTAGCACTTTCTAGCACTATACTTGTAGGCCATCTGGGAACTGGCTTCCCTCTAGATTCCAGCTGGATCTCTCATGTGGTGTCTTTAGAAATAGGGTCTTAACTTTTACCTCATGTGGGTAATGAAGTGCTTTGACAGAAATCTGTCTTAATTTTGGGACCTCATAGGTCTCTCTAATCAACAGCTGAATGTGGGTTGTGACCAGTTGCTGGTACTGGGAATTAAGAGCCAGAACCAAATGTTTTAGGCTTAGGCTTCATCCCACTGTCTCCAAGGCCCTTCTTACCAGATGACCTCCACATACTCCTACTGAGGATTATATCATTTACTCTGCTATCCAGGAGGAAGGTTTCTATGCTACCAGTTCATTTTGAATTTAGTGTTTTTGTCTATTGCCCCCCACCCTCACATTCCCTTTCCCCCAGACACTTCCATCCCTATTATCTGTTCCTGGAGTTGCCTGTCAGGTATGCCTCCAACTCAAGTTGCTCCAGGTTAGAAACCACAGATGAGGGAGAACATGTGGAGTTTGTCTTTCTGTGCTTGTGTAAGTTTCCTTAGTATGATCTGTTCCAAGTCTATCCATTTTTCTACAAATTTCATGATATCATTTTTCATTACTACTGAGTATAATTCCATTGGATGTACATACCACATCTTCATTTTCCATACACCAAATGATAGGCATCTGGCTCTTCCAGTTCTTAACTATTGTGAAGTGAGCAACTATAAACATGGTTAAGCAAATATCTGTACAATGAAGAGTGGAGCCTTTAGGGTAGATGCCCAATAAAAGAATATCTGGGTCAATTTGTAGCTCTATTTTAATCTTTTTAGGAATACCCATATTGATTTTCACAGTGGTTATACAAGTTCACCCTCCCACCAGAAGTGAATGAGGGTTCCTCTTTCCCCATATCCTCACCAACATATGTAGTTATTCAGTTTTTTAATGATTACCATCCTGACTGGAGTAAGGTGGAATCTCATAATTGTTTTAATTTGCATGTCCCTGATGGTTAATATTGTTGAACATATTTTTAAGTGAGTATTAGCCATTTGTATTTCTTCCACTTAGAATTCCCTACTTAGTTCTGTGTCCCATTTTTTTGAGTGGGTTATTTGATTTTTTTATTGGTTAATGTTTTGAATTCTTTGTAGATTCTATATATTAGACCTCAGTCAATGGTTTTATTGGCAAGGACTTTCTCCTATTCTGTGGGTAGTCTGTTGGCTATGCTTATGGTATGTTTGTACCAAAGCTTTTTATCTTCATGAGCTCCCACTGGTTGAGTGATTGTTTAATTTCCTGGGCTACTGGGGTGTTATTCAGGAAATCTTTCTCCACTCTTATATCTTGGAGAGTTCTCCCTCTTTTTCTTCCAAGTGGTTAAGAGTTTCAGGTATTATTTTGAGGTATTATGTTGAGGTTTTTAATCTATTTGGACTTGATATTTATTCATGGTGAAAGAAGTAGATCTAATTTCATTTTTCTACAGGTGGTTATCCAATTTGACTAGCAACATTTGTTGAAGCTGCTGTCTTTTATCCAGTGTATGTGTTGGCTCCTTTGTCAAAGATCAAGTAGCTGTAGTTGCTACTTAAACTTAAACAATAAACTTAAACAGAAGAACCACATGATCATTTCATTAGATGCAGGAAAGGACTCAAACAAAATACAATATCACTTCATGATCAAAATGCTAGAGAAACTAGACATGGAGGATTTATATCTCAGTATAGGCAAAGCATTTAAAGCCCAAATGCTACTTAATGGGGAAAGACTCACAGAGTTCCCATTAAGATTAGGAACAAGACAGTGGTACCCAGTCTCACCACTGCTCTTCAACATAGTACTGGAAAACCTAGTCCAAGCAATAAAGCAGGAGAAAGATATAAAATGGATATAAATGGCAAAGGAAGAAGTCATACTAGCCTTATTTGCAGATGATATACTCCTGTATACAAGTGACCCAAAACACTTTACTATAAAACTTCTAAAGGTGATAAATTCCTTCAGCAAAGTTGCAGGATACAAACGTAACACACAAAAATCAGTATCCTTCCTATATGCAAAACATAAATATGCAGAGAAAGAAATCAGAGAGGCTGCCCCATTTTCAATAGCCACAAAAACATAATCAAATATCATGGAATAGCACTAACTAAGGATGTGAAAGGCTTATATACTGAAAATATTAAAAAAAAAACCTCAAGGAAGAAACTGAAGAGGATATGACAAAAAGAAAAGACATTCCATGTTCCCAGATAGGTAGAATTAATATTGTGAAAATGGCAATCCACCAAAAGCAATATGCAGATTCATCACAATACCAATAAAAATCCCAGCATCATTTTTCACAGAGATAAAAAAAAATCTAAAACTTCATATGGAATGGAAGAAGGCCTTGTATATCCAAAAATATCCTCAGCAAAATAAGACTTTATCACTGAAGCAGACCTAAAATGAACCCAACATGGCTCAGGGAAATTTGTGGAAGAGGGGGCAGAAAGAATGTCAGAGCCACATGTTGGGTCATGCATGATACACAGAGACATTGCCTCCTACCCATAAGTGATGGCTAACCCCACAATGCATGACCCATATTCCCCAACCAGGAGGGTCCCTGTGGAGGGGGCAGGACAGGGAGGAGGATAACAATGGCACCAACTTGACTATTCACTGAGTACAAAACTAATAAAAAAAACTGAAAAAAAAGAAACACGTGTAGCGGTATCACCATATCCAATCTAAAGCTATACTACAAAGCCATAGTAACACAAATAGCATGGTACTTACATGAAAACAGTCATATAGACTGATGGAACAGAATTGAAAACCCAGCCCTTAGCTCAAGTAACCACAGCTACTTGATCTTTTTTTTTTTTTTTTTTTTTTTTTTGATTCACTGTAGGCCACACTGACCTGGAATTCACTATGTAGTCTCAGGGTGGCCTTGAACTCACCATGATCCTCCTATCTCTGCCTCCCAAGTGCTGGGACTAAAGGCATGAGCCACCACAACCAGCAGACAGCTACTTCATTACAGAAATGTGTATTTTGATAATAAGATTAAATTTCATGCTTTGTTAAGTCATTTGTTATGACCTCTATAGTTTCTTCTGACCTTTCTACTTCTTTTTAGGTTACTTAGGAAGTTGGGAAACTGTTAAGAGTTGGGATATGCTCTTCAGGGCAAATAGCTATGAGACAGACAATCCTTTACCTCAGAGGGAAAGCTTTTGATATAGAGATTCTTCAAGGTATGTTTCACAATGCTTCTTTTTCCTTCCCTTTCCAGATCTGGGAAGTGATCCTGACTTTTCATTGTGATAATGTTGTAGGGTTTCTAGAGATAAAGTCTAAAAAATATGGGAGTCCTATAAGACTACAACTCTTACAAATTTCTTACTCTCATGCTAGTCTACATTTAGCTGGACCAGTACATGAATGTTATTCTTCTGACTAGAACTCCCAGAGCTTCTGCCCCTCCAGGTTTCCACACATAATTTGCTCTGTGACTTCTGTTCTCTAATAAGTCGAGAAAAGTCACTGAGTCTTGGAGATCTTCAGTGATGAGGAATTTGACTTGCAACTTGCTGAATTGAATCCCCCAGAAGTGTGAAAGTCAAAAGTAATTAATTTTGAGTTCCTCAGTTTTCAAGCTCTTTGTATATTGCAGCAAAAAACTAGAATTCCCTTATGTGCCTATTTCAATTTAAAGATAAATGAAATGTTATATAAAATTTAATGTTCTGTTTCTTAGTTACTCCAACCAAATTTTAAGTGCTAATATCCATGTGAAGCTTGTGGCTACTGTATGTGGTATTGCCTATTTAAAGCTATGAAGATAAAACTTTGTAATAAAACTGTTGAAACATTACACATGCTAGCAAGAAAAGGTTCAGGCCTCAGGATAAGTTCCACAACCACAAGCAGCAAGGCTGCACAGCCGTAGTAAATCTTTTTCCTGGACCTATGAACCAGTAGCATTTTTATAAGGAACATTTGTGAATAGAAACAAATCACTGGAGCAGGTTAAGTGCTTGTCACACAAGCATGAGGACTCAGTTCACATCCCCCATATCTGCTTAAAAACATTTGGCATGATGATGCACAACTGTAATCACAGTGCTGGGGACATGGAGACAGGAAACCCCCGGAGTTTGTTGGCTAGAGAGTCTAGCTAAATCAGTGAGTTTCAGGTTCAACAAGAGACCCTGTCTCAAGGAATAAGGTGAAGCAGTGATTGAGGTAGACTTCAGACATAAACTACTGGCTTCCTTATGCATGTGCATGCACACACATATACAAACACAAAAGAACATTTATGTTGAGCCTACCTCAATCAAGTAGATGAAGGTGAGGAATAATGCAAAGTAAGGAGTTTGGGAATAGAATAGTCCCAAAGAAGCACCTGTTGTCTGTGAGCTGGCTGTACCTGACAGCCAGGAATGTTCACATGTAAGTATGACATTGTGGCACCTGGTGGTATTATCGTGGAGTTTCAGGAATGTGAAATAGCTTTTCTATGGTTCTTGTTAGCATTTATTGACTAATTACATCCCCTTATGTCTCTTCCCTTTTTAACTTTGAGGACTTTCATTAAATTTAGGATGTCTTAGAACTTTTTTATCAAAATATTCTCATCATCATGGAAGACACTATTAGTCAGAGATGGACAACAACAAAAAATATTATAAGGGATTTATTCTCATGAAGTAATTAGAATAATCACAAAATGAATTAGTATAAGTCAATTTAGGTTGAGATTGTAAAGTTTTGTTTCCAGATTACCCTGATCAATCACTAGACGATGAGAAAAAAAATCAGAAAAGAGGTTAACTGATGAAGAGTTGACTTTTAGTGATCCCCAGAACTCAAGGTAAGAAATGGTACCTATGGAATTCTGACAATGATGCTACTATCAGAGGGTTGACTGGTAACCCAGGTTACCATGATTCATCATGATCCAAAGACTTTTCAAGTTCTATCATCTAGTGATAACAATATTTGAAACTTCTGCAAGTGACTTTTACATGTGAATTTAAAACTGTCTTTATATTTTTGTTTCACCTTTCAGAAATTCTAATTAACTACCAAACTTTTAACTTTCATTTGTGATTTTGTGTGAATGAAAATATTTCTGCAAGAGAAATGATGATTTAACCTATGAATGATGTGAAAACTATTTTTAAACACTTGCAATCCAAAATCAAATCCAAGCACAAGGGAGAAATCACACAATTTTCTTGCCTCTGAAAAATGTAAGATTAGGAAGAAAAAGAATGAAATTGCTTACACTTTTCATTTTAAATACTCATGTAAATGACAGACTTAATAAGTCAAAACTTTAAGCTAGTTATACTCCAATATAATGTAACATTGGACTAAAAAAAACTGGTGACATAGATTGTACATACTCTGTTGTTCAAAAATTATCTCACTAACATTATATGATCACATAAAACACTTGTTTTTTCTGAGTAACAGTGCATTTGACTTTTAAAAACATTGATGTGACTACTCTGAGATTCCTAACAGTAACCAGATAATTCCATTTTTAAAACTTCTGCTTTTTAATTTAAGGTAAATTGAAGGTCTATGTCTTTATATATTTGATTTTTGTTTTATGTCTATCAGGAAATAAGAGCCATTAACCCTGGGATGGAATTGGCTGAAAGAAATAAGTTTCATATATTATTGACTTTTTAGAATATAAGGTCTGTGCCAGTAAGTAGTACCTAATAAATGCATGTCATGGAATGCATTGACTGAGAAAGCTTGCTCCTGCTTAAATGCTTTCATTGCTGAGCTCCAGTGAAAATGTAAATTGGTTACTTTATGATTGAGAGAGGCATTATTGTAAAGAAAAATCTGAGGCTATTTTTGGAGCTAGAAGCTACTGAATGGGACCTTTAATCCCCAATAAACAGCCATTAATCCTCGAATTTCAAAAATAGAAGTTAAAAATGAAAAAAATATTGAAAGTTTTAAAATCAACCAGAAGGTAATATGTGTAGGTGTCAATGACGCCAATAACTTTCAAAAATACGTAGAGAGGGGCTGGAAAGATGGCTTAGCGGTTAAGCACTTGCCCCGTGAAGCCTAAGGACCATGGTTCGAGGCTCGGTTCCCCAAGACCCACGTTAGCCAGATGCACAAGGGGGCGCTTGCATCTGGAGTTCGTTTGCAGTGGCTGGAAGCCCTGGCGTGCCCATTCTCTCTCTCTCTTTCTCTCTCTCTGTCACTCTCAAATAAATAAGAACGAACAACTAAAAAAAATACGTAGAGAGAAAAGTAACATCATAACATTATAGGCTTGGTTATGGGAAAGTATGGAAAATGCAATGAAAGTGCACCCCTAGAGGGGGAGCCTTTTCCCAGGAAGAGACACTGAAACCCAGAGATCAGTCCGAGACCACTGGATGCAAACAGCAAGAGGCTTTATTGTGGGTACCGGTGCACCGGGGCTCGACACGGAGTCCTCACGCAGGAGGGGTGAAGAGCCCCGGCCCCCTGGAGGGAAGGGCTTATAAAGGGAGTGAGGCGGGAAAGAAGGACAAAGGGGTTACGTCATCTCGCGCCCTTTGAAATGATTAGTTCTGAGAGGGGCGCGCGGGAACCCTGTGGGTTGCCATAGGGAGGGGGACCTGCCTTTGGAATTTTCCATATAGAGTGGGTCCTGATTTGTCTGATCCACCTGGTGTCCCTTAATTGGATAACCATAGGGGGTGGGGGTTTCAGGTCACAGAGTTCATGGAAGGGGCAGTTAGGCCAGGCCTCTCTTAGGTGCTCAGTAACTTAACAAAAGAACAAAGCAAGCAAGCAAGGTTACAGAAGCTGAATAGAGCAGAATTAGCAAAAGCAAAAACTCCAGTCTCTATCTGGGGCGTGGGTGGGTTTTCCCAACTGTTTGTTCCCCTACCAGACCAGGTGTTAGACCACAGATATCCCGTTTGGCCACCTAAAGGAACTGACCTTGCCCTGAACTGGTGCTTGTTCGTGCAAGCCTTGCAAAATAGCATTACAGCAGTCAAAATGGTGTAACAGCGGTCTAGCCGGGGCTTTTCAGCAATACTGTTAACATATATTCAACATTTACAAGGCTCTAGACACCAAAGCAATTGCTAGTTCATTCATCGTTGTTGAAATGAAGAGAGGAAGGAAGCTCTGAATAAGGAAAGCAAATTTGGGAGAACTGAAATATAGAGGTCACAAATTTAATCCCAGGGTTATGTTAATTTAAAACTGAAACATTACTTCCTGAGAGGGGCAGGAAGGAAGTTCCACAGACTCAGGAGGTCAACAAGTCTAGGAAAGGATTGTGAGACCTCACCCTAAGGCAATATCAAGGTAGAACAACTGCTTGGAGGGGAGAGACTCTGAATGAACTGCTAATAAGTATTGTAGTGTGCTTTCCAGCTGAGGTGCCTACAGGGTGTGCAGTGTGATCCAGAGACACAGCTTTTCTGAGTTGTCACCTTTGCTGGGATGGGCTTTCTGGTGCTGGCAGTTGATTCACAGCTGCTATGGAGAGGTCATCATCTAGGATAGGATGAGACTTCCCATGGTGTGGCTGCCTTGGAGTCATCTATTGCTTGTGTAAGCAACCCCTCACCCTCTCTGTAAGTAATCCCAATAAACTCATTGGTTCACCAAAACTGGTTCTGGTGTAATTGTCCTTTGGTCTGTCATTTGTGCCCTATCTAGGAAGAAGATGTGTTCACATCAACCCAAGGGAAAAGTTTTCCTGCAACAAATATATATGCATGTGCTATTCTAGACACTTTAGATAGTACCTTGAGCAAAAGGAAAAAGGTCCCCTGTCTCCTCATAGAGTTTACCTTCCAGTAGAAGCTGGATTCAATGAATAATAACCTACCATATATGTAACTCATGATAACAAAAGTACTAAGTGACATAAAAGAGTAAAGTAAACATATAGAGAGTACCATCCATAGAACAATCATTGCCATTTGAAATATGTGGGGTTCACTTAAACATTGGAGGGAGGGGAGGACTTCATGAGGTTGGGTTGGAGAGAAGCCTTCCAGGCAGAAAGAATAGCTGAGGCAAAGCATGAGAGTGGTGAGTGCTATTGTGCTCAAGCCATACATGGAAGCCACTATGCCGTAAAGAACAAGTAGGGACCATGGAAGGAGAGGGTGAGAGAAATGTTCTTAGAAATCATTTAAAACTAGTGGATACATACATACATATACCTAGGCCAACAGGAATTTGTAATAAATTGGATATTAGCAAGAGGCATAGGTAAGAGTTCCCCATGCACTCTGAAAGGATGAAATTGCCATCAAATAAGATGGGGGATGGCATAGGTGGAGCAGATTTGGTTTGTGAGGTTTTTATGTTTTCTGTAGTCTCAAAGGGAAATTGGTTTTTCATTTGACACTTTCATATTCCTCTCAGAAGAAAATTGAAATGTCTATGGGGCAGCTGAATAGGCTAATAGAGTAGGCAATGTGATCAATGAGCCTAGAGTTAAGAAATGGTCTCCTTTGGAGATAGCCATTTGGTTATTTGTCCCATATTTATTTTTTTAATGCCATTGTGAGGGCAGGAGAGATGGCTTAGCAGTTAAGGCATTTGCCTGTGAAACCTAAGGACCCAGGTTTAACTCCCCAGAACCCCCATAAGCCAGATATACAAGGTGATGCATGAGCACAGGTGGCGCATGCAAACAAGGAGGCACAGGCATCTGGAGCTCTTTGAAGTAACTAAGTCCTGACATGCCAAGTCACTCTCTCTCTCTCTCTCTCTCTCTCTCTCTTAAAGAAAAAAAAATGTAAAAATGGTACTATGAAAGCCAGGAACTAGGCCCTGAGTGTGTAAGAAGGACAAGAGTGATCCACAAAGGGAAAAGGAGAACACAAGGAGAAAAAAGTTAGAAAATGTGGTATAGAGAGTTTATGCAGAATTAAGGAAAAAACATATTTAGCAAAAGGAAGAGTTTTTTGAAGTAGCAAAGGGAAATATCTGATTGTATTATATTTAATAGAAAAAACAAAAAAGTGAAGAAATGTAAAAATGTCAATAACTGGGTCAGAGAGTTTTGCTTGAAATGAGAGAATGAGTGCAGGACAGTAGAGCAGAAAGAGGCTTGCCTGATTACTTCTTTTTAAGATAGGAGACTTCCTTATAGTATGATGATAACGTAGAAAATAAATAAAAGATTAAATGATTATAAAAATGGGATCAATATTTGTTAGGTGAAAGATGATGTAAATTCCTGATCAAATCAAAGGATTGGCTTATGGGAACATGAAGCAAGCCAGGGTATATTAGTGTGTTGACTTTTGCTTTCCATATATTATATTGTTAGTCCACTGTTGTGTAGTTACTTCCTGAGTCTTATGAGGAGGGAGGGTCATAAGACTCAGGAATTAAATTAAACTTACAAGGTTGAGAAAGTTTCTGAAACAAGATTCACAAGAAGCTATATAAGGTTAACAAGCAGTAAACCACTGCTCAGGAGAGAGACTCCCAGACCAGGTTAACTGTCTGCAAGATGTACCCAGAGTTCCTGGCTTTTGTGAGCCCAGAAGTAGACTTTTCAGTGATGCAACTGCCTCTGACTCACTCATGCTCCTATATATAACCGGTGATGATGAATCATGGTTGTCAATTTGATAGCATTTAGAACCACCATGGAAACAAATCTCTGTGTATGTCCCTATTAAGTTTTCTAAGTTAGTATAATTGATGTGGGAAGACCCACTCTATTTATGGATAGCACCATTCTATGGCCTGTGTGTCCTGAACTGTGTAAAAAGAAAGCTAGCCAAGCATAAACATTAATCCCTCTCTCTGCGACTGTGGGTGCACTATAACCAGCTGCTTCATGTTCCTGTCCCCATGTTTTCCCCACCATAGTGGACTTTGTCCCTTTGAACTGTCAGCTGAAAAAAAAAAATTCCTTCCTTAAGTTGTTTTTATCATGTATTTATCCCAGCCACAAAAAATCTGTTTCTTAACCCCAGTGAGCTCATTGGTTCACCAAGCTAGACTTTGGTCAACTATTGCTGGCCTATCTGGGATGAGTGATATTTCTTCATGTCTTCACAAGAAAAGTCACACAACACTATTAGCATCTGAACAGGGACCAACAGACCCAAAGATGAGTAGAAAAGGGACAACTACATTGTCCATAAATGGAAGATGAGGTCTGCAGTGGTTGGAGCAATACTCATGAACCGTTCTTCCCATCTGGTATGGGCTGCTGTGCCTCCTTGGCTGCAGTGGCAGGTGCCAGCTCCTTGCCATGGATGATAAACCATGTAACCAAGGAAAACCCATCTGAAACTGGAGCATACTTGACATGCATTCTAAGGTAACTATCTTTCTGTACATGGTATGGGGTGTCATACCTTCCTGATAAATGGCATCTGCAATGAGAGTATGGAGTGATTTCTCCAAAACAGCTAATGAATTTGGGAGTATATTGCAAGTCCTAAATATAGCATTATGGATTGGGACTGTAAGCAGGCTAGTGGATCAATTGCATTGCCTCTGTCACGGCCAGTAAGACAAATAAACTGAGGCTCACATGTTTTTCCAGCAAGAATTTGCTCACATAAGGGAGGAATTAAAATACTTAGAAGACATGCATATTGCATCCCCTGCATTAGCCTCTGATTTTTCTAGAGAAATGGGGATGTGAGGTGGATATAAGATGAAGGTCTTGGCTTTCCATTTCTTAGTTTGAGGTTTGAGGAAGTGAAAGATAGTGAACATTGGATCCATGCTAAAGTCCACTTCTTGGGAGTCAAGATCTTGGAACCCATAGGAACAAAGAATCAGATAATGAGAAAGAAGAGAACATATTAGAGGTGATAGAAGATATCCTCTAAGTCTACCTTTTAATTCATAGGAAGGGAATGTTCATAATTCAGCCTATAGAGAGAGGATCTGAATAATGGCTAAACTCAGGAAAGTATGAAATCAGGGAATACTTATTAGCATCTGCACTGCTTGAATTTGGAAAGATGTTTAAACAAGCATTGGAAGAGCCTGTCACAGCCTGTCTCATTGTGGGTGCTGTGATCATTGTGAGTGCCATATAAGTGAAAAAAGAGAAACTGAATAACATAGCTACTTACCCCTCCCTGGGACAAAAGCTGTATAACCTGAAACAATGCAAGGTAAATCAATCCCTAATGGACTGGCTCATAGAAGCCACACTCCGCCACCAAGCCTGTTAGGGTTCACCAGTAACACTCCACAATGAGGAAACAAGATGGATCACGAAAAATGACTGTATTATGGAGGGCTAGTTGGGAAAATGTCTTCCTTCATGCTTCTGTACCCAGTGGTTCTTTCTTGACAGTACAATTGACATAAGTAATGAATTTTTTCATGCTGTATTAGAGTTACATGACATTTATTTTAGTATGCTGTTAGCCAACTAAGACCAACTGGCATTTGCTCAGAGTGAACAGTGGAGGGAGACACCTTTAGGAAAATGTTTATGTAATGCTAACCCATGAGTGTAGTTTGGAAAAGTATCTGGAAAAACACTAAAGACAGCAGCTAAGGATTTTAAATGAAGGCACCCTGTGTGAATGGAAAAGGTCACTCACAGGAGCTGTAGGGTTGGTGAGTGAAAATTTTAAGTGTTATGGTTGGGCTACCTCCTTATGAGTTGTTGGCAAGGAAGGGCCCTGCGTTATCAAACACTATAAGGGTCTCTCTACTGCTGTTGATTGCATACCAGAACTAGATGGTAAGACTATTGCTAAAGGTAACATATGCTTTTATTGGAGGACATGGAGAATTCAAACTGAGACCAACCTGGAAACGCCCTCCCATTTCCACTGGCTTTCATAGTGCTGATAGCACTATGACAGCACTGTGTAGTCTTCTGGGGAAAAATTCTACCTGGTTCTGGATCCAGTGTGCTACACTGCCAACACACCAGGCCAGATGTGTCTTTTTGACTAGTAGTGGCAAAACTTATGGGTGCAAACAACTTTTTGGTTGCATTTAAGGCTTGCCACATAGAAGAAAACTCCTATCTGGCACTGTAAGCCAAGGCAAAATCTGTATCTAGGGAGATCTTAGATCCCAGTGGGGGAAGCAGCTGCTATTATCTTATTAAATATGCTTGTCAAATTGCTTTCTAAATATTTGTTGACATACATTACTAATGCTGTCAGTCTTGGCCAATCATGGATGGAGACCTTTTCTTTTAATGTAGTTGGCAGTGGTCACTTCAGAGACTTATAACAGGTTGAACTCCAGGGAATAAATGACTGTTCCAATGGCATGTTGTCTCAATACACAGGCATAGGTAAAGAAAAATGGTTGGATATCTATATCACTTTCACCAAAGTTCAGGGAACATCACAGAAGAAGTACAGAAAGTGTAAGAACCAGCAGAAAGGCTGCAGTGAGGTATAGAAAATTGAAGCACTCGTTCCTGGAGGGTCAAGGGAGGCTCACAGGACTCAGGAAGTTAGATAAACTTTTAAGTGTCTAGAAGTATACAAAACTCACAAGGCTCAGGAAGCATCTAAAGTGCATCAATTTGCAAGACCCCTCCCCATAGCTAAATAATAATGATTATTATTATATGCCCATGGATGTGTATAAGTATTAATAATTGCTTTAGAATGATACTCTTATAGGCAAAGTTGCCTGCAAATTGTGCATGGAGCCATAGGGTTGCAGCTTTCATGAGTAGTTGCCCATACTAGGGTAAGGCTTTCAGTGATGTAACTACCACTGAGCCACTCATGATGCTGTAAGCAATCCAAATAAACTCACCAAGCTGCACCAAGGAGGCCTGGGTGGAATTGTTTTTGTCCTTTATCAGTGCCCTATCTGCGGTGGGATGTTCACATTTTCTCACCAAAGTCTCACAGCATACAACAATGAGGAAAACAGAAATACTGAAACACAAAAGGGTAATCTGGATGTGACCTCATAGTATCCATTGTGGAGATTCACAAAGTAGTGAATATTACTTTTCTTATGAATTTATGAAAACTTGAGACAAATATATTGATTTCAAATTTAACATTAAATTAACTTGTATTGATGGTTTCAGTTGTAACTTGATTCCCATTTAAATATAATAAAGTAACATCATTATAGCAGAGTGTTACTTGAGGACTTGAAAAAGTAGTACAAATAAGGTACACACCACAGTTATAAGCACATGTTCAGCAGTCAGTAAGTGTCAACTGTAATTATAAGTTAAATCGAACGAAATCACAGCTTTTAGTCATAATTGCCTTTTTGGTGGATGTGTGGAGGGTAATTTTAGTGTTGATTCAGTTTTATTTCTCTATTTGGGGGGGGTTTCCATTTCTATTCAAAATTAAAATTAGGCTTTTATCTCTCAGTGAGTTTGATTTACTGAAGATGTTTAAAATCATTTTAAATTTAGATAGTCTGTTTTTCACTTTAGAATTTTAATTGAAGAATTTGTTTAGAGTGTAAAGGCACCAGACTTCCCCTTCACATTCACATCTCTTTTTAAATGCTGTGTCACCTAATATTTCTACTTCACTCTTAAATTATTTTTAACTCACTTGGGGAAATTTAAATAAACTTTAAAGTATATTTATTTATTTATTTGAAATATATATATATATATATATATATATATATATATATGTGTGTGTGTGTGTGTGTGTGTGTGTGTGTGTGAAAGAGAGAGAGAGACTAGGCACACCCAGGCCTCTAGCCATTGCAGATGAACTCCAGGTATATGTGCCACCATGTGCATCTCTCTTATGTGGGCATTGGGGAATTGAACCAGGTTCCTTAGGCTTTATGTGCAAGTGCCTTAACCCCTAAGCTAACTTCACAGCCCTCAAATCAACTTCACATTGTACTGACAAAGTAAAATTAATTTCACATGGTACAGGTGAGTGGAAGATTATTTTTCCATCAACCAAATCATTTTTTAAAATTGAGAATTTCTCATCAGACTGTGAAAAAGCTCTTTACTTTCACATGTAATTATAGTGCAAGTCATCCTGACTTACTGAAATAACAGCAACCCTAAGAACAAATAGGATTCATTTTTAGCTCAAATTAAGTTAGATAATAAAATATGCTTGTACTTTGATATGTTTTGAAATGCCTAATGGAATTGCAAATATATTATTTCATAGAATAAAATGTACATTCACAGCATAATAAGAAGCTCAAACTCACTTTGCATTTGAAGTTTCTCTTATTCATAAGTAAAAGTCATGAAATCATGCAGGAAAATTGGGTTAGTACTCAAGTTTCATGAGAAGAAGGTTCAAGGGAATTTGGTATAAATAGTTCACAGTGTTCACTGTAGATCATTAGAGTTAAGTCCTTTATTTGATAAATGTAGAATCTCAATTTTAAATATAGTGGAAGTTTAAAATATTATAAGTAAGATGTAATGGTAAGAGCAGGTATTTGTACTAACCATAAATGGACAAAGAAAATCCAAATTAATTCATCAGGACATGAATTACATTCTAACAATATCAAAATGCCAGTTCATTTTTTTCAAAAGATTAGCTAATAAGCAAGTTGAACTATTAAATGAATAAAATCTCTTCACAAACACACACACATGCATTCATATGCACATATGTTGTTGAATAGGACTGCAATAAGACTGTTACTATCATTTGAAATCAATTTTTCCCTACCATATTTATTATGAATTACTAAAAGTCAATAAAATTGTAATAATGGCAAAAGAACCATTATCCTGAGAGAAGCAGGAAATCTATTTTTTCTAGCTGTAATACATTTGATAACCTGGAGAATGGAGCATTGGGGCTTCTGCTCTGAGTCAACTGAAAACACACTAAAATTTCCAATTATCTAAAATATAATGTTCTCCATTATTCAAAATAGTGATTTAGTACACATATCTAGTAATTATCATCTGTTTGGGGCTGTATATGGTTTATTCTTCCCTCTGTCTTTCTTCTCCCCTTAAATTCTCACTGTTGTGGCTTCAATCCTTCTGAAAACAAAGACTGAAATGAAGATTTTACTACCAACAATCCAGTGTGGCTAGTTGGTAGACTTCTAATGTTACAGGAGTTTGGGAGCTTCTTGCTAGTGCCAGTGTACCAATAAATTTAGGGTGTCCCAGGGTCCTTGTCTTATGAATCTAAAGAATTAAATACTTGGACCAATGGGTAAGTTTTAGAGAGACTTTATTAGATTAAGAGAAAGAAAAAGAAGAAAAAGTGAAAAATCAACTCCTACCAAATCAGAGAGCCAGAGCCTCAGAGGCCCCCAACACTTCATCACTGAAGCAGACCAAAAATGAACCCAACATGGCTCAGGGAAATTTTGCGGAAGAGGGGGCGGAAAGAATGTCAGAGCCACATGTTGGGTCATGATGTGCAGAGACATTTAGCTTACCTATAACTGTGGGCTAACTTCACAATGCATGACCCATACACCTCAACAAGGAGGGGCCAAGGGGAGGGGGTAGGTCATGGATGAGCCTAATAATGGTACCAAACTGACTGTGTTTGCTGAATACAAAACTAACTAATAAAGAAAAATAAATAAATAAAATTAAAAAAAGTAAAACTGAATCTAGGATGCTTTGTCAAGTTGGCCAACAACCAAGTGAATAAGTAACATTGAAATCCATCTCAGAGGTATCTGCCTAGGAGAAGAGAAACAAAAGCATTTACTTATGTGATCCCAGCTGCATTTATCTAAAGCTAAGGATGCAGATATTAATTGCCCATCACTTCTTAATTGTTCATGCATGCCTTCTTGGCAGGTTCCCAATACTATGCCACAAACAATGTTAGAAAAGCCTGGAGAAAGCAAACAGCTGGTACCTTGCCCAAGAAAATACATTGTGGAGTCCCATCTGCTGCCCCTATAGGAATACAAATAACCCCACTGAGGAGGGTCCTCAGTGAATTGAGACAAAAGAGAGGATATGAGTATAACTTGATGGGAATATGACCAACATCTGATGGGATCATACAATAAAAATTCATAATCAATTTTTTTTAATTTTTAAATTTTTTTTATTTTATTTTATTTATTTTATTTATTTATTTTTTTACAGTGAGTTTGGTACCATTATTAGGCTCATCCATGACCTACCCCCTCCCCTTGGCCCCTCCTTGTTGAGGTATATGGGTCATGCATTGTGGAGTTAGCCCACAGTTATGGGTAAGCTAAATGTCTCTGCATATCATGACCCAACATGTGGCTCTGACATTCTTTCCGCCCCCTCTTCCGCAAAATTTCCCTGAGCCATGTTGGGTCTGCTTCAGTGATGAGGTGTTGGGGGCCTCTGGGTCTCTGGCTCTCTGATATGGTAGGAGTTGATTTTTCTCTGTGCTGATCTCCTTCCCCGTTGTGCTGGTATCCGGTTCATCAGGAAAACAGCACCCTTGCTTGTTTCGCCAATTTTTCTTAGTTTCAGCCAGGGCCCTTTTGAGGTATGATGGGGTGGTTCTCTCCTTAGGATCTACATCTATCTTTCTTTCCCCGGGATTTGCAGCGCAGCTAGGCGGTCACCATCTTGGCTGGAAGTCCTCATAATCAATTTTTAAAAAGATGGTAAGAGGCACAGAGTGGGAAGAATACCCTGAGGCACAGTCCCCCTACTGCCCGACAGGGACTGGCTGAGGCCTTTGTGACTCCACAGTGAATTCAATAATCCCACTGAGGAGGGCCTCAGGGAATCAGAAGCAGGAATGAGGGGATAAAAGACTATAACCTGTTATATGTTAAATTTAAATAAATAAATAAATTTTTAGAAATAAAAAAATAAAAACTAATTGGAAAAAAAGGGATTCAATGGAGAGTAGATCTGAGAAGGTGAGAATGGGGTAGGGCAATTATTATGGTTCAATATCTATACTTATGGAATCTGTCAATAAAAAGTTTAAAAAATAGTAGAGTGACTTGATGTAGGGAGGAAGGAAGCAGAGAAAGAAGTAGGGGACAGGGAAAAGACAGAAGGAGTTGAGGTGACTGACCTAAATACATTTTGTACATGAATAAAAATTGTCAAAAAATAGAAGAAGGTCTAGCTAGAGAGAAGGTATTCAGTTAAGGGGGAATATGAGGGGTAAAGTGGATGGTGATAGGAGGGGAATATCATCATAGTATATTGTATAGATGTATGGTATTGTCAATATATGTTTTTAATTTCCTGAAGCAGAAATAGAATGGAAGAGAAGGTCAGAGCATGGTGAGGTGGGGCACAATAATTGACTGAAACATTTAGCTTCTTTCTCTTGGAGTTTAGACTCTTAAGTGCCACACTTAGGGCTCCCAGTCATTTTATCTTATTGTCACTCTCTCATTACCTAGGTGCTTTTTTTCTTTGATACAAGACTTTATTTGGGGGGCCAAATAATAAAATAAAGAATTATCTCTGACAGTAAGTACTAAAATGCTAAATTTAAGGAGGATCTTTTTGTTTACTCTTGGGATTGTATCCTGTACTATTGAGAGTCCTGTCCAACATATCTTACCTATAACTTTCAATATTTTCTCTAATATTTTCCTCATGTAGTTTTAGCATTATTGGTTTTAAATTTAGGTCTTCAATACACTTTAATTTGTCTTTGTAGAGGGTGAGAGATATCACTCTTCTGAGGGTTGTTACCCAGTTTTGCCAGCACTGTTTGCTGAATAGACTGCTTTTTTGTTTCCAGTGTATGCTTCCGAGGTCTTTGTCAAAACTTAGGGACAACTTGCCTCAGTTGCTCTATAGCATAATTTTAGAATTAGGATATTTCCAACAGTTTTTTTCTACTGAAGATTGATTTCTTTATTTGTGACCTTTTGTGCTCACATATGAACTGTTGGATTTTTTTTCTAGTTCTGAAAAGAATGTCATTCTAACTTCGATGGTAATTGTATTGAATCTGTAGGTCATTTTTTGTAGGACAGCCATTTCACAATATTGATTATAACAATTCAGAAGCATGGAAGTTCTTTCCAAAGTTTACTATCTTCTCTTATTTATTGTTTCAGTGTCTGAAACTTTTCTTTGTACAGGTCTTTCACATCTTTAGTGAGTTTTATTCCTAGGTATCTTATTTTGGGGGAGCTATTGTGAATTCCTAATTTCTGTCACAGAAAGTTCACTATTGGGAGGAATATATGAACAGCTATTGATTTTTCTATGTTGATTTTGAGTCCTGCAATTTTGTTGAAAGTTTTTGTTAAATCTAAAAGTTTTCTTGTTGAGTCTGTAGTCTTTTAAGTATACAATTGTGTCATCTATAAGTAGGAGTAATTTCATTTCTTCCTTTCCTATTCTTATTCATTGTATATCTGTCTCTTATCTTATTGCTGTAGGTAAGAATTTGAGTATCATAATAAATAAGAATAGCAATAATGGGAACCCTTCTCTTGTTCCAGATGTTAAGGGAAATGTTTTTCAGTTTTTATCCCATTCAGTATAACAGTAGGTATAGGTTTATGATATTTAGCTTTTATTTCTTTGAGGTATATTTCTTCCCAATTTCTATAGAACTTTCATCATGAAGATGTGTTGAGTTTTCTTTCTGAATCTACTGAGAGGTTCATGTGATTTCTGTCCTTAAGATATGTTGAACCAACCTTGCATCCCTAGGAAGAAACCAACTTGACCATGATGTATAATCTTCTTAATGTGTTCTTACATTTGATTTGTAAATATTTCATTGATAATTTTATATCTATATCTATCAGGGAAATTGTTGTGTAATTTTCTGTTTTTGTTAGGTCCTTACACATTTTTGGTTTCAGGATAATAGTGGATTCATAGAAGAAGTTTAATTTTTTTAATTAACTAATTTATTTATTTATTTATTCATTGTTGTGAGAGGGAATTGGTGTGACAAGGCCTCAGCCACTGCAATCGAACTCCAGACACTTTCACCACTTAGTGGGCATATGCAGCCTTGCACTTGCCTCATCTTTATACATTTGGCTTACATGGGATCTGGAGAGTCAAACATGGGTCCTTAGGCTTTGCAGGGAAATGCCTTAAACTCTAAGCCATCTCTCTGGCCCTAGAATGAGTTTTATAGTATTTCTCCCTTTCTATGTCATGAAACAATTTAAGAAATGTTAGTAATATATCTTCCTTAAAAGTTTGCAAGAAAATTGTCAATAAATAAAATAAAATAGGAAAAGAGTTTGATAGAATTTGACACAGGTGCAGAGCCTCCTATTACAGGGCATAGTGATAGTGGCATGTGGACAGAGCCTTCTTTACCAGGTACATGTGGAGATGGATATATATATACATATATACATTTTATTGCTGCCAAAATGCTTGCTAGTGATTGTGTATGAATCTGAAAACAATTCCAAGTGACATTTTGGTTCTCTTTTTTCTAAAAGCAATACCAAAGTGCTTACATTTACCTTAGCTAATGCTACTAGGCTTTATAATGTTTTATCTGTGTTGAAGGAAGACATTCAAAGTGTGTTTCTACATGAAACCACCATGGTTTGGAGATAGCCTCCAATGCCAAGAAGGAAAATAATCCTGCTATTTGAATAAGTCTGAATAATTGTTGAATGTTTAAGGCTGAGAACTGACAATCAACTGCAAGCCAATAAGCTCTTTACTGAATGCAAGATCAAAAAGACTTAAATTCTTTGAAGAGCAGCTCACTTCCCAGCTTCAACTCTTCCAGTAGCTTTTGTTTTCTTGCAAGACTCAACCCTCTAGAGGTAGCCAAAACTGGCCTTGAACTTCCAGACCTCCTGCCTCAGAATCCCAAGTACTGGGATGATAGGTATGCTTGGCTTGCTTCACTCTTTATGAATGTACTTTTGTCACTGTTTTCAAGGTGCTTTCACTTCCTCCCCTGAGACATGCATTTCATAAAAGTCTTTGATAAACATAGAATCTGTTTAACATTTAGTCACAATTTCATGGTCAACAAAGTTTAGATTCTTCTTTTGTCAATATCTGTTGTCCAAAAGGACTGACACTGGAAAAATCAAATAAACCAAGTGACACAATTCTCAATGTAGTAAAGAGCTATATTCTATGAGAACTACCAGATAAATAATTATGAGTGAAATTTCCCAGTACCACTGAAGTATTTTTAAACATTTGAAAGAGATATCTTTTAAAGGATTGGATTAAAAATGGATAACAGTGGATTTGTAGAAAGACACAAAATGAGAAGTTTGAATTTCAACCAATAGAAAGGCATAGGAAATGTTTGCTTTACAAAGAATAATGAACAGAGAGTTATACAGGGGGACATTATTCTGTCCCATTCCAAAATATCTTAACATTTTCTTCAGTTCTTCTCTGTTACATTTTCTTTTGATGTTTGTGAAGCTGACTCACTTGTGGCTTAAAGTTCTGCCTTAAATATCCCTATATGACCTTATTTATGTTAGCAACTCTTGCTTTTTGGTACTATACCTTATTTTATTGTCTTCAAGAAAAATTTTCCTTGACTTTATTATAGTGTCTGCCATGGGAAACAGTTTATCTTCTTTACTTGCTACATCAACAGTAACATGTAAAATGTTCAACATCAGTGTTGTTAACCAATTATTTATTCAATAAGTTAGTAAATCTGACATATATATGACTTTGACTATGGTAGCAGTTAGGACTTCTCTCACTTAGCTAGACATTTTCTTGGTTCATATTCTTGCTAAATGTAGTCTTTTCAAAAAAGAGAAAAATGAGCTGGAGAGATTGCTTAGTGGTTAAGGTGCTTGACTGTGAAGCCTAAGGGTCCAGGTTCGAATCCCCACTAACCACATAAGCCAGAAGCAGAAGGTGGTGCATGCATCTGGTGTCTGGTTTCAGTGTCTAGAGGCCCTGGCATGCACATTCTCATTCATTTTCCCTCTCTCTTCCTCTCTCTCTCCCTCCCTCCTTCCCTCCTTCCCTCCTTCTCTCTCTCTCTCATAAATAGAATATTTTAAATGGTGAATATTTTATGAAATAGACCAATCTTACATCTCTCTTAAAGTATGATTTTGGCAAATGAGTCAGCTTGTCTATTTTAATATTTTAACATTTTTATTAATTTATTTGAAAGACAGAGAGAAAGAGGCAGATAGATAGAGAGAAAATGGGCATGCCAAGGCATCTAGCCACTGCAAACGAACTCCAGATGCATGTGCCACCATGTGCATCTGGCTTACGTGGGTGCTGGGGAATTGAACCTGGGTCCTTAGGCTTCTCAGGCAAGTGCCTTAGCTGCTAAGCTGTCTCTCCAGCCCTGTTGTCTTTTAATTATACAATATGTTATCTTAACATGCATATTTCTCTAATACTCTCTTTTCTAAAAACTACTACCTTGTTATGTCATTGGTAAGAGTTTTGAGTTCTTAAATAAATGTGGTAGCCAGATGGTCAGTAAAATGTCATTTAAAACAAACTTTTGCCTAACAGAATAGTTAGTTAATAATTTATGCCAATTGTTGTCTAGGTTTTCTAAAACATATATGAACTTTTGTTTTGTGAATTAAGAGTAAAAGAAAGTAGCACTTATTGGATATTCTAAAATAAACTTAACATACACAGACCATACACAGACTAACACAGAAAACAGAATCCTAAGGCTTCATAAATTCCTTCAGCATTCTTGCAATCTGAGATCAACCCATGCAGCTTTAAAATCCATAAGCAATCTACTGGATTTAAGTAAGATAGATGTGACAAAGTAAGATGTGACTGTTCACCTGCCCCATAAAAGAAAACAAAATTAATCCAACAGCCCCAGCTTTGTATTTAAAGAGCGGCACGTTATTATGAAGAGGTGTGTTAAATCGACTTAGATTGCTATTAAAGAAAGGACAACCAGGTATGGTGGTGCACACCTTTAATCTCAGCACTTGGGATGCAGAGGTAGGAGAATGAGTTCAAGGCCACCCTGAGACTACAGAGTGAATTCCAGGTCAGTGTGTACTAGAGTGAGACTCTACCTCAAAAACCAAACAATAAAAAATTAACAAAGAAATTTTAGAAAAAGACAGCCAAAAACTCTTTTCAAGTATATGAAAAGCCTTCTTTGAAGAATAACCAAGTGTTTTCTAGTCACAGGCAGAATTAAAAATAAATTGTTGCAAATAACAATAAGAAAGCTGTATATTATACTTAAAAATTAAAAAAAAAAGAACCCTCTCCACTGAATCAAGCTATTGAAATGCAGCAATCACCCTTCACCCTAGGACTCAGGACAGAGCTGCTTGGAGACAGAGGGTAAAGGAAATAGTATCTGCCAGGATTTTTTCGTACTATAAATAGATGTCCAAAGAAAATACACACTGCTACCACAATAATGAGATGTATCCACTCTGATCTTGTCCTGTCTCTTCATCATAGTGCTTTTATTTGAGACCATAAAAAAGATGATAAAGTGAACACAAGAAATGTGTCTAGGTTAGTAAGGTTGAGGAAAATAGAAATAAATAAGGGAAGATAGAAAAAGATCCCAGTTAAAAATGATCTGAGAAAAATAGGAAACCCAAGAACATTCTTTTTTATAATCCTTGTTTTTAATGTCCTAATTCAGTGACCTAGAAACCAACCTAAACAATATCTTGAAACTTAATGCATACCATTTCATATGAATGCATGTTTTTCATGATCAGGTTCCAAGTCATCCATCTATTGTAAAAGAGCAGTTGACCAGCATTTCTAGATCTTAAACTTAATGCTGCTGTAGAGAATTGTGTTGCTATGCCAGACATGATGTTGCCTGACCTATGAGGCATTCCACTGGAGACTTCACCCCTGGAGTTAGACCTAGAAAATGCCCTAGATTTTTTTCACTGACTATTTAGAACTAAATATATATATATATACACACCCTTTTGGCTTTCAGTTCCAGGACGCCACAGTGAAAATAATAAATCTTGGAACTCATCAAAAGGAAAGAAGCAGTACCAGTGTGAGTCCATGAATCTATCAACTGCTTCTCTCTGTGTGTGGCCAGTTCTGCCATTATTGAGGAAAAGCAAGGAACTGTGTTTTCATTTCCTTTCTGACACACTTCCACCTTTTGTTTCAACCATCCCATAATATAATTATTTCACGACTACCTGTGATGGTCATGTATATGCAAATATAACCAACACCTAACAATGCAGATTTAACTGCATGTAAAGATAAAATGTAAAGTTGGTTTGTCAAACTACTCTGGCCTTCTACATGAATAATCAAACATCAAGTATAAATAAATAAACATTAAATTTAAAAATAAGTTCAACCTGATGGTTTAGGGTTACATACTGTTTCTGTAGAAGATAGTAATTATTTTATGCTTGCAGGCCATAGGTCAATGATGGATAAACATAAGTATTAATATTATACATTGAACATTGACAGCATTGGCTCCCCTTATTCTCAGGCTTGCACTTAGATTGGTCCATATCACAGCATCCTTAGACCTCCAGCTTGCACACAGCATATTTTGGAATGTCTCAACTTCTATAATTGTTAACAAATCCCTTATCAGAAAGATATATAGGTGATGAATGATTGATAGATGATAGATAGATAGATAGATAGATAGATAGATAGATAGATAGATGATAGATAGATAGATCGATCATTCTATGAGCTCCACTTCTCTAGAAAATCCTTATGCTCAGCTTCTTTTGTACCTCCTCTTCTGTTGCTGTAGCACAAAATCAGTCTTGACAATTTATGAATGGATAAGTGTAGAGATTGTTTTTCCCCAGTAAACTCTTATTTTATTTTTTATATTTTTTTATTAATTAATTTTGTAGTCGTCAAATGCAGTCAATTTGGTACCATTGTTAGGCTCATCCATGTCCTACCCCCTCCCCTGGCCCCTCCTTGTTGAGGTATATGGGTCATGCATTGTGGAGTTAGCCCACAGTTATAGGTAGGATAAATGTCTCTGCATATCAAGACCCAACATGTGGCTCTGACATTCTTTCTGCCCCCTGTTCCGCAAAATTTCCCTGAGCCATGTTGGGTTCATTTTTGGTCGGCTTCAGTGATGAGGTGTTGGGGACCTCTGGGTCTCTGGATTTCTGATTTGGTAGGAGTTGATTGTTCTCTGTGTTGATCTCCTTCACCCTTGTGCTGGTACCCATTTCGCCAAGAGAACAGCACCCTTGCTTGTTTCATACATTGTTCTTAGTTTCAGCTGGGGCCCTTTTGAGGTATGATGGGGTGTTTCTCTCCTTAAGATCTGCATCTATCTGAAAAAGAGGAACAGATTCTCCAATGGAGAGTAAAGTTAGCCCCAGACAAATGGGATAATCTTCATTTTTTTATAGAGAACTTAATAGGTGTAGGCCCTCTTTTAGCCCACGATTGGTGGTAGCTTGATAATGGAGAGCAGGCTCATGTTTGGATATGGTTCTGACTTGTTTCTCAGATCCAGCTATGGGTCCCATACCACTAAGTGGATCAATTAGCCAAATCAAGAGCAGTTGGTTCCCCACCACGGCTGTGTGCCACTATTGCACTTGTGTGAGCATCACAACAGGTTATTTTCTGCTAAGTAGGTTAGAGCATGAGTTGCTTGGACAAATACTGGTCATTTTCCCCCAGTCACCCATGTAGCACCTTCTGGCACTAGACATGCTGACTGTCGCTGGGAGGGTTTATTTTTGCCGAAAGTTCCCTTTGTGGTGGCTTGGTCCATGTGGTTGGGTAGAGCATCATGATGGCAGGAATTTTGTTTGTTTGTTTTTCGAGGTAGGGTCTCACTGTAGCTCAGGCTGACCTGGAATTCATGATGTAGTCTCAGGGTGGCCTCAAACACGATCCTCCTACCTCTGCCTCCAAAATGCTGGGATTAAAGGTGTGAGCCACCATGCCTGGCTGGTGGGAGATTTTTGGCCACAAAAACCTTCATTTGGGCGTGGTGGCATATGCCTTTAATCCCAGCACTCTGGAGGCAGAGGTAGGAGGATCACAGTGAGTTCAAGACCACCCTGAGACTACATAGGGGATTTCAGGTCAACCTGGGCTACAAAGAGACCCTACCTTAAAAAACAACAGCAAAAAAAAAAAAAAAAAAAATACCCTTCATTTAATAAGGAACAGGAAGCAGAGAAAGAAGGGACTGGAGAACTGATATAACCTTCAGAGTTATGCCCTATGTGATGGTCTGGATCAGATGTCTTCCATAAACTCATATGTTCTGAATGCTTGGTTCTCAGTTAATGGCAATTTGGGAGGCGAAGCCTTCCTGGAGGAGGTGTGTTGGTGGGGGCAGACCTAGTGCTATAGCCAGCTCCCCTGTCACTATCATGCTGCTGTTTTCCACCTGTTGTTTCAGAGGTGATGTCTAACCTTTGCTCATGTCATGCTTTCCCACGCCGTGATGAAGCTTCTTCTTGAGACTATAAGCCAAAATAAAACCTTTCCTCCATCATCTGCTTTTGATCATGTGTCTTGTTCCAGAAATAAGAAGGTAACTGCAACACCCTAGTTACCTACCTTCTCCAAGTTCCTATCTCCTAATGTTTCCAGAACCTTCCTAAACAGAGCCATCAGTTGGAAAATAAGAATTCAGTATACAAGCCTGTAGGGACCATTTAATATTCAAACCACTTGACTGGACTATGAAGTCCTCTCAGACTTTTCATAAGGTTTAAAAGAGAAAATAATAGTAACAGTGTTGTTCATCTACAAATATTTGATTTTGGACAGTTATGAAAAGATCCTTATGTAACCTGTCACACAGTAGAGGTCCTGTAACACTAGGTATTTTAGAATCATTATTCTTTGAGTAAAATATACATGTATACAGGATCTCTTTCACCAGAGCAGAAGCCGTCTTTTTTATTTTATTTTATTTTTTAGCAGCCAGTCTTTCTTTATTCACTGTGAGGGACTTCTATTTTTATTTATTTTGTTTATTAGCTATATAAAATATATTATATTGGCTAGATAAAATAATTGGTTTCACTGTAACATTTTTTGTATAGATACAGCATTTTGACCATGTTTATCTCTTATTCTATAACTTCTATCTTGATCCTTTACCCAAATAGGATCTCCTAGCTTTAAAAAGGTCTAAATTGCCATATGTGGTGGCTCTTGCCTTTAATCCCAGAACTTGGGAGGCAGAGGTCGGAGGATTGCCCTGAGTTCAAGTGTACCCTGAGACTACAAAGTGAATTCCAGGTCACCATGAACTACAGCAAGAACCTGCCTGGGGAAAAATAGTCTAGATTAAGAACAAATTTCAGTGTTCACCTGCATAACATTCTGCTCAGCCAGAACTCTCAGGGCACAAGGAGCCCAGGACACGAGAGCAGAATCAGGAAAGGGAGAAGGATATACAAGGGCATGTGCCAGAAGAGGCAAGGCAGGCCTCCTGGCTCAATTTAATATTAAGCAGTGCCTTTCTAGTTTAATTTACATTTCTGTTTCAGGATTAATCTTAATCCCCTTGCAGTAAATTTTCAGTATTCCTCCTAAGATTTTAATATCACAGTTAATTTTTTTTCATTTCATGAGGAGACATTGTATTATAGAGCCTTTGGCCAGATTGTAAAATATATGGTTTACATTCTTTTTCATCACTGTGTGTGTGATATTAATAATAACTGAACTACTCTCTATTTCAAAATGCCATCAAAGTACACTACAAATCTGTAATATTTGACAATAATAACAATACCTTCCAGAGAAAATAATTAATAGATTATGTTTTATAGTCATTAACACAAATGCTCATGGATTGCTTCCACTTTACCCAACATTTCCTTGTCAACTAATTAACCTGCCAGCTGTCTGACAATCATTACTAAAGAAAAGATAGCAAGGGCCCGGTCTGGTGGTATGTGCCTTTCTTCCCAGTGCTCCAGAGGCAGAGGATTGTCATGAGTTTGAAGCCATCCTGAGACTACATTGTGAAAACCAAACATGAAAAGATAGCATGGACATGGGCGAGGGGTTATTTACCAAAGTGCTTGGAAGAAGAAGGGTCTCAGTGGAAAAGGCATGGGACAAAGAGTCAAGAGAAAGTAATGGGAGAGGATTATAATGAAAATACATTATATACATATATAAATGTTAGCGGTAAGAAAAAATCAAAAATGTTCAAAAACAGAAGAGCTAGTTATAGGATTTGAATTATACCATCATTTTAGAAGTTCTTATGGGTTTTAATTCACTTGATTTACTCTCTAAGAGAGTTAACTTAAATAGAAATGAAAGAAAAACGAGCTTCTGTTATGTGTCTCCTTCACTTTTTGGTGCAGTGCATAGTGTTATTTAACTCAGTGAACATAATGGAGAAGCATCAATTTCAGTCCTCATTGATACATGTTTACTTGTGTCTGTATTTAATTTATATAAAATCTAAAATGAGCAATTAATTGAAGCACATTATCAAGAAATCGTATTTTTGCTTAAAAGATCTCACTTGTATTAGAATGTTATAGATAGTATCTAACAACAACAAAAAATCCTTCTGCAGTTTTTCTTCCTTTAAGACATCCAAAGAATATGGGTCTCCTTTCATAGCATGACGAATTGAAACCTATACTCTCAATGCAATAAAAAAGGTTATAGTGGAAATTCACAGATATTGGCAGCTTAGGTGTTGTCACACATATTTTCACATGATCATAGATGACTTTTTATCTCAAAAAATTTATGGAAAAGTACTGTTAGAAGATCTGAATGTTTACTTGAATTTTCACTAAGCCATATTTTTTTTCATTTGGTATATACTTCCTCATTCAATGCATTTTTGGGCTCCTGATATGAGAAAATTTGCTAGGTATAAAAAATAAAAACACTTCCTAAAATTTAGGTTCTAGTAGGAGAGGAATTCAATTAACTATGGTCTCATAGTGCAAGCGCTATTTATGAGGGTCCAAAGCAGCTTTGAGAACAAATAGACATATCTGAGATTAAAAAATTAAAATGCATCTGCTATTCAGCAGTGTTTGTTTTTATAGTATTTTCTGTGTGTCTGGTATTTTTTTGAGACAGTACTTTATAGTCAATTTGGTATCCATTGAAAATATTAGGTCACAAACATATGAATTTAAAAAGTTAATGAGGATATGTCATATGCAAAGCCTTAAGTGGATTAGTTAGCTAGATAATGGGAAAAATGGAATTTTAATAGGTAGGAACAGTGAAAATGTGTGGAAAATTATTTACTTCCAAAGAGAACACTTAAGAAATGTGTTTTCATAAGTTGAAGGTCCAAGCTAGGCAAACCACATTGGAGAAAATTAGTTTCTTAATCTCATGAAGCCAGATTTGCCTATAGAGCATACTGCTTATTACAAAATAGTGGTCCAGTAATGACTCTAAAATATGGAACAAAATCATTAAAATGGGCTAAATTGTCTTCTTCATTGAGACCAATGACAAGTATGACACATTAATGCTGCAAAACAGCACATACTTTTTTTGAGAGGTGACCTACTGCGTGATAATTGAGTAGGTTACCCAATGTAAAACCTACTATGTCTCTCTGAGGAAGTACAGGGTGTTTTTCATCACTACTTCTATATATTGAATTTTATATTCATGAATATTCTTAAATAAAACAGAAAAATTTTGCCATTTTAATCCATGCATGTTACAATTCATGGTTACTGAGTACCTGTTATGTGGCAGGGACTACCCAAGGTTATTTATGTGTAGCATTTCATTTACATTCACACGTCTTAGAGTAGCTATTCTCATATTTCAGTGAACAATGGATACTTGGAGAGGTTAAGGATCTAGTCCCATTGGATCAGAACCACAAGTTTGTGACCTCAATTTTGATGACTTCTGTGGTACCTATCCCCATATGTACTTAGACTGTGAGTTAGAGGCTCAAGTAGGAATTTGAGGGAATATTTAATCTGTCCATGATAGGGAATAGTACTGCAACTTATATGTTTAAGGAGAAACAGAATTGAACCCAGGAGAAGTAGCAGAAAAACAAAATCAAAGGACATTGTTATTGCTGTTTTTGGTTATTTTAAAAAAATGCTATAGGACTGGAGATATGGCATAGGGGTTAAAGTTGCTTGCTTACAAAGTATGACAGGCCCAAGTTTAGGTCCATAGTACTCACATGAAGCCAGGCACACAAATTAATAAAACGTAAGGGCTGGGCATGATGGTGCATGCCTTTAATTCCAGCACTTGGGAGGCAGATGTAGAATAATCACAATGAGTTCAAGGTCAGTCTGAGACTACACAGTGAATTCTAGGTCAGCCTAGGCTGGACCCTACCTTGTAAAACAAAACAAAACATAAGTAGAATAAAAAGTAACCTCTTCCCATGACAACAGTATCTTAAGCAATGATCAGACATGACACAATCCTTACAAAGTGAAATGCATCAATTATGTCAGTCATAATTCTTATTTATCTTTACCTCCGTAATTCCTAAGACAAAAACCACTAAAATTTCCTCCCTGGAACTATAAGGGTGGACTTATTTCTTAAAAAACTTATGTGCATACAAAATGCAATGAGCAAGCATAAAATTAAAGTATATATAATAGTTTTGTAAAAGTGATAAAATAAAGCTAAGGGTATAAAATTTAAAATTTCATTTTTTCTAATTAAAAAATAGATAAGACGGAATAAAATGTGAAGCATATAGGAGCAACAAAGTGATAAATTATGAAATATCTCAGGAAAAATTCCTAGATAGGAAACATCATCTTTATAATCAGAGATATGAGCACTTTTTATGTAATTAAATGTTTTCACGGAGAACTGCTTTTGGCATATCATTTTTCCAAATCATTTAACAATACATATATACAGGAAGATTCCCTCAAAATATTATCCTGATCACCTGATCTGTTTTATGTCATATGAAGGGCAGATTCATGAAATTAATTCTTTTTAAAAACTATTTAATTTATTTCCTTATCTGAGAGAGGGAAAAAATGAAGAAAGAGAAAGAGAGAGAATCGTCATGCCAGGGAGGGCCTCTAGCTACTGCAAACAAACTTCAGATGCATGTGCATCTGGCATAAGTGGGTACTAGAGAATTGAACCTGGGTCTGTAGGCTTCTCAAGTAAGTGCCTTAACTACTGAGCAATCTCTCCAGCCCCATTAAATTAATTTTAAAGTTATTTGAACATATAATAGTTCATCTATTGTTGAAGAAAATAATTGTGAAATGGAAAACTTACAGAAACAATAAAGTATACTATAGCAGAATAACAAGCAGAGAAATGGATAGGGTAGGACAGGATAGGATAGGACAATAAAAAGGAGAAGACACTCTTCAAAAAATGTTATTGTGCAAATATGAAAGTTGTGCCTAGATCCTTATAAAATAGTAGACATGGGAATAATTTTGCTATAAAAACTATTAGGAAACATTAAGAATTTGTGGAAACATTAAGTTGTTCATCACACTCTATCAAGTATGAAAATAACCCAAAAGTATTTAAAAATTTAATGTAAAAACACTTAAAATTAAAAGGGAAAATGCTGGGCTGGAGAGATAGCTAAGTAGTTAAGGTATTTGCCTGCAAAGCCTAATGACTCAGGTTCATTTCCCCAGTACCTTGTAAAGCAAAACGGCACAACATGACACATGCATCTAGAGTTTGTTTGCAGCTGGTAGAGACCCTGACACACCCATTCATATTCTCTCTGCCCACCTACCCCCATGAAAATAAATAAATATTTAAAAAGAAAAAAATACAATATTAATGTCACTGATCTTTAGTTGTGAGATACTTTCTAGGTAAAACAGTATAGTAAGAAGCAAAGAAGAACCAAGATACATTTGACTACATGAAACTTAATAATTTTTGTATATCAAAACACCAAAAACTTTAGAACAAATAAGAAGCTGAAAAGCATTGTCAATGATAAAAAGTTCCTTTAAACCAGCAAATTAAACACAAAATTTAAAAATAGACAAATATGCATTCCATTTACAAATATGAATAGGCAATAAATACAAACATTATGAGTAAAGTAAATTAAACAGAAGTTTTACTTGTTGGTATCACTATTATTGTAAAAACAGCATACAGAGTTGGCAATTATGTTAATAGTTAAAATAATAAAAGATGTACACCATTTGCACTAGAGGTAGTGGAACTTCTGTTGTCTTTGAGAGCAACAGGGTCGTTCTATTTTCTTGGTTGGATTATAAGCCAGTAGTTTGGGTGCTGGACTGTCACTGTCACACAAAATTTCCTGTGAATCAATGAGTCAGTGTCCTTCAAATATTTGTGTCATGAATTCAAAGAATTGAAATCCACATACCAGAGGTTAAAGTTTAGAAAGACTGTATTAGATTATGGATGTAACTTAAAAGAAGGAAGGGCCCATCTAGAGACCTACACTGGGATCTTTTCTAGCATATGGATGGGGGAAGAACCCACCAGTCCCAAGTCAGTTTTCTACATAGGATCAGGATTAATTCTCTAGTAACTCCTTTTGAGGGAGGGGTTTAAGTTGAATTTGAGGAAAAAGCAGAGCTAGGGAAATCATCTAGACAAAAAGAGATAAGGAGAGCCCAGATCGTTCTCTGACCTCCAGCAAAAGGGAGACTACAAGGACAAGTTCAAGGGCATTCATCACCTTTACCTTAGAGGCCTATCACTACCAAACTGCCACAGTAGGAAGACACAGGAAATGCTGATTGTTTCTATAGGTTTCAGGAAGCACTGCTGTTTTGTCCTTCCAGAATGTGTATGGCAAAAATACAAACCTCCCAAATGTCCTATCTGATCTACTTCAGAGACCGTTCAATAATGGGGCCTTACTGATAGTTTAAACATACAATCAATGCCCTTAAGAGGCAGAAAGAGACATGAAGCATCTATGGAAGCATAGCTTGTGGACCAGAAAAAGGAAGAGCTCCCAATGTCACCTCAAACAATGCAGAGTGACTAAGTTATGAAGCATCTGGATTCACAGTTAAAATAGTTGGACAAGCTACTTTACATCCTCTAGGAAACCATACCTCATAGATCTACCAAATTGTGGTTTGTATACAGGAAGCAATCATAAAGCAAGAACTTCTTCCTCATAGGAATTCATAGATAACAATTCTCCTTCCAGCAAATTTTATTAGTCCGCTTACCAGGAAGTCAAGTTATTATGCTTACAAGGAGATTAGAACATGTTACAAACTCTGTCCTTGTTCTCTAGGACCTGCTACCCAGTATTCAGGAGGAACTAGAGTGGGGCTTTAACGCTTTACTCCCCTACATTACACCATTTTTTAAAATTATTTTATTTATTTACTTGCAAGGAGAGAGAGAGAATTGTCACACCAGGGCCTCCTGCCCCTATAAGCAAACTCCAGACACATGTGGCACTTTGTGCATCTGGCTTTACGTGGGTACTGGAGAAGGATCACAGATTCTAGGCCATCTTGGCCTGTATAGCAAAATCCTGTCTCAGAAACAAAGAGAGAAGGAGAGGTTGAAAAACCAAACCACATTATTTGCAGTTACTGGTTTTGTTTTGTTTTGTTTTGTTTATTTTATTGCTTAATTCATGTTGAGTATTTTATTATTGTTTTTAGTTGGTGTGCAATGATTTAGGCATCATTCATTCTGGTATTTTCAAGTACAATTTGTTTTCGTTTCTGACCCACTATGTCTCTGCTTATATTCAGCAATACAGAAAAAAGAACAATTTACAAAAATAGATTTATAAAGAATGATATTAAGTGAAGTGACTCAAACTCAGAAAAACCAAATTCACATGTTCTGTCTGGTATGTGGGTCTTACCTTGTAAGTGCTACAAGTATGAATATATAGAGGGGAAATGTGAGTTAAGCCTATAACAATGGCATCATAACAAAATATAAAGAAATTACTACAAAGATATGAGCTGGATGAGAGGGGTGGAAGGGTAAAATGATACCTGCAATTATCACTTTTAAAACTATTCATTACAACAACCTAGGCAGAAAACAATATAGGCCAGAACACAAGGTCTAGTAAATGTAACAGCATGTCTAGAGACTAAATATACCAATTATCCAGATGTAGAGTTTATGGACTTGAATAAATAACAAGTTTCAGTTGGTTGGAGCCCTGGAAGGTAAGTAGTTGTTTGTGGAAATGGAGGACAGGGCCGTGTGGTGCAGAAGATCCTTTAATAGAAGATGAGAGAACTAAGGTTTTATCTAATTCTCCTGATACACCATATACACATGTGTGCATGTATATCATACACAGAAGTTGATTAGGGTTTGTGTATCAGTAATCACCCTTTCTTCTTAAAAATCTGAAGGGACAGTAATACATCAAACCAAAATTAGAGATGTGTAAATTTGTGTGTGCCTGCGTGTGTGTGTGTGTGTGTGTGTGTGTGTGTGTGTGTGTAACATTTCCCTTGATTCTCACTGCCTGGTTGCTAGGATCTAAAAACCTGACAGTAATCACAGTGAATTATGATGCTAATGGCCAACTTATGAAAGATGGCCAACCTCCAGGAGCAAAAGCATGTTCAAGAAAAATGGAAGGAAGCACCCTGAGTCCTGTCTACCGCATCCCCTGAGGAATGTGAGCCAGACTACACTTTGGCTCCATGTCAGACATGATTGCCTTGGCTGAAGCTGAGGCCAGCAAATGGGGTTTCTAAAATGAATAGAGACCCTGATTAAGAACGAGATATGGTAGAGAAGGGGAGAGCTGATGAAAGAGTACATGGAAGAAGTTAATCCCTGAGCTGGAAAGAAAATTTCAAAGAGAATGAACATAGAAAGTGTGCAAAATAAAAGAGCTTATAGTGAACTGAAAAACAAAAAGCAATTGGTAGTTCCGTCATTAATGAAAACAAATATCTAACACAAGAACGAAAAGCGGAAAAAAGGGAAGGAAAACATAAAAATAAACAAAACTATTCATTAGTCTGCCTAAAGACGAAATCACTACAGAATGTAATCAGTTAATGGATGTGTGCTAGATAGTGTCCTCAGGAAAAGCCTTGGTGACCCAAGATAGGATAATTTGATAGTAAATTCTCCAGGGTCTGAGGATGCACAATAAAGGCTTCCCCATGGAAATGCCAGAGATTATGTTTAAATATCTTTGAGAGAGGTTTATAGACAAAAATTTAATAGCATTCCTGAGATCAACCAGTGTCTTCTTGCCAAAAGTAAATGGCATCTCTCCCAAAACAGGAGGCATTTGGCTCAGAATCTAATGGGGAGAATTGTGGGAACAAAGAACAGTAATGCCCATGAGAAAGGCTTAATACAATTTAAAGCTTCAAGAGAATCTTTGAAAAGGAGGTGATGAATATATAAAAGTTTATAGTACAAGGCAAAGTATAACAATGAAAGAATAAAGCTTTTGTTTTTAAACTTGTGAGTGTTCTTACCATAAAAATTGTAAGGAGGGATAAAAGTAAAACAAAATAAGAAAAATCATATGCAATTTAAATTATGAAAATTAGTATAGTATTCTGAAAACTTTGAATAATTCCAAACTAGATCATGCTATTAATAGATACACATTATAAGGGAAGTGAGTTATTTTCTGAGTGTGCCTGTATAGATTAATAAAAGTTGCAAATTAGACAAACCACCAGATGCCTAAACCCACAGGGGAGTCAATACAGGGAACTACACAAAGTGAAGTAGTTTGAAATTTTGAGAATTTATGTACTGTATAGTAATTTTTTATTTTAAAACCAGATAATTATGGAAATATTTTGAGAGATTCAAGTTACATACTTTGTATATTGAAGAGGGGAAGGAGAATAACAATTAGGTTCTCTGGTTGTTTCAAGCAATAAAACCAATCATAACTAATATAAACACAAATGAAATTTTATTCAAAAATTGTGTAGCTCTCAGAGCTGAGAATATAAAAGCCAGAAAGGTGTAATCCAAAGAAGTATCATTAACTCAGGACTTCCTAGGAAACCATACTATGGTTGATCAGTTGTAACATTGTTCACAATTGATACTTCTGCTCCAGACACAGAGAATATTAGAATTATATACGAAGCACTGAGTAGAGAAAGAAGAGATATGTTTCTCTATAGTCCCAAGGATTGTGCTCAGAAGAGGAAATTGCCCAGTAGGAAACTTGGATGCTATTATCAGAGGGGAAAGCTAGCATTGAGGATATAGCTCAGTGGTAGAGCACTGGATGACACATGTGCAAGGCCCTGGGTTCAATCCATAAAACCATCACACAAAAGAGTGCTGGAGAGATAGCTTAGCTATTAAGGCACTTGCCATCAAATCCAAAGAAACCAGGTTCAATTATCCAGTACCTATGTAAATCCAGGTGCACAAAGTGGAACATCCATCTGGAGTTCACTTGCAGTGGCTAGAGCCTGTCCTCTAATAACTCTCTCTCTCTCTCAATCTCTCTCAAAAAATAACTAACTAAATATTTTCAAAAGAGAGCAGAAGAAACAGAGAAGGTTTTATACATAGAGAGAAAAATGATTAAAAAATGACAAAACCTGGGAGAGTTATATCCAAATAGATGACACCAACAAACATGTCTAAATAATGCTTTAAATATAATATTGTTGTGGCAGTTTAATTCAGATATCCCCATAAAGTAATGTGTTCCGAAAGCTAGGTCCCCAGCTAGTGGTAAATTGGGAATTGGATCCTCCTGGAGGCCTTGTATTGCTGGGGGCATGCTTATGGGTGTTATAGATAGCATCTCCTTGCTAGTATTTGGCACACTCTCCTGGTGCTATTGTCCATCTGATGTTGGACATCTGATCTGATCGTTTTCCCCTGCCATCATGGAGCTTCCTTCCCTTTGAATCTGTAGCTAAAATAAACCCTTTCTTCCCACAAGCTGCTCTTGGTTTGGTGTTTTCTGCCAGCAACACTAAGCTGACTACAACAGTTGTTATATAATATTTTTTAATTTTTTTTACTGACAACTTCCATAATTATAGACAATAACCTACCCCCAGATTCCTTTTTGCAACTCCACTCTCCATCATACCCCTTACTCATCTCAATCAGTCTCTCTTTTATTTTGATGTCATCATTGTTTTCTCCAATTATGATGATCTTGTGTAGGTAGTGTCAAGCACAGTGAGGTCATGGATATCCAGGCCATTTTGTGTCTGGAGTAGCATGATGTAAGGAGTCCTACCCTTCTTTTGGCCCTTAGATTCTTTCTGCCACCTCTTCTGCAATGGACCCTGAGCCTTGGAAGCTGTGACAGATATTTCAATCCTGAGCACTCCTCTGTCACTTCTCAGCACCATGGTGCCTTCCGAGTCATCCCAAGGTCACTTCCATCTGCAAAGAAAAGCTTCTCTAAACAAAAGTGAGAGTAGAATTAATATATGGATATGAACATTAACAGAAGTACATACCGGGAAATTTGGTGAGCATAATATATGCATTTAGCCAGGCACCAGCAGACATTATACCCCTAGGGCTCATGACTACACCTGTCATAGGTTTTCAGTATTAGGCATGTGTTCACTCCCATGAAGCAGGCCTCCAGTCCAATTAGAGAGTAGTTGGTTTCCCCATAACAGATGTGCCACTATTGCATCCATTGGCTCATTTGACCTGGCTGGCCAAATTTAAGGCTTGCAGTGTCCAGTGTTGAGTATCTCCACTTGTGATTTATCTTTCTCCCATTAAACTGCATGGAACATAGCTTTTTCCAGCTTCTGGTCATCCAGTCTATATGGAGGAGGTTTTTCAGCTCAGCTCCAGCAGGATTTCTCAGTGACCTGCAGCCCAAGTATGTGGAGTCTTTAGCACTAGGGTCTTACCATCTATTCCTGGTGGGAAACCAAGAGCCTCAGCAAAGGCCTGTAATGTTTTGGGGGTATCGGTGACCTCCCTGGCCAACAACTCATTGGAAGGTATCCCATCCCTGACACTAAAAATTTTCTAGTAACAATCTATGGCTTCTGGGTGTGCTATTGTCCAGAAAAGTAGGTTTCCATATGACTTATTCATACCTTCTTAGATTTTGGTTAGCCCTCCCCGCACATTTCCTTTACTCAATCTCTTCCCCTGACCTCACTTAGGCCTTTCCATCCCTGTTAATCTATTCTACTTACGTATATACAATATCATACTATTAAGAGTCCCCCCTCCTTTCCTTTCTATTCTCTTTATATGCCCTTTCTAGCTGACTGGCCTCTGCTACCGAGTTTTGCTTCAACTCACATAGAAGTCCAATCATTTGTAGCTGGGATCTACATATGAGAGAGAACAAGGGAAGTTTGGCCTTTTGGGCCTTGGTTACCTCAGTAAGTGGTGGTGCACACCTTTAATTCCTGCACACAGATGCAGAGGTAAGAGGATCACTGTGAGAATAAGGCCACCCTGAGACTACAGAGTGAATTCCAGGTTAGCCAGGGCTAGAGAAAGACTCTACCTCAAAAAAAAGTCCCTCTGATATAATAATTTTTAAGACTGTATTTGTGAACTATTAAGATTTTGATTATACACAGAAATTTTCCATATTAAGGATTTCCTACATATTTTATCCAGATATTAATAAGATTTTGAACTTACTAGAAATTTTAATATGCAGATGTGTTTAGAAATATAACAATTTGCATGGAAGTCAGAAAATATCTACTATTCTAAAAATTTTATCTATGTGATAACTAATTCCTGATTTTTTTCAGAGAATTATTAATAATGATAGAATGTTTTCTTTACAAGGAGTAAGTCAAAGTGTGTCCATATGAGACACCATTGTTTCCAAATATTTACAACTTTAATCTCCCACCAACTCATCTGTAATTCTCTCCTTTTCAAATATTTTATTATTTATTTGAGAGATAGAGGCAGATAGAAAGAGAAAATGTGTGCTACAGGGCCTCTAGCCAATGTAAACAAACTCTAGATGCATGGGCCATCTAATGCATCCAGCTTTACTACAGCACTGGGTTCTTTGGCTTTTTTGACAAGCACCTTAACTGCTAAGCCATTCTCCAACCCTACTCCTGGTTTTTGATGTGAGTTGATCAACTTTAGAAAAACAAAATAAGGATTTAAGTATTTCTAATTTAGTCTCCCATCAATTTGTATGTGATTTACTCCTAGTGTTTGATATGAGTTAATCAACATTTTTTTAAAACCAACAATAAAAAATATGTGTCAGGAATTAGGTATCTACTCTAAGCACCCCACCATAAAGAATAGGTAAGAAAAGAAAAGAAAATGTAGGCATATGGCAAGTATATTGACTGAAGAATTTCTAATGTTATGAGAAACCCATAACCTATAACCCCATCTCACTGCTTGTATCTTAGGAAAGGTGAGTTAGAAAATAGTAGCCACACATGGGCAACTGTGGGAAAATGATCAATATCTGTCCAAGCAACTCATGGTCTAACCTACTTAGCAACAAATAACTTGTTGTGATGCCCACACAAGCTCAATAGTGGCACACAGCCATGGTGGGGAACCAACAGCTCTTAATTGGGCTAACTGATCTCCTCAGTGGTACGGGACTCATAGCTGGAGCTGGGAAACAAGTCAGAACCATATCCAAACATAAGCCCAATCACCAATATCAAGTTACCATCAATCATGGGCTACAAGAGTGCCTACACCTATTAAATTCTCTATAAAAAAAAGTAAGGGTTATCTCATTTGTCCTGGTGCTAACTTACTCTCTGTTGGAGAACCTGATTGTGTTTTTCAGATAGATGTAGATCCTAAGGAGAGAGCCACCCCATCATACCTCAAAAGAGCCCCAGCTGAAACTAAGAAAAATTGGCGAAACAAGCAAGGGTGCTGTTTTCCTGATGAACCAGATACCAGTACAAGGGGGAAGGAAATCAACACAGAGAAAAATCAACTCCTACCAAATCAGAGATCCAGAGACCCAGAGGCCCCCAACACCTCATCACTGAAGCAGACGAAAAGTGAACCCAACATGGCTCAGGGAAATTTTGCGAAAGAGGGGGCGGAAAGAATGTCAGAGCCCCATGTTGGGTCATGACATGCAGAGACATTTATCCTACCCATAACTGTGGGCTAACTCCACAATGCATGACCCATATACGTCAACAAGGAGGGGCCAAGGGGTGGGTTAGGTCATGGATGAGCCTAATAATGGTACCAAACTGACTGTATTTGCTGAATACAAAACTAACTAATAAAGAAAAAAACAAAAGAAAGAAAATAGTAGCCAGTACCAAGGGATAACACTCAAGCTGCAAGCTATCATGCCAAAGTTGGTTCCACTTTACAGTTTTAGGTGAAATATTGGATTCTATTCTATTTTTTCCATTTAAAATAAGGATTAACATGAGCTCACCCTATCACTCACTATATATATATCAATTAAGAAACATAACTCTAATCCCTCTGTGACACAAGTGCCCTTTTATTCTCCACAATACAGGAGGGAACTCTTAAAGAATGGGAGTAATTTCTTAATGAAAAACTGATTCCTATACCCAATCTTATCGAGCAGTATTTCCACTCAAGATTCATCTATGTTTAGTGCTTAAGTCTTTATATTCTCTCACAGTACTTAATACTATAAGGAATAATTGAAAATCTTTAATTATCTTATTTATCATTACAATTTGCTTTCTGCCAGAAATTCATTGCTATGTTTGGAAAGAGCTTTAGCAACACGTTGGAAAGTGTTTTAAAAATAGGACTGGGTGGTTAATAGTACAAGACAGGTTGTGTATCCACTTCAATTTTAATAATGAAGCATAGGTAAAAAGGTTCCAGTCAAGGAGATGTCAGTTTGGTCTAGGAGATAGACTTTTCTGATAATTTCTGTACAATGTAGGGTTTACTAAGTAACTGCCCATGTGGTTTAGAAACTGACCCTGAAAGCAGTGAAAAATTGGAGGTAGAGGATGTAAGGAGAGTAAACAAGTAATAAAATGTCCAGGAAGCAGGAAAATTGAAGAACACGCAGTAAGAGGAACATTGTTTATTGTTTTCCTAGTTCCTTATCATGTTGCTAAAAAAAAATAGGGACTAAAATGCACTGATGCATGCAAACTTTGAAACAAGATGAGAGGAAAGATAATATTTTTCTCACCTAGCAGGAAAGATACTTGACCATGAATTTCAGTGGCATTTATTAAGTCCATAAGTCAAGTACACAGAGAAAGCAATAAGTACACATTTATCATTCCCACTTGTTTCATTTTTATATTTGCACTTTACTTAGCATAGCACCTTGTACATAATGGAAACACAGCAATCCACCCATTCACTCATACAACATATGGAATATTTATTAATTATGTACTATATTATAGTAGTAAGGATAAAGTCCAGTATGGAATTTACGTTCTGGTATCACTAATGGTTGCATTTACCAACTGCATCAGGCAAAAGTGTTGATCATAGATTACAGTTATCAGGTGTCCAGACTGTAGGGAGATGGCCTGAGTTTGAAGTGTGTTCTGCTACTTGCTAGCTATGTGGTCTTGTTCAAGTTGCTTATTCTTTTTATGTTGCAATTTCTTTTTCTTTTTTCAAATACTTTATTTAGTTATTTGCAAGGACAGTGAGAGGTGGGGGAAAGAGAAAGAGAATGGTTGCACCAAGACCTCTGGCCACTGCAAACAAACTCCAGATGCATGTATCACTTTGTGTATCTGGCTTTACGTTGTTACACAGGAATCTAACTCAACGTCATTCAGCTTCTCAGGCAAGCACCTTAAATGCTAAGCCATCTCTCCAGCCCCTGTAATTTCTCTATTAATAAAATAAGAATATAATGGGTTAATTCATGTGTTAGTGTGTGAGTGAAAGTGCCCAAATTAGTGTTTGGTAATAAGCATCATATAAGTACCAGGTATTATTTTGCTGAAAGAAACTGATCTAAATTTAACTCATTAATAAATAGCCCTTAATTATAAAGGATGGAGGCTAGGAAAATCCAGACAACATAATGTGAAGTGCAAATGTGAATGGGTTATTGATGTTTGTATTCTTTGTTCAACAAAGGTTGAGGAAAGCAGGAGAGAACATAACTTAATGGTTAATCTACTTACTTGTATCTCTGGCCCTCAACCCAGTCATCTGTGAAGAAGACATGATAGAGGTCCCTCTCTGTAGCTGATCTGTGAGGATGAAAGGAAATGCTGTGTCTGAGAGTGAGCATTGATTAAGTAGTGATTAAGTTGTAACCTGATCACATGGACTGACATTACTTCTTTACTCACTTTTTAAATGGGTGGGTTTTAGAAATGACTTAGCATGTTCTAATTTTTTCTAACTTTTAAAATGTATATAGATTTAATGAAATGGTCATTTGTAACCATGCTAGATAAAGTTTTGCCATTTCATCACAAATCAAAAGATTTAAGTAAACTTTTGATCATGGAATTTGTATAATCCATGAAACACTGGTGTATTGTATAAAGACAACATTGCAGTACTTACTGCAATGTTGCTTAGTCGGTGCATTCTGAGATTTGGTGAAAAACGGAGAGTTTCCAAGTCATTCAGCTTCTCAGACAGGGTCATGTGCAGTTAGAGTCCCCAAACCCACTCCTGAACTGCATTTTAATATTTCTCAAATCTCTATTTACTAAATTTTATATTTAGAAAATCCTCTCTGTCTTTTTCTGGTAACAAAATCATAATTGACTTCATGAACAAGCTGCTTCTTTCTTCCATGTTCAGAAATGACTTGTTACTTAAAAGCAGTTACTTAAAGTTGCTTAAAATCCCTGGTTATTGAATTATTGGTTGCATTCTTGCTGAACTGTTATGGCCTATTGTTTGTTTTCAGTTATCATTCATGAATTCCATTTCTTTAACTATTAGTTTGTAAATGTAATCTTATGCTATTTTCTTGTGCTGACATTGGCATTTCTTCATTAGTGCAGAAATATAACCATTGATTTTATCAGAATTTTCAAATGTATTAGCATAAAATAACTCAAAATATCCATTTCTAATTTTAATCCAAATCACATCAATAATTATTGAACCTTTGACATCTACATTGAATGTCCTTCTGGATTATCCTTTCCTGTTTCTACATTGGTATTTCCAAAGCTTGTGATGATATTAATCACCTCAGCCTCTGCTCCCTTTTGTTAATTTTTCCTTCTTATTTCTTGGCTTCTTTTTTTTTTTTTTTTTTCATGGTAGGAGCTCACTCCAGCCCATGCTAACCTGGAACTCACTCTGTAGTCCCAGGCTGGCTTTGAACTCACAGTTATCTTCCTACCTGTGCTTCCCAAGTGCTGGGATTAAAGGCATGCACCATCACACCCAGCTATTTCCTTCTTATTTCTTTAGCTTTGTACCATTGTACTTTGTCTAGCTTCTTTAGTGTGACTCAAACAGAAAAGTTATATACCAAAAGTTCACAATTTTCTAAGTTTTTTTTTTAAAGTTCTATTTAAGCCACAAAAACTGACGTGTTACCTGAAAAGGTCACTAGGCAATTGAAATTTCCTTTGCAGTTCCTTTCCAATTAGTGTAAAGGTTAACTAATAGTTCTTGGACATATTTACTATATGCATTTTTGCTGATTTCTTCCATTGCTGACTACAAGGACAGAATCTAGTTTTGGTTTAGGTAATTAAGTGAAAGGTAGTTCCTCTCTTTTCTTGAACATTATGCATAGAATGTTCTATATTAATTTTGATCAATATTTAAAAATACATTATGTGTCTGAAATTGATGGAGCATACTATTTTGGTTAAAAGAACAATATAAGTTTTAGAGGACCAGTAAGAATATAAGAATGTTGAAAATATATTATGTGTGATATTTTTATCTCCATGTTCATAAAGAACCACCAACATAAGAGGAAAGACTTTTCAAGACTTGACTTTTCTCTTCAGCCATGATCTCTTCATGAAATGTGTTTCTGTTGAGAATCAGTATTTTCCATTTCATAGGACTGTATTTTAATTGTAAAGAAAAGTGCACTAATGCCAAATGAATGAAAATGGTGTTCCAGTGACAATAGGATTTTTGGTTACTGCATCCCAGTAAGTACTGGGTCCATTCATCAGATATTGAAAGAAAGAAAATTGTAAGGAGTCATTTTTTTTTTAAATAATGAGAACTTTTCAATTTGTACAATGTTCTTGTTTACAAAAATAATATATGAAGACATGTGATTGATTAATCCTCATGCATCTGTAAATAGTCAACATAAACATACTGAGAAGCAAAATATTAATGTTTCTAAAAAAATGTTTTCTCTTCATTTCCCTCTGAACTACAAACACTGCTAGTCTCAGAATGCTGGTAAATAAATGGATATGTCAACTGGGGAATGTTCACAGTGCACATGGAGTATACCAATGCACCAATAATTCAGTCATGGTCTAGTGGTGACACTGTAAATTGTATCAGTCTCTACAAACAAGACAGTTGGTGTGGGTGGCCCTGAAGAAACATGCAACTTGGTTTGAAGAACTGCCGTTGCATTTAGATATGATTCCAAGTCATTCTTTGTAGAGAAGAGCTTCTGGGAAGCTTCCCCTTAAAAGCAGTCACTTGAAGCTGGACATAGTGGTGCATGCCTTTAATCCCAGCGCTTGGGAGCAATGTTAGGAGGATTGCAGCGAGTTCGAGGCCACCCTGAGACTACATAGTGAATTCCAGGTCAGCCTGGGCTAGAGCAGGACCCTACCTCGAAAAAACAAAAGCAAAAACAAAACAAAACAAACAACAATAACAAGAAAGTCACTTGCCTTAAATAAAACCTGTATTTCTCTCAGTGTTTGTGATCACAGAAAAGGAAATATACTGATTTTGTGATGATGTTTATCTTATGCCAACTGCTTCTCTTCAGTTGTTTTGGTAACTTTTTTCTTTATCCTCACCCTTACCTTCCCGTCTTTCTCTATTCCACAGAAAAAATTATGACATCAGCATCCAAAGGCATCCTCCGCCCATTTCTAATTGTCTGCGTTATTCTGGGCTGCTTCATGGCATGTCTGCTAATCTACATCAAGCCGACCAACAGCTGGATCTTCAGTCCAATGGAGTCTGCCAGCTCCGTGCTGAAAATGAAAAACTTCTTCTCCACGAAAACTGATTATTTTAATGAAACTACTATTCTGGTGTGGGTGTGGCCATTTGGGCAGACCTTTGACCTCACATCCTGCCAAACAATGTTCAACATCCAAGGATGCCATCTTACAACAGACCGCTCACTGTACAACAAATCCCACGCGGTCCTGATACATCACCGAGATATCAGCTGGGATCTGACGAATTTGCCTCAGCAGGCTCGGCCCCCCTTCCAAAAATGGATTTGGATGAATTTGGAATCACCGACTCACACTCCCCAAAAAAGTGGCATCGAGCACTTGTTCAACCTGACCCTGACTTACCGCCGCGACTCAGATATCCAAGTGCCTTATGGGTTCCTGACGGTGAGCACGAGCCCCTTCGTGTTCCAGGTGCCCAGCAAGGAGAGGCTGGTGTGCTGGGTGGTCAGCAACTGGAACCCTGAGCACGCCAGGGTCAAGTACTACAACGAGCTCAGCAAGAGCATTGAGATCCACACCTATGGGCAAGCCTTCGGAGAGTATGTGAATGACAAAAATCTGATTCCCACTATATCCACTTGCAAATTTTATCTTTCCTTTGAAAACTCTATCCACAAAGATTACATCACGGAAAAGCTCTACAATGCTTTTCTGGCTGGCTCTGTGCCTGTTGTTCTGGGACCATCTAGGGAAAACTATGAAAATTACATCCCAGCAGATTCATTCATTCATGTGGAAGATTATAACTCCCCCAGTGAGCTCGCCAAGTATCTGAAGGAAGTTGACAGAAACAACAAGTTATACTTGAGTTACTTTAACTGGAGGAGAGATTTCACTGTCAATCTTCCACGATTTTGGGAATCACACGCATGCTTGGCTTGTGATCACGTAAAAAGGCATCAAGAATATAAGTCCGTGGGTAATTTAGAGAAATGGTTTTGGAATTAGAATTTCCAATCATGTGCACATTTCATGAAATATTTTAATAATCAAATTTTGAAGATTCAAGTTTAGAGGGTAAGAAGAGAAAAAAAAATACTTTTATGTCACAATTTATTTTTATCATCCTCCCTGGGATAACATGTATAATTCGATGGAGAATTTGAAGAGCTCAGCATTAGCAATCACTTTAGTTGATTTTTAATTTTCCTATATATATATCTAAGTATGCACATTGAAACATAATTTATCTGCACTACCATTTGTAAATTCTTTTTTCACATTTTTATAATTGCCTATAATGTAAGTTAATGATTTAATTGTTAATGCACTAAAGAGCTCTTTAATCTATTTCTTGAAATGAAGATACACATCTTAAAATATGAAAGATTTTTACTAAGTATTATAATACCTAGTTTCTAGTTTGCATAATGTTAACAAAGAAAGAATGTAATCTAATTGAATTTTAACTTTTTTGACTTCAGAGTTCAACAAGGTGTGTAACTGATCTATTTTTTACCTGTTTACCACATGTGTGGAGGTAGCATCAATCATGCAGTTAATAAGAAAGATGTGAAGCAGAACTGTGTTTTATGGGAAGCTATTAGACTTCACATTTATTTTCATTAAATTGATTTGTAAATGTAGACTCTTACTCTCCTGGTCTTAACGTTAAAATATTCAAGAAAATTTTAAAATGCCATTTGTTGTGACTTTCAGTTCCTGGTAAATCATCCAAACACTGAAGAGAATCCACAGTAGCAAAGGTAGGAGGATTGCTGTGAATTCAAGGCCAGCCTGAGACTACACAGTGAATTCCAGATTAGCCTGGGCTAGAGCAAGACCCTACCTCAAAAAAAAAATAAATAAAAAATAAATAAATAAATAAATAAGGTGAAAAGTTTGCTCATATAACAGCAAAAATTCTTTCCATTTACATAATTTTAATTACTTATTGATTTGAAATATTTTTCCAAAGCTTCAGATTTAAGTTTTATTTTATCACATGGACTAATAGACATAATATTTTAAAAGCCAGACCTATCATTTAAGAGATTTAAGAGAACTTAAATAGCATTACTATAAATATGTCAAACATCATTTAATATAATACAACAAGGGTCTGTATGAAATGCACAATACTTACAAGAAATAATATCTTGTTGTGCATTTGCTGAATAAATAAATTAATAGTATTGAAAGATCATGGTTAAATTTTGTTTGTTTCAATGAGTTGACAGTTCTAGCCTATAGGTTCTAATTGGAGATGGTGTTTTATATTACATTTTTAAAATTATCCATTAATAGTACATGTTATGTGTTATTCAGGGCTTTACAAACCAATATAAACTTATCATTAAACTAAAATTTTTGACACTTTATCCATTAACTTTCAGCTACCTACAGAATTTCTACTCTGTAAGTTTAGAGAAGGGTAGGGCTGGGTATAAGCAGATGTAGTGGGTAAGAAAAGCCAAAAACTAAAAAGTTCAAGGAGAGTCTCCACACAATCTCTGTCTATATTTCACCTTATTCAAACACCCATCAAAAAACTTATAATGTTCTGATGACATCCATTTGGGTCTCTATGTGATTTGTTCTAACTATCCTGTTATCTGTTGATACCATCGGAACTCAAACTCACAATCTTCTGTGCCAGATAGAAGTTCAAGACAAAAATGAGTTTCAATTGAACAAGAATTGTGCCATCTGGATTCCATGTTTCTGTGTGTGGTACTCCCAGTGAAATCCTATGATTCACTGTTGATGTCATAAAATGCTATAGTAAATTTCCTTCATTGTTTAGCTACTTAAATGTTTCTCAGCTCCAAAGATCTGGTCCAACATAGTCTTATATAACTCCTCCATCCTCATATTATTTCTTCTACTTATCAAGAAGTAGTATGTTTACATGGATGCCATGCTAATACCTTCACTCATATGTATTTGAATGCTAAAACAGTTTATATACATTTTTGTACATTTACTATTTTTTTTTTTTGCTTTTTACATATGAAAACATAGGATCGGGAGATAACATATTGATACCCTAGAAAGTATGGGTTTTCTTCCTGCCTTTGCAAAAGTAGATGCAGATGGCTTCAGACAACTGAGACTGAGGGCATTTGCCTCTTTCATTGACTATGGATTTGGTCTCTTCCTTGAACCAAGACAATAATTACATGCTGATAACACAAACTTAAGCTAAGACAATGAGTTTTCAGCTGGTACATCTGTATTGCCAAGCCCCAGAATTTCAAGCTTTCTGAATTTGAAGTGCCACAAGTTAAGTGATTCTTTCAGTTCAGGTCTGTGAGTTTTAGGTTTGGAAGAATTATAAAAATGTTTATAAACTCATCTCTTCTTCCTGTTTGTGAGTGAGCTAGATGCAGAGACATTATTCAGGACTTGAGAAAGAGAGAGGGAGAGAGAAAGGAGACATGTGACAGCTTCTGATAATAGGTAATATTAAAATCAAAGGATTCTATTGCTTTTAATTTCACCTTGCTTACTGTCACATTCCTCATCAGACAGACATGTCTCAATTTCTATAAATGTGAACATCTTATTGGCATTATTTTTGTTTATAGGATAGTAATTCTAGAAAAACTTCAGCTTTTGTATAAATACAGTAAAGAAATCAACAAAATGTTAACATTCTTTCTAATTAAATATTTAGGCATTGAACTTTAGCAGAAGATGGGCTTCCCCTGCATGTAAGTGAAATACAACCACCAAGAAGGCATTTGGTTCTCTGACACTCCTTTTTATTTATTATCCTGTGGGTCGCAGTTTTATGTAAGGCTATCTTATGTGAAAGATATATTGTTTCAAACAAACTAGCTTGCTGCTGATTATAATAAAATCTAACAATTACATCTGGGGATAAACTATGGCTATAAAAATACAACAGGCCATGTAAAAATGTAGGAAGCCATAGAAAGGCATTGTCATCAGTACTTTGAATATTTAAATATGAGTTGTTGGCCTTATTAGTAAAAATAGATAAAACTTATTGCAGATCTTATTAATAATAATACATACTAAATTAATAATATCTAGCAGTATTAGTATTATACTCTAAAGAAGAAAAAGCCTAACAGTCACATATTTTAACAACCAAGAATTTGGTGATATGTGATAAAACAAATTATTGGGAAGCATCATGTTGAAACTTTTATATTTATGATAAAAACCTGATAGTCCTAGAACACATATAAATGTTTCCTTTGTGACAGTTTAGACAGCTAACTAACATTTGAGGTAGAAAGAGACAGGATATTTAGAATTATTTGTTAAACATTTAAATTCTTGCCTTTAATTGGGGATTAATTATGTATATTTTCAATTAGTTTCCATGAGTCCTAAAGTAATATCCTAGAAAATATTTGGACATGACTTAATAATCCACAAGTGAGTTTTAGCTCTTTACATTATAACTTGTGTTTCATCACATCTTTTAGGTCCCTTTAATTCTAATCTCAGGTGGAAATTTCTTAAAAATTATGAACACACTTCTGGATATAACACTCTTCAGAATCTCAAATAGGCACTGTCTATTATATAGGATTATCAAAAATGCTTGTTAAATGACTAGTGCCAGATTCTTGGTGCTAACTGGAGATAACTTTTATATTAGTTTTACTGTATACCTTGTTGCCTAGGTACAGACGGAAAACATTATTAAGTCCTTCCTACCTTATCACATTCTAAGACCTGAAAGAACTAAAATTATAAGATTAGACCTCAAAGTTGTTAGGATTCTATTCAAATATTAACATACCACCTGTTTATAACAGAAATTAGAACTAAGGAGAATACAAACTAAAACATCATAATGGGTGAGGAGAAATACAGCTTAATTCCTCCCAATCTCCCTAACTTTCTGTGTACTGCCAGTGTACTGAAAACAGTCAATTTCCATGATTTCTTATTCCAGATACCTCTCAGCCAGATATTTTTTCACTTAGAATGTTCAAATAGTATGCAAATTTTTGTTGCTTTTAGTAATTTATATTAAATTTATCCATATTCATCATGTTTTATAAAACGGTTAACAGAACCTAAATGAGAGACACCCTGCTAAACCAGAAATATGAACAATTATAAGTGCAAGAAATTGTAGCTTTGTGGAAGCCACTCTATCTCCTGGGCCACTTTGTTTCTGAGTTCCTTCCAACCTCGCTTTAACATAGTACCTAAGTTGATATGCACATAGATTTGAAATTGAAATCTCCATTCCCATCTCAAATTACTTTTGGAAGTAAACATTCCAAAGAGATTTCCTTCTCATTTCTCTACAAAGATAGTTAATGCATAAAACTAATCACTTGAACATCTGGAAAAAAAATCTTGTTTATTGGAGCTTGGAGTGTAGCAAGTGCCCAATTAATCAATCTTGCTCCTTTATCTTCATTTCCTCCTTAGGTTCTTTGTAACACACTGTCCATTGAGACCCCAGTTGCATGCAAAAAAATCAACCACAAATTAAGCATTACTCTAATTTTGGGTTCTTTTCTTGTGTTATCCAAATATGTACTATAATAATCTAAAATATTTTTGATGCAAAAATCATGAAGGCAGTCAAAACATAAAGCAATTCACAGTTGACAGGAATAAAGCTTCACTTGAGGAAAGCAAATTGCATACATTTAGAAAATTTAGTTATTTTGACGCTTATAGCTAATTTATGTGCATTCACTTGACTCACTTCAATTTAAAAAGACATTTTACGTATTAGCCACTTTTTGTTAGTGTTACCTGATCTAGAATTAACAGTGGTGTTTACTGATTATACTGATTCCTGGGTCCTACCCCATGGAACTGGAGCTTCCTAAACTATAAAAATGAAGGAAAGAAGGAAGGTTGGTTGATTAATATGTGCTTGCTGCCATTATTAACCAAGAGATCCTCCCATCAACCCATAGTTTCCAAAACTTATATCTGTCTTAGGGACTTCCTAGATAAATTGCATTAGAATGGTTTAAATCATTTGATAGATTAGATTACTTTAATACATATCTTCTTATTCTCTAGGTATGAGCTTGGGTTGGAATCTGCATTTGAAAAGCCTCTGTAATGTTCTGATGAATTGCTAGTTCTGAGGTCTGTATCCTACCTGTTAAATAAGAAGTGCACTATGCTCAAGTAATATAAGGTATGAGATGCTGCATTTCTTTAGATTGCCTGGAATATTCCTAAATACATTAGTGTTTCTTTGTTTCCAGATTCAAAACATTCCTTATGCCTGATAAAGTCATGTACAATTATGTTATTCTTAAACTAGTCTTGTGATTTGGAGCAAACTATTGACAGTCTCTAGATGTACTTTCATGGTATAAGTGGCTGATGCCAGTACTTCTCTAGCCTGTACGTATACCTAAAATCATCTAGAGAGTGTTTGAAATTGTTAATGTGCAAACATCCCTTCCAAAGATCTCACCCAATTGCTTTGAGATAAGACACAGTTGATCAGATGTAAAATCCCCAAATGTAGCAGAAGGTCACAGACCACCACACTGTGTGTAGGCAGTTCTCAGTGTGGAGGAACAGAGCAGAATGGAGGTAACAGTTATTAGACTCTTTTATAGCCACCAAATCGTATAGAGTCTTATTCTATGATCTGATTCTCATTGCATTTAATAGTGTTTTGCTTTAAATGATAGGTAGGCTATGCCAATGAATTATATTACTGTGAATTTTTTCTTTAAATCACAGATTTAGAAAGGAATCTGATCTGTGCCATTCTCTAGCTATGCAGAAGTTACCTGACATGTCTGCATCAAATTTTGCATCTGTAAAGTGGAGGTATCATATTCTTAAGATAACAAATGAAAGTATCTTTAAAATATTAGATGATTAGTGGTGGTGCATGCTTTTAATCTCACCACTTGGGAGGCACAGGTAGGAGGACAACTGTGTGTTTGAGCCCACCTTGAGACTACATAGTGAATTCTAGGTCAGCTTGGGTATGGAGATACCCACCTTGAAAAAAATCACATAATTATATGTTAGCTCTAACACTGAGCTATATCTCACCCCAATTATTTTTGATTGTGTGGAATACAAAACCATATCAACATTTCAGCTCTAAACTCTGAAAATATTAGGCTGGCTGCTTATAAGAATCACAGGAAATTTAAAAAAGATGAAGGACTAATCTTGCGAAGAAGAAAAACAAATCAGTATACCGTGGGAGCATGCATTCTCATCTTCCCTAATTAGGAAGTAATGAAAAGGGTAAGGGGAGATGGTAGCAGTGGTAAAAAGGCATTTCTTGCAGTAGTAAGTACACACCATTTCTTAAAAGAATTGAAATGAGCAGGCCTAATTTTCCTTCCCGGTTATGAGCAGTGAGTGAATTAATCAATTTAGTTTATGATCAGTTAGTATGGATTGAGTATAGCTGATATGGAATAGCAGGATGATTCTCAGAGAGCATTTTATGGTGAGAAAATTGGCCTTAGAAATATCCAACTAACTAAACCCTTCACCTCAGCTGCTCCACCAGTGCAGAGCTGGTTAAGGACATGTGACAAAAGAGAAACAAGCTTCTATCTACTTTTCTTAAAGTAAAACAAAAAGGAAAAGTCTAAAACTTATTTCTAAAATGTTGGGATATAAATTTATTAAACATGAATGTATTTGATTGGTAGAGCAGACATAAAATAAAATCTAGCCAGATTCACACTTCTGGTTGCTAACTGTATAATCAGTAGAATTTTGACATGAACAATGGCAACTGTGCATGTGACAATTTTTAGGTTGAGTATACTAAAACAAAATTGTAGGTCTAAGAAAACCATTTATTTTTACAACTTGGAAGTGAATTATATTCAAAATAGTACTTCAAGTGGTTCTTAATTGTGGTCCTCTAGAGGACTCTAAAAATGCTTATTATTCAAATGATAATAGAAAACCTCAAAGTTGACTTAGTTTTCTGTGTTATCTGGGAACCAAATAATCTTGACTTAGTTATATGTATAAAGGATGTTTAAGAAAATCTTGCTGGAATTCCATTGCGTAAAACAAATATAAATTTCCTAAAATGCTATGAATGATTTCAACAGTCTAAAATTGTCGATGCATGTGAACTGTAGTAACTTTTATACATACAGCTCATTGCATTTTGATTAACAAGAGTGCAGGAGACAAAAGCAAACTCCACAGAAATATCTCAATCTCTCAATTTACAAGTCCATAGTTTCAATTAATAAGTCAAGGCTACTTATTATGTAAGAAATATAAGCCAATGATTACACTGACTTCAGTCTGAAAGTAGCCTTATCAGCTACCTTCACACCCATAGCTGAGATGATCTTGAAGATGTTCTGCTCAAGGTGAGGTCTCTATGGAGAGCTCATCTGGAGTAGGGTATATGTCACCAAGGACTGCAATGATACCTAGCCTCTCACATACTTCTTTTATTCCTTAAGAGCCCTGTAAAGCTCTGAATACCTGATTATCTGTATAAAACTGGGAGAAGTCTACTTATTAGAAAACAGTTGGTTTAACACAAGTGTTTTATATATTGTTTGAGAAAATTATTCAAAGGACAAGGATTATAATGTTTCAGACAAGGAAAGAGTATGGGTGTGGGAGAAAGCCACAGACAAGGGACTGACTTTCAATTATAGATACTGTGCATTTACATCAATGAATGCCCACAGAGAGTAACAGGCTAATTGCCAGGAGAAATGGGGATAGGAAAAGTATAATGTACATGATGCATTTTCTGTCCTTCAATAGAGTGACATGTTCACAATTAGTGCCATGACAGCAGCTTCATGAACAGTAAATGGAAGGTACTTATGCCTTTGCTCTCTTCCTTTTCCTGTCCCTTAAAATTGCATGTGATGGAAGTCAGGGATAATAGACTAAGTGAGACAATATAAAAAATAACATTTCTATAGAGTCTCTAAGTTTTAAAACACATGTAAGGCAAAAGTAAGAAGAAGTGCCATTTCCTTTCAAAAATACAGTGGGAAACCTGGGCGTGGTGGTACATGCCTTTAATCCCAGCACTCTGGAGGTAAAGGTAGGAGGATTTCCCTGAGTTCAAGGCCACCCTGAGACTACAGAGTGAATTCGAGGTCAGCCTGAGATAGAGTGAGACCCTACCAAAAAATAAATAAATAAATGAAAAGAATACAATGGGAAAAAATTTTGAATTAAATTACCAATATTATCTTTACTGTAATGATGTGGTTTGTTTAGAATGTATAAAAGCACGTGTTAAAGGACAGTATTTTGTACAGAAAAGGTAAAGATGTAGCAATATACATCTAGATGCAGGTTCACAAAGAGCATAAAATGAATAGTGTTAACAAAAGATGTAGTAAACACAGGTCAGAGGCTGAGGGGAAGCTCTCAGCACCTATGGTGTAATTCACTAGCATTTCTGAGCCATGGATTCCTCAGCTATTCTAAGGGTGATGAACTGGACACTGAATGACCTAAAAAACTCTTCATAAATGTTGACATTTATTAGAAATCCTGGTTTAGGGCTGGAGAAATGGCTTAACGGTTAAGGTGCTTGCCTGCAAAGCCAAAGGACCTAGGTTCAATTCCCCAGGACCCATGTAAGCCAGATGCACAAGATGGCACATGTGTCTGGAGTTCATTTGCAGTGGCTGAAGACTCTAGCATGCTCTCTCTCTCTCTCTCTCTCTCTCTCTCTCTCTCTCTCTCTCTCTCTCCCCGTGTTTCTCTCAGAGAAAAAAATATGAAAAATAAAAAAAGAAATTCTGGTTTAGCTCTATGGGTTGCTGTATCTCCTGGTAGACTTTTCCTACTTTCTCCTTCCATGTGACCGTGCTACTGCTCCATAAGAAACTAGAAAGAGGGTGTGGAGGAGAATTGAACAGATAATATTTTACAGAGATCGATTAGAGAGGTACGAAGGAAAGCTGCAGGGACATTCTGCAGATGATGGATGGAGACTGCCAGCTGTCTCTACATCCTCTTCAAGACGGCACATACAGACTTTATGCCAGCATATTTTCCCAGTCATTACAATATGATCTTGAGTATGAAGACTTACACTCAAGTAAAGGAAGCCAAAACAATCACACTGAAACTACAAAATGTGCCAATCCTAATGTGTGAATTGTAACAGTCAGTAATCCATAAACTATTTAGAAGGCAGCTGTATGTTTTATTATTGTAATATAATTTTGCAATATTGTCCTGTCAAAATTAAAAATACCCTGAAACAATGCCAAATGTACAGTTTATAGGTTTGTGTCATTCTTCGTAAGGATTGAATTGCATTGTGAGAATTGTGCTTAATGCCATTAACTTCCTGTGGGTGTTGTGATGCAGACCAAGCAGGGTTATTGTAAGCACATAGTCATCTGGATTTTTATACATAAAGTCACACATTGACCAGAAATCACTTTTCTACTTATTTTTTTGTAGAGTATTTTTCCACAGTTGAAAAAACATGATTATTTTATATCAGACATCAACTTTTCTTTAAAATCTTATTTTAATAGCCAGTGCATGTTTGCAATAAGATGTTAAATATTATATGATAATATTAAGGTTGTGATTATTAAATGCATGCAGTGATGACTCATGTAGCTTCATGGGTGGAGCTTACACTGCAATGCACATGCAAGCTTCGGCTCAGTCTGAGCATGCTCACATCTTCTCAAAAGTCCTTTGTGAACATTTGGTGAAGTGAAAGCTTTATTCTTACTGTAAACAAGTTAGTGAGCCAGTAGGCAATACTGCTCTACCTTCCCCCCACACACACACAAACTTTACAAAATATTGTAGTAAATTTTTCCAAAAGACTTCTTGGAGTTGTTGGCAATAAGATGCAACAAATAAAATAACTTGATGGCAAATTAGACAATTTACTGTGAAGTGACTTAATATTATAAAGCATATGAAAATAATGATTTTAAATAAATTCTATTCTAAGTATACAATATTTTGGCAGCTTCTTCTATAATCAAGAAAAAATATACATATGTATATCAAACACTGCCAAAATCAGTACTACTGCCAATGTGGGAAAACACTTGAAGTCAGACCTGCACAACCCTAACCTGAGCAATACTAGAGCATCCAGGCAGTATTATTGATAGCTTGTCAGTGCGACTGGGGAAATAGATTGACCTAGCTAGTCCTTTGCTTCTAAATAGCTAAGTAATTAAAAAATTTATAATAGTGTGAATTTTGGCCTCAGAGACATGCCTTTACATAATTTATAGTAATTTTTGAAACAAAAATCACTCCATTCAGTTAAGGTTGTTTTTCAGGGGTTTTGTTTTGTTTGTTTTGTTTCAGAAAATAAATATACTTATGTTTTTTGAGAGGCTTTGATTCCAAACAGGTATTATGTGTAGACCACTCCTTCCCTGAATGAAGTTATTAACTTAGGATGATAGGTAAAGGCTAAAAAACAGCTTTTAGTAGCTTGAAACAACAGTATAAACATTTACACTGTTGGAAAGTAATATCATTTCTATGTTATTAAAACAATGGAAATTCTATTTATACATTTATTTATATATTTATTTATTTACAAAAGATTTGTTCCTTTAAATTGAATTTTAACAACTTCAATGAAGTTAATGTAATGACAATCAAAGTCAACTTTGATTACTATAGTAAGTTAAACTCTTGTAACCCAGTCTTATCTCCTGGAAGTAGAGCAGCCAGTGCTAGCAATGTGAAGGCCACCCAAGATGCTGCATGTGTGTGAGATTCAGGGCCTGTACTCTTTGTTTGACATCACATGGTTCCCTTCATTGCATCAAACTGTAAATAACAACTTTATGGCAGCTAAGCAAATATTTTAACAAGCCATGCAAGGCAAGATGCCATAGGAAACCTGTATGTTCAGCTCTTCGGAGAGATTGTATTTTCCACAAATTAAACTGGAGATGCCATTTGAAATTTCATTCCCTTAAAATTGCTATTATGCTGTATAGTTCTGCTCACTGTTGTCTTTCTGGGCTTATAAATATATGATGTGACTGCTATGAACTCGTGAAATTTGTTTAGCAATTAGTAATGACTTCACCAATCTGTGTAAAGATTCCAAGGCAGAAATAAATGTATAAAGAATTTGAGTTTATATGTGTAAGAACAACTTTCTTCAGTCATTTTCCTATATTTAGTGTACATACCTCACTGATTTAGCACTGGCGTTATTCCTTGGATATGTAAATAATGATGTTCTATTCAGGCCTAATGATTTCCTGTAATGTGAATATTTAAAATAAAATAATTCAATTTAAATGTATAATAGTTAGTCCTGGTTGTTTATGATGTTCACATTCAATAATACTCAAGATTTACTTTGGCTTACATGCAAATCTAGATCGTCTGACTAGATTGAATTAAAAATTTAAAGTTAAGTAAATATATTCACTAGATTTTACATTCATTACAGCTATCAAATCAAAGGATAATAATCAGTAAATGTATGTAGAATGTTATAAACAGATTTATTTCCTTAATCTTGCATTATTTTAATGGGCTCAATATTACAACAAGACCTATTGTTAATAGGACTAATTTGTATGGGGGTGATAGAATTCTACCTTGACCCTTGCTTTGAAGACATCTCACTTTGTTATCCCCATCCTCTGACAGTCTACAGACTTTCCTTAATCTTTCTACCTAGGCCTACAGAATCAACAATAGCTAAAATTCTAAGTGTGTATATCCATTGTGGACACCATTCTTCAACCATAAATCCATTTCTTCTGATTGTCTCTAATGTTCCACCAATAGGCTAACAAGCACAGACCTTCATATGTGAGGGAATTTCAGTACATACCACCTCTCCATCCAGTCCATTATACACTTAATGGTACTGTTATAACTTACATTGCATATGTTAAAACCTTAGAAACCATCCTTAATTTTTGTCTTCTTCCTCACATGGAATGGATAAAATATCTCTTAAAGATGTCACTTTTCATTCTTATCATTGCCCATTATGCCAACATACCTGTATCTATTACCTTCTTATTGCTGCAACTTATGGAAGAAAAGGGTATGTTTCAGCTTACAACATGAAGGAAAGTTTCAGCATGGCAAAGGACACAGCTGAGCATCATATCTTGTCACAGCAGCAGGGAAGAAATAGTAGTGTGAACCAGCTGTCACTGGCAAGGGGGCAGGAGTATATAACCCCAAGAACCACCCCAGAGACACATCTCCAGGAAGTCTCCACCTCACAAAGACTCCACAACTCTCTAAAAGTGACACCAGCTGAGGACCAAGTATTCAAAATATATGAATCTATGGATAAAGATTTTTCAAACCACCACAATACCTTTAACTTTTTAAAAATATTTTATTTATTTATTTATTTGAGAGACAGAGGAAGAGGCAGAGAGAGAGAGAGAGAGAGAATGGGCACTCCAGAGCATACAGGCACTGCAAACTAACTCCAGACGCATGCGCCCTCTTGTGCATCTGTCTTACATGGGTCCTGGAGAATCAAACCAGTTTCCTTTGGCATTGCAAGCAAATGCCTTAACTGCTAAGCCATTTCCTCAGCCCCTTTAACTTTTTTTATGTGTGCCAAAACAGTAACTCCTTAAATTCTCAGATAACTACACTTAATATTGTCAACAATAAGAAAACTAAACAGTAGAAACGTTATATGTATGGAAAGAAAATTCAACTAAAATATTGACTCATCAGTAATTTTTCCAAAAATAACCCAAGCATTATGAATTCTGATTGATTCCTCACTGTGTATAAGTAAATTCCTCTTTTGGTAACAGGTCATAAACTGCCTTTTAATAATTAACTTCACCAATTTTTTAAATTCTTGTTTCTCTCCTATCCAGGCCCATTTTATTTTCCCTTCCATGACACATTCCCAGGAAGTGTCCTGTCTGATGAAGTCAGAGCATCCTAATATTCTTATCAAGGAAAGATGTTTTATGATTCATATATATTCTAGAAACAGAAAAAGAAAGCAAAGTTATCAGCATTTTTGCAAAAGTAGGTTTTGTAATAGTCTTTGAATAAAGAATTTAGTTAGATAAGTGTAGAGAACAAGTGTATAAACTTTTCAAGAGAAAAGAAAAAGAAAGGAAAGAGAAAAATGTTGAAGGCAAAATATATTAACATCTTTATTGAGAACTGCAATTCATTATCATACTATAATTTCATCATATTCCCATGACATTACCCTCTTTGTCCCCTCACCCCTACCCTCATTCCACTGAACATCCTTCTCTTTCCAAGTAGTCTTTCTTCTATTTCCTATGTTGTTATGTCTTATTCCTTTTGTTGTCTTCCATCCTCCATGACATAATTCCAATGGACCCAGCAATGTGCTGGTCTTGTGGGGGTAACAGCAACCATTGTGAGCCCATGAATGTACCAGTCAGTTCATGTCTGGAGGAAAGTGCCCCAAAGTACTCTTTTCCACCATGTGGCTTTCACATTCTTTTTAGCCCTCTCCTTGGCAAGCCTTGGAATGCACCATCGAGAGGTAACATTTAGGATTGGGCTTTCAACAGCTTCTTGTTTCCAGCATCTCCTCGATGGCTACTGCCATGTCCATAAAGAAGCTTGTCTGGGTAGCACTGAGAGCAGCACTAATGTCTTTTCACCACCTTCCCTGCAATGCTTCCTGAGACCTGAGACCTGAGACCAGGCAGGTGGGATAGAGGTGACCCTTCCAGTGCTAAGCACTGGACTTTCCCTTCTTATCACCTGATGAGTCTTGACTCTCCCCAGTATTCAGTGCAATCTGTACCAAGAAGCTTCTCAAACCAAAAATGAGAACAGCATTCATCAATGGGCATAAACATATGCTTTTAGAAGGCAGTCCTCTAGAGCCTATGCCCTTCTGAACCATGGGCTGCTGACTCAGATTTAAGAACCGTGCATGAATTCCTTCCCACTGAGTAGGCCTCAAATCCAACCAGAGAGCAGTTGTTTTCCCCTTTCAACTTATGTTCCATTATTGTACCCAATGACATATCTTGCCTAGCTGGTTGATTATGCAGTTTGAAATATCCTCTGCTCAAGACTATTGATTATTTTCTCTCCCAGAGGCCCACTCAACACTTTCCAGTGGTATGCCAGCTAACCAAGCAATGAGGTAGCTTCCAGCTCAGTTTCAGGGATTTTTCAACATCCTGTTAACACAGCCTGTGGAACAATAGGGTCTTATCATTGAGTTCTGGTATGTAAAGAGGAGCATTAGCTTCAGCCGGGGCCCTTTTGAGGTATGATGGGGTGGCTCTCTCCTTAGGATCTACATCTATCTGAAAAAGAGAAACAGATTCTCCAACGGAGAGTAAGTTAGCACCAGGACAAATGAGATAACCCTTACTTTTTTTTATATAGAGAATTTAATAGGTGTAGGTCCTCCTGTAGCCCACAATTGATGGTAGCTTGATATTGGAGAGTGGGCTTATGTTTGGATATGGTTCTGACTTGTTTCCCAGCTCCAGCTATGGGTCCCATACCAGTGAGGGGATCAGTTAGCCGAATTGAGAGCAGTTGGTTCCCCACCATGGCTGTGTGCCACCACTGCACTTGTGTGGGCATCACAACAAGTTATTTGCTTCTAAGTAGGTTAGACCATGCGTTGCTTCAATAGATATTGGTCAATTTCCCCCAGTCGCCCATGTAGCACCTTCTGGCACTAGACGCGCTGACTGTCTGGGGACTGACTCTCATCCAACTTCCAGCCATGCCATTCTAATTTGCATGTCAATCACATAAGGTATTTTCAGCAGTAGGGTCTTACCAATAACCTTTGGTGGGTCATCAAGTACTCTGACAGAAATCTGTCTGTCTTTTAGGAAACCTTGTAGGTCTCTCTGATCAAAAGCTCACTGTGGATGATAGCCCCAAGAAAAATTGGAGAAACAAGCAAGGGGGCTGTTTTCCTGATGAACCCGACACCAGCACAAGGGGGAAGGAGATCAGGACAGAGAAAAATCAACTCCTACCAAATCAGAGAGCCAGAGCCTCAGAGGCCCCCAACACCTCATCACTGAAGCAGACCAAAAATGAACCCAACATGGCTCAGGGAAATTTTGCGGAAGAGGGGGCGGAAAGAATGTCAGAGTCACATGTTGGGTCATGATATGCAGAGACATTTAGCTTACCCATAACTGTGGGCTAACTCCACAATGCATGACCCGTATACCTCAACAAGGAGGGGCCAAGGGGAGGGGGTAGGTCACGGATGAGCCTAATAATGGTACCAAACTGACTGTATTTGCTGAATACAGAACTGACTAATAAACTAATAAAAAAAAATCAATTTTTAAATTTGGCACAAGTAAAAGATATTTGAACATTCTTAAAAAAAAAAAAAAAAAGAGGAGCATTAGCAAAATAGCCTGCAGTGTGTGTGTGTGTGGGTGTGTGGGTGTGTGTGTGTGTCAGGACAAGATGAGGTGGTCTTATGGGCTTCCCAGACCAAAAAGTGTCTGGTGAATGACTTACCTCTGGTACTGGAACTTACTTGCAATAACCGACAACTTCAGGGTCAAGCTTTCTCCACCCCAGCAGGGTACTTCTGCCAAAATATTCTGTCTTTTTCTTTCTTCTTCTCATTTTAAAATTATATGTTAATTAACTAATGATGGAGTAGGTTTCTATATTTCTTTTTTTTTTCTTTTCTTTTCTTTTCTCTTTATTAGTTAGTCTTGTATTCAGCAAATACAGTCAGTTTGGTACCATTATTAGGCTCATCCATGACCTAACCCCTCCCCTTGGCCCCTCCTTGTTGAGGTATATGGGTCATGCATTGTGGAGTTAGCCCACAGTTATGGGTAAGCTAAATGTCTCTGCATATCATGACCCAACATGTGGCTCTGACATTCTTTCCGCCCCCTCTTCCACAAAATTTCCCTGAGCCATGTTGGGTTCATTTTTGGTCTGCTTCAGTGATGAGGTGCTGGGGGCCTCTGAGGCTCTGGCTCTCTGTTTTGGTAGGAGTTGATTTTTCTCTGTGTTGATCTCCTTCCCCTTGTGCTGGTATCCAGTTCATCAGAAAAACAGCACCCTTGCTTGTTTTGCCAATTTTTCTTAGTTTCAGCTGGGGCCTTTTTGAGGTATGATGGGGTGGCTCTCTCAGGATCTACATCTATCTGAAAAAGAGAAGCAGATTCTCCAACGGAGAGTAAGTTAGCACCAGGACAAATGAGATAACCCTTACTTTTTTTATAGAGAATTTAATAAGTGTAGGCCCCCTTGTAGCCCATGATTGATGGTAGCTTGATATTGGTGAGTGGGCTTATGTTTGGATATGGTTCTGACTTGTTTCCCAGCTCCAGCTATGGGTCCCGTACCACTGAGGGGATCAGTTAGCCGAATTAAGAGCAGTGGTTCCCCACCATGGCTGTGTGCCACTATTGCACTTGTGTGGGCATCACAACAAGTTATTTACTGCTAAGTAGGTTAGACCATGCGTTGCTTGAACAGATATTGGTTTCTATATTTCTTATTCAAAATGTCTTTACTTTTGTTTATCCTTCCCAATCCTAGCTTTGAATCGATTTGTTGGAGTAAGAGTCAGAAGTAGAGGTCAGGAAGCTAGGACAGAGGAGAAGTAGGGACGGATTATAAGAGGGGACAGGTAAATAAAGGGATAGAATACAGAGGAAAGAAAGGGAAAAGGGAGGGAGACAATATATTGAATAAGCTTGGGTGATGAGTGATATATTCATGAATGGTAGGCATTGGTCCATCTTTTTAATAATAAGGCAAGAATGCTGGAGAGATGGATCCATGAGTAAAGTGCTGGCCATGCTAGCATGAGGACCTGAGCTCAGATTCCCAGCAATCATGTAAAATAACTGGGTGTGGTGATACATGCCTGCAATCCTAGTGCTTGGAGGTCAGAGACATGGAATCGCTGGGGCTAAATTACTAGCTTGTCTAAACAAATTGGTGAGCTCTAGGTCCAGCAACAGTGTTTGTTTCAAAAAATAAGTAGAGAGTGATTGAGGAGGACACCTGATATTGTCCTCCTGGCTCCAAATGTATGCACACACATGAGAACATACACTAAGCATGCATGTGCTCACACATACAAGCACACATACACATACACAAAAGGGTCAGAATATATATAACTTCTTCTAAACTGATAGAGAATGGGGTGGGAGAGGTGGCTTAGGGAGAGAGAATAAATGACTTGATTTGAATTGAAGAGCATGATTTGATTTACTGCAGCATGATATAAGGTCAGTGAAAAGTTATTAGCAGCCGGGTGTGGTGGTGCATGCCTTTAATCCTAGCACTCAGGAGGAAGAGGGAAGAGGATTGTGTGAGTTCGAGGCCAGCCTGAGAAAGCCACAAGATGTATCTTTATAAGACTTTAAAATTTAAAGTATAAACCATTGATAAACTATAACCAGCATCATCTTATCCATACTCAGGGCCAGCTCCAGGATGTGATGGACAGCATCTTTGTTTTGATTAAGAGAATCAGTATGAAGAGGTGGCTGTAGTTTTGGCTGCTCACATCCAACTCCCAAATCTTCCACTTCAAGCTAAGAGGCTTGTGAATGTTTTCTCACCTTCATCTCAAAAAGGCAGGAATACTAACAACATTGTTATTGAATTAAATAAGTTGGGCTGGGGATATAGTGCAGGTGCAAAGTGTTTGGCTAGCATGTAAAAGGACCTTAGATTTGTGCCAAGCATCATACACACATACACAAACACACACTTTTTTAAGTGAATTAATTAATTAATTAATTCATTCATTTATTTGAGAGAGATAGAATGAAAGAGGCAAATATATAGAGAGAATGGGCATGACAGAGCCTCTAGCCACTGCAACTGAACTCCAGACATATGCACCACCTTGTGGATCTGGCTTATGTGGGTACTGGGGAATTGAATCTAGTTCCTTATGGTTCCCAAGCAAGTGCTTTAACTGCTAAGCCATCTCTCCAGCCCCTCCACCACACTTTTAAATGAATTAATACACATAAAAGATTTACAACAGTACCTGGAACACAGTAAATATTCAAAAATATTGGGAGGGGGACTGGAGAGATGGCTGAGTGGTTAAGCACTTGCCTGTGAAGCCTAAGGACCCCAGTTCGAGGCTCAATTCCCCAGGACCCACGATAGCCAGATGCACAAGGGGGTGCATGGGTCTGGAGTTCGTTTGCAGTGGCTAGCAGCCCTGGCGCACCCACTCTCCTCTCTCTCTCTGCCTCTTTCTCACTGTGTCTGTCGCTCTCAAATAAATAAATAAAAAACAAAAAAATTTAAAAAAAATATTGGGAGGGAGAGGGACAAAGGAAGATAGTAGATGTGAATATGATCACATTACAATGATGTTACATTAGGAAAATGTCCTAATTAAACCCCATAGTTTGTATCCCAACTTAAGAAAGTAATAATAAAAAAAAATGTGACCCTCAACTGATGAGTGGATAATGAAGATATGGCACATTTACACAATGGAGTTCTACTCAGCGGTAAAGAAAAATGAAGTTATGAAATTTGCAGGAAAATGGATGGATCTGGAAAGGATTATACTAAGTGAGGTAACCCAGGCCCAGAAAGCCAAGCATTGTATGTTCTCTCTCATATGTGGGTCCTAGCTACAGATGAATGGGCTTCTGTGTGAGAAGGAAAAACCTCAGTAGCAGAGGCCAGTAAGCTAGAAAAGAGATATAAAGGGAAGAGAAAGGAAGGGAGGGGGGTACTTAATAGGATGGTATTGTATATATGTAAGTAGAAGAATAGATTAATGGGGGGTGAAAAGGCCCAAAATGAGGCCAGGGGAAGAGACTGAGTAAAGGAAAGGTGGAGGGAGGGCTAATCAAAATCTAAGAGGAAAGCCGGGCGTGGTGGCGCACGCCTTTAATCCCAGCACTCGGGAGGCAGAGGTAGGAGGATCGCCGTGAGTTCGAGGCCACCCTGAGACTCCATGGTGAATTCCAGGTCAGCCTGGGCTAGAGTGAGACCCTACCTTGAAAAACCAAAAAAAAAAAAAAAAAAAAAAAAAATCTAAGAGGATATAAATAAATCATATGGAATCCTGCCTTTTTGGACAATGGAACAGTCAAGAGTGGTAGATTTTTGCTAGAAAGTTTTCAGTGCCAGGGATGGGATACCTTCCAGTGAATTGTTGGTCAGGGAGGTCTCTGATGCCCCCAAAACATTATAGGCCATTGCCGAGGCCCTTGGTTTCCCACCAGGAATAGATGTTAAGACCCTATTGCTGAAGACTCCATATACTTGGGACTGCAAGACCACTGAGAAATCCTGCTGAAACCGAGCTGATAACCTCCTCCATGTAGACCAGTTGACAGAAAGCTGGAAGAAGCCATTCTGCATGTAGTTCAATGGGAGAAAGAGAAATTACCAGTGAAGATACTCAACAGTGGATACTGCAAGCCTTTCATTAGGCCAGCCAGGCCAAATGAGCCCACGGGTGCATTAGTGGCATGTCTGTTATAGGGGAAACCAATTGCCCTCTAATTGAACTGGAGGCCCGCTCCATGGAAAGGAATACATCCCTGATATTGAAAACATAAAACAGGGGTAGTCATGAGCCCTAGGGGTCTGCTGTTGCCTGGCTAAATGTATATACTGTGCTTATCAAACTTTCCAGTAAGCACTTCTGTTAATGTTCATACCCTTATATTAATGCTACTCTCACTTTTGGTAAAGAATCTTCTCTTTTCAGATGGCAGTGACCTTGGGAAGACTCAGAAGGTATCATGGTGATGGAAAGAAATGACCGCAGTGTTCAGTACTGTAATATCTCTATCACACCTTCCGAGGCTCAGGGTCTAATGTGGAAGAGGTGGCAGAAAGAATGTAAGAGCCAAAGGAAGAGTAGGACTCCATAAAAAATGCTCCCCTCCAGACACAAAATGGCCTAGATATCCATGACCTCACAGTGCCTGACACTACCTGCACAAGACCGTCATAAGAGGAGGAAAAGATCATGACATCAAAAATTGAAAGAGAGACTGATTGAGATGGGGAGGGGGTATGATGGAGAATGGAGTTTCAAAGGGGAAAGTGGGGGGAGGGAGGGTATTACTATGAGGTATTTTTTATCATCATGGAACTTGTTAATAAAAATTTGGAAGAAAAAAAGAAATGTGGAAATAGATCTGTAAAATTGAAGATATCAAATTAGTGAAAAACTCACCAAGTCAATACTGAAATGCCTTCAGTCAAAACATCAGCTGATTTTGCTCTAAACTAGATTCACTGTTATAAGATATTGCAATTTAGTCTCTTCAATGCTTGTCTTTTATATTGACTGATGATGGTCTCTGATAAGGTCTAGACCCAAGAAGTCATAGTTACTCTAGATTAATACTCTATGGCCATCTTAGAAATCAACATAACACTTTAGGAGAAAACTCCCATAGGCTATGTAGTCATAATATTCAATCTTTGTATGGCTTTCTAGTCTAGATGCTCAATATGATGCCACTAACTAGTTTTTTGCCAACCTACCTACGCCAATCCAATTTCCTCATAAGACTCCCTAATGGAATATGTTTCTAAAACATTTTGTGAAATCAACAAGGAAATATCTCGTAACTTGGGACTGGTGCATGTTCAAAAGAAAAAAAAATACACTAAGCCTTAATTCAGCTCACATATGCATAATGTATAACATCAGTGAATATATTGGACACAATTCTTGGCCCTCAATCATCTTCCAACCTCAAATGCTCACTAGAGTGAAACAATGAAACTGAGTTGATTCTGCCAACTGAAGCAAGACAGAAACTACAGAGGTAAATCCAGTGTTGGATGCAAAATGAAAGCTTGGTCCCTAGCTACATAGACACAGACAAGAAATTATTTTCGAGGGTCAGGGAAGAGACTGGATTAAAGGAGAAAAGAAAATCAAGTATATTACATATGTGAAATATAATATAAAAGCAGGAAGCTAGAAAGTGTCAGAGCTGGCAGGATCAAGCTGTTGGAAGAAGAAAGTGCTAGAGAAGCAGGTGGTTAGGAATGCATTCATCTGAGCAAAGACTCATGAAGAGAAAACCAGTATTCCTCAGAACCTGGGACTTACAAGCTGTTAGGGCCTCAGGCATCTGAACTCAACTGAAGGAAAGACTAGGAGCTCAATGATCAGAATGTAGCCCAAAGGTGATACCACTTTAGTGTCTGTAGAAGGCCTCATAGTTGACCTGGCCTGTATTTGGACAAATCTCTGAACTTGTAGATGCTGCTGTAGCAGATCTCACACAGCAAAGCAAGGAACTCTGAATTTCCTAATACCACTCAACTTGGAAATCTGCCCAAGTACAGTAATTTACATTTTCTGGTTGCAGAGAGGTTTACTAGCCAAAATTCACTGTAGTGAAGCTACAAATATTAGAATGACTTTTAAAATACATGCTCATCAACTCACATGAGGTGAATTCTTTCTCCAAATAGTGGAGTATACTTAATTATTTATTTATGCCATAGTGGCACACAGCCATGGTGGGAAACCAACTGCTCTTGATTTGGCTAACTGATCTGCTCAGTGGAATGGAACCCATAGCTGGAGCAGGGAAACAAGTCAGAACCATATGCAAAAATGAGCCCACTCTCCATTATCAAGCTGCCACCAATCGTGGACTACATTCATTAAATTCTCTCTAAAATAACAATGGTTATCCCATTTATCGGGTGCTAACTTCACTCTCCATTGAAGAATTTGCTTCTTTTACATATGGATGCAGATTCTAAGGAGAGAACCAGCCCATCACACCTCAGAAGGGCCCCAGCTGAAACTAAGAGTAATAGGGGAAATGATCAAGAGTGCTGTTTCCTTGATGAAACTGGTACCAGCACAAGGGTGAAGGAGATAGATACAGAGAACACTCAACTCCTACCAAGCTAGGTATCCAGAGACACAGAGTCTCCTAAGACCTCATTACTGAAGCAGACCTAAAACAAACCCAACATGGCTCAGAAATTTGCAGAAGAGGGGGCCGAAAGAACGTTAGAGCCACACATTGGGTCATTATGCACAGAGACATTGCCTCTTACCCATAACTGATGGGTAACCCCACAATGCACGAGCCATATTCTCCAACGAGGAGGGTCCCTGCAGAGGGGGAGGACAGGGAAAAGGCTAACAATGGTATCAACGTGACTGTATACACATTATATACATAACTAATAAAAAAAAATTTATTCTGCTGAAGATACATTTTACCCAAGTATCCATGGAATGCAAGTGCATAAAATATATATTTTAAGATAATCTGCATAATACACTAATTATCTCTCAAAAAGTTGGACATATGATTTTTATTTTCTGTACTAAATACATTTTAAGACATCTAAGATCCTTCTCTTAAAAGTGAAGAAGAAATATAAATTAAGATATTTTGTTCTCACATCAGTAATAAAAAAATTAACAGTCTCAGTATAATAACTTTTAAAATCAAATCACAATTCAATGCCTCTGTACTATGTATATAGGTGAAGGGACCAAACTGACACCACGAGAGGCTTCAATAAGGTGCCACCCTAACTAAGCCTAAGTTCCACTTTCCTGGAGAGGCAGGCAAGACTTCTGAGAAAGGCTGGGCTGTTAATCAGCAGTGATCCTGACATGTGGCTGGAAAAGATAACCTCCCAGGGGCTGACTCAGTCTCTGGAGACATGTCCCTTTCTTGCCTTCTGCAACCCTTCTGCCCCAACCAAACAGAGATATACAACTGTAATTGCTGCTTGCCTAGCCAATCATTTTAAAAATTACCTAACCTTCCTGAAATTCCCCTAGACCTAGCCTGCCAAAATCTTAGGACCAATCAAAAGAGTGCAAGTACAGCTACTGTTCATATTAGCCAATCATGTTAGAAAAGACTAAGCCCGCCAAAATTCCTCTATCTGTGCTTTTTAAAAAAAAGCCTGCAAGCTCCTCTCAGGGTTGCCATTTTACATGAATGGTTGACCCCTGCATGCTGGCTGATTCTGCAAAATAAACGCTCTTTGCTTTTACATACTATTTAAGCCTGGGGTCTTTCTTCAGCCATTCTCAGACCCTTACATATGTGTCTGTGTGAGTTTAAAAATTGAAATGATAGGGCTAGATAGATGGCTTTGCAGTTAAGGTGCTCCTGTGAAGCCTAAGGATCCATGACAGGTGAAAGGTGTTTATAATGGCTGGAGGCCCTGATGTGCCCACTCTCTCTATCTGCCTCTCTCTCACACAGGTCCAAGCAGAGAGAAAGAAGCCACAAGCCAAATTCCACAGGACACTGCAGGAGCTCCAGGCACTTTGCCTATCTTTAGATTGGAATATCAAATCCACCACTACACTTTAGGGTTCCAGTGACAGCTCCTCCATCCAGGTGGCTACAGATCTAAATTACAAACTCTAATAAAACACTGAATATATTGGAGGACATCTATTCAAACTACCACATTCTACCCCTATCCTCCAATGAATTCATAACCATCTTACATTGTAAATTGCATTCAGTCCAGTTTAAACATCCCCACAATCTTTACCAACTTTGGATAGTCCAAGCCCAAGTGTCCTCTGAAATTTGAGATTGTCTGTTAGCTGTGAGTCCTGTAAAATCAAACAAGTCATATGCTTTCAACATATCAAGGCAGAGTCAACATTTCCAATGGTTATAAGGCACAAGAGGGAGAGACTGGAACAATGTGAACTCAACAACCGTAAATCAAACATCAAACTTCTGCAGTTCAAGGTTGATATAACCAGGGACTAACAGCCTCCAGATTTTCCAGTTCTACCCTTCCAGCTGGGCTGAGTATCCAGGGAAAACTTTCATCCCTAGGGAATAGCCTGCATGATAGCCCTTGCACAGTCCTAGTATATCTAAAACATCTTTGAGTCTCTATGCAAACCACACTACACCTTCTAAAGACCTTTGCAGGCTATTCATGAGGGTCATCACACCCTGCCTATATGCCACATCTCAGCAGCAGCTCCTGAAACAGTGTGTATTTCATGATCATGCCACATATTTTTCATGCTTCTGAAACCAATACCAGGTGTGCAGGACACAGCTATATTCTTAATTCAGGGACACAATAAATCATGACCTTCAAGAACATGTTCCTTCTCCAGTCAACTCTTTCCAAAAGAGTTTGCATTTCTATGATAGTCTTTCCTCAGGCATCCTCTACATTGTTTTAATGTAAAGCAGTTGAGCAATCTTCCTTAAGATTGCTAATGTGTTTCACAATAACAGTTTCAACCACCTAAAACCAGTCTCAATGCCTGTATATTAAACTTGCTTGAGGTTTTCCCACCTAAAGTTTGAAATCTTTCAGTCAAATATCTTTAGCCAAGCACATCAGTGCATTACATATTTAACTTTGATCAAACTCTCTGGGCCTGGGTATCAGAACACAGCCAGCCATTATGCCAGTAGCCCAGTTCCAACAGAGTTCTCTGCAGTCTTTCCTTCCCTTTAGAAAGTTCATAAGCCAAGCCTCGAAATTCACAAACCAAGACTCCAAATACAATTATTGCTGCACTTAGCATTCACAAACTCTCATTAGAATAGTTCATAAAACTTGGGTTACCACTCCAAAAGGCATCTTCAGTTGTAAGTACCAACTCCATGCCCATTCCTCCAAAACAAAATTTCAAAAGACCAAAATCCACATGGTCAGGTTCATCTCACTCCACATTCTGGTACCAATTTCTATAGCAGACAGCTTCAGGTCACTGAGATGAACTTCCAGACCAGGCACAGTTATGGAGGAAGGGATTCATTGAAGCTTCAGATCCGGGGGAAGTTTCATAATGGCAGAAGAAGTTGGCCTGCCTTCACAGATCCAAGCAGAGAGAAAGAAGTCACAAGCCAAATTCCACAGCACACTGTAGGAACTCCAGGCCCTTTTCATATCTTTAGACAGGAATGTCAAATCCACTGCCACACCTTAGGGTCCCAGTGTCACCTTCTTCAGCAAGGTGGCTGCAGATCTAAATTTAAAATTGTAATAAAACACTGAATATATTGTGGGGCATCTCTTCAAACTACTATACCTTTGACACCAAAGGACCAAGGTTCAATTCCCCAGGACCCATGTAAGCCAGATATCCAAGGTGGCACATATGTCAGGAGTTCATTTGCAGCTGCTGAAAGCCTCAATGTACTCATTCTCTCTCTTTCTATTTGAGTCTTTATATATCTCAATCTCCGTCAAATAAATTGAATTGAATTAAATTAAATTAAAAATTATAAAAAAGAATTATTATTGCTAAATTTAAATTATGATGATTACTATGGCTTATTATGTAGCCATACAAACCTTTTTCTAAAATGCATAATTAGCAAGCAGATTATTCTTCAATCACATACAGAAATTAAAATGTTAACATATTTCTCACCTGACATTTTATTTTTGCTTTGTTATTTTTTTGAGATAGTCTCACTATGTAAATCAAAATGGCTTCAAACTCACTGTGTAGTCCAAGCTGGCCTCAAATTCTTGATCCTCCTGCCTCACATTCCCAGGTGTTGGGGCAACATGTGTATACCACCATGCCAGGCCCTCACATGATATCTTAGAAAACTAAAAAATTGTATTTTCAGTAGATATGTACAATACATAATAACAAAATAAGATAATTTTCTAAAAGTTTGAAATTTAAGATTTTTCAGTTTGTCACCCTACACACTCAATAACTACTCAATATGGGGAACTCTGTGGATGGAAACCTTTTTTAATGTTTATTTATTTATTCATTTATTTATTTGAGAGAGATGGAGAAAGAACAAGAAAGAAGCAGATAGAGAAAGAGGGAGAGAGAAAGAGAGGGAGAATAGATGAGTCAGGTCCTCTAGCCCCTGCAAACAAACTCCAGATGCATGTGCATCTTGTGCTTCTGGCTTACGTAGGTACTGGGAAATCAAACATGGGTATGTGGGCTTCACAGGTAAGCAGTATAACTGCTAAGCCATCTCTCCAGCCCAGAAACCTTATTTATCAACAAAACACTAATTTTTTTGCTATAATATTTATTTATTTTCATTATTAAAAAAAAACTTTATAAGGGGCTAGAGAGATGGCTTAGCACTTAAGGTGTTTGCCTGCATAGCCAAAGTACCCTGGTTCGATTCACTAGGACCCATATAAACCAGATGCACAAGGGGGTGAGTGCATCTGGAGTTTGTTTGCAGTGGCTGGAGGCCCTGGTGCACCCATTTTCTTTCTCGGTCTCTCTGCCTCTTTCTCTCTTTCTGTCTCTCAAACAAGTAAATAAAAAATAATGTTAAAAAATCTTTATACAGCTTTTTGCAGTTAATGAGCTATGGATTTTGAGATACTAGCTAACCTTAAAAGTGATACTCTCTTTAAATTTAAATTGATGGCATGAAGCTGGAGAGATTGCTCAATGGTTAAGGCACTTGCCTCAAATTGATGGCACAGTCATTCCCAATTTGACCTCAATTCATATAATTTTTAATTCAAAAACTTTACTTTAGAGTCATAATATTTAGTTTATTTCAATCAGTGAAAATTTCTTGACCAACTTCTTATAAGTCATGTTAATAACTTGCTTATTGAATGAATTTTAAGCCAAATACAAAATTTGCCATCTCAATAAATAGATTAAGGAAGTACATTAATATTCTCTGTGAAATTAGTTTTGCTATTAAAGCTATTTTCTGATTTCCAACCCTTAAACATGATACATAAGTATATAATGTTTCTACGTAATATTCTAAGAAAAAGGTAAGATCCTTTTAGAGCTAACAGGTATAAAATTTGTAATTGAAATTTTTTTTAAATAACCAATATAACAAATAATTATGAGCCAGATTAATCCCCAAAGAGTTCTTAAATGACTTGGGATAACTAAGGTTTGGGGCTAGAAACAGGGATGACTGGAAGAATATTCACAGTGCTCACAGTGTAAGTAGACATGTGTGAGTATGAATATCTAAATGCCTTGAGATGTCAATTTATGTATTTGTGTACTCTTGTGTATGTGTATATCTATCAGGGTTTTTTGTGGGGGGAGAGGAACGTCTTCTCGTTGTCAGCTTCATACTTCATTCTTACTGTGTTATGGAGAGAGAGAACAATATTGATCCTGACTTAACAGTCTAGATCCAGGTATCCATAAGTATTACTTTTGTCCTAGTCAGGTCAGCTTTTTAGTGAGTAATGAGATAAGAAATTACTGATCTTATGGAACATCCCTCTAGATCTTCGTAATAGTCCTCACAAAGTGCGTATCTTATACTGATCCCAATATTTCTTACTCCAAAATAAACTCTATAGTGAAATCCAAATGATTACAATAGCAAATATGCCTTTATGATTTTCAGTGAGACACAATCTTCTAAGTTCTGAATATGTATTATTTCATTTAATACTGATCACACTCTACTGTTCTATCATGCCTCTACTTCCCTGCAACCAAAAAGTTGGGGAAAAAATCATCCATGGCTACACACTTAGAAAGAAGTAGAATAAAAATTTGAGAGCAGCCTTTCTGGCTGCAAGACCTCAGTGCTCAACCACTAAACTCTATTTGGAACAATTGGGTTAAATGAGGTTTAACCCAAAAGTGATTGATTCTTTTGCTATATAATTTCTTCCAACTAACTTCTAACAAGTTATGGATTATAAATTTACCAGATAAGAAAATAAAACAAAGTTTCCCCAAATATAGCCATCAACTTTTTATTTTCATGAACTACCCAATGATAGTAGCAGAATATTCTCTGGGACTGTAATAACTTGCTTTCCATTTTCAGTTAATAAAAGCACTACACGAGAAACCATTGATTCATAAGGAATGGAACAAAAGTTAAGTCTACTTATTCTGATTGCTATGGCTTAAAAATCATGTTGAAACAATCCCCAAATTCATAACTCAATGTTATTTGCAAGTGGTACCTGTAGGAAGCAATTGAGATTGGATAAACTCATTGGGATGATACCCTTACAACAGGTTTGATGATTTTATGAAAAGATTTCTGAGTCCACATAAACCATGATGTGTTCCTCTATGCTGTGATGCAGTAAGAATATTCTTATTACATCATGCTCTTGAACTTCCAAGCCCTTTTGAACTGTCAGTTAGTATGACTTGAGTTCTTTTTTTTTTTTTCACAATGTGTTTTATTTTATTCTATTTTGTTAAGTTTTTAAAGGTAGGGTCTCACTCAAGCCCAGGCTGACCTGGCTATTGGCAGCCTCAAGTTCACAGAGACCTACCTACTTCTGCATTGCTAGTACTGGGATTAAAGGCATGTGCTATCATGACCAGCTATTTTTTTTTATTGACAACTGATTAGATAGATAGATAGATAGATAGATAGATAGATAGATAGATCGATAGATAGATAGATATAGATAATATACCATGATAAATATCACCTCCTACCACCCAGTACTTTCTCACTCCTTGTGGTGGTTTGAATAGAATAGATGGCCCCCCAATATATTCAGTTGTTTATTTGTTTGTAGTTTGCATCTCTAGCCATCTGGCTGGAGGCAAGGTCACTGGGTGGATCTTAAGGTGTGGTGGTGGATTTCAGATTACAATCTAAAGATATGCAAAGTATGCCTAGCTGGAGTTCCTGAAGTGTGCTGTGGCTTTTGACCTTTAGGCTTGTACTGCTCTCTCTCTGCTTGGGCCTGTGAAGGCAGGCCAGTTTCTTCTGCCATTATGGAACTTCCCCTGGATCTGTAAACTTCAATAAATCCCTTCCTCCATAATTGTGCCTGGTCTGGAAGTTCATCTCAGCGAACCTGAAGCTGTCTGTTACACTCCTAAAGCTCCCCTCCACTGAATCCGATCTTTCCAACTAGTCTCCCTTGTACTTTGATCATTTTTTTTTCCTCCTTTTGCAGGTCTTGTGTAGGTAGCATCAGCCACTGTGATGGCCTCTGTTCTTTAATAAATTATTCATTCTTAGGTTTTTATTTATAACAACAGAAAATATACTATGACAATGGTTTAATTTTTCACATAGTTTATAAAACTAATTAATGTAGCAACATTAATAAATAAATCACGTATGTTGCATGCAAACAAATTCCTCAAATTACTTTAAAAAAATCAATACTACAGAAAGAAAATAGCTTGTTTTCAGGCAAATATATGTAAGCAAAATGTCAATTTGTTAATGCCCAGGGCATAATGCTCCAAGAATTTATCCTATGAATGACTAGTAACTTTGAAAGTGTTTAACTAGTGTAAATACCTTCAGGTTTCTGAGACAAAACAGAAAACTAAAAGCAGATGATGGAAGGAAAGGATTTATTTTGGCTTATAGTCTAAAAAGGAAACTTCATTATGGCAGGAGAAAGCATATCATGAGTGGTGGCTGGACATCACTTCTTCCATAATAAGTGGAAAGAACAGCAAGAGAGTGAGCCAAACTCTGATAAGAGGGAGTTGGTTATAACTCTCCTATGCCCATCCCCAAAAATAGACCTCTGCAAGCAAGGCTCCGCCTCCCAAATTGCCATTGGCTGGGGACCAAGCATTCAGAACACATGAGTTTATAGGGTACATCTGATTCACATCACCACAGCTAAACTGATTCACAAGACAAATTATAACGAATTTTAAAATTGAGCCTAAAGAAGTAAGTTTTTGCTAGAAATATTATCCTCAAGTGGATAACTTAGACTGGAAAGAGACCACATCAGAGGAAGGATTTGAAATGCACATAAGATGGTTAGGAAAAGGCATAGAAAGAGTATGGCCTTTAAATTGGACAGGCTTTAGGATAAGAGAGGAATAAATTCTAAAAAGAATATATCATAACTTACATATAGAGATGAAAGAGTACAGAGAATAAAGTTCATAGTTCCTGGTGGCCTGTGTCTGTGAACAGAGGAACAAGAAATGAGGCACATTGGGCCAGTACCAGTCACGAGATTCCCTTAGTCAGATTCTCTTGGGCAGAGGACATGGTGCGATGCTGTTAGCACAGCATGGGAAATGTGGCCTTCTTCCAGCATTATGATTCTCAACTAGATATGACCTTACTCCCTGCACATCACTGGACATATTTAGGAGATATTTTCAGCTGTTATAACTGTTTTAATGTAGGATTTCTTATTAAAATAATTTAAAGTCTTCACTGTAACACTACATTTAATATTTAAGACTAACATTATTGCTACAATACACTGCTTATTAACAATTTAAGGGAAAATTTTAAGAGTTTTGTTTCTGAAATCAATAGATTATATGCTTTAGAGAAAAACATTCTGAATGTAGCTAAAATGCTGGATGACTATAAAGATTGTATTTTTAACATCATTAAGTGATTGGTAAAGCATTCAAAAGCTAAGAGACTAGAAGGTACATGAACGCAATGCTTTCACATAATTGGGAAAATTTCCCTAAGGGCTTATCCACTTGTAAGCTAGTAACCACCTAGAGCAAAGATGCTTTGGACAATTAATTTGACAAAACTCAACTGTCAGCAACCATCAACTGTATAATCCTGCTATGCTTTTCTGGTCACCTACGGTGGAAATTGAGGGAGACATGTCTGCACATTAAGAACAAAGAAACTAACTGTTATGTACAAAAAGTAGCCAGAGCATTTGAATAGACAATTGAACTGCATACCAAAGCCCACTTTGAAGGTAAACAGGCCAATAGTGATCTTGGAGTTCCAGAAGAAGCAACAATAATAAAAAATGGGAGAAAAATTCATCATTCCCATCAACCAGTTATTTCTGTAAACAGCCTTCCTGATGCAATGCTTATTACAAAAAATTAATGGGCAAAATGGGGAGACAAAACATGAATGAAAATCAAACCAAACCACTTATTAAAAGCCAGTAGCAACAGTTACAGAAGACCTAGACCCAAGAACTGAGGAAAAGAAAGTTGAGAGAGAGTGAGATCCACATTTTACAAAGAATCCCCTAGAAGCATCTGACAGCCCAGCTGAGCACTCATCAATCAAAATATCTGTGTGAATAAATTAACTGAGGCCAGAGGGAAGAACTACTTGAAGTGATTATCCAGTATAATCTTTGGAACACAAAACAATAATTCTGTTGTGACTGTGCTCCTGCCTTAGTATAAAGAGAAGACTTGACATCCTCAAGACTTCTAGTAGAGGAGGAAGTTCTAGTTTCCATAGGAAACAAAGCTAGTCTAGTAAAAGTATTCTCTAATTCCTCCTATTAAAGCCTAAGAGCAAGCCAATGGGAACCAAACTATTTCCAAGTTATGTAAAGGGTCCAAAACAATGACCAATAATATCCATAGGGCTTAAAATGTATTGTCAGCAATACAACATAAACCATATCTGGCATAAATTCAAAAGTAAAAAACAAATTAAGCAGAGGAAAGTCAAGATCAGGACAAACACCAAAGATGTAGAGATGGAAAAATGTATTAAAGAAAATCATTGAAAGCATGATTATTCTATAATGGATTAGTGATTCTCTGGCAGTGCTAATAAAGGGGAAAAAAGAGAAGAGGTGATAGAAATATGGCTCAGCAGTTAAAGGCACTAGCTAGCGAAACCTGATGGCCCAGGTTTGATTCTCCAGTACCCATGTAAAGCCAAGATGCACAAAGTTGCACATGCACCTGGAGTTTATTAACAGTGGCAAAAGGCCCTGATGTGCCCATACTTACTTTCTCTCTTCTTCACTCAATGAATAAATAAATAAATAATTTTAAAAGAGGGACAGAGAAAACATAAACTACTGAAATCACAAATAAGGGGAGTAACATGACAACAGATTCTAAAGGCAGAATGGAATATCATAAATGACTTTACCTCAATAATTTTCATCCTTAGATGAAATAGACATATTTCTTAACTTCATTTCTAAGGAGAAAAATAACACAAACAGCCCAACATATATATATATATATAGCCTTCAGACAAAGACATTTCTAGTCCTAAATGGCTTCCTGGGAAATTCTAAACAACCTTTATTCAAAAACGGAAGATGACATGTCCTTGTCTTGATTTCAGTGCCTTCAAAAGTGTATGAGAAAAGACTTGTGCAGTTATATACTTTAAATATACGAATTATGCCTACTTAGAAATGTTTTAAAAATTATATGCCCATTTATAGAAACTAAACAATATTCAAAGGAAAATGTTTAGTACTTAGTAAAAAATGAAATTAAATGGATACTAAAACATTGTTTTACTGATCCCACCAATTTTGAAGATAAAAAGATCAAAAAGGATCAAATAAAGGCTAACAAAGTTATATATGCACTAGAATATTTTCATACTGTTTGTGGAATTAGTTTTATATATATGTGTGTGTATATATATATATATATACATATATATATGCATATATATATATGAATATGGTAACATTATACAATACATGTGATACACAACAGTATTAAAATGTGATATATGTTAACTGTACAAATATGTACAAATCATGCTATGCATTATATCATATTTGCATAGTTGTATATAAAACATCTGTTTTAGATAGTTTAATATTAATTTTCTTTAAGAAATTTTTTTATGCTCAAAATGTATCTTAACAGTCAAGAAGGAGCTATCTGGATCAATATGATCACTTCGTTATGCAAAACAGAAAACAATGGAAAAATCCCTATGATGAGGAGAGAATTTTATAAATCATGTCACTAAATCATTATGAAACACTAATTAAGACAGCAAATGTGTAAACAAATGAAAATGCAGATGTCACTCTATTATGCACATTTTATATTTTAACTATATTAAATTGTGTATTTATGAATGAGACAACAAAGTCTGTCTGTAACATGTCAAAATAAAAATAGTTTTTCTATAATTGGAACAATATTGATGATTTACAATTTCTCCTGTCACTATTACAATTTTTTGAGGGGGGTTTCATGGTAGGGTCTCACTCTAGCCCAGGTTGACCTGGAATTCACTATGTAGTGTCAGGGTGGCCTGAAACTTCCAGCAATCCTCCTACCTCTGCCTCTCAAGTGCTGGAATTAAAGGTGTGTGCTTGGCACTCCATTTTATCAAAATGTCACTTACAAAATAGATTCTATTCTCTTTATAAGTTATTATTTCTTTGATACAACACTTTTTAACTTTTTCTATATATTTATATATATTTATTTGCAAGCAGATAGAGACAGAAAGAACTGAGGCAGAGAAAATGGGTGCACCAGGGCCTCCATCCACTGCAAACAAAGTCCAGACACATGTGCACTTAGTGCATCTGGTTTTATGTGGATACTAGGAAATCAAACTTGGGTCATTAGGCTTTGCAGGCAAGCATCTTAACTGCTGGAGCCATCACTCCAGCCCTGAAATAACACTTTTTTAATGATTTATTTGCACTAATTCTTGTACAACATTTTGTTCTCCTAATTTCATCAGCAAGTGGTAGCCATAGAAGAGTAAATCCCTTCAGTAGAACTAACCTCATTATATTGAAATGTATTAGCTGAGTGAGCTGGTGATGAATGCAGTAGTGAATATAAATGTAACAAAGACTGTAGCTGAAGAAGTATCTGTTAGGATGGCGCAGTCTATATAATACACCCAAAATAGTAAACTGTGAGAAAATTAGCAAAAGCAGCAGCCAGTATAAAACTTGGCACAAATATCCACAGAAACTTGTCTCTTGCATTGTCAATTGACCATTCATGGAGATTGCAACAGACAGGATTTCAACAGAACCTTGTTTGACTAAAGAAGAGACAATCTCAAAATGGTAAGAAAGATATTCTCATTCTCTTTCTCTCTGTCTCTCTCTGTCTCTCTGTCTCTCTCTCTCTCTCTCTTCATTGCACTCATCATAACTCCAGCAAGTAGATGACATTTGAGGGAACCATAGTGGTTCAGAAACCCACCAATCATGTCTTTCCTCTGCATATTGCTAACATTTGTCTTTGTGTTAATATATATCTCCAGTGAACTTCAAAACTCAGACCTCAGAGAGAAGCCCTCACTGCTCTCTGGAGAAAAGTGGGCTTTCACACCAAAAGAAAGATCTCAAATGACTTTGTATACCCCCTTTAAGCAAAGCTGCTCTCACTCTTATTTGGATAATCTGTTTTATTTTACATATGGCAGTGAAAATGGAGGAGTGTCAAGATTCATCTACAAAAGAAGAAGGATAACTGAGTGTCCACCATGTTGCGAGGGCTCAGGAGAAATTACAAAGGAAGAGATGACATGAACGTGAATACTGCCCTCACTGCTAGCCTGATAACCACTTCCAGCATTATGGTAACAGACACAGTGACCAATCAAAACCTATCAAAACAGAAATACAGAGGCTATATACAACTCAACACTAAACTAGACCGACAACAGACCTGCCATGGCTCAGGGAAAATTTCAGAAAAGGAGATGAAAAGATTGTAAGAGACACAGGGTGGGTAGCAATACCCTGAAACATGGTCCCCCTGTTACCACACAGGAAGTAAGTGAGGCCTTCATGCCCCACAGTAAATACCATGACACCATGAGGGAGGGCCCCCAGGGTGGTGGGGGCCAGGGCAAGGGGATAGAAGAGTATAATATATTTTATGTAAAATAAAATTTAAAAGAAAACACTAGGAACAATCACCCCAAAACCAAAGCCACTTCCATTTTTACATGTTTGGCTATGATTTTCATCATCTGTAACCCAACTTACATTATAGAAGTCTTCATTCAGATCACTAGACATTCTACTATGTTATTATAAGAAACATGCTGTATCAAATTTACTGTATCTACATGGCTCCTTTCACAGTTCTCACACAAATTTCTGAAATCTAGGATTGCTATGGGAACTGTGAGTGACAGCACATGTTTTATAGTATGTGTCACTGTAAAATAATTATCACCATTATGAACTTCTATAGAGGAAAGATGAATTTCTAAGACAATCTATAAGAGCTCTTTCCTTACAAGACTATAATGTTGTTCATGGTATAACGATAGCAAACATCATATTGTACAATTTAAGTTTGAGGCACTTAATTATTAAATTCATTTTTGGAAGAAATACAGTGTTTAACTCTGAATTGCTTTCTCTGTTTTTAGAAAATGTTGGCTTTGGTGAGGATTAATTTATCAAATCTAAATTAATGTGCACATTGGTCTTTATGTATTAGGTCCTACCACAAAATTAATCACTCCAAAATTAATAGTGTTACACATAACTAACCTGAAAATTTTTTAAAAAGCAAATAATTTATTGATCAATTCCAGTGTAGAAGCAAGGACAGAGTCTATAGAACACTGGCGCCCAGGGGAATGCTTGGTCTACTGAAGGAACACTAATATCAAACATACTCCAGTGCATCATCGTCTCCTCAGAAGCTTATGATGGGCCTGTATTGCAAGCAGAGACAATGTGGTTAAATGTAAATGCCAAATAATGACATGAAATGTGAAATAGGCTTATCACTTTGAAACAGCAGAAATAATATGAGCCAGTTTGTGTCAAATTCCTTCATTTCATAATTAAGTTGGAGAAGTCAAATAATTTGTACCAGGTTCCTCATCATTGGTAGAATCAGTATGGAGCTCCTAATGCCTGGTGCTCTTCCCACTTGCCTCCACAGTCATCTTTCTCTGTCATCTCAAACAAAGGCCCAAGAAGCCAGGTGCAGTGATACACTAATCCAAGCACTCAGGAGTAAGCTCAAGACCAATCCAGACTGTATAGTAAATGTAACATCAGTCTGGGATACATTGTAAGACACTGTCTGCAACAAAAAGCAATTTCAAAATATTTTTTTTCCTTTTTATTATTAAGGAATCAACTATATTCATTACTAAGCAGTAGAAATTGAAATATGTCAATTACTATTATTCTTGACCTATAAGCCAAGGCTCAGCCAATCTTCACTTATGAATGTAACTGTGATTTTAAAAAAACTTCAAGTATTTTTAATTTTTTTCTATTTTAATCAAAGTGATTTATCTCTTAATTTTTAAGACTGTTGATTAATTAGCATTTGTTCTTATATTTGCATTTTACATGGAAGTATGCATAAAATTATATACTTGCCTAACTAGGAAGGATTCATTTTAGTTTTCACTGCAAAAGTATCTAAAGTAGAAACTGACAAGTAAAGTAATAAGTGCAGGGTGTTACTCCAACTACCATTTTTTTTTCAGAACCAGAAGAGATGCTAAGATTGTTGAGCTTCAATAGAACAAAGTTACTGATGAAGAAACAAAGTCCCAGGATTATTCCCAGCCATAGTACTGTTACAGCCAGAAAAGAAATACAAATTTTATGTCTTATTTATTCTTTCCAGAGTTATTCAATTTGCTCAACATATGTATCTGAATATTGAAAGCAACAGGACTATATTCTTAAACCGATAACTATATAAGTATAAACTCTGACTGACTTTATTGATATTTTCACCTTGAGAACATTTTAAGTTTAGAAGGTATAATAAATAAAATAGATCTTGGGTCTTGCAGTAGATTGTATCTGACTTCCCATGTTAAACTACATTCATTGAATGTACTCATTTGTTTCATAAGCCAATTGCCATCCTAGAAGAAAGAATGAACCCAATAGAATAAAGCAGACAGGGATAATAAAATGGGAAAATAAGTAGAAATGAATCTTTTATAAGAAATTTTAGGGCTGGAGAGATTGCTTAGTGGTTAAGGCACTTGCCTGCAAAGCCAAAGGACCCAGGTTCTATTCCTCAGGACCCATGTAAGCCAGATGCACAAGGTGGCACATGTGTCTGGAGTTCATTTGTGGGGCTAGAGTCCCTGACATGCCTATTATCTCTCTCTCTCTCTCTCTCTCTCTCAAATAAATATAAAAAAATTTAAAAATAAATTTGATATTTAAAAAATTAAGTACCATTTTTGGAATGAATAAATGGATCATGAAGACAGGTGATTCTAATGGATTAAAGAGAAATTTGAGAAGCATAATTGATTAGACACAAAACACCAAATGTAGATTTCACCACAGACAAATGAAGAACCTATTTACATGCAAATAACTAGCCTGGAGGTTCGGAGGAAAATGAGGATTTAAGAACTACCTTTTTATTTATTTTTTATTAATTATGCACTTTACTGTATGAACAAATCACAAGTTGGTATCATTCCCCTAATGTTATACCCTCCCTTCTGCCCCCATTCCACTGAAGGTCCTCATCAGTGGGGTTATTGGTATTCACCTTGGACTTATGAATGCATCAATCAAGTCTCTGTAGGGGAGGGTGATATTGTCTCAAGACACACCTTCCCACCATAGGGCTCTTACAATGTTTGTGTTCCTTCTTCCACAAAGTTCCCTGAACATGTATAAGTCTACTTTAGTATTGAGCTTTCTGAAACTTCTGGGTTTATGCTTTGAGTAACTTTGTGTGTCCTTAGCATCTACTTCCATCTCCCTGGAACAAGTTGTAAGGATAGCAGAGACAACAGCAGTTGAGTTTAAAATGCCACTTCTTCTGTGATATCTTCAATAAAAGATAAGGATGCCCACTTTTTGTTGGACAACAGATAGCCAATCAGCAGCACAGATCTTCCCATATACCTAAGGCTCAGAGTACCATATGCTGATGCATGCTCACATGCAGGCACACTGAGAAAATAAGAGAGGGGTGTGGACAAAAACTTTTCTAACAGTGAAGCAGGTGCCTGGAATTGCCTCTTGTTTCTAGTGCTTCCAACAATCACGTCTCCTTCTACTCCAATCCCCTCCCCATATTCTCTCAGCCCAGCCCACCCTTCATGGTAGTGGTTCAGGGTTCTAAGTCTGTGCATGCTCCAGTAGAATCGTTCAATCCCATTAACTGTTGCAGCATTAAAGGGGTGACACAGTGAACTTCACTTCTGAACCACACTGAAGGAAGAACATCACACATGGAATGACAGCCACTTGTTCTAGTCTTCTTTCTCAAAAGAAATTATTCCATTACATACCTCAAATAATACTGCGCTTGAAATAACTGGAAATAATTTAAGCTTTTGTGAGTATTGTGCTCTGTGTATATGTGTGTAGGAACACGCGTGTGTTCATGTGCATGGGTGTGCATGTGGAGACCAAAGTTTGACATTGGCAATCTTTCTCAATAGCTCTCCACCTTATTTACTGAGATAAGTTTTCTTACATGAACACATAACTCTCTGACTCAGCTAGTCTAACTAGCCAGCTTGCCCTGGGAACCCGTCATCACTTCCCAAGTACTAGGATTACAGTCCTGCAATCATTCCCACCCAACATACAAATGGGTTCTGGGAACTAAACTCTAATCTTCATGTTTGCATGTCAAGTACTTTATCCACTGAATTATTTCTAAAACACCATATTTTTGAATAGTGAATTATCTTTATACCATTTTTGCCTAGAATTAACAAATGCATATTTTGGCCAGATATTGATTGATACTATCGCAAACTGTCAATCATGTACTTAGAGTTTATCTGTCAAACAACCTTGACAACTCACATTCTGGGTCATGGACTGCTTTAAGAATAGGTAAAACAAACCTTCTTTGATACAAACAGCCTAAGGTGCATATAGGAAGTCACTCTCATAATCTATATTACTAGTCTGTCTCACTATCTTACTACTTTTCTTTTTTAATATTTTATTTTTATTTATTTATTTATTTGAGAGGGACAGAGGCAGAAAGAGAGAATGGAAGCACCAGGGCCTCTAGCCACTTGCAAATGAACTCCAGACACATGTTACAGTATGTACCTGGCTTATGCAGGTATTAGGAAATGGAACCTAGGTCCTTAGGCTTTGCAGGCAAGCACCTTAACAGATAATCCAGCCCTCCACCTTTCTTACTACTTTTCTTTAAAACAACCCTTGGGAGAAAATGACAAGGAACTCTTCTTCAGAAAAGGAAACTGAGTCCTCTAATTGGAGCATGTATGTGGACTTTGCAAATCAACAACAAAAATACATAAAAACAGTCTTCTAACTCCTCGTAGCCAGTATACTTAATGTGGATACACAATAGCTCAATGCCTTACTCGCTGACCACAGGATTTAATCATGTGGCTGCATTTATCCATTCAGCTTTGATCTACTAACCTTGATATTTTACACCACTTAAGTTTTATTACTTGGAAATTACATCTAATTTATCTCCACAAATACACTGGAATCGAATAAATGCAGTGTAAATCACTAATCAGGTGGTTTTAAGCCCGCTTTTTAATTATGCCTATGGTAGTTTGTCTAACAGATATATCACTGTGCAATCAAATTAATGTATATAATAAATTCTCAAGTGGTTGCGCTGCTAGAGCACAGGGCCTACTGCATACCAAGTAGTGTCACTGTGCTTTCGGATCCCAGATCCGATGCGTCCCTACAATGAATGTTCTTTCCTCTTTAGTCAGGAGTTGTTAACTTGGATTCCATGTATGTTCTTCTTTTGCATGAGAAATGCGAGCTCATACATGACCAAAATTTTTTCATGGACCTTTTAAGTTGGCCTCTATTAGCATCATCTTACCCAGCTCACAAACCTGCCTGATCTTGAGAATTCTCAGGGCCTTATTTATAAGCTCTCAAAGGGCTTCTTTGTCAGTGAGAGCTGTCTATCTGACAGATATGATGACAGAAGTTGGCAAAAGAAACTGATCAATAGCTCTTTTTTTATAGGACACTTCAGTGTGGAGACAAAAGCATCCAGTAGATTAATTAGTCCTTTCTAAGCACATGAAAACCTGCGTGAAGTCATCTTATATGGAGAAGGAGTGATTCTGTCTTCAGCTCTCAAATGCATTTGTAATTTGTCTCTCAATTCTTCAGCAGCATCCTTAGTAAAATTGAGTTAATATGCGTGTCTTTCACTAAAAATTAATAACTTATCTTCAAATATTTCTCACTGAACAATGTTGAAGACATCATGCTCTGCTATGAACTATTGCCAAGACTTAATTGCTGGTTACACTAGCCACATAAATAAAGCATACTCCTGGGATGCATCCTTTTGAATTATTCAGATAAAACTGTTGCTGCCATATATTAAATTTTACTGAATATTAGATGAATCTTACTTAATGTTAAGATGAAATAGAGATTTTATATTAAGTTATATAAAGTCTGATATATTATTGTTTGATATTATTACTATAATTATAATTATTGCCTCATATAAAGCTACCATCTAGGGCTGGAATGATGGCTCAGCAGCTAAAGGTACTTGCTTGCAAAGCCAGGTGGCCTGGGTTTGATTCCCCAGTAACCATGCAAAGTCAGATGCACAAGGTGATGCATATATCTGGAGTTTGTTTGCAGTGGCAGGAAGCACTGATGTGCCAATTCTCTCAGTCTCTCCTACTATCTCTCTCTTCTAGCAAATAAATAAACAAATAAAAATATTATTTAAAAACAATAATAAGACGTTTGGAGAGATGACCCAGAAGATTTCAATGTGGCATGGGATAGTTGCTGTAACTGCGACAAAATAATTAAAATAACAAATGTGCAGGAAGAAGTGCCTTTGTTGGCTCACAATGTAAGAAGTCTTATCCCATTGTCTCTTGACCCTAATGCTGCCATAGAGCATCATGGTAGAGAAGACATAGCAGAGAAAAGCCATGACAGCAAGGAAACAGATCATGGAGGGGCCAATGACAACATCTACTCCTCAAAGAACACACCATGAGTCATCTACTTGCTCCAAGCAGGCCTTCATGTCCTGAAAGCCCATTTGAGAAAGGCCACACATAGGGAATAGTTTATCCATTCACAACACTGCTTAGCTCAGGTAGTAAACACACCCCTTTTATATTTTATATTTGAGTGAGAGACAGAGAGAGAGAGAAAGAGGGAGAGAGAGAGAGAGGGAGAGAGAAGGAGAGAGAGAATGGGTGCACTAGGGTCTTTCAGTCACTGTGAACAAACTCCAGACACATGTGCCACCTTGTGGCTCATGTGTGACACCATGAGCTTGCATCACTATGAATCTGGCCATGTGGGACCTGGACATTTGAACATGTGTTCTTAGGGCAAGCACTTTAACTGCTAAGACATCTCTCCAGCCCCACACCCTTGTCTCAAATGATACAACTAGCAAAGTAATGGGACCCTGAACCCCCATCTGTACTAAGTTGCTGTAATCTCCTCCCTACACTGGGCTAGTTTCCTTCTGCTTTGTGATTGGTACCATTCAACTATATTCTTAGATCCAAGATTGGAACATCAGTGGGCCAACCAGCCTGAACTAGTTTTAGGTGCATGCACATAAGACAGTGTCTTCTAGGTAAACTTTTAAAGAAAAATCTCTATTAACCATTTTATATCCATGTATAACTGGGCATACATATGATAAAAATCACATGCATCGTAAGAAGGAACATGTGCAACATATTATATAGTTCAAACCTGCCAATCAAATCATAGGACCACTCATACTATGCCCCTAGCAGCTGGTGCATTATCCCTAAAAATCCTACAAATTGAACACCCAGATCACTTCTTACAGCTCTTGAGAACTCTCCACTTGAGTGGCCTACTGATGCTTTTGCAAATGTTTATCTCCATAACTAATTGTGTACCTTTCTTCAATTCATTGAATAAGATGCCAAGAACCTGGGACCATTGGTAACACATTCTTCTATGAACTCACCAATGTGTTAATGCACTGATGAAGTTAGTACACTCATAATCCAATAATTTGCCAAAAGTTCCACCTGGGGAGAAGTCATTTCATATCCAAAACATAACACTTATCTTAAATGATACACTAAATGGATAGAAAGTCAGTTGTACTTTGAAGAACCAAGAGACATTAAAAACCAGTGTCGCCTAATTGAGAATTAAGAACCACTTTAAAATGATGTTAACCATCACTAAAAGTAGAATACAAGTTTCTTTCAAGAATACACAGAATATTTATTAAACTTAATAAAAACCAGATGGAAACAAATATTGATAAATCTAAGTTGATACAATCCATATAGCATTTGCCCTTTTGGGGTTAGTTTCATTTAGTTTAAAATTATTACCTCAAGATCCATTGATGTCTGTAAGAATAATTTATTAATTTTCACTGCATGGTAGTATTTGATTGTATGCACATATACTGGCTGTTTATTCAAACCTGTTGAAATATATTTGGAGCTGGATATGATGACACATACCTGTAATACCAGCACTTAGGAGACTGAAGTAGATGGATGGCTATGAGTTCCAGGCCAGCCTGGGCTTCAGGGCAAGTTGACAATGAAATTAAAGATCCTTGCTCTCTTCCTCTCTGTGATCTTTAGTCATATCCTCACCAATGAGAACTGTACTCCTGCCTAGACCTCTTTCTTTATGTTTAATCTCAAACCTGGTGTAATAGCTGTTTCTTATTTATCTTTTTCTTCTTGTGTTAGATTATTTCTCCAATGTCCTACTGTAACTAACAATTGTTTGTCCCTTCTTTTTCTGTATTGGACACTGACTATCACTGCATGAAAAATCCATGACAAGAGGGTGAAGAGATGGGTCAGGGGCGACCCTAAGATAAAGGGCCTGTGAGGCTTGAGTATGATTCTTTAGAACCCAAGCTAAAAAGAAAACTAGGTGTAGCCATGCACACCTGTAACCCCAGGACACAGAGGGCAAAATCCAGAGAATCACTGAGGTGGCTGTTTTATTTAATGGTTTAGATCTCAAATGCCCCCTAAACGCCCACATGTTGGTTTGGTACTGTCAGGAGCCGGTAAAACCTTAAGGAAGTGGAGCTGAGTAGAAGTCATGAACTGAGAATGCATCCTTGAAGGGCATACTGAGACCCACCCCTTCCTCTGTCACTCCCTTTGCTTCCAAACTCCCATGCGACAGGCAGTTTTGCTTCTCCACATGCTCCATGTCTCAGGCCAAAGGCAACAGGGCCAAGAAACCATTGTCTGAAATCTCTGAATCTGAACACGAATAAACCATTCTTCCTGCTAATTTGGTTATTTCACATTTTTGTTATAGTGACAGAAAATTGAGTGGTACAATATCGCACCCAGAAAGAATTTTTGGACAGCCTTTATCCACATCATATCCTCACTTGTCCTAAGTTTTGTATCATATGGGAAGAGTTTCATGCTAATAGGATAGAAAAGCACAAGGAAAATTTAAAGCATAGTCCCCTCAAATCTACTCCCATTGCTTCCCTAGGCCAAACTGTGTTTTGGGATGGTCTCATTCTTGGTCCTTAAATCCACATTCTATCACCCCAGGGATTTTCCATGAATTCGTCTCTGATTACCTAACACCTGATTTTCTGGATCTTTGTGGTTAACTTTGGGACAGGACCCAGCATCAACTATTCATTTTTTTTCTTTCTTATCATTATTATTTTTTTAATTTTTTATTAATTAGTTTTGTACTCAGCAAATATAGTTAGTTTGGTACCATTATTAGGCTCATCCGTGATCTACCCCCTACCCTTGACCCCTCCTTGTTGAGGTATATGGGTCATGCATTCTGGAGTTAGCCCACAGTTGTGGGTAGGATAAATGTCTCTGCATATCATGACCCAACATGTGGCTCTGACATTCTTTCCACCCCCTCTTCTGCAAAATTTCCCTGAGCCATGTTGGATTCATTTTTGGTCTGCTTCAGTGATGAGGTGTTGGGAGGCCTCTGGGTCTCTGGATCTCTGATTTGGTAGGAGTTGATTTTTCTCTGTGTTGATCTCCTTCACCCTTGTGCTGGTACCCAGTTCACCAAGAGAATAGCACCCTTGCTTGTTTCACCAATTGTTCTTAGTTTCAGCCAGGGCCCTTTTGAGGTATGATGGGGTGGCTCTCTCCTTAGGATCTACGTCTATCTGAAAAAAAGAAGCAGATTCTCCATCAGAGAGTAAGTTAGCACCCGACAAATGAGATAACCCTTACTTTTTAATAGAGAATTTAATAGGTGTAGGCCCTCTTGTAGCCCATGATTTGTAGTAGCTTGATAATGGAGAGTGGGCTTATGTTTGGATATAGTTCTGACTAATTTCCCAGCTCCAGCTATGGGTCCCATACCACTGAGGGGATCAATTAGCCAACCAAGAGCAGTAGGTTCCCCACCATGGCTGTGTGCCACTATTGCACTTGTGTGAGCATCATGAAAGGTTATTTGCTGCTAAGTAGGTTAGACCATGAGTTGCTTGGACAGATATTGGTCATTTACCCCCAGTCGCCCATGTAGCACCTTCTGGTACTAGACGTGCTGACTGTCTGGGGACTGACTCTCTTCCAGCTTCCAGCCATGCCATTCCATTTTATGTGTCAACCACTTAAGGTGTCTTCAGCAGTAGGGTCTTACCACTAACCTTTGATGGGTCATCAAGTACTCTGGCAGAAATCTGTCTTTCTTTTAGGAAACCTTGTAGGTCTGTCTGATAAAAACCTCATTTTGGATGATAGCCACATGCTGGTACTGGGAGTTATAGGTCAGTGCCCATTAAGAAAAGAAAGAAAAATATAACTAATATACAAAAGTTAGAGAGAAGAGAGAGGGAGGGAGAGACAGAGAGAGAAGCTGTAGAAGATTAAGGTCAGTTTTCATCATACCTTCTTCAGTGTTTTGTGGCTCAGGTGTTCCCTTTAAGGGCCTGGTGAAAGTTCAGCCATTTGGTCTGCCTTTTAGGATGTAGAATTTCATCGAACCGTTGCCATTTGGGTGTAGATTTGTGTTGCCCACCCCCTCCGTTGCACTCCCCTCCCTCCCCACCCATCCTATTGTCTAGTCCACAAGATGCTTACAGGGTTAACTTTCATAATATACATGATATACTTTGATCATAACTCCCTCATGTTACTTTCTTTGGTGATCCTTCCCCCATTCATGTCCCATTGAACCCTCTCATCTTTCCAACTAAACTCTCTTCTATTTTGATGCCTTTTTGTTTTTGCTGTCCTCTATCCCCCATGACAACATGTTGATGGGTACAATAAGTGTACATCTTAAGCAAGTAATGAAAGCTACTGTGAGGTCATGACAACATGGTGTGACTTTGTTCTAGAAGTCAGGGTTCCAAATCAATCCTCCTCATTCTTTGCTCCTACATTCAATCTGAAACCTTTTGAGAGTGGTTATTGAGCCATTGGAGGGTGTGATGGGCATGCTTTAAGTCTCCCTAGCAGTCACCACCATCTGAAAAGAAAGACTTTAACCAAAGTGGAAGCAGCACTAATACATGTATCCACACATATGTATTTAGAGGCCAATGTGGTGGCCAGACTATATCCATTTAACCAAACCAAAGTAGTACCTCCTCCCCTAGATAATGACCTTCCTAGCCACATATGTTGACAAGGTTTTCAGTATAAAAAAATTAATTTCTATGCTGTCCTCACTGCTTGGCCTGCCAGGCTATGTGGTACTGAGTAGGGATGACTGTATCAGGTGCACACCTAGCTAGCTGCACTCCCCAACCCAGACCAGTGTTCACACTACCTGGCCACTGAGTAAGGTTGCCTAGGGTCCAAGTGTGTGTTTCTCCTGCATCAATTCAGTAACATGGATACAATCCAAGCCCATACAAACACAGATTGGGGACTATTGGTGACTAGGCCCATTTGAGGCTGTCCTCATTCCCTGCAGAGCTCCAGCACCCAACTAGCAGATGGAGCACTGGCACACACCCACCTGGATCAAGGCTGACCAGACCACTCAACACAGGTCCAATAGATCTGCTATTGATATACTGTCAGCAAGACAAAGGGACTATGCCCACAGGGGCAAACCCCAACACAAAATACATAACATAAGAAACTGAGGCAAGATAGCCTCACTAAGAATGCCTACTCCCATAGTAGAAGCAGCCAATGAAAATGGCATAGAGGAAATTACAAACAACAAAAAAACCTTCAAAAATGCAGTTATGATAAGCATATTATACAATTGTAATGAGGCATGAACAAACATGAATGACATGAAAGAAAATAAACAACACAAACTAATAGCAGAATGAACCTAAAAAGGACATGATCTAACACATGAATTAATTGCAAGAATTCACAGAAAACCAACTAAATTCAATAAGAAAGCCAAACCAAAAAATGAGAAGGGAATTCAATAAAGAGATGGAGACATTGAAGAAAAACCTAATGGAAATTAAAAAAATGAAAAAGCTCTATTAAAAGCCCCCCAAGAAAGCTTCACCAATAGACTGTATCATGTGGAGGACAAATTATCAGGGTTTGAGGACAAACTAGAGGAAACAGATTAGGAGGCCCAAATTAATGACAAGATCAAAAATATATATTATAAAAAAGTGAAGAAAGTATGGAGGACCTAAAAAAAAGAAAACTACACATTCAAATCATGGCAAGCAAAAAGGGGAATATCATCAGTAAAACTATAGAAGAAAATTTTCCTAATATTTCAAAGGAGAGACCTATCCAGGTACCAGAGACACAAAGAACACCAAATAAATAGGCCCAGAGAAGACATTCCCTATATCATGTTATAGTTAAAACTCAAAACACAGAAAATGAAAGCATATTTAAAAAAACTGCAAGAGGAAAAACAGCTTGTCTCTTACAAAGGTAAATCAATCAACTTATATCCAATTTTTCAAAATAAACTCTGAAATCCAGAAGGACTTGTAGTGGACTATTTCAAATGCTGAAAGACCATGATTGCCAATCAATGCAGCTATACCTTGCAAAATTATCCTTCATTATTGAAGATGAAAGAAAAATTTTCCACAATAAAGTTGGTTTTTAGAATATTTGAACACTAAGACAGCCCTGTGATGTATACTGGATGTAATACTTTACACTGAAGAGAAGACTGAACATACATAAGAAGCTACAGGAGGGAAGAATCAGTAATCAAACCTAGCACATATATGAAAGCAAATGAAGGTTAAAAAAAAATCAAACTACAGAGTCTTCAACCTGATGGGGATTAACACACATCTCTCAACTATAACACTGAATAATAATACATTCAACTCCTCAATCAAAAGACATAGGTCTATAGGCAAAAAAAAAAAAATGAATAATTTGCTGTCTTTAAGAAACCCACCTTGCCATTAAAGAAAATCCTCACCTTAGGATAAAAGGATGGAAAAAGCTATTCCAAGCAAATTGAAATAAGAAACAAGAAGGTATGTCTATACTAATATCTGACAAAATAGACTTTAAGCCAAAAGTAATCAAAAGAGATCAAGAAGGCCACTTTTTACTCATCAACAGAAAATTCAACAAGATATAACAATCATAAACGTATTACACCAAACACAGGTGCACCAAATTTTTAAAAGTAAAATCTCCTAGGAGTTAAATCAAAAACAAATTCCAACACAGTAATAGTGAGTGAATTTAAAACCCACCTCTCATCAATTGACAGGCCAGGTAAACAGAGAATAAAAAAAAGAAATAATTAAGTTAAACAATACCAAAGATCAATTAGATTTAACAGACAGCGACAGAATATTATATCCAGGCATTACAGAATACATATTCTTCTCAATAGTTCAGGGAACCTTCCCTAAAATATATAAATATATTAGGACAAAAAAGCAAATATTCACAAATTTTTAAAAAATGACATAACTTCCTGTATTTTATTTGATGACAATGCAATAAAGTTAAAAATCAGCAGAAAAAGAAATGACAGAAAGCACACGAAGATTAAACAACACACTTCTGAACAATGAAGGGGTCACTGCAGAAATCAAGAAGGAAATCAAAAAATTCTTCAAACTGAATGACAAGAGTAAAATCCCAGCATACAAAAAAATAGGGTACACAATGATGGCAGTCCTAAGAGGCAAATGTATAGCTCTAAATGCCTATATTACAAAAATAGAGAGAGCTCCAATAAATAACCAATTATCCATTTGGAGGCATTAGAAAAACTCAAGCCCAAAAGTAACAGATGTAAAGAAATGATCAAGAATAGGGCAGAAATTGATGAGTTAGAGATGAAGAAAACAATTTTTAAAATTAATGAGATGAAGAATTGGTTTTCCAAAAAGAGAATGATTGATAACCCCATAAAATCTAGTGTCTAGTTTGGACATTCATTCCACCAGTGTGGAACTATCTACAACAATGTCAATCTTGCCTAAAACAATATAGAGAATCAATGATATTTCAATCAATATTACAGTACAATTCCTTACAGAAATAGAAAAAAGAACAGTCTCAAAATACATATGGAAACACAAGAAGCCCTGGGTAGCCAAAAATATCCTCAGCTAAAAAAACACTATTGGTGGCATCACCACAGATGATATACTAAAAAGCCATAGCAATGAAAAACAGCATGGTAATGACACAAAACAGACACATGTATCAATGGAATAGATTAGAAGATTCAGGAAACAGTTCTAGTTACTACAGGCACCTGATATTTGACAAGAGAGGCCAAAAACACACATACTTGGGAAATGACAGCATTTTTCTTTTTTTAAATAACTGATGCTGGAAAAACTGGAAACATATGCAGTAATGAATGTAGACCCTCTTCTCTAACTCTACACACACACACACACACACACACACACACACACACAAAATCAACTCTAAATGAATCAAGAACCTTGTTATAAGATCCGAAACTGAAATTACTAGAAAAAAAATGTAGATGTAGGAAAAGACTTGCTAATAAGACCCCAGTAGCACAGATAATGACATAAAAACCGAACCACTGGATTTCATGAAATTTAAAATTTATTGTGCAGATCAGAAAGCCAACAGAGTTAATATCCAGAGTGGGAGAAAATGTTTGGTAGCTATAAGTCTGACAGAGGTTTAACATTAGAATAAACAAAGAACTAAAAAAACTTATGCAATAAAAATAAAAATAATGGGGCAGGGAATTGAATAGTCTTCAAAGGAAGAAATACAGTATAACATATGCAAATGAACTCCAGATGGCTTAACAGTTAAGGGCTTGCCTGTGAAACCTAAGGACCCTGGTTCAAGGCTAGATTCCCCAGGACCCACGTTAGCCAGATGCACAAGGGGGCGCACACATCTGGAATTCGTTTGCAGTGGCTGGAGGCCCTGGAGTGCCCATTCTCTCTCTCTCTGTCTCTCTCTCTCTCTCTTTCTCTCTCTGTGTGTGTCTGCCTCTTTCTCTGTCTGTCGCTCTCAAATAAATAAAAATAAACAAAAATAAAGTTTTTAAAAGTGTCTAACCCCTAACAATTTTCTCTAAATTAATAATGGTTATCCCATTTAACTGGCACTGACTTCATTCTCCTTTAGAGAATCTGCTTCTCTTTTTCATATGGGAACTGGACTTGAGGAGATAAATGACCTAGCACACTCCATCCCAGCCCCAGTTGAAACCACAGAGGAATTGGGGAAATGAGCAAGAATGCTGCTCTCTCAGTTAAGCTTATATCAGCACAAGGGTGATGGAGAATGATACTGAGGACAGCCAACACCTACCAAACCAGACATCTTGTTGCTCCTAAGTGCCCATCACTGAAGTAGACTTAAAATGCTCCCAGCATGGCTCAGGGAATTTTGCAGAAGAGGGGGTGGAAAGATTGCTAAAGCCACAAGTTGGGACATTTTGCGCAGAGACACTGCCTCATAACTGACTGTTGCCCCACAATTCATGACCCACAGTACCCATGGGGTTGACCTGCATCCCCTATGAGGAAGGCCTCGTCAGAAAATGGGCAGGGAGGAGGGAAAGGATGGTACCAACATGTGGTGTTTATATACAAAATATTCCATGTCTAATAAAAAAAAAAGTTTCATACATATCTTGACTTTTGCAGGAAAAAAAATGTACAAAGGTGAGCATGTTGAGTGTTTTCTTACCTCTTTTTTTCTCCCAGATTTCTTTGGCAAAGCTCCCCTAAAACCCTTTTCAAATGATGGAAAAGGGCTTAGTAACAAAAATCAGGCTGGGACAGGATGAGTGCATTTAGATATATAGACAAAACAATGCCACAAGGAGGAAATTGTACTGTTAGGATTCAAAGACTCTTTGCTAGCATTGACATGCACAGCTAATTGTAACAACTGTGTTTGGAAGAAAGGAAAGTATAGGACCACCAAGCTCAGATCCAGAAAGGAGAATGGCTGTTTAGCTTGGTGCTCAGTCATCTGGAATTTGTCACATTTTCTCCACAGTGCTGCTCTGCCCTAGGATTTGCCTGCTGCCTGAGCTTCTTCGGAAAAGAACAAACAGGTGGCTATTGGGTAAACCTGTCCAAGGATGACTGAAAATTTCTTTATGTTAGTGCTCACTGACTTGCCTTTTATAATGACAGGAGCCAAAAGAAGAGGGACCTATTAAAAATGAAAATATGTATTTTAAATTCTTTGAAAAAGTTTTGGCCAGATGTATGTAGGCCACCTACCCAGATCCATGAGGACCAGGATGCTTGGCACAGATATCCAGTGACTATGCTACAGGATTCCTGCTGTGTCCAACTTAGATATGTGTAATCCACCATCCAGAGCCAGGAGGATGAGGACCCTAGTGAGCCCAGACAGGCTCCTGCCCCCGACTCAAGTATACCAACTTAGACCACCTGGAGATGTCTAGGCCCAGTCACAGTGAGTTTGGAAGCACATGTCTGTTTACTGTAGCAATCCTACCCCCAGCTCATCTTGTGTTCCCCAAGTAGAGCCATTGCTGGTACATTCTCAGCAAGACAAAGGACTTATCTCCAGATTGGAAAGCACAATATACAAAAGAAATCACACAAAAAACCAAGGCATGACATCCCTACCAAATATGCCTAGTCCCATAGTCAGGACCTCCAGCAAGAAGTTCTTAGAAAAAGCTCCAAGATATCCCAAACAAAATTGGGATAAGCATATACATAAACATACATACATAAACAAATTTAAAGAGAACATGAAAAATAGAATTAATGAATTACAAGAGAATCAACTAAAGGAACTCAATAAATATCTTTATGAATTCAAAGATATTAAGAGCAAATGCTTGAATAAATTTTAAGAGGATGCAAACAATCAACTAAATATAATGTGACAGTCAAACAAAGACATAAAAATGGAATTTAATGAAGTACTAGAGATGCTGAAGACAAACCTAGAGTAAGTAAGAAATGAAACAATTCAATTAAGAACTTCAAGGAAAACCATGCCAATAGAATGGACCATGTGAAGGACAGAATATCAGGACTTGAGAACAAGGCAAAGGAACTATACCTGGAGATAAAAATCAATGACAAGCCAAAAAGCATATTGGAGAAGAACATGAAGGAAATTTGGGGCACCTTAAAAAGATCAAATATTCAAATTATGAGCATATAAGAAGGAGAATAACTCCAGATCAAGGGAGTATTAAATATTTTCAACAAAATTATAGAAGAAAATATCCCAAACCTTACAAAAGAGAATCCTATTCCTGTACAAGAGGAATACAGAACACCAAATTGGCAGGACCAGAAAAGAAGCTCCCCATAGCACATATCATTAAAACTAAATATAGAAAACAAAGAAAAAGTTAAGAAATGGTAAGAGAGAAACAGCTCTTAAAGGTAAGCCTATGAGAATAACATAATTTCCCAGTGGAATCTCTAAAACCAGAAGGGCTTTGAATTAAGTATTTCAAATATTAGAAGACCATGGTTGCCAACCTAAACTACTATACGCAGGAAATTGTCTCTCATAATAGAAAGCAAAAGAAAAGTTGTCCATGATAAAAAGCTAGCCATATGAATATATGAGTACTGTGCCAGCCCTACAAATGATACTGGATGGAATACATCATACTGAAGACAGAGTAAACAAGAGGCTATGAGGGGGGGATCAAGTATGAAAACTATAACATTGTTAAAGGAAATGAAAATCAAGAACACACAAAACCATCAACATGAAGGGGATTAACTCAAAACTTTCAACAATAACTTTGAATAACAATGGATTTAAATCCCCAACCAAAAAGATACAGGTTAACAGGCTAGATTAGAAAAACAACAACAATCCTTTCATTTGCTTTCTTCAAGAAACCCAATTTACCATCAAAGATAGACAACACATTAGAGTGAAGAGATGGAAAAAGATATTCCAAGTAAATGGTAATAGAAAACAAGTAGGTGTGGCTACACTAATATCTGACAAAATAGACATTAAACTGATAGTATTCAAAAGAGATAAAGAAGGTCATTTTACACTGATCTAGGGAGCAACTTGACATTAGGATATTATACTCAAAAACATATTACAACAAACACAGGTACACCAAATTTTATAAAGCAAAATCTACTGGATAAAGTCAGAAATAAATCTCAACACAGTAAGTGTAGGTGACTTCAGTATCCCACTGTTGTCAATGAACAGTTCATCTAACAGAAAATATGTAGAGAAACAATGGAGTGAAATGACACAACAAATCAAAGGGACTTAACAGATATCTATAGGCCATTCTAACCAAACTCTACAAAATCCACATTTTTCTTAGCAGCTATTAGAACCATCTAGAAAATTGATCATATATTATGACACAAAGCAAGCCACCACACATTCAGGAAAATTGATATAACTCCTAGTATTATATCTGACCACAATACAATAAATCTAAAAATTAACATTAGGAAATCCACAAACTTCTTGAGATTGAGCAACACTATTGTACAATTAATGGGTCATTGAAGAAATCAAGGACATTAAAAATTTCTAGAACTGAATGAAAATGAAAACATAATCTACCAAAACCTATGGGATACAATGAAGGTAGTCTTTAGAGGGAAGTTTATAGCTCTAAATGCCTATATTACAAAACAAAACTCAAATAGTAACTTAATGATCCATCTGAAGGCTTTGGAAAAATAAGAATAATCCATACACAAAGTATTAGAGAAAATAAATAATCAAGATCCAAGACTGGGATAGAAACCAATGAATTGAAAAAGAAGAAAACAATTTAAAAATGATGAAATGAAGAGCTGGTTCTTTTAAAAGATAAACCAGAAATTTGAATCATAAGGATGCATTTCAAAACTCTTTATTTGGGCTAGAGAGATGGCTTAGTAGTTAATGTGTTTGCCTGAAAAGCTAAAGGACCTCAGTTCCATTCCCCAGGACTGATATAAGTCAGATGCAGAAGGTGGTGCATATGCCTGGAGTTTGTTTGCAGAGGCTGGAGGCCCTGGCATACACATTCTCTCTCTTTCTCTCTCTGCCTCTTACGTTAAAAAAAAAAAAAAAAAAAAAAAAAAACATTTTGTGCTACGAAACTGGAAAATCTAGAAGAAATGGATGAATTTTTTTTGTTTTTTTTCAAGGCAGGGTCTCACACTAGTCCAGGCTGACCTGGAATTCACCATGTAGTCTCAGGGTGACCTTGAACTCATGGCGATCCTCCTACCTCTGCCTCCTGAGTGCTGGGATTAAAGGCGTGCATTACCACGCCTGGCTCAGGCTGAATTTTTTGATTCACATGATCTACTTAAGTTAAACACAACAGAGATAAATAATTTAAATAGACCTATGATAAATAAGGAGATTAAAGCAGTAATTAAACATTCCACCACCAAAAATAGTCCCTTCCCAGGCACAGTCACTGTTAGATTCTACAAGACTTTTATAGAACTGAAAACACTGCTTCTCAAGTAATTTAATAAATCTGAAAAAGAATTTATGTAGTCAGCATTATACTAATACCAAAACCAGAGAGAGACACAAGAATAAAAAAAGAAAATGATAAACTCTGATAAATTTAGATAAAAAATTTCTCAATAAAAATCTTGCAAATAAAATTTAATGACACATAAAAAATACCATCCAACTCAAATAGGTTTAATTCCAGGAATACAAGGGTAGTTCAACATATAGAAATCAAAAATGCAATGTGTCATCTAAATAAACTAAAGAACAGAAATCACATAATCATCTTAATAGATTCAGAAAAGGCCTTTGATAAAAACCACATCCTTACATGATAAAAAATTGGAAAGACTAGAAATAAAGGGATCATATCTCAATTTAATAAAGGGTACATACAATAAAACTAAAGGCAATGTCTTCCTACACTGGGAAACACTGGAAGCATTCCCATTAAGTTCTGAAATAAATAAAGATGTATATTTTTCCCTTTGGTATTTAACATAGTATTTGAAGCTTTAGCTAGAGCAATAAAACAAGAAAAAAAATGAGAGGTATACAAATTGGAAATAAAGAAGGATGACTACTCTATTTGCAAATGATATGATTTTGTATTTAAAACTCCATAAAGCAGCCACCAAATAACTCTTAGACATAATAAATATATAAGGTGGTAGAATATCAAATTAACACCAAAAATTAGTAATATTGTTATATAATAATGACAAACATATTGTGAAAGTAATCAGGAAAGCAGTCACATTTACAATAGCCACAAAAATTAAATATCTTGGAATATACCTAACCAAGGAAGTGAAAGACCTCTACTATGAAAACATTAAAACACAGAAGAAAGAAACTGAGGAAGACAAGAAAAGATGAAATTATCACCCATGCTCATGGTTGGAAGAATTAATATCATGAAAAGCCTAGTGCCTAGCACTGGTTCAGTCATCTCCATCACATCCACCAGAGCCCAGGGGCAAGTGCTATAGAAATTGTGGATTAAGTATGAGTGCTGCTCTCAGTGCTAGCTAGAGAAGCTTCCCTATAGAGATGTGGTAGACACTAAAGAGATTCAGAAATCATCAAAGCAGAAACTAAGAGGCTGTTGAGAGTGCGACACCGAAGGCGATTTATAACATACCTTCCAAAGCTCAGAGAACATTGTGGAAGAGGGAGTGGAAGGAATGTATGAACTACAGGGTGGAAAATTGTACTGTACTGGAAGAGGTATTGTCCTCCCTACACAAACTGACTGGTGCATTCATGACCCCTCCATAAGACCTGAGCTGTTTGTAGCCAATAAACGTGTTGAAGGAGGAGAACTAGAGGAATGGGACAACAAAACAAAGAGCGAGCTACCTTGAAAGAAAAACGTTCTTAGTGGAGTGGGGGACTAGTGAGAGGGACAAAGAGCATCTTGTGATGGGAACATTACTAAATTACAGTATATTCATATATTGGTTCCCAATCTATTTTTTAAAAGTTTAGGTGTGAATTACAATGCTAAAAAACCAAAATAAATGTAAAAAGTGATTAATCATTGATTCTTTCTTTCTTCATTATACCCTCTAAGTGAAAGCTCACTTCTAAAATGATGCATTCCAATCTCTCCACTGCCCAGGAATGCTGCTAATTCCATTGAGGTTCTCAGGAGACCAGAAGTCTAAGCACATGTGATAGGGCTGTGTACATAGAATATACAGTATGGCTGCAGATTTTACGAGAGGTAGTACAACTCCGCTGACATGGAAAAATTTGCTTCTCTCTGCAACACAGAAATCTGGACAAGGAAATGTGGCTTGCCCACATGCTGATTCCAATATATGACACAACAAAAGTAAAAGTGTTTATATAAGACCCATATACTAAATTTGTGTAAAAGTTTTTGTCAGAAATTCTGTGCTTGTTTGATCTTCTAGCTTACAGAGCAGGAGTGCCATGTTCCTGCCCAAATGTGCTTCAAATATTTAAACCTTTCTACAGACTCTCCTACTGATCTCCAAAGCTTCAGACTTAAGATCCTGCAAAAATGACCTTCTTCTCTATAGTAATTTCTGTAAGGGGTACTTATTTCTCAAATTCAGGAGAAATAATGAATCTTTCAAGCAGCTTCCTAAATGCACTGTTTAGAATTATTTTTTCTTTTTGTTTTCTAATGAAGGGTTTGCTATCTGTACTATCACGCCTATTCCAATGTGACATATTAAATGCTTCCTACTTCCTCTACTGTCCACATAATAAATCATCCTGAAAATCACCCCCCATACACACACACATGAGATGGTGTACTAAGACCTTATTGTTTGGATTGTCTTAAAGATCTAATTTTACCATTTCTGGGTATATACTTATAGGAATATAAGTTATATCACAAAAATATCACAGAAATATTGACACATGCATGCTTATTGCAGCACTATTCAGAATAGTCAAATTATGTAGTCAGCCTATGTATCTATCAACATATTAATGTTTAATGAAAATATAGTATATATACATAGTGAAGTTGTATGCTGCCATGAAAAGAATGAAATTCCATCATGTATAATGAAAATGGATATGATATGAGATCTTCATATTAAGCAAAATAACTCAGAAAGTCAAACATTATTTCTTTCATTTGTGAATCCTAAATTTTTAATACACTTGGCATGAAGGCCAAAGGGAGACTGGGAAAAATGATGGAGACTAGCAGAAGGCAGAAAACAGGAAGGGAAGAGAAAGATAAGGTATGAGAGGTGAATATAATCAGAGTACATGATACATGTGAAAGAAATAGTATTAACAACTCTATGAACAAAAAGCACTATGAACAATGAATATGTCTCAAAGGCAACTGCATTACTAAAATCCACCCCAACATAGGTGACAGCTCATGGAGGCTATATCTCAGAACACTGTATGACTTTCAGTCAGCTCAGCAGAGCAAGTTGCTTGAGTTCCCAGCACACTGCATAACATACAGGCCACTGTACTGGGCATGTTTGAGATTCTCTCCCAAATGAACTGCTTGCTCTATATACCTGTGGTGGTTTTTATCAGATGTTCCCCCATAAACTTAATGTGTTCTGAATGCTTGGTTCCCATATGGTAGTAATTTAGAAGATGGGACCTTGCTAGAAGATATGTGTTGTTGGGGGCAGGCTTAGGGATTTTATAGCCAGCTCTCCCTTGCCAGAGTCCAGCTTACTCTCCTATTGCTGTTTTCTACCTGCTCTGGCAAGGAAGTGATATCCAGCCTCTGTTCATGCCATGCTTTCCCCCTGCCAACATAGAGCTTTCCCCGAAGAATGTAAACCAAGATAAATCCTTTCCTCCATTAGCTACATTAATTTTTTGACAACTTTCATAATTATAGACAATAAACCATAATTCCCTCCTCCCTCACTTTCCCCTTCACAAGTCCACTATGCATCATATCCCCTCCCCTTGTCCATTAGTCATTAGTCTCCCTTTTGTTTTAATGTCATCATCTTTTCCTCCTTTTATGATGGCCTTGTGTAGGTAGTGCCAGGCACTGAGAAATCATGGATATCCAGGCCATTTTGTGTGTGGAAGAGGTCATTGTAAGGAGTCCTGCCCTTCCTTTGGCTCTTACATTATTTCTGCCACCTCTTCCACAGTGGATCCTGAGCCCTGGAAGTTTTGATAGAGATGTTTCAGTGGACATCAGCTACTTTTGGCAGAATATTTTTCCAAAGCAGTAAGAAGGTAACTACCACAATACCTTTATGGGAAGATCTTGAAGCCCTTTCCCTTGACTTGACCTCCTGAGTCCCTCTTCCCTGTAGGAATGAATGCTTCCATTCAGAGAATATTGCTACACAACACAACATTGGTCAGTCTGTCCCTCAACAGTTGTTTACTGTTGGAGAGTGGTCCTGTCACCTTTTAGTTTTCAATTCTTCCAAACTTGATCACCAGTCTCCTGAGCCTCCCTCCTCCCTTCAGGAGGGAATCTTTCAGTTAAAAGGAATTTGCTTAAAAAAAAAAAAGAAAGAAAAGAGGAATTTACTATACAACAGCTTGTATTCTAGCACTTGGGAATTGAGGCAGGAAAATCAGGAGTTCAAGGTTATCCTGGTTACATAGAGAGTTCAAGGTCAGCCAGGACACCATAAGATCCTGTCTCAAAAAATAAAAGAAAAAAAAAAAAAAGAAAGAAAGAGAGAAAAACATCATTGTGTATATAGGTACATGTTTTATTATCTGTTGGCAACCCCGTAAGCTGATAGCATAACTGGCTACTCTGAATAATGCCACAATAAACATGGATATGCAGGGTTTTTTTTTTTTTGTGAAATGTTGTCTTAAAGTTCTTTAGGTATATAGCCAGAAGCTGTATAGATGGATTGTATTTTAATTCTATTTTTAGTTTTGTGGTTTCCATATTAGGAAAACTAATTTACATTCCTAGCAATTTTATATAAGGATTTCCTTCCCTAATCTTCCATAGTATTAGTTGGTGTTTTCTGAATGATAACATTCTAACTGGGGTATGTTTTTACTTAACATTTCCATAATGGCTAAGGATGTTGAACATTTTTTTTTTCATATGTCATTGTTATGAATCTGAGCATGTGGTTTTTGGTTTGATGGAACTTGTTTGTGGGAGGACAATGGAAGGATTTGATACTCCAGACTGGAGAAGCCTTGTAGTGCTGTAAGCAAAGCTTGATACGATATTATCGTGTGAGTTTGAAAATGCTAAATGTAGACAGAACTGTGGACTGTGAAGGCTTGGCTTATGAAGTTTCAAAAGATAAGGACAGAACTTTGTTGTAACATGACTACTGGCAGAAAGGTTGCCTCTTTCCCTCTTATCCTGAGAATTTGAACAAAGCTGAATGGACTGGTTCCCTTGGCAGATGGTATAGAACAGAAAGATATGAAAGATGTACAGTTTATTACAGAAAAGATTCAAACAAATTGTAACTTTTAGACTTAACCTTCAATTGTTAAAGAGATTACCACCCTGAAATGTGGGCCAACTGTTTTGCATTAAGACACTGATAAAGATGCCCTGAGGGTGAAAATACACCCATGAAAGTTTCAAGCTACTAGACAAATTCTGTGTAAAGGAGGGGACCTGAAGGAACACTGTTGAAGAAGTATTCTGGCCTTCAAGGTCAAGTTTATATCTTCTTGGACTGACAAATTTGGCAATGTCACCCACTTGGTACTGGTTTCAGGAGCATGAAAAATGCAACGAAGCACATGAAGTGCATACCATTCTAGTTGCTGCTGAGATGTGGCAATGTAGATCAGGGTTGAAATCCCTGCATGAAGACACCGTAAGGCCACCATATGACCTATGGATCATATATGTTCTATTTTTCTTACTTATTAATTTATCTTTATCATTGTTTGCATATTGTAATTCATGTAGCTATTATTTAAGTTATGATATTTGCTTCCATTTGATCTAGTCTGTTGTAATGTTTTATGCTAAGCTTTTTCTTTGACTTGAACTTATTCATTTCCATTATTTCAATTTGATTTTGTAAGTACTACATTCATTAAATGTGACTTTCATATATTGTATTTGCTTCCTTATTTCACTCAGCTCTTTAAATTCATTCAGAATTTTATTTATGCACTCTTTGATTTCTTTGAGCTTATTTATAATTTATATTTATGTATATACATATTATTTAAAATATATATCATTTATACATAATTTATAATGTCCTTTGAATTCTTTGCTTCAAAAGCAATCAGAATCAGAGAATAGGTTCACTATGAAAATACAGTAATAATTAAAAAAAAAAACCCCTTTGTCTTCAGTAGCTTTAGGAAGTAGAAAAACCTAGATGGCACTATATGTTTTAAAATATTAGCTATCAAGAGTATTAATGAAGAAGAAATAAGCAAAGCAAGATCTGGAGAGATGGGTTAGTGGTTAAGGAGCTTTCCTGCACAGCAAAGGTCCCAAGTACAATTCCCCAGAACCCACGCAAGCAAGATGCACTAGGTGGCACATGCATGTGGAGTTCATTTTCAGTGGCTGAAGGCCTTGTCATGCCAATTCTTTCTCTCAAATAAATAAATAATAATAGATATAAAAAATTACAAAAAGAAATAAGCAAAGTGAGATTAAAAATTAGCAATGGGATAACAGAAACAAATAGAGTTTTGAGCAAAAAGAAGGGGAAAAAATAGAGCAATGGGAGGAGATGGGATAGCTCTGGATAAAGGTAGAATTAAAAGAGAAAAAGGGAGCCGGGCATGGTGGTGCACACCTTTAATCCCAGCACTTGGGAGGCAGAGGTAGGAGGATCACCATGAGTTCGAGGCCACCCTGAGACTACATATAGTGAGTTCCAGGTCATTCTGGGCTAGAGTGAAACCCTACCTCGAAAAATAAAATAAAATAAAATGGGAGAGAGAGAGAGAGAGAGGGAGATAAAGGTACAAATAATGCAATGAGACCACCTAAAACAATCTTAGTCTTGGGAGACTGAGGTAGGGATACCCTCAACTCTAGGCTATTTAGTGTTCTTCACTGTTGTACAGCAAATTCCTCCAAATTGGAACATTTTATCCTGCTGGAAAGTTCCAAATTGAAACATAGGCTCATTAAGATGGGAAGTTCTGTTAAGACTCAGGAAGTAAAAAAGATTCATGACCTCACAAGTGACAGGAAATTCCTGAAGTTTACAAAATTCATACAGTTTGGAAGAAAAGACTCTGCCATGCTGAGCAGCAGGCAAATCATGCTGTGAGCTCCAGGGATGCACCTTCCATGAGTCTCAGCCTATGCTGGGGTGGGTTTTTTTATTTTATTTTATTTTATTTTTTGTTTGTTTGTTCTGTGTTTTGTTTTTTGTTTTTGTTTTTGTTTTTTGGTGTGGCATCTGCCTTTGAGTCCATGCCTCTATAAATACTACTGTAATTAATTCCAGTAAACACATTGGTTCATCAACGAGGACTTTTTTGTATGTTACTTTGGTCTATTGTCAGTGCCCCATATGAGGTGTGGAGGATAGACATTTGTTCATGTCTCCCCAGCTAAAATTAATGTAAAACTTGGGAAAGCCTATCAAAAGGAAATAGAAATAGTGGGAAAATATACAGCAACAGAACAGGACAAAGCTAGTCCAGTAAGTTGGCATTGCATATTAAATAAAGTATAACTTGAAGGCAAAGAAGTTAAATAGCATTATAGAGTCTAAATGCATTCTTTCACTTGGGTGATGGCTTTAGTCTCACCTCTAGTCATCCTTCCACTGGTTTACAGATGCTGGTCACACCTTAACATAGTCCTTTACAGATTGGCTGGCAGAAGCTAGTCATGTCTCCAGAAGGTTTTACATTGGTTAGGTTGCAACCTCTTGTCAATCCTTTGCCAGACTGGTTCATGGATGCTGATCACTCACTAGAGGGTCTTTCCCAAGGTCAGAAATGGTATTTGTGGTTCACTGCAGACTATGGCCCAAACTAGATTTCTACTTCCTTGCTGAATACTACATGATTAAAAGGTACTTTTATTTGTTTCTACTGCTGCCTAGGGGTATTCTATAGACCTGATTTCTGAGGAGAGTCCTGTAATGCTTTCTCAGGGCTCCAAGAGTGCATGTTCACTGAAGATTTTTTCTTCCAGGGTCACTCTTCTGCTGACTCAGCAAACTTTTAACTATGGCTTCTTCCTGCTGCATCAGTGGAGTGCCAAGAAGAGAGGATTTTCCCATGTCTCTCCTCCTTGCTTGTGCAGCAGCCATATATAGCTTTTTCTCTCACTTTATATGTGTGTGTGTGTAGGTACATAGATAGATAGATAGATAGATAGATAGATAGATAGATTTACTGATCTTCCAAGTGTCTGTTACTAAAAGTATATAGAAGATTTTCTGAGGCTTTCTGTCTTACATTATGGTTCCAGGCACCTGTAATTGTACTTTGTTCATTCCTCAAACAGAACTATGCCCTCTAGGGTGAACTCTGGACTTTCCCTCCTTCTCTTTTGTTCTCCAAAGCTCCTTAGTTTACTTTGCTACTTACATTAGAGATTTTCTGTTGTTATTCCAATCTTATAATAGCTGTTATCCAGCTATCTTGGTTTATTCCCCAAAGATTCTAGTTGAGGGTGCCTGTGTTTTCTTTGTTATCTTCTCTGGCCTAGTTATCAATTTGTGAGTTCTATACACAAAATAAATGAAATTTAATGATAATTAATTTCTCAGTACCTATTATAGAAATAGGAGGATGTTATCTTCAGAAAACAGAGAAACTAATTATAGTGGCTATATATTTATACTGTTGGTGGGCGTGTAATCCTTATAGCCACTGTAGAAATCAGCACCGAGGTTCCTGAAAAAAAAAAAATCTAAAAATAGACCCAACATTTGACCTAGCTATATCATTCCTGGGCATATTTCCTAAAACTCTCCACTTTACTATAGAGATACATGCTCAGCCATGTTTGCTGCTATGCTATTCACAATATCCAGGAAATGTATTCAGCCCAAGTGCTCATCAATTGATAGTAGACAGGCAAAGTTAGGGACAGAATACAGGTGGTGGAATGATCTAGGTGGGAACAGGAGAAAGGGAGGAAGGTGAGGGGGAAGAATATACAAAGCTAAAGAGGAAATGAATTAGTACTGTAGAAACCTACTTCTTAGTTAGCAAATTAAAAGATATATTTCTCTTAAATAGAAGGTGTGGAGCTAGGCAGAAATACCCTGCTGGGTAGGAAAAGTTTTATCCTAAAACCATAGGGTGTTGCTGGTAAATCCAGCCTCAGAATTGGGTCACCCTTGCTGTACACAAATACACTTTGAACTGTTGGTTAGAAAGGCCAATGAGTTCAACAATACAATAAAGGCTACCCACCAGAACTATATTGTAGGATCTAATTGTTGAAGACACCACAGGCTGTGGGTGTAGGAAGTAACTGAGAAATCAAGCTGGGATTGAGATGGAAGCCATCTCCCTGCCAGATAGCTTTCATAGTGCTGGAAATTACTAGATGAGCTTTTAGGGAATCAGAGTCATCAACAGTGCAAGCAAACAATAAAATCAACCATCCACACAAGATATACCAATGAGTACAATAGTTATGGCACATAAGTTATGGGAGTAATGTACTATTCTCTGATATGAGGCCTTCTCACTGGGAGGGAGTTCATGCCTAGTAGAGAGAACCAAATCAAAAATCTCTGGCTTGGAAGGTATATAATGCATCACCTTGTGCACCTGGCTTCTGTGGGTTCTGGGGAGGTGAACATGTGTCCTTAGGCTTCACAAGCAAGTATGTTAACCACTAAGCCATCTCTCCAACCCTGTTTACCATTTTTATATATGTTTCTCACACTTATGGTTAGAGAAATTGCTTTTGAGAGATAGTGGTAAAAATTGAAGAGACCCAAGTCCCATCAAAATGACAAGAAGATGGGTTGGAGAGATGGCTTCGTAGTTAAGGTGCTTGACTACAAAGCCTGAGGACCCAGGTTCAATTCCCCAGAACCCACATAAGCAAGATAGATGTACATGATGGTGCATGTGCCTGCAGTTTGTTTGCAGTGGCTAGAGGCCCTGTAGCACCCATTTTCTCTCTAACAAATAAATAAATAAATAAATAATTTTTTTCAAATGACAAGAAGAGAAACCCAATAGTCTAGCAATAGACATATTATCATCATTCTCACACCTGCTATGCTCCAAGGAACAATACAGAGGAAGTTATGGATTAAATAGAAGTGATGTGTGCTTTTACTGCTAGCCAGAGAACTTTCATGGAGATGCCAATAGACACTGAGGAGACTCAAAACTCATCAAAGCAGAAAATCAGAGGCTGCCTGGAGTCCAACACTAAAGGAAATTCCTAACATATCAACCAAGGCTCAGGAAACATTGCAAAAGAAAAAGTGAAAAGGATGTAAGAGCCACAGGGTTGGAAGGCATACAGTGAGGCATTGTCTTCTCTACAGGAAACTTCTAGGGCATTCATGACTCCTCAGTAATTACTCTCACTTACGAGGGACTTCAATTGAATGGGGGTAGGTGAGAGGGGAAAAGGAGGATAACCTAATGAGAATATAACCAATTTGCAGTATGATAATATATTAAAGTTCCCATTAAATATTATTAAAAAATCAATTCTATACTCTCAAACAAACTTTCAATAGCTAAACTGAAATAAATATATCTTGACACCTACAAAACTGAAAATTAACTTCAACTTGTTTGTAATAGTAATTCCCTTAATGACCCCATTGAGGTTTTTGGCTTATGTGTTTGAGTAAATAGTTGTGTTATTGAGATGGTATTATGGTTCATTAATAACAATTAAACTTGGTGAGTATCTGCCTCAATTAAGATACACCAATGGACAGTTGTGTGAGGGCATTTTCATAAAAAGTTAACTGGAAAAATAAGACCCTCAAAGTCAGTACCAACTTCCAAGAGGGTGACCCATATATACAGAGATTCAAGGAAAAAGGAAGTATTGCCTGCCTGCCTGTATCATTCTTGCTGGTGAGTGCATCTACTACTGCTGCTGCTATTATTTCTATCCTCTGTTGACTTCAGCCTCCAACTTTTTCAGCTTTCTAACAAGGACTGAAGACCAGCAATTCTCCCAGTGAGATACGGGGTCTGCTGATGTATCTAGCTTTGCAGATTGAGCAGCTACCAGTGGATAAACAACTATTGTTGGACAACTTACCCATTATTGTGTAAGCCTATCTAAAAAGAAAATGATATGGGAGATAAAATGCCCAGGCAAATCAGAATGAAAAATAAAAATAGGAAATATATAAATTCATAATTATTCTTAGCAGTCATCAGACCAATGCAAATAAATGATGAGAAACTTTTTCTTTAATAAATGGGATAAAGTAGTATAAATGATAAGATTCATTGTTTGCAAAGGAAAGGAAAGGAAAAGTGCATTATGGCTTAAATTGATAAAAACCTTGTAATTTGTGTATGCTTTTCATTGAATAATTTTGCTTTTGAGAGTCATATATATAGAAGTAATTATTGACAAAATGATGTTAACTCAGAGTCATCTTAGAGTGAAAAACAAAACAGTCAAATGTTCCAGTGATAGGACAATGGTTATATATAGTGTTATTATAGGCTCATCAGAACAACCTCCACCTAGGGCCTGAAATTATTCCACCACCATGTAATAATATTCCTTGTTTTAGGAATAGAATATTATATCATATCATTGTTATGGGTAAAATTTTACTGAAGAAGAATAAAGAACATGTACAAATTCTTTTGGTTTCTGCTATTAGGGACTTTGTTGGCTCATCCTATTTAAAACCCATTTCCCTAATCCTTTCTATAAAATATCATACAGTTAAATAAGTTCTAATGGAATTCCCAAGTACTTAACTAGACAGTTTTCATCTTGCAAAGAGTCATTGCCTGTTCATATGCTCCCATTGACCTCTGCTGTGCATGATAGCTTCTATAGTCTACTTCAGACCTATGAATTTTAATATAAAAACTATTTTCACCTGTACTTTATTCAGCTCCATGTATTTTCCACTCTAGGTATTTACACCACTTTTTATATAGTGAGGCTTGTAATTATTGTCTTTTAATTTATTATGTTCATTTAGACCTCCCAGATCACCTTGAATAATAAGCAGAGTGGTGGGTATATGTGAACTTTATTAATGAAGACAGCCAAGCAATCCCTACCTAAGGAGATATTTGAGTAGAGGAATGAATAAAATAAAACCTTGAAATATGTGTAGTTCTGTGAAAAGGGCATTTCCAAAAGTTCAAAGGGACCAAAGATGAGAAGTGTCAACTTGGTAATTTTGAGATACACCTGCAGGACCACTGTCAGTGGAGCAGACTCAGAACATAAGGTGTGGTGAAGGACACAGCCAGAGAAAAGGTCTGGGAAGATCATGTGTAATTTTCAGCCCTGGTGAAGACTTTGGATTCTGGTTAAAATATAAAATGACTGAAGGGTTTGGTAAGGAAATATGACTTTATTTAGATGTTAAAAATGCCACTTTCAGCCTAGGAAGATAGCTCAATCAATGAAGTATTTACCATATAGTATAAAGACTGCATTTAATTTCCAATATACATAAAATTACAAAGTATGGTGGTACACCCTTTTAATTCCAATGCTGCAGAAGTGGAGATAGGTGTTTCAATGTCTGGTCAGCCAGTCTAACTTAATTGGTCAGCTCTAGGCCAATAAGATATCATATCTCAAAGGAGGTAGATGGCATTCCTGAGAATGACTCCCAAGGTTGTTAGGTGGCCTCCACTCACCCCCCCCCACAAGTGCATGCACACACACATATGTGCACATAAAAGTTCAGTTCAGGCCAGTCATTAAATTAGAAGTTATAAAACAGTCAGGTAACCATTGCACTACTCCACAGTAGAAGTGATGATAGCTTAGACTACAGTGCTGAGTAGCAGTAGAGAAACATGGTTTGATAGAACACAGTTGAGGGGACCCAAAGGTGTAGTTATTAGACTATGGTGGAACCTTGTCACCAACATGTACTAAGCCTGTGACAAAGGTGTTGAATCCTTGAGAAGACTGACCTTGATCTGGGAGCTAAAGAAAACTAGGATACCAGATACAATGGGATTATTTCTGAGGATTTGAAAAAAACATTGTACAAGTATGTGTGTGGTGTGTGTATCTGTGTATGTTTGTGTGTGCATGGGCACATATGTGTGGATGCACATTCACATGTGTGCAGGGGCCAGAAGTTGATACTGGGTGTATTCCTTAGTCATTCTCCTCTGTGTTTCTGAGGCAAGGTCTCTCACTGGAACCTAGAACTCACTGATTTGGCTAGTCTAGCTGGTCAAGTTGCTCCTGAATCCTTTGTCTCTGCTTCCTGAGTGATAAGATTGCAGGCAGGTCACAACACCCACCTGACATTCGTGTGGCTGCTGAGGATCTGAACTCTCGTCATCATGGTTGCACAGCTAGTGCTTTATCCACCTCCCCATAACTCTGAGGAGTTTTAAAAAGTGATTAGTAAATTAGGGAAAATTTTCGGAAGACGGGGCGGAAAGGATGTCAGAGCCACATGTTGGGTCATGATGCACAGAGACATTTTCCCTACCCATAACTGTGGGCTAACTCCACAATGCATGACCCATATACCTCAACAAGGAGGAGCCAGGGGGAGGGGGTAGGACATGAATAAGCCTACCCATGGTACCAACTTGACTGGATTCACTGAGTACAAAACTAATTAATAAAAAAATAGTTCTTATTATAGCTTTTTCTTTGAGCAGCATAAAGTATTTGAATAATAATAACTCATACAATGTTATGGCTGGACACAGTAGGGTTTAGAAACTTTATGTCACCCATAGTAAATGAGACTTAAAGCATTCTAAGAACTGTTCAGGAAAGTGTTGAAGACAAAGGAAGGGGTATCATGCGAGGGACTTCATGAGCACCTTGTGCTACCTTCACATCCAAACAATGGATAGTGCAGCTTCATTCCCAACATAAAGTTGATTCAATCACCTATCAAGTTGAAAATTTGGATTTGCAAACCAATCTAACCCTCTAACAAAGAAAACATTTCCGTTATCTTTATCAAAAAGTTAAAAGAAAACCAGTGGAAGGTCAGCTGCAAGCAGGGTCGTGCGCCATTGAGACACAGAGTACCAGAGCTAGGCTCCATTTGGAGGCTGCTGACTTGGAGGGGACATGCCAGGGAAAGGTCAGCTGCTAGCATGGCCTTGTGTCATTGTGAGACTGGGCTGATGGTGGGAGTTATCCACTGGGACTGACGTCTGGGAAGGAACAAACCAATGCAAGGTCATCTGGCATGCAGGGCCTTTTGTCACAGTGAGACAGGGCTGAAAATAAGAGTTTTGTGCCGGGGTAGGCAACTTCCCAGGGCTGCTATCTGGGAGTTGAAAAACAGTGGAGCTGAGCTGAGCAGGGCATCATGGTGAGAAAGGGTGCCAGGGCTAGACTGCATTTCAGGGCAGTGACCTGGGTGGGAAAAAAAAAAAAAAAAAAAAAAAACAAAAATCATTGAAAGATCAGCTGTGAGCAGAGCCACAAGCCATTGTGTATTGGGGCTGAGCATGGGAGTTATGCACCAGGATTAGACACCATGCCAGGGAGGCTGCCTGTAAGAGGACAAGCCAGGTTTAGGTCAGCAATGAGCAGCAGACCAACTTGGATTCAACTTCTGATCCCACCTTGCAAGCCCTCCCCCCAACAACAAAAAACACTATCAGAGGGCAACTGTGTTCTGGCGCTAGTCCCCAGGTGAAGCTTGGAGCTTATCTCACTCCAAAAACCCAGAAAGGGAATAAGAATAGAAGCAAAGCACCCAGATTGGACATATGAAAGACAAGCCTCCAGGAGGTGGCACACAAAATTGATCCTTCTCAGGCTCAAATGCACCCACTCCAAACAGGAACTCCAAGAATGTCTGAAGGAAATGGAAGAAAATTGGCAAAAAGAATTCAAATATAATCAAAGCTTGGCTCAATGAATTGGAAGAAAGGCAACAAAAAGAAGTCAAGGGGTGGATGAAGGAGATGGCAAATAATCATGAGAACAGCTCAATTGATGGCTGAAGGAAACAAAAGAGAACCAGGAAACAGTATTCCATAGGAGGTTTAATGAAATCAAAGACCATCAAAAAGAGACCAACTCCTAATGACTGAACAATTCACTATTAAAAAATTAATGGGTAGCTGAAGAAACCAGAAAGGAAGTCCATATATTTATTGAACTGAATGACAATAAAAACATGACATACTAAAACTTATGGGACATAATGCAGTTCTAATAGGGAAGTTTGTGGACTTGAATGCCTACATTACAAAAACAGAAAGATCTCAAATAAATAACTTAAATATCCATTTGAAGTTACTGGAAAGATGAGAACTGTCCAAACCCAAAAGTAGCAGATAGAAAGAAATTATCAATATCAAAGCAGAAATAAATGAAGTGGAAATAAAAATCAGTTAAGAAACTGATGAAATAAAGAGCTGGTTTTTCAGAAACAATAAAAATAAAAAGATTGCTGAACAACTGGCCAAATTGATAAAAAGAAAAAAAAGACTCAAATCACTGAGATTACCCATGAAAATGGAGAAATGTCACAACTGATAACAATTAAATTGGAAGAATCATCAGGTTATATTCAAAAACCTGTACACCAGAAAATTGGAAAACTTGAAAGAGATAGATGAATTCTTTGACTCATATTGCCTTCCAAAACTAAATCTAGAACAGATAGACTTCATAAACAAACCTATTACTTCTAACAAAATTGCAAAAGGTAATTTAAAAACTACCCCCCCCCCACAAAAATGTGGACCCATGGCGCATGCCTTTAGTCCCAGCACTTGGGAGGCAGAGGTAGGAGGATCGCTGTGAGTTTGAGGCCACTCTGAGGCTACATAGTGAATTCCAGGTCAGCCTGCACTAAAGTGAGACCCTACCTTGCAAAAAAAAAAAAAAAAAAAAAAAAAAAAAAAAAATGTGGACCTAGATGGTTTCACTGCTAAGTTCTACCAAACTATCATTAAAGATCTAAAACCACTTCTCAAGTTATTTAGCACAATTTTAAAAGGAGTGCTCTCAAACTCCTTTTATGAAGCCAGCACTACTCTAATACCTAAACCAGATAGAGACCCAACAAAAAATAGAAAATTACAATCCAATATCTCTGATGAACTTTGACAGAAAAAATCTCAATAAAATCCTCACAAATCCAATACATGAATACATCAAAAGCATCATCCACCTCATTTGAGTAGGTTTCATCACAGGGATGTAGAAATGGTTCAACATAAATAATATAGAAATATATAAATAAAAACATAAAATAATAAATGTAATTCACCACATAAACTTAAACATAATTATTAGTATAGATGCAGAAAAGGCCTTTGACAGAATACAGCACCCCTTAATAATTAAAACACTGGAGACACTAAGGATGGAGGCAACATATCTCAACATAATAAAGGCTATTTAAAATGCACTCAAGTGCTGTTGAGATGGTTTATTGGTTAATGTGCTTGCCTACAAAGCCAATGGTTCCAGGTTCAAGTCACCAGGGCCCACATAAACCAGACGCACAATGTGGTACATGCAACCGGAGTTTGTTTGCAGTGGCTGGAGGACCTAACATTCCCATTCTCTATCTCTTTCTCTTCCTCTTTCTTTCTCTCAAATAAATAAAAAAAAATGTACTCAAGGTCCAGATCACAGCAAATTAGGAAAAATTCAAAGCATTCTCATTAAGGTCTGGAAGAAGGTATGGGTGCCCATTCTCACCTTTGCTTTTCAACATAGTACTTGATGTTTTGGCTCATGAAATAAGAAAAGCTAAACAAATAAAAGGGATACAAATTGGCAAGGAAGAGGCCAAATTAGCCATCATTACAGGTGACATGATTTTATATATATGACCCAAAAGAATCCACCAAAATAACTTCTAAAGGTGATAAATTCTTTCAGTAAAGTGGCAACATGCAAAATCAATACACAAAAATCAGTAGCCTTCCTATATGACAAAGATAAACATATGGAGAAAGAGATGAGCGATATTGTTCCATTTTCAAAATTAAATAGTTTTGAATATCACTAACCAAGACCTATAAAAAAGAAAACACAGGGCTGGAGGGATGGCTTAACAGTTAAGGCATTTGCTTGCAAAGCCAAATGACCCAGGTTCAATTCCCCAGGACCCATGTTAGTCAGATGCACAAGGGGGCACATGTGTCTGGAGTTCATTTGCAGTGGCCAGAGGCCTTGGCACACCCATTCTCTCTCTCTCTATGTCTCTCCCTCCCTATTTCTCTGCCAAATAAATAAATAAATAAAAATAAAATATTTTTTTTAAAAAAGAAAACATAAAAACATTGTAGAAAGAAATTGAAGATAATACTAGCAGATGCAAAGACCCCCCATGCTCATGGATTGAAAGAATTAATATTGTGAAAATGACCACCCTACCAAAAGCATTATTCAGATTCAATGAAATTCCAATTAAAATTCTAGCAACATTCTTCACAGATAAAAAGTAGTCCCAAATTCATATGGAAGAACAGAAGGTCTCAGATAGCTAAAAATATCCTTAGCAATAGAAATTTGTCTGGAGGTATCACCACACATGATTTCAAGATGTACTATAAAGCTATAGTAACTAAAGCAACATGGTACTAGCACAGAAACAGACAAAGAGATCACTGAAGTGAAATAGAAGACAAATCTCTAAATCCAAGCAACTACTCCTACCTCATCTTTGACAAAGCAGCCAAAAATACACACTAGAGAAAAGACAGTATCCTCAACAAATAGTGCTGGAGAAATCAGATAACCACATGTAGAAGAATGAAATTATAGCCACTTCTCTTACCCTGCAAAAAGTCAACTCCAAATGGATTAAGGACTCCAATATAAGTCCTAAAACAATAAAACAACTAGAATAAAAATAGGGAAGACACATCACAATATTGGCATAGGGAAAGGCTTCCTGAATAAGACCCCAATAGCATAGGAAATTAGATTAATACTCAACCACTGTGACTTCATGAAACTGAAAAACTACTTACAGACAAGCAAATGATTAACAAGGTCAAAGACATCCCACAGAATGGGAGAAAATTTTCATTCTGACAAAGGTCTCAAATCTAGAATCTACGAAGAACTCAAAAAACTAAACAGTAAAAATTCAAACAACCCACTCAAAAATGGACCAGGGAACTGAACAGAGAGTTCTCAAAGGAAGAAATAAAAATGGGTAATGATCACCTAAAAAGATGTTCAATATCTTTAGCCATAAGGGAAATGCAAATTAAAATGATATTGAGATTTAATTTCACTCTAGGCAGAATGGAATCAAAAAGTCAAAGGACAACAAATTCTGGTGAGGCTGTGGGGAAAGAACCCTTACCCACTGCTGGCAGGGGTGCAAACTTGTACTACCACTATGGAAATCAGTATGGATACTCCTGAAAAAAAGATGAAAATAGATCTACCATTTGATCCCACTATCACTCCTGGGCATATACCCTAGAGATTCCACTCTTTGCTACAGAGATACCTGCTCAACTCTGTGTTTTGCTGCTCTATTCACAATAGCTAGGAACTGGAATATTCTCAGATGTCCATCATTTGAATAATGGATAATGAATATGTGTTACATATATACAGTGGGATTCTACTCAGTGGTGAGGAAAAATGAAACAATGTAATTTGTAGGTTAATGGATTGAGTTTGAAAAAAATCTTTCTAAGTGAGTTCACACAGGCACAGAAAAACAAATACCACAGTACTCTTCTCATATGTGATTCCTAACTGTGATCAATTGGAAATGAGTGTAAATGTGGACATGAAACCAGAATAAGATCAGGAAAGAGATGAAATAGGGTAAGAAGAGAAGAGAAATTATCTGTCAGGTTAGTGAGCAGACAGAATATTGGGGTGGCAAGAATATTGAAGGGTAGAAGGTAGGGATGGTGGGGAAGGAATTACACAAAAGTTAAAACAACATGAATTAGTTTCATAGAAGCCCTCAGCCTGACTAGCATTCTACAAGATATAACTACCAATAAAAGGGGAGGGCTGACTGTCTGGACAGAGGGTGGAAAAAAGCTTAACCTTAAAACCACAAACTCTGCAAAGTGAAGAGACTACAGAATGGAATAAAAATATTTACACATTATATATATGACAAAAGATTAATATCCAGAATATATAAAGCATTCATATGACTTAAGAGCAAATAATAGCAAAATTAATAATCTGATTTCAAACTGAAGTAATGACCAGAGCAGTCATTTTTAAAAATATAAAATATATACAAATTGACAGCAATTATCTGACAAAATGAAAAACATCATTAATCATCAGAGAAGTTCACATCAAAACCACAATATTATTTCATTACAGTTGAAATAATTATTATCTGAAAGAAAAAATAACCAATGTTATGGTGGTTAAGTTTTGTGTCAACTTGATCTGTTTAGGAATCCCCATTAAGTGGGTCTCTGAGGTTGCTTTCAGGGAGGATTGACTGAAGGAGGAATCCTTCCCCCAGGGGAAGGAAGAGGGCGGCCTTTATCTAAGGAAGCTCAGGGAAGGAAAGTATCCTCTTCTCCCGCCTGGCTGCTTGCTGTTTGCTGCTCCCTGCTTGCTGCTTTCCAGAGTGGACTGAAGACCAGCAGCTTTGCAGGAAGCCTCCATGCCTTCAGTGCGGAATTGGGACTGCTGAAGCATCAAGCCTTGTGGACTGAGTAGCTACCAGGTTCCTTGATGCTCAGGCCTGCAAACTGCTATTGTTGGACTGTTGTAAACTAATCCATTAAATTCCCTTTTAATTCCCTTTTAATACAATTCATTCTATTGGTTCTGTTCCTGTAGAGAACCCTGACTAATACAAATGTTGACAAGGATGTAGAGAAAAAGTTTCATAAACTATTGGTCGGAATATAAATTCTTATACACACTATAAAAAGCTGTATTGATTTCATTCAAAAAGTATAAATAGGACTGCCATATGATTCAACAGCTTCAGTACTGGATAAGCAACCAAAAAAGTTAAATATGTATTAGAAAGAAACATCTGCATATCATGTTTATTGCAAGTTTATTTGTAGTAGCAAAGAAATAGAATTAGCATAGTTGTCCACTAATGGATATATGGATAAAGAAAATATACACATATAAGAGGTATGGGTATAAAAAATTATATTCCTATTATAGTGAAATAATTACCCTGATTTGATCATGTCACATTATATAAAATTTATGATCTATCTTACTCAACCTCATGAATATCCACAACCATTATGTATCAGTTAAAAACAATTAAAAATGCAAGCTAGGGGAGAGAAACATGCCTGTACTTTCAGCTAAATTAAGATCTTAAGGCAGTGGATCATGAGTTCAAAGCCAGCCTTGGGATATTGATATCTTGTTTTAGCTAGAAAAGAATAATGGGGCTTGGGATGTAGTTCAGTTGTACAGGGCTTAGCTAGAATGCACAAAACTGTGGGTTTGATCTCCAACACCACATATAAAAAATTAAAAATACATTTTAGGAAATATCTACTTATCAATAAAGTAGGAAATAGAGGCTTTTGATTTTCATGTAATCTCAAAAGCTGTAATTTAAGGTGAACCAGAACTTTGCAGTGGTCTTTACTTTTACCACATGGACAGAAACTAAGAATAACAGAGGCAGAAAGAAATGTTGAATCATGAGATGAAGTGACTATGGTTTTGAATGTCTACACTCATGTGCACCTCAGCAGGTTCTGCCATGAGATTTCTCAGCGGTTTTATTAAGCATATCTACAACAAATTATCCCAAATATAGAAACCTTAAGCAGCAAAGATAACTTAATTTACACAAGATTTGAGAGTCAGAAAACCATCAGTGGATTAAGTAGGCAATCTGACCTGAGATCATTCATGATATCAGCTGAAAAGACCATCTCCTGAAGGTTGGGATGGTAAAAGAACATTTCTGTGATGATCACTCACCTGGCTGCCTATCTGGAGAATCAATTCCTCCTGCACAGACTTCTCCTAAAAGCAGCTTGAGCTCTAGCCCCTTACTGTGCAATCTGAGAGCAAGAATGTCCTTTATGATGTCTCACCAGAAGACACAGAGTATCACTTGACCTGTAGCCTCTTGGTCACACAGATAGACCCTGACAGTATGTGAGAATGAATAGAACAAACACTTGAGTATCAGGAAGGGAAGGTCATTGAGATCATGTCTAGGCTGACTACCATAGGTTGATGAAGATAAGATACTCCTTTCCAATTTTTCTTCTAAATCATTTTGGCATCCATCACTGGCAAGCAAAATACAGTTTAACCTAATATATAAATACAACCAACCTAATATATAATCGTCAATCAAGGTGTTTACTAACAAATAAGCCAAAAGATGCTATGTTTAAATATTTAAATATTTTAAAATAAATTCTATAGAGAATACCATAGAAGGAAATGCCTATTATCTATGTCATAAACTTCATGACATACATTTTTATTGAGAACACACCTGAACATACTGTCTGCCACTGTGAGGATCAAGTGAGCACCAATAGTATTATTTTAGGTTAGTCTAAATATAACATGTAAAGTTCACAAGACTTCATACATTTTTCTATATAATGATTATAATGATTGTAAGAAGGAAATAGGTCAGGCAGGCATAGCTTTCTGCATTTTTCAAATGAGAAAATAGAAGAGATAATCTAGAGTAATGTAATGTAGAGTTTCAAAGCAATAGGGCCAGGGCAACTTCATAGTAATTTGTCTTAGCAATTTGGCTTGCACCTTACTCTCCTTCTGTGCCCTTGTTCAGATGTGCCTGTCCAGACAAGGGAATGTTCACTTAAAATAAATATTTCGACTTCCGGTTAAGATGGCAGCATAGGTACCACAGCAAAGCAGCCTAGGGGGGAAAAAGCAAAAAAAAAAAAAAAAAAAAAGCCAGCAAAATACACACTTTTACTAATAAGTGAGGTGTATAGGAAACTGAAACTGAAACAGCAACGGAGAAGTAGGAGAGATCCAGAGCATCCAGAGCCCCCATGGGCCAGCAGAAGCTGCTCCCGTGAGTCTGCGCGAGACCACGGCGGCGGCACACCAGCCAGCCGCCTTGTTCGGCTTGAGCCATAGGAAAAGCCAGGTGAGGGGATTTTCCACTCTCACCAGAGCTTTCCACAAACTCAAGAAAAGTGAAGGGAGAACGGCAGTGAATAACGGAGGAGTAGATCACAAGGTAGAAGAACACCTGGAATAGCGGGTGAACTAGAGCAGCATCTGCTCCCTCCCCCTCCCCCACCGCCAGTGTCCAGCCCTAGGGAACAGAGCAGTGGTCCACAGACCCGGCCATGCCTAATTGAACTGAAAGAGCACCAAAGAGGGACCCAATCAAGAGTGCAGCTGAGACCAAAATCATCCCAAAAGGTAACTGGGATTACACCAGGTCATTACCCGCCTAATAAACCTGGTATATATGCCTGAACCAGAAGTGCTAATTGCACCTTCCATATCAGGATAAATTATATGTTAAATCAGATGGATGGTGAAATTTGCCATTCTTAAGTAAGGTGTATTTTGGGCTTGTTATTTGTTGCTTCTTGAATTATAGTGGCTTTGTTTCCTCTTCTGTTATACATTAGGGAAGGGTCTCACCTGGTCACAAGCTGACTTGGAACCCTCTACAGACCAGAAATCTTAACCACCTTGTTGTCAGGATTAAGGGAGTGGGTGAGGCACCACACAGCCTAAGAGACAGACAAAGGATCTGGTTGTCATAATACCTACTCCTAGATAAATAATCTGTGCTGTTTTTCATTGAAAGTGTACATTGTTTAGTTAAATTTTAGAATCTGCCTTTATTTTGTTCCCCTTAGCCTACTTGAATACTCTCATAGTAGGAACACCCAACACCTAGAGTCACTTTTGTAGATACTATGAGAGTCTTCAGAGCCACACCTACTGCCTTATGCTCCTACCCTGAAGATATATAACATCAGATTGATTGATACATCTAATAATACCCAGCTAACTAGAAAATCCAATAATTAAATAATCCAAAAATATGTGCATTATAACACAAGAAACACCAAAAATCAAGACAATATAAATCCACCAAAAAGTATTAATGCATCAGAAATGACCTCCAGTGAGGACGAGTTAGAGGAAATGCCTGAGAAAGATTTCAAAAGAATGATTATAAATATGTTCAAAGAACTCAAAGAAGAAATCAAAGGAAGCAAAGAAGACACAGGACACCAATTTAATGAAATAAGGAGGTCAATACTAGACATAAATAAGGAAATAGAAATAATAAAGAAAAACCAGTTAGAATTACTAGCATTAAAGAACACAGTCAATGAAATAAAAAAAAAAAAAACTCTATACCTTATATATCCAGCAAGCATCTCGTGGACTAGACACTAGGATGGAAGGGGAGGGAGGGGAGGGTATCAAAGGGGTGGGAAACACAAATCTAGACCCAAATGGGAATGGTACCATAAAATTCTACTTACTATATGGCAGACCAAATGGCTGATCCTTCACCAGGCCCTTACAGGGAACACCTGAACCACAAGACACTGGAGAGGGTAGGATCACGACTAACCTTAATCTACATCCTCGCTCCCTCCTTCTCCCTCTCCTTCTCCCTCTCTCTTCTCTCTAACTTTTGTATATTAGTTATCTTTTTCCTCATTTTCTTAGTGGGCACTGACCTGTAACTCCCAGAACCAGCATGGGGCTATCATCCACAATGAGCTTTTGATCAGAGAGACCTACAAGGTTTCCTAAAAGACAGACAGATTTCTGTGAGAGTACTTGATGACCCACCAAAGGCTAGTGGTATGACCCTACTGCTGAAGGCACCTTATGTCATTGACATGCAAATTAGAATGGCATGGCTAGAAGTTGGAAGAGAGTCAGTCCACAGACAGTCAGCGCATCTAGTGCCAGAAGGCGCTACATGGGCGACTGGGGGAAAATGACCAATATCTGTCGAAGCAATGCATGGTCGAACCTACTTAGCAGCAAATAACTTGTTGTGATGCCCACACAAGTGCAATAGTGGCACACAGCCATGGTGGGGAACCAACTGCTCTTAATTTGGCTAACTGATCTCCTCAGTGGTACGGGACCCATAGCTGGAGCTGGGAAACAAGTCAGAACCATATCCAAACATAAGCCCACTCTCCATTATCATGCTACCATCAATCATGGGCTACAAGAGGGCCTGCACCTATTAAATTCTCTATAAAAAAGTAAGGGTTATCTCTTTTGTCCTGGTGCTATCTTACTCTCCGTTGGGGAATCTGCTTCTCTTTTTCAGATAGATGTAGATCCTAAGGAGAGAGTCATGCCATCATACCTCAAAAGGGCCCCAGCTGAAACTAAGAAAAATTGGAGAAACAAGCAAGGGGGCTGTTTTCCTGATGAACCGGATACCAGCACAAGGGTGAAGGAGATCAACACAGAGAAAAATCAACTCCTACCAAATCAGAGAGCCAGAGCCTCAGAGGCCCCCAACACCTCATCACTGAAGCAGACCAAAAATGAACCCAACATGGCTCAGGGAAATTTTGAGGAAGATGGGGCGGAAAGAATGTCAGAGCCACATGTTGGGTCAGGATATGCAGAGACATTTATCTTACCCATAACTGTGGGCTAACTCCACAATGCATGACCCATATACCTCAACAAGGAGGGCCCAAGGGGAGGGGGTAGGTCACAGATGCGCCTAATAATGGTACCAAACTGATTGTATTTGCTGAATACAAAACTAACTAATAAAGAAAAAATAAAAAATAAAAAGAATTAAAAAAAAGATTAAAAAAACTCTGTAGAAAATCTTACCAGTAGAATGGATGAAGGAGAGGACAGAATATTTAAGCTAGAAGACCTGGTTGCAGATCTAATACAGTCCAACAAAGAGAAAGACAAACTAATAGAAAAGTATGAGTACGAATTTCAAGAGATTCAGGACACTATGAAAAGATCAAACATAAGAATTCAGGGTATTGTAGAAGGAGAAGAATTTCATCCAAGGGCATCATAGGTGTCTTCAACAAAATCATAGAAGAAAACTTCCCCCAAATTGTGAAAGAGGTGCCAATGCAGATACAGGAATCCTTTAGAACACCAGCCAGACAAAACATGGAAAGAACCTCTCCTCCCCATATTATAATCAAACTACCAAGCATACAAACCAAAGAAAAAATATTGAAAGCAATCAGAGAGAAAAATCAAGTCACCTACAAAGGCAAGCCTATCAGGATTACAGCAGATTACTCAACATAAAGTTTAAAAGCCAGAAAGGCATGGAGTGATGTATTCCAAGGTCTGAAAGATAACAACTGTCAACCAAGGTTACTTTATCCTGAAAAGCTATCCATTCAAGTAGAGAAATAAGGACATTCCACGACAAAAGCAGGCTATAGGACTATTTGAGGACAAAATCAGCTCTCCAGAAAATACTTGAAAGAATCCTCCATGCTGAAGAAAAAGAAAAGCACACATATAAGGAACCGGGAAAAAACAAACAATATTCAAATACTAGTTAACACAAGAGAGCAAAGGTAAAACTGGAAGAACTACAAAAAAAAAATGGCAAAAATGAATACACGCCTTTCAATAATATCTCGATATCAACAGCCTCAATGCCCCAACCAAAAGACATAGGTTTGCACACTGGATTAAAAAGCAGGATCCTTCGATTTGTTGCCTCGAAGAAACCCACCTTTCTACAAAGGATGGACACTATTTTAGGGTAAAAGGTTGGAAAACAGTGTTTCAAGTAAATGGACCTATAAAACAAGCAGGGGTTGCTATCCTAATAGCTGACAAGGTAGACTTCAGTCCAACATTAGTTAAGAAAGATAACAAAGGTCACTTTATATTGATTAAAGGCATCCTCCAACAGGAGGACATTACAATCCTAAACATATATGCACCTAACATGGGGGGCCCCAAATTCATCAAACAAATGCTATAAGAACTAAGGTCACAGATAACACCAAACACAGTGGTAGTGGGGGACTTCAACATCCCACTCTCATCAATTGACAGGTCATTCCGGGAAAAAATAAACAAAGAGGCATCTGGACTAAATGAGGTCATAGAAGGAATGGACCTAACAGATATATACAGGACATTTCATCCAGATGCTGCAGAATATACATTCTTTTCAGCAGCACATAGAACCTTCTCTAAAATAGACTATATATTAGGACACAAAGCAAATCTTAACAAATACAGGAAAATTGAAATAATTCCTTGCATTCTATCTGACCATAATGGAATCAAACTACAAATCAATAGCAAGAAAGGCTATAGAGCATACACAAAAACATGGTAATTAAACAACACACTACTAAATGATGAATGGGTCAATGAAGAAATCAAGAGGGAAATCAAAAAATTTATAGAGTCAAATGATAATGAGAACACAACATACCAAAATCTCTGGGACACAATGAAGGCAGTCCTAAGAGGTAAATTTATAGCTTTAAGTGCCTATATTAAGAAATTAGAAAGGTGTGATAAATGACCTAATGCTTCACCTTAAAGCCTTGAGCAAAATCAACAGACAGGAAGAAATAATAAAGATTAGGGCAGAAATTAATGAAATAGAAACTAAAAAAACAATCCAAAGAATCAGTGAAACAAAAGTTGGTTCTTTGAAAGGATAAACAAGATTGATAAGCCCTTTGCAAATCTGACCCAAAGAAAGAGAGAAGAGACACAAAGTAATAAAATTAGAGATGAAAAAGGTAACATCACAACAGATGCCAGAGAAATTAAAAAAAATCATGGGGACCTACTATAAAAGCATATACTCCACAAAGTATGAAAATCTGAAAGAAATGGCTGATTTCCTTGATTTATATGACCTACGTAAATTAAATCAAAATGAGATTAATCACTTAAATAGACCTATAACAAGCATGGAGATCTGAATAGTTATCAAAAATCTCCCAACTAAAAAAAGCCCAGACCCAGATGGATTCACTGCTAAATTTTACCAGACCTTCAGGGAAGAGCTAACACCATTGCTTCTTAAGCTTTTCCATAAAAGAGAAAAAGAAGGAATTCTACCAAAATCCTTCTATGAAGCCAGCATCACCCTGATACCAAAACCAGGCAAAGATAGAACAAGAAAAAGAAAATTATAGACCAATCTTCCTCATGAACATAGATGCAAAAATTCTCAACAAAATATTGGCAAACGGAATACAAGAATGTATTAGAAAGATATGCTGATGTCTGGATAAGTGTATATATGATGCTGCCCAGTAAGCACTTCTCTTAATATTTATACCCTTATATTAATGCTACTCTCACTTTGGGTAGAGAATCTTTTCTTTTCAGATGGCAGTGACCTTGGGACAACTCAGAAGGGAATCTGGTGCTGGAAAGAAGTGACTAGAGTACAGAGTAACATCTCAATCACACCTTCCAAGGCTCAGAGTCTAATGCAGAAGAGGTGGCAGAAAGAATGTAAGAGCCAAAGGAAGGGTAGGACTCCTTACAACGTTCTCCCTCTGCGTTATCCATGTCCTCATAGTGCCTGACACTACCTACACAAGACCATCATAAGAGGAGGGAATGATCATGACATCAAAATAAAAGAGAGACTGATTGAGATGGGGAGGGGGATATGAAGGAGAATGGAATTTCAAAGGGGAAAAAGGGGGGTAGGGTATTACCATGGGATATTTTTTATAATCATGGAAAATGTTTTAAAAAAATAGATAAAAAATAAAATAAAATAAAATAAATGAATTCAAAGAAAAAAAAAAAGGATCTCTCAAAAGATACACATGCACAGCTTCCTGATCTAAAGCCCATTCTTTGTTACTCTCCACTTCAAGAATTCTTGTACACAAAACTAACATTTATCAATTATGGCCAAGAGGAAAATGTTTTGTTGAAATATAATAGAAAATATAGAAAACAAAAAAAATAAATCTTTCTTCTGCATTTTAGAATAATATATAATACTCTTGAGCATGTGACAAAGCCCCACAGTCTACTCTCACACAGCCATACAAGCTAACATGGACTATACTCCAGTTTGAATATTCATTAAGTCCTTTCTTTATGGGAAAGTGGCATATTATATTTTTATGGTGGAAATTCGTAGAGCTGGATTTGACAGTCCTTTATTCCCACAAGCTTTTACTTGTGCATTTAAAACACAAGTAACTTACATGTTCACTTAAATTATACAATACACAATGTAAGGAATTTTCATATTAAACTTTATTGCACTTATTTCTGATATATACAATTCAATAAATAAATTAATGATGAAAACTATAAATTCCCAGCCAGGCTTTCAGATATGAGCCAAATTATAGTTCCTGTGAATTACTTGTATATTTTTGGCCAAAATCTCAGCTCTTTTCTTTATCTCCCATATGAAATTCTCTCACTTTCTCGCCAAGACATCACTTCATTCTGTGATCCCCAGTAGCTTTCAGACATTTTATAAAGTTTTACAATCCAAGAGGAATTAACTCCTGTCTCACAAAATCATTGAAAATAGAAAAGCAAAAGGTTTTTGATTGTCCTTCTCTTTTGGTAGCAATAGCAGTTTTCCCCCATTAAATAGAAGTGTTACAAAAAAAAAAAAAAAAAGTATTCCCAGCCAAGAAAGTCAACTCACATCAAATTATATAGAAATCATGTGTTAACATCTAAAATTTGCATGTTCAAAGGGCATCAATCTATGTAAATTGCAATGGCTTATTATCAATATATTTTATTTATTTAAAAATATGTGGTGACATTGAAAAAGCAAAACACTCTGTAGATGAAATTTTGCTCTTTTAAAGCATAATTTAATCGCCAGATTGTTTAAACTCGTTCCTTCCCAGCAATCTTCTCATACATTATTTCTCTTAGCAATATAAAGAAAAGTGAGGAAAAGTGTGTACTTGGATTGAAAGGAGGCTCAGTCAAGAAGGGAATGTGGGAGATAATATATAAAATGGGGCGATTAAATGGGATTTCTTAAATGTTAAAATTTCAAGAACAGTATTTATAGAGTTAAATCTATGAAAATGAAAGAAAAATGTGCACAAGTATGAAAGTTGTTGCAACAAAATGACCTTGACAAAACTATGCCTTTATCAGAGTAAATTTGTAAATTCATGGCTTTGAATGTCTACATAATGGAATCAGATATAGGAAAGAAAATAAACAGAATGTAACCAAAAACAACATGAATGTTTTTAAGGGAAACAAGTTTGAAGAGCAAAAAAATTGTTGAAAAATTTATGATTTAAATCTGCCACATGTATTTCAATGACTTTGTTACTTTAAACAATATATTGTTTAGGAGGCAAACACAAAATTGAACTGTCTGAACACAAAAAATGAGTAAAAAATCCAAAATCCATGCAGGTGTAGCATCTGAGAAGTGTGAAAAAGGTGAACTTGTACAGAGCAGGGTGATGTCAGGGAGGGCAGGTGATCTCACCTTGGCAGTAGGTGCCTGCTGTTTGGCAAATTTCCTCCACTTTGAAAAGTGTAAACAACTATTGCCAGCTTTATCAACAGCAGTTGGGTCAACTCATAAGTGAGGGCACGGGCCTCACCTGAGATCCAGGGGCCCCCTGAACCAGCTGTATTCAATAATGCATGAGGATTTGTGAACTCAGAGGGAAGACAGAGTATCTAGAGAGTGAAAGACCTAGGAACAATGAGCTTCATTGAGGTGGTGTCTCTGTAGTCTCTATGTTCTATAAGTAAGCCCTTTCCTTGTGACTGAGGGAAGAGCATTCACAGGGATAATTCCAATAAAATGAGCTCCATCTAAGAGGTTTCCTTGGAGTCTCCATACTCTGTGAGAAAGCCCTCACCCCGAGGCTGAGGCAGGCACATTCAGCGGGGTACCCAGGTATGGCGAGCCCCACTGAAGGGCTACTTTGGTAAGCCCTCACCCCAAGGCTGAGGAAGGAACATCTGTGGGAGAATCTCTGATAGACTGAGCCCCACTGAAGTGCTCCTCTGTGGTCCCATATTCCTATACAGGGACAAGGAGCTTTTAGAAGCAGCCACAAGGAAGTCATTATTCAGAGTAGAATGAGATTACTCCATGGTGTGGCTATTCTGGGGTCCTGATGCTCTACAAGTAAGCCCTCAACCATGTGGTGGAGAGAGGAGCATCTAAGGAGTAATGTTGACACAGGAATCTTCATCAAAGTGGCTGCTTTGGAGGCTTTTCTGTAACCCCTCTTTATACTCTATAAATGACCATCCAATAAATTCATTGGTTTACAGAACTGGTATTCATGTAATTGTACTTTGGTCTGCTATCTGATCCCTTTTTGGGGTAAAGACATGTTTCTCTATCTCTCCAGGAGAAAAGTTTCCTATGACAGTACCTGAGGGCTCATTCTACATCTTTATTTTCATCTTGATACAGTTTTTCACAGTGAATGTCAGCATTGCGGGAATGAACCTCCAGGGCAGAAAGTTACGGGAGGAAGAGAATTTGTTTGGAGTTTACAGATCCAGGGGAAGTTTCATTAATGATGGAAGAAGTTGGCCTCCTTCCACAAGTCCACACAGAGAGAGCAAAGGAACCATGATCAGAACAAGCAAGAACACTCCAGGAACCCCAGGTAAAAATTAAGCACTTTGCATACCTTTCAGCTGGAATTCCAGATCTACCCCCACACCTTAGCAACGGACCCTAGCATCTGCTCACAGTGACATCAAGTTATAAGCTTTATAAGTTATAAGCTTTATAAGTTATAAACTCCTCAATCTACTGGGGACATCCATTCAAACTACCACACAATCTTTATTTAATTTAACAACAATATTAAAAAACAGTGTCATATAACTTTTGATGCTGATTAAGGTCTGAGTAAGAACTCATCTAAAATAGAATGAGGCCCAGACACTGACACCATGCTGTTCACTATTTGGGGCTCACAATTTTGTATCTGGGTTTCAAGGTGATGTCTAAGTTACACTGTTGGGAGTTGTGTTGGTTTGAATAGAATAGGTGGCCCCCAATATATTCAGTTGTTTATTTGTTTGTAGTTTGCATTTTGCAGCCACCTGGCTGGAGGCAATGCCACTGGGTAGATCTTTAGGTGTGGTGGTGGGTTTCAGATTTCAATCTAAAGATATGCAAAGTGTACCTAGTTGGAGTTCCTGAAGTGTGTTATGCTGTGTGGCTTTTTGGCTTTTGGCTGGTGCTTCTCTTTGTCTGCTTGTACCGGTGAAGGCAGGCCAGCTTCTTTTGCCATTTATGGAACTTCCCCTGGATCTGTAGGCTTCAATAAATATCCCTTCCTCCATAACTGTGCCTGGTCTGGAAGTTCATCTCAGTGAACCTGAAGCTGTCTGCTACAGGGGTTATTTGCTCAAACAGCTGCAATGCATATAAAGGAAACTTACAAATGGGAATTCTGGAAAACTAGGAAGTCAGACTTTCCTCAAAGAAAGGCAAGTTCACATCTAGTAACTTATATTGTCTAGAAATCCACAATTTACAGCATACATGTAAAAAGATAACTTATCCAATTACACTACATAAATGTAGTCAGAAATGTATCAGAAAACCTCTATTCTCCTATGGTAACCACAGATTTATCAGAAAGCACTGTTTTATTATGAAATTACAGGTGATAATATGTGCTTCAATTTTAGAAATCAATATCTGGATAAAGTTATATTTTGTTGTAGCTGAATATCCTGGTTCCTTCACTGAAAGATACTTCAAAAAATTATCTACATTTCCACTACCTTCTCATGAGATTTCTATCAAAACCCCTCCACTAGTGAATAAAACTCAAAAAGAATTTAATATTTTAGGTGTTAAGACAGAAAAGCTCTTCAATAACATATGTCCCACATATTTGTCTTATATAATGTCTATCCTAGATTAGCTATTTCATGAATTCCCAAAGAAATTTTAAAAACAGTTTTAAAGGGAAAATAAAATCCAGTTGGTTACCTGCAAAGACTGTATGCCACTATTACACAAGTATGTACTTCTTGCCTGACTGGTTGATTTTCTAGCTTGCTGTGTCCCCTGCTTTTTCATGATGTGACCATTCCTCCACCCAGCATCTCACAGAGCACTTTTCTGCACTATGAGGTCTAGCCAAAAAGGAACTGTTTTCCCTCTTAGTCCCAGCATTATGATTCAATATCCTGTCACTGCCACCTCTGCTGTCTTCAGCAATAGGCACTTGACTTTTAGTTTAGTTCTGGCAAGTAATCAAGTGTTTTTGCAATGGCCAGAATTGTTATGGCTACTTCATGGGTCTCCCTTACCAACTGTTCACGGTTGGAGGTAGTCAGTTTGGGACCTAGGATTTATCAGCTAGAGCCCATGGTTTTAGAGGTAAGCATTTTCTACTTTATATAGGATGCTTGTGTCTGGATGGTCTCCCTTCCCTTTATTGGTAATTGCATCTTGTAGAATGCTATTCAGGAGCATTTCTACGGAACTGATTCATTTTGTCTTAAGTTTTGTGTAATTCCCCTCCTCAGACATCCTAATCCAGCCCCTACAAGATCCTCCCACTCCCTCTATTCTGTCCTTCACCTAGCCTGGCAAGTCTTCCCTCCCTATTTCCTCTTTCTTCTGGTCTTATTCTACTTTTATGTCCATATTCCTGATGCCTACTACCATTTACATTCATCTCCAATTGATCCCAGTTTGGAACTGCATATGAGAAAGAATAAGTGACGTTTCTTTGCCTGTGTGACCTCAGTTAGTATGACTTTTCCAACTCCATTTTCCTATACATTTTTTATTTCATTTTTCCTTAGTGTTGAATAGAATCCCACTATATATAGTATACTACATATTCATTACCCATTCATCAATTGAAGGGCATCTGGCCTGATTCCAATTCCTAGTTATTGTGCATAGGGCAACAACAAAGATGACTGAGCAAGTACCTCTATAGTAAAGAGGGGAGTCTTTTTGGTATATGCCCAGGAGTAGAATATCTATATCAGATGGTAGGTCTATTGTCATCTTTTTCAGGAGTCTCCATACTGATTTCCATAGTTGTACAAGTTTGCACTCCCATCAGCAGTGAGTGGGTAAAGGTTCCTCTTTCCCCAAAGTCTCAGCAACATTTGTTGTTACTCAATTCTTTCATGAATGCCACCCTGCTGCTGAAATCTCAGGATTGTTTTGATTTACATTTAGCTAATGACTAAAGATTTTGATCATCTGTTTAAGTATGTATTGGCCATTTGTATTTCTTCCTTTAAAAATTCTCAGTTCACTTCTCTACACCATTTTTTGATTGAGTTGTTTGTTTGTTTTTTTCTTTGCTTAGTTTTTTTTTTTTTTTTTTAGATCTTTGTAGATTCTGTATATTAAACCTCTGTAGGAAGTATAGTACAGCTGTCAAAGATTTTCTCCCATTGTGTGGTTGTCTATTGACTTTGTTGATGAATTGCTTGTCTGTACAGTAGCTTTTTAGTTTTATGAGGTCTAAGTTGTTGAGTGTTTTTGTCTAATTACCTGTGATACTGGGGTCTTATTTAGGAAGTCTTTTCCTATACTTAGATCATGGAGTGTTCTCCCTGTTTATTTCTTCTAGTCATTTTACAGTTTCTGGTCTTATACTGAGGTCCTTAATCTATTTAGAGTTGACTTTTGTACAAGGTGAGAGAAGTCTAATTTCAACAGATGATTATCTACTTTCTCCAGCACCACTTGTTGAAGATGCTGTCTTTTCTCCAGTGAGTGTTTTTGGCCCCTTTGTTAAACATCACTTAGCTGTAGTTTCTGTTGTTATTCTAAATTAAACCTAGATCTTCTATTCTATTCCATTGATCTATGCTATTGTACTAGTGCCATGCTGTTTGTATTACTTTCACTTTATGCTATATATTGAAATCAGGTATGGTTATCCTACCAGAGGTATTCCTTTCACTGAGGACATTTTTGGCTATATACATTGTTTTGTGCTTCAAATTTTGAGACTATGTTTTCTAAGTATTTGAGGAATGTTACTGGGATTTTCATTGGAATTACATTGAATATATATTGCTTTTGGTAGGGTGACTATTATAATGATACTACTTCTTCCAATCCATGAGCATAAGAGTTTGCTCCATCTTCGCATATCTTTTTCCATTTCTTTATTCAGTGTTTATGTGTTTTCATCAAACATATACTTTTACTTCATTGGTTGGAGATAGTCCAAGATATTAATTTTTGTTGCTATTGTATATGGAATAGCTTCCCTGATTTATTTCTTTACATGTTTGCATATAAAGAGTACTGATTTTTATGTGTTGACTTTATATACTGCCACTTTTCTGAAAGAATTTATCACTTCTATGAGTCTCTTAGTGGAATTTTTTGGTTCTCTTATGTATAATTTCATGTGTTCTGAAAATAGGGCTAGTTTGACTTCTCCCGTTTCAATTTGCGTCCTCTTTGGTGTAGGAATAATCATTCCAGAGATATTACTGCAACACCTCCATGCACATTTTGGAATATCTCCTGCTAGTCACAGGAGATAAAAGCATTCTAACTTAATGAGAGCTGAGGAGTGCAGGAAGTTATGTACAGTGTTTTAGGAGACAACATGTTTACACCTTTAACATTCAGCTTTTAATTGACAGAACAGTTACATCTAAAGCTTGGCTGTGGCATCATTGAAACTGTACCACTGGAAGGAAGTTTTGCAGCAAGTCCTGCTCTCACCACAAACTCAGACAGATGTTTGTTGATGTTGTAGCTCCATGTTTCTTTCCACTTAAAATGTACTTCTGGAGACAATGTAAAGTCTTCTCAGGTGACTAAGAGAGGAGTTGATTTACCGGGGGACTGAAGCTGGGATCACTCCCAAAGAAACTCTGGCCATGAGCTAAATCTGCACTTTCATTTTATACTCTAGCAGCAAGGTGGATTACATATCAGGAGGGCGTATACCATGGCAAGGTGAGAAGGCAAATGGGGGCTGGTTTCAACAACATGCATAGCAGTTAGCTATGCAATCCCATGGCTCTCATATATGTGGTATGATTGTTGAGGGAAATCTCTATTTTGTCTTAACCATTTCCTACTTCTTATTGCTGTAGGAGTAAGGACCCTTGTCCAGGACGTTTTACTTCATTGAACAAGAAGTTGGGTCTTGGCAATGATCAGCACCTACTATATCTCAGCACTTAGCAAGTCTTCTTTTCTACCTCATTCCTCCCTATTCACCTTCAGAATACCTTATGATCTATCTTGAGGAGATTGTTTGTTGGTACTCCTGTAGATTTATTGCTTCCATTCTAGCTTGGATGAACCTGGATAGGACATTTAGGATGCATGGTCCTACTAGGAGCCCCAACATTTTCATCATACTAAAGGAGCCAGCCAGGGTCCCCATGTAGTCCACATTGTACTCCATTGGCCTTCAATTGTACTTCTTGTCTTAATTCTGTCTAGGAACTGTTTAGCATTTTCTTATGCCACCCCTCATTGATTAGCATAAAAGCAGCATTTCTCATCAAATCACCTGCAGTTTTGGAGAATCACTGCCACCAATGAGTCTATTTGATTCTGAAGAGTGACTATGTTCTCTTGAACAACTGTTAAGTCTTCCTTGATCTGGATAGAGAGCTGGCTACTATGTTGAACTTGTTGTATGCCTATTGCAGCAGCACCAGTGGCCACAGTTCCTATCAGGGCTACTCCTGTCAGGACTAGTAATAGCACGGAGTCCTTTTAGTCCTTGACCTGAAAGGCTGCAAGTTTATTTTATTTTATTTTATTTTTGTAGGGTCCAAGTTTTGTTGGGCCTCATCTCCTGGGAGTACATCCAAATCAGAGGCCAGGAACACTAGTCTGCAGCACTCTCCTGGGTAACAGGTGTAAATACCTTTTGGGGCAGGCAAAGTATGTGCCACCAGGGGCCACAGCCCCTTTAATTACCCTGGTACAGCACTTTTCATTGTCCACACATTGGACTTCTCCTATGATCTGAACAGGTAGTACAGTTACACAAGTACCTTTTGTGCTGTTAGTTAGACTTTGGTTAGTGACTCCTATCCCAGTATAGGTGACTTGACTTGAACACGGATACATCCAGCAGTCTTTTCCTAGGGATGGGTCTGCTAGATTGAGAAGCTCATGGATAGCATTTACCAAAATCAACATTTTGAAAAGGGACACTGGGACCAAAGTGGTTGGCTTTTCCCGCTTTAGGGACTGGTTTAAGAGCCCCAGGATTGTCTAAGGAGTTAACTTTGCTCACCGGAAGGAAAACCTTCTGATTTATGACTGATAACTAGAGAGCCATGGCTGGGGATTGTGCTCCCTGGATGAGATATAGTCCCAATCCAAGAATGCAAGTGCCACATGTGATAGGATCACTCAAAGTCAGCTGTACCCAAATCTCTTTTTTGAAATCTGAAGAGTTTTTATATCTTTTATCCCTTGCATAGCATAAGGTCCCAAGGTGGATTGGATGGCAAAATCAACATAGGACCAGAACTTTAGATGGGCTCAATAATCCTCCCACCATTTTCTTCCTGGTGGGCCATACATCCATAAATGCCAAGAGATCTAATTCTATAATAGCCCTTACAGAAACTACTTTCTCTTTCACACCATTGGCGTTGATACACTACAGTGGGGGAATCATAGTTCATACATCATCTGAAAGGTACAGTGCACAATTCATTTTTTTGGGGCTTCAACAAGAGTCACTGGGGCCATATGATGGCTCCTAGATGAGCCCTCAGGAATTTAAGTGAGCATAAACCTTAGGGTTTGCTGTGTGTCAGTTGATGTTTGGAAGCACCATCACAATCAAGGCCAGCGTCATGATTATGAGGAGCTTTAGTCTCCTCCTCTTGTTGTCCCCCCCCCCCCCGAGATTCTTAACCACAAAGGATTTCTAGGGTCTGCTGTTGACATCCAGGTCTGGTCCAGACAGGAGGCCACCTTCACGTGACAATGATGAATCCGCAGCTTGACACCTGCAACTTTAAGGGCTGAGGGAGTGGTGAGGATAACTTGATACGCACCTTTACATTTTGGGTCTAGATCTTGCCTTACTGGAACCTTTACCGAAATCCAGTCCCCAGGGTGCCAAGGATATATGGGGCCCTGAACTATCAAAGGGAGGGTATATTTATCTCTTGGGCAATTTCCTATGCAGTGTTATCCAAGTCCTTCAAGAATCATTGGAGGGAGGTGTGCCCGTACTCTCAGAGGTCCCCTGAGACCCTTGGGAGTAGTGGAGGTGGGTGTATAAATGTAAACTGAAAAAGGGAGTATTCACATTTATGGGGTGTGCAATGCACCCTACACAGTACAAGTGGCAGAATCTCTGGCCAAGGGAGGGTTTTGTTGGCATTGCTTGGCCATTGTTGTTTCTAAAATCCTATTTGTCTATTTAACTGGGCCTGAAGACTGGGGATGGTACTGTGTGTTTAAATTCCAAGTTAATCCCAGTGCCCTGGATACCTGTTGGATCACCTGACTGACAAAGACTGGCCCATTATCTGACCCTATGCAAAGTGGGATGCAAAGCATGGGATAATCTCCCTGGTCAGAAAGCAAGACAGCTCTTGGGCCTTTTCTGTGTGGGTTGGAAAGTCTTCCATCCAGTCTGAAAAGGTGCACACACATTAACAGGTACCGATATCCTCTTCCGGGTTGCAAGTAAGTAAAGTCCATTTCTAGATATTCAAATGGTTAGGAGCCTTATTTTTGTTTTAGCATTGGGGCCTTGAGCCCCTGTTTTGGACTGTTCATGCACATTGTAGACAAGCTTTGCTAGCTTGTTGGGTCGGTGTTGGCAACCTTGAGACCATAAAATATTTTCATAACAAATCTTGTAGATCAGTTTTCTATAGAAGAGTTGCTTCATGGGCTTGTCAGACCAGATTAGGCACCATTGCCTCTGGGACTATTATTCTTCCATCCATGGAAACTAGCCAGCCCTTCTGATTTTCAGTGGCCCCTTCATCGGTTGCTCTTTTTCTCTTTTTCTGGTTTATATAAGGGAGACTCTGGGAGTACTGGGAGTGTAAAGCATATTTTCTCAGTTATATTTTCCTGGAGGGCTGCTTGTTTAGTTGTTTGATCAACCAGTTGCTTTCCTCGACTTATGTGATCTTGGCCCTTTGTGTGTACTGACAATGGACTACTGCCATGGCTCAAGGGGCCCAGACTTCCAGAAGCTTCAGGAGCTGATCACTGTGTTTGATTTCTCTCCTCCCACAAAAAAATGAAGTTAATAGTCCTATACCCTAATATATTGCTCCAAGTATGTGTAGAGTAGCAAAGGCATATCAAGAGTCATTGTAGATGTTAGCCCATTTTTCCTTTGCAAGGAGGAGCACACAGGTCAGTGCATGGAGTTCAGCTCTTTGGGCCGACCAGTGTTTGTGCAGTTAGCCTTCTTCAGCAACTCACTCCTCAGCGGTCACCACATACTCAGCACGGTATTCCAGTTCTAGGCTTTGGCTCCCATCTATGAAAAGCTCTATGTCTGAATAAGGGAGCTTCTAATCCTTTAGGTCCAGCTGCAAGGAGAAAATTTCTTCCATTATCTCTCCACAATCATGGAGGGGATACCCATCCTCTTCAGGTAAATATGTGGCCGGGTTTAGGACCTGAGTGGCTTCCATCCATACTTCGGGATTTTCTCCCAACATGGCCTGGTATAGACCCACTTGCTCACCAATCATCCAGCAGCTGGCTGTCCCATTGATCAAAAAGGTGACCTTGTGTGGTACTTTGACAGCGATGTTTTGTCCCAGAGCCAGTTTTTCTGCCTCTTATACCAGCACTACTGTGGCTGCTAGTGCCTGGAGTCCAGTCTTTTGGAAAGGTATGCCACTTGTCTATTACGTTGGGTCAGGACTCCTAACACAATTTCCCCTCTTCTCATGTATGTAGAGGGAAAAGAGGTGACAACTGGGAGTGCCAGTGCAGGAGCTTCACTCAATCTCCTTTTGAGTTGGTCAAAAGCATCTTATTCTTAACTTTCACAATTTTATCACTTCATTTTTCTTTACCGCTGAGTAGAACTCCATTGTGCAAATGTGCCATATCTTCGTTATCCATTCATCAGTTGAGGGACATCTAGGCTGGTTCCATTTCCTAGCTATTGTGAATACAGCGGCAATAAATATGGGTGAGCAAGTATCTCTAAGGAAGTGAGACGAGTCCTTAGGTATTGGGACTTGAGAGGCCCGGACACAAGGCCTAATGGAACTTCCTGAGCCTAGCTAAAGTTTGGTGACCTGTCTCTGGCCAGCTATGACACAGCAGGGCATCAAATTGCCTCTGGCCAGCTACTTCTGCAAAAAAGTTAGAGTTCCCACGAGCGCGCACACTTAGAACCAATCATTTCAAAAGTCACGATATGCTATTGGCCCTTACACCTCATCCTTTCCTGAGATCCCCACCTTCATTCTCAATGCTATATAAACACCTGCCTGTTACAATAAAGTGAGATCCTGCTTCAACAAGTCTCCCGACTCAGTGTGGTTTCTCTCCGGTGACTAGGAGGGGGTCTGGGTCGTCGACACTCACAATCCTCCTCAGCCCCAGGGAGAGACCAGCGGGACTGGCTCTCCCACAGCCCTACCTGCCGGAGAGCCCAGCAGACTGATGCCCCATGTGAGGAACTCTCTTTCCTACGGAAAAACACTGACAGGCCAATCGGTCTGCAGGTGAGTATACCTTCATAAATTATGGGGCAGTCCTCATCCAACCCAAATCCCTTGCGCTGGCCTGAGCCCTTGTATCCATCCCTAGACACCTTTTGAAGCGCCCCTTGGGCCTCTAAGGGTCCTACACCCCCAGATCCCCCTACAAGTCCTTTTCAGACAAATCCTTTTCAGACCCCCTCTGCACCTCAGACCTACTACGGGGATGGCACCCCTAGGGGAGAAACAACCAACCTCTTCCCTGTCAACATTAACCCCGGCGGTAATCACCCCACCACTTGGTACCCCTGGGAGACTCATGATCTAAAGGACCTTAAAAAGGCTGTGTTGGAGTGTGGACCTAATTCCCCCTGGGCGGAGACCATCCTCCAGGGTTTGGCTCATCATCAGTGTACCACCCAAGATTGGAAAAACCTTGCTAAAGCCGTTCTTTCTGGTCCCCTGTACATAAAGTGGTGTATCTTCTTTCAGGATGAGTGCCGTACTCAGGTTGAGTGGAATCAGGCCGCTCAGCCCCCAGTCCCAATCACCTTTGGCATGCTCTTGGGCACTGCTGATGCGTTTTCCATGGGCCTCCAGCAAGCTGCCATCTCTGATATGGCCACCCTGGTCTGTGCCCTCCAACAGACCTCAGGGGGAAAGGGGAGATCTTGTTTTGGGTGCAGCAGAGAGGGTCCCTTCAAAAGGGAGTGCCCCAATTGGGCAACAAATACCCCAACAGTTCCTGTGGCTCCTAACGTGCCTTGTACCCCTTGCCCCAGGTGCAAGAAGGGGTTCCACTGGGCCAAGGATTGCAAATACAAGTTTAACCTTCAAGGTGAACCTTTAAACTCCCCCAGGGGCTATCCCCAGCCCCATTACACATTGGACCATGCCCCTGATTCTGGGACTAAGGCCAAAAATGACACTGGGGCCGACCGCACTGTCTCTCTTGAGGAAACAATTTGGCTGATAAAATGGCTTCTATGCCTCAGTGTAGTACTAATTAGAAAGGAGGAAGTCCCTCCTTCATGGCAGTTAGTCCCTGGTCCGCCTTTACTTGGTATGGGCGGACAGTCAACATCCTGGGAAACAGCCAACTGGCAGCCCTGTACTGATCCTGATGGTAAACATGGGGAGGTGCGCCCTCTGGTGGTGTCCGGCCTAATGGCCAACTTCCTAGGTCAGGATATACTTGGAGAAGCTAAGGCTTATATCACCACTGATACTATAGGAAGCAATTCTCGAGGGCTGCGCCCTAGTCTTCTTTGGCAAATTGATGTCACACACTATTCTCCATTTGGAAAGCTTAAATATATTTTTCTTTCAGTCGATACCTTTTCCCCCACCTGCTGGGCATCGGCACATGCCAGGGAAAAATCCAAATATGCTATTAGCCATATGCTTCAATGCTTTGCCAACCTTGGACTACCTGACCAAGTTAAGACAGATAATGGCCCCTGCTTTATAAGCACGGCTTTTATAAATTTTCTCCAGATGTGGAGAATCTCACACTCCACAGGCATTCCATATAACCCGTGGGGTCAAGCAATCACTGAAAGATAAATTCAGACTCTCAAGTCTCAATTACAAAAACAAAAGAGGGAATCCTTACCCCCACATGACCAACTAAAAAAGGCATTATTTACCCTAAATATTTTAAATTTTTCTAAAGAAGATAAATAATTATCCCCTTTTCAAAAACATTGGTCCTCATCTGTCACCTACAGTTCTATCTGGGACAGATGGATAGAACAGCTCGTTTTGGCCCAGTACCAGAGCTTAATTATCACCCCATTGCCCTTCCTGAAAATCAGTGCGATTTAGTCCTTGACCTCCATAATGAATCCATATTAAAAATGATCTTCACCCTGCTAAGCCAAATGCTTCCCTCCCTTGTGGAGGATTGCTGGCTTTGCCTCCGATCTGGGCCTCCCCGGCCACTTGCAGTAGTCACCAATGATGATGCCAATGATACAACTAAAGATGCCCATACTACCCCCCAAAAATGCTCAGCCACCTTCCCTATTCCCATCCTGCTTCTCCCAATGTCTCCTTCTGGAGCTTGCATTTGGACCCCACCTTCCCCTGATACAGGCATGACCACCGGGACAGCCGGGATGGGTATGGCAGTCCATCTCCACAGAAAGCTCTCTCTCCAGTGGATCAGTGACATAAAAGCCATGACCAACACTATTCTTGACCTAGCTAGATTCCCTGGATGAGGTAATCCTACAAAAAAGAAGGGGACTAGACGTATTAACGGCCAAAAAGGGAGGCATATGCTTGTTTTTACAGGAAAAATGCTGCTTTGATGCCAATAGATCGGGAATCATTCAGGACAAGATCAAAAGGCTTCAAGAGGACCTGGAGAGGAGATGGTGGGACCTTCAAGACAACCCGCTATGGATGGGCTTACATGGCTTCTTACTCCCTCCTTTTCCTTCTCCTTATCCTCACTGTCAGGCCTTGTGTAATCAACAAAATTACACAATTCATTCATCAGTGGCTAAAGAAAATAAAACTCCATTAGGTTGAGATACATTACCACAGGCTGGCAACTCAGGAATTAAGTTCCTCATATGACCCACTACCACCTCCTGTGCCCTCCATGTGACCGATGACAGGTAAGATCTCAAACTGACTGAGACAACTTAAGATAGGCCTTGGAGTGGGTTCTCAGCGAGCTAAACACATGGTACCCAGTGATGGGTAAGATCCCCAGAGGGGGACAACCTAAGACAGGGGCCATGATGACTGACTCTCTTATAAAAACAAAAGGGGGATATGTTGGGCCTTGAGAGGCCTGGACACGAGGCCTAATGGAACTTCCTGAGCCTAGCTAGAGTTTGGCGACCTGTCTTTGGCCAGCTATGACTCAGCAGGGCGCCAAATTGCCTCTGGCCTGCTACTTCTGCAAAAAAGTTAGAGTTCCCGCGAGCGCGCACACTTAGAACCAATCATTTCAAAAGTCGCGATATGCCATTGGCCCTTACACCTCATCCTTTCCTGAGATCCCCACCTTCATTCTCAACGCTATATATACACCTGCCTGTTACAATAAAGTGAGATCCTGCTTCAACAAGTCTCCTGACTCAGTGTGATTTTTCTTTGGTGACTAGGAGGGGTCTGGGTTGTCAGCACTCACCATCCTTCTCAGCCCCAGGGAGAGACCGACGGGTCTGGCTGTCCCACAGCCCTACCTGCCGGAGAGCCTGGCACTTAGGATACATGCCTAAGGGTGCTATAGCTGGGTCATATGGTAGATTTATTATTAGCTATCTCAGAAACCTCCACACTGATTTCCACAATGGCTGGACCAGATTGCATTCCCACTAACAGTGTAGAAGTGTTCCTCTATTTCTGCATCCCCACCAGCATTTCTGGTCATTTGTTTTCATGATGGTAGCCAATCTGACAGGAGTGAGATGGAATCTCAATGAAGTTTTAATCTGCATTTCCCTGATGGCTAGGGATGTAGAACATTTTTCAGATGATTATAAGCCATCTATAATTCTTTTTTGAACTCTCTATTTAGTTCCATAGCCCATTTTTAAATGCATTGTTTGATTTCTTATTAGTTTTTTAAGTTCTTTGTATATCCTGGATATTAATCCTCTGTCAGCCATATAGCTAGCAATGATTTTCTCCCATTCTGTAGGTTGCCTCTTTTCTTTATTCACAGTGTCCTTTGCAGTACAAAAGCTTTGTAATTTCATGAGGTCCCAGCAGTTAATCTGTGGTTTTATTGCCTGAGAAATTTGGTTATATTCAGAAAGTTTTTGCCAAGACCAATATATTTAAGGGTTTACCCTACTTTTTCCTCTATCAGTTTCAGAGTTTGTGGACTGATATTAAGGTCTTTGATCCATTTGGATTTAATTCTGGAGGAGGGAGAGAGATTAGAATCTATTTTCATCCTTCTACAGATATATATACAGTTTCACCAGCAACATTTGGTGAAGCGGCTGATTTTCTCCAATGAGTATTTTTGTCATTTTTGTCAAATATCAGTGGCTGTAGCTACCCAGACTTACATCTGGGTCCTCTATCCTGTTCCATTGATCTACATTTCTATGTTTGTGCCAGTACCATGCTGTTTTTGTTACTATAGCTCTGTAGTGTAGGTTCAAATCAGATATGGTGATACCACCAGCCTGATATTTTTTTTTCTTCTTTATTCATTTGTTTTGTATTCAGCAAACACAGTCACTTTGGTACGATTATTAGGCTCATCCATGACCTACCCTCTCCCCTTGGCCCCTCCTTGTTGAGGTGTATGGGTCATGCATTGTGGAGTTAGCCCACAGTTATGGGTAAGCTAAATGTCTCTGCATATCATGACCCAACATGTGGCTCTGACATTCTTTCCGCCCCCTCTTCTGCAAAATTTCCCTGAGCCATGTTGGGTTCATTTTTGGTCTGCTTCAGTGATGAGGTGTTGGGGACCTTTGAGGCTCTGGCTCTCTGTTTTGGTGGGAGTTGATTTTTCTCTGTGTTGATCTCCTTCCCCCTTGTGCTGGTATCCGGTTTATCAGGAAAACAGCACCCTTGCTTGTTTCGCCAATTTTTTTTTAGTTTCAGTCGGGGCCATTTGGATGTATGAAGGGGTGGCTCTCTCTTTAGGATCTGTGTCTATCTGAAAAAGAGAAGCAGATTCTCCAACGGAGAGTAAGTTAGCACCAGGACAAAAGAGATAATCATATGCAGGAAACTGAAACATGACCCACACATTTCACTATGCACTACACTCAAGTCCAAATGGATCAAAGACCTCAATATAAGACCAGAAACTCAAATCCTACTGGAAGAAAATTTAGGAAGTACTTTCCATGATATAGGAATGGAAAAAGACTTCCTGAACAAAACTCCAGTAGCTCACGAACTTAAACCATCACTCAACCAATGGGATCACATGAAGCTGAAGAGTTTCTTTACAGACAAGCATACAATAAGCAAAGCCAATAGATTACCCACAGAATGGGAGAAAATATTTGCGGGATATCCAACTGATAGACGCCTAATCTCTAGAATCTACAAAGAACTCAAAAATCTAAACAGTAAGAAGTCAAACACCCACTCACAAAATGGGGCAAAGAGCTGGACAGGTAGTTCACAGAGGAAGAAATACAAATGGCAAACCTACACTTAAGAAAATGTTCATCATCCCTAATCATCAGAGAAATGCAAATTAAAACAACTATGAGATTCCACCTTACCCCAATAAGAATAGCAAACATCAAAAAATCAAATAAAAATAAATGCTGGCGAGGATGTGGAGAAGTAGGAACACTCATCCACTGTTGGTGGGAATGTAGGATGGTACAACCACTTTGGAAAGCAATATGGAGACTTCTGAAAAAGCTGACTATAGAGATACCAACAGACCCAGTTATTCCCTTACTGGGCATCTACCCTAAAACCTTCAAACCACAGGCTAGAGAGATTTGCTCAACCATGTTTGTAGTGGCTCAATTCATAATAGCTAAGAGCTGGAATCAACCCAGATGTCCATCACTAGAAGAAGGGATAATTAAGATGTGGTATATCTACACAATGGAATTCTATACAGCAGTGAGAAAAAATGACACAATGAAATTTGAGGAAAAATGGTTGAACCTGGAACAGATCATTCTCAGTGAACTTACCCAATCACAGAAAAAAAATCACCACACAGTCTCACTCATCTACAGCACCTAACCTGAATCTACCCAAGATACATTACATACCCAGCAAGCATCTCCTGGACTAGACACTAGGATGGAAGGGGAGGGAGGGGAGGGCACCAAAGGGGTGGGAAACACAAATCTAGACCCAGATGGCAATGGTACCATAAAATTCTACTTACTAAATGGCAGACCAAATGGCTGATCCTTCACCAGGCCCTTAAAGGGAACACCTGAACCACAAGACACTGGAGAGGGTAGGATCACGACTAACCTTAATCTTCTACATCTTCCCTCCCTCCTTCCCCCTCTCCCTCTCACTCTCTCTCTCTCTCTTCTCTCTAACTCTTGTATATTAGTTATCTTTGTCCTTATTTTCTTAGTGGTCACTGACCTGTAACTCCCAGTACCAGCATGGGGCTATCATCCACAATGAGCTTTTGATCAGAGAGACCTACAAGGTTTCCTAAAAGATAGACAGATTTTGAAAGGATGAAAAATACAGCCTAACCCCCCCCCCCAAAGGAAGACCCCCAAAAGTTAGAAGTTTAAAAATACTATTGTTGTGCCAAGTCCCCTGGTCACTCAGGAGTCACCCAGAGATCTGCCACAGGAGCTGAAATAAAAACAGCCTGGGCTCCATCCCCACAGCCCGACACAGTGGTGGTGAGGGAGAGAGCTCTTTCCTTTTGGGAAAGGAGTTCATATGGAAATTCGAACAAAGAAGTTGGGGGCAGGAGCTAGGGGCACCCCAAGCAGGTGAGGCAACCTCCACTGTGATCGGCTAAAGGAAACAGTGGTGGCCCCCTGCAGTAGAGTGTCTCTGTAGTGTCCTTGAAATGAAGATTCCTCAGAGACTTTGGGGAAGGGAGGGCAGCAATTAAATGGGCAAAGATTGCAGAATTGAAGAGTTGGCACATTTGGCCGGCCACCTTATCTATCTGAGGCAGGCCTGGACCCCTTTTTTTGTTTAGAATAGTCATGATCGATTTCTCACTACCTCACTCCAAAGGAGCCTTAACCCCAGCCTCCTAAGAAGCCCTAAATACCTCAAATTCCAGATCCGGCTCTCTGCCAGTGGGTGGGTAAAAGGTCACACTTCTTGCTGTTCCAGCACCTGCTTTCTGGCCCGAGTGACCTATCTTAACTGCAATCTGTCACCCCCACCCAGGAGCCTGCGCAAATACAGACCTCTGAGGCTATAGGAAGAAGATTATGATATGTTACAAATTGACTGGTCCACGGTGCATGGGCTTGGACAATTTAAAATGATTGGCCTAAGAACCATAAAATGTTACACATTGACTGGACAACACTGCACGGGTACCCAAGGTTATGGAATGATTGGTTCACAACACATGAGCTTTGTCGTAACCCTATAAAAGCTGCCCTGATTCTGCACGCAGGGGCTTCAGCCCTGTACCCCTGTGTGGTGTACGACTGTGGGCCCCAGCGCACTGGAATAAAAATCCTCTTGCTGTTTGCATCAAGACCGTTTCTTGTGAGTGATTTTAGGTGCCGTCTTTCCCGAGACTGAGCCCGGGGAGTCCTCCGGAGCGGGACTTTCAATTTCTGTCAGAGTACTTGATGACCCACCAAAGGTTAGTGGTAAGACCTTACTGCTGAAGACACCTTATGTGGTTGACATGCAAAATGGAATGTCATGGCTAGAAGTTGGAAGAGAGTCAGTCCCCAGAAAGTCAGCGTGTCTAGTGCCAGAAGGTGCTACATGGGCGACTGGAGGAAAATGACCAATATCTGTCCAAGCAACACATGGTCTAACCTACTTAGCAGCAAATAACCTGTTGTGATGCTACACAAGTGCACTAGTGGCACACAGCCATGGTGGGGAACCAACTGCTCTTAATTTGGCTAACTGATCTCCTCAGTGGTACGGGACCCATAGCTGGAGCTGGGAAACAAGTCAGAACCATATCCAAACATAAGCCCACTCTCCATTATCATGCTACCATCAATCATGGGCTACAAGAGGGCCTACATCTATTAAATTCTCTATTAAAAAAGTAAGCCTTATCTCTTTTGTCCAGCCTGATATTTGTTGCTCAAAATTGTTTTAGATATTTGAGATTTTTTGTGCTTCCAAATAAACTTCTGGATTTTCTTTTCTGTTTCCATGAAGAATGCTATTGGAATTTTGATAGGGATTGCATTAAATATGTAGATTGCTTTTGGTAATATTTCCATTTTCACAATATTGATTCTTCTGATCCAAGAACAAAGGATGTCTTTCCATTTGCTAGTATCATCTGCAGTTTCTTACTTGAGTGTTTTCAAGTTTTCATTGTAGAGATCCTTCTTCACTTCCTTGGTTAGGTTTATTCCAAAGTACTTTATTTATTTATTTATTTTTGATGCAATTGTGAATGGCAGTAATTCTCTGATTTCATCCTCTGTGTGTTTGTTGTTAGCATATAGGAAGGCTACTGATTTCTATGAGTTTATTTTGTATCCTTCTAGTTGGCTATAGGTGTTTATCAGCTCTAACAGTTTGCTGGTAGAGTCTTTAGTGTCATTTATGTACAGAATCATGTCATCTACAAATAATGATAACTCGACCTCTTCTTTTCCAACTTGTATCCCTTTTATGTGTGTCTCTTGCCTTGTTGCTATGACTAAGACTTCCAGTACTATGTTAAGTAAAAGTGGGAACAGGGAACACCTTTGATTTGTTCCTGATTTTAGCAGAAAAGCTTCCAGTTTTTCCCCATTTAGTAATATGTTGGCTGTGGCTTGTCATAAATAGCCTTTATTATGTTGAGATGTGATGCTTGTATTTCCAGTCTCTGTAGGACTTTTATCCTGAAGGGATGTTGTATTTTGTCAAATGCTTTTCTGCGTCTAATGAGATGATCATGTGATTTTTGTCCTTCAGTCCATTTATATAATGTATTATATTTATCAATTTTCATATGTTGAACCATCCCTGCATCTCTGGAATAAAGCCTACTTGGTCAAAGAACCAACTCTTTTTTTCATTGATTCTTTGGATTGTTCTTTGTTTCTATTTCATTAATTTCTGCCCTAATCTTTATTATTTCTTCCTGCCTACTGATTTTTGGTTTGCCTTGTTCTTCTTTTTCCAAGGCTTTAAGGTGAAGCATTATGTTGTTTACTTGCAACATTGCTAAATCCTTAATATAGGCAGTTAAAGCTATAAATTTCCCTCTGAGGTCTCAGAGCTTTTGGTGTGTTGTGTTCTCATTATCATTTGACTCTATGAAGTTTTTTATTTCCTTCTTGATTTCTTCATTGACCCATTTTCCATTTAGTAGTGTGTTGTTTAGTTCCCATGATTTGTATATGCTCTATAGCTTTTCTTGCTATTGATTTGTAGTTTGATTCCACTGCGGTCAGATAGTTTGCAAGGAATTATTTAAACTTTACTGTATTTGTTAAGATTTGCTTTGTGTCCTAATACATGGTATACTTTAGAGAATTTTCCATGTGCTGCTGAAAAGAATGTATATTCAGCATCATTTGGATGAACTGTCCTGTTAGGTCCATTTGTTCTTTGATCTCTTTTAATCCAGATGCCTCTCTGTTTATTTTTTGCCAGGATGACCTGTCAATTGATGAGAGGGGGGTGTTGAAATCACCCACTATGACTGTGTTTGGTGTTATCTGTGACCTTAGTTCTAATAGTGTTTGATGAAGTTGTGAGCCCCCATGTTAGGTGCATATATGTTTAGGATTGTAATGTCCTCTCATTGGGGTGTGCCTTTAATCAATATAAAGTGACCTTCCTTTTCTTTCCTAACAAATGTTGGACTGAAGTCTACCTTGTCAGACATTAGGATAGCAACCTCTGCTTGTTTTCTGGGCCCATTTGCTTGAAACACTTTTCTCCAACCTTTCACCCTAAGATAGTGTCCATCCTTTGTAGAAAGGTGAGTTTCCTGGAGGCAACAAATTAAAGGATCCTGCTTTTTAACCCAATGTGCAAACCTATGTCTTTTGGTTGGGGCATTGAGGCCCTTGATATTAAGAGTTATTATTGAAAGGTGTGTATTCATTTTTGCCATTTTTCTTGTTTTGTAGTTCTTCTGGTTTTACCTTTGCTCTCTTGTATTAACTAGTGTTAGGGTATAGTATGTTTTTTCCAGGTTCCCTATATGTGTGCTTTTCTTTCTCTTCAGCATGGAGGATCCTTTCAAATATTTTCTGTAGAACTGGTTTTGTCTTCAAATATTCCTTTAGCCTACATTTGTTGTGGGATGTCCTTATTTCTCCATCTATTTGAATGGATAGTTTTGCAGGATAAAATAACCTTGGTTGACAGTTGTTATCTTTCAGAACTTGGAATACATCATTCCAAACCCTTTTGGAAGTTTGTGTTGAGTAATCTGCTATGATCTTGATGTGCTTGCCTTTGTATGTGACTTGATTTTGTCTCTAACTGCTTTCAACATATTTTCTTTGGTTTGTATGTTCAGTAATTTAATTATAATATGGTGAGGAGAGATTCTTTCCAGGTTTTGTCTGTTTGGTGTTCTAAAGGATTCCTGTATCTGCATTGGCTTCCCTTTCCCAATTTGGGGGAAGTTTTCTTCTATGCCTATAATGCCTATAATGCCTTTGGAATGAAATTCTTCACCTTCTACTATACCCTGAATTCTTATGTTTGATCTTTTCATAACGTCCCCAATATCTTGAATTCACATTCATACTTTCCTATTAGTTTGTCTTTCTCTTTGTTGGACAGCATTAGATCTGTCAGCTGGTCTTCTAGTTTAGATATTGTGTCCTCTCCTTCATCTATTCTACTGGTGAGATTTTCTATAGAGTTTTTTTTTTTTTTCCCCATTGGCTGTGTTCTTAATTTCTAGTAATTATGACTGGGTTTCCTTTATTATTTATATTTCCTTATTTATGTCTTTTATTGACCTCTTTATTTAATTAATTTGGTTTCCTGTGTCTTCTTTCATTTCCCTGATTTCCTCATTGATTTCTTTGAACATATTTATAATCATTCTTTTGAAACCTTCCTCAGGCACTTCCTCTAAATCAGTCTCACTAGAGGTCATTTCTGGTGCTTTAAATTTGGTGGATTTATGTTGTCTTGTTTTTTTGTGTTTCTTGTATTATAATGTATATACTTTTGCATCTTATATTAATTTAATGCTTGGTTTTTCTAATTAGCTGCACTATTATTAGATTATCAATCAATCTGATGCTATATATCTTCAGGGCAGGAGCTTAAGGTGCTAGGTGTGGCTCTTAAGACTCAGAGTATCTACAAAAGTGACCCTAGATGTTGGGTTTGCCTGCTATGAGAATATTCAAGTAGGCTGAGTGGAGAAAACTATAGGGAGATTCTAAAATTTAACTAAACAATGTACACATTAATGAAAAACAGCACAGAATATTTATGCAAGAGTAGGTATTATGACAACCATATCCTTGAACAAAGTCACAGTCCCTAAGAATGTGTGTTGCCCCACACCCTGAATCCTGTTTGCTAGGAGGCTAAGATTTTTGGTGTGTTGAGGGTTCCAAGTCAGTTTGTGACCAAGTGAGACCCTTCCATAATGAATAACAGAATAGGAAATAAAGGCACTATAAAAAAGGAAGCAATAAATGACAAGCCCCAAATATAGCTTATTTAAGAATGGCAGATCTGACCATCCATTAGATTTAACATATAATTTATCCTGACATGAAGGTACAATTAGCACTTCGGATTCATGTGTATATACAGGCTTATTTGGCAGGTACTAACCTGGTGTAATCCCAGTCACCTTTTGGGATTGTTCTGGTCTCAGTTATGCTGTGCTCCTGCTTGGGTCCCTCTTTGCTGTGCTGTGGGCTCAGGTAGGCTGGCTGGGTTGCTGGATTGCTGCTCTTGTTGCTGGTTTCAGGTGCTGTATAGGTGAGCTCCTTTTCCCCGGCCGCTGGTGCTCACTGGTGCTTGTGCTGGCAGTGGGGGAGGGGAGGCTGTGGATGGTGGTTCTAGTCCCCCCACTGGTCTGTGTGATCCTGTACCTCACAAGCAGCTCCTCCGTTGCTCCCTGCCATCCTCCCTTCACATTCCTTGAGTTTGTACAGAGGCCAGTGTTAGAGGAGAATCCCCTCACCTGGCTTTTCCTGCAGCTCAAGCCAAGCCTTGTGGCTGTGACCACACTGACCTGAGTCCTCTGCTGCTGGAGCCACTTCTGCCTGCTTCTGTGGGCTCTAGATGCTTTGGATCTCTCCTACTTCTCTACTATAGTTGATTAAGAGTATATTTTGCTGGGTTTTGTGCTGGGGGGGGGGGTTAGGTTTTTTGTTGTTGTTTGTTTGTTTGTTTGTTTTGTCTTTTTCTCCCCTAGGCTTCTTTGTCATGGTTCCCACACCACCATCTTAACTGGAAGTCCATTTCTAGGTATTTTCCAATGTGTGAGATGACGTGGGTTTCTGCAGTTCAGTGGACTTTCCATTCTTCTTCTGGGTGGACCTCCACTGTCAATATGGTCAGGGAGTCTGAGCATCTTTTTGAGTTTGTAGGATCTATGTCCATAGTTACTATGGTGCCCAATTTGGATGACAAGTTTATTCCCAACAGGGTCCTCTGGGCTCCAGGCACATACAGAAATCAGTGGCAATGTCAGTGGTCTCCTACCATACAGTCTCATGGTTCACAGAATTGGTAATTCTTAGTGGAGCCCATTGCCTCCATTATGGTGATGGAGTCTTGTGTAAGTCTCCCATTCAGGGTGGTTACTGTTGAAATAGCTGACCCAGTATACAATATGAAGTTCATGGATTTCCCCCACCCCTGGATTGCCTCAGACCATGGGTTTCTGGGGGCCTATTGCAATTGAGCCCAGTCACGCATAGTCTTATTTCTAACACCAATCAGGGTCCCCAATAGTAGCATCCAATTGCATTTTTCTCTTCTACTTGGACACTACACAATTGTTCCTTTTCTTGGGCTTCTTTTTCGGTATTCCCATTTCTTTCCCCAGCTCTGGATACTTGTTCTTCCAATGTCCTGTTTTCTTACAGTAAGCACATTGATCTTTGCCTAGGGGGGTTGTTCATCAAACTTCTCTTCCTTTGAATCTACACTTAACTGGGTCCATGGCTTCTTTCATAGTGACTGCTAAGATACAGGTTTTTCTCTCATCCCATTAATCCTTTTCTTTCTTTTCAGTGATCTGGTTGGCAGTCACTTTAGAAGAAATTTTATGAAACTCACCTATGTTTTCCCCAGTAAAACCTTCTAAGCATTTCAGCTTTTGATATATGCCATAAACTGGGTAACAAAAACCGTGTTTACCAATGATAAGTTTTCAGGTACCTGAGGGTTAAATGTAGTATGTCTGTGATAGGCATCACAAAGTATCTCATAAAACTAGCTGGGAGGCTCCTTTTCATGTTGAATTACTTCACTTCCACATGTCAAATTGGTAATGCTCTAGCCCCTGCCTTACCCCCCTTAATGAAGGCTTGGCTCATTCAGCTGAGAAATTGAGCCCCTGCATCTGTATTTGCATCCCTGTTCAGCCAGACATTAGGCAGGACACCATCTGCAAAGCCTTCCAGGTTCATTGTTCCAGCTGGAGCCAGCATGGTCAACCATGTTTTCACTGCTTGGAGGACTTAACACCTTTCTTCAGAGTCAAAGAGTGTGGCTAGGAATTGACATCCATCATCCCAGATTGGCTTATGTGTCTCCATGATAGAGGACAAGACATCTACTGTGGCCTGCGGTTTCTCAGAATAATGTGGGATGTGCTTTCAACAGTTCAGGAGATCAGTGGTGGTGAAGGGCTGATGGATGAGAGTTGGTGGCCCATTAAAATGCCCACCATCTGCTTGAAGGAGGGGAAGATGTGGCATCTCCTTCAGTGGACTCATTGGAATGGTCTTATCTTTAGAGCACAGCTGGCCAGAGTCTAGAGAACATCCCCAAGTAGTTGTCTAGTACAGCAGGAATTGCTGGACACATGAGGCCATTGAGTGCTGCATTGGAGTAGGTGCTGTTGGAGGAACTAAAATAGGTGGACCGATGGTGGCCTCAGCATCATGTGGTACTGGCAATTGGGGCTGTTGGGGAGGTGGCATCATTAGCAAATCTCATCCACTGGAGAAGCCAATGGGGGTGTCTCCTTGGTGTCTTTAGGCTTGACTCTCCTTACAGCCAATATGATCAGGACTGTGAAGGCCCAGGTATCTTGTAGTGAAGCCATCCCAGAGTGTCATGGGCCAGGACACACCATGAGTCAATGTATGGGAACTGATCTGGGTAGCCAGGCATTCCCATGTAGACCTACTGGGCCCTGATGATCAGAGTCAAATACAGAGTTCCTTTAGGTGGCCATCCAATGTCAAAGGAAGGCCAATCAATATAACAAAAAGTTCTTAATTTGGAGGGCTTCATCTTTATTCTATAGTTGGCAGTGAATCATCTGAAGCTGTCAAGCATGGTTTGCAGGAATGTGTGAGACCCACATCAGGACTGTTTAGGCTCCATAATGTAAGGAGTTTCCTAACCTGGAGTTTAGAGAGTTTATATGTGTCTAGCCCCATGTGGTACATTGGGAGGGGTGGAGAATGTCAGCATCACCCTCAAGCAGATGCTTGCCTGGCTGGGCCCCCAAAGGGGACTTAAGGAAGGCTTACCATAGGGCCACACATATAAACACCATGCCTGGTCAGCCCTTCTATTATGGAGGCATCAGTGCCCACTGAAGTAAAATGTCTTCCAGCCGAACCACAGGTTAGAGCCCAATCAGATCCTGAGGCCACAGGGCCATGGAACTATTCCAGTCATTTGCACATTCATTCATCATTCATTCAGAAGTTATGCACAACCAATTTTAAATTCCTACCCTATCCATTACTCTGGAAACCAAGGCCATCTGTACCACATCAAGGCAACTTGGTATCACACTGAGGCTTTTCCTTGGAGACCAGTGCCATCCCAGTATCACATTGGGCCTTCAGATGCAATCTCCTATGGGGTGATCAAGTCTATACTGGCTCTTCCTGTCTAGTTCCCCTGGGGAGAAGATCCTTGTCTGGTGCAGACTTCTGGCCTGTCCTCATCTTCCTCCACTCAGGGACTACAGTCCTGGGTCTCACGGTCCCCTGGGCTAACTGGGAGGGTATCCCTGAATCACATCATGGGCATATGTCTTCCAGTTCCAAGGACCTTCAGCAGGCAGAGAGGCTCAGGTGTGACAGGCCTCCCCCTTGACTAATGCAAGCTGTGGTGAAGGACAATCTCACTGGAACTTCTAGAGATGTTGCAAGAATTTCTCTGGAATGATTACTTCTTCACCAATGAGAATAGAAGAGATGAGTTTATTTACCCAGGAACCGGAGCTGCTCTCAAAGAAACTCCAGCCCTGAGAACGATCTGCACTTTCATTTTATCCTCTAGCACCTCTAGCACCAAGGCGGATTCCATAGCAGCAGGGCAGATACCATAGTATAAAGGTGGGGCAAGGAAGCGGGGCTGGGAGTTACAAAAGTATACATGACAATTAGCTACGAGGTTCCATGGCACTCAGTTAAGTCAGCTATGTGGTAAGGTTGCGGAGGGCAATCTCTATTTTGTCATAACCATTTCCTCCTTCTGACCACTCTGAGGAATGACCTTATCTTGAATTTTTCACTCCATTGAGCAAGAAGAAGTTGAGTTGTGGCAACAATCACCACTCCTATAACTGAGCACTTAGCACATGGTCTTTTCTCCCTCAGAGATGAGATAGAAATTCCATAGTAATTACAGAGGTTCTGGCAGCTTATTAAGAGTTATATGTGTTCGTGTGTGTGTGTGTGTGTGTGTGTGTGTGTGTAAATGAATGATCAACAGTAATTACAGTAACTGTAATGTGTGCATAACAGTAGGAGGTATAAGCATACTTCTGCTTTTTGTCTACTCTCAGCACTGACACTGAATTAGAATTAGAATCAGGAAATGATAAGACAGATCACCTGACTCTGTATCTAGCTGAAAGAGGCACTGGTTCAAATATATGTTTTTGCTTTTGTTTCAGAAGCAGCAGTAAGACAGCGATGATGTAGGTTGTATTAGTTACTTTGTTGCTGGGACAAAAATACCTACCCTTCCCCCCCAAAAAAAACTATTTAAGGGAGGAAGGGTTTATTTTGGCTTACACTTTGAGGTTATCATTTTTCATGAGAAGGAATGCATGGCAGCAGTGTGAAACATCACATTCAGTCCATTTTTATGAAGCAGAGAATGGTAAATGCTGGTGCTCAGCCAGTTATTTCCTGTCGCTTTCCTTCCCGTCCAGCAGAATAAGGCAACGGCAATCGGAACTCTTCTTGAAGCAGTTTATTCAGGAACCATTTACATCAGGAAGCGGAAGCCCCGATACCAAACCCTCCGCCCTAGATATAGCCAGCCTGACCCAATCAGCAGCTGCCACATGGGTGTGGACAACAGGGCGCAGCCGACCACCTGATGGTGGTCTGATCTTGCATAGCGCTGTACATGCACACTTTGCAGTGTGTATGCGTTTAATCAGAAGGGGAAGCAGGAAATGGTGCTTAGTCATGAGACTTGGCAGCCAGCCCGGGCGCCATCTTGGGATGGCCGCCACACCCGCTCTCCACAATTTCCTTCCAGTATCATACAGAACTCGGAGCTCTGGAATGGTGCTGCTCACAGCTAAGGTGAGTCCTTCCAGCTCCATTAACCTAATCAAGAAGATCCCTCCTTGGAATGTCCATAGACTAATCTAATCGAGACAATCTCTCAGAAGTGATTCTAGTTCTTACCAATTGACCATCAAATAGACCATCACAAAGGTAACATACCCTTGAAAATAATCTCCCAGAACAACTGCTTGCAAACAAAATGTAAAGGATGAAATTGCTGGTTGTAATATACTATGGTGGGCTGTAACTTGGAAATAAGCCCTTCCTCCCTTCAGTTTAAGGTAGCTTTTTCTCATGCAATAATGTAATTTATGTTTTGATTTCACAGGGATCACAGTTATTAGATTGTCTTAGGACTAAGGTGAGACTTTGGACTTTGACCTTGAACATTGTTGGGATTGAAAAAGACTATGGAGACTAATTTTAAAGAATGTATTTTGCATCATGAAATTGCCCTGAGTCTATGGGAGCCATGGGCAGAAAGTGGTGATTTTAATATAAAATGTCCCCTCTATAAGCTCATATGTTTGAATACTTAAACTCTATTTCATGAAGCCATTTGGGAAGGCTTTAGAACTGTTAGGCAGTAGAGCCTTCCTGGTAACAAGGCTTGAGCTGGCATAGCCAGTTCTCTCTTTACTTTTTCTATGTGGTTGCAAGAATGTGATGATAGCTTCTTGCCCTTTGCATGCTTTTCCCACAACCATGATGGGCTCTTCTTCCATCTGGACTTGTAGGCCAAAGTAAACTCTTTCCTTCCCTAAGTTATTTCAGATATTTTGTCCCAGCAGTGAGAAATTAACTGATAAAACCACCCATATTCATTCATTCATTCATTTTTGCAACAAATCTCTCATTAGCCTGGAATTTGCCAAGCATGTTAGACTTTCTGGCCAGGGAGCCACAGGCATCTGCCTGTCTCCACCTTTCTACTTCTGAGATGCTTGTAATCATGCCACTAGCCACTAGTCACCGTGACCAGTTTTTTTTTTTTTAATTCTTATTTTATCATTTATTTATTTGAGAGAAAGAAGAATAAAAAGCAGGGAGAGAGAGAGAGAGAGAGAGTGAGAGAGAGAATGAGAGAGAGAGAGAGAATGGGTATACTAAGGCCTCTAACCATTGCAAATAAACTGCAGACACATGTGTCACCTTGTACATCTGGCTTTACATGGATACTGGGGAATCAAATGAACCTGGGTCCTTTGACTTTATAGGCCAGCACCTGAGCCACTAAGCAATCTCTCCATCCCATGCCCAGATTTCAAAAAAAGTGGCCTCTGGGAATAAAACTTAGGTCCCATGCTAACAAGGTAAGTATTTTGCTGACTGAGCTTAGTTTCTCTCTCTCTCTCCCTGTCTCTCTCTCTTTACTTTCCTTTCAGAGGAGGAAGGTAAGGAGAGAGCAGAGGAGAAAGGATGCCAGAAAATCTTCCATTTATTTCACACTATTTCCCAGTGTGAAATTGACAAAAGGTAGTACATAGCTAATGACTGAGAAAATGGAAACTAACAATGTAAGAATAGAACATTTGAGCTTTTCCTTTGACTAAGATAAATATTTACTGACTTATCTTACTTTTCATTTGTCACAGAGACAATGCAGCTGTACCATAAACTTTCCCAGGAAGGATTCATTGTATCTAACTCAGTGAGATAGAGCATTCCATACACATATATCTTCAAGATTCTTTTCTGCTTGTGGAGAATGGCTGATAGATAGAAGCTTCATGGAGCTAACTGAAGAGAACACTTTTTGTTGTATATAGGCAACATTAGAAATAGGTTTACTGAGCTAATTCCCAAAATAGGGCAGCATTTATATACCTTTAGTGTCACATTTTGAAGGATTTCATACCTCAGATCTCAGATTAAGAACAGGACTACAAAACTTTGGTGCATATTCTTTACATTTCAATCAACAGGAGCACATTTATCAAAGTGAAGTGTGAATAGGAAGGGAACATCAATATATTTTTAAAAGGTTAGACAAATTAACTCTCCTATAACTCTGCATGATTTATGCAAATAAAGGCTAGCAGAGTGTTTTGATAGTATCACACACTTTGAGCCAAATTCTTATTTCAGATGTGACCTCCGGTGGTGACCACTAAAGACAGATCACAGTGACTTCTGTGAATGTTATACTGTGTTCATCCAGGAATGGGTTCCTGGGTGGTTTTTATCTGCTGTCTTTCTCAGAGTTATGTACATATTCCACTACCTTCTAACTGGTGAAGCAAACAGATGGCATACCTCCCAGAGAGGGAATAAGAATCTGGGACCTCCATCTTGCTCTGATCTGGAAAAGGAGCTGTATGTAGTACATTCAGAACCTCCCCTGTTTATCATGATCAGTTGAAAGAAGTAACATTTAGGGCTGGAGAGATGGCTTAGTGGTTAAGGCATTTGCCTGCAAAGCCAGAGGACCCAGATTAGAATCCCCAATACTACACAAGTCAGATGTACAAGGTGGTGCATGTGTCTGTAGTTTGTTTACAGCAACTGAAGGCCCCAGAACACCCATTCTTTCTCCCTCCCTCTCTCTCTCTTTCTCTCTCTCTCTCTCCCTCTCTCTAAAATAAATAATAAAAGAGAAATAAGTAGAATTTAAACGATCAATAAATTTTAGCCTTAAAAACTGATCCATCTTAAAAATAAAAATATATTCACTAGAAAAGTATACAGCAAGAGAGGGGACACCAACACGCATATACAAGCTCATAGAGGAACAGATAAACTGGTTTTGTCTAGGCAGCTACTTGGCAGTGCATACCAAGAAATTTTTAATAAATGTAATTTCCCAGGGCTCAGTCATTTCACTTTGATAAGATTTGATAAGAGCATGCTTATATGCAGAATGATGTAGCCAGGAAAATCAAGTTTTTCAAAAGCATTTATAGTATATGATAAAATGTTAACTTAAGGTGGGTGTGGTGGCACATGCCTTTAATCCTACCACTTGAGAGGCAGAGGTAGGAGGATTGCCATGAGTTCAAGGCCACCCTGAGACAGCTAAAAATAGATCTACCATATGACCCAGCTATACTACTCATAGGCATATATCCTAAGGATTGTCTCACTACCTTAGAGATACTTGCTCAACCATGTTTATTGCTGCTCTATTCATAATAGCTAGGTAATGGAAGCAGCCTAGATGTTGCTCAACTGATGAGTGGATAATGAACATGTGGCCCATTTATACAATGGAGTTCTACTCAGTGGTAAAGGAAAACAAAGTTATGAAATTTGCAGGAAAATGGATGGATATGGCAAGTATTATACTTCATGAGGTAACTCAGACCCAGAAAGCCAAACATCACATGTTCTCACTCATATGTGGATCCTAGCTACAAATGATTGGACTTCTATGTGAACAGGAATAAAACTCAGTAGCAGAGGCCAGTAAGCTAGAAAGGAGATATAAAGGGAATACAAAGGAAGGGAGGGAGGGACTTAATAGGATGGTATTGTATATATATAATTGTATATACATATATATAGTATATAAATATGTATATATATTGGATAGATAGATAGATAGATAGATAGATAGATAGATAGATATAGATATATTGTATATGTAGAAGAACAGATTAATGGGAGTGAAAAGGCCGAAGTGAGGTCAGGGGAAGAGATTCAGTAAAGGAAAGGTGGAGGGAGGGCTAACCAAAATCTAAGAGGATATAAATAAGTCACATGGAAACCTGCTTTTGTGGACAATGGAACAGTCAGAAGCCATAGATTGTTACTAGAAAGTTTCCAGTGCCAGGGATGGGATACCTTCCAGTGAGTTGTTGGCCAGGGAGGTCCCTGATGCTCCCAAAACATTACAGGCCATTGCTGAAGCCCTTGGTTTACCACCAGAAATATATGGTAAGACCCTATTGCTGAAGACTCCACATTGGGCTTGGGCTGTAAGGTCACTGAGAAATCCTGCTGGAGCTGAGCTGAAAACCTCCGTGTACACCAGCTGACAGAGAGCTAAAAAAAACCCATGCTGCATGCAGTTCAATGGGAAAGAGAGAAATCAGCAGTGAAGATTCTCAGCAGTGAATACTGCAAGCCTTAAACTTGGCCAGCCAGGTCAAATGAGCCAATGGGTGCAATACTGGCATGTCTGCTATGGGGAAACCAACCACTCTCTAATTGGACTGGAGGCCCACTCCATGGGGAGGGAATACATCCCTGATACTGAAAATCTACAACAGGGGTAGTCATGAGCCCTAGGGGTGTAACGTCTGCTGTTGTCTTGCTAAATGTACATACTGTGCTTACCAAGCTGCCCAGTAATCACGTCTCTTAATGTTCACACCCATATATTAATGATACTCTCACTTTTTGTTACAGAAGCTTTACTTTTCAGATGGCAGTGACCTTGCGATGAGTCAGAAGGCACCATAGTGCTGATAAGAAGTGATAGAGGAGTGCTCATGACTGAAATATCTCTATAACACCTTCCAAGGCTCAGGGTCCATTGAGGAAGAGGTGGTGGAAAGAATGTAAGAACTAAAGGAAGGGTAGGACTCCTTCCAATATGCTCCTTGAGACACAAAATGGCCTGGGCATCCATGACCTCACAGTGCCTGACATTACCTACACAAGACCATCATAATAGGAGGAAAAGATGATGACATCAAAATAAAAAAGAGACTGATTGAGAGAAGGAGGGGATATGATGGAGAGTGGAATTTAAAGGGGAAAGTGGGGGGGGAGGGAGGGAATTACCATGGGATATTGTTTACAATTATTGAAGTTGTCAATTAAAACAATTAGAAAAATAGAATGCTTCTTCCATGCTTCCCCTTAGCTTCTGAGTCTTTTTCTGGCAGTATTTATACTTTTTGACAGTTACAGCTCCCATGAAGCAGTTATCTCTTGCTGGGTCCAATGCCTTTGTAAGCTTTTATAAGTTTGATACCTTATCCTCCTTCTGGTAGAGATAATTTCCAAACACATGTTGAGCATCAAAGTATCACTTGTATATAAAATGCTTGGTAGGTTTTAGAATTTTTCACATTTTTCAATATTTATATCTAAAGAAATAGTATTTCCATATAGATAGTAGAGCAATAGATGATAGATGCATAGATGATAGCTAGATCAAGCATAAAGAGAGGGAGAGAGAGAGAAAGAGAGAGAGAGAGAGAGTTTCAGACAAGATCTTGCTATGATATCTAGGCTAGCCTTGAACTCTTGATCCTCCTGTCTCTTCTTGCTGAGTACTGTGATTGCTTGTATGAATCTCCATGCCCACCTCATATTATACCTCACAGATACCTTATACAGTTAACCTGAGGATAATTTTTTAAATGTTTTATTTACTTGTTTGTGAGAGAGAAAGAAAGACAGGGAGCGAATAGGCATGCCATGGCCTCCAGCCACTGCAAAAGAAGTCCATTCACATGTGCTATCTTGCACATCTGGCTTACATGAGTCCTAGGGAATCAAACCTGGGTCCTTTGGCTTTGTAGGCAAGCCCCTTAAACACTAAGCCATCCCTTCAGGCCCTGAGGATAATTTTGTAAAACGTTTTCAGTGCACCTGCATTTTGACCATGATCCATTAAATGGTGGTGTGTGGAATTCCCCATACATGTCATAGTTGTTCAGCATATTTCAGATTTTAGAGTATTTCATATTTCATGTTCAGAATCAGAGTGGTCAGCTTGTGCCTTTATTTTCTCAGTGCCACACCATCTCAGCCCACGCCTCTGAACTCTTTTGAAGGCTCACATATTAATTTAGTTTCTTGTCAGTTTTGTGACTAAATCAGATGATGGGAAAATACAACAAAGTATCTCTATAAAAGAAAGATAATTATTTTGATTCTGAGGGTCTGGTGCTGAATTGGGATATAAGTTAATACCTAGTAACTTGGGGACATGGAAAAAGAGTACTCGGAAATCTTGAGAAGCATGCCATAGAACAAATGGTGAAAACACTGCTGAAGGTTTATGGAGAAATATAAAGAAAAGGTCATTTAATTATCAGTTACGTATTATGAATTTGAAAAAGAAAATTTGTGCACAAATAAGAGAGGAAACATTTTTAGATTGAAAAAAATGTAATGAAGAAATTAGAATAGGAAATGAGCTTTATATTGTCTGAGGTGTGGGTATTAAATAATACAAATTAGTCAATCATTACAGTACAGGTGAAGTTACATCTGTGTATTTTTTAATTATTTTTTAACAATTAACAACTTCTATACTTACAGAAAATAAACCATGATAATTCCCTCCCCCCACTTTCCCCTTCACAACTCCACTCTACATCATATACCCTCATGGTCTCCATTAATATCTCTTTTATTTTAATGTCATCATCTTTTTCTCCTATTATGAGGATCTTGTGAAGGAATTGCTAGGCACTGTGAAGTCATGGGTATTCAGGCCATTTTGTGTCTGGAAGAGTGCATTGTAAGTAGTGGTACCCTTCCTTTGGCTCTTACATTCTTTCCATAACCTCCTCTGCAATGGACCCTGAGCCTTGGAGGGTATGATAGAGATGTTTCAGTGCTGGACACTCCTCTGTCACTTCTTCTCAGAACTATGTTGCTTTTTGGGTCATCCCAGTGGTCAACACCATCTGAAAAGAGAGAAGCTTCTCTAACCAAAAGTGAGAGTAGGATTAATATATGAATATGAACATTAAGTGTAGTGCTTTCAGGGAAATTTGGTGAGAATAACATATGCATTTATCCAGACAAGAGCAGGCTTTATACCCCTAAGGCTCATGACCTCCCCTGCCATAGACTTTTGATTAGGTTTCCAGTACCAGGCATGTATTCCCTCCCACAGAGCAGGCCTTCAGTCCAATTAGAGAGCAGTTGGTTTCCCCCAGAGCAGACATGCCACTATTGCACCCATTTGGTCATTTGGCCTATCTGCTCAAACTTGAGGCTTTCAGTGTCCACTGTTTTTCCTGCTGATTACTTCTGTCTCCCATAGGGCTGCATGTGGTGCAGCTCTTTCCAGCTTTCAGTTGGCTGGGCTACAGGGAGGTGGTTTTCAGCTCAATACCAGCTTGATTTCTCAGTGACCTTGCTGCCCAGGCATGTGAAGTCTTCAGCAATAGTGTCTTATCATCTGTTACTCATGGGAAACCAAGGGCTTTGGCAATAGCCTATAATGTTTTGGTGGTATCAGGGGCCTTCTGGCCAACAACTCACTGGAAGGTATCCTATCCCTGGCACTGAAAATTTTCTAGTAGCAACCTATGGCTTCTAGATGTGCATTTGTCCCAAAAAGTAGGTTTTCATATGTCTTAGTCAGAATAGCTTGAATTTTGATTGACCCTCCTCCTACCCTTCTCTTACTCAATGTCTTCCCCTGGCCTCAATTAGGTCATTCCACTGCCTGTAATCTGTTCTTTTACTTACATATATACAATGTCATTCCCTAAAGTTCTTCCTTCCCATTCCTCCCTTATAGCCTTTTTCTATCTTACTGGCCTCTGCTACTGATTTTTGGTTCCAGCTCACACATAAATCTAAACATTTGTAGCTAGAATCCACATATGAGAGAGAACATGCAACATTTGGCTTTCTGGGCCTGGGTTACCTCATTTAGTATAATCCATTCCAAATCCACCCATTTCCCTGCAAATTTCATTAGTTTATTTTTCTTTACTGCTGAATAGAACTGCATTGTGTAAATGTACCACATCTTTATTATTCATTCACCTGTTGAGGGACATATAGGCTGTTTCCATTTTCTAGCTATTGTGAATAGAGCAGCAATAAACATGGTTGTGCAAGTATCTCTAAGGTAGTGAGAAGAGTTGTTAGGGTATATGCCTAAGAGTGTTATAGCTGGGTCATATGGTGAATCCATTTTTAGCTGTCTCAAGAACCTCTTTACTGATTTCCACAATGGCTGTACCAGACTACATTTCCATAAATAGAGTAAAAGGGTTCCCCTTTTCCCACATCCCCACCAGGATTTATTCTCATTTTTTTTTCTTGATGATATCCAATCTGACAGGAGTGAGATGGAATCTCAAAGTAGTTTTAATTTGCATTTCCCTGATAGCTAAGGATCAAGAACACTTTTTTAGATGTTTATATGCCATCTCTATTTCTTCCAATGAGAACTCTATATTTAGTTCCATAGCCCATTTTTTAATTGGGTTGTTTGATTTCTTTTTTTTCTTTTTAGATATTTGTATATCCTGGATATTAATCCTCTGTCAGATGAATAGCTGCCAAAAATTTTCTCCCATTCTGTAGGTTGTCTCATTGCTCTATTCACAGTGTCCTTTTCTGGACAAAAGCTTTGTATTTTCATGAGATCCCAGTGGTTGATTAGTGTTTTTTTTAAATAATTTTATATTTTTATTTATTTATTTGCAAGCAGATAACAAGAGAGATATAAGAGAGACAGACAAAGAGAGAATGATGGTGTGCTAGGGCCTGTAGTCACAGCAAATGAATTCCAGATACATGTGCCCATTGTGCATCTGGTTTATATGGGGCCTAGGGAATCAAAGCTGGGTCCTTTGACTTCACAGGCAAATGTCTTAACTGCTAAGCCATCTCTCTAGCCCTGATTAATGGTTTTATTTCCTAAGCAATTGGCATTATATTCAGAAAGTCACTGCCTATGCCAATATGTTAAAAGTTTCCCCCTAACTTATCCTCTAGTGGTTCAGAGTTTTAGGTCTAATACTAAGGTCCCTGATCCATTTTGACTTGATTCTTGTGCATGGAGAAAGACAGGGATCTATTTTCATCCTTCTATATATAAATATCTAATTTTGGGCTGGAGAGATGGCTTAGCAGTTAAGTGCTTGCCTGTGAAGCCTAAGGTCCCCAGTTAGAGGCTTGATTCCCCAGTAACCATGTAAGCCAGATGAACAAGGTGGCACATGCATCTGGAGTTCATTTGCAGTGGCTGGAGACCCTAGCATGCTCTCACTCTTGCTATCTCTCTCTCTGCTTCTTTCTCTCTCTGTCTGATGCTCTCAAATAAACCAATAAAAATAAAAATAAATTTTAAATAAATAAATAAAATATCTAATTTTCCCAGCACCATTTGTTGAAGAGGCTGTCTTTTCTCCAATGAATATTTTTTGCATTTTTGTCAAAATCAGATGGTTGTAGTTGCTTGGATTAACATCTGGGTCCTCTATTCTGTTACATTGTTCTGTGTGTCTGTCTTTGTGCCAGTACAATGCTGTTTTTGTTACTATGGCTTTGTAATATAGCTTAAAATAGCATATGGTGACAGGAAAGAGGCTAACAATGGTACCAACTTGACTGTATTCACTGAGTACAAAACTAATTAATGAAAAATATAGGGTATGGTAATATCACCAGCCTTATTTTTATTACTTAAAATTGTTTTAGCTGTTTGAGGATTTTTACTTCCTAATGAATTTTAGGATTCTTTTTTCTATTTTTGTGAAGAATTCCATTAGAATTTTAATGAGGATTGCATAAAATGTGTATATTGCTTTTGGTAAGATTGACATTTTGATAATATTGATTATTCCAATCCATGAATATAGTTTGTCTTTCCATTTCCTAGTGTCCTCTGTAATTTCTGACTTGAGTGTTTTAAAGTTCTCATTGTAGACATCCTTCACTTCCTTGGTTAGGTTTATTCCAAGCTATTTTATTTTTTCCATCCTCCACATGTGTGTTGTTAGTATATAGGAAAGGTACTGATTTCTATGTTTTATTTTGTACCCTGCTACATTGCTAAAAACTCTAATAGCTTACTGGTAGTCTTTAGAGTCCTTAATGTATAGAATCATATCATCTGCAAATAGTGATATTTTGATCTCTTCCTTTCCAATTTGTATCCCTTTATGAGTATCTCTTACCTTATTGCTATAACTAGGACTTCCAGTACTATATATTAAGTAAAAGGGGGGAAGTGGACATCTTTGTCTTGTTTCTGAATTTAGTGGAAAAGCTTCAAGTTTTTCCACTACTTTCTCCATTTAGTATTATGTTGGTTGTAGGTTTGTCATAAGTAGCTTTTATTGTGTTGAGATATGTTCCTTCTATTCCCAGTTTCTATAGGATTTTACTATGAAGGGATGCTGGATTTTGTCTTGCATTTTAGGCATTTATTGAGATGATCACATGATTTTTATTCTTCAGTCCATTTATATAGTGTATTACTTTTATTGATTTGCATATGATGAACCATCCCTAATCCCTGGGATAAAGCTTACTTGGTCTGGGTAAATAATATTTCTGATATATTCTTGTATTCAGTTTGCCAGTATTGTGTTCAGAATTTTTGCATCTATATTCATGAGGGAGATTGGTCTGTAATTTTCTTTTTGTTGTTCACTCTTTGTCTGATTTTGGTGTCAGGGTGATACAGGCTTCATAGAAAGAGTCTGATAGAATTCCTTTCTTTTTTATTTTATGGAAAAGTTTGAGAAGCAGTGGTGTCAGTTCTTCCATTAAGGTCTGGTAAAATTCATCGGTGAATCCATCTGGGCCTGAATGGTTTTAGTTGGGAGTTTTTTTTTTTTTAATAACTTCTTGGATCTCCATACTTGTTATAGGTCTAATTAAATGGTATATCTCATCTTGATTTAATTTTGGTAGGTCATATGAATCAAGGAAACCATCCATTTCTTTCAGATTTTCAATTGTAGAGGAGTATATATTCTTAAAGTATGTCCTCATGATTTTTGTGAATTTCTTTGGTGTCTGTTGTAATGGTGGCTTTTTCATCTCTAATTTTATTAATTTTTGCTCTTATCTCTTTCTTCTGGTCAGAGTTGCTAAGGGTTTATCAATCTTGTTTATCCTTTCAAAGAACCAACTCTTTGTTTCATTGATTCTTTGGATTTTTTGTTTGTATTTCATTTATTTCCGCCCTAATCTTTATTATCTCTTCCCATCTACTGAATTTTGGCTTGCCTTGTTCTTCTTTTTTCCAAGGCCTTAAGGTGAAGCAGTCAATTTTTCACTTGTGAACTCTCTAATTTCTTAATATAGGTACTTAGAGCTATACATTTCCCTCTTAGAACTGCCTTTCTTGTGTCCCAAGGGTTTTGGTATGCTGTATTCTCAACATCATTTGATTCTATGAATTTATTGATTTCTCCAATGATCCATTCATCATTCAAAAGTGTACTGTTTAGTCTCCATGAATTTGAGTGTGATCTGTAGTTTTTCTTGTTGGTGATTTGTAGTCTAATCCCATTGTGGTCAGATAGAATACAAGGATTATTTCAATTTTTCTATATTTATTAAGGTTTGCTTTGTGTCCTAATATATGGCCTATTTGGGGGAGCACTCCAGGTGCTGCTGAGAAAAATGTATATTCTTCAGCATCTGGATGAAATGTTCTGTATATATCTGTTAGGTCCATTTGTTCCATGACATCATTGAATCCAGATGTCTCTCTGTTCATTTTTTGCCAGGATGACCTGTCAATTGATGAGTGAGGTATTAAAGTCTCCCACAATGGTTGTGTTTGGTGTTATCTGTGACCTTAAGTCTAATAGTGTTTGTTTGATGAAAATGGGAGCCCCCATGGTAGGTGCATATATGTTTAGGATTGTAATGTCCTCCATTTGGAGTGTTCCTTTAATCAGTATAAAGTGACCTTCTTTATCTTTCCTCACTAATGTTGGTTTGAAGTCTATCCTGGCAGATATTAGGATAGCAACACCTACTTATTTCCTAGACCCATTTGCTTGAAATATCATTTGCCATCCCTTTGCCCTAAGACAGTGCCTATTTTTTATTGAGAGATTAGTTTCCTGGAGGCAACAAAGAGCATGATCCTGCCTTTTAATCTAGTCTGCAAGCCTGTGTCTTTTGGTTGGGGCATTGAGGCCATTAATATTAAGAATTATTTTTTAAAGATAAGTGTTTATTCTCACAATTCTTCTTCTGTAGTGGCTCCTTTTTCCCTTTACCCTCTTGTTTTAACTATCATTTGAGTATGGTTTATTTTTTCCTGCTTCCTCTTGTGTGTGCTTTGCTTTTTCTTCAGCATGAAGGATTCTTTCAAGTATTTTCTGTGGAACTGGATTAGCAGCCATCAATTCCTTTAGCCTTTTTTATTGTGAAATATCCTTATTTATTCTTCAATTTAGATAGATAGCTTTGCAGGATAGAGTATTCTTGGTTGACAGTTGTTATCTTTCAGAACTTGGAATACATCATTCCAAGACCTTCTGGCTTTTAAAGTTTGTGTTGAGTGATTGTAATTGGCTTACCTTTATAGGTTACTTGCTTTTTCTCTCTAACTGCTTTCAATATATTTTATTTGGTTTGCATTTTAAGTAGTTTAATTATAACATGGCAAGGAGAGGTTCTTTCCAGGTTTTGTCTGTTTGGTGTTACAAAATCTTCTATCTGCATTGGCATTTCTTTCCCAATTTGGGGAAATTTTTCTTCTATGATTTTATTGAAAGTACCTACTAAGTCTCTGGATTGAAATTCTTCTCCTTCTATGAGACCCTGAATTCTTATGTTTGCTCTTTTCATAGTGTACCAAATATCTTGAAATTCCCATCCATACCTTCCTATTTGTTTTTCTCTTTGTTGGACTGTATTAGATCTGCCACTTGGTCTTCTAGTTTCGATATTCTGTTCTCTCCTTCATCCATTCTACTGGTGAGACTTTCCACAGAGGTTTTTTTTAATTTTTTTATTTGATGGACTAGAATTTTATTTTCAGTGCTAGAACTTCAGCCTGGCTTTGCTTCAGTATTTCTATTTCCTTACACATGTCTTGTGGTGACCCTTATTTCATTATGCTGGTTTCCTGTGTTCTCTTGGAATTCCTTCAGGAGTTTGTTTTCTTCTTTAATTCCTTTGTTTTCTTCTTGGATTCCTTTGATTCCTTCCTTGATTTCTTGAATATAGATAAAATTATTATTATTTTTTAAATCTTTGTCAGGCGTTTCATGTAAAACAGTCTCATTGGGAGTCATTTCTGATGGATTTATAATTTTTGGTGGAGTTGTATTGTCTTGATTCTTTGTGTTTCTTGTAGTATAATGTAGCAATTTTTGCATCCTGAGTTGTTTTCATGCTTCAGTTTTGTTTGTTTTTTTTTTTGGAAAAAATTCACGTTTATTGGTTTATATATATTGGGCCAGATTATGTTATTTATTTATTTTTTTTTCGTTGTTGTCTCTTTATTTTTTTTTCATTTTTATTTATTATTATTATTATTTTTTACAGTCAGTTTGGTACCATTATTAGGCTCATCCGTGACCTAACCCCTCCCCTTAGCCCCTCCTTGTTGAGGTATATGGGTCATGCATTGTGGAGTTAGCCCACAGTTATGGGTAAGATAAATGTCTCTGCATATCATGACCCAACATGTGGCTCTGACATTCTTTCCGCCCCCTCTTCCGCAAAATTTCCCTGAGCCATGTTGGGTCTGCTTCAGTGATGAGGTGTTGGGGGGGCTCTGAGGCTCTGGCTCTCTGATTTGGTAGGAGTTGATTTTTCTCTGTGCTGATCTCCTTCCCCCTTGTGCTGGTATCCAGTTCATCAGGAAAACAGCGCCCTTGCTTGTTTCTCCAATTTTTCTTAGTTTCATCTGGGGCCCTTTGGAGGTATGATGGGGTGGCTCTCTCCTTAGGATCTACCTCTATCTGAAAAAGAGATCATGCTTCAGTTTTCTAATAATCTGCGGTGCTTTTAGATTTGGAAATCCAACTTTCTGTACCTTCAGAGTAGGAGTTTAAGGTGCCAAGTGTAACTCTTGGACTCCAGTCTAGCTGCAGAAGTAATCACAGGTGTTGAGTTTCTTTGCTATTCAAGTATTCTAGTTGGCTATGTGGAGTAATTTACTGGCAAATTCTAAAATTCAACTGATCAATGTATACATCCAATAAAAACCAGCACAGAGTATGCAAGTGTGGGGATTGAAACAAACAGATAACCATATAAAGCCAAAGTCCCTAAAGGCATGTGTTACTCTACACCCTTAAATCCTGTTAGATGGGAGGTTGAGATTTCTGTTCTGAAATGTGTTCTAGGTCAACCTGGGTCTGAATCAGACCCTGCTCCCAATAATGACAGAAGAAAAAGACAAAGGTCCTATGAATCTTAAAGCATCAAAGGTAACAATAACAATCCCCAAATACAGCTTAATTGAGAACTTTAAAGCCAACCAAGAATATGTAATCCATAACCTGCCCTGACATGGAAAGAGAAATTAGCACTTCCAGTGCAAGCCTATGTACCTGCTTTTTTGTCAGGCGGCCTCTTTACCTTTTGGGGTGGCTTCAAATCTCACCAATGCTGAATGCCACCTCAATCCCTCCGTGTTGTGCTGTGAATCTGGTGTTCTGATTATCTGTGCTGGATATCCTGCTGACCAGAGCTGAATGTGTTCTCTGGAGCAGCACAGTGCTGTCAGTTGGGAGATGGAAGAGTGCAGGAAGCCTGGAGTCGTACTGGAAATGCTTAGCTGGTCCCACCTGTGTCCCCCTTCAGCAGCTCCTCTGCTGTCTTCCCTTCGGGTTTCTTGACTTTGTTAGGAGGCTGATTAGGTTGGAAAATCCCCTTGTTTGCTCTCTGCTCCCACAGCTAGGATCCAGGTGGGTGTGTGGATCCACATAGATCCATGTGGTTCAGGTCCAGGTCCACAAGCTCCTTGGTGGGATTCTGGCCGATTTCCTCCTTTCTGATAAATTTTAGTCTCTCCTGATTCTCTGTTGTGGCCAGTGAAAACCTATACACCTTCACTTTTCAGATGAAGAATGTATTTTGCTGTGGTTTTGCTCAAATCCCTTCCTAGGCTGGATTGGTGTGACTCCTATGTAGCCATCTTACCTGGAAGTTTTTCCATGTCTATGTTTTGTGTAATTTTGTTTTGTTTCAAAACAAAAGAGGGAGAAATCAAGTGTGTTTAAAGGCAAAGATAATAAAAAGAGAGGAATGATGAGGCAGTTACAGGTAGAGACAGCATCCATGTGAAGGCAGAGCTTAGTTTTGAGAAGAAAATAGTTAATGAAACTGTGATACTTCAGTCATGTGAAATATTTTATTTTTATTTATTTATTTGAGAGAGGGTGCAGATAGAGATTGAGAGGGGATGCACTTGTGCCTCTAGCCACTACAAATTAATTCCATATGCATGTGCCACCTTGTGTATCTGGCTGTATGTGGGTACTGTGGAACCAAGCATGGGTCCTTTGGCTTTGCCAGCAAATGCCTTAACTGCTAAGCCATCTCTCCAGCCCCTACTTCAGTTATGTAAAAGGCAGAATAATGCTTTCATGGAGAATATCTATGTGTGGGTGTCTGTGTATAGGTGCTTAAGGGCAGAAAAAATGGAAATGGATAAAATAAATGGGGTAGAGTATGATGAAGCAGATACAGCTGGGGACAGGTTCCATGTGAAATTATAAAAAATTTCCAACTTGTATTAAAATTTTCATGTGCTTCTTAATTTACTAATATGCACAAAATAGAACATGAAATACCTCTAAATGTACCCAGTGGATTCTACATAGCAGCTTACTTGTAAGATACCTGGTCATGTGATGGATCCCATCTCTCCATGCCACTCATTCAACAACTGTGTTTGGTGTCTACTTTATGATAAGCTCTCTTTCAGGCCATACAGGTTCAGAAGTAAACAAGATCACATCCTCAGTGAGTCAGCAATCTACCTGGGAGAGCCAGATCACAAACAAGGAAGTAGACAATATTGCAAGTACCCCCACGAAGATGGTGAGGACAAGCAACCTGATTATGCTAATTAGAGGTCAGGGAGAATATCATTAAAATGAGGAAAGTTACTGAAGCAGTCCTAAAACAAATGGGGTGGGAGTTTGTGGTTGTGGTCTAGCAAATGTGAGGCTAAACTGGTGCACTGAAATAGTGATGTGAGGAGCCACAACATCGTTCATTTATTATAAACATGTAACTAAGACTAACTGTGGGGCCAGGCCTTTGGACAGGGACATCAGGAAAGAATTTCAAACCTAAGAAAAGGAATAAGTTTCTTTTTTACCAAATGAGATACTTACAGGGCTAAGCAGAGAAAAAGCATGATTTAATTCACCTGCAATAATATCTAACATTTTGGGACGGGAGAGATGGCTTAGCAGTTAGGGCATTTGTCTGCAAAGCCAAAGGACCTAGGTTCGATTCCCCAGGACGCATGTAAGCCAGATGCACAAAATGGTGCATGCATCTGGAGTCTGTTTGCAGTAGCTAAATGCCCTGGTGCACCCGTTCTCTCTCTCCTCTCCCCCTCTGTCTCCTCTCTCCCTCTGTCTGATTCTGTTTCTCTCAAATAAATAAATAAAAATAAAACATTTTTTTAAAAAGAATATCTAATCTTTTGACATTGCAGCATGATATCACCACCTACAAATGTGTTGGGCCATAATTCGCAGATATGCTGGGAAGCATGCAGCCTGCAGACTATAGTGTTGGCATGACTCTAAAAATCACTCTGACAGCTACATAGAAGAATGAAAGGCAGATGAAGATGGGAAAGCAGTAAAAAGGGGGAAATATGTTTAAGAATGTTCCCAGATAAGAATCTGAGTAAGTTATGGTGGTAGTTCAGTTGACTAGGGTAGGGACAAACGCTATGAGATTTGACATACATTGAAGAGCAAGCCCCAGCTCTCAACTGCTGCAGTATTATAACAGTGTACAAAACAACAAAAAGATTCTGACCATAGAATCAGCATCTTCAGTCATGATGATAATGATGTAATGTTTGCTTCAGTTAAGATGACAGAAGAAAACAAATGTAATTCCTGTCCTACAAAATCAGGTCCCAAAAGGTTTCTTCAATTTTTCCAGTCACCACTAATTTAGTAATACACTTTCCCCCACTTTTCTTCCCTTTGCCAAGTGACAACTATTTTGCAAACATGCTAGGTATGACTGGGTCCTGACTTGATGAGACCTCTACTTGTCTTCTATAGACATGCCTTCCACTTACATAGCTGCTCAGTTCTTTCAAGTCCTAAGGACTTTCTTAACTGCGATAGTGGATCACTTCCAGTGTCCTCTTTAGGTTGGAAATGCATCTGATGAAAAGGAAGACCCGTAAAAGAGGGAGCTTTACATCTGTTCCATTTCTTTCTCTTAGGAAAGATATTCCTAAAACTCACAGCAGTGTATTTCACCAAAGAACCAAGTATCCTAAAAAATCAGAAAAAAAATGAATATCTCCTGCAGAAGCAGATTCTATAGAAGAGCAAAGGATGGCCTGAAAGTGCTTCTGAGATTCTGGATTATAAACTAGGAAAAATGCACTATATGGACCCACTCTTTATAAAAGTAAGAAAAAGAACAAGAGGAAGGGTAATCCAACAAAGCCTGAGTCTGAATAAATCTGAAAATATTCTATGGAAAACAAAGAGTAAACGTAAAATATGAAGAAAAAAGACCCTAAACATAGTCAAGCAAACAAATGGAAAATCATGGTGTGTGTGTGTGCGTGTGTGTGTAAAATATCTCAAGGATGGATAAATAGTTAAGGGGGCTGGAAAGGTATCTCAGTGGTTAAGGTACTGGCTGGCAAAACCAATGGAACAAGGTTTAATCCCCAGTACCCATGTAAAGCCAGGTATACAAGGTGGTGCATGTATCTGGACTGTGTTTGTAGTTGCTAGAGGCCCTGATGTGCCCATTCTCCCTTCGTACCTGCTCCTCCTCCTCCTTCTCCTTCTCTCTCTCTCTCTCTGTCTCTCTCTCTCTCTATATATATACATATATACGTATGTATATATACACATATATATGCATTATACATATATATGTATATATAATACATACCTTCCTATTTCCCTCTCTCAAATAAATAAATAAGTAAATAAATAAAATATTTTATGTTTTTAATATTTTATTTTTCTTAATGTATTTGAGAGAGAGAAAAATAGGCAGGGGGAGAGAGAGAGAATACATGTGCCAGGAACTGCAGCCACTGCTAATGAGCTCCAAATACATGCACCGCCTTGCATATTTGGCTTATGTGTGTACTGGGAAGTTGAACCTGGGTCCTTTGGCTTTATATGCAAGTGCCTTAACCACTATGCCATCTCTCTAGCCCCTAAATAAAATATTTTAAAAGAATAAAAAGTTAAGGATATTCTGTTATGAGCGGGTACATGTGGGACATTCATAGACATGCTGTATGTTGCTTTGTGTCACATTTTTAAAATTTTATTTTGTTAACTCATTATTTATTTTAGAGAGAAAAAGAGGCAGAGAGAGAGAGAGAGAAAATGGGCAAGCCAGGGCCTCTAGCCACTGCAAACAAACTCCAAACTCATGCACTACCTTGTGAATCTGGCTTACATTGGTCCTGGGGATTGAACCTGGGTCCTTTGGCTTTGCAAGCAAGTGCCTTAACCACTAAGCAATCTCTCCAGCCCTTTGTCATATTTTTTAATCTATTGTTTTTTTTTTTTTTCTTCCATGAAATTTTGACCGAAGTTCTAGGATATTTTGGGGAAAATTTTTTTTTTCTTGCCATATAATCTTGCACAAGAAGATATGGCATAGTGCTCTACATTCATTTTCTTACCCAGGGTGGGGTGTCAGCATTTTTACATAGCATGTATATTTATAGAAAACTTTTTGGTTTTGGATTCCTAAAGTATTTTAATCTGAAAGTACTTTATCAAAGGAAAATGGACAAATTAAAATTAAATTAACTAAAAATTTAATAAATTAAATTTGATTGAAATTAAATAATTAAAAATAAAGTTTGACAACCTTTTGGGCATTTGAAAATAATTTCAACAGTGATAAAGTATTGAATTGTGATGATGAATAGTGATGACACAGAGGCAGGAGGGGAAAAAACAAAAAAAAAAAGGAGGAAGAGGAGAAAACAAAAGGGAGAAGAAGAAGGAAAGGGTAGTAGAAGAGAGAAGGAGAAAGTAAGGGAGGGAGGAAAAGATGCTGGCAGAGAGTCAAAGATTAGAAGCAAGCTGAATCATAGACAAAGAACAGGCCATTACATGCAGTCACCCTTGAATGAATCAATTAATGTGTTACATTATTCAGAACCAGGTGGGTTTAATCAGGCCTCAACCAGAGAGGCTAGAGGACAAGGCAAGAAGAGACAACTCTCAGCTATTACAGAGATCTATTCTTCACAGACACCATTTTGGTAAGAAGAGACATATTCAGAGACAGAAACTTCATAATGGGATTTAAACACTGAATTGACCTGAAAAAGGAGTTTTTAAAATGATAGAGGCTAAGTTAACTTGAAAAAGAAGGTTTAAGTTCTCTTTCTTTTAACTTCTTACTGTACTTTTTTGACATTGTTAACTGGAGTTGGTCCACTTGTACCTCAGTTTATTAGATTGATTAATGTCAGCTACCCCAAATATGGCCATCTCTCCTGAGGCAAAGAATGTGCCTTTATTTTGGAATTTTGGTAATTGGCACATAATATATAATCAGCAATGTACAGTGAATGAAACATGATTGAAGAAAATTAATCACAAAGGGTTTTTGCCGTATTGGATAAGTGCTATGCCATGTAAAGTTAAGTGTTATTGGCCTTGAAATGTAGACTGTAATAAAAATGGACTTAAAGGGAGCTTGTAAGTAAATCCACTCCACAATACTTCTGGCATTTCTCAAAATCATGTCCTTGTTTGAAATGAAATCCCCTTGGAAATCAACCATGTCATCAAAAAACCTGTCTAAGTACTCAGGTTAAATTTGTGCTGTTACCGAAATCGCCGTCAGCTTTCATAAAAGGCACTGCCAGCATACGTAATGGATGTGAGGAACTACAGATTGATGCCTTCAAGCTAAGGAATTAATTGAATGCACTTCTGTGCTCTCCCTGATTGACTGCATAGAGCAAACAACCTACAAGAGACATATGGCCAAGGGAAAATAGGGAGCCAGTTACAAACATTTCGGGTAAAGGTTCCATGATGAGAAATTTCATGTGGTTCAAGGAAGAATGTGAAATGAGATTAATTTCCTGAGAGAAAACTTAAAAACCACTCTAAAAGATTTACAAGTTTCCCTTCACAAAACCTAATTCAAAAACGTCAACCCCTATTTGAATATCTGCATCTGATCATATCTAACTGCTAGAAACTATCCCTGAGTACTGCTGCTTGTTCCCCAGAGAGGAACTCCCAGCACATGCTCAGAGCACAGGGTAAGAGGATGATATTTGCTCCCCAACAAGATGTGCATAGTGCAAAACAAAAGAGGTAGCCTATAGCAAAGAATATCTACAATTTCTAATCATAATGTGGTACAATTTACAAGGCAGAGAAGCTCATGTGGACATTTTTTATTTCCTCACTTATTTCTTTCTTCATTTTCGTTACATCTAGTCCTTTTACATTCACTCGGTTTGGCTCCCCTTCATGCCAAATCTAGACTTCTGCTTTCAGTGGTCAATTTAATGATTAAAATATAAACACCTATTGTACTGTTCTGTGCAATGCAGCTGAAATTCTCTAAAGGAAAACCTGCCTGTCCAGATTTCTGAAGCTCTGTGATTCAAAATGTTTATTTTAGTCAGAGAATGTAAGGAATGAAGAATGTTATGTTGAAAAATGGAAATAAAATCTTGAACAAGGGCTGGAGCAAAGGCTCAGTGGCTAAAGAGCTTGTTGTGCAAGCATAAGTATCTGAATTCAGATCCCCAGACCCACATAAAATAGGGCTTGGTGAATCTGGGCATGGTGGTGCATGCCTTTAATCCCAGCACTCGGGAGGCAGAGGTAGGAGGATCACTGTGAGTTTGAGGTTAGCCTGAGACTACATAGTGAATTCCAGGTCAGGATGGGCTAGAGAGAGAACTTACCTCAAAAAATAAAAACAAACAAACAAAAAAGGCTTCATGCCTGTAACTTCAGGTTTAGCGAACCTAAACAGGGGATGGGATCTTCATGGATTGCTGGTTAGCTAGTTTAGCTGAATCAGTGGGTTTAAGGTTCAATGAAAGAGACCCTGTATCTAATAATAATATTAATAACAATATGTAGAGACATGATATAAGAAAACATCAATATCTATCTCACGCCTCCACATATAAATCTACTGCCACACATATGTATATGGACACATATGCAAATGGACTGAAAAATAAACATGAATAATTTTCTAAACTAACAAACTACAAGCTAATATAATTAAGAAGAACAATAATATAGAAATCTTAAAATTATGGGTCAAAGTGATACTAACAAAGGGGACTATAATAAAAAGGAAATATTGGACTACTGTTAATTAATTACACAAGTTTAACCAAACAGTTAATATTCTGGGCAAAAATTAACTCGAAGTAAATGAATTCTCATCTTAACAATAGCTTTGGGGTATTTTTGCAAACTTGTTTGAAGGTTAATTCTATGAACACTGTAATAATCATCAAGACGTCCAAATAGCCAATATGTTAAATTTTTTTAGAAGAATCTATTTTCTCACTAGGTAAAATGGCTTAAATCATAAATGATTATCAGTTTATAATATAAGCATTTATAACCTTGGCATGAAAAACATATATAAGCAGTAATAAAATACTGATAGCTTAATTATAAGAAATAACATTATCTCAGAAATATCATTATATAACTAATATGCAAGCCAGGCGTGGTATCGCATGCCTTTAATCCCAGCACTTGGGAGGCAGAGGTAGGAGGATTGCTGTGAATTTGAGGCCAGCCTGAGACTACATAGTGATTTCCAGGTCAACATGGTCTAGAGTGAGACCCTACTTTGAAAAACCAAAAAATAAAAATAAAATAAAGTAAAACCTAATATGCAACATATATGTTTGGGACAAGATTTGGTAAATATGAGACAAATATAGACAATATGTTAAAAATCTTTTACAAATAAATATGATATCAACAAATAACATGATTATGTGTTACTAAAATCATCTAACAGAAAATTAAAATAAATGTTAAGTAAGGCTATAGTCATCCTTATAAATTATCAAAGATACTAAAGTTAAGACTAGTTATAAAATCTTACTATGGATACTAGGAAGATTTTATAAGTGGAACTATAGGTAAAGACACTAGAAAAATAATCACTCTTGTTTGAGTGATAAATTGTTACATTCAACTTTGTTAACCCCAATTTTGCAACAGGTGTGAGAATATGCTTTTAACTTAACTCAAATTTGCAAAATTTGACTTGTAACAAAATGAGAAGATTTTACTGAAATAGTTCCTGTTTCCCAGCTCCTCTCAGTTCCCAGGTCCTGATAGGTCTCCCTGCAGCTGGTTTGGTCGGTTGGCTTTGGGGCAGCTTGGACCCTGCCAGCTTGCTCTGAAAGCAGGCCCCTTGTTCCTCTTTCCTGATTGAAGTGCCCCTGGGTCCCCAATTCCCAGATATCCTGCACTGTAGGGTGTGCAAGGAGGGAAAGATAGCGGGACGGAAGAGATAAACTACTCCTCACACTTCAGACAAGCCACAGCTGAATCCACAAAAGAGTTGGGGAGACAAGAGTGCTGCTTTCATGCTGTTCCTGATAATCAGTGCCAGGGTTATAGGATACAGACCCTGAATATAGTCAAAACCTACCAAAGCAGAGATCCAGAGGCTCCTAGAGCTCACAAGTGAAGTAAACTTAAAACTCACCCACCAAGGCTCAGGAACTTTTGCAGAAGTGGAGCAGAAAGATTATAAGAGCCACAGGTGGAAACATCATGCCCAGAGATATTCCTCCCCGCCTCCAAAAAAGCTGACTCTTGCTCCCACAATGCATAAACCACAACCCCATGGGGAATACCTGCAACCCCACTGAGGAGCATCCCCAACAGAACAAGGTTAGGGAAGATAGAAGAGAGGGTACCAACACATGATGTATCCATACAAAACATCTTGTTAATAATAATAATAATAATAATAATAATAAACATTAAAAATGTTTCTTTTAATATTATTTATAATAAAACATTGAAGGCTTGGAAGTAGGAAACTAGGCACATTCAGGAATCTGTTAGATGTCAAGTTTTTTATTTATTTTATTTATTATTATTATTATTTTGTTGTTTGAGGTAGGGTATCACTCTAGCTCAGGCTAACCTGGAATTCACTCTGTAGTCTCAGGGTGGCCTCGAACTCATGGCGATCTTCCTACCTCTGCCTCCCAAGTGCTGGGATTAAAGGTGTGAGCCACCATGCCCAGCTGTTGGATGTCAAGTTTTATGAGAAAATACCCACAATGTTCTGTCTGGTGATGTTATGTAGCAAAAATAAAAATTTGGGGCTGGAGAGATTGTGCATTGGTTACAGGTGCTTGCTTGCAAAGCCTGATAGCCTGGGTTTGATTCCACAATATCTACATAAAACCAATTACACAAAATGTAAATTCAATTTTTTTAAATTAACATATATAATAAGTATCTTCCAAAATATATATATGACATTGTCTCATCTTTGGATGAGATTACTTGCTTTCTTGCTCTCCTTGTTTATAAATTTCCTCCAAAATGTATAATAATTTCATAATCAAGTATAGTAATAACACAATGATGATATTGAATTTAAGAAGTAAAAAGAGAAATACTATATATGTTATATTTATTGGTCTATTGCATTTTTTTCAAGCTAGGGTCTCACTCTTGCCAAGGCTGATCTTGAATTTACTATGTAGTCTCAGGGTCACCTTGAACTTAAGGTGATTCTCCTACCTCTGCCTCCATAATGCTGGGATTAAAGGCCTGCACCACCACACCCAGCTACAAGGTCCTGCTTTGGCAAGTTTTATATCAACAGTGGCCATCTAACACCAATATTTTTGAGTAATATAAAAGGAAAAATACAAAGGAGTAAAGCAAGTTATATATACATAACCTGGGGCAAATAGAACCACAACTAAGGAGGGCTTGCAAAGAATGGGATTCCCTGGAGTTTAGAACATTGGTAGCAAGTCTGCCATTAACCGATCTAGAAAAAGCCCATTGATCTGTCAAGTCCTACTTTTCTCTGTGTGCCTACTAGGACTCCTTTAATTCTGAAGGAAAAAAAGAGAGAGAAAACCAATTACCAAGAGAAAATGAAATAGTGCTAACAATGTTTTTTTCTTTTATTTTGATTAGTGGCTCCATATGACTGAGTTAATTTTAGCTACCAATTTAAATATACTGACTTCACTTGCAAAGTTCTCTTGGATTACGTTTTTGTGTTGCAGTGCTACAAACATACTGTTTTGTTGATACCATGATAGTATGTGTTGGAAATGTACATAAAAGTGAATATTGGTTTCATGTAATCCTTAAGCTCAAATCATCCAAAAATATGCCATATGGTGACTAAATCTACCTTAGGGTTTAAAACACAAAATAATGATGTCTTTCTCTTTTCTCTGTGAATCAGTTAATTCCTAAAACTGCCTCATTAATGATCAAAATGATGATTTTTAGAATCAATCACGATTTCTAGATTTGTGTTTTTATGTAATAATAAGTATGAATATTACTTTGAATGTTTGCATGTCGTGTAAATTTTGTTTTTTCTTTATAGCTATTTAGTGAGCAGAGAGAGAGAGAATGGGTATTCCAGGGCCTCTTGCTACTACACATGAACTCCAGACACATGTGCCACTTTGTATATATGGTTTTATGTCAGCACTAGGGAGATTGAACCAAGGTAGGAAGGCTTTGTAAGCAAGTGCTATCTTCCCAGCCTGCAATTGTCAGATGGAGCTAGATATTTCTGAGTTATCATCTTAAAGGCAACTATAAATCAGGATATTTGCAAAGACTAGACTTTATAAAACTCTTCAAAACAATTTCTTTACCGGCAGTACAAATACAGCTTCATTTTAAGTAGAAATAGGCAGATTTAAAAGTGAGGTTCACACCTTTCATTGAGATAGAACTAGTTATTGCATTTCCAGGGGAAATAAGAAATACACCACAGCAAAACTAGATGGAACTTTTCCATAAATTTGGTGGTGGTATTATTATTAAAACACTTTTGAATCCTTGAGAGCTGTATATTACAAAACAAGTGCTTTCTCTGTTTGCATCCTGAAGAATGAAAGGTCCAACAACGTTACTGCCTTCTTCACAGGATGCTCACAGATAAAACACTACAAAAGGCAAGCTTGCAGACTGCAGACAAGCAGAGGACACCGTGTAGTACAGCCTGAGACTTGGAAATAAGAGGGCCTTAGTGATGTTGCTGGAAAGCAACCCTATTATTGGGGCTCAGAAGAAAAAACAGAAAAACTCAGTGGAGATTATTCACTATTCTCTTTGTTCTTTATTTATCATACTCTTACCAAAATATTGAAATTTGGATTTCATAGGAAATTTCCTTCTGATCCTTACAGTAATTTGTTAAGCCATATTCAGCATTTACCTGAACATTATATATTTCTCTGTGTCTGCATCACAATGTGAAACTGTGCAGAATGCAGTGATGGACGTGATTGTGCATCAGTGAAATCTTCATCCTGTGCTGGAATATTTGATAGAAACAGTTCTTTCATAAGCAGTGGCTAGGGTCGTGGCTTTCTTCTTTTCATTTCTTCTGCATGCTTTTCCAAACCTGGGAGGCGCAAAGAGCCACCAAAAAGCAACATTCTAAATACTTTAACAATGTAACATGAGCTCTCAAAAACTATTTAAAAAAAAAGACTTAGCTGTTGGAATAAAATAACCAGGCGAGGAAATAGTTCAAGCATTTTTAAATGTGATTTTGACCATGCCAGATTATCCTCAATCACAACATAAGGAATTGCTTATGAGGACATCTATTATGCTCTTAGACTCAGGGATTCTACATTTAGAAGAGAATATAAAAGTACTTGGTCTGTGACAATGCTTCTCAAATCAGACTTTATCCACATGTTATAGGTCTTATAACCTTCTGAATAAACTTCTTACAACTGCCATGTGAGGTCATTAATGCACCATCAGTTCACCCTGAATAACAGTGCCCCAGAGTACTCCTTCCCACCCTGTGGCTCTTATATTCTTTCCACTTCCTCTTTTGCTATTTTCCCTTGGAGGACATGAGAGATGTCCTCTTTAGTGTTGAGTTCTCAGCAGCCCCTTATTTTTAGCTTTGTTGAGTTTTGAGTCACCTCAGTGTCTACAGTTAGCAAAGAGATTAACACTAATGTTCTTTGTACCACCTCCTCTGCATTGTTCCCTGAGCCCTTACATGTGTGCTAGTGATGAAATATCCAATCATTTTACCATATTATTTAGCAAAAAAATATTTCATGTTATCAATAGTGTCCATTACAGCAAAAAGATCTGGTCTAGGCAATGTAATGAACTAGCCCTCATGTCCCTCTGAGGACCTTTAGTCGGATTTACTTCCCTGTCCTTCACACTGCACAATGACTTACAATTTGAGCTTCCCTCATGCTTCCTCGTGTATCTTATGTGTATTTGGACAAGAATATCACAAAATACATGTTACCTTCTCCAACATCCTATAAGGTGGTATGTGACTTCAGCTCATCCCAATACTCTTGCATTACCTTTCACCGTTTAGTTAGCCTGAATTGTGCTTTCTAATACCTAAAAAATGAATTATTCCATATTTGAAAATGGCTGAAAAATTATGTTCAATATGTCGTCAAAAGACTGAAAAGAAAGCTCCATGTAGTCTATTTAGAGGAAATAGTAAAAAGTAGAATAAAGTTATGTTTCACTTGTACTCCATAGACTCAAACAACAAGGCAAATCAAAGTAAAAATGTGAGATGTGTGTTTTGGTTTTAGTTTTGTATGTAACAAATACTTAAATTGATTTACATATTATTTTGTTATATTTAAGGAAAATTAGAAACATAGTAATAAAATTATTATAGAGATGTTTCAGTGCTGAGCATGCCTCTCTCTGTGACTTCTTCTCAGCACTATGGTGCCTTGTAAGTTATCTCAAGGTCCCTGCCATCTGAAAAGAGAAAGGTTCTCTAACCAAAAGTGAGAGTAGCATTAATACATGGGTGTGAACACTATGAGAAGTGCTTGCCAGGCAGTTTGGTAAGCATAACATGTACACGAAGGCAGATACCAGCAGGCGTTATACCCCTAGGGCTCATGACTTCCCCCACCATAAGTTTTCAGTATCAGGCATGTATTCCCTCCCATGGAGTGGACCTTCAGTCTAGTTAGAGGGCTGTTGGTTTCCCCCATAACAGACATGCCACTATTGTACCCATTGGCTCATTTGGCCTGGACGGCCTAAGACTTGCAGTGTCCACTGTACTTTATCTCTACTGGTAAATTCACTCTTTCCCATGGAGCTGCATGAAGTGTAGTTTTCTCCAGATTTCTGTCAGCTCATCTACATGGAGTGTCGGGAGCTGCAGCTTCTCTGAGACCTTGGGGACTGCAGCTGCTCTTTGACCTCTTGACACAGAGGCAATTAACGTAGGGTCTTGCTGAAGCAGGCACCAGGCACAGAGGCCTTATCGTACGGCCTAGGAGAAGTAGGCACCAGACACAGAGGCATAAATTATCATACGACCCTGGTGAAACTGACTTTAGGCTCATAGGCATTGCCGAGAAAGTTTTATTTTCTGTATATAAGCTTGTGTTTGCCTGAATAAACCTGAGCCTTGTTCAGAACTTGTCTTGGCTCCATTCCTTGTGTTCTTGTCTCAGATTCATTCCCACTCCCTCCTTCGAGGTCTGTTTCAACTCGTGCTGCAGGCCGGCACAGTGTGGCGCCCAGAACAGGGACCTTGAATATGAGGGGCTTCAGTGAGGAATGCCAACATCAACCCAGGATCCGCGGAAGAAAGTGAAATTAAAAAGAGGACTGTAGTCGCCCACTCGGTCTTCTGGAATAAGGTAAATTGGCGCAATTACGGGACAAGCAAAGACTAAAAAGGAGCTAATTGCTGTAGTAAAAGATATTTGAAAAGCACAAGGAATTGGGACTGCATCAAGTTCTTTAAGCAAATTTTTTGATTTCCTTAATAAAATGAGCCCTTGGTTTATAGAGCAGGGAAATGTTGATTCAGATGCTTGGGATAAAGTAGGGAAAGAATTAAATGTCTTTTTACAAACTCATGGTCCTAATAAGGTTGCGTTAATTGCTTTTTCCTTATGGTCTTTGATAAAGGATGCCTTGGATTCAGGTACAAAAGATAGTTTAGTGAAGCAAATGTTAGATCACACTCAAGATGTCATTGAAGAAGTTAGAAATCAAAGTTCTGATAAAGGGACACCTGTAACTCACAAAGAATTGAATAAAACATTGCAATCTTTTCAAGTTTCTAAGGAAGGTAGTGACCAGGAAGAGGAGGAATTAGAGCCAGGAGAAGCAGCAGAATTAGAGGAAGAGGCTGCTAATTATCATGCAGATTGGGACCCACCACATCCCTCTGCCTCCATGCCCTCCACACAAGTATAGGTAGCAGAATTAAAAAATGAGGTGGCAGCTTTAAAGGAGAGAGTAAACCTGGAGAAAGAAAAAAGAAAGTTAAAAGATGAATTAGATAGTATTACTAAGAAGCCTTCTGAAATTGTCCACATATCTTCATTTCATCCTACTCAGCCTGTTTTTAATTGCTCTCCCTTAGAAAGGGTGATACAGAAAGCCATGGAAGAAGGTGATGAGGAAGCATAAGCTTTCTCATTGGCTTATCCAGTAACTGAATTTCAACAGCATGATCAAATGATGAGGCAATATGCTTCGTTTAATTTTAAAGACATAAAAGAATTAAAAATAGCTTGTGCACAATATGGACCTACATCACCATATACTATGTCAATTATAGAAGTGCTGGCAGGGAAAATTCTAACAGCAGATGATTGGAAATCTATAGGCAAAGCTTGTTTATCAGGAGGAGAATATTTAATTTGGAAAGTAGAATTCTATGACTTATGCAAAAAGACTGCAATGTTGAATCAACAGGTAGGAAATGGTAATTGGAATGTTGATATGCTTACTGGGGAAGGAAATTATGCTGGGAATGACAATCAAATTGTATATCCCCGTGCTATTTATCAACAGATAGCCACAGCAGCTCATAAAGCATGGTTTAGTCTTCCTTCCAAAGGAGAAGCTGGGGAGGAGAATTTAACCAAGATTATACAGGGTCCTGATGAGAATTATGTTGATTTTGTAGATAGATTGATCAAAACAGCAGGGAGAGTATTTGGAGATGCTGGCACTGGTATGGACTTTGTAAAACAGCTTGCTTATGAAAATGCAAATAGTGCTTGCAAAGCAGCTATACAGCCTTATAGAAAGAAAGTTGATCTACAAGGATATATTAGATTATGTGCTGATATTGGCCCTAGCTATATGCAGGGGATAGCCATGGCTGAAGCATTACAAGGAATTCCTTTTCAAAGTGGCCTTTGACACAGGAAAAACTGATAGCTCCTCAAACGTTAGTTGAAGAGCAATTAGAGGCAGGGAATATAGAGGAATCATCTTCACCCTGGAATACTCCAATTTTTGTCATTAAAAAGAAATCAGGAAAATGGGGATTACTACAAAATCTGAGAGCTGTGAATGTTACTATGCATTTAATGGGAGCATTGCAACCTGGCCTACCTAGTCCTGTAGCTATTCCAGCTGACTTTTCTAAAGTGATTATTGACTTGGAAGATTGCTTTTTTACTATACCTTTACATCCACGAGATTGTTGCCGTTTTGCTTTTAGTGTTCCTCTAGTAATTCTAAGGAATCTATGAAAAGATATCAATGGAAAGTTCTCCCTCAAGGTATGGCTAATAGTCCAACTTTATGTCAGAAATTTGTGGCTAAGGCTTTAGCTTCTACAAGAAGCAAATTTCCTCAAATATATATTATTCATTATATGGATGATATTTTATTAGCTGGAAGGGAAAAGACAGATGTTTTGACTTGTTTTTCTTACATGGAACAACAGCTCACTATGTGGGGATTAAAAATTGCACCTGAGCCGGGTGTGGTGGCACACGCCTTTAATCCCAGCACTCAGGAGGCAGAGGTAGGAGGATCGTTGAGAGTTCGAGGCCACCCTGAGACTACAGAGTGAATTCCAGGTCAGCGTGAGCTAGAGTGAGACCCTACCTCGAAAAACCAAAAAAAAAGAAAAAAAGAAAAAAATTGCACCTGAAAAGGTACAACAAGATTCCCCTTTTTCTTGCATTCTATTTATATCCAAAACAAATTAAACCACAGAAAATTACTCTTAAAAAACAGAACCATACCACTTTAAATGATTTTTAGAAATTGTTAGGAGATATTAATTGGATTAGGCCTTATTTAAAACTTACTACTCATGAATTAAAACCTTTATTTAATATACTACACAGGTGCCCTGGCCAGTGGGGGTAGAACAAAGACCTGAGGGGAAGTCTACCTGAATGGGAGAAGGCAAACAGACACGAGAAGGAGACCAAGCCTGGTATTTGTCAAGGTCTCGAAATTTTATATAGGTTTATATAGGGTTGTAGGGGAAAGGGGCGTAGTTAGAACAAAGAGCACAGGGTTACTGGCTAAACCGCCAATATCCTTGTTTCTTCATCAGTTACCGGCAGCACGGGGGAGTTATCACCCAAGCGTACGATTTCTTTGTTTCTGGTATTTGAACATTAGATGAGGAAATAGAAACTTAACTCACAACATGGTGGTTTCTGTCAACATGGCCGAGGTTTGGCTTATAGCTCCCAACACACAGGGACTCTAATCCTTCTTCTTTTCATTCTCTTACACCTGAAACTTCTAAAGCATTAGTTACAGTACAAAAGGCTATAGAAGAACAATTTATCACTTATATTGACTTTAGTAAAGAGTTGTGGTTACTTGTATTTCCTACCCCGTATACTCCAACAGGATTGTTGTGGCAAGGAGCCCCTCTACTATGGGTACATCTTGCATCTTCTCCTCCAAGAACTGTCACTCCTTATTATGATGATGTTGCTAAAGTAGTGATGGAAGGAAGAGCTGACTGTATTAAATATTTTGGAATAGGACCACAGGTTATCTGTCAGCCTTATAATTCAAAACAGGTTTCTTGGCTTTTTGCCTTTTCAGATACTTGGGCATTATCCATGGCAGGTTTTGCAGGAAGCATTAATAATCATTACCCTAAACATAAATTGATTCAATTCTTCATGCAACATCAAGTCATTTTTCCTTGCAATACACAGTTTTCTCCTATCAAGTATGCTATGTTGGCCTTTACAGATGGATATTCTTCTGGCCTAGCTGCTTATTCTTTAAATGGACAAACATATACTTTTAATACTCCTTATAAATCTGCACAATTTGTAGAACTGGCAGCCTTTAAAGCTTTATTGCAACATACTGCTACTATATCTGTTAATACTTACACTGATAGCCAATATATTGTCCGCTCAGTTCCTTATTTAGAAACCTGTAGTAGAATAAGTCCTTCTTCTACTGTTTCCAGTTTGTTTGCACAGGTTCAACTTTTGATTCTCTAGCACTCAGCACCTTTCTATGTAGGACACCTTTGTGCTCATTCTGGCCTTCCTGGACCCTTAGCTCTGGGAAATGCTATTACAGACGAGGCTACTAGAATTTTTTCTGTGGAAGAAGCTATTAATGCTCATAAACTTCATCATCTTAATGCTAATACTCTACGTCTTAAATATAAAATTACACATGAACAAGCACGACAAATAGTTAAAAATTGTCAACAATATCTCACATTTTTACCTGTGCCACATCATAGTGTCAATCCTTGAGGTTTGACTCCTGGCCATTTATGGCAAATGGATATAACTCATGTTCCTGAGTTTGGAAAAATGAAATTTGTACACGTTTCTATTGACACTTATTCTGGTTTCATTTGTGCTTCTGCTCAAATGGGAGAAGCTACTAAACATGTACGACCCTGGTGAAGCTGACTTTGGGCATGTAGGCATTGCCGAGAAAGTTTTATTTTCTGTATATAAGCTTGTGTCTGCCTAAATAAACCCGAGCCTTGATCAGAACTTGTCTTGGCTCCATTCCTTGTGTTCTTGTCTCAGATTCATTCCCACTCCCTCCTTGGAGGTCTGTTTCAACTCGTGCCGCAGGCCAGCACAATGGAGCATATTTTCGGCTTAGCTCCACCAGGATTTCTCAGTGACCTACCAACCCAAGCATATGGAGTCTTCAGCAATAGAATTCTACCATCTATCCTGGTGAGAAACTAAGAGCCTCAGCCATGGCCTCTAATATTTTGGGGGGAATCAGGGACCTCCATGAATGACAACCCATTGGAAAGTATCCCATCTCTGACACTATGGCTTCTGGGTATGCCATTGTCCAAAAAAGTAGGTTTCCATATGACTTATTCATACCTTCTTAGATTTTGATTAACCTTTCCCCCATCTTTCTTTTACTCAGTCTCTTCCTATGACCTCATTTAGGCATTTCCACCCCCAGTAATCTGTTCTTCTACTTACATATATACAATATCATCCCCTTAAGTGCCCCCTCCTCCCCCACTTATATCCCCTTTCTAGCTTACTGGCCTCTGCTACTGAGTTTTATTCATACTCACATACCAGTTGAAACATTTGTAGCTAGGATCTACATATGAGAACATGCAGGGCTTACTTTTCTGGGCCTGGGTTACCTCACTAAGAATAATCCTTTCCAGGTCCATCCATTTCCCTGCAAATTTCATAATTTCATTTTTCTTTACTGCTGAATAGAATTCCATTGTATAAATGTACTACATCTTCATTATTCACTCATCAGTAGAAGGGCATCTAGTCTGGTTCCATTTCTTAGCTATTATAAATACAGCAGCAATAAACATGGATGTGCAAGTATCTCTAAGGTAGTGAGATGAGTCAGGATATAGGCCTAGGAGTGGTGTAGCTAGGTCATATGGTAAATCTATTTTTAGCTGTCTCGGGAACCTCCACACTGATTTTCATAATGGCTATACCAGATTACATTCCGAACAGTGTAGGAGAGTTCCTCTTTTTACGCATTCTTTCTAGCATTTATTGTCATTTGTTTTCTTGATTATAGCCATTCTGACAGGAGTGAGATGGAATCTCAAAATAGTTTAATTTGCATTTCCTTGATGGCTAAGGATGTAGAACATTTTTAGATATTTATATGCCACCTGTATTTCTTCTTTTGAGAACTATCTATTTAGTTCCATAGCCCATTTTTCAACTGGGTAGTTGGATTTTTTTATTATTTAGTTTTTTGAGTTTTTGTATATCCTAGATATTAATGCTCTGTCAAATTTATAGCTGGCAAAGATTTTCTCCCATTATATAGGTTGCCTCTTTCCTCTTTTCACAGTGTCCTTTGCTGTAAAAAAGCTTTTTAATTTCATGAGGACCCAGCAGTTGATTTGTGATTTTGTTTCCTGAGCAACTGGGGTTATATTCAGAAAGTCACTGCTTATGTTAATACATTGAAGGGTTTCCCGTACTTTGTCTCTAGCAGTTTCAGAGTTTGAGGTCTGATATTATGGTCTTTGATCCATTTGGACTTAATTCTTGTGCATGGAGAAAGATAAGGATCTATTTCATCATTCTACATATAGATATCCAGTTTTCCAAGCACCATTTGTTGAAGGCATTTTTGTCAAAGATCAGGTGGCTATAGCAGCCTAGACTTAAATCTGGGTCCTCTATTCTGTTCCATTGATCTACATGTCTGTTTTGTGCCAGTACCATGCTGTCTTTGTTGCTATGGCTCCCTAATGTAGGTCAGATTCAGGTGTGGTGATCCCACCAGCCTTACTTTTGTTGTTCAAACTTCTTTTGGGTATTCAAGGTTTGTTTTTAGCTTCCAAAGGAATTTTAATTTTTTTTTCTATTTCCGTGAAGAATGCCATAGGAATTTTGATGGGGATTGCATTAATTGTGTAGATTGCTTCTGGTAAGATTGACATTTCTACAATATTGATTATTCCAATCCAAGAACATGGGATGCCTTTCCATTTCCTTATGTCTTCTGAAATTTCTGTCTTAAGTGTTTTAAAGTTTTCATTATAGAGATCCTTCACTTCCTTGGTTAGGTTTATTACAAGGTACTTTATTTATTTATTTGTTTGTTTGTTTGTTTGTTTTGAGGCAATCGTGAATGGAAGTGATTCCCTGATTTCATTTTCAGCATGTTTGTTGTCAGGATATAGGAAGACAACTGATTTCTGTGTATTTGCTTTTGTATCCTGCTACATTGCTCAAAGTGTTTACCAGATCTAACAAGTTTCTGGTAGAATTTTTAGGGTCCTTTATGTATATAATCATATCATTTGCAAATAATGATATTTTCATGTCTTCCTTTCCAATTTGTATCCCTTTTATTGCGTCTTTTGCCTTATTGCTACAGCTGAAACTTCCAGTACTATATTAAGTAAAAGTGGGGAAAGTGAACACCCTTGTCTTGTTCCTAATTTTACTGGAAAAGCTTTAAGTTTCCCCCTTTTAGTATTATGTTGGCTGTAGGCTTATCATAAATAGTCTTTATTTTGTTGAGATATGTTCCTTCTATTCCCAATTTCTGTAGGACTTTTAACCTGAAGGGGTATTGGATTGTATTAACTGCCTTCTCTGCATCTATTGAGATGATCATGTGATTTTTTTTGTTATCCTTCAGCCCATTTATATAGCGTATTTCATTTATCAGTTTGCATATGTTGAACCATCCCTGCATCCCTGGAATAAAGCCTACCTGGTCAGTGTGAATGATCTTTCTGATATGTTCTTGTATTCTGTTTGCCAACATCATTCTGAGAAGTTTTGCATCTATGTTTGTGAGGGATATTGGTCTGTGATTTACATTTTTTTGTATTGTTTTTGTTTGGTTTTGGTATCAGGGTGATGCTGGCCTCATAGAAGGAGTTGTAGAGTTCCTTACTTTTTTATTTTATGAAAAAGTTTGAGAAGCTTTGGTGTTAGTTCTTCCATGAAGGTCTGGTAAAATTCACCAGTGAATCCACCAGGACCTGGACTTTTTTTAGTTGTAGATTTTACAAAGCGAATTGTGTCTCCATACATGTTATCAGTCTATTTAAGTGGTTAATCTCATCTTGATTTAGTTTTGCTAGGTCATATAAATCAAGGAAATCATCCATTTCTTTCAGATTCTAAAACTTAGTAGAGCATTTGTTCTTAAAATATTTCCTTATTATTTCTAAAATTTCTTTGGTATCTGTTGTAATGGTGCCTTTTTCATCTCTAATTTTATTAACTTGTATCTCTTTTCTCTTCTTCTGGCCATTTTTAAAATTTTTTTTTTTATTTTTTAAATTAGTTTTGTACTCAGTGAATACAGTCCAGTTGGTACCATTGTTAGCCCCCTCCCCCCTCACCTGGCCTCTCCTTGTTGAGGTATACAGGTCATGCACTAAGGGGTTAGCCCTCAGTTATGGGTAGGAGGAAATGTCTCTGTCTATCATGACCCAACATGTGGCTCTGACATTCTTTCCAACCCCACATCCGCAAATTTCCCTGAGCTATGTTGGGTTCATTTTAGGTCTGCTTCAGTGATGAGGTGTTGGGAGCCTTTGTGTCTCTTGCTATCCAGTTTGGTAGGAGTTGATTGCTCTCTGTGTCAATCACCTTCACCTTTGTGCTGGTATCAAGTTCACCAAGAAAACAGCACACTTGCTTGTTTTGCCAATTATTCTTAGTTTCAGCTGTGGCCCTTTTGAGGTATGATAAGGTGGTTCTTTCCTTAGGATCCATGTCTATCAGAAGAATAGAAGCAGATTCTACAAAGGAGAGTAAAGTTAGCACCAGATAAATGGGATAACCATTATTTCTTTTTAGAAGGAATTTAATAGGTGTAGGCACTCTTGTAGCCCATGATTGGTGGTAACTTGATAATAGAGAGTGTGCTCATTTTTGGATCATGTCTGACTTGTTTCCCAGCTCCAGCATGGGTTCAGTTCCAATGAGGGTATCATTTAGTCAAATCAAGAGCAGATGGTTTTCCAACATGGCTGTGTGCCACTATTGCATTGTGGGAGCATCAAGACAGTTATTTGCTGCTAAGTAGGTTAGACCATGAGTTACTTGGACAGATATTGGTCATTTTCCCCCAGTTGCCTGTGTAGCACCTTCTGGCACTAGATGCGCTGACTGTCTGGGGACTGAATCTCTTCCCACTTCCAGCCATGTCACTCCATGTTACATGTCAACTGCATATATTGTCTTCAGCAGTAGGGCCTTGCCACTAACCTTTGGTGGGTCACCAAGTACTCTGATAGAAATCTGTCATTCTTTTAGAAAAACTTGTAGGTCTCTCTGATCAAAATCTCATTGTGAATGATAACCACCTGTTGGTACTGGGAGTTACAGTTCAGTGCCCATGAAGAAAAGGAAGAAAAAGATAAGTAATATAAATGAGTTAGAGAGAAGAAGGAGAGAGAGAAGCTGTAGAAGATTAAGGTCAGTCTTCATCATACCCTCTCCTGGTCCTTGTGAAAATAAACAAGATTGACAAACCCCTGGCTAATCAGATCAAGCAAAAACAAGAGATGCTTCAAATAAACAAAATGAGAAATGAAAAAGGAGAGATCAGAAAACACATAAGTGAAATTGGGAGAATCATCAGGACTTATTTCAAAAACTTCTAATCCACAAATATAGAAAATACGGAGGAAATGGATAAATTCCTGGACACATACCATCTACCAAATCTAAACTCAGAGCAGATTAATCTCTTAAACAAACCTATCATACTCATTGAAATTGAAAAGGTAATAAAAAACCTCCCCAAAAAGAAAAGTCCAGGACCAGATGGCTTCTCAGCTGAATTCTATCAAAACTTCAAGGAAGAACTAAAACCAATCTTTCTCAAACTGTGCCACACAATTGGAGAACAGGGAAAGCTCTCCATCTCCTTGTATGAAGATAGCATCACCCTAATTCTAAAACCAGGCAGGGGTGCCACAAGAAAAGAAAACTACTGGCCTATTTCCCTGATAAACTTAGACACAAATATCCTGAACAAAATTCTTGCAAACCAAATCCAACAACACATCAAAAGCATTATCCACCTTGATCAAGTGGGATTCATCCCAGGAACTCAGGGATGGTTCAACATACAGAAATCTGTCAATGTAATACATCATATAAACAAAGTTAAACACAAAATCCACATGATCATTTTGATAGATGCAGAAAAGGCCTTGACAAAATACAACATCATTTCATGACCAAAACATTGGGGCTAATTGGCATGGTTGGTTCATATCTTAACATAATAAAGTCTATATACAAAGCTCCTAAAGCCCAAATAATACTTAATGGAGATAAACTGTAGGAACTCCCATTGAGATCAGGAACAAGACAGGGGTATCCACTCTCACCTCTGCTCTTCAATATAGTACTAGAAGTCCTAGCTCAAGCAATATGGCAGGAGAAAGAAATAGAAGAGATACAATTTGGAAAGGAAGAAGTTAAGTTAGCTCTATTCTCAGATGACATGATTCTATACATAAGACATATGAGAGACTCCATCCCAAAACTCTTGAAGGTGATTAACTCCTTTGGCAAAGTAGTAGGATACAAAATAAATGCACAAAAATCAGTAGACTTTCTATATGCACTGACAAAGATACAGAGAAAGAAATAAGGGACATTGTCCCATTTTCAATAGCAACAACAACAACAAAAAATACCTTGGAATAACATTAACCAAGGAGGTGAAAGATCTACACAATGAAAACATTCAAAAAAAAAAAAAAGAAAGAAAGAAAGAAAGAAAGAAAAGAAAGAAATTTAGGAGGACTTGAGAAAATGGAAAGACTTCCCATGCTCCTGGATGGGCAGAATTAACATAGTGAAAATGGCAATCCTATCAAAAGCAATATATAGATTTAATGCAATTGTAATTAAAATCCCAACATTATTCTTCACAGAGATAGAAAAAATGATCTCAAAATTCATATGGAAAGGCAGAAGGCCTTGGATATCCAAGCATATCCTCAGCAACAGAAATACCTCTGGAGGCATCACCATAACTGATCTAAAGCTATATTACAAAGCCATAGTAATGTAAAAAAAAAAAAAAAAAACAGCATGGTACTGGCATAAAAACAGGAATCTACACCAAGGGAATAGAATTGAGGACCCAGACTTTGGGTCAAGCAACTGCAGCTACTTGATATTTGACAAAATTCCTAACAATATAGGCTGGAAAAAAAAAAAAATATCTTCAACAAATGGTGCTGGACAAACTGGATAACCATGTACAGGAAATTGAACATTGATCCACACGTCTCACCATGCACAACACTCAAGTCAAAATGGATCAAAGACCTCAATATAAGACCAGAAACTCAGCTACTCCTGGAAGAAAATATAAGAGGAAATTTCCATGATATAGGAATGGAAAAGGACTTCCTGAACAAAACCCCAGTAGCACAGGATCTTAAACAATCACTCAACCAATGGGATCACATGAAGTTGAAGAGTTTCTTCACAGACAAACATACAATAAGCAAAGCCAATAGATTACCCACAGAATGGGAGAAAGTATTTGCTGAATATCCAACTGGCAGAGACTTAATCTCTAGAATCTACAAAGAAATCAAAAACCTAAACAATAAAAAGTCAAAAAACCCACTCACAAAATGGGGTAAAGAACTGGACTGGCAGTTCACCAAGGAAGAAATAGAAATGGCAGGCACACACTTACGAAAATGTTCATCATACCTAATCATCAGAGAAATGCAAATTAAAACAACTATGGGATTCCACCTTACCCCAGTAAGGCTAGCAAACATTAAAAAATCAAATGAAAACAAATTTTGGTGAGGATGTGGAGAAATAGGAACCCTCATCTACTGTTGGTGGGAATGTAAGAGGTACAACCACTTTGGAAAGCAACACAGAGACTCCTTAAAAAGCTGACTATAGGGCTGTAGAGATGGCTTAGCAGTTAAGCGCTTGCCTGTGAAGCCTAAGGACCCCGGTTCAAGGCTTGATTCTCCAGGACCCACGTTAGCCAGATGCACAAGGGGGCGCATGCGTCTGGAGTTCGTTTGCAGTGGCTGGAAGCCCTGGTGCGCCCATTCTCTTTCTTTCTCTCTATCTGCCTCTTCCTCTCTCTGTCACTCTCAAATAAATAAATAAAACTGAACAAAAAAAAAACAAAAAAGAAATTTTTAAAAAAGCTGACTATAGAGTTACCAACAGACCCACTTATTACTTTACTGGGCATGTACCCTAAAACCTCCAAGCCTCAATCCAGAGATATTTGCTTAGCCATGTTTATAGCTGCTCAATTCGTAATAGCTAAGAGCTGGAATCAACCCAGATGTCCATCACTAGATGAATGGATACCTAATATGTGGTATATCTACACAATGGAATTCTACACAGCAGTAAGAAAAAAATGACACAATAAAATTTGAAGAAAAATGGTTGAACCTGGAACAGATCATTCCTCAATGAACTCACCCAATCACAGAAAGATAATCGCTGTGTAGTCTCAGTCATCTACAGCACCTAAGTTGAATCTACCCAAGATGCTGACATACTCAGCAAGCATCTCAAGGGCAGGACAATAGGGTGGGTTGGGAGGGAGGGGAGGGCAAGAGAGGGGGTTGGGTATACAAATCTGGGCCTAAATGACAATAGTGCCATAAAATTCTACATCCTAATAGACAGATCAAATAACCATTTGATCTTTTGTTCAGTGTTGCTAAGAGTTTTTCAATGTTATTTATCCTTTCATAGAACCAAACTTTTGTTTCATTGATTCTTTGGATTTTTTTGTTTGTTTGTTTGTATTTTATTAATTTATGCCCTAATCTACATTATTGCTTCTCATCCACTGATTTTTGGTTTGCCTGGTTCTTCTTTGTCCAAGGTCTTAAGGTAAAGCAGTAAGTTGTTTACTTGTGACCTTTCTAATTTTTAATATAGGCTATTAAAGCCATAAATTTCCCTCTTAGGAGTGCCTGCAATGTATCCCAAAGGTTTTGGTATGATGTGCTCTCATTGTCATTTGATTCTATGATTTTTTTTTATTTCCTCCTTGATTTAATCATTGACCCATTCATCATTTAATATTGTATCATTTAGTTTCCATTATTTTATGTGTACTGTATAGCTTTTCTTGCTATTTATTTAAATTTGATCCCATTGTGATCAGAAAGAGTACAAGGAATTGTTTCAATTTTCCTGTACTTGTTAGGGTTTACTTTGTGTCCTAATATATGGCCTATTTTAGAGAATGTTTCATGTGCTGTGTATTCTGTAGCTTTTGGGTGAAATGTTCTGTAGATATCTGTTAGGCCCATTTGTTCCATGAACTCAGTTAATCCAGATGCTTCTCTGTTTATTTTTTGCTGAGATGACCTGTCAATTGATGAGAGTGGGGTGTTGAAGTCACCCACTACAAGTGTATTTGGTGTTATCTGTGACCCTAATTCTAGTAGTGTTTGATTGATGAAATTGGGAGCCCCCGTGTTAGGTGCATATATGTTTAGGATTGTGATTTTGTAATGTCTTCCTGTTGTTGTGTTCCTATAATGTACCTTCTTTATTTTTCCTAACTAATGTTGGTTTGAAGTCTACCCTGTCAAATATTAGGATAATGACACCTGCTTGTTTTCTAGGCCCATTTGTTTGAAACACCATGTTCTTACCTTTCACCCTAAGATAGTGTCCATCTTTTATGGAAAGGTGGGTTTCTTGGAGGCAAAAATAGAAGGATCCTACTTTTTAAGACAGTCTTCAAGCCTGTGTTTTTGGATGGGGCATTAAAGCCATTAATAATAACAGTTATTATTTAAAGGTGTGTATTGATTCTTGCATTCTTCTTGTTTTGTTGTTCTTCCAGTTTTCCCTTTACTCTCTTGTATTAACTATTATTTGAGTATGGTTCATTTTTTTTCCTAGTTCCTTATGTGTGTGCTTTTCTTTCTCTTCTGCATGGAGGATCCTTTCAAGTATTTTATCTAGAGTTGGTTTAGTGTTCATATATTCCTTTAGGCTGTTTTTGTTGGGAATGTCCTTACATTTCCATCTATTTGGATGGATAGCTTTGCAGGAGAATGTAATCTTGGTTAACAGTTCTTATCTTTCAGAACTTGGAATACATCTTTCCAAGCCCTCTGGCTTTAACAATTTGTGTTGAGTAATTTGCTATTATCCTGATGGGCTTGCCTTTGTATATGAGTTGATTTTTCTCTCTACCTGCTTTCAATATTGTTTTGTTGTTGTTGTGTTTATGTGTTTTGTAGTTTAATTATAATGTGATGGTGAGAGGTTCTTTCCTGATTTTCTCTGTTTGGCATTCTAAGTGCTTTCTGTATCTGTGTTGGCTTCATTTTCCCTATTTGGGGGAAGTTTTCTTCTATGATTTTGTTGAAAATTCCACAATTCTTATGCTTGATCTCTTCATAGTGTCCAGAAAGTCTTGAAATTCCCATTCATACCTTTTTATTAGTTTGTCTTTCTCTTTGTTGGTCTGTGTTAGATATGTCACCTGGTCTTCTAGTTTAGATATTCTGTCCTCTCCTTGATTCATTCTACTGGTAGGACTTACTTCAGAGTTTTATGTTTTATTTACTCTGTTTTCTAGTATTTCTGACTGGTATTTTGTCATTATTTATAGTTCCTAACTCATGTCTTATATTGACCTCCTTATTTAATTACGTTGGTTTCCTGTGTTTTCTTGGTACTTCTTCATGAGTTTGTTTTCTTCTTTTGATTCCTTTTATTTTCTTCAGTATAGATATCTTTTTTTTTAAATCCTTGTCATTTCATCTAAAACAGTCTCACTAGGGTTCATTTCTGTTGGATTTATACTTTTTTGTGGGATTGTATTGTCTTGCTTTTTTGTGTTTCTTGTATTATAATGTAGAGATCTTTGCATCTTGAATTAATTTGATGCTTGGGTTCTTTAACTATCATCAGTGTTATTAGAAATGTAAATCCAACTTTATATAACTCCAGGATAGAAGTTTATGGTGCCAAGTGTAGCTTTTATACTCCAAGAAAACAGTGGAAGTGACCCTAGGTGTTGAGTTTGCCTGCTATTCAAATCTAGTAGACTAGGTGGGACAATTTACTGGCAAATTCTAAAATTCAACTGAGCATTCAATCAAAACCAAGACATAGTATTTATGCAAGACTGGGAATTAAAACAAACAGATAATCTAATAAAGCCAAAGTCCCTAAGGGTGTGTATTGCCCTACACCCTTAATCCTGTCAACTGGGAGGTTTAGATTTCTGGTCTGAAATGGGTTCCAGGTCAGCCTGGTTTAGACCATGGCCCCAATAATACAGAAGAAAAAGATAAAGGCCTTATGAATCAGGAAATGGAAGGCAACAATAGTTAACCTCCAAATACAGCTTATTTGAGAATGGTAAAGCCAGCCAAGAATATGTAACTAATAACCTTCCCTGACCTTTAAAGAGAGATTAACACTTTCAGTGCAGGCCTGTGTACTTGCTTTTGTGTCAGTAGGCCTTGTAACCTTTTGGGATGGCTTCCACTTTCACCAATGCTTAGTACCCACCTTGATCCCTCTGTGCTTTGCTGTGGACTTGGGGTTCTTATCAGCTGTGCTGGATGGCCTACAGAGGAGATTTTAATGAGTTCTCCAGTGGTTCACTGCAGCATTGATAGTTGGGGGAATGAGAGACAGTGCAGAATGCCTTGAGTTGTACTATAGCTGCTCAGCTGGTCCCATTTGTGTTCTCCTTCAGCAGCTGCTCAGCTGGTCCCTGCTGTCTTCCCCTTCAGGTTTCTGGACTTTCTGAGGAGGCTGTTGTGAGTGGAAAATCCCTGCACTTGGTTTCTGCTCCTATACCTCTGTGCCAGCCAGGTGGGTGGGCAGGCAGGCACATAGACATAGGCTGCTGGTGCCTTGACAGGATTCTGGCTGGTTCCCTCTATCTGGAAGATCTTATTCTTTCCTGCTTCAATGCTGTGGTTGATAATAATTTATATACCTTCACTTTTTGATAGAAGATTGTATTTTGCTGTTTTTATGCTTATTTCCCTCCCTAGAATTGTTTGGTATTGCTCCTATGCCACCATCTTACCCAGAAGTCCTCTCACAGGAAATTTAAACATGAGTGCTTCTATCACTGCTATCCTGACAACCTGTTCCAGAGAGGTTGTGATAGACATTTAGAACACTCATAACTCATCAAACCAAAAATCCAGAGCTTACAGAGATCTCAATACTAAAGTAGATTTACAACACACCTACCAATGCTCAGGGCACATTTCACCAATTCATAACCCCATATTGAAAACTAACAGTCCTAGTGAGTATGACTCTCCTTCAAATGGGGGGGGGTGTGGTGGTGGAGGGGATGTAAGAGGATAACATGAGGGGAATAGAACAAAGACATAACTTTTTTCATGCCAGGAAGTTCATCATTAATTAAAGAAAGAAAAGTCTGGATATGATTCTGACTTGTTTCCCAGTTCCCTTTATGGATTCCTTTCCACTGAGTGGATCCAAGAGCAGTTGGTTACCCACCATGGCTATGTGACACTATTGTACTTGTGTGAGCATCACATCAGGTTGTTTGCTTCTGAGTAGCTTAGACCCCAAATTGTTCAGACAGATGTTGGCTACATTCCCCAACTAGCTCATGTAGCACTGTCCAGCACTAGACTGGCTGTCTGGAGACTGACTCTCTTCCAGATTCCAGCCAGATCTCTCCATGTTCAATACCAACATCATATGGTGTCTTCAGCAGTAGGGTCTTACCATTAACCTCTGTGGGATAATCAAGTGCTCTGACAGAAGTCTGTCTTCTTTTGGGAAACTTTTTAGGTCTCTCTGATCAACAGCTCATTGTGGGTATTAACTACATCCTGGGGCAGGAAGTTATAGGGCAGTTCCAAGGGAAAAGAAAGAAAAAAAAAAAACAGAAAGAGAAAAAAGGGAAACAGGAGAAAATTGAGGTTAGGCTTCATCTTGTCCTCTCCAGGGCCCCTTGAGTCAGGTGTTCCCTCAAAGGTCCTGATGAGGGTTCAAACTTTTAGTCTGTCTTCCAGAATATAAGATTTTTATCATACCAGTTACATTTAGGTCCTATTTTGTGCCCCCACACCCTTACCCTCCTCTGTAGCCCACCCTCCCTATTGTCTCATCCTCAAGATGTCTATTAGGTATGTCAGTACCTCAGGCTGATCCAGGTTAGGAGCTGTAGATGAATGAGACCATATGATGATTGTCTTTCTGTGATTGGGTGAATTCACGGAGTATGATGTGCCCCAAGTTCGACCATTTTTCTATGAATTTCATTGTTGTTTTCTTTTCTAACTGCTGAGTAGAATTCCATCATGTAAATATACCACATCGTGGTTATGGCAGGCATAGTATTCTCATAGCAGATTCAGAAGCCAAACCAAATCTCGCAGTTCAAAGATTTATTCTCATTCACCCAAAAAGCAATCTACCAATTGCATCAGTAGTTATAGAGATCATAATCATAAAAATAGCATGGATTACTATGTGTCCTAATTAGTCAAATTACAGGTGTATCTTTCCTTCTCACCATATCTGGTCAAACATGGTTCTAAAGGATCAAGTGTGAACTGTGTAAACACTGAAACATGAAAAAGCATGAAGAAAATGATTTCTTCCCAGGTGGCATCACTTCCCAAGATCGAATTACAAGCAGATTAGAGCAAGTATTTTCAGTCATCACAACACAGGGGTCCTCTGTCTTTTCCTTGCATTCTGCTCTGACAGTTTTCAGAGATATGTGTTGAAATTACTCATAGGCAGTTTTTTTTTCCTCTTAATGTCTCTCACCAGAGCAAAATCTTCTCAAGGATAAGAATTGTCTTTTTTAGCTATTGAACATAATGTTGGACATACTGAAGGCATCAATAAACAACTGGATTACATCATGAATGGACAGAATGAGAAGAGTAAATAATGCTTAAATGCAGAACTCAGTGTGTTAGACATATGAAAATCTGATCATAATTACAAGAGTTTTCAGTTTGTGAAGGAGTGTGCCAGGACTTTTTCTTTTCTTTTTTGTAGTGCATATTAATTATTTTTGTCATTAATATGACAAAATACCTCTAACAAAAGCAATTTAAGGAAGGAACATTTTATTTGGACTCATGGTTTGAGGGGACACAGTCCATCTTGGTGGCAACAGCATGGCCTTCATCCCCATCATCCCCTCCAGTTGCAGGGACACAGGGCATCCAGTCACATTGCCTCCACAGACAGAGCAAAGGAAGGTAAATGCTGTTGCATTTTTATTTAGTCAGGAGCCTACCCCAGTCATGGTGGCTCTTCACTCCTCAGTTAAACCTCTCTGGAAACGACTTCACAGACATGGCTAAAGGTTTTTTATCTAGGAACCAGTTTTTTTTTTTTTTTTCTAATTTTAGGTCATGGTTCCATATGAAAGTGGAGGTTGCAAAAATTTTTTACAGTGACCAAAGATTAATTCAAGCTCAAACACATGAGGACTCTGAAATGTTTCTGGTAGTGTGCACCTGTGGCACATTATATGACTTTATTGATTCATTGGATTTTTTAAAAAAATATTTTATTTATTTCTGAGAGAGAGAGAGGAGAGAAAAGGCATGCTGGGTTCTCTTGCCATAGTAAATGAACTCTAGAGACATGTATTTAGCTTTATATGGATACTTGGGAATTGAACTTAAGTATCCATATAAAGTTTTGTAAGCAATCACCTTTAAGTGCTGAGACAGCTCTCCAGTCCTGAAGCATTAGATTTTTTGTTTGCTTGTTTGTTGGTTGGTCCGTTTGTGTAGTGTAGAATGTGATGTGATGTGATGTGATGTGTGTGTGTGTGTGTGTGTGTGTGTGTGTATGCTCATGCAGCTCCCTGCGGACTTTTCTGCTGTGAGATGCTCACTTGCAGTGATAACAGAGGAGTGTTGGCATCCTGTTACATTGCTCTTTCACTCATTTTCACTTGAACAGTGTCTTACTGATCCCAGAGATGGCTGGCTTTTTGCCAGTTCTAGCAATTCTCAGGTCTCTGCCTCCTTAACAGGACTAGAGTTACAGATCCTTGTAGCCACTTCCAGCTATTTATGTGGGTCCTCAGACTAGAACTTGAGAAATTTCTCAGGCCTCCTCAAGCCCTCACACTCACACTGGGTGTGATCTTGATTGCTGAGCCATCTCTCCAACCCCAGCCTTTGTTCTGAATACATATGTGTACTGTGCATACTGTCACACCATGCCATGCCAGCCAATGCTGCCCCAAACACCTCAGCTGAGATTCCAGACTATCTATTGTTTATTATGAACTGCAGTTTTCTGCTCTTATAAAAAATATAATTCATGGGTTATAGAGATGGCTCCACACATAAGACAGTTGCCTAAAAGACTAATGACCTGCATTCCTTTCCCCAGTACCCACATACAGCCAGATGCACAAAGTGGTACATGCATCTGGGGTTCATTTGCAGTAGGCTGCTCTCTCTCTCTCTCTCTCTCTCTCTCTCTCTCCTTTCTTTCTCTTTGCATACAAATGAATTATATATATATATATATTATATAATAATATATATTATATAATAATATAATATATAATAATGTATATATATAATATAATAATATAAATACAAATGAATCATATATATATATATATAATCCATATATTGTGAAATGGTTAAATCAATATATATATATTTATATGTATAATATGTATTGATATATATCGATCAATACATATTATACATATAAATATATATATATTGATTTAACCATCTCACAATATATAAATTTATCAAATTATGCCATATGCCATTTTTAAAAAGATGTGTACAATGATGATTCAGAAACACGTTTTATTATTTATTTATTTATTTAAGAGAGAGAAAGAATTATATATATATATGTGTGTGTGTGTGCGTGTGTGTGTGTGTGTGTGTAGAGAGAGAGAGAGAGGGAGGGAGGATGGGTGCACCAGGGCCACTAGCCACTGCAAATGAAATCCAGACACATGTGCCACCATATGCAGCTCGGTTTATGTGGGTCCTGGGGAATAAAACCAGTAAGCCATCTCCCCAACCCCAGAATCACAGATGATGGTCAGTTTTCTGTTCCTCAGAATCAACTTGGTGGAAGACTGAATAGCTCCAAGGTCATGTGATTAATATGAGATGAAGGGTGAAGCTATTTTGGAATGGTAGGAAACATGAAGACTACAGTCATAAAACTGCATTGTTTTATGTACATAAATTTGACAATATGTTCAGTTAAACTGTACAACCACATCCATTTGCCATCTTAGCTATACTCACTGTATTAGCTGATTAAATTTATTGTTGGCAAGTTTAGTGGCAAACATAGATAGACAGAGTAATAGTTGAAATCAACCAAAGCACTAAGGTTTATTGAACAAATCTAGCAACTGTACTAAGTAAACTCACATACATTATCAGAAATTTGTGGCTTTCAGGTAGGTGATTGGCAACTGAAAATAAGTCATATTACTATTCAGTACTCTATACAGTTATTTCTTTACTTAATGGGTAATATAAAAGTGCAACAAAGGAAAAACGATGCATCCATTTTAATACAACTCTCATTCAAAACATATATGTTGTGTATATATGGGACATATGTATGTGTGTATGTGTATTTTAGAGGACAACTTTTGGATGTCAACATTTGCCTTTTACCTTGTTTGAAGCAAGGTCTCTCATTGTTTTCTGGTATGTTCAACAAGCTTCTGGGGTACAAGCTTCTGTCTCTTCCTCCCATCTCACCATATGCATGCTTGTGTTACCAGTGGTCTCTGGGAGTTTCCAGGTTCTTCAAGTCTTAATCAAAGTATGAAAGAATGGAACACATAAGTTTTCCTGCACAAAAACACTTTATTAAAAGAAAAGTGGTAGACACTGATAAAGGAACAGCAAGTCATGCAAGTGAACGGAACTCAAAACCACCAGAAAGTGGTCTGGGGATTCTCTTTAGGGAAGGGTGGTTTGTGCTAGGGTCACAGTGTGGATAGTGCTCTGGTTTCATTGACGGGTTTGGGTTATATGATGTTTACTGTGCATGTACCTTCCCATGATGCATCGATTTAACCATGTGCTCAGTTATACATAGGCAAAAGATGGTAAATAGGGACTTCTCCCTAAAGGTTCACTTAGAGGATACAATTTCCCTTAATGAGCATGTACCCAAAACCAATCCAGGCTGGAAGTCCCCCTCTTGTTCTGATTCCAGATCTATCTAAGAATATATTCTGTGAGTACTGATCACAAGAATGGCTATTAAGAGGAGGAGAAAACTAGTTCTTTGTTTGGAGTGGTTTTATGTATTTTTTATGACAGAGAGAGAGAGAGAGAGAGAGAGAGAATTGGCACACCACGGCCTCCAGCCACTGCAAACAAACTCCAGATGAATGCACCACCTTATGCATCTGGCTTACATGGGTCCTAGATAATCAAACCTTGGTCCTTTGGCTTTGCAGGCAAGCACATGAACCACTAAGCCATCTCTCCATCACTGGAGTGGTGTATTCATGAAGTTCCATGTAGGTGGGGGGTCCCAGGTTCCCAACAGATTACTATGTGCATTTTGTAGAGAAAGATGTATTTATTATATAAGCCATGCTATGCCCCAGGTGGCTAAACTATCCCCTATGCTTGCCTTCCTCACTGTAATTACAAACACCCACCACAGAATCTGGCTTTATGTGGGTTCTGAGGATTTGAAGTCATGTGCCCACATCACATGTCCTCAGCCTACAAAGCATATTTTTAAAAGCCTAATTTAGGGGCTGGAGAGATGACTTAGTGATTAAGGTGCCTATTTGTGAAACCTAAGGACTCATGTTCGACTCTCCGAATCCCAAGTAAGCCAGATGTACAAGGTGACTCAATCCCACATGCACACAAGATGGCACACGCATCTGAATTGTATTGTAAATATCACAGCTAATGTAGTTAAAAGAAAAAAAGTGGGTTGAGTTTGTAAGATGTGGAAAAATAAAACGCAGGTCAGTTAGACAGAAATGGCCCTTTGAGGAGTTTGGTTTTGAAATATATGAGGACTGGCTATAAAAATAAAAAACTTCTAGCAATCCCAACAAAATACATAATGGGATAGCATAGCCTACATAACCATAGAATAAGGTTTTGTTAATTTTTTTGCTTAAGTATAGAAGTTCATTTTCTATTTTCTATAGTTTAATCACTACATCAAAAGTTTGCCATTTTGGATTAGGGAAAGAAAAATACCTGTGATGAACACAGCTCAAGCAACAGCAACAATGCTGATCTGAACACCTTGTTCTAGGTACTTGCTAAGTGGAAATATACAATTAGCCATGACAGTCCAAGGCACAGCTTGGTCAAACCCTAGTCAATTTTCCTGAAGTTAAAAAAAGTTCACATTGAAAAATAAATTTCAATACTGTTTCTGTGAATAGAAAACAGATTATTATGACAGAAACACTGACACCTTTGACAGAAATATGAAGATTTGTTTTTACATTAAAGATGTATGAGTATATGTGTTGTTTTTTTCTTTTGACAGTAGCTGCCTTTGATGGCAAGACTAAGTCTGAGAGGCTGGGCATTGGCATGGGCACGTAGTTCATAAATAGTTGAATGATATGCCTGGCCTTCCAAATTACAACCACTGGATAAAAAAGAAATATTGATGCCAAGAATTCTCCTCAGAAAAACCCAAAAGGCAATAGTTCCTCAAGAGAAGTCTGTCTGGCTGTAATATAGAGCTTCATGTCTCTATAATTCAGTACTGAAAAAAAGAATATGGAAATGCTTAAAGGAGGGCAGGGACCACTGTATCTACACTGTCAGCTGAGGGAGCACAGATAAGGACATGTAAGGACAGCCATGGACCAGAAAGCAACTGCAAGCACCTGATTACACATCACCCAAGAGTTATGTCTGCTGCTTCTAGCTCTTGATTGCTGTAAGAGAGAGAGAAAAAAAAAAAAGCAAATCATTTATTTCAGTTCTGATTAGCCAACTACGCTTACATTTTCTTTTCTGATTTCAGTATCTAGGAGGATTAAGCAAACCCAATTTACAAATAGCTAATAACAATTCCAAGAATATTCTTAAATATACTTGGAATAAAAAACAATACACAGTTCTGGTTGCATGTGTTCCAAAGCTGACTCAGTTTACCGCAATAAGTTATCACTCAGTGGCCTGCTAAATGAAGTTTGCATCCAGTTCTGTCTCCTCTGACAACTGCCTGTGTTGATACTTATTGATTTGACAAGGTTGTCTAGCCTGCTGACAGCAAGGCAGGTCAACTTTACCAAACAATTTCTAAGTATTATGATTCTGAACTAAGAAACTCATCTACTGAACAGACGTAGCCAGATGCCAAGGTCCTGTGATGAATGCAAATGAGAAATACCATCAGCTGCACCTGGGGCACTTTCCTAATATGGAACAGGGATAATGAAAAACTTTGGCTTTCAAAGACTTAGCATATTTTTCTCCTTAGGACATCATCCAATGCTTAGATGCTGTGCTGGATTGAGCCCTAACCAAGAAAGGTGCACGATCTTAGATCTCTGAATTTTTATTTTCTAGTTTTCATGTATGCTACATGATGCATAATATTCAATTGTATCAACTACCCACACTGTCTTTGTTCACCTGGTGATGCATACTTGGGCTGTTGTGATTTTATTACTGGCACAAACAATGCCTCATGACAACTATTCTTCAGGCCATCTAGTATATGATTTTGGAATGATGTCAAATCAAAATCAGCACTAATATAATCAAGAGAAATGCAAGTGGATATTCAGCTATGTACTCAGCCAGCATGTTTCACTTTCTAAAAGTTCCCCTAACTTCTTTACGGAGCCTTAAGACCATACTTTCCTATGTTCCAAGTACGTACTGTGAGGCATCTTGTTCACCAGTGCATATGGTCAACCTCTTCTCAGACATGCATCTTTAGTTTTCTCTTTCAAAGTTTGTTCCCCGTGTAAATATTCCTTCACTACCCTGCTGTTACTAAGAATTTTCTGAGCCCATGTATGTGAATTAGCAGGAGTAGATTACCTCAGATTTCCTCAGATATTTATGGAATGTCTCAAGTTCTGATATGAAAGGGAGTGAGATCTGATTGTCCCCATCACAAGTTACTAAACACTCACCTCTCTGCATTGCAATTCTTTTCCAAAGTATAACTTAGGGCTGGCATGATGGCTTAGCAGTTAAGGTGCTTGCCTGCAAAGCCAAAGGACCCAGGTTCAATTCCCCAGTACCCACATAAAGTCATACACACAAGGTGGCACACATGCATTTGGAGTTCATTTGCAGCAGCTAGTGGCCCCGATGCACCCAGTTTCTCTCTCTCTCTCTCTCTCTCTCTCTCACACACACACACAAATAAATACTTTTAAAAAACTTTAAAAACTGTAATTTATTATCTGAATCCTTTATTCTTGAACATATTCACCTTAAATTGAATTTTTTTTTTCAGTTTTGCGAGGTAGGGTCTCACTCTAGCTCAGACTGACCTGGAATTCACTATGGAGTCTCAGGGTGGCCTCGAACTCACGGTGATCCTCCTACCTCTGCTTCCCGAGTGCTGGGATTAAAGGCGTGTGCCACCACGCCCGGCTAAAATTGAATTTTTAAAGTAACGTGGCTATATTCAAACACAATATATACGAAAGTATTCCTAAGATTTTGGTCTTATTCATCATTCTCATCAGTGATTGTGACTTCCTATACCCTTCCTGCATTTGTTTCTCTATTACAAATAAGCTGTACAAATCTACCAGCTTTCTTTAATTTTTCTGATGTTCTTCTGGATTTCCCACCTTAATGCAGTTTAATTTGTGACTACTTTATCATGTATGGCATTGTTTAAGATCAAAAATATTTCTTCTAATAAATTTAATAAATTGATGTGATACATGTGAAAGAGTAATAGAGACTAGAGGATGAATAGAAAGTAATTTCATTCCAGGAGAATCATAACACATGACAATTGCATCATTTTATGAAGATGAAAGTTTCAGTATACCTTCTTGAATGCCACTTATGTTTAGATTTCTCAATTGGATATTTCAACAATGAACTTTGGTACTTCAAGTTATATTCATATTTATTACAATAATTAAAGGTCTTCATGTACTTAGCTATTCTGAGTTCTTTCTATGAATACTGATGTTTCTGTTTCCTGGCATAGTAATGTTGCTATTTTATAATGTAGTTTACAGGAAGGATATTGCCTCTTCTTTTTTAGATAATTTCCAGGAATATTTGTTTCCAATAATTTTGACAATCATAAATATTTTAGGAACAACAAGTATATGAAAATATTTCCAAAATCACTAATGAGGCAAATTCATATCAAAGTTACATTAAGGCAAATGTATATCAAACCACAGTAAAATATTGTTTTATACCTGTTAGGATGGATACTATGGTGATTGGAAAGAAATGTCCCCAAATGTCTTCATGCATTTTATATACTGAGCCCCTAAGTTGTGGCAATTTCAGAAGGTTGTGAGACCACTGGGAAATGGAACCTTGCTTGAAGAGGTGGTCACTGGGGTGTTCCTTGAAACTTTCTAGTCCAGGCTCCTTGCTAGTGTTAGTGAGCTCACTCTGGCTGCTTTACCCCTGCTCCTGGTGTGTGACAATGTGAGCCAGCTTCTGACTCTGCTATGCTTTCCCTGCTGTGATGAAACTTCCCCTCAGAGCTGTAAGCTGAAATAAACTTTTTCTTCCCATAAGCTGCTTCTGGTTGGATGTTCTTCTCAGCAATGAAAGGGTGACTGTTACATATACTGAAGAAAATGATCTGGAAAAAAATCCTTTGCCCTGATAGTGGGAAAGGAAAACTGTGCCAGTGCCATGGAAAACAGAGTGACAACTCTGAAATAAATAAATAAAAGAAGTGTACTTGAAACAAAAGAATTTTGGACATATGGCCAAAAGAATTAAAATAACATATTGAATTTCTATACCCATTATTCCTACTAGTAGTATTCACAACATTCAAGATATAGAGACAACCTAATATCCACTAAGGATCAAGGAATTATCAAATATGCTATACAAACATATAATGTCTAGAGTATAATATTATTCTGTATTCCAAAATAAAGAAGTCATGATATCCTACACCAAACCAACAACTCCTTGAAATTTCAAATAACTACCTACACTTGGCATTGCCACCAATAAGAAAAACAAACATTAGCATTGATGCATCAATTCCTGCACACTTAAAAATAAGATAAAAGGGATTTTTAAGCCAAGGTATATAATTTGCATTAACATAGTGCACGTGCAATGCTAATTATGTTGCTTTCTAAGCAGTCAAGTCAGGAAATGATTATTTTGCATACTAGTTTTTTTTATTTTATTTATTGTTTTAATTTTTATTAACAACTTCCATGATTGCATACTAGTTTTGATGACAATCTTCAAAGACATTTGACCAAGAGTTGTTTTTTTCCCCTTTTGAATGTGGCATGTTAAAAATAAAATTAACACCACACAGTTTTGTATCATTAGTTTATTGAAAATAATTGTCATTATTAGTGGAGTTTTATCAAAGTATATTGATAGATCTAAAATGAACATGTCTAACATAACATTAATCTATTTTTATAAAGTCCTAATGTTTACACACTAAATTCATCATTATTATTTTAAGATATTTTTGTATTAAGTGGCTCATATTTTATTCAGAATTTTTGCTAATGTGACATTACTTTATATATGTGTGTATATTATGTTAATTAGCTTTATTTAATCATTCCATAGTGTACACAGCATATCACATTATAGCCCCAGTATATAGTTATTTTTTGCCAATTTAAAAAATTTCAACTCAGTTGATAATATTTTTATGTATCTTCTGCACACTTTAATTTTGTCATTGATCCATACATCTTTTCTTTCATCAATACCACATTGTCTTGGTTAGGGAATGGGAGAAGAAAAACAATTTCTTTAAAAATGCCATATCTAGATGTATATTTTATTTTATTTTTGTTCATTTTTATTCATTTATCTGAGAGTGACAGACAGAGAGAGAAAGAGGCAGATAGAGAGAGAATGGGCATGCCAGGGCCTCCAGCCACTGCAAACGAACTCCAGACGCATGTTTCCCCTTGTGTATCTGGCTAACATGGGTTCTGGGGAGTCGAGCCTCGAACTGGGGTCCTTAGGCTTCACAGGCAAGCACTTAACCGTTAAGCCATCTCTCCAGCCCTAGATGTATATTTTAAACTACTCTATCTGTTGTAGAATTTAGATTAAACTCATGAGTATTGAAATCTTCTTTTAGATAAGATGATTTATTGCTTAGATTAGAGGTAGAATCACACATTAGCCTATCTACAGCTTGAATTGATTGCAGTGATCTGTGGGAAGGTATGGGCGCTCTTTTACTAAAATAATGATTAAAATATTCAAATGTCCTACCTCTTACCATCCTGATTTTATGTTACCTTTTAAAATTATTTTTATTTTATTTTCAAGCAGAGAGAGAGAAAGAGAGGTAGAGGAAAAGTGAGAATGGGCCACGCCAGGGCCTCTAGCTGCTACAGATGAACCCAGATGCATGTGCCCCTTTGGGCATCTGGCTTTGCATGGGTACTGGGGAATTGCACCAGGTCATTAGGTTTCTCAGGCAAGTGTCTTAACTGCTAAGTCATCTCTCCATCCCTATAATGTTATTTTTAATAAATATTTCCATTTCACCTCAATATATTGTGTAAGTTGAAACTGGTACAATGAAAGGAAAAAGTTTTCTTTGCTACTCTTTACAAACTGCTGAATATTTTGTCATTGTTCACATGAAGTCTTTTCTAATTTTTTCTCATCATATCCACATAGTAACAGTTAAACTCATGTCTAACTAAATATCATTCCAGTTGAAACCTGACACTTCACCTCCTTTAATCTTATCCAGATTATTTTTTTCTTCAGAATGCTTTTCTCCTGTATCCTCCTGTAGTCACTGTGCTGACAAACTCTCCAATACATAAACGTAGAAAGTTTGGAGGAAATAAAAGCAGAGAGATCATCCTTCCCTTTCACACTGTGATGTTACCAATGCCTTTGAATGTGGCTGAGATTGTGTGGACTATTTTTGGAAAACTTAAGGAATTCAGTCAGACTTGGTTCATCTGGATCATATCTGAGGATGCATCAACCTAACATGCAACATTAGCTCTCTGGCCAACAAGTTATATAACTCTTTCCTCAAACCTTGGCCTCTGGTCTGTAACCTACACAAACTCTGTCTTGGGGCAGTCTCCTCCCTTTTACCCTATCCTTTTGGAGTCAAGGGTTCTGTAGGAAACTTATTTACCCCAGTGCCCTCCAAAAATCTAAAATAAAGACTGTTGTATGTTTTGGTCACTTATCTTTGTCAAATACCTTTGCATCTGTACAATTTTTTTATTCATCGAGGTAGGGCTTCACTCTAGTTCAGGCTGACCTGGAATTCATTATGTTATCTTAGGGTAGCCTCGAACTCTTGGCAATCTGCCTACCTTTGCCTCCTGAGTGCTGGGATTAAAGGCATGCACCACCAAGCCCTGCTTATATAGTATTTTTCCAGGACAAGGTGTTACTCACCTTTGTTCCCTAATTCTAAGAATTGTACATCAAGATACAACCTACAAAATGGGAGAAAATATTCACCAGCTCTACATTCTGTGGAGGTTTGATATGTAGAGTTTACAAAGAACTAAACAATTTTAAAAAAGCAAGCAACACACTGAAGAAATGGGCTAGGAAACTGAACAGAGAGTTCTCAAAAGAAGAAATCCAATTGGGTAATGAACACCTCAAAACATGTTCAACATATTTAGTCCTTAGGAACTGGAAACAGCTCTGATGTCCATCATCTGATGTATGAATAATAAAGGTATGTACCTATGCACATAGAACTCAGATATAAGGAAAAATGAAATTTGCAGGGAAATGGATGGACTTGGAAAAAATGCATATTAAGTGAGGTCACATAGGCACAAAAAGACAAATGCCATATGTTCTCTCTCATATGTGGTTCCTAACCTACAAGAATTTGAGTGGATTGTAAGTTGTAGTAAGCATTGGGAGAATTAACAAAGAACTAGAATGAAGCCGGTGGGGAGTAGAAACATGTAGGGATGAAAGGAGGGGATACTTAACAAGCAAGACAGAGAGAACTGGAAGGGTCTTGGGGAGAAGAGGGGTCAGGGTGGAGTGAAATTATACAAAACTAGTGATAGTATTAATCAATACCATAGAAACCTTTCTCTTCATTAGAAAACTAAAAAATACAACTCTTAAAAAGAGGGAGAAGGGGATCACCTGGGTAGAAGTGCTCTGTAAAGGGTAGAGAACACTTAATCCTAAAACCATGGGCTCTTTCTGATAAATCATAATGCCAGAATTGGGTTCCTGCCCACCCCCACACACAGTGAGTTGTTGGTCAGGGAGTCACATGAGGCCCCCAAAGCAATGCAGGCCATTGCCAAAGAGCCTGGTCACTCACCAAAACTAAACATGATGTCCAGATTGCTGAAAACATCATAGGCTGTGGACACAAAACATTGAGAGATCATTCTAGAACTTAGAAGAAAGCCAACTTTTGACTGGCTAGCCCCCATAGTGCTAGAAAGAGATAAGTGAGGTTCTGGGGGACAATGGCCACCAAGAGTGTGAACAAGAAGGGGATCCTGCAAGCTACAAAATCAACCATCCAAGCAAGATGTACACACCTGTGCAACAATAGCACATAGCCTATGTAAGTAACCAACTGCTCTGTGAGGGCTATGAGCCCCTCAGTGGGAGAGAATTCATATGTGGTACTGATAACAAGCCAGATTTCTATGGATAGGAAAGACAGACTGTAGACAGAAGCCCTCAATGTTCTTTGGCTAAGAAGAGTGGGCATACCCATCAAAAAGACTCTTAAATACTTATGCTTATCCCCTTTAATCCATGCTGCTCTTAGTCTTGGTTGGACAATCTGCTTTCTTTACAGATGTCAGAAAATACTAGGAAGAAACAAGATCCATCAATATGAAGAGAAAAGACAATCCAAAGATGAGTCATGGCTATTATATCTGCCAGGGCCTATGAGGCTTTACAGAGGAAGTGGTGATTTAAACATAAGTGCTGCTCTCCCTACTATCCTGACAACCTGCTCCAGGAAGATGGCCATAGACACTGAGGATACTCAAAACTCATCAGAACAAAAACTAAGAGGATGCAGACAGCTCAACACTAAACAAGACTTATAACACACCCACCAAAGCTCAGGGAACATTGCAGAAGATGGGGCAGAAAAATTGCAAGATCCACATGATGAGAAGGAGTGCCCTAAGGCATTGCCCTTCGCCACAGAGACTGGTACATTCACGACCCCACAGAGAATACCATGAATCCCACTGAGGAGGGCCCTCAGTGTAATGGGGGTGAGGAAAAGAAGATATTAGAGTATAACCTGGTGGGAATATGACCAGTATGTGATATGTTCATATGATGAAGTTCATAATTAATAAAAATAAGTAAAATTAAAAAAATTCCACGTGGATCCTGAATAATTCTTCATCTGTTTTGAAGTAGGGTAAAATATAATATTCCAGAAGTTCTCCAAGGTTTTAAACATCATTTCCCTTCAATCTTCTCTCTTCATATCATTTGCACCTTCCTATGTGGTCTGGACCTGAGAATGAGTGGGACAATAGGAGAAAAAGAACGTTGACAGTCTGTGAAACATGTCCTTTTCAGAGGGTGCAGAGACTTTACTCTGTTCAGTCATGGCTGGAATTATAAAATGACAAGATAAGTAGAATTCAGTAGCATCACACATTCACTTGCCAGTCAATTTGTGCCAATTAGTGATGTACTTTATTATTTGAACAAATGTCATCATTATTTACTTTTTGTTCTGCATTTATCTTCCCTTTTCCAAAGGTAAAATTTACAAGACTTTCTCTCAATGTAACTTTAATTTTATTTTGTTAAATCTTGTTTTTGTTCACTATTTATCTGATTTTTATTCTTTAATTTCTTTCTTTTTTGCATTGCCTCTTTTTACTATTGAATCTAGCTACCTTTTTTTTTTTTCTCTCAGAGTTCTTTTTCTCCAGGCACTTGTACTAAGCTATATGGATTTCTAAGTTCTACTTGGCTGAATTTCACAAGTATTACAAGGAAGTGTTTTATATCATTCTATATTTCATAATTTCCCAAGAGTTCCTTTTTAATAAGAGTGATATAGGCTTTATGTTCCCTAATACAAGGGATATTTTTAACTGTAATTTTATTATAGACTTCTAATTTGTTGAGCTAAACATGGTCTTCTTGTAATGCTGATTGTTTAAAATATATTGAGGCATCTGTTGTTATCTTATGCATGGAATCTCCCTGGAATTAATTAAAGGAACACTATTTTTGGCTGTTGTATGTACATTTCTATATCAATCTAATTTTTTTCAATTGTGCTTTCCAAATCTGTTATATTGAGAGGTTTGTTTGGCTACATCTCTCAGTTCATATCACAATTTCTGACATGCCTATTTCTTATTATCTTGGACATTGTTTAATGTGTTTTGCAGTTTATTTGATTTTTTTAGAGAGATTGAGGGCGAGAGAGAGAGGGAGAGAGAGAGAGAGAGAGAATTGGTGCAACAAGGTCTCAGCCACTGAAATTGAAATCCAGATGCTTGTGCTACCTAGTGTGCATATGTAATCTTGTGCTTGCATCACCTTTGTATGCCTAGCTTATGTGGGACCTGGACAGAGACTGAACATAGGTCCTTATGCTTTTCAGGCAAGCACTTTAACAGCTAAGCCTTGTGTTCTGCCAGTGATCTGATATTTTATACATTACATACATGATCATTTTACCTTTTTGATCTAATTCTTTTATACCAGTGAGCACCATCCTTATGTTTTCTTGCTATGCTTCATTTCAATTTGCACTTTGAAAATTATTGCGATAAATATTTCACATTTCATTCAGACTATTTTATTTCTTTCATATCATTTAAATTTTTTTTATTTATTTGCAAGAAGAGAAAGATAGAAGAGTGACAGACAGAGAGAATGGGTGCATCTGGGCCTCCAGCCACTGCAAATGAACTCCAGATGCAAGTGCCACTTTGTGCATCTGGTCTTATGTGGATACTGGGAAGTTGAACCCAGGTCATTAGGTTTTGCAGGCAAGTGCTTTAACCACTAAGCCATCTCTTCAGACCCCACCCTCATATCTTTGTATAAATGGCAGGCATCTTTGCAAAAAGGCCTTTTGAGGCTTGTTTTAATAAATTTCAATCCCCTGCTTGCATTACTCCTCTCCCATGATTTACTTTCCCCTACTTTATCCATTAGTTTCTTATAATGTAGAATTTGATGCATTTTGTTTGTTGTCTGTCTTCTTTCAGTTAAAAGGTCAAAAGTACACTAAGCAGCTACCTCACCTGCTTGGATTCCTCCCATGTCCTGTGCCTGGGAGAGGAGCTGGCACCTGGAGATATTCCATAAATATTTGCTGAGTGAAAAACCCTTTCATATTCTTTTGTTAACCTGTATATCTCGTAGAAAACAATGTTGGTTATTTTCATATTTATTTTAAGTCCCTATTCCTACCCTCCTCTGTTCTACTCTATGCTGAGAGGGCTGGTAGTCTGTACACAGTATTTCCCAGCTTGTCTTGCCAACTGGCTTCCTGTAAAATGCTGTTAATGAAAGTTCTGGACTTCCGGTCAAGATGGCGGCATAGGAACCACGCCTAAGCAGCCTAGGGGAGAAAAAGCCAAAGAAAACCCAGCAAAATACACAAGGGAGGTGTATAAGAGATTAAAACAGCAGCGGAGAAGTAGGAGATATCCAGAGCCCACACAGGCAGGCTGAAGCAGCTCCGGCAGCGGCAGCTCGGGACCCGGTAGCGGCAGCTCAGGATCTGGCAGCGGCGACTCGGGATCCAACAGCGGCGGCTCAGACCCCGGCAGCGGAAGCGGCGGTGGAAGCCAGAAGTGGCGGTGGAAGCTGTGACTCCAGCCCCAAAAACACCATCAGCTGCTCCGGTACTGGCCACAGCGGCTTCAGGGCAGCGAATCCAGCAGCGGAGGCTCCAGCGGCTTCAGCGGCAGAGGCGGAGGATCCAGCAGCGGCAGCTCCAGCGGATCAGCGGGGCCAGACCCAGCAGCGGCATCTCCAGTGGTGGATCCAGCAGCAGTGGTCCCAGCAGCGGCAGCGCCAGCGGCAGCAGCGGGGATCCAGCATCAGGGCACCAATCTGCAGGGCCACAGTTGCCAGGCTTGGTTTGCCCCACAGGAAAAGCCAGTACCCAGTTCCAGAAAGCAGAACAGCGGCCCAACATCCCAGCCAGCAACTTGACTGAGACCAAAAGCATCCAAAGAGGTAACGGGGATTGAACCAGGGAAGGGTCTCACCTGGTCACAAGCTGACTTGGATCCCTCAACAGACCAGAAATCTTAACTTCTTTGTTGATAGAGGATCTGGTTTTTATAATACCTAATCTTGCATAAATGCTCGGTGCTGTTCTTGACTGACTGTGTATAGGGTTTAGTTAAATTTTAGAATATACCTGTATTTTATTCCACTCAACCTATTTGAATACTCCCATAGCAGGCAAACTTAACCCCTAGGACCACATGTCTAGATACTCTGAGAGTGGTAAGAGCCACACCTAACATCTTAATCTCCTACATAGAAGATATACAATATCAGATCAATAGATACAGCAAAGGATACCCAGCTAACTGGAAAATCTAAGCAGTAACTTAATCCAAGATGTAAAAATATATACATTATAACACAAGAAACACCAAAAACCAAGGCAATATAAATCCACCAAAAAGCATCAATGCTTCAGAAATGACCTCTAGTGAAAACGAGTTAGAGAAAATGCCTGAGAAAGATTTCAAAAGAATGATTGTAAATATGTTCAATGAACTCAAAGAAGAAATCAAAGGAATCAGAGAAGATACAGGACACCAATTTAACGAAATAAAGAAATCAATACAAGACATAAATAAGGAAATAGAAATATTGAAGAAAAACCAGTCAGAATTACTAGCAATGAAGAACACAGTTAATGAAATAAAAAACTCTGTAGAAAATCTCACCAGTAGAATGGATGAAGGAGAGGACAGAATATCTAAGCTAGAAGACCAGGTGGCAGATCTAATACAATCCAACAAAGAGAAAGACAAACTAATAGAAAAGTATGAATGGGAATTTCAAGATATTCGGGACACTATGAAAAGATCAAATATAAGAATTCAGGGTATAGTAGAAGGAGAAGAATTTCAATCCAAAGGTATAGGAGGCATCTTCAACAAAATCATAGAAGAAAACTTCCCCCAAATTGGGAAAGAGGTGCCAATGCAGATACAGGAAGCATTTAGAACACCAGCCAGACAAAACCTGGAAAGAACCTCTCCTCGCCATATTATAATCAAACTACCAAACACACAATCCAAAGAAAAAATATTGAAAGCAGTTAGAGAGAAAAATCAAGTTACCTACAAAGGCAAGCCCATCAGGATCACAGCAGATTACTCAACACAAACTTTCAAAGCCAGAAGGGCTTGGAGTGATGTATTCCAAACTCTGAAAGATAACAACTGTCAACCAAGGCTACTTTATCCTGCAAAACTATCCATTCAAATAGATGGAGAAATAAGGACATTCCATGACAAAAGCAGGCTAAAGGAGTATTTGAAGACAAAACCAGCTCTACACAAAATACTTGAAAGAATCCTCCATGCCGAAGAGAAAGAAAAACACACATATAAGGAACATGGAAAACAACAAACAACACTCAAATACTAGTTAATATAAGAGAGCAAAGGTAGAACCAGAACCACAAAAAAAAAAAAAAAAATGGCAAGCATAAATACACATCTTTCAATAATATCTCTTAATATCAATGGCCTCAATGCTCCAACCAAAAGACATAGATTTGCAGACTGGGTTAAAAAGCAGGACCCTACAATTTGTTGTCTCCAAGAAACTCACCTTTCTACAAAGGATGGACATTATCTTAGGGTGAAAGGTTGGAAAACGGTGTTTCAAGCAAATGGACCCAGAAAGCAAGCAGGGGTTGCTATCCTAATAGCTGACAAGGCAGACTTCACTCCAACATTAGTCAAGAAAGATAAGGAAGGTCACTTTATATTGATTAAGGGCACACTCCAACAGGAGGACATTACAATCCTAAACATATATGCACCTAACATGGGGGCTCCCAAATTCATCAAACAAACACTGTTAGAACTAAGGTCACAGATAACACCAAACACAGTGGTAGTTGGTGACTTTAACACCCCACTCTCGTCAATTGACAGGTCATCCCGGGAAAAAATAAACAGAGAGGCATCTGGACTAAACGAGGTCATAGAAGGAATGGACCTAACAGACATATACAGGACATTTCATCCAAATGCTGCAGAATATACATTCTTTTCAGCAGCACATGGATCATTCTCTAAAATAGACCATATATTAGGACACAAAGCAAATCTTAACAAATTCAGGAAAATTGAAATAATTCCTTGCATTCTATCTGACCACAATGGAATCAAACTACAAATCAATAGCAAGAAAGGATATAGAGCATACACAAAATCATGGAAACTAAACAATACATTACTAAATGATGAATGGGTCAATGAAGAAATCAAGAAGGAAATCAAAAAATTTATAGAGTCAAACAATAATGAGAACACAACATACCAAAATCTCTGGGACACAATGAAGGCAGTTCTAAGAGGTAAATTTATAGCTTTAAGTGCCTATATTAAGAAATTAGAAAGGTCGCAAATAAATGACCTAATGCTTCACCTTAAAGCCTTGGAAAAAGAAGAACAAGGCAAACCAAAAATCAGTAGACGGGAAGAAATAATAAAGATTAGGGCAGAAATTAATGAAATAGAAACCAAATAAACAATACAAAGAATTAATGAAACAAAGAGCTGGTTCTTTGAAAGGATAAACAAGATTGATAAACTCTTAGCAAATCTGACCAAAAGAAAGAGAGAAGAGACACAAATTAATAAAATTAGAGATGAAAAAGGTAACATCACGACAGATGCCAGAGAAATTCAAAAAATCATAGGGACATATTATAAAAACATATACTCCACAAAGTATGAAAATCTGAAAGAAACGGATGATTTCCTTGATTTATATGACCTACCTAAATTAAATCAAGATGAGATTAATCACTTAAATAGACCTATAACAAGCATGGAGATCCTAACAGTTATCAAAAATCTCCCAACTAAAAAAAGCCCAGGCCCAGATGGATTCACTGCTGAATTTTACCAGACCTTCAGGGAAGAGCTAACACCATTGCTTCTTAAGCTTTTCCATGAAATAGAAAAAGAAGGAATTCTACCAAACTCCTTCTATGAAGCCAGCATCACTCTGATACCAAAACCAGGCAAAGATAGAACAAAAAAGGAAAATTACAGACCAATCTCCCTCATGAACATAGATGCAAAAATTCTCAACAAAATATTGGCAAACAGAATACAAGAATACATTAGAAAGATCATTCACCCTGACCAAGTAGGCTTTATCCCAGAGATGCAGGGATGGTTCAACATACGCAAATCTATAAATGTTATACATTATATAAATGGGTTGAAGGACAAAAATCACATGATCATCTCATTAGACGCAGAGAAAGCATTCGACATAATCCAACATCCCTTCATGATAAAAGTCCTACAGAGACTGGGAATAGAAGGAACATATCTCAATATAATAAAGGCTATTTATGATAAGCCTACAGCCAACATATTACTAAATGGGGAAAAGCTGGATGCTTTTCCACTAAAATCAGGAACAAGACAAGGGTGTCCACTGTCCCCACTTTTATTTAATATAGTTCTGGAAGTCTTAGCCATAGCGATAAGGCAAGAGACATGCATAAAAGGGATACAAATCGGAAAGGAAGAGGTCAAGTTATCATTATTTGCAGATGACATGATTCTATATATAAAGGACCCTAAAGACTCTACTAGCAAACTGTTAGAGCTGATAAAAACCTACAGCCATGTAGCAGGATACAAAATAAATACACAGAAATCAGTAGCCTTCATATATGCTAACAACAAACACACAGAGGATGAGATCAGAGAATCACTCCCATTCACAATTGCATCAAAAAAAATAAAGTACCTTGGAATAAACCTTACTAAGGAAGTAAAGAATCTATACAATGAGAACTTTAAAACACTCAAGCGAGAAATTGCAGAAGACACTAGGAAGTGGAAAAACATCCCTTGTTCCTGGATTGGAAGAATCAATATTGTGAAAATGGCAATCTTACCAAAAGCAATCTACACATTTAACGCAATCCCCATCAAAATTCCAAAGGCATTCTTCATGGAAATAGAAAAAACAATCCAAAAATTCATTTGGAATCACAAAAAACCTCGAATATCTAAAATAATACTGAGCAACAAAAATAAGGCTGGTGGTATCACCATACCTGATTTTAACCTATACTACAGAGCCATAGTAACAAAAACAGCATGGTACTGGCACAAAAGCAGTCTCGTAGATCAATGGAACAGAATAGAGGACCCAAATGTAACCCCATGTAGTTATAGCCACCTGATATTTGATAAAAATGCCAAAAATACTCATTGGAGAAAAGACAGCCTCTTCAGCAAATGGTGTTGGGAAAACTGGATATATATCTGTAGAAGGATGAAAATAGATTCTTCTCTTTCTCCGTGCACAAGAATTAAGTCCAAATGGATTAAGGACCTTAACATCAGACCTGAAACTCTGAAACTGCTAGAGGAAAAAGTAGGGGAAACCCTTCAACATATTGGTCTTGGCAAAGACTTTCTGAATACAACCCCAATTGCTCAGGCAATAAAACCACAGATTAACCACTGGGACCTCATGAAAATACAAAGATTTTGCACTGCAAAGGACACGGTGAAGAAAGCAAAGAGGCAACCTACAGAATGGGAAAAAATCTTCACCAGCTATATATCTGATAGAGGATTAATATCTAAGATATACAAAGAACTCAAGAAGTTAAATAATAAGGAATCAAACAAACCAATCAAAAAATGGGAAATGGAGCTAAATAGAGAATTCTCAAAGGAAGAAATATGAATGGCATATACGCATCTAAAAAAATGTTCTACATCCCTAGTCATCAGGGAAATGCAGATTAAGACTACATTGAGATTCCATCTCACTCCTGTCAGATTGGCTACCATCATGAAAACAAATGATCATAAATGTTGGCGGGGATGTGGAAAAAGAGGAATCCTTCTACATTGTTGGTGGGAATGCAATCTGGTCCAGCCATTGTGGAAATCAGTGTGGAGGTTCCTAAAACAGCTAAAGATTGATCTACCATATGACCCAGCTATAGCTCTCCTAGGCATATATCCTAAGGACTCATTTCATTACCTTAGAGATACTTGCTCAACCATGTTTATTGCTGCTCAATTTATAATAGCTGGGAAATGGAACCAGCCTAGATGTCCCTCAACTGATGAGTGGATAATGAAGATATGGCACATTTATACAATGGAGTTTTACTCAGCAGTAAAGAGAAATGAAGTTATGAAATTTGCAGAAAAGTGGATGGATCTGGAAAGAATTATACTAAGTGAGGTAACCCAGGCCCAGAAAGCCAAGCGCCACATGTTCTCCCTCATATGTGGATCTTAGCTAGAGATGATTGGGCTTCTGTGTGAGAAGGAAAAAACTCAGTAGCAGAGGCCAGTAAGTTAAAAAAGGAGATAGAAAGGGAAGAGAAAGAAAGGGAGGAGGGCTTTGATTAGGTTGGTATTGTATATATGTAAGTAGAAAGATTGAGATGGGGAGGGGATATGATGGAGAATGGAATTTCAAAGGGGAAAGGGGGGAGGGTAATACCATGGGATTTTTTTTGTTATCATGGAAAATATTAATAAAAATGGAGAAAAAATTAAAAAAAAAGAAAGTTCTGATGGGAATTTGTATTGTGGAAGACAGGAGAAATATGGTTGATCTTGCTACCAGTCTGTAACAGTCTCCAGTGGTGCAGAAGCAGCAATAGAAGTAGTTACTAGGAGAAAGTGGCCACAACACAGGCTTTGTGAAAACTTTGGTAGGAGCTCCATGGCAGGACTTAGGTCCAGCTTTCTCCAAAGATAATACTTTGGTGTATCTTGAGAACAGTGTGAGAACATTAGGCTCCCATCCAAAATTTTCAGCACACTGGGGTCCTTTGGTGCTTTCTCCCAGTCTCTCTCTCTCTCCCTCTCCGTGTGTGTGTGTCTCCTGCTGGTTATCCTTTATCTCCATTTAATTTCCTCTGTGGTCGGGCATTGTGGCATATACCTGTAATCCCAGCACTTTATAGTCAGAGTTGGGGGAGGGTATACAGAACTCAAGGTCATCCTTTGCTACATAGTGAGTTCAAGGCCAGCCTTGGCTACCTGAAACCCAGCCTCTATACAAATAAAATACTTCCTATAGATACATAGAACTTTTTATGAGGGTTACTAACTAATAAGACAACATATTGATAAATCAGTGTGTGTTATATTTGTGGGTACACGTTTACTCAGTTGAGCATGCATTTGGAGTGTCTTACTCAATTGCTCTTCACCTTAACTTTTTATACATATTTTCTCACTAAACACAGAGCTTACCAAAGGGGCTGCCAAGCTATCCCACATGCCCATGGCAGCCTTCTCTCCCTGCCTCACCAGCACTACAAATATAGGCACATGCTTTAATGCCCAGCATTATTTATATGTAAGCTCTAGGATCCCAATTCAGGTCCTTATGCTTGAGTGACAAGGACTTTACTCACTGAGCTATGTCTCCAGATCCAATAAATCTTGTTCTTACTCTAATATGAATGTCTCTATCTTTGATGTTTTTAGTTTCATTCCAATTTCTTGAAATGTCTCTCATAATGGAATTTCTAGTGAATGATGCTTAACATTCTATATTGCCATATTTTTCTTATTTCCACCTTTTCACTTAATTATATTGAGAGGACTGCCTTTCTTTAGCTAGTTGAAAAAATGTATTTTATAGTTTCTTAAATGTATGTATTTTTCAACTTACTATCTTTAAAACAGAGTGGTTTAAAGTTAGTGACATTTTGTGATCATTGTTGACAGACTGTAATTGTGATCTAATTGTTCCTGGAAACATAAATATTTCCAGGGTCCTACTCTGCAAGAATTAGTGTCAGCTGTATAAAAGCAATGCTACAAAAAAAAAAAAAAAGACTAGAGAATGAATACAGCTGGCCCCATGGATTCATGCCAACCACAGAAAGTAATTTTTAAAAAGGTGCAGAAATTTCTTCTCACTGTTCCCCAAATAATACAGTTCAACAAGTATATAAATACTATTAGGTACTAAAGGTAATATAGAGATGACCTCAAGTATGCAAAAGGATACTCATAAGTTATATGCAAATATTAAACCAATTTCCATAGAGGACTTTGATATGTGTCTGGGTTATAGGAAGTGGAGTCTAGAAACTCCCCAGAATAACTGAGAAGCTATTTTTAACCAGAAATAATATGGAAGAGGGGTTAGCAGATTTGGTGAACTAAAAACAAAATTAGCAACATTACTGAGTAGAAATAGTCTGTTCTACTCATAATCATAGTAGTTTTACATCTTTTAAAGAATATTGCACATTAATTCTTTAGAAAGCATGATAATTTTATACAGAAAAAAACACAGACACCAAAGGTGCTAAGCTACAATTGGTAAGTATCAGACTCTTCTAAGGACATTTTAAAAATATCTTTTTATATTTATTCATATTTTCATAAGAATGAATATGCTTAAAAGAGTTCTTTGAATATGAATACAATTCTAACTCTTAAATCACTTTGCTTTTATTAATTGCCTTCTTTTCAGCTTAAGAAATATTTTTGTGCTCACCAATACATGGGAATACATACGCACATATAGCAAATACATATTCACAAAATAAGACCATTTTAATCATCTTTATCTTTAAAAGCTTATATCCTAATTGGGAATCCCACTGTATTGTCATTGATAAGATAAATAGACAAATATCTAGGATTTGAAGGTGAGCCCTCTAATATCAAAAAGACTCAATTGATCACCAAGCAATTAGATATATACTGTTGATAGCATTGCTTATATTCTTTTGTTGGATGGCTGAATCTCTTTAATTATTAATCATGCAGACATTTAGGCCATCTTTCTTCTTTGAGAAAAAGAAATTCTTCATATATTTCTTGAAGGACAGATGCATTTTATATTATCTTTATATAGGTAGTCACTCTCCATGCTCTTCATACCTATGTAGCATTTTGCAGTTCTCTCCAGCTTCAAACATTTACCAGAAGTATGTAACTTCTGTGTCTGAACAGGAAGATTAGAAAGTTCCCTCTAATGGTCTTTATTATTTATTTATTATTAATAAATATTATTTATTTGCTTATTATTAATTTTTTAATTTCATCATCATTTTATTATTAATATCACTTTCAGAGGGTTTTTTTTTTTTTTTTTTTTTTGGTTTTTCGAGGTAGGGTCTCGCTCTAGCCCAGGCTGACCTGGAATTCACTATATAGTCTCAGGGTGGCCTCAAACTCATGGCAATCCTCCTACCTCTGCCTCCCAAATGCTGGGATTAAAGGCATGCGCCACCATGCCCAGCCTTTTTAAGATTTTTATACCTCTGTCTGCATAAGTAAATTTATTCTCTTCCTATGGAATATGGTTTTAAAATACAGCCAATTTAGTCCCTCTACCTACACATTTATATTTATCATACAGAATAGTTGGTATTATTAAGGCATTTTCATATATACTTGTTATATTGGCCTTCATTGCCCACTTTTATCCCCCTACTCTCCAAGCCATTTTTCCCTTTCCTCTCCACCAAGAATTTTCCCTTCTTTTCCATGTCATATGAATTCTATGATCTTCTCTTCTTTCACTCTCATGGTTCCTTTTCTAGGTTTATGGCACAAACACATATACACAAACATAAATTTAAATTTAGGATTTGCATATGAGATAAACATGTAGTATCTGTCAATCTCAATTTAGCTTATTCCATTTATTTTATTTCAGAGTCATTAGAGAATATTCCCAGAAGCACTACAGCTGGGTAATAATGTACTTCTATTTTTGTAGCTTTTTTTTGTGTTTGTTTGTTTTTTTGTTTTTCGAGGTAGGGTCTCACTCTAGCCCAAGCTGACCTGGCATTCACTATGGAGTCTCAGGGTGTCCTCCAACTCTCAGTGATCCTCCTACCTCTGCCTCCCGAGGGCTGGGATTAAAGGCATGCACCACCATGCCCGACTGTTGTTTGTTTTTTGAGAAATGTTCATACAGATTTCCATCTTGGCTCTTTAAATTTAAACTTGAACTCTAGCAAAAATAAATGAAGGCTCTTTTTTATGTACACATTTCCCAGCACTGCTGGCATTTATTTTCTTAATGATAGTCATTCTGACTATGGTAGCACAGAAAATTAAGTCCTTTAAATTTGCATTTCCTGGACTTCCAGCCAAGATGACAACCGCCTAGCTGTGCTGCAAATCCCAAGGAAAGAAAGGCAAGACATTAAGGGTTCACTGGGTCTTTTAGGGGAGAGAAATCTCCAATAGATTGCCAGTGGGAGGGCACAGAGGGGCGAAAATCAGGGAATCCCTGATTCCCTCGCCAGTGGGTAGCCCACCCCTCCCTCCAAGTAGCCGCTGTTTTGCCACCATGTGCTGATCAATCCCAACATGTGGAAGCTTAGACTGCTCTGCCCACTCACTCACTTACTGCTCCTGCCACCAAGCGTTCAGTGAGTCTGCCCCACGGCAACTGCCACGCAAGCTCAGACTGTGTCTGTCACTTGCGCCAACTCAGGTGCCATCCCCTACCTGTCTGCCACACCAGCTGTACGTCATTGTCCTGTGGTGGGGGAGCGCAGACTGCTTCTGAGTCCCACTGTTCCCACGCCAGAGTTTGGGCTGCTTCAGTGCTTGGTGCCTCCATGTCTCTCCTAGCTCAAATGCAGGCAGCTTTGGCACATTACCTCTTGAGAGATCAGGTAACTTTGGTGCCCCGGCCAGGCAGTAGATCAGGTGGCTTTGGCAAGTGAGAGCCAAAGCCCAGGCTGCTTGGCAACTGCCCCAGGCTGCCTCAGATTCCCACTGTGCTTGAGCCCAGGCTGATCCACCCAACGACATGCCCATACACTGTCATGGGCAGACCACAGTGCAAAAGAAATAACATGAAAAACCAAATGCAAGAACATCCAGTTAGATCACCCAGTCCTACAATGAACATATCTAATTAAAACATAGAAGAGTCATTAGGATCAGAACACCAAAATGAAACTATGAGCAATGCAACCCTGACTGAGCTACAGGTAAAACTTGCAGAAAAGCAACAAAGGACTGATAATCGTGTGCATGCTGCCATCACTAAACTAGACCTAATAGATAAGAAATTAGAAGGAGCTCAAAGACAGTTAAGAGATTTGAGGGAGAGTGAAAAAAAAAAGAAGACCTCAAAAATCAGTTGGTCATGGTAAATGAAGACATAAAAGAAATGCAAGGATGAATTCCAAGAATCATCAAGAAAATAAGAAAATGATGTGAAAAGGGAGCTTGACAGGGGAATGACAAACATACAGAGAAAGAAATAAGGGACATAGTCCCATTTTCAATAGCAACAAAAATAAAATAAAATACCTTGGAATAACGTTAACCAAGGAAGTGAAAGATCTATACAACGAAAACATAAAAACACTCAAAAAAGAAATTGAGGAGGACTTGGGAAAATGGAAAGACCTCCCATGCTCCTGGATAGGCAGAATTAACATTGTGAAGATGGCAATCCTACCAAAGGCAATATATAGACTTAATGCAATTTCAATTAAAATCCCAACAGTGTTCTTCACAGATAGAAAAAATGATCTCAAATTTCATATGGAAAGGCAGAAGGCCTCGCTTAACCAAGCATATCCTCAGCAAAACAAATACCTCTGGAGGCATTACCATACCTGATCTAAAGCTGTATTACAAAGTCATAGTAACAAAAACAGCATGGTACTGGCATAAAAACAGGAGTATAGACCAATGGAAAAGACTTGAGGACCCAGACTTTGGGTCAAGCAACTATAGCTACTTGATATTTGACAAAGGCCCTAACAATATAGATTGGAAAAAAGACAGCATCTTCAACAAACGGTGCTGGACAAACTGGATAACCATATGCAGGAAATTTTTTGGGAGGAGGGAGGAGAGGGCAATGGAGGCATGGGAAACACAAATCAAGACTCAAATGGCAAAGGTACCAAAAAATTCTACTTCCTAAAAGGCAGGCCAAATGGCTGAACCTTCACCAGGCCCTTAGAGGGAACACCTGAACCACAAGACACTGGAGAGGGTATGATGAATAACCTTAATCTTCTACAGCTTCCCTCCCTCTCCCTCTCCCCCCTCTCTCTCTTGCTTCTCTCTGACTCTTGTATATTACTTATCTTTTTCCTCCTTTTCTTAGTAGACACTGACCTGTAACTCCCAGTACTAGCATGTGGCTATTATCCACAATGAGCTTTTGATCAGAGAGACCGACAAGGTTTCCTAAAAGAAAGACAGATTTCTGTCCGAGTACTTGATGACCTACCAAAGGTTAGTGGTAAGACCCTACTGCTGAAGACACCTTATGTGATTGACATGCAAATTAGAATGGCATGGCTGGAAGTTGGAAGAGAGTCAGTCCCCAGACAGTCAGCACATCTAGTGCCACAAGGTGCTACATGGGTGACTGGGGGAAAATGACCAATATCTGTCCAAGCAACTCATGGTCTAACCTACTTAGCAGCAAATAACTTGTTGTGATGCCCACCCAAGTGCAATAGTGGCACACAGCCGTGGTGGGGAACCAACTGCTCTTAATTTGGCTAACTGATCCCCTCAGTGGTACGGAACCCACAGCTGGAGCTGGGAAACAAGTCAGAACCATATCCAAACATAAGCCCACTCTCCATTATCAAGCTACCATCAATCGTGGGTTACAAGAGGGCCTATGCCTATTAAATTCTCTATAAAAAAAAGTAAGGGTTATCTCATTTGTCCTGGTGCTAATTTACTGTCCATTGGAGACTCTGCTTCTCTTTTTCAGATAAATGTAGATCCTAAGGAGAGAGCCACCCCATCATACCTCAAAAGGGCCCTGGCTGAAACTAAGCAAAATTGGCGAAACAAGCAAGGGTGCTGTTTTCCTGGTGAACCGAGTACCAGCACAAGGGTGAAGGAGATCAACACAGAGAAAAATCAACTCCTACCAAATCAGGAAGCCAGAGACCCAGAGGCCCCCAACACCTCATCACTGAAGCAGACCAAAAATGAACTCAACATGGCTCAGGGAAATTTTGTGGAAGAGGGGCGGAAAGAATGTCAGAGCCACATGTTGGGTCATGATATGCAGAGACATTTATCTTACCCATAACTGAGGGCTAACTCCACAATGCATGACCCATATACCTCAACAAGGAGGGGCCAAGGGGAGGGGGTAGGTCGTGGATGAGCCTAATAATGGTACCAAACTGACTGTATTTGCTGAATACAAAAGTAATTAATAAAAAATTTAAACCGGGAGATGGCCTGGCGGTTAGAGCTTTAGCCGGGCGTGGTGGCGCATGCCTTTAATCCCAGCACTCGGGAGGCAGAGGTAGGAGGATCACCGTGAGTTCTAGGCCACCCTGAGACTCCATAGTGAATTCCAGGTCAGCCTGGGCTAGAGTGAGACCCTACATCGAAAAACCAAAAAAAAAAAAAAAAAAAAAAAAAATTAAAAAAATTATATTTGCATTTCCTTGATGGTTAAGGATGTTGAAGAGTTAGTTTAGTTCATTTAGTCTCTCTCTCCCTCCTCTCTCTCTCTCTCTCTCTTTCATATATATATATATATATATATATATATATATATATATATATATATATCTCCTGTTATCCTGGAGGCCCTCTTCAGTGAGGTTATTGTGTTGCAGTAAGGTTTACATTGCTGGCAGAAATCACCCAACCAAGAGCATCTTGTGGTTAAAAAAAAAAAAAAAGTTTATTTTGGCTTACATACTCAAGGGGAAGCTCTATGATGGCAGGGGAAAACAATGACATGAGCAGAAGGTGGACATCACATCCTGGCCAACATCAGATGGACAACAGCAAAAGGAGAGTATGCCAAACACTGTCAAGGGGAAAGTGGCTATAATACCCATAATCCCACCATGAACAATACACTGCCTCCAGGAGGTGTTAATTCCCAAATTTCCATCAGCTTGGAACCTAGAATTCAGAACATCTAACTTTATGGGGGACATCTGAATCAAACCACCACATTCAGCCCCTGGCCCCCACATAAACTGATAACCATGCATGATATAAAATACAGTGCATTCAGTCCAACATTAAAAGTCCCAATAATTTTCATCCATCCCAATGATTTTCAAACATCTCCATAGTCCAAAGTCTTTTAACTGAGTCATAATACCAAAAAGTAAACCAAAAACCCATAATGACACAGAATAAACATTCACAGTGCAAAAGATGGCCTCGGGCATAACAAAGAAATATTCAACCAATACAAGATTTAAACAGGGCAAACATCAAACTCTGTAGCTCCAAGTCCAACAACTCTAGTTAGCGACAAATCTCCAAGTCCAAAAATTCTAACCAGCAACAAATCTCTGGAGTTCCAATTCAGCCCATCCAGCTAGGCTACTCATAGCTCTGGAAAAACTTCATGTGGAGCCAACAGCTTTCCTTAGCAGCCATTGTGTGGTCCTTGCATCTCCACTAGGTCTCCATTGCAACCCACAGCCCATCCTTCTGACTCCATCAGGTCTCCATGCAAGCATCCAGCAAACCTGCTTCTCTGCTCATGGCCATTCCCTAAAACATAAGACTGTGTTGCAAATTCAATGACCCTCTCTTTCCTGCATTTCTTATACTCCATAATACCAGGTGGGGTGCCAATTTGTTTATTGGGGGAGAATAAAGCAGACTTTAAAGAACAAGACAGTCTTTCAGCGTTCAGGCCCCTTCAAAAGAGTCTACATTCTTTCTGTTGTCCTAATGCAAGTCAGTTGGCCTAATCTCAATGGTGGTAATCTCTCATACAATGGCAGCTCAATTTGCAGCAGTTTTATCCCAAATATTTCTTTCTGTGCCATATCCCTCTGCTCATATCAGCCCATTTCTATGCAATGCAACCATGCAAAAATTCTCAGGACATGGGCATAACAGTGAGCCTTTTGCACAAACTGCTTCTTGTCCTGTCCAGGCAAAGCTCTTTCTCACCCTCACAAGCCAAACCTCACAGTCCATAGTTCTTACTGCATTCAGGTTTTTCATCTCTGAGCAGAACAGTCCATCAAGCTGTACTTAGAGCACTGCAAGGCATCTCTCAGGCCAAGGTTTCAAATCCTTCCACATTCTTCTTAAAAATCAGCCTCAAAAGGCCAAAGCCACACAATTAGGTTTCTTGAAGCAATGACACCACTTCTCAGTACCAACTTTGCTGTTGCAATCAGGTTCACATTACTGGCAGAAATTGCCCAACCAAGAGAAACTTGTGGGGGAAAAGGTTTATTTTGGCTTACAGACTCAAGGAAAGCTCCATGATGGCACCAAAAACGATAGCATGAGCAGAAGGTGGACATCACCTCATGGCCAACATCAGGTGGACAACAGCCACAGGACAGTGTGCCAAACATTGACAAGGAGAAACTGGCTATAATACCCATAAGCCTGCCTCAAGAAATAGACTGCCTCCAGGAGGCATTAATTCCCAAATATCTACCAGCTGGGAACCTAGAATTCACAATATCTAAGTTTATGGGGGACACCTGAATCAAGCAACCACATATGGTATCCACTGCAGAGTCATGAAGACCTCAGTCAGTTTCTAAAGGATAGTGGGTGACCATGCCTCAGAATACTTCTACCCACTCTATGGCTCTTACAATCTTTCTGCCTCTTCCTCAATGTTCTTGAGCCATGGTGGGCCTGTTGGCAGTCTAATTTAGTGTTGAGTTCTATGCAGTCTCTGGATTTCTGCTTTGACATGTTTTGATTCATCACCATGTCTCATACCATCACACTGGAGGTGGTTGTTGGGGTAGCAAGAAGAGCAGCATTCATGTAATGATTTCCTCTGTTGTTTCTCCCAGGCCACAGCAGATGGCATGTCTTGTGGTGGGCAGCTTACTATCTTCTTGTCTTTTTGATGAATATTGGTGCTCCTGTGTTTTCTCTGCCATCTATAAAATATAGATGATTCTCTAACCAAGAGTGAGAGTAGCTTGGGTTAAAGAGGGTATGAAAAGTTATTTGAGAAACTTTTTCTGCATAAGACCACTTTTCTTATCCAGAGAGCAATTGGGGCTTCTTCCTGAGATCTGAGTTTCCTGACCATGGGATTCTGACTTGGTTTCCAGTACCAGATATGAATTCTCTCCCACTGATCAGGCCTCATGTCAATCAGAGATTAGTTGGTTTCCAACAGAGTTTGCATGCCACTATTGCACAAGTGTGTACTTCTTGTCCAGCTGGTTGATTTTGTAGTCTGCAGGATATCCTGCTTATTCATGCTGTTGGTGACCATTGTCCTCCAGCTGCTCCCATAGGGTTCACCAGCACCATGAGGGCTAGCAAGGAGTGAGCTAGTTTCCCTTTCAGTTCCAGCATGATATTCCAATGCCCTGTGATGGCAGCCTGTGTTGTCTTTAGCAATAGTGTCCTACATTTTAGCTCTGGCAGGTAATCAAGTGTTTTGGCAATGGACTACATTGTTTTAGGGACCTCATATGTCACCCTGGCCAGCAGCTCACCATGGGAGGCAACACAACACTTGACCTGGGAATTACTGGTCAAAGTCTGTTGTTGTAAGGTTAAGCTTTTTCTACCTTCTGTCCAGACTGTCCCCTCCTCCCTCTTTATTGATTGTTACAACTTGTAGAATGCTAGCCATAATGAAGGTTTCTGTAGAACTAATTCAGGTTGTCTTAACATTTGAGCAATTCCCTTTCTACCCTCCCTACCCTTTGTTCCTCTAAACCTCTCTCACTCCTGATAATCTGTCCCTCCATTAACATGTTAAGAAACTCCTTCTCTCCTCTATCCCTATTTCTTCTCTCTCCTGATCTCATTCTAATTTTATGCTCATATTCCTGGTGTATACTACCATTTGTAGTCATCTCCAATTGATCCCAGTTCAGAACCACAGATGTGAGAGTACATGCGACAATTGTCTTTCTGTGCCTGCATGACCTCACTTAGGATGAGTTTTTTCCAACTCCATCCATTTCTCTGAAAATTTCATTATTTCATTTTTTCCCTTACTTCTGAGTAGAATTCCATTTTGTATATGTACCACATCTTCATGGGCATATTGGCAGATTCCAATACTTAGCTATTGTGAATACAACAGCCAAAAACATGGCTCAACAAGTATCTCTGTAGTAAAGATTGGAGTCTTCAGGGCATATGGCCAGGAGTTGTATAGCTGTATCAAATAAAAATAGACAAAAAGAACTGGCAGCAGTTTTGGCCCAAAGATTTTCTTCTTTCTGTGCCATACCCTTCTGCTCACACCAGTCCATTTCTAAGTAATGCAACCCTGCAGAAGTTCTAAGATACAGGCAACCTCTCACATAAACTGCTTCTAGCTCAATCCCAACAAAGTTCTTTCTCATCTTCATAAACTAAACCTCACAGTTCACAGTTCTTACAGCATTCAGGTATTTAAACTCTGTCCAGACAGGTCCATGAAGCTGTACTTACAGCATCACAAGGAGTCTCTTAAGGCCAAGATTTCAAATCTGTCCATATTCCTCCAGTAAACCAGTTCCAAAGATGAAAATAGCAATGATTTCACCTCCCAGTACCAATATTACTGTTTCTGTTAAGTTATTATTGCCAGCAGAAAGCACCTGGCCAAAAACAGCTTATGGGAGGATACAGTCTATGTGGGCTTACAGACTCAACTGGAAGCTCCATGATGGCAGGTGAAAATGTGGCATGAGCGGGGGTTGGAGATCGCTTTCTGGCCAATAGCAGGTGGACAAAAGAAGCAGGAGAGTGTGCCAAATATATTAGCAAGGGGAAGCTGACTACAACACCCAATAACACACCTTCAATAAGGTTCCAATTCCCAAATTGCCATCAGTTGGGGATCTAGCATTCAGAACACATATGTTTGTGGGGAGTACCTGTATCAAACCAGCACATTAAGTATGAAGTGGCCTTCTTTTTCTCATTTGATTACTTTTATTGTGGAGAAGTTATGCACATTTTTTCCCAAGATTTGAGAGGAAATGCTGTGATTTTCATCATTAAGTATAATGTTGGCTATAAGTTTAACTTTCATAGCATTTAGTCTGCTGGCATGCTTATTGTAATTTTAGTATCTTCAGGACTTTAATCATTAAGGGATGTTGAATTTTGTTGAATGCTTTTATTTTTCACTTGAAATGATTATGTGGTTTTCTGTCCTGAAGTCCATTTATATGTTATATTAAACTTATTGCTTTGTGTTCAGTGAACAAATCATGCATCCCTCAGTTAACTATGTACTCTTCTTAATGTGTTCTTGGATTTGGTTTGTAACTACTTGGTTGAAAATTTTTGAGTCTATGCCCATGAGATAAATTGCTCTATAGTCTTCTCTTTTCATGTTCTTAACTAGTATTGTATCAAAGTAAGACTGGCTTTGTTGAATGAGTGTGATGTGCTCTATATCTTTGATTTTGTGAAGTATGACATGTATTGGTGTTAGCTTTTTCTTAAATGTTTGGTAGAATTTAGTAGGGTAACCATTCATCCCTAGACTTTTCTTTGTGGTTCAATTTTTTTTTGTTCATTTTTTATTTATCTATTTGAAAGCGACAGACAGAGAAAGAAAGGGGCAGATAGAGAGAAAGAATGGGCACACCAGGGCCTTCATCCACTGCAAACAAACTCCAGACACGCACCCCCTTATGCATCTGGCTAATGTGGGTCCTGGGGAATCAAGCCTGGAACCAGGGTCCTTAGGCTTCACAGGCAAGCGCTTAACCACTAAGCCATCTCTCCAGCCCTGTAGTGCAATTTTTAATAACCATCTTTATTTTCTTGTTATTATGGGTTTAAGTATTCTCTAATTCTTCCCTGTATTTGTTATTGGAGACTGCAGTAATCTTCCCATTTTCATTATTAATTTTCTTCACTTCTATTCCTTTTGGTTAGTTTGGCTGTCAATTTGCCACTTTATTCAGTTTTAAAAGAACAAACTATTTTATTGAGTCTATGAATTTTAAAATCAGTTTTATTAATTTCTGCCCTCATATTTATAATTTCTTACCATTTACTTTTGGCTTCTTGTTCTAGAATATGTGGTTCCTCATTTGATATCTTGATGGTTTATTTGTTTATTTATTTTTATTTGAAACAGAGAGAGAGGGAGAGAGAATGAGCATGCCAGGACCTCTAGCCACTGCAAACGAACTCCAGACACATGTGCCACATTGTGCATCTGGCTTATATGGGACCTGGAAAGTCAAACCTGGGTCCTTAGGCTTCACAAGTATGCGCCTTCACTGCTGAGCCATCTCTCCAGCTCTCTTTCTGGTTTTTAATGCAAGCAGTTAGTTTGTAAAGTAAACTATAAACTTTCCTCTTAGAAGATTCCTAGCTTGATCCCAGGTTTCTGGTACTGTACAGTCATTTTCATTTAATTAGAAGGATTTTTAAATTTCTTCCCTGACTTCTTCAGTGACACACTGTTCATTCAAAAGTACATAGTCCAGTCTACAAGTACTCAAGCAGTTTCTGTGGTTTCCCTTGCTATAGGCTCCTAGTAATATTTTTTACCACAATAATCAGATAATATATTATGACTTTGTATATTTTTAAAAACTTGCGTTGTGTCATATAATGCAATCAATTTTAGAAAAGGTTTTTACTGAGAAAATATCGTCCTTGATCTGTCATATTCTTCAAATGTCTGTTAAAAGCAATTGACCTATGTTTTGGCTTAAATCTGAGGTTCCTTTGCTGAGTCTTAGCTTGCAAGACCTTTCTAAACATGACCATGAAGTCTTGAAGCCTCCCACTATTATTGTCTTAAGACCTATGTGTATTTCAAGCCTTTTAACTCATGTTTTAGAAAGTATCAGCCTCATAATTTGCTACATATATATTTAGAATCATCATATCTTCTTGATGAAATGTTCCCTGTACTAACATATACACACTTTATTTATGTCTCTTGACTAGCTCTTGTTTGAATTCTACTGTATCAGATATGATAATAGTTATTCCAGTTTAATTTTGGCTTCCATTTGCATAGTAGCTTAATTTCCATCCTTGATTCTTGGTTCTTTGAAGACAACAAACAGGTAGCTCTTGTTTTTTTTTTTTTTAATCCAGCTTGATTAAAGGTATATTTTTAAATGTTAATTGAGGCCATTTACATGAAAGCTTATTACTGAGTGTGGTTTTACTATTCCCTATGGTTTTCTTGGCTATTATTTTGGTTGGTTTGATTATTGTGTGCTCTTTTCTTTCTCTTCCATTATTATTAGGCATTTATTTCTTTGTTGTACAGAACATAGAACAAGATAGATTTATTCCCAGATCATTTTACAACTCTCAATCTCATGAAATGTACCCTTTATTGTATTCCTCTAAAGGAGACTATCTTCTTCCTTTATCTATAATATCCCATTTAGTATTTTTGCTTTGTTAGCTTGATTGTCATGAAGTGCCTTAGCTTTAACTTGTCTTGATAAGTTGTTATTTGTCCATGAATTTTAATAGATAATTTTGCTGTGTATAGCAATCTTGATTGGCAGTTACTCACCTTTAGGGCTGACTTACATCATTTTGTGTTTTCCTGGCTTTTAGGGTTGCTGATAGAACTTATATTCTGCTGTTTCTGCATTTGTATGTGGGTTGGCATTTTCCCTACATAATTTGATATTCTTTGATTGCTTTGCATTTTTGCTATATTTATTTTGGTATGTAATGAAGATGATCTTTTCTTTACATCTACTTAGGGTTCTAAATATCACTTGTATCCATTTTCTTTGTCTGGATTTGGAAATCTGATAGAATTTCATTGAATAAAGTCTCTATGCCTTTAGACTTTATCTCAATTTTTGTTTTATCTTATGGATTCTTACCTTTGGTCTTTTGAACCTATCCCAAAGTTCTTGGGAGTTTTAGTCATGCTCATTAGTTTGTTCTTTATATAATTGGAATGTATTATTGTCTGAATCTTGTCCTGCTGAAACTTATTCTCCTACTTTTCTTTGTCTGTTGATGGTACTTTCCATTGTGTTTTTATTTGGCTCATTAACTCATTAGTTTTTAGTTTTCTCTTTTTGTCAGAATATCAATTACCTTGTTGCATTTTTTCTCCATGTATTTTCTCTATGGGCAACTTTGCTCTAGTAAAACCTAGGAATCTGATCTCTTAGGCATTTCTGTCAGGGAGTTCCTTGATTAGGTTAATTGAGGTAGGAAGACTCACCCTAACTATGGATGGAATCACTCCATGGGTTGGGTCCTGGACTGAATCACTAAATAAAAGAAAAAGTGGGGGTTAGAGGGATGACTTCATGCTTAAAGGTGCTTGTTTGCATAGCCTAAAGACCAAGGTTCAATTCCCCAGTACCCATGTAAATCCAGATGCACAGAGTGGCACATGCATCTGGAGTTCATTTGTAGTGGCAGGAAACCCTGGTGTACCCATATTTCACTTCTCTTGCTGCTTGAAAAATCAATAAACAAAATGTAAAAATAAAATAAAAAATAAGCTGAGCACCAGCATTTATCACTTTCTACTTCCTGACTGTGGATATAATGTGAACAGTCATCTCCTGTTTCTGCTACTTGTGTCTGTCTTGATATGGAGGGGAACATCCCCTCCAGCTATAACCAAAACAAGTCCTTTCTCTCTAAACCTGACTCTTGTCAGACATTTGGTCATAGCAATGAGAAAAGTTATTAACATGCCCTCTGTTGTAGTCAGTTCCAGGTTACAGGGATGAAATCCAAACCAGAATCTGTTTATGGGAGGAAAGGATTTACTTCAAGCTTAGAAATCCAGAAGTTCCATCAATGGCAGAAGAAAATGGCTCCCATTCACAGGTCCAAGGAGAAAGAAAAACCACCAGCAGCCAGCAAACACCAAAAAGCAATGAGCAGGAACTCCTTCAGAGCTCACACCTCTCTGCAAGCATTTGGCTAGAATTCAGATCCTCCTCCAGTGAAACACACCCTGTAGCAAGAGTCTGCCTGATAGGGTTTGAAGCTGCAAACTCAATTTTAATAAAACTCCTGAGTCTATGGGGCAATACATTTAAACTACCATATCCTCTAAATTACATACTATTTCTTCATGTTTGTTAACTTTCTGATCTGGGTTCTAAAATGATTTCCTTATTTCATTCATCTGTTTATGTGAGTTCCTTATTTGATCCTTTTAAAAAGTAGGACTCTGAAGAGTTCTGGCATCTTAGCTATCTCATTATCTTTTGATTCTGGTTTTGGGGTGGTGTTATGTCATATTATGGAGGGGCTGTAGTGGGTTATTTCAATTTTATGTCTTTCTTTGATACATTTTATGAATCTCTTCAGACAAATGTGCACTTCAGTCTCATTTTTCCACTTTTCACCCTTTTTATTTGTTTTATTTTATACAAATCCTCTTGGTGAGTTGTATTCACTTGGATTTATTTTCACAACTACTTAATGGGGAGTTAGTGCATTAATAAATGCAATGCTTTGGCAGCTGTCTCCATATTGACTTGCAGTAGAAGATAAGCATCCACTTCATTTGTACCCTTGATAACATTCAGAGCTATAGCACTAGGGTACTAATTGGGAAAAAATGTGGTTTGGAAGAGTTTTTGTTAAAACAAACTATCTCAGTAGTAAAGTAGTGACATGAAGATGGGATAAGAAAAGGGGAACAGGAGTAAAGTATGAATTTCATACTTGATTGTCTTAAATTGGGTGCTAAACAGAATACTACTCTTTTGCATAACTATGTCTAATTAAAATACAAATATGCTTTTATTTTTATTATTAATTTATTTAATTTTTAACATTTATTCATTTTCACTGAAGCACACAGTTACTCTTAACCCTCACTGACTGCCAACATTCCTCACATGCTCTTGGGTTAATTCTTGATGACTATGGATTTCATTTTATTTGGCATGTTTATATTTTTGTTTACTAATAGTCACATTAAATTATATCCCTATAGCGTTAATTATTCTAGACACATCTATAAGTTTTCTTGAAGTTCTTTCTACAAGGGTAACTTCAAAATTCGTTGTTGAATGGCAAATTTCCTGATGTTCATTTAACAAAAATTTGAAAAATAGACATATTTTCTTTTTATAGCTACAAAAACTTGTTTTAGCTGAGTTTTGTGGAACACACCTTTAATCTCACCATTTGGGAGGCAGAGGTAGGAGGACTGACATGAGTTCAAGCCCAGCCTGGTACTACAGAGTGAGTCCAGATCACTCTGGGCTAGAGTGAAACCCTACCTCAAAAAAAAAAAAAAAAAAAAAAAAAAAACAGGAGAACTGTAGGGATGGCTTAGCAGTTAGGTGCTTGCCTACAAAGCCAAAGGACCCAGGTTTATTCCCCAAGACCCAAGTATGCCAGATGTACAAGGTGGTGCATACATCTGGAGTTCATTTACAGTGGCTGGAGACCCTGCAGCCTTCCTCTATCTCCCTCTTTTTCTTCTCTTTTCCTCAAATAAATAAATAAAAATTAAAAATAAAACAAAAAAAGAAAATTTTCTTTTAAAACTACATGAAAGATTCTTTACCTTAGCCCTACTCCCCATTCCTTAATCTGCCTGCAGACACACTTGCCCATTGAGCTCTATAATGGAATTACCTCAGTACCATATACTAAATTCAGAGATACTTCAAAGCATATTCTATTTTATGCACATGCATCATTTCATATAGATAACACTGCCAACTGTTAAGGCATCAGTGGAGTAACTTCTGAGGTGATTCCATTATAGAACTCAAGATACCAACTACCAGCTACTACCAACTGATAACTACTGATCATGGTCCCTTCCCTTGCAGCCATTGTACCCATATTTACAAAGAATAACTACCGAGATTACAGGAAGATAAGTTACATGCAAGAATAAACCAAGAAAGAAAACAAAAGTGCTACATTTTTTTTTTTTGGTCTTTTGTGGTAGGGTTTCACTCTAATTTAGGCTGACCTGGAATTCACTCTGTATTCTTCGGGTGGTCTTGAACTCACAGCAATCCTCCTAACTCTGCCTCCTGAGTGCTGCGACTTGCACCACCACACCTGGCGAAATGCTACTTTCTCATCCTCTAATTACCACACAAGAGTTAAAAACAGAAAGAAGTAGAATGTATGCAGGTGGGTTTGCAGTCAGGTTCACATCGCTGGCAGAAATCACCCAACCAAGAGCAGCTTGTGAGGGAGAAGGGGGTTTATTTTTGGCTTACAGGCTTGAGGGTAAGCTCTGTAATGGTAGAGGAAAACGATGGCATGAGCAGAGGGTAGACATCACCCCCTGGCCAACATAAGGTGGAGAATAGTAACAAGAGAGCACCAAACTCTGGCAAGAGGAAACTGGCTATAATGCCCCCAACAATACACTGCCTCCAGGAGGCATTAATTCTCATATCTTTATCACCTTGGAATTTAGCACTCAGAACACCTAAGTTTATGGGGGACACCTGAATCAAACCACTGTGGGGGGGGGGAGTGAGAGTTATTTACAGAGAAAGAGATTTGTTTCTCAAACAAGTGCTAGAAGGATTTCCTCTACAGTTTGAGTCATAAGGTTATTATTTCTTACGTGAACTTCTCATGGATACTGGTCCTCAGCCAACTTGTACAGAAGAAATATTTTGACCTCCCCAAATCTTTAACACTTCAGATTTGTTCATATTTTGTCTTAATCTAGTGTAAGAAGGTACTGTAAAGATGTTTTGCTGTCAACTACATGCACACTCCACAAATACTGGCCGTGTGTGGAACCAGATCACTGGCTCCTTCATCCTTCTACTATCTAGAAATATGGTATTGAAGTTTACCTTGTTCTTCCTACTTTAAGTTTTATCAAGCCTGATTCTGTGCATTTAATAAATTTCAGTGACTTTGAATGTCAACACCTGAAAATGTTTACCTCTCACACTCAGGAACATTATAAGCTCCTTATGTAATGTAGCCCAATTCTTTTTCTATTCATTTCAGTTTATATACATCAACTATAAAAGACTAATTAAAATTGTTTGATTTGCTGATCTCCTATAAAGGCACATGCATTATCATGATGGTCTTCAGAGAAGTAATCTTACCTCTTGAAATCTCTCAAATGCTTTGTGTGGAAATCATCCTTATAGTTTTGATTGCCTCTATTACTAAAATATGATAGGTGCTGAGCAGAGGAAAAAGGCTCTGAGACAGACAAGGCTTTGCTTCTTGTTCTTTCTCATCCATTTTAACTATTCTCTCTACTGAATGTCCTTCTGTCCTCCTTACTCTGATTTGTATTCTTTCTAATCATTCTCACATCCAGCTACAAATCCCCACCAGCACAAATCCATGACTGCTGGTTTTGCTTCCTAAAAGTACTTCCATTAAATTTTTAAGAAAAAGTATATATTTTATTATTAAAACATAGTTCTTTTCTCATTATGAGTAAAACACTAAATCTATGGCAAAATGTTCACATTAAATTTTATAAGAATCCTTAAATATTCGTCAGCCGGGCGTGGTGGCACACGCCTTTAATCCCAGCACTCGGGAGGCAGAGGTAGGAGGATCGCCGTGAGTTCGAGGCCACTCTGAGACTCCATAGTGAATTCCAGGTCAGCCTGGGCTAGAGTGAGACCCTACCTCGAAAAAGCAAAAAAAAAAAAAAAAAAAAAAAAAAAAAAAAATCCTTAAATATTCAATGTTCACTGCCCAATTAATTTGCATGGACTAAATTATTTACCTATTAGGAAGTATTGACTGAACATTGCATTAATTAACTTCTTATTACTTAGAAAAATACTTCACAAAAATCAGTTTAATGAAAGGTTTATTGCAGTTTTCAGTTCCAGGTTATAGTCCATCATGGTGGGGAAGGCATGATGGAAGGAACTTGTGGCAGTTGGTCACACTGAGCACAATGAAGAAGCAGAAAATTATGAATCATGTTGCTCAGCCAGCTCTCTCCTTTTTATATAGTCCAGGACCCCAGGCCCTGGGATGGTGCCTTCCACAGTTCAGGTGGTCTTTCTCACTCAATTAACCCAATCTAGATAATCCCTGGCAGGCCTGCTCAGAGGCTAAACTAATTCAGGCACTCCCTCACAGGTGATTCCAGGTCTCATAAAGTTGACCATCCATATAAACATCACAAGTACCAAGTACTGTGTAGTACACAATAATGAATAAGTGAGCAAGAGAGAGAGAGAGAGAGGTTCCTGACTAAGCTGGTAGGTTCTATGAATTTTAGTTTTAGGGGACATTCACAACAGCAAAAGAAGCTATAATGTGGAATGAGGCAACAGAGTTTTACATAATATGGCTTCATATAATTTTATTGTTCAATTGGAATTTTACAAAATAATTTCCACTTAGTGACACAACTGTATGTTTTCATTACATAAAGCAAGCTTTTTTGCTACTTTGTTTTTTTTTTAACTTTACTGACAACATCCATTAATATAAACAATCTGCCCTTATAATACCCCATTCTTTGCTTTTTAAAGTAGGTAAGGAGAAGAGAGACATTGTAGAGAGAATGTGAATAGGAAAAACAGTATGAATTTCTCCTTTCTGCTAGGATAATTGAAAGGATACTCCTATGAGCAACACCACACAGTAATTCCAAGTCCTGTTAGGTGCCAACATGGCCACTTCACTTGTCCTCAGAACACTTCCAAGAGATAGGCTCTAATTCTATGCCTGTTTAGATATGAGGTAAGTTACAGCTTGGGGTCAGGCAGCTGGAGAATGATGAGCCTTAGAATTTCAGACAAGACAAGCTGATTCCAGACTTTTGAGTAACTACTCAGCAACACATTTTTTTTCCATGAATACATCTGTGGCTTTGGGATGTGACAAATCTGAGACTGCCATGACATCACTGAGTCTATTCACTCTCTGACCTCCTGTGACTTTAGTCCTCTCATGGCACCAGCAGGCACATCTTGGAGGTTTCCTGGACACCAAAGATAATCTTTCAGGAATTAAGTTATTTGCCACTAGAATTGTTGAAGTAGTATAATGAATTTTGCTTATTAAAGCATTTTATACAATTGAGAAAACTTGCAAAAAAAAAAAGGTTTAGTTTTTTAAAAAGAACAACTTCCAAGGTTTTGGCCTTACATGTACCAGAACTGACTTGATATTTTGAAATTCAGCATTTTTTTAAAGCTTTAATAAGCAGAACACATTTGTGGGCAACTAACAAAAGACTGCATACAGATGACCTCACATGTTCATTTCCTACTCAAAGACAAATTCATTACACAATAAGCATTGTACCTACTGGATGAAAACAAAATTTAGTTACATCAACTACATATTCACAAATGTTCAATAATCATCATATATATACCAAAATTTTGCTTTTTATGGGATGGATATAAGGTTCTTAGCATATCTCCAAATCCATTTGAATATTTTACTGTTGTGTTGCATTTTTAATTGGTAAAAAAATGAACTACCTTAGTAGCACTGAATTCTCTTTCTTCTTGCTGTTCTCTTAGCACTAAATTATAAATATGGTGGTAGAGTCTACTGGAAAACATATGATAAAATTTACAATGTCAAAAGTCAGAAGGCATAAAAGATGCAGCTGCATCTCTGGTCCCTCAGTATCTTAGCAGCACAGTGAGCAAATGATCAGTTCCAAATTGTGCATCAACTCATCTCCTAACTGTGCTTCCTTGTGCCCACTGCTAAATGATTACTAGTGTTGCAGTGATAACTCTCTAAAAAGACACTGTTTAATAGGAGAACACTGTGTCATAGAAAATGAAGTTTAAAAGAAACATAATGAGTACAGAGGAAATGCACAGACTAGAAACAATCTTGGTTTCCTTCCACTTTGAATGCACTATCAAAAACACCACAGAATTTAGTATCACAACTATCTTCCTTAAACAGTTTATGTTCAATGTGTCATGTTTATACATGTAATAATGTAGACTGATGCCTTCAGTATATATATATTAAAAATACATATTTCATTTTGGATCTTTACAACTGAATTTCTGCATGGATATCAAGGTATTGACTGTCCATCTCTGAGCAGGGATTTTTTTTTTTTTGTGGCAGAAAAAAAACAGGGATTTTCAAGGCATATAAACTGGTCAGAAATATAACTGGGGCACTGCAAAACTACTGCATCCTTGGCAACCTACTTACACTCTACCCAATGGCGAAAGGAGTCTTCTCAGCTTATAAACAAGAATAAGAGAAATGTACCCACATACTTGACTGAAAGAAAATGAAATTAAATATATAGGTTCTGTCACTAAGTGACAAATTCATGTCTTTGACAATTCTCACTCTCTAATAGCTTTAGCAAGAACTTGCATTTTCATAATTTCTATGGTCAGGACAATAATAAGAATCCCATACCATGTACACTAGCTCATACACCAGCCACTGTAACCCACAACAAAATATTAGCAAATAGTATGCCATAATGTGAAGAGTTATATGGCTTAACTAACAGGAAATTATTCCAGATATGTTTGCCTGGTTCCACATTGATTCAAATGCTAATCAATATAATCTACTATATCAATAGCCTAAGAACAGAAATCACAGGAACACACAATAGACACAGAATACATTAGACAAAATCTAATACCTACTAATTATACAAAGCTCTTACCCAAGTGAAATAGAGGGACATATCCTCAGCTTGAACTTGAAAATCTTGAAAAATTTACTTTTAGCATTAGACTGAACCATAAGAAACTATACAAATCCCTCCAATATTATGAATAAGAGAAGAATGTCCTGTCTTTCTGTTTTTGCTTAACATTCTATGTAAATCCTAGGTATTAATTTAAAAAAAAAATGTAAAAGGCATATGAAGCAGAAAGAAAACTGTCTGAGTTCACAGATAATATGATTATCGGTATATAGAAAACCCAAAAGTATGGAAAACACAGTATAAACAAAAATTCAAAATACCCTAGATCAAGATCATTAAGTTCAGCATATACAAACAAGTTCAATATACAAATGCCTATTGCTTCCTATGTTCCAACCATGAATATTTTTTGTGAAATTTAAATATATATGCATAATTCACAGTGAGACCCTCAAAATGGAATACTTATGTATAAATCTACAAAATATGGGCAACAGCTTATTGGAAGCCATAAGCACTAGCAATATTCTAAAAGAACTAAATTTAGAGATATTCCATAATCACTGTGTAGAAGATTGAGTATTATAGTCAATTATTAATAAATGTAGTTACAGTTTTATGAGAGGCTCAACCAAAAAGCCAGTTGTCTATTTTTTCTAATATTTTATTTTTTATGCATTTGAGAGAGAAAGAGAGATTGAGAATGGATCCACCAGAGCCTCCAACCACTGCAAACAAACTCCACATGCATGTGCCACTCTGTGCATCTGGCTTACATAGGTATTGGGAAATCAAACCTGGGTCTTTAGGCTTCATAATAAGTGCCTTAACTGCTAAGCCATCTCTCCACCCCTAGTTTTCCTTTTTATAAAAAAAAATCAACAATATTTTTGTAGGATTCTAAAATTTATACGGGAAGATAAGGAACTAAGAATAGCCAACACAATGCGGAAAAGAACAAAGTTGCAATTACTCACTTTCAAGAGTTATTATAAAGCCACAATACAACCAGCAAATGCCATTAAGCTCTAAAACACCATAATATCGGTGACAAATAGAGAACTCATTAGAAGAAAACAGAACCTGCAAAAATAAAAGTATTCAAAGACAATAAGCTCAGTCTTGACAAATTTAACACAGCCATAATTCACAGTGGCTCACATATTTTGTTGCAGATGCAGTGGGTTACAGACTAGATATAAAAAGAGAGATGTTAAAGTCAAAATGATTTTGTTCAAAGAAGGTTTTTATTTGTTTATTTTGAAATATTATAGATTGATGTAAGATTTGACTGCTGATGAAAAAATGATCTTTCTTTTCAGTTTAAAAACAAAGCACCTATTCCAATGTGTATGGAACTTCTGTTGCATGGTTCAGGGATATAAGATGAGGATTTTTGTCCTGAAAATTTTAGAGGTCAGCAGAAGTGTAAAGAAATAGCCAAAGAACATCAGAAAGCAGAGGACTAGTCAATCTAGTCTGGCTCATGATTTCCAGGCCAGTGAGAGACCCTGTTTAAAACACATGGACAGGGAGTGAGTAGGCCAGAACTCCTAATTCCTTCCCCTTCTCCTACCCACTACACAGAAGTATTGAACAATAAACCTCAAGAACCTACAAGAAGATCACAATAATAATTAAAAAATAAACTAGTCCAGACTCAAAAAAGGACAAGACCCAAGAAAGAAGCAAACCCAATAAAGCACCCGATCATGACAGAGATTAATTCAAACCCCACAGTTATAACCTTAATTATGAATGGTCTTAAATCACCCATCAAAAGACACAAGTGAACAGGGTGGATCAGAAAAAATGGACCCGTCTATCTGCTTTCTTCAATAAACACATCTTACCGCTAAAGACAGACACCTCCTCAGGATGAAAGGCTGGAAAATGATATCCCAAGCAAATGGAAGTAAGAAACAAGCATGCGTTGCTATATTAATATCTGATAAAATATACTTCAAGCCAAAAGTAATCAAAACAGACGAAGGGGGCTGAAGAGATGGCTTAGCAGTTAAAGTGCTTGCCTGTGAAGCCTAAAGACCCAGATTCAATTCTCCAGATCCCACATAAGCCAGGTACATATGGTGGTAGATGTGTCTGGAATTGGTTAGAAGTGGAAAATGGCCTCATATGCCAATTCTCACTCTCTCCCTCTCTTTCCCTTTCTCTAATAAATAAATAAAAATAAATCTTTTTTAAAGGACACATAAGGCCACTTCTTACTCATCAAGGGAACAATCCAACATGAGGACATCACAGTTATAAATCTATATGCACCAAACACAGGTGCACCACAGCTTATTAAACAAAACCTACTTGGAAACAAAACATAAATAAACACCAACACATCATAGTTGGGGACTTCAATACTCCACTATCACCAATAGATCATCCAAGCAGAAAATCAACAGAAAAATAATAGAGCTCAACAATACCATAGATGAAGACCTAACAGACATCTATAGAACTTTTCAACTCAATTCTACAGGATACACATTCTTCTCAACATCCCTCAGAACTTTCTCCAAAATATATCATATATTAGACCATGAAGCATATCTTCATAAATTCAGGAAAATAGACATAACTTCCTGCATCATATCAGATCACTATGATTAAAACTAGAAATTAACAAGAAGTGATACATCAGGAATTCCACCAGCTCCTGGAGACAACACACTTAAGCAATGAATAGGTTGTAATGAAATCTAAAAAGAAATTGTAAAATTTCTAGAATTAAATGATAATGAAAACACAACTTACCAACACTTATGGGACATAATGAAGGCAGTCTGAAGGGAAAAATTCATAGCACTAAAGCCTTCATAACAAAGATGAAGAGATCTAAAATTAATTACCTAACCATCTACCAAAAGGCATTGGAGAAATAAGAAGAATCCAACTCTAAGAGTGCCAGACAGAAAGAAATAATCAAAATCAGTGCAGAAAATAATTAATTGGAAACTAAGAAAATAATTAAGAAACTTAATGAAACAAACAGCTGGTTCTTTGTAAAAATAAACAAGATTGATCATCCTTTGGCCAATTTGATCAAACAAAAAAAAAAAAGAGAAGTCTCAAATTAACAAAATCAGAAATGAAAAAGAAAAGGTCTCAACAGATATCAATGAAATTGGAAGAATCATCAGGACATACTTGCAGAACCTGTACTCCACAAAATTGGATAATCTGAAATAAATGGATGAATTCCAAGACACATACCATGCACCACAACTAAATTCAGAGAAGATAAATCTCCTAAACAAACCTATCACATCCATGGAGGTTAAAAGGGTATTCAGAAAACTCCCAAACAAGAAAAGTCCAAGACAAGATGACTTCTTTGCCAAATTATATCAAAGCTTCATTGAAGAACAGGAAACCAATTTTTCTCAAACTGTGTCACATAATCTGACACCAGAGATTCCTCTCCAACTCCTTTTATGAAGCTAGCATCACCCTAATACCAGAACCACACAGAAATGCAACAAGAAAACTATCAGCGTATATCCCTGATGAGTTTTGATGCAAATATCCAGAACAAAATCCTTGCAAACTGAATTCAACAACACATAAAAAGCATTATTCACCTTGATCAAGTAGGTTTCATTCCCCAAAATGGAGGGATGGTTCAACATATGGAAACTGGTCAATGTGATACACCATATAGACTAAACCATAAGAACCACATGATCATCACAATTGATGCAGGGAAGGCCTTTGACAAAATATAACACTAATTAATGATCAAGTTGCTGGAAAGAGTAGGCATGGAGGGTTTATATCTCAATACAAAAAGGCTATATATAAAGCACCTAAAGTCCAAATAATACTTAATGGGGGATGACTCAAGGAGTTGCCATTGACCTTGGCAACAAGACAGGCATTCCCACTCTCACCACTGCTCTTCAACATAGTAATAGAACTCCTAGCCCAAGAAATGAGACAGGAGAAAGAAATTAAAAGTATACATATTGGAAAGGAAGAAGTCAAGTTAGCCCTATTTGCAGATGACATGATTCTATACATAAGTGACCCAAAAGTCTCCATCCCAAAACTTCCAAAGGTGATTAATTCCTTTAGCAAAGTGGCAGAATACAAAATCAACACACAAAAATTAGTGACTTTCTATATGCAAAGGACAAATATACAGAGAAAGAAATCAATGAGGCTGTTCCATTTTCAATAGCAACAAAAAATTAAATACCTTGGAATAACAAAAACCAAGGATGTGAAAGAACTATATAGTGAAAACATAGAAGAAACACTCAAGAAAGAAATTGAGAAGGACATGAAAAGACAGAAAGACCTTTCATGCTCCTGGATAGGTAAAATTAATATTGTGAAAATGGTAACTCTACCAAATGCAATATATAGATTTAATGCAATACCAATAAAAATTCCAACATCGTTATTCACAAAGATAGAAAAAATGATCTCAAAATACACCTATTAAATTCTCTATATAAAAAAGGGTTATCTCATTTGTCCTGATACTAATTTACTCTCCGTTAGAGAATCTGCTTCTCTTTTTTCAGATAGATGTAGATCCTAAGGAGAGAGCCACCCCATCATACCTCCAAAGGGCTCCAGATGAAACTAAGAAAAATTGGAGAAACAAGCAAGGGGGCTATTTTCCTGATGAACCGGATACCAGCACAAGGGGGAAAGGAGATCAGCACAGAGAAAAATCAACTCCTACCGAAATCAGAGAGCCAGAGCCTCAGAGGCCCCCAACACCTCATCACTGAAGCAGACCAAAAATGAACCCAACATGGCTCAGGGAAATTTTGCGGAAGAGGGGGTGGAAAGAATGTCAGAGCCACATGTTGGGTCATGATATGCAGAGACATTTATTTTACCCATAACTGAGGGCTAACTCCACAATGCATGACCCATATACCTCAACAAGGAGGGGCCAAGGGGAGCGGGTAGGTCACGGATGAGCCTAATAATGGTACCAAACTGACTGTATTTGCTGAATACAAAACTAATAAAGGAAAAATAAATAAATAAATAAAATAAATGCAAAAGAATATATCAACAACAAAAAAATTCATATTAAATGGCAGCAGGCCTTAGATATCCAAACATATCCTCAGAAACCCCTCTGAAGGTATCACCATACCCAATCTAAAGCTATACTACAAAGGTACAGTAAGAAAAACAGCATGGTACTGCCATAAAAACAGAAATATAGATCAATGGAACCGAATCAAAGAGCCAGACCTTAGGTCAAGTAGCTACAGATACTTGATCTTTGACAAAGGTGCTGATAGTGTAGACCAGAGAAAAGACAGCATCTTCAACAAATGGTGTTGGACAAATTGGATTACCACATGTAGAAATATGAAACTAGACCCACTCATCTCACCACACACAAAAATCAATTCCAAGTGGATTAAAGACCTCAATAAAAGACCTGAAACTTTTCCTGAAAAAATAGGAGGAACTCTCCACAACATAGGGGTGAGGATGGACTTTCTGAACAATACCTCAGTAGCCTAGGAAATTAAATAGTCTCTTAACCAATGGGATCACATGAAAGTAAAAAGCTTTTGATCCGACAAACATACCTTAAGTAGAGTCAGTAGATTACCTGCAGAGTGGGAGAAAATTTTCATCAGCTATACTGTGACACAGGTATAATATCTAGAATCTACAAAGAACTCATAAAAAACTAAACAATAAATAAATAATAACCCACTCCAAAAAGGGAAGAAATCTCAATAGGGAGTCCTCAGAAGGAAAAATACAAATGGCTAACACACACTAAGAAAATGTTCAACATACCTAGCCATCAGGGAAATGCAAATTGAAACAACTGTAAGAATTCACCTTACTCCAGTAAGGATGGTAACCATTAAAAAATCAAATGACAACAAATGTTGGTGAGGATGTGGGGAAACAGGAACCCTTATCCATTGTGGGTGGGAATGCAAACTTGTACAACCACTATAGAAATCAATATGAAGATTCCTGAAAAAGATAAATATAGAAAAACCAACAGACCCACTTATTCCCTTACTGGGCACTTATCCTAAATGCTCCATGTCTCACTACATAGATATTTGCTCAACCATATTTATAGAGGCTTAATTCATAATAGCTAAGAACTGTATTCAACCCAGGTACCCATCATTGGACATATAGATATAATGAAGTTGTGGTACATATACACAATGGAATTCTACTCAGCAGTAAGAAAAAAATATGATACAATGACATTTGGAGGAAAATGATTGGATTTAGAACAGATCATACTCAGTGAACACACACAATCACAAAAAGACAAATGCTGCCTATTCTCACTCATCTGTGGTTCTTAACCTGGATAAACTGGAGAGGTATTTTGAGGCCCAGACAATAGGGATGGAAGGGTTTAGGGGAGAGGGGATGGGGAGAGTGGGGGCAATAAACACAAAACTAAACCCAAAATGAACTGGTACCACAGAAACCTTTCTCCTTGAAGGTAGTCTAAAAGATATAACCCTCAACAGGAGTATAAGAGGAGTACCTGGAAAATAATTGGCCCTGAAAGGGTGGGATGAAGCCTCACCTTAAAAAACTGGCAATGACCTATCACTCACAGTACCAGAAATGGGTGCTACCCACATTGAGCTGTTGATTGGAGAGACCTACAAGGTACCAAAACAAGACAGGCTTCTCCCAAAGCACTTGATTACCCACCTGATGTAAAAGGTAAGACCCGTAAGCCAGGTGTGATGGTGCACGCCTTTAATCCCAGCACTGGGGAGGCAGAGGTAGGAGGATCACCATGAGTTTGAGGCCACCCTGAGACTACATTGTGAATTCCAGGTCAGCCTGAGCTAGAGTGAGACCCTACCTAGAAAAAAAAAAAAAAAGGTAAGACCTTTATTGCTGAATACACCATTTGCTGCCAACACAGAGCATTGGGAGACCTGGCTGGAATCTGGAAGAGAGCCAGTCCGGAAACAGTTAGCCTGTCTAGTGCTGGAAAGCACTACAAGAAGTACTAGGGGAAAATGGCCAACAACAGTGTGGGCAGGCAGGGGCCTAAGCTACTCAGAAACAACCAGCCTGACAAGAAGTACACACCAGTGCAATGGTAGCACACAGCCTTGGAGGGTAACCAATGGCTTTCTTATTGCCTAAGAGATCTGCTCAGTGGAAACCAAGTGATATCTGGAACTTAGAACTAGGTCTGAATCTTAAGGAGACAAAGATTATGTTTTGCAATGTGAGTTCCCACTAGTCTTTGGCTAAGTATCCATCAAACTCTCCCTAACCAATGCATGTTCCACTATCCTGAATAGCATGTATGTCACATTTTTGAAAGAGAATTCCATTATCTAAATATAAAATCAATTCTACCTCAGCATAGATAAATAAGGGACATTTAGTAAAATAACATTACAAAGTGTTTCACTGTACCAGGGACTGAGTTCATTACCAAGGCAAAGTCAGATTATAAAAGTTGAATAGGAATTATTGTGAAGTTATGGGGAGGATGGAACTGGACCAGGAATCCTGAGGATGTATGTTATAAAATGACATGAAATCCTAATGGGAAGGCCTCAGGAGGTCCCTTCTTGGTATAACCATACTTCAAAAATGTATCCAGGCTGTAAATAAGTATATTTCAGGAATATCTTCCTAGACTGTATTCCAGAATTCTGCCCCAATTATCAGAAACCATAACCAGAATGCATAACTGTACAGTTGAGGAAGCAAATGTAAATATGACTGGAGAGATACGGAAGCTCAAAGAATTTGAGAAAATCATTTGTATGTGAAAATCCTTTAAAGAAATGTTTAAATACCTAATTCTGGGTTATTCTTTAGTAGTAAACCATAAAGTCATTTTAACAACTACTCGAGTATCGTCACGTGAAGTTCCCTATTGTTGCTATCACTCCTAAGCAGGCTTAGGAGCTGCCTAGAGAAGAAGTAAATGGCACAGTCCTCGTATGGTCTGCATCTTAAATTAAATAGTGAAGCGTTGCTATAGATAGACATGTTGCTACAGAAATGTAGAGCTGAAAAAATATGCTTCTTGACAGTAATGAATCTGGCTGCTTTTTATTTAACTGTTCTCGTATGAAAATAATAGGGATCTTTTCATAGTGTCCTTTTAAGACTCCCATTCCTTCGTTTCCAGCTCTGGCGCACCTTTGAGTTAGTAAAATTTAAGCATGACTTGTCAAATTGTAGCAGGTATTGTATCCTCCTCAAAGGGAGCATCATGTAAAGACAGCAAAGCTACTGATGAGATATGGTGTTTGAAAGTGACCCTGGATTGAACTCCAGTGTGATCAAATACAAGTAAATATCATAAGTTCCAAGCCTCTAGAGGAAATTTGCACCCCATTCCTACTAGAAAGTACCCACAAGGAATTAAATTTTTCATTTCTTCTTAAATAATAAAAATTGCATTATTCAGAAATTCGGTGTGAATAAATATCAACTAATTTGTTCTGCCAAAGTGTTTTGTTTCTCTGTGACATGTCATGTAGTCAAGGTTGGTCTTGAACTCTTGATCCTCCTGTCTCTGCTTCTCAAGTGCTAGAATGACAGGCATGTGAACCATGCCCAGGATCCCAAAGTTTGTTTTTAAAGGACATGTTTCTGACTAATGTGTAGTACTTAATAATTACAAGCAAGAAGTGTAGTGAATTCACTTATTAGAAATGCAAATAACCACAAACTTATATAGCTGGCAGCTAGGAAAAAAATTAACAGCCTGAAACAGCATGCTATTTCAAGAATTTTTAAGAAAACTGGACTTTAAGTTGAACTCTCAACTAAAGACTAGAATATGTATATACAGTTATTAACAAAAAAGTAAAAGATTTTCAGGTGGAAAAAAAGGAGCAGAAAAGAATAAAAAATTTATTAGGAATAGAAAATTATGTGAGAAAAGGAGGGGAAAACCATACAAATGTACTTGTCCTTATCCTACCTGGTACGTAAGAGAACTTTATTCTTGTGGGTTGAATAGAAAATGTCACCGCCCAGGCACTTATGTTGACACATGGTTCCCCATTGGTGGTAATGTTTGGGGAGGTTCCAGAAGCTTTAGGAAATGAGGCCTAATTGGTGACAGAAGCTAACTTGTGGCAGGTTCCTGGAGTATGTATCTTGTTCTGGCCCCTTCTTGCCTCACTCTCTCTGCCTGTCTCCATATACCCGTCTACCATGATATTCTGTCTTATCGTGGAACCAGAAACAGTGGGGTCAAGGATGACAGAACTGAAATCTTGTGATAAGACAAAGCATTCTTTCCTTAAATTATTTATATCAGGTGTTTTATCACAGTGGTGAGAAAACTAATATGATTACAAACATAATCAGAGGGCCTGGTCAGGTACCTTACTTTACCTCTGGCATCCAAATGACACTCACATACACATGCATGAACACCTACACAACTGTGCACACATATGTACAAACATGCATACATACATGCATACTACACACAATTAAACATACCAAGAAAAATAATAACAAATCAGATCAGAGCTTTAGGGGAGTAAGAGCAAGTATAGGAGGTGTGGCAGAAAATGGAATTGTCTTTCAATCCATCTCAGAAGGCATACTAATTGCATGCCTGTACACATGTCATGTCACATAGTAGGTGCTCTACACATTAAATAAATTCCTTCTATGTCTTCTCTGAAGATGACATGAGACATCTGCACTTAACCTCAGAATATGAGTGACAGCATATACTATAGACCTACTCTCAGGCTTTAAATCTAGCTTCAACAATTTTAACCATGGAAGCCCTGTGCCATTCTTCAAAGTCATGTGACTTCAGCAGCTTTCAGGATAATCACAAGATGAACTATAAAGAGGTACTGAGTTTAATGAGGGAAAGTGTATGAAAAGCACTTGGAAAAGTGTTTTACGAATAGTAAACCATATTCAAAATATATTGATGATTTAAGTTGAATGATTTTTAAAAACTTTATATGTGTAAATTAGCCTGAAAGGCTGAGAAATAATAATATGCAGATCTTCCCTTACTATCAAATGCTTGTCAATTTTTTTTCTGTAATAGTTCAGATGATAACTATTTCAGGTTTGTTAGGCAGATGGTTTCAGTCACAATCACTCAGCTTCATATGTAAACGTAGACAAGGTGAAACACAGGCTCTGTTTTAATGAAACTTTATAGAAATAAGCAATGGGTTATATTCCACCCAGGGATTGTAGTTTGACAACTTCGACTCTGGACTATAAACATTATTCAGATACCACCAATTTTGTCACTAATGTCTTTTTTTTTCCTCTAGGACTCAATTCAGGATTCCATACAGCCATGTTTCTCTAGTGTCCTCCAGCCAGTTTCTTCATCTTCTCTTGACTTGAATGAACACAACACTCGTGATGAGTGATGTCAGACATTTGATAAAATGACAACAGTTTGGCCTTGTCTGATTAAATGTTTGTACCTCTAATGCTGTGAACTCTTCTTTTTAGAAGAGTACCAAAGACAGGCCACTCTCTCCTATGTCCTCGTAGCTGATGAGTTCATCTGCACAACTTGCTAGAGGTGGGACCAACTGACCATGTGGTTCTATTTTATCCAGTGTGGAAAAAAATCATAATTCCTTTTCTAATCTCTATTTATTAGAAACAAGTCTGTAAATCTGGCTCCCTCAAGGGGAAGGGATCTAAACTCTACCTCTTGAAAGTAGGGTACCAATAAAAATGTTGTGTTTATATACTGTAAATTCCACAACAATCAACAAGAATTTTTGTGGTGATACTATGAGATTGTGTAAGTATCCTGTTATATCAAAATATTGTTATCCACTGGTCTTTGCAATTATCTTTGCCTTGTCTATAATAATTATTAAAGCACTGTACTGATAATCATTCTGCATTCCGTTCAGTTCCTGTACATTTATGGATTCTACAAAGAGTGTTTATCATTTCTCCTCATTTGTTGCATTTATCCAACCTTTTGTTTGCAACAGAATGCACTTACAGATATTTGTTTTTTTCTTTGGATTATTGGCCAATGTTAGCATTTGTAGGATTTATTTGGCTGCTCAAACTTTGCAACTTTAGCTGCTGGGAGCTCTCTCAACATGGCTGCAGTATACTTTGACATGACACATCTTCTCATTATTACTTTAAAAATGCTTTATTTTTATTATTTACAGAGAGAGGGAGAGAGAGAATGGGCACTCCAGGACCTCTATCCACTGCAAGTGAACTCCAGATACAACGCACCACCATGTGCATCTAGCTTACATGGCTACTGGGGAGTCAAATCTAGGTCCCAGACTTTGCAGGAAAGTCCTTACCTGCTAAGCCATCTCTCTTAGCCCCTCATTATTACTTGGTGCTGTTGTAGTTTAGTTTAGCTCAGTTGTTTCAAGAACTTTTTTTTTTTTTTTTTGGTTTTTCGAGGTAGTGTTTTGCTCTAGCCCAGGCTGACCTGGAATCACTATGTAGTCTCAGGATGGCCTCAAACTCACTGTGATCCTCCTACCTCTGCCTCCCAAGTGCTGGGATTAAAGGCATGCACCACCACACCTGGCAAGAACATCTTTTTTTAAATTTATTTTTATTAGATATGGACATACTTTGTATGTAAACAACACACGTTGGTACCATCATTTCCCTCACCCCTGCCCCTTTCCTGAAGAGGCCTTCCTCATTGGGGATGCAGGTCAACCCCATGGGGATTGTGGGTCATGCATTGTAGAGACACCTGTCAGTTATGGGGGAGAGGCAATGTCTCTGTGCATAATGCCCCAACTTGTGGCTCTAACAATCTTTCCACCCCTTCTTCAGCAAAATTCCCTGAGCCATATTGGGTGCATTTTCAGTCTACTTCAGTGATGGGCTCTCAGGAGTCTCTGGATGTCTGCTCTAATAGGTGTTGAATGTCCTCAGTGTCAATCTCTTTCACCCTTGTGCTGAGAAAGCAGCACTGTTGCTCATTTCCCCAATTCCTCTGTGGTTTCAGCTGGGACCAGAGTGATATGTGCTGGGTGATTTATCTCCTCAGGTCCTGCTCCCATCTGAAAAAAAGGAGCAAAATCTCCAAAAGATAGTGAAGTCAGCATGGCTTAAATGGGATAACCATTATTAATTTAGAGATAATTTAAAGGGTATAAACCCTCCTATAGCCTAAGATTAGTGGGAGCTTGACATGGAAAAGCAAAATCATTATCTGTATATGATTCTGATTTGTTTCTCAGTTCCAGATATGGTTTCCTTTCAAATGAGCAGATCTGTTAGCCAATCCAAGAGCAGTTGGTTACCCACCATGGCTGTATGCCACTATTACACTTGTGTGAGCATCACATCAGGTTGTTTGCTACTGAGTAGCTTAGACATTAAATTGCTTGGACAGATGTTGGCCACCTTCCCCGGGTAGCTCATGTAACACCTTCCAGCACTAGATGGGCTAACTGTCTGGGGACTGGCTCTCTTCCAGATTCCAACCAGGTCTCCCCATGGTCCATGACAACAGCATATAGTGTCTTCAGCAGTAGGGTTTTACCATTAACCTCTGGTCGGTCACCAAGTGCTCTGAAAGAAGTCTGTCTTTTTTTGGGAGACTTTGTAGGTCTCTCCAATCAACAGTTCACTGTGGATGTTAACCACATCCACATACAGGGAATTACAAGCCAGTGACAAGGGAAAAGAAAAAGACAGAAAATAAAAGAGAAAAGGGAGAAATTTAAGGTTAAGTTTCATCTCACCTTCTCCAGGGCCCTTTGATTCAGGTGCTTCCCTTGAGGTTCTATTTAGAGTTCAACCTTTTAATCTAACTTCCAGGTTTTAGGATTCTATGGTACCAGATCAATTTGGTTTCAGTTTTGTCCCCTCCCTGCCCTTCCCCTTCCTCCAAGCCCTACCCTCCCTATTGTCCAAGCTTCGAGATGCCATTCAGGTATGTCAGCAACTTGGGCTAATCCAGGTTAGGAACTGTAGATGAGTGAGACCATGCAATGATTGTCTTTCTGAGATTGTGTGAGTTCACTTAGTATGATCTGGTCCAACTTCAACCATTTTTCTATAAATTACATTTTGTCATTTTTTTTCTTACTGCTGAGTAGAATTCCATTATGTAGATATACAACATCTTGGTTATCCATTCGTCCAATGATAGGCACCTGGGTTGATCCAGTTATTAGCTATTATGAATTGTGCAGCTACAAACATGGTTGATCAAATCTCTGAATTGATGTTTGGAACTTTTAGGGTAAATGCCCAGTAAGAGAATAACAGGGTCTGTTGGTAACTCTATATTCCTCCTTTTCAGGAGTCTCAATATTGATTACTGTAGTGGTTGTACCAGCTTACATTCTCACCAACACTGAATGAGTGTTCCTGTTTCTCCACATCCTTACCAACATTTGTTTTCATTTGATTTTTTTAATGTTTGCTGTCCTTACTGGGGAAAGGTGGAATCTCATAGTTGTTTTAATTTGCAATTTCCTAATGGTTAGGGATGTTGAACATTTTTTAAGTGTGTTAGCCATTTGTAATTATTTCTCTCAGATCTCCCTATTCAGTTCTCTGCCCCACTTTTGGAGTGGGTTGTTTGACTTTTTATTGTTTAGCTTTCTGAGTTCTTTGTAGATTCTAGGTATTAGGCTTCTGTCAGTGGTATAGCTGGTGAAGATTTTCTCCCATTCAGTGGGTAATCTATTGGCTCTGCTTGTGGTATGTTTGTCTGTGCAAAAGCTTTTTAGCTTCATGAAATCCCACTGGTTGAGTGCTTTAATTTCCTGGGCAACAGGGGTTTTGTTCAGGAAGTCATTTCTCAGTCCTGTATCATGCAGCATGTCTCCTATTTTTTCTTCCAGTACTTGAAGAATTTCACGTCTTATATTGTGATCTTTAATCCATTTGGAATTGATTTTTGTGGAGAAAGGAGTGGGTCTAATTTCATTTTTCTACATATGGTCAACCAATTTGTCCAACACCATTTGTTGAAGATGCTGTCTTTTCTCCAGTCTACATTATTGGCACCTTTGTCAAAGTTCAAGTAACTGTAGGTACTTAACCTAAGGTCTGACCCTTCAATTGTGTTTCATTGGTCTATATTTCTGTTTTTATTCTAGTACCATCCTGTTTTTGATAATATGGCTTTATAATATAGCTTCAGATCAGGTACAGTGATACCTCCAGAGGTTTTTGTTTGTTTGTTTGTTTTTGCTAAGGATATGTTTGGATATCCAAGGCCTGCTGCCATTCCATATGAATTTTGAGATCATTTTTCCAATTTGTGTGAAGAATGATACTTGTATTTTTACTGGTATTGAGTTAAATCTGTATATTGTTTTTGGTAGAATTGCCATATTAGTTCTACCTATCCAGGAACATGGAAAGACTTTCCATCTTCTCACATCCTCCTCAATTTATTTCTTGAGTTTTTTTTTTTCTATGTTTTCATCATACAGGTCTTTCATATCCTTGGTTACTGTTATTCCAAGGTATTTAAATTGTTTTGTTACTATTGAAAATGGGACAGTCACACTGATTTCTTTCTCTGTATATTTGTCCTTTGCATATAGAAAACCTACTAATTTTTGTGCATAGATTTTGTATCCTGTCAGTTTACTGAAAGAATTAATCTCTTTTAGAAGTTTTGAGATGGAGACTTTCAGATCACTTATGTGCAGGATCATGTCATCTGTAAATAGGGCTAACTGGACTTCTTCCTTTCCAATTTGAATCCCTTTTATTTCTTTCTCCTGTCTTATTGCTTGGGCTAATTCTTCTAGTACTATGTTGAAGAGCAGTGGTGAGAGTGGGAACCCCTGTTGTGTTCATGACCTCAGTGGGAATTCCTTGAGTCTTTCCTCATGAAGTATTATTTGGGCTTTGGGTACTTCATATGTAGCCTTTATTGTGTTGAGATATAAACCCTCCATGCCTATTCTATCTAGCATTTTGATGAAGAAGTGCTGTTGTATCTTTTCAAAGGCCTTCTCTACATCAATTGAGATGATCATGTGGGTCTTATGGTTAAATTTATTTATGTGGTGTTTTTCGTTGACCAATTTCCAGATGTTGAACCATCCTTACATCCTCAGGATGGAGCCTACTTGGTCAAGGCAGATAATGCTTTTTATGTGTTGTTGAATTCAGTTTGCAAGGATTTTGTTCAGGATCTTTGCATCTAAGGTCATTATGGATATAGGCCTATAGTTTTCTTTTCTTGTTGCATCTCTGTCTGGTTTTGGTATTACTATGCTAGCTTCATAAAGGAGTTGGGGAGGATACTTTGGTCTCTGTGTGAAGCATTTTGTGAAAAATTGGTTTGAGTTCTTCAATGAAGGTTTGATAGAATTCAGCTGAGAAGCCATCTGGTCCTGAACTGTTTTGGGGGGAGGGGAGATTTTCGATTAACTTTTAAATATCCATTGATGTGATAGGTTTGTTTAGGAGATTAATCTGCTCTGGGTTTAGTTTTGATAGGTGGTATGTGTCCAGTAATTCATCCATTTCTTCCAGATTATTCAATTTTGTGGAGTACAGGTTATGGAAGTATTCCCTGATGATTCTTCCAATTTCATTGATGTCCGTTATGATCTCTCCTTTTTCATTTCTGATTTTGTTAATTTGAGACTTCATTTTTTTGCTTGATCAAATTGGCCAGGGGTTTTTCAACCTTGTTTATTTTTTTCAAAGAACCAGCTCTTCATTTCATTGATTTTTAAAATTGTTTTCTTAGTTTCCAATTCGCTAATTCCTGCTCTAATTTTGATTCTTTCTTTCTGTCTGGAGCTCTTTGGGTTGGATTCTTCTTGTTTTTCCAGTACCTTTAGTTGGACTGTTATGTTATTAACTTGGGATCTTTGTTGTCTTTGTTATGAAGGCATTAAGTGCTATGAATTTTCCCCTTAGGACTGCCTTCATTGTGTCCCATAAGTTTTGGTAAGTTTGTGCTTTCATTATCATTCAATTCTAGGAATTTTATGATTTCTTTTTTTTATTTCTTCCATGACCCATTCATTGTTTAAGAGTGTGTTGTTTAGTCTCCAGGAGATGTTGAAGTTCTTGGTTTGTCTCTTGTTAATTTCTAGGAGCACAGCATTGTTATCTGACATGATTCAGGAAATTGCTTCAATTTTCTTGACTTTATGGAGGCATGCTTTATGGCATCATCAATTTTGGAGATGGTTTCATGAACTGCTGAGAAGAATATGTATTCCATAGAGTTGGGGTGGAAAGTTCTGTAGATGTCTGTAAGGTCTAGTTGATCTATGATTTCATTGAGCTCTACTATTTCCCTGTTTATTTTCTGCTTGAATGATCTGTCTATTGATGATAGTGGAGTATTGAGTTCTCTCACTATGATGATGTTGGTGTTTATTTCTGTTTTATTATTGAGAAGATTTTGTTTTATAAATTATGGTGCACCTGTGTTTGGCACATACAAATTTATGATTGTGATGGCCTCATGTTGGATCATTCCCTTGATGTGTAATAAGTGATCTTCTCTGTCCTTTTTTATTACTTTTGGTTTGAAGTCCATTTTATCAGTTATTAATATAGTAACACATGCTTATTTTTTTATTTCCATTTGCTTGGAATATCATTTTCTATCCTTTCACCCTGAAGAGGTGTCTTTAGTGGTTATATGTGTTTCTTGAAGATAGCAGATATAAGGATCCCAGTTTTTTGATCCACCCTGATAACCTGTGTCTCTTGATGGGTGAGTTAATACCATTAATATATATATATTGGTTTTTCGAGGTAGGGTCTCACTCTAGCCCAGGCTGACCTGGAATTCACTGTGGAGCCTCAGGGTGGCCTTGAACTCACGGCGATCCTCCTACCTCTGCCTCCCGAGTGCTGGAATTAAAGACGTGCACCACCACGCCCGGCTTAATATCATTAATATTTAAGATTATCACTGTGACGTTTGAATTAATCCCTGCCATGACAGAGCGATTTTTGGATTTTGGTGCTTTCTTATGTTTTTTACTATGCTGACCCTGGTCTATTTTTGGTTATCATGATCTTCTTGTTGGCTCTTGAGATTGGTTGTTTGACTCTTCTATGTGGAGTATTCCCTAAAGTATTCTTTTTAGATTTGGCTTTGTGTTCATATAATCATAGAGTTGATTTTTTTTTTCATGTAACATTTTCCTTTCACCATCTACTATGAGAGATAATTTTGCTGGGTAGAGTACCTTGTGTTGGAAGCCATAGTTTTTTAAACTTTGAAGTGTTCCATTCCAGGCCTTTCTGGATTTCAGGGTTTCCATTGAGAAATCTGACAAAATTCTGATGTGATTGCCTTTGTATGTTGTGAGTTGTTTCTCTCTTTCTGCTTTTAACACACACACTGTCTCTTTGTTTTCTCTGTTAAGAGTTTTAGCTATGATATTCCTTGGAGAGTTTCTTCTTTGATTCTGTCTGTTTGGTTTTCTGTGGGCTTCTTGTATCTGGATAGGCCTTTCTTTTGAGAGATCTGAAAAATTTTCTTCAGTACTTTTGTTGAGTATGCCTCTGGCCTGGATAGGGTATCCCACTGCTCCCTCATATTCTGTTTGCTGTTTGAACTTAGCAAAGTTGTTAGTCTCCTGATCAATTTATTCTGTCTTGTCTTTCAGGTCAGAAGTTCTGTCTTCCACATGAATAACTGTTGGTGAGGGGTTCTAGAGAGGATTCTTATAATTTCTATTTGATTTTTGTTTTCTGTTGTGTGTTCTGTTGTGTGTGTGTTGTGTTTGAGTTCTGATTTCTTGAGGTTTCCTGGAATTCATTCCTGCATTTGATCATGTCTTTATTAAAATTAGTCAACCAGTTGTTAAGATCTTCCATTTCTTTTTTTTTAATTCCGTTCATTTTATTTATTTATATGAGAGTGACAGAGAAAGAAAGAGGCAGATAGAGAGAGAGAGAGAGAAGGGGCACACCAGGGCTTCCAGCCACTGCAAATGAACTCCAGATGCATGTGCCCCCTTGGGCATCTGGCTAACATGGGTCCTGAGGAATCAAGCCTTGAACCAGGGTCCTTAGGTTTCACAGGCAAGTGCTTAACAGCTAAGCCATTTCTCCAGCCCAAGATCTTCCATTTCTTGACTCACTTTCAATTCATTCATATTTCTTTTGAGAATTCTAATGTTTTCTTCAATCAAGTTAAGCCTAGTGTCAAAAGCTGAACACTCTAAGAGCTAATTCTGTTCAATTTCATTGATATGATTGTTGGTCCTTTGATGGTCTGCTTCCAGTTCAGGATTCTTTTGATCACTGTCTCATTTTTTGTTGTGTTTTTATTTTGGGAATGAATTTATATTGATTTCTCCATGATTCCATTGGAGGCTTCCATTGTAGGACTAGACATCCTGGTGTAGATCTCTCTTTTCTGACTTTCATTGGCTTTTTGCATTGTTGTCTACCCATTTTAGGGAAACTCTTATTTTATTGAAAAGGAAGCAAGTTTTTGTCCTTTGGCCCATGCACCCTCTGACTCAGGTAAACAGGGATGTTAGTACCCAGTGCCCAATCAGGATAACAGAGTGAAAGGCACGATTCCACAGCCCACACAGAGACCAGGCCTCCCCAAGCAAGGCACAGTGGGACCTACCAGGACCAGGGAACTGGGAGGAGACAAGAAACAGTGATCTTGCCTACTCACTCCTTGCTCTGCCTACCCACACACCCTTCCACACAGGGTACCTGGATAAGGGAGCTGGGAGGAGCTGGAAACAGGGATCTGCCCTGCTCACTCCACACTGTTCCTGTGCCTACCTGCACACAGACCAGGAAAGGGAACCTGGACCAGGGAGGTGGGAGAAGCCTGGAAGCAGGGATCTGGCCTACTCACTGCACACCCACACGTGCACCCTTCTGGTCAGGGAACCGGGGACCAGGGAGCTGGGAAAAGCAGGGAAATAGGGGTCTAGCCTACTCACTCCATGCCTACTCATGCACCCGCCTGCTCAGGGAACCCAGACCAGGAAACTGGAGAAAGACAAGAACATCTTAATATTAATAACACATCCCAGCCTCATCTTTATTTCCTGACTTCAAATCTAACTCTGTGAAGAATGTTGCTGGGAGTTTGATTGGAATTGCATTAAGTCTGTACATTGAGTATGGTAGAATGATCCTTTTAACAATATTAATTCTTCCAATCCATGAGCATGAGAGGTCATCCCATTTTATCCTGTCTTTCTTCAGAGTTTCTATGTTTTCACTTCCTTGGTTAGGAAAATTCCAAGGTATTTAAATTTTTTGTGGCTACCGTAAACAAGACAGCTTCCCTGATTTCCTTTTCCATGTGTTTGTCATTGGTATACATGAACAGCACTGATTTTTGTGTTTTGATCTTGCATCCTGCCACTTTGCTGAAATAATTTATCACTTCTAGGAGTTTTTCATGGAATTTTTAGTTCTCATGCATAGAATGATGTGATCTGCAAATAGGGCTATTTTGAGTTTTCCTTTCCAATTTGTTTCCCTTTTATTTCTTTCTCTTGTCTTTTCACTTGAGCTAAGACTTCAAGTATTATGTTGAAAAGTAGTGGTGAGAGTAGGGACCCCTTCCTAGTTTCTTAATGTGAATGCTTTTAGTTTTTCCCCATTTAATATGATATAAGCTTCAGGTCTGTTGTATTTTACCTTTATTATGTTAAGATATAATCCCTACATCCCTAGTTTCTCCAGTGTTTTAATCAAGAAGGGGTGCTGTATTTTGTCCAAGGACTTTTCTGCATCTATTGAAATTATCATGTGATTCCTGTGTTTGGTTCTGTTTTTGTGGTATGTTTGTCAATTTCCATATGTTGTACCACTCCTGCATTTCTGGGGTAAAACCTACTTAATCAAGGTAGATGATACTCTGATGTGTTCTTGAATTTGGTTTGCAGGAATTTTATGGAGAATTTTTGTGTCTAAGTTCATCAGGGATATGAGTCTGTGATTCTCTTTTCTTGTGTCTCTGTCTGGTTTTTGGTATTATTGTAATGCTAACTTCATAGAAGGAGTCAGGGAGAATTCCATCCATTTCAATTGTGTGAAATAAGTTGAGAAATCATAGGTTTTTATGCACCGAAAAATGAGCCTGATTTGTTCAGCCTGTTATGTAAGTCAAGTATTGAGTTAGGAAGAGATTTATTGGTTAAGTATAAATGTATGTGGAGGACACTGATTAGCAGATGGGTTAGGTGGAGAAAAGTTCAGGCTTATAAAAAAGCTGCAAAATTTCTAAGGAGGAGGAAGTTAAAGAACAAATTGGGTTGTCTGGCTGGCATCTTCACAAGGCAGTGCTTTTTTGGATTTCAGCTCCTGGATTAGAGGTGAAGTTGATGTTCTATGTTCTTTTGGCTCTGTGTTCCTGACTAGTTGCCTTCAGAGTGGGTGCTGCCTTGCTTCTTACTCTCTATAATTGAAAACCCATATGTGGCATAACCCAGTCCTGTGGAAACTATGTGTAAATACTCTAAGAACACTTTCTTATGAAGTGCTAATGCTACTTTGCAGCACTCCTTACAATGAGTTAAATTTCCATTGCTTTGTGCTCTCTCTATCACTTGATATTATCAGGTTTTTGAACTGTTAGCCAAGCTAATTAGTCTGCAGTGATAATACATTATAGTTTTAATTTGAATTTTCCCAGTAAATTATTATGTCAAACTTTTTCTTATGTGACTGCCATTGATCTTATTTGCCTAGTTTCAAATGTAATTATAAAGGAATTTTAACCTTTCTTTTATATATTCTGGAAACAAAACATTTGTCAAATATATTCTTTCCAAATACTTCCATTCAGTTTGTGAGTTACCTTTTTATTATCTTTTTCTATTATGTCCCAGACAATGATACATTATCCTAACAGCATACAACTGCTGATAGCATAAATAGAAATGACCAAGATTATCACATCAGGAATGTGCTAGACAAGTTTACTCACATCTCTTTCTCATTGGATATTTCTTTGGAGGGTATGTTTTTTATTATCTTATTTTATTTTGAGCTCTCATAATATGCATACTGCATGTGAGCATAATTTTCCCCCATAACCCCTATTCATTTCCTCACTCGTTCTTCCCTTGTTTCCCTTTGTCCCCTAGACTATCAGTGTTCAGCAACCTTGACACTATGGACGTTTAGAGTCACAGTAGTTCTTTGCTATGGGGAGGATATTTTGTATATTACAAGATTTTAGCAGCATTCCTAGTCACCCACAGGGTTCCAGTCAGCACCATCCCCCTACAGGTGTCACAATTAAGTGTATGTCCTAGACATTGCCAAATATTTACTAAGTAGAACCACTACATTGTAGCCTGTAGCAAATCAAATAATTTCCCTCTCTCAAATTGCCATAATGGAATCTTATTTTAGTATGATTCTGAGACTTACTTGTTGTTTCAGACTATTTTTCTCAGCCTTATTATGTACAACACACACTTCTGTTGAAGTTGTTCATACCCACAGGACTATTGAAATTGATACAAATGTTTTTATGTTTGGAGAGGAGCAAAACTTTTCTTCTACTAAAGCTTTGATGAGAAGTTATTTGGGCTAGCAGCTGGGCTGCATTTAAAGTTTGTTATTGCTAGAGTTACCCAAAATTCACTACAAGCTTCAAATTCCCTTATTGAATGTCCTATGTCTAGAGTATGTGTTAGTTTGCCAGAGGGCTTTTGTCAATAACTTCCCTATTTGGCTTTAGGTCAGTTCTGTGCACAACCCAAGAAAATGACTTAGATGTACTTTACTGTTTTGTTTTGCATGTGTGTATATATGGGGGGGTATGCATGCATGTGTGTGTGGTATGCATGTGTGTTCTTGTGCACATTCATATGAGTGTGGGTACACTGCATATATGCACAAGTGTGTGCACTCATGTGGAGGGCAGAGCTCAAGGTTGAATGTCTTCCTCACTTGCTCTCCACTTTATTCTTTGAAGCAAGGTCTAATGATTAATATAAAGCTCACCAACTCAACTAGCCTAGCTAGACAACAAAGTTAATCTCTGGTCTCCATATCCCCAGCACTGGTATTATAAAAACACACCATAATGCCTAGCTTTTACATAGGTGCTAGAGATCTAACACAGGTCTACTGAGCTGTCTTCCAGCATCCCTCACTGTTTTTAAATTCTGGAGTTACCTTGGAGTTGCAGGGGGACACCTGAGAAGGGAAGCATTCTTTTCTTTTCTGAGGTTTTGGACAGTGCATCAGTCACCTTTTCATTGCTGGGGCAAAAACATCTGCCCAGAAGCAGCTCATGAAAGGAAAGGGTTTACTTCAGCTTGTAGTTTTGAAAGGAATCTTCATCCTGGCAAAGAAAGCATGGCACACAAAGGAAGAAGCAAGTACTCTGAGCACTGAACTTGGAGTTGAACTATATTATCCCAAAGCCTGCCCCCAGCAACATACCTCCTCCAGCAAAGTTCCACCTCCCAATAGCCCCACAACTTTCTCAAATTGCCACCAGCTGGGGACCAAGCATCTAAAACACATGAGCATATGGGGAACATTTTATTCAAATTACCTTAGGTAGACATTAGATTGTTCTGGGTATTGTGGATTTTGCCATTCTCTCTCTTCCTTAAGTCTTAAAGCTGGTTATGTCACAGATGGCTGGATCTGGGTCCTTTTTCTGTGTTGCAATGGAAATAATGAATAAACAATGATCAGTCCTGACTTCTTGAGTGCCATAAGCCTGTCAGCTGGGCTTTCAAACCCAGAGATTGATGGTCCTAGGCTGGTAACTAAACACTTATGGATCCAAGCCAGATACATAGCTCTAGGTACTCAGGTTAGTGGCTTACTGTTGCAGTCAGGTTCACATTGCTGGAAGAAATCATGTGATCAAGAGCAGCTTTTGAGGAAAAAAGGATTTTGGCTTAGAGACTCAAGGGGAAGCTCCATGATGGCAGGGAAAATGATGGCATGAATAGAGGGTGGACATTAGCAACAGGAGACTGTTCCAAACACTGGTATGGGGAAACCCATATGCCTGCCACCATCAATACACTGCCTCCAGGAAGCGTTAATTCCAAAATTTCCATCAGCTGGGATCATAGCATTCAGAACATTTAAGTCTATGTGGGACACCTGAATCAAACAACCACACTATGCTGGGAGCCACTGCAGCTGCTACCTGAAGAGGAGAGTGGCCAAGGTTTCTGTAGGTGAAAACTATGCAGGGCAACTGAAGGTCCCACATTAAACTTCAGATTCATTGGTCCCCATCTATTTGCATATTATTTGAGCTTGTACAGATACATAAGCCTGACATGGTTTAATTTCTGAAGGTCCCATGGAACATCAGGGTCAAAGGGCATCAATACATGGATATGAAGATAGAACAGTGTCAGCAAAGCAATTCAACTTGTCCTAGAGGTGGGAAATTATCACCTCCCCTAAGAGGATGCTATTTATTCATGGGCTGGAGAGATTGCTCAGTGGTTAAGGTGCTTGCTTGCAAATCCTAATGAACTAACCAAGTTTGATTCCCCAGTACCCACCTAAAGCCAGATGCACAAAGTGGTGTATGTATCTGGACTTTGTTTGTAGTGGCTAGATGCCCTGGTGCACCCGTTCTCTTTGTGTGTATCTGTCTCTCTTCTCTATGCCTCTCTTGCTTACAACTAAATAAAATATTCTTAAAAAAGAGTATGTTATTCACATGTCTCCCTTACATGGAGTATATGGGAAGTGGAGATTGCTTGACTTTAAGCAACAAGGTGTAACCTATGGAAAGGCTGCAGCTAGCATTAGGCCTAAAGCCTATCAGACTCAAGGAACCAGGTCCAACAGAGTGGCTATAAAAGCAAGGGAGATCACAGCTGTTTCCTTCTGACCCTTGGCATGAAAGATCAATGTAAGCTGTGGGAGGGGACATGGGCAGTGGCCCAGATGTAGCACCTTTGGATAAAGAAGAAACAATTGATATTGATGTAAGTTATTGGATCTTTCTATGTTGTGCTGGACCTTGCTAATATTTGTTTGTTTGTCTGTATGTTTTGTTTTGTCATGTTTCATTTACTATCCCCTTATCTATTGAATTTCACAACCAATTGGCCCTTGATTTTTACAAAAGGTGGTAGTATTTCAGAGTTTCCACCATTCTCTGAACAGGGTTTTTATTATTGAATGTTCTACAGATTTATTCCACAATGTTTTATAAAACTATGTCACATTTTACATATTTACAAAAGCGTCTAAAAATATGAAAGCATACCTCAGGGACTAAGTATGAGAAATCAGTGCACAGTATGTGGAGGAGTCAGGCACAGCTGTGAAATTCCTGGGAGTTACATGGTTAGATATCCAGATGATAACTGTCATAGTCATTTCCATACTGTTGGGATGAACCTCCAAACCAGACACAGTTCATGAGAGGAAGGGATTTATTTGAAGCTTACAGATCCAGGGAAGTTCAAAAATGGTGGAAGAAGCTGGCCCCCCTTTTCACATATCCACACACAGAGAGAAACCACCACCAGAACCACAAGCAAGAGCAAAAACTGGAAGCCAAACAGTGGGGAACCCAGACAGAGCTCACTGTGCATGCCTTAAGGCTGGAAACAGATCTGCCCCCAGTGATGCCTCCTCTAGCCAGGTAGCTGGACACAAGCTTACTCAAAATACCTGAGTCTATTGGGGTACATAGTTTAAACTACCCCAATAACCAACAAACTGATACAGAAAACTCTATAATAACCTGTATTTATAAATGTAAAAATATTAGTCAAGGAGTTTAAACACATTGACAGCCTAAGTGGGCAGGAAAAGACATGCCAAGAAACAATGAAGTCATTCAATGAGATGCTAGTATCAGAGGTAGGATAGTCCTCATGAGTTATTGGGCAGGTATATTCCTGTAGCCTCCCGAAGAATGCAGGCAATTGCTACTGCTGTTGGTTTTATGCCAGAACTAAGGGGAGGAGCCTATTGCCAATGACACTGCATGTTGTAGTTGTAGGACATTCAAAATTTCAAAAATTGATGTGGAGCTCAGTTGGAAGCTTCCTTTGGGTGGATCTTGTTGTAAATCCTAGAAGGTGCTATTCAGGTTGCTTGGGAAACTGTCACCAATGTTTCTGCTAAGCTATGGACTTAAGCTATGGCTTAACATCCATCAACATGCTATACAAGATGTGCTCACTGGTACAATAGGGGCATGGCTAGTATGAGGGAAAGTAATGGATTTAAGTTCTACTTTACATTTTGGGACACATGTTTTGTGTTATAAAGACACACATGGGCTCCCATATGCATATCAACACACACACGTGCATACACACCATACACAGTAAAGAAACAACTTTTGGTCCATGCAGAATGTGATCTGGGTAGAACTTTGGGAGTGACATCTACTCTTCTTTTCTTACCAGAATCACAGGATTCTGAGGGTTGCCTTGGGATTCTTCATATTCTTCCCTATGAGGATTTAGTGGCTTCCATGAAGGAAAAGCATACAAAAGGATAAAGGCCTCTTTTCTATTGGTTCCTACCCTCACACTAGGCTTTTGGCTTTTTGCAATTCCAATGAAAACAGTTAACTATATATTCTTTGTATTTTCTATGATGCTGGGCCCAGGTAAACAAATTCCTAGGCCTTGTTATTCCCTATTGATGCCTACCTCTCAATGTTTGCTGTGCAACCTGTTTTCTGATTGGCTCAAAAAAAATCCTTAATGTGTCTAGTATTTTCCTTGTTATAAGGGCAGAAGCAATGCCCTTTCCAGCTCCCTACATTTTTGAGCTCTCAGCTGACATTTTAAAAGTTCCTTTAAATACACTCAAGGATGTTAGTAAGATGAGATTCTCTTTACTCAGCCTCAGAAAATCATGATTTGCTACAATACCACATGTATAAAAATCCTTATGGTGCCAGTATATTGATTGGCATCAGCTATGATATGTCCTTCAGATAATAAAAAAATCACTCAAAATCTAATTTAAGATGCTACAACAGATGTTCTGCAAATGTTAATGGTTTAAATGTTCTAATACTAAAATGTAATAATAAGGTACATTTTAAGTAAATAAAGGCCAGCAATGCAAAGAATGAATCCATTAATGTGAAGATCTTTAATACAGGAAAACAAGAGCATAGCACTTGAAAGAAGTCTTACTACACAAGTTCATAGGAAGAAAAATCCAGAATGTGGGCCTGGTACTCAGGAGGAAAAAAATGACTAAAAAACAAAAATCGCAGCAGAAACTAAGAGAGAATTCAAAAGCAACCTCCTTGCCACTCTTCAAGGCCAAGCCACCAACAAACCTCACTCAAAATGTCACTGCCATGCAGTCTGGTGATCTCAATCATAGCTTTTCTTTCAGCTTTGTGTAAGCCTTTGTATAGCACTATAAAATGTAACCTTAGGGGGAAAATAACACATAAACACAGCTGCCTCCAAAGAGGCAGAGATACAGTTAATTTGTGCTGTGATAAACTTAATGGATGCAAATTGGTAAGCTTGAGCCCGGAATTGGATGCATGTTCCCAGGTACTACAAAGGGGAATGGAAGCATGTGAGGAAGAGAATAGCCAGGAACACTGGCAGGGGCCCAGGTTGCTCCTACGGTGCATGTGGGTGGGAAGAGCAACAACAATCTCTAGGTGGGAAGTTAACTGTGATTTTCAGTTGTTATAAGCTGAGCAAGGTGACCTTCTAGTAAAGCTTTAGTTTTAAAGAGCTGTTTCATGAAATGTCCTTTAATCTACAGGGCTTTGGAGCATCATAGTGCCATATAGAACTATTTTCAGATTTGGATCAAGCCCAGGGTGAAGATAAAAGACTGTCTGGAAAGAGCAATCAGTTTAAAGGGACTTAAAGAGAAAAATCCCTTCACCTCTTCCCACCTCCACTCTGTCCCAGATAATGCAGCAAGTTCCTGAAAGAGTTATCAGAGTTTTAGTATCTAAAGTGAAATTCTCCACTTCTCCAGTGTTTGCCAGTATCACATACTTATGTGTCAATTTCTTGGTAATACCCTAGTGTCATCATCCACCAGTTCACAAAATATATCACTGACTTAGACAGACAGGCAATTGTACTTGGTATTGACGCAGAGTTGGAGTCCTGGGAGCAATTAGCTCTCCAGAAAGATGCAGGAGACCCCCAGTACTGTGAACCCCAACTTCGGGTCTTTGTCCAAGTTATCAAAGAATTGAAAATAGATTCAGAGAAGAGAAGATTGTGAATTAGGGATAACTAGGAGAGAAAGCAAAGAAAAACTCAAGACAAAAGAAAAATATTTCCCCCTTCCCAGCGTGGTCTGAAAGGGGAGGGGAGACCAACAAACTCTCCCTCACATAAGGAAGGTCCTTCTCTGAAGATAAAAGCCTATGTGGAAGGGGCTCACGCAGATGTGGAAGGCAAAGCAGAAAAGCACCCAAAACAAAGCAAGGAATCTCTCCCTTCCAACCTGGCTGGGAAGGGGCGGGGAGAATAAGATACCTCTCACACAGGGACTCACAGAGAGCTGAGAGGTGAGGGCCTAGGCCAATTTATATGGATCAAACATCCAATTAGGATGAGCTTCATCATCAGACTCAGGTATGTAAAGGAGAAACCTGATTGGTGGGTGGGCTTAAGAAGCTGACTCAGAAAGAGGCAGCCCACAGGTGTGCTACCAGGGAAAAGTTGAGAAAAACTCAAGAAGCTGTTACTGAGGACTTACTTTTCACCATATTAGATGACACTGAATCAAATGTGGGCTCTAGTCTTGCCAGAACAGGCAATGTAGACTTCACGTTTCCATAGGCCAGTCCTTAGCTAAGGACCTACCTGAAAAACTGACCTTGTTCCTAATTTGTATCAGTATTTGTGCTTATTATAATGCAAGTAAAATCAAGGACTGGCTTCCTCATCTATCCACCTACCCCCAAACAGAAGAACCCTAGATCCCCCAAACAAAGCACAATGTTCCAAGCAGATAAATTAAACAAAGTGTGAAACTGGAAAGATGGTTCAGTAGTTAAAGATGTTTGGTTCCTATGGCCTTGGGTTCAGTTCCTAAGCCACCCACATAAGCTGGAAGCAACAAGTGGTGCAAGTGTCTGGTGTTCATTTGTGGTGGCAAGAGGACAGTACACACACACACACAAACACACACATGCACGTTTACAAATAAATGTTTATTTTTTTATTATTTATTTGAGGGAAAGAAGAAGAAGCAGATAGAGAGAGAGAATGGGTGTGCCAGGGCCTTTAGCCACTGCAGAGGAACTCCAGATGCATGAGCCACCCTATGCATCTGGCTTTACGTGGTTACTGGGGCATCAAACCCTGGTCCTTAGGCTTTGCAGGCAAGTCCCTTTACTACTGAGCCACATCTCCAGCCCCTAAATAATTGTTTCTAAGTGTTTTCAGGAAAGTCCTAACAGTACTCCCTTGTGCTGGCTCGTGAGGCTGTTTATAGGACACTGTTTTGTAAGGGTCTCCTTCTCGAGATCACCAAATGGGATGTGAAGTAGATTCTCAAGGGACTCAGGACTTCTAATCCCTAGCCTAATATGCTACCCTCAGCAGCAGTGCCTCCTCTCCCCTTATCACCACACCCCCAACAACACACATGCGTGCAGTCCACCTCATCACCACTCCAGTTAGGCATGCACACTGCTGCTTTCTCAAGATTCAAAATTTTAACGATGCAGAAAATTTCACACAGTCCTTCAGAGAAAAGAACACATTTTCTTAGTTATGAAGTGGTTAGCTAGTTGCCTAAAACACTGAAAATAAGGGTTATATACAATGTTATTCAATATTTAAAATATCCATGAATATTGATACTTCATTAACTTTCTTCTAAATATTAAATTTCACATTTATTCTTAATATAAGTGAAGTAGAGGTCTGTGTTAAACTCCCTACTTAAATATTCAAGAATAGAGTAATGCATTTAAAACTATACAGCAATTTAAATGTTATATCTTTTATAATAAGTTGATAATTTTAACTCCATAAATTTTTCTTTGGTAATCTCCATCTTTGTATATTATATGACTTGTGTTCTTGGTGATAGAAATTGATATGCTGTAGTTAAAAGCTTTTCCTCCCACACAGCCTAAGAATTCTACAATTTTAAAATGAAATGTTATTTTTAAAATAGCCAAGAAGCTATTGAATATATACTATATTAAGTAAACCTAAAAGGTCACAAACTTGGAAGCAAGATTCCTTGTTTTAAAATAAGATCATCTAAGTAGAACAAATCTATAACTTTAGAAATATATCAACTGGAACTCAAGAGATGACTCACTGGATAAATGCTTGCCAGGCAAGTGTGAGGAGCTGAATTTGGATCGCCAGCACCCATGTAAAATTGAGCTCAGTAGTATGAACCAGTAATCCCAGCACTGGGCAGGCAGAGACAAGGAATCCCCAGGGAATCGTCACTGGCCAGCTAGTCTAGACAATTGGTGAGCTCTAGCTTGAGCAAGAGATCTTGCCTCAAAGAATAAGGTGAAAAGCTTCAAGTAATATACACTATGTCAACCTCTGGTCTTCACATTCACATGCACACATGCACAACTGCACACACATCATGCACCCTCACACAAATCACACATACAAATGATATAAATAGGGCTGGAGAGATGGCTCAGCAGTCAAGGCGCTTGCTGCAAAGCCTAACAATCTGGATTCAATTCTCTAGTATGCACGTAAGATTAATGCACAAAGTGGCACATGCATCTGGAGTTTGTTTGTAGCAGCTAAAGGATCGGGCATTCTCTCTCTCTCTCTCTCTCTCTCTCTCTCTCTCATTTCTCTGTCTCTGCTTGCAAATAAATAAATAAAATATATTGTAAATAATATAAATATATCAACTATTCAAATTTGGTTATTTTTACAAATGAGAGCATTAACTCTGGAAAGGAAAAACTGATGCTGCTCTCAGACAGTGTGATTTTTCCTCACAACGGAAATATTCATTATTTAGTGAGAAATTCTATGTAGCCTTTCATAGAGTGCAGATGTATCTTCATTTGTCATCTTAGTGACAGATACATGGAAAAAAAGTAAGACATAGCTAAGGCCTTAGCTTTTCCCACACAGTTCAACTCCTCTCAACATCCATATGCAATGAAGGAGAAGAAACTGTAATTCTAATGTGGGCTGTGGTATATTGAAGAGAAATGAAATTTTCTTTTTACAGCTGGTTCCAAATTCCCAGAGAAAACTTCTTGTGCTTGGGAAATAGTCTTATACAACTCTGAGAAGAAAAAAACACGATGCCCTTTGTGGTGGTTTGATTCAAGTGTCCCCTGTAAACTTAGGTGTTCTGGATGTTAGGTTCTCCAGCTGATGGCAATTGGAAATTAAAGCCTCCTGGAGACAGTGTATTGTTGGGGGTGGGCTTATGGGTGTTATAGCCAGCTTCCCCTTGCTAGTGTTTGGCATACTGTCCTGTCCCTGTTGTCCACCATATGTTGGCCAGGGGGTGATGTCCACCCTCTGCTCATGCCATTGTTTTGCCTGCCATCATAGCTTCCCTTTGAGCCTATAAGCCAAAATAAACCTCTTTATCCCACAAGTTACTCTTCATTGGGTGATTTCCACCAGCAATGCGAAACTGACTGCAACAATAAAGTGGTACCGTGAAGTGGGATTGCTGCTAGACACCTGACTGTGTGGCTTTGGCCTTTTGGAGCTTATTTTCAAGAGAAAGTGGAAGAATTTGAAACCTAAGACATGCCTTGTAGTGCTGTAAATACAGCTTGATTGACTATTCTGGTCAGAGCTGCAAGACCTGAATGTAGTAAGAACTATGGCCTGTGAGATTTGTTATGAAGGTAAGAAAGAGCTTTGCTTGGACTGGGCTAGCAGTTTGTGTGAGAAGCTTGCTCTTATGCCTGTGTCCTGAGAAGTTGTGCAAGGTTGCTTTGCATAGAAATGAACAGGAATGAGCAGAGGGATATGGCACAGAAAGAAAAAACTTTGGGTGAATTCTTGCCCATTAAGCTGCAATTGAGAGATTACAACCTTTGAGAATGGGTCAGCTGACCTGCACTGGGGCAACAGGAAGAATGTAGACTCTTTTGAAGGTGCCTGAGTGTTTAAGAAGTGTCCTGTTGTTCAAATTCTGCTTTATTCCCCCTGGATTAACAAACTGGCACCCTACCTGGTATTGTGGAGTATAAGAAATGCAGAGAAGAGAGGGTCATTGAGTTTGCAACATGGCCTTGGGTTTGGAAATGCCCATGGGCAGTGTGAAGCAGGTTGCTGGACAACTGCATGGAGACCTGATGGAGCCATGAGGATGAACCGTGGATTGCAGTGGAGACTCAGTGGAGATGGGGGGACCACGAGATGGTTGCCAAGTACAGCTGCCAGGCCCCAGATGAAGTTTTCCAGGACTGTGAGTAGCCTAGCTGGAGGGGCGGAATTGGAACTCAAGAGACTTGTTGCTGGTTAGGATTATCAAATTTGGAGACTTGTTACTTACTAGAGTTGTTGGACTTGAAACTACAGAGTTTGATGTTTTCCCTAGTTGTTTTAAATCTTGTATTGGTTGAATATTCTTTGCTATGCCCAATGCTGTCTTCTGCAGTGTATTTATTCTGTACCATTATGGGTTTGGGCGGGGGATTTTTTGGTATTATGGCTCAGTTAAAAGACCTTGGATTATGGGAATGTTGGAATATCATTGGGATTGATAAAAACTGTGGGGATTTTTAAGTTGGAGTGAATGCATTCTATTTTACATCATGTATGGATATTGGTTTATGGGGGCCAGGGGCCAATGTGGTGGTTTGATTCAGGTGTCCTCCATACTTAGCTGTTCTGGATATTAGGTTCCCCAGCTGATGGCAATTGGAAATTAAAGCCTCCTGGAGACACTGTATTGTTGGGGGCAGGCTTATGGGTGTTATAGCTAGCTCCCCCTTGCTAATGTTTGGCACACTCTCCTGTCCCTGTTGTCCACCATATGTTGGCCATGGTGTGATATCCACCCTCTGCTCATGCCATTGTTTTCCCTGCCATCATGGAGCTTCCCCCTCTAGCCTATAAGCCAAAATAAACCTCTTTTTCCCACAAGCTGCTCTTTGTTGGGTGATTCCTACCAGCAATGCAAACCTCACTGCAACACCCTTGGTGACATATTCTGTATAGACACTACAAAATGAAACAAAATGGCTACATTGTGGTGAGCAGCTTTTTTTTTTCTTTTTTTTTAATTTTTTTTTGTTATTTTTATTTATTTATTTGAGAGCGACAGACAGAGAGAAAGAGGCAGATAGAGAGAGGGAGAGAGAATGGGCGCGCCAGGGCCTCCAGCCACTGCAAACAAACTCCAGACACATGCGCCACCTTGTGCATCTGGCTAACGTGGGTCCTGGGGAGTCGAGCCTTGAACCGGGGTCCTTAGGCTTCACAGGCAAGCGCTCAACCGCTATGCCATCTCTCTAGCCTGGTGAGCAGCTTTTTAATAGTGACTTGGAGTTGAGGGATGAGCTGTGCAGAATGAAGAAATGAGTCAAAAAATGCCTGGATTTTGGACAATAAGGATGAAATTAAAATATTGAACACTGATTGTCTAAAATATTTTAGAGAATAGTAATATTTAATCTTTACTGTATGTATTAAAAACACATACTCTGAGTTAAAAAAAAAAGAAAGAAATACTCAAAATAGGAAGAAAACACCAAGTTTTGTTAAACACATTAAAGTCTTGGCAAACAGACTATTAAAAGGGACTCATGTAATATTTATTTCATGCCATAAGTGCACTGGCTCATGTAATATTTATTTCATGCCATAAGTGCACTGTAGTTATGGTTGGTAGTGCAGGTATTCAAATTTATGTTGGCTCTGGGGAATCAAACTCAGGTGCTCACACTTGCATGGCAAACACTCCATCCACTGAGCCACCCCTCAACCAAATGATATTATCATTTAAGTAACATTACAGAACAGGGAATAGGATGTAAGCTCACAAATCATGTATACACATGTCTGTGCTTACGTGTGGTAAACTTTTAAAATAAATCATTTAAATTAAGGTGAAAGAATATATTATTTTTGTTGTAATATCATGTGAGAAATATAAAGAATTGGGGTGGAGGTGATCAAATATGCTTGATATAAAACCAATTTGTATCATTATACCTTTATATATACCATTGCTTTATCAAACTAAAGGAAATAGTGGCTGGTAGTATAATGCTTGCCCAGTATACATGAGGCCCAGGGTTTGATCACAAGCATTGTATAAACCTAAGTTGGTGGCACTCATCTACAATCCCAACACTTGGGAAATGGAGACAGAAGGGTCAGAAGTTCAAAGTCATTCTTGGCTATATAAAGAGTTTGAGGCCAGCTTGGGCTGAATAAAACCCTGTCTCAAACAACAAGAAGCAAACAGTCTGTATTATCTGCCTCAAACCTTCATTGTATTTATCCAGTATTTCTTAGCAATGTGTTTTCTTCCGTCATTAATGAGACACATTGTCCAGATCAGCATCAGGGCTGAAAAAAATGAAATTATTTTAGTATGAACTTAGACACACCCTGTTAATATATTTTCTAATGATATATATGTGTGTGTGTGTGTGTATATATATGTGTATATTCATTATTTACTCATGCCCTACTATGTTCATCCAATAATATATTAGCACCAGATGTTCAACATTCTTTTCCATACATTTAATACTTTTAATTAATTTGAGTTTTTCATTTTAGCCATCCTGGTAGACCAGATGCTATTTTAGGTACTTATGTATAATATCTACTTAATCTCCAATAAATTTATGTAGAAACAGTCAAGCAGGTGTTAGAATACAAGTTGTCACACTGCAGAATCTGAGCTCTTATTCTTTGTGAAAAAGCTACCTCTGCCGGGCGTGGTGGCGCACGCCTTTAATCCCAGCACTCGGGAGGCAGAGGTAGGAGGATCGCTGAGAGTTTGAGGCCACCCTGAGACTACATAGTTAATTCCAGGTCAGCCTGGACCAGAGTGAGACCCTACCTCGAAAAACCCGGAAAAAAAAAAAGCTACCTCTCCAAGTACTACATCAATTATCTTCCTTCTGCTCCTGCTCTGGCATGGTCATTTGAGTGAAACGAATCAAAATCAATCATTCTTCTCCCATTAGCTCAAAACATTAATCAAACTGATGTTGCATTTTCTCCTTTTAGCCTATGACATTCATAAAGTTGTCTCTTAAGCACAAAGAAATTAGCATCCAAGCTGGAATATCAGTTAACATGGCTATGAAACAAAACAAAACTGTAGAACTGTCACACGAGTATAATTATGTAAAGTTTAAAGTTTTAAGTCTAAGGTGTGTGATGAATTCCTCATATACATCTGTAAATACATCAGTGGTAAAGCTAAGAGTCTGACTAATCAATATATTGCATTAATTCTTACCTCTTGGTTGGTTTACATAGAATTAAGCTGAAGATTGAGAAACTTTTCTGCAAAATAATATACATAAATGAAATCAGTAATTGCTTCTACTATCTTTTTTTGTTTAAAAATTTAATGAAGCCAGGTGTGATGGTGCACACTTTTAGTTCTAGCACTGTGGAGGCTGAAGTAGGAGGATTGCCATGAGTTCAAGGCCACCCTGAGAATACATAGTGAATCCTGGGCTAGAGTGAGATCCTACCATGAAAAACCAGTAATAATAATAATAAAATATAATCATATGTATTTACAATGTATATGACTTTTTCTGAGGTAGGGTCTCAACTTAACCCAGGCTGACCTGGAACTCATTCTGTAGTCCCAGGCTAGCCTCAAACACATGGTGATCCTCCAGCCTCTGCCTCCATAGTGCTGGGATCAAATGTGTACACCACTTCATCCATCACATTTTATAGTCAGAAGGTATTAAATATAATTATGGAATATAAATTAATTTTGGAATATTTAATGCATTATTATTAACTATAGTCACCCTGAAATACAATAGATCACTAAAGCTTCTTCCTGTCAAATAAAAGCTCATTGCCTTTAAATAACATCATCCCTTTCCTATGTCCCTTTCTGTCATCAGCCCTAGTAACAACTTTTATACTTTGTGCTTCTGAGTTCGTTAGATTCTACATATAAGTGAGATCAGGCTACATTTGTCTTTGTCTGCTTGATTTATGTCATTTGCCATAATATCATCCAGCTCCCATTTATGTTGTTCCAAAAGACAGGATTTCATTCCTTTTTAGAGCTGTAAAGTTCCTGTCTCTTCAAATAAAATGAAATCACAAAATTCCCTAATTTTTTATGAATTGTATCATAGAGCATATATTTCCTTGTAACCTTTGAATATCCTTTACTAATTATTAATGACACTCCTTTTCTGTCACATAAATGAATATGTCATAACAGATATTATTGAGATATAGAAAATATGTTATATTTCAGGCTTATGGAAGAAAAAAGTAAATTCAACATATAAGGTATAATCTGCAGGCATATATAAATGTAAAACAATGGAAGTTTATACTTAATTTTGGTTGGCAGGGTCAGTATGAAGTGTTGGGAGGAGGTGACATTCGAGAATGTAGAATTACTTAAATGTTTAAATGTATTTGGACAAAAGTTATGGGAGAAAGTATGAGACAAGAGTAAAGAAAGGAATTTAATTGGAGAAACAAAGTATTTATTTCCATTTTAAGCTTGAAATTTTTGTGCCAGCAAGAGTGCAGAGATTTATTTATCCTGAATGCACACATATTGATAGTATTTTCTATTTTAAACTATTTTTACCTGGATATGGTGGCACATAACTGTAATCTCAGGGCTTACAAAATGTAGGCAGGAGGATCAAAATTTCAAAGCAAGCCAGCTTTGGCTATATAGCAAATTTGAGACTAGCATGAGCTATACGAGACCTAGTTCAAGAAAGAATAATAAAACACATTGTAAACTTGTAGGAAGCTTATCTTTATTGCGCAGTATTTTGGCTCCTTTCAGGATTTTGCCCAATATGATTTTTAGATCACTATAAACAGAATAGATTGTTCAAATTAAATTCTCAAATATTTTTATGTATTTAAGAGAACCCTAAATGTTTCATTGAATCCAATTACCACAGTCTCATATTTGAATGATTTGAAAAAAATTATACATTAAAGTGTCCAACACTTTTTCTTTATTGTTAAAAATTATTAAAACTAAACTGTTAATGGCCATACAAATGTCTGTCTACAAATTCCTCAAAATTCACACTTTGATTAATCTGATTGAATCAAGAAAATATAATTCTAATGTTAATATGTAAAAAATCAGTTTGAAACTGTCACTAATATACCTTAAAGTTTTCACATGCAAATCAAGTTATGTATTTACTCACCAAGATTTTAATTTACTAATCTACATGGATTTCATGTGCTGTTCAGTAGATGTTAAATTACACTGTCTTCTTAAAGCTTTCAAAAATATGCAAGTTTTAAATGTCTTCTACTGTTGAATGCACAATATATCAGTAATTAATCAGTCATAATGATGATAAATGTTGTGCCATCAACAAAGTAATCTAGACCATGCTAAATAAAACAGAATATTTTTATTTCTACTTATTTACTTGAAACAGTGTGGGGGGGTCAGACATGGAGAGAAAAAGAGAGAGAGAGAAAGAGTGAGGGAGGATGGGCATGCCAGGGCCTCCTGCCTCTACAAACAAACTCCAGATACATATGCCACTTTGTACATGGGGCTTTATGTGGGTATTGGAGAATCAAACATAGGTCATCTGGCTTTGCAAGTAAGCACCTATGGTGGTTTGAATACAGGTGTCCCCCATAAACTTAGATGTTCTGAATTCTAGATCCCCAGCTGATAGCAATTTGAGAATTAAAGTTTCCTGAAGGTGGCATATTGTTGGGGGTGGGCTTATGGGTGTTATAGCCGGCTTCCCCTTGCCAATATTTGGCATATTCTCCTGTTGCTGTTGTACATCTGATGTTGGCCAGGAGGTGATGTCCACCCTCTGATCATGTCATCATTTCTCCTTGTCATTGAGGAGCTTCCCCTTGAGTCTGTAAGCCAAAATAAATCCTTTCTTCCCTCAAGCCACTCTTAGTAAAGTGTTTTCTTCCAGCAATGGGAACCTGACTGTAACAGTAAAATTGGTACAAGAAATGGGGTCATTTCTTATAGATAGCTGACTGTGTGGCTTTTGGATTTTTGGACCTGACTTTTGAGAGGAATGTGGGAGGATTGGAAACTTTGGCCTAAAAGATGTCTTGCAGTGCTGTAAGTATAGCTTGACTGACCATTCTGGTCAAAGGTTTGGTAAGACCCTACTGCTGAAGATACCTTATGTGATTGACATGCAAATTAGAATGGCATGGCTGGAAGTTGGATGAGAGTCAGTCCCCAGACAGTCAGCGCGTCTAGTGCCAGAAGGTGCTACATGGGCGACTGGGGGAAATTGATCAATATCTATCGAAGCAACGCATGGTCTAACCTACTTAGCAGCAAATAACTTATTGTGATGCCCACACAAGTGCAGTGGTGGCACACAGCCATGGTGGGGAACCAACTGCTCTCAATTTGGCTAACTGATCCCCTCACTGGTATGGGACCCATAGCTGGAGCTGGGAAACAAGTCAGAACCATATCCAAACATAAGCCCACTCTCCAGTATCAAGCTACTATCAATTGTGGGCTACAAGTGGGCCTACACCTATTAAATTCTCTATAAAAAAAAAAAAAGTAAGGGTTATCTCATTTGTCCTGGTGCTAACTTACTCTCCGTTGGAGAATCTGCTTCTCTTTTTCAGATAGATGTAGACCCTAAGGAGAGAGCCACCCCATCATACCTCAAAAGGGCCCCGGCTGAAACTAAGAAAACTTGGAGAAACAAGCAAGGGGGCTGTTTTCCTGATGAACCGGACACCAGCACAAGGGGGAAGGAGATCAGCATAGAGAAAAATCAACTCCTACCAAATCAGAGAGCCAGAGCCTCAGAGGCCCTCAACACCTCATCACTGAAGCAGACCAAAAATGAACCCAACATGGCTCAGGGAAATTTTGCGGAAGAGGGGGCGGAAAGAATGTCAGAGTCACATGTTGGGTCATGATATGCAGAGACATTTAGCTTAGCCATAACTGTGGGCTAACTCCACAATGCATGACCCGTATACCTCAACAAGGAGGGGCCAAGGGGAGGGGGTAGGTCACGGATGAGCCTAATAATGGTACCAAACTGACTGTATTTGCTGAATACAGAACTGACTAAAAAAAAAAAAAAAAAAAAGTTGAAAGACCTGAATGCAGTAAGAACTATGGACTGTGAGATTTGGTTTGTGAGGGTGAGAAAAAGCTTTGCCTGGTCTAGGCTGGGAGCAATTTGTGTGAGAGGCTTGCTGTTATGCTCATGTGCTGAGGACATGTGCAGGGTTGAATTGCATAGAAATGGACTGGTGTGAGCAGAGAGATATGGCACAGAAAAAATGAAATCTTTGCTGTCCATTACACTGCAATTGTTTGAGAGATGATAACCTTTGAGATTGGGCCAGCTGACATGCGTGGAGACAACAGGGAGAATGGAGGGACCTTTGAAGGGGTTGGAATGCAGAAGGAGAGTCTTGTTCTTCAAAGTCAGCTTTATTCCCCCCCCCCAAGATTAACAAACTGACACCCCACCTAGTACTATAGAGTACAACAAGTGCAGGAAAGAGAGGGTCATTGAATTTGCACAGTTTTGTATATTGGAAATATCCATAGGCACTGTGAAGTGGGCTTGTTGAATTACCTGTGTGGAGCCCCTATAGAGCCATTATGATAAACCACGGTTGCAGCAGATACTCAGTGGAGATGCCAGGGATGGCTGCCAAGAAGAGCTGCTGGCACCAGATGAAGTTTTTCCAGGACCGTGAGTAGCCTAGCTAGAGGGATGAAATTGGAATTTCAGAGACTCAACACTGGTTAGAATTGACTTGGAGACATCACTGGTTAGAATTGTTGGATTTGGAACTATAGAGTTTGATGTTTTCCCTGTTTAAATGTTGTAGTGGTTGAATCTTTCTTTGCTATGCCCAGTCCATCTTTTACAGTATGAATGTTTATTCTGTGCCATTCTGGGTTTTTTGTTTTGGGTTTGCTGTTGTTGTTTTTATGGTATTGTGGCTCAGTTAAAAGACCTTGGACTCTGAGGATGTTTGAACATCATTGGCATTGATTTAGTAAAAACTATGGGGACTTTTATTTTACATCATGAATGCTTATTAGTTTATGGGGGCCAGGGACGCAATGTGATGGTTTAATTCGGGTGTCCCCCATAAGCTTATGTGTTCCGAATTCTTAGGTCCCCAGTTGGTGGCAATTTGACAATTGAATCCTCCTGGAGGTGGTTTATTGTTGGGGGCGAGCCTATGGGTGATATACCAGCCACTCTTCTGTTGCTGTTGTCCATCTGATGTCGGCCAGGAGGTGATGTCCACCCTCTGCTCATGCCATCATTTTCGCCAGCCATCATGGAGCTTCCCCTCGAGTTTATAAGGCAAAATAAACCATTTTTCCCCACAAGATGCTCTTGGTTGGGTGTTTTCTGCCAGCAATGTGAACCTCACTGCAATAGTGCTTTTAACCACTGAGCCATCTCTCCAACCCCAAACAGGCATTTTTAAACAATATTTATACCATGAAATAATTTCTCATATAAATCATATGGGCAAATCTGATTCTATAACAGCCTTTGGCCCATAAGTAAAACTTTTTTTGACTAAATCCATATCCTCATCACAGATGCTCTTATCAATCCCGTTAACATGTTGCAGTCTATCTGTGATATTATTATGACTATAGAACAATTCCAGATACATATTTTAAAACTCTGAACTCTAAAACAACTAGCTATTACAAAACTTTTGTAGAAAATGTTAACAGATTCTTTAGGAGAAAAACATTATTGAACCAAATAAAGTGAGTGTTTTTTTTTTTTTTTTTTTTTTTTTTTTTTTTGGTTTTTTGAGGTAGGGTCTCACTCTGGCTCAGGCTGACCTGGAATTCACTATGTAGTCTCAGGGTGGCCTCGAACTCTCGGCGATCCTCCTACCTCCGCCTCCCGAGTGCTGGGATTAAAGGCGTGCGCCACCACGCCCGGCTCTAAAGTGAGTATTTTCAAGTAAGATATAAAATGCAAAAATAATGCCTATAAGCATCTAAATTATACATCATTTCTCACTTCAGAGGAATCCATATGCCTCTTTTCTGGGAATTAGACCTTATATAACATGTCTGTATAGAATAAATGGAACCATCACGTAGCCTCACTAATAGAAGATTAATGGTCATTCCTCAGCTACCACAGTGGTAATATTTTTATACTTATTGCTTTATATCTCTGTAAACCTTAATTTTTGTTGTGCTTAGCAATTTCTTTTTTTTATTTTTTTTCCTTTATTAGTTTTGTATTCAGCAAATACAGTCAGTTTGGTACCATTATTAGGCTCATCCGTGACCTACCCCCTCCCCTTGGCCCCTCCTTGTTGAGGTATACAGGTCATGCATTGTGGAGTTAGCCCACAGTTATGGGTAAGATAAATGTCTCTGCATATCATGACCCAACATGTGGCTCTGACATTCTTTCCGCCCCCCCTTCCGCAAAATTTCCCTGAGCCATGTTGGGTTCATTTTTGGTCTGCTTCAGTGATGAGGTGTTGGGGGCCTCTGAGGCTCTGGCTCTCTGATTTGGTAGGAGTTGATTTTTCTCTGTGCTGATCTCCTTCCCCCTTGTGCTGGTATCTGGTTCATCAGGAAAACAGCCCCCTTGCTTGTTTCTCCAATTTTTCTTAGTTTCAGCCGGGGCCCTTTTGAGGTATGATGGGGTGGCTCTCTCCTTAGGATCTACATCTATCTGAAAAAGAGAAGCAGATTCTCCAATGGAGAGTAAGTTAGCATCAGGACAAATTTCTAAGGAAATAAAATGTGTTTTACATCATTCATATGTTATAAAACATCTATTCACTATATATTCACTATGTCATAGCAGGGTTTTCAAATCAACTAGAATCAATAAAAGTATTGCATGAGGGCTGGAAAGATGGCTTAGCAGTTAAATGCTTGCTTATGAAGCCTAAGAACCCTGGTTCAAGGCTCTCTTCCCCAGGACCCACGTTAGCCAAGGGGACACATGCATCTGGAGTTCATTTGCAGTGGCTAGAAGCCCTTGTGTGCCCATTCTCTCTCTCTCTCTCTCTCTCTCTCTCTCTCTCTCTCTCTCTCTCTGTCACCCTCAAATAAATAAAAACTAAACAAAACATTTTTTTAAAAAAAGTATTGCATGAGAGTTGCAGTCCTTGAACTACTTGTTAATATATTTTTAAAACATCACATAGGTATAATGGGCATTTATGGACTCTTTCAGGGTTGCATTTGTTCTTTTGTCTTTAGCTTTTAAATAACTCTGTGATTTATATTCACAGGTAGAATTAATCTATAATTTGTGGGGCTGGTGCCTAGATAGAAAAGAACCTAGAGTCTACTACAAGAGAGAGTAACTGACACAGATAACAGGTTCAAGCACCCATGAATGGGGTTCACAGGAAGAGCTATATCAGTGCAAAGGAAAAGAGGAAACTTCCATTTTGGTAGGAGTAGAGGCAGAGAAGAGCAGACAGAGAGGTGGATTTTGAACTTAACGTTGAAGGATGAGTAGGAGAATCAGGTGTGGACATGTTTCTATGTTTTAAAGCACACTTACTAATGCCTACTAGAGTCTCATACAATAGAGTGCTCAGAATAACATCTGGGGAACACATCACTGTACAAAACTATCAACTATGCCCAGCCACCATGGAGCAAAATGTGGCAGGAGCTTCACTGTGTATGATGAGAAAGGGACTGGCAGAAGGGACAGCAGAGAGTGATGGGAGCTGAATATGAGCAAAGATCAATGATATACATGCACGGATATGGTATAATAAAAATTAGTTTGTATTGGTGGATGATTTTGGGATTCAAGAGGGAACCCCCGAATTTATAAACCCCAATTTTGGGACCTATCCTATTTCATTCTTCATTTTTTTTTCATTTTTTTGAGGCAAGTCCAACAGACTGGGCTTTTTTCTTATGTGAGAAGCAAAAGAGAGAGAGAAATAGAGAGAGAGAGAATTGGTGTTCCAGGGCCTCCTCCCACTGTAGTTGAACTCCAGATGTGTGTGCCACCTAGTGCACATGTGCAACCTTATGCGATTGTGTCACCTTATGTGTCTGGCTTATTTGAGATCTGGGGAGTTGAACATGGGTTTTTAGGCTTCTCAGGCAAGCACCTTAACCACTAAGCCATCTCTCCATCTCTCCATCTCTCCTGTCCTATTTTTAACAAAGAATTTATACAAATGAACTCAAGAAGGATAAATTATAGTTATTGAGTTTAGGGATAAATTACAAATTTGGGGGGTTATTTAAGGGAAACTGAAATCTAGGAAGAAGCCTGGAATAGAGTTATAAGCACATGAAAAGTAGGAAACATGTATTCATGTGGAAAACACAACATAGTCTGTGAGATTCATTTAAGAGAAATGGTTGGGTAGAGCCATAAACATGTGGAAGATAGAACCTAAGTGCTTATGTAGGGAGATTTAGAAGAGACATAGACAACACCTATCCTGAGCTGCTCCATGGAAGAAAGTTAAGAGGGCAAATGGTGGTGGCTTAATGAAGAATATCAGGGGAAAATATCAAAGAAGAGACCAAGAAATTCAGATAAGAAATGAGTAGTAAAGCAAGTTATACTCATGGTTACCTGTAATTCAGAGAAATTACACAGGTAGCAGGCTCAGAGTTTAGAGAAAGGACCCACTTGGTAGATCTAGAATGTAAGGAAAATACACATGAAGTAGATTCACAGACCAGGGGAAAATTATACATGTAATTAAAATGAGAAGTTACCCCAAAGCATAAAACAGAGATAAACAGAAAATTACCCAGGCCAAAAAACAGTACTCAGCAACTCCCCAACCCCAACCCTGGCTGGGGGTGAAGGGAACCAGACTCACATGTGTCCAGAAATCATAAGGCAAAGTGAGGAGAGGTAGAGAGGCAGGGAGTGAAAAATAAAAAGAGGGATGGAAACAGCATGGATAAGCCTTTATGGTTGACTGAAAATGCATTTGTTCATCAGATTCAGGTATGTAAATACAGGACCCACTCGGTTTGTAGATTCAAAGAGCAGACTCTAAGGCCATCTCATCTGGGAAGTGAAGGCCAGCCCATGTAGGTAGTACATTACATTTTGGGCAACAGGGAGCACTGTAGCTGTTTTAGACAAATCTAGATCAGACATGAATTCTGTTCCTGCCAAGCTGGGTAGCATAGGTTCCCTCTTTGGGCTACTGTCCCTATCTGAAACTGCCTAAAAGAAGTTAGCTTTCTCTTGAGTCTCCTATAGTATGCTAACTAAAAATTAATTACTAAAGGCCACAAAATGAGAAAGAGAGGTGATATTGAGGGGAGGGAAGGAGAACTATTTCAAGAAAGACTTGGTAATAGTTTTAAAACAAGAATGAATACATAACAAGCTTCATGATATGCAGAGCAATATTCATGCATAGGAATGACTAAATCATGATGAAAAAGAACTCACACAACCACTAGCAGGTACCCCACTTCTGCAGCTGCTATCCTCAGCACTACAAGAAGATAAGACACATCACATTGGTTTACTTGATTGTATTAAATGGCACATCAGGAGTCCAGTTTTCATTCTTGGATACTGTCTCTTGTACCCCCTTACGTTTTCGTGTTAGGATGTCATGGGTCTCAATCTGTAGTAGGCCTCTTCTCTACTTGTCCTCATGCCCTTAATGATCTTTTATTTCAGGACCTTAAATGCTATCTTTATGTAGATTAGTCCCAAACTAATGTCAATGACTCAGAAATAAAATCTAAAATTCTCTGATTGACACACCCATTGCAGGCCCTAGCGGATTTCCCAAATTTAAATTCAACATATTGCAAACTAGTCTCCTGAGCATTCCCAATGGTCCCACTCTTAGACCTGTACCAGCAGATACCTTCTTCCAAGTGTGAATGAAAAAAAATCTCCCATTCTTAATCAATTCATTTTATACCAACTCATCAACATCCTGTCTAAAGTTAAAATATAGCCAGAATCTGACCAACTTTCAATACCTCAGCTGTCATGTCTTGATCCAAACTACTTGCCTGGCTCCTCTCTTATCTCTCTGCTCCCCTACCAGGATATTTTCCAGTAAAATAGACATAAAAGTTCTTCTAAAACGTGCCTCAAATAAGGTGACCATTCTTAAAACCCAATGACAATACTCCCACATGAAAGGCAAAGTTTCTTGTGTAGAACACACAGTTGGGGCTAGAAAGATAGCTCAGTAGAAAAAACACTTGTACTCAACTGTAAGTATCAGGGTTCAGTCCACAGACTCTGGAAGTGGTGGTGGGCTTCTGTAATCTCAGTACTCTGGGAGTATGAGGCAGAGACAGGAGAATTTTCCAGAAGTTCTTCATGAACTCCACTAAGAACAGTAGCAGAGTTAGCTCCACAAAGAGAAACCCTGCATCTATTGAGGTGAAAAGGCAAGAACTAACGCAAAAGTTGTCCTCTGACTTCCACACATGTGTAGTGGTATGTGCATACATGCAAACAGACACACACACACACACACACACACACACACACACAAATTTTTTAGAAAAGATTCACATCTCCATATAAGTTCTACTGTATGTCTATACTATATGTCTGCCTCTGATCTCTTTTCCTACTGCCTTTTTTAAAGTTCACTCAACTCAGCTCATCACACAGCTTCCCTGCTGTTTTCAACCATGTCAGGTAAATTCCCACCTGGGCAATAACATTTGCATTTGCACCTAGGAAGGACTTCCCTGGGTTTATTGCTGAGGTGACTGAGACCTTGGTAAGGTCTTTGTTCAAGTGCCACATTCTCAATGCAGTCTATGGTGATCACCTTGTATCAAATTATAACCAGCTTCTCCACTTAGTTCTACCAATCTCTGCTGTGTTGTCCTATCTTTTTTTTTATTTCCCTCCATGAAATATGTAACCTTTGTCATACAATGCCGTTTAGTCATTTTCAGTGTAAGCCTCTTCCTAGCTAAGCTTTCCAAGAGCAAAGGTTCTTGCTTTTCACAGTCACACATGCCAAATACTACATAGTGACAGCCACCACAGGGCCTTGGTAAGTAACAAATGGATGAATGTATTCTAGAGTCACTAGAAATAATTTTTCTAGTCTTTTCACTACTAATGAAATTGTGTGTTATTTATATGTTGAAAAAATGGAAAAATTGTGTTTTCAAACTAAGAAAATCATATTGTTTATGTGTATTTTTTATCCATTTAAACTACATTTCACAAAATATGTGTTGAAGCTACCTTCTCATTGCTGGAACAAACACCAGACCAGAAGCAGCTTGTGTGAGGAAAGGATTATTTCAGGATTGCAGTTTTCAGGGGAAGCTTCACATGACAGAAGAAGCTGGTTCACTTCCTCATGCATCAACAGCAGAGGAAAGAGTAAGCAGAAGCTAGCTCTGAACACATACCATAGGGCTGCACTCAAGATTTGCCCCAGTGATGCACCACCTGTAGCAAGATTCTAACTGCTGGGAAGTAAGTAGGATGCTTAATTAAAAATACCTGAGGCCAGGCTCGAGAGATGACCTAGCGGTTAAGGTACTTGCCTGCAAACTTTAAGGACCCAGGTTTGGTTCCCCAGTACCCACATAAGCCAGATGTACAAGGTGGCACATGTGTCTGGAGTTTGTTCACAGTGGCTAGAGTCCCTGGTGTGCTCGCTCTCTCGCTCTCTCTCTCTCTCTCTCTCTCAAATAAATGAACAAAATATTTAAGAAAAATACCTGAGGCCATGGGTATATGTTGTATTTGCATTTGTGTATTTTACTTTCAAATCACCGCGTATGTTTTTGAAATTTTACATACTTATTGAAAAGTTAGATGGGTGATTATTTTGCACCATTGGCCCAAGTTGGAGTTTCAAGTGTGTGTTTGTTTTATTCATGCACCCTATCCACACTGCAGACAATGGTGTATTGGATATGACATTCAAATTATCTGTGCAAAAGAGTTCAAGAGAATTTACTTAGATGGCATTCTGATCCCACAACATACACCAGAGATTTTTTTTTATATACCAGAGATTTTTATAACTTTAAAAAATATTTTTATTGGGAACTTTAGTATATAAACATACTGTAAATTGGCTATTTTCCTATCAGGTTATCTCTTTTGTCCCCTGACTCCACCCCCATCCTGGTGACCACCATGCTAAGTAGGGTTATCAGTAGTCACTGTGGGTAATTAATCCCCCAATCAGTTCAGGTTAAGCAGACAGTGCTTCACTATGTGCTTCCCCACCCTGTGGCTTTTGCATTCTTTCTGCCCACTCCTGAGCCTTGGAAGGTGCCGAGGTGTGGTGGCCTAACCCATACTCACCTGGGACCTGTACCAAATGATCTAGTCCTCCTTGCTCATTGTGGGCAGCACCTGTGCATCTGGGAAGGGCCAGAGAGCTTACAAAACACGCACCAGAGACCCCTGCACAGCAGCCTAGTCATCCTTGCTCCAGGTGACAGCACCAATTTTTCCTAATTTTTCAAGTCTCCCCTCAGTTATTGCCAAATTTCTGTGTGTGAAATAATAATTACAATATATGCATTTCCTAGGTATATCAACTTACAGATATGTAAAAGTATATAGATAAGTTTTAAATACATTAGTACTCAACACAAGAGCCTATACAATGTATTTTGTGTTCAGAGAAAGATTCTAAAGTTAGAGTGCCTGGATTTGAATCCTAGGGTTTGAATTCTAGTCTTTCCACTTACTAAACATGTGACCTTTGGAAGGAGTTTACATCTTTATGCCCTAAAAAAAAAAAAAAACAGTATCAATAATAGTACCTCTTGCTTTGGCTGTTGTGAATTATTCAACACACGTGAAGAATACCTAGAATTGAAACAAAATGTTTTGTATTTCAAGTTCCAATTGGCCTAAATGAAAATGAACCAACAAGGACTTCCGGCCAAGATGGCGACCGCCTAGCTGTGCTGCAAATCCCGGGGAAAGAAAGGCAAGATATTAAGGGTATATATTGGCTTTTAGGGGAGAGAAATCTGGGAGGGCACAGAGGCAGGGGAACAGGGAATCGCGGATCTCCTCGAGGGCGGGTAGCCCACCCCTCACCCCAAATAACCGCCATGTTCACAGCACCGCCGCTGCCGCTGCTGCTGCACCGGAGCCTGCACGGCTGCCACCGCGCGCCGATTGTTCCCTGATTGCAGAAGCTTAGACTGCTCCGCACTCGCGTCCACTCGCCCACTTACTGAGCAAGCCCAGTCCCACAGCAGGTGCCACGCAAGCTCAGACTGTGTCTCTCGCTTGCGCCAGCTCAGGTGCCATCCCCTACCTGTCTGCTCCACTGGCCGTCCGCCATTGTCCTGTGGCGGGGGAGCGCAGACTGCTTCCGGTTCCCAGCGTTCCCAGCCAGAGTTCGAGCTGCTTCAGTGTTTGGTGCCTCAGTGCCACTCCTAGCTCGAACGCAGGCACCTTTGGCACATTACTGCTTGAGAACTCAGGCAACTTTGGTGCCCCTGCCAGGAAGTAGATAGGCGGCTTTGGCAAGTGAGAGCCAAAGCCCAGGCTGCTTGGCAACTGCCCCAGGCTGCATAAGATTCCCATTGTTGCCAGGCATGGTGGCACACTCCTTTAATCCCAGCACTTGGGAGACAGAGGTAGGAGGATCGCCATGAGTTCGAGGCCACCCTGAGACTACATAGTGAATTCCAGGTCAGCCTGGGCCAGAGTGAGACCCTACCTCAAAAAACCAAAAAAAAAAAAAAAAAAAAAAAAAAGATTCCCATTGTTCTTGAGCCCAGGCTGATACGCCCACCTACCTGCCCATACACTGTCATGGGCAGAACACAGCGCAAAAGAAATAACATGAAAAAAATCAAATGCAAGAAAATCCAGTTAGATTACCCAATCCCACAATGAATACATCTAACCAAACATAGAAAAACCAATAGGACCAGAACACCAAATTGAAGCTATGAGCAATGCAACTCTGACCAACCTACTGGTAGAACTTGCAGGAAAGCAACAACGGGCCGATAACCATGGGGATGCTGCCATCACTAAACTAGAACTAATAGATAAGAAATTGGAAGGATTAGATAAGAAATTGGAAGGGTTTCAAAGAGAGTTAAGAGATTTGAGGGAGAGTGAAAAAAAAGAAGACCTTAAAAATCAGCTGGCCATGCTAAATGAAGACATAAAGAAATGCAAGGATGAACTCCAAGAATCATCAAGAAAATCAGAAAATGATGTGAAAAGGGAGCTTGACAGAGGGATGGAAATTATACATAGAAAAATAATAGAAAATGCAAACCTAATTGAACAAGTCCAAAACTCGCTAGAAGCTCTCAAGAATAGAGTCAGCCAAGTGGAGGATAGAAACTCTGATCTGGAAGACAAGATGGAAGAAACAGTTAGAGAGTTCAAGAATTTCAGTAAGTTCAAAAGCTCCTGTGAACAGAACATGAGGGAATTGTGGAATGTACTTAAACGTCCTAATATCAGGATCATTGGAATACCAGAAGGAGAAGAAATTCAGACCAAAGGCATGGAGAACTTATTTAACAAAATAATTGAAGAAAACTTCCCCAGTCTCTTAAAAGAAAGGCCCATCAAGATACAAGAAGCCAATAGAACTCCAAATAGACTGGACCAAAGAAGAAACTCTCCAAGACATATTATCATTAAGACTCTAAACATTGACACCAAAGAGAAAATCCTAAAAGCAGCTAGGGAAAAACAGCACACCACCTTCAAAGGTAACCCCATCAGAATTACTTCAGACTTCTCAATGGAAACCCTGAAAGCTAGAAGGGCCTGGAATGAAACACTGCAAAGTCTAAGAACCTATGGCTTCCAACCCAAACTACTCTACCCACCAAAAGTATCCCTCATAATAGATGGTGAAAGAAAAACATTCCACGACAAAACTCAGCTTTACAATTATATGAACACAAAACCAAACCTACAGAAAATGAACCAACAAATACTTTTAGTACTTATTAGTTAAGATACATTCTATTTAAATTTCTGCTGACATTTATACAGCAGGTACTATATGCCTCCCTGCAGCATCTTTATTTTTTTCTCCTCCAGAACTTTTAACAGTCTTTTCACAAACACCTGATTAGATACTACAAAAAAGGACATTGTGACATTTTTGTGCTATGAAGGATTCATTGGTTATGAATGCTCTCACTTATTAATCTGTATGCCTAACAGTAACATGTTTAAGTTGTGGTAAGGTTTCCTTTAGTAGTACAAGTGGCCACTGCCCACATCTGTTTCATATGTTTCTAGAACATCAGGTCATTAATCTGTCCCTCAGGGAGGTTTTAAAGGTAGATATATCAAAGTGTACCCTCCGCCACTCCTTGTTACACATTCTCAGCGTCCTCGTGAACACAGATTACATTTTACTTTTTATTTTTGTACTACTGATTTCAAAATCTCTGTCCAGCATGGCAAAGCATGCTTTTAATCCCAGCACTTACTTGGACGTGAGGCAGTCGTAGAAGGATCACTGTGAGCTGGAGGCCAGCCTGAGACCCCATAGTGAATTCTGGGTCAGCATGAGCTTGAACGAGACCCTACCTCAAAAAGACAAAAAGTAAATCATCTCTCAAAATCTGAGATTTAGTCATAGATGCTCACTATTCTTGTGAAATAAATATGTGAAAAGGTGCCTATTATTTAGAACATACTAATTTGTTTTGTCCCAAAACTGTGCAACACAATGCTTAGTGGCATATATTACAAAGAGAAAACTGATTTTGAGTTTCTCTGACAATTTATAGAGATACTTTTTTTCACATAACACTACCTAATATTTCTTTTTCTTTAAAAAAGATAATTTTCAGGAGTGGTTGTGCATACTTTTGATCCCAACGCTTGGGAGGCAGAGGTAGGAGGATTGCAGTGAGTTTGAGGCCACCCTGAGACTACATAGAGAATTCCAGGTCAGCCTAGCCTAGAGCAAGACTCTACCTGGAAAAAAAAACTGAGGCAGGATTGGGTTGACCTTGAACTTGTTATCCTCTGGCTTCAGCCTTCTTAGTGCTGGAATTACAGGTTTGGGCCACCAGATCCAGCCACATGTTAACATGGCACCTGGGCTTCTTATCCAGAGAAAAAGGATGTAAAATCCCTTTCACCACTAAGTGAGTGTCATGCTGTGAGTGAGGTGGTACTTCTGAGGGATCTTGCGCACTCACCAGGATATAATAAACTTCCTATTGTTGCCAAGGTTACTAACAACCAAGTTAGTATTTTATGCCATCACTCTAAATTGTGGATGACCTTATTATCCCACAGTTTTTGGCTTATGTATAAAATATTTTCCTGAGCCAGGCATGGTGGTATATGCTTTAATCCCAGAACTTGGAAGGCAGAAGTAGGAGGATCTCCAGGGATAGAGTGAAACCCTACCTCGAAAAAAAAAACAAAATAAAAAATATATATTTCTAGGAAAATATCCTGAAAATTTAATCTGGATGTGTTTATATACTTGGGGTGAAATAGTGTTCGTTCCTTCATGGGATTCTTCAGATGGTAGAGAGAATCAGTCTACAGTACTTGCAGACAACACGGTAGCCCCATCTCGCTGCCCACTTCCATGCTGGATGTCTTGATGTAGGTCTCAGGGTTGCCGCAGCTGCCTAAGTGCCATCAAGAAGCAGAAGATGAATTGTATGACCATAGGAAGCTTGATAAAGTCCCAAACTGGATCCTGGTAAGTACTATGGACCATAACACTTTGCAAGAAGATGCATTTGAGACAGCTTAACTTCCTAATGGAAGAATCCAGCCAGGCTTTCACCAGAACCAGGAGACACAATTCTCTGTGGATGTCTCAGGGTCATTACTCCAAAGACAATCAGCCTCCTGGTTTCTAAACTGTGATTATGCAAAGGCACTGAGGCTTAATTAGCATTTCTAACCAATCCACAAATCATAAATATAATTTATTTCATCAGTAATAAAGATTTCTCCCATCCTTTATTCTAGTTCTGAAGAAGATATGGAGAATTGACTTATAGCTACTGTCTTTAGAGATTTACATGAAAATTTGAGATGAAGTCTTTCAAATCTTGATTGCTGAAAAATATATATGCTTCAGTGCCTCAATTTCTGGTTACTCTGAGCAGTGAATGCTATCGAGCATTCATCACTTTAGCTAGGGGTGTATATAAATTAAACACACACGTAACATTTTCCAGGAAAAAATCTTTTAAAGTAAGTTAAACTAATGTAATATGTCCAGAAACATCATTTTATACTTAAATCTTTGCATCCTGGAAATATTTATTTATACCTCTAAAAGGAGAATGATGTGAGGTTTAGATGAGTTGCTGCCCATTGAGCTCTTAAAGCAGTGTCTGAACTAGAATGATGGCACCAAAAATTGCTACAGCAGATGCTACTGCTACTACCAATCATTCACAAGGAATATGAGATTCTTTTTGAAAAAACTTATCTAATCTCTCAGGTGTTCTTTAGGGAAGAATTATTTTTCTCCAACTTTTTAGGATTTTGTTCCCTTTTCCTTGAATCATTTAATTCTCTTCTGGTTTCTGTTTATTTTTTCCACTTACCCATTAATAAATAAAAAGAATTGCACCTAGAGAACTGTAGTCAGGGAGTGTGGATTACCCACAACTTCACTCTGTGGGCTCAGACTGGTCCTCAGGAACTGGTGACTTCATAGGAAAACAAGTTTCCCTTTCATTTTTTTTTTTTTTTTGAGTGTGTTGACCTATACTCTTCTGTGCCTCAATTTCTAGTTCCTCTGAGCAGTGAATACCTGCAATATTTTTCTTAAGTACAGGTTTTAAGTTTTGAGAACAGAAATGCCCAGCTCAAGGCTCCAAGCACAGATTTAGATGATGGATAGTTGTGTAGCTCAATGGTAGAATATTTGTCTAGCATGTGTGAGGCCTTGAGTTCAATCTTTAGCATTTCAAAAAGAAATTAGATAATGCTTATCCTAAATAATTTTTGATGCTGCTTTATTTTTATGAACAAAATGCAGCATTTATAATTGGAGACCTTTTTCATAAAATCATAAATGCCAGATAATATCTCTTGAACTATCAGAAGAATATGTGTCTAAAGTCATGTATGACACATGCTCTTCAGTCTTCTTGCTGAGACCACTCATGGACTCCTCACCAGAAGGCCATAGAGCTCTTGCTATTTATATGAGCTTGTATGCATTTGGATATAAAAATGTCACCCTCGTGCATTTTTAGTACTCTTGGACTCCAGCTGGTGGTAATTTGGGAGACTTGTGGGGCCTTTGGGAGATGGAGCCCTGCCAGAGGAGGTATGTCACTGTGGGTAAAGCCTTGAGGTTTATTAGTCAAGCCCCACTGGGTATGACCAGGTCACTTCCGGTTTATGTGGAGATGTGACCCAGGCTTCCTTCTCAGGCCTGTCCTGTTTTCTCTGCCATGATGAAACCATCCCTTTGAAATTATAAGCTGGAAATAAACCCTTTCCTCCCATGTGCTACTTCTGATCAAGTGTTTAGTCCCCTCAAGAGAAGGGAATTACTGCATTGTACCTCTACTCTACTCATTTATTTATTTTAATGCCAATTTACTTCCTCCATTTGATTAATCTGCAGTCATTCCCATGTCCTTTAATACCAAATAATTAAAGTGCCAGTGTTCTGTATATTGGCAATCTGCACCACCCCCCCAACTTATGTTATGAATCTGGTTCTCTTTCCCATCCCAGAAGGCTTTGAACTCTTCACCACTGTCAGTGTCTGTTGCTTCACTGCCTTATTATTTTTTATTTAATTTATTTTGTATTGACAATTTGCATAATTGTAGACAATAACCCATGCTAATTCCCTCCCTCCCCTCACTTAGCCCTCTGAAACTCCACTCACCATCATATCCCCTCCCCATCTCAATCAGTCACTCACAAGTTTGATGTCATGCTCTTTTCCTCCTATCATGATGGTCTTGTGTATGGAGTTTCAGGCACTGTGAGGTCAATTTGTGTCTGGAGGAGCATGTTGTAAGGAGTTCTACCCTTCCTTTGGATGTTAAATTCCTTCTGATACCACTTAAACAATGGAACCTGAGCCTTGCAAGATGTGATAGAGATATTTCAGTGGTGAGCACTCCTCTGTCACTTGTTCTCAGCACCATGATGCCTTCCGAGTCGTACCAAGGTCACTACCATCTGAAAAGAGAAGCTTCTCTAACCAAAAGTAAGAGTAGCATTAATATATGGATATGAACATTAAGAGAAGTGCTTGCTGGGCAGTTTGGTGAGCATAGTATATACATTCAGCCAGACACTAGCATATGTTACACCCTAGAGCCCATGACTACCTGTGCCATAGGCTTTTAGTAACAGGAATGTATTCCCTCCCATGGAGTGGGCCTCCAGTCCAATTAAAGAGTGGTTGATTTCCCCCATAACAGACATGCTACTATTGCACCTGTTGGCTCATTTGGCCTCGCTGGCCAAATTTAAGGCTTGCAGTGTTCACTCTTGAGTATCTCCACTGGTGGTTTCTCTCTCTCCCATTGAACTTCATGCACCATAGCTTTTTCCAGCTTTCTGTCAGCTGGTCTATATGGAGGAGATTTTTAGCTCAGCTCCATCAAGATTTCTCAGTAACCTTGCAGCCCAAGTATGTGGAGTCTTCATCAATAGGGTTTCCTGGTGGGAAACCAAGAGGCTTGGCAATGGCCTGTAATGTTTTATGGGTATCAGCGACCTCCCTGGCCAAGAACTCATTGGAAGGTCTTCCATCCCTGGCATTGAAATTTTTCTAGTAATAATCTATGACTTCTGAGTACTCCATTGTCCAAAAATGTAGGTTTCCATATGACTTTATATCCTCTTAGATTTTTATGAGCCATCCCTCTACCTTTGCTTTACTCAATCACTTTCCCTGACCTCACTTAGGCCTTTTCACCCCAATTAATCTGTTCATCTACTTACATATATAAAATACTATCCTATTAAGTCCCCATCCCTCACTATTCACTTTATATCCCTTTATAGCTTACTGGTGTCAGCTACTGAGTTTTATTCATACTCACATAGAAGTCCAATCATTTGTAGCATATGTAGATCCACATATGAGAGAGAACATGTGACCTTTGGCTTTCTGGACCTGTGTTACCTCACTAAGTATAATCTTTCCAGATCAATCCATTTTCCTACAAATTTCATAATTCCATTTTTATCTCCCACTGAGTAGAACTCCACCATGTAAATGTGCCACATTTTAATTATCCACTAATCAGTTGAGCGACATTGAGGCTGGTTCCATTTCCTAGCTATTGTGACTAGAGCAGCAATAAACATGGCTGAGCAAGTATCTCTAAGGTAGTGATATGAGTCCCTAGGATATATGCCTAGGAGTGGTATAGCTGTGTCATATGGTAGATCTATTTTTAGCTGCCTCAGGACCTCCACACTGATTTCCACAATGGCTGGACCAAATTGCATACCCACCAACAGTGTAGAAGAGTTCCTCTTTTTGCGCATCCTTGCCAGCATTTATTGTCATTTGTTTTCATGATGGTAGCCAATCTGACAGGAGTGAAACAGAATGTCAACATAGTTTTAATCTGCATTTCCTTCATGACTAGAGCTGTAGAACATTTTTTAGATGTTTATATGACATCTGTATTTCTTCCCTTGAGAATTTTCTGTTTAGGTTGATAGCCCATTTTTAATTGGGATGTTTGATTTCTTATCATTTAATTTTTTGAATTCTTTGTATGTTTTGGATATTAATCCTCTGTCAGATTTATAGCTGGCAAAGATTTTCTCCCATTCTTTAGGTTGCCATTTTGCTCTATTCACAGTGTCCCTTCCTGTACAAAAGCTTTGTGATTTCATGAGGTCCCAGCAATTGATCTGTGGTTTTATTTTCTGAGCAGCTGGGGTTATATTCAGAAAGTCTTTGCCAATACCAATATGTTGAATGGTTTCCCCTACTTTCTCATCTAGCAGTTTCAGATTTTCAAGTCTGATATTAAGATCTTTGATCGATTTGGACTTAATTCTTGTGCATGGAGAGAGATAAGGATCTATTTTCATCCTTCTACAGATACATACCCAGTTTTCATAGCACCATTTGCTGAAGAGGCTGTCTTTTCTCCAGTGAATAATTTTGGCATTTTTCTAGCTGGCCAGATTTACATTTAGGTCCTGTATTCTGTTCCATTGATCTACATGTCTGCTTTTGTGCCAGTACCATGCTGTTTTTATACTATGGCTCTGTAATTTAGGTTAAAATCAGGTAAGGTGACATCGCCCACCTTACTTTTGCTGCTCAAAATTGTTTTAGGTATTCTAGGTTTTTTTGTGCTTCCTAATGAATTTTTAATTGCTTTTTCTATTTCCATGAAAAAAATGCCTTTAGGATTTTGATGGGGATTTTGTTAAATGTGTAGATTGCCATTTTCAAATATTGATTCTTCTGCAATTTCTTACTTTAGTGTTTTAAATTTTTCATTGTAGATATCCTTCACTTCCTTAGTTAAGTTTATTCCAAGGTACTTTTTTTGTTTATTTTTATTTATTTATTTGAAAGTGACAGACAGAGAGCAAGAGAGAGAGAGAGGCAGATATAGACAGAGAGAGAATGGGCGCGCCAGGGCCTCCAGTCACTGCAAATGAACTCCAGATGCTTGCCCCCTTGTGCATCTGGCTAATGTGGGTCCTGGAGAATCAAGCCTCGAACCAGGGTCCTCAGGCTTCACAGGCAAGTGCTTAACCACTAAGCCATCTCTCCAGCCCCCCAAGGTACTTTTTTTGAGGCAATTGTGAATGGATAAGATTGTCTAATTTTATTCTCTTTGTCTTTGTTGTTAGCATATAGGAAGGCTTCTGGTTGCTGTGTGTTTATTTTGTATCCTGCTACATGGCTATAAGTGTTTATTAGCTCTAAAAGTTTGCAGGTAGAGTCTTTAGGATCCTTTTTGTATAGAATCATGTCACCTGCAAATAATGATAACTTCATCTCTTCCTTTGCAATTTGTATCCCTTTTATGTGTGTATCTTTCCTTATTGCTATGGCTAACACTTCCAGTACCATACTAAATAAAAGTGGGGACAGTGGACACCCTTGTCTTGTTTCTGATTTTAGTGGAAAAGCTTCAAGTTTGTCTCCATTTTGTAATATGTTGGCTGTAGGTTTGTCATAAACAGCCTTTATTATGTTGAGACATGTTCCTTCTATTCCCAGTCTCTGTAGGACTTTTATCATGAAAGGATGATGGACTTTGTCAAATGCTTTTTTTTTTCATCTAGTGAAATGATCATGTGATTTTTGTCCTTCAGTCCATTTATATAATGTATTATATTCATCGATTTGCATAGGTTGAACCATCCCCGAATCTCTGAAATAAAGCCTACTTGGGTGGGGTAGGTAATTTTTTTGATATGTTCTTATATTCTGTTTGCCAATATTTTGTTGAGAATTATTACATCTATGTTCATGAGGGAGACTGGTCTGTAATTTTATTTTCTTACTCTATCTTTGTCTGTTTTTGGTATTGGGGTGATGCTGGCATTGTAGAAGGGGTTTGGTAGGATTCCTTCATTTTCTATTTCATGAGAAAGTTTGAGAATCATTGGTGTTAGTTCTTCCATGAAGGTCTGCTAAAATTCACCATTGAATCCAACTGGGCCTGGACTTTTTCTAGTTGGGAGATTTTTTTATAACTGCTTGGACCTCCATACTTGTTATAGGTCTACTTAAGTGGTTAATCTCATCTTGAATTAATTTTGGTAGGTCATATAAATCAAAGAACTCACCCATTTCTTTCAGATTTTCAAATGTAGCAGAACATATGTTCTTATAGTATGACCCTATGATCTTTTGAATTTCTCTGGTATCTGCTGTGATGGTATCTTTTTTCATCTCTAATTTTATGATTTTGTGTCCCTTCTTTCTTTTGGTCATATTTGCTAAGGGTTTTTCAATCTTGTTTATCCTTTCAAAGAACCAATTCTGTTTCACTGATCCTTTTGATTGTTATTCTGGTTTCTATTTCATTAATTTCTGCCCTAATCCTTGTTATTTCTTCCTGTATACTGATTTTCAGATTCTCTTGTTCTGCTTTTTCCAAGGCCTTAAGGTGAAGCATTAACTTGTTTACCTGTGACAGTCAGGTTCGCATTGCTGCTAGAAATCACCCAACCAAGAGCAGCATCTGGAAAAAAAAAAAAAAAAAGAGGTTTATTTTGGCTTACAGACTCGAGGGGAAGCTCCCTGATGGCAAGGGAAAATGATGGCATGAGCAGACGGTGGACATCACCCCCTGGCCCACATAAGGTGGACAATAACAACAGCAGAGTGTGCCAAACACTGGCAAGGGAAACTGACTATAACACCCATAAGCCTGCCCCCAACAATACATTCCATCCCAGAGGCATTAATTTTTAAATCTCCATCAGCTGGGGAAACTAGCATTCAGATCACCTAAGTTTATGGGGGACACCTGAATCAAACAACCACATTCCACCTCTGGACCCCATAAACTGATAACCATACATGATGTAAAATGCAATGCATTCATCCAACTTTAAAATTCCTCATAGTTTTTATCAATTCCAGTGATGTTCAGATATCCCTGTTGTTGCATCGGTTCACATTACTGGTAGAAATCACCCAACTAAGAGCAGCTTGTAGAAAAAAGATATTTATTTTTGCTTACAAGCTCAGGGGAAGCTCCACAATGGCAGGGGGGAAACGATGGCATGAGCAGAGGGTGGACATCACCCCCTGGCCAACATACAGTAGACAATAGCAACAGGAGAATGTGCCAAATGCTGGCAAGGGGACACTGGCTATAACACCCATAAGCCTGCCCACAATAATACACTCCCTCCAGGAGGTGTTAATTCCCAAATCTCCTTCAGCTGGGAACCTAGCACTCAGAACACCTGAGTTTATGGGGGACATCTGAATCAAAGCACCACATGTAATCCAAGGTCTTTTAACTGAGCCATAATACCAAAAAATAATCCCTCAAAAACCCATAATGGCATAGAATAAACATTCACACTGCAAAAGATGGCATTGGGCATAGCAAAGAAATATTCAACTAATACAAAATTTAAAACAACCAGGGCAAACATCAAACTCTGTAGCTTTAAGTCCAACAACTCTAGCTGGTGACAAATCTCCAAGTCCAATAACTCTAACCAGCAACAAGTCTCTGGTATTCCAATTCTGGCCCTCCAGCTAGGCTACTCACAGTCCTGGAAAACTTCATCTGGGATTGGCAGCTTTCCTTAGCAGCCATCTCGTGGTCCTGGCATTTCTACTGGGTCTCCACTGCAATTCACGGTTCATCCTCATGGCCCCATGGGGTCTCCATGCAGGCATCCATGAAACCTGCTTCACACTGCCCATGGACAGTTCCAAAACACAAGACCCAGTTGCAAACTCAATGACCCTCTCTTTCCTGCATTTCTTATACTCCACATTACCAGGTAGGGTGCCAATTTGTTAATCCAGTGGGGGAGAACAAAAGAGAATTTGAAGAACAGGACACTGCTTGAGCTCTCAGGCACCTTCAAAAGAGTGTACATTATTCCTATTGCCCTAGTGGAAGTCAGCTGGCCCAATCTCAAAGGTTGTAATCTCTGAATTGCAGCTGAATGGGCAGCACTTCACCCAAAGATTTTTCTTTCTGTGTCATAACCCTCTGCTCACCCCAGTCCATTTCTATGCAAAGCAACCCTGCACAAGGTCTCATGACCCAGGCATAACAGCAGGCTTCCCACACAAACTGCTAGTCCAGTCCAGGCAAAGCTGTTACCCTCATAAGCCAAACCTCACAGTCCATAGTTATTACTACATTCAGGCTTTTCAATTCAGACCAGAATAGTCCATCAAGCTGTACTTACAGCACTGAAAGGTGTCTCTTAGGCCAAGGTTTCAAATCCTTCCACATTCCTCTTGAAAGCCAGCTCCAAAAGGCCAAAGCCATACAGTCACGTGTCTAGCAGCAATCCCACTCCTTGGTACCACCTTACTGTTCCAGTCATGTTTCCATTGCTGGTAGAAATCACCCAACCAAGAGCATCTTGTGGAAAAAAAGAGGTTTATTTTGGCTTACACGTCCAAGGGAGAAGCCCCACAATGACAGGGAAAATGACAACATGAGCAGAGGGTGGACATCACCCCCTTGCCAACATAAGGTGGACAATAGCAACAGGAGATTGTGCCAAACACTGGCAAGGAGAAACTGACTATAACACCCATAAGCCCGCCCCAACAATACACTCCATCCAGGAGGCATTAATTTCAAAATCTCCATCAGCTGGGAAGCTAGCATTCCAAACACCTAAGATTATGGGGGAATACCTGAATCAAACCACCATGTGACCTTTATAATTTCTTAATATTGGCACTTAAAACTATAAATTTACCTCTTAGGACTGCCTTCATTCTGTTCCAAAGGTTTTGATATGTTTTATTCTCATTATCATTTGATTCTGTAATTTTTTAAATTCCTTCTTGGTTTCTTCATTGACCTTTCATCATTTAGTAGTGTATTGCTTAGTTTCCATGATTTTGTATATACTCTATAACTTTTCTTGCTATTGATTTGAAATTTGATCCCATTGTAATCAGATATATTTCAAGGAATTATTTCAATTTTCCTGTATTTGCTAAGATTTCCTTTGTGTTCTAATATATGGTCTATTTTAGAAAATGTTCTGTGTGCTGCTGAAAAGAATGTGTATTCTGCAGCATTTTAAAGAAATGTCCTGTATATATCTGTTAGGTCTATTTGTTCTATTACCTCATTTAACCCAGATGTATTTCTGTTTATTTTTTGCCAGGATGACCTGTCAATTGATGAGAGTGGAGTGTTGAAGTCACCCACTACAACTGTGTTTGGTGTTATCTGTGACCTTAGTTCTAATAGCATTTGTTTGATCAAATTGGGATCTCCTGTGTTAGGTGCATATATGCTTAGGATTGTAATGTCCTCCTGTTGGGGTGTTCCTTCAATCAATATAAAGTGACCTTCCTTATCTTTCCTAACTACTGTTGGTCTGAAGTGTGCCCTGTCAGATATTAGGATAGCAACCCCTGCTTGTTGTCTAGGTCCATTTGCTTGAAACACCATTTTCAAGCCTTTCACCCTAAGACAGTGTCATCCTTTGTAGAAATGTGAGTTTCTTAGAGGCAACAAATAGAAGGATCCTGCTTTTTTTATCCACTCTGTAAATGTATGTCTTTTGGTTGGGAAATTGAGGCCATTGATATTAAGAGTTAGTATTGAAAAGTGTGTATTTATTTTTGCCATTTTTCCTCTTTTGTAGTTCTTCCAGTTTTATCTTTGCTCTTTTTATTATATTATTATTTATGTACACAGTTTGCATACAGCCATGTTGGTACCATCGCTATCCTTCTCCCTGTGATCCCCCCTCCACAGGGACCCTCCTCATTGGGGAATGTGGGTTGTGCATTGTGGGGTTACCCATCAGTTATGGATAAGTGGCAATGTGTCTGTGCATAATGTCCCAATATGTGGTTCTAACAATCTTTCTGCCCCCTCTTCCACAAATTTCCTTGAACCATGTTTGGTTTGTTTTAGGTCTACTTCAGTGATGAGGTCTTGGAAGCCTTTGTGTCTCTGGATATCTGCTTTGTAGCAGTGTTTGCTGTGCCTCTCTCCTTCACCCTTGTGCTGGTACCAGGTGCCCTCTTGCTCATTTCCCCTGGGGCTCTGGTGAGGTACAATGGGCTGATTCTCTCCTCAGGATCTGTGTCCATCTGAAAAAGACAAGCAAATTCTCCAATGGACAGTGAAGTCAGCACCAGGTAAATGGGATAACCATGATAATTTTACAGGGAATTTAATAGGTGTAGGCCCTCTTGTAGCCCATGAATGGTGAATGGTAGGAGAAGATAATGAAGAGTGGGCTTGTTTTTTGGATATAGTTCTGACTTGTTCCCCACCTTCAGCTATGGGTTCTGTTCCACTGAGCAGATCACTTAGTCAAATCAAGAGTATTTGGTTACCCACTATGGTTGTGTGCCACTATTGCACTTGTGTGAGCATCACATCAGGTTGTTTGCTGCTGAGTAGCTTAGACCATGAGTTGCTTGGACATATGTTGGTCATTTTCCCCCAGTCTCTCATGTAGCACAGTTAGACAAGCTAACTCTCAGGGGACTGACCCCCTCCAGATTCCAGCCAGGTCACTCTGTGTTCTGTACCAACAGTATATGGTGTCTTCAGCAGTAAGGTCTTATCATTAACCTTTGGTGGGTCATCAAGTACTCTGACAGAAATCTGTCTTCTTTTGGAAAACCTTGTAGGTCTCTCTGATCAACAGCTCATTGTGGATAGGGGGTGGTGGCGAGTGGAAAGGTGTTCATGCATGGTGCTATGCTAGCCTGCTCTGAGTCCACTTAGCCTGTGGTTAGTGCAGGAGGAACCTGCAGCTGGGACTGTGGCTAGGACTGGGGCTGCTTGAGAGGACTGGGGGACTGGTGGGCTAACCAAGAGCATAGGAATCAGCAGATTCCCTACTTTGCCCCTCTGTTCCCTCCCTCACTGGAGGACTACTACAACGTGCAAACTCCTGAAAAAAACCAATGAACCCTAAAGGTCTTGCCTTCCCTTCCCTGGGAGGTGAGGCCTGGCTAGGTGGATATCTTGAGCAGAATTCCTAACTTTGTATTAACTAGTATTTGAGTATGGTTTGTTTTTTCCAGAATCCTTATATGTGTGCTTTTCTTTCTCTTCCTACTGAATACAAAAGATGCCCAAATGCTAAAGCAATTTGAAGAAAGAGGAGTAAAGCTGGAGATGTTCTTTTTTCAAATTTTATTACAAGGCTATAGTAAGAATAAAGTATGGTATGGATGTTAAAAACTTACAGAATAATGAGCTAGAATATACTGCTCAGAAATAAACTCACCTATATCCAGATGATCCCTGACTTATAATGGCTTGTTGTATAACTTTTCAACTTTACAATGGCTTGGAAGCTGTACACATTCAGAAGAAACTATATGGAATCTTACATCTTGATATTTTCCTAGCCTAGTACTACTGAGCCACTGATATGTGTTTCAGTTTCAGAACATTATCCCATAAATTTCATAAAATAATCCATACTTAAAATCCTAGGTGACTTTTCTCAACATTAGGTAAATGTAAGAAGTGTTCTGAGTAAGTTTAAGACTAAGCTATGATGTTTGGAGTATTAGATGTATTAGAAAGTATTATGAAGTTATACTGTTCTGAATTTACAGTGGACTTATCAGTATGCGACCTCATTGTAAATCAAGGAATATCTGCACAACCATTAATCTTTTATGGAAAATAAACGTGAAAGAATTGTGTCTTAATAAATGGTCTTGGGAAAACTAGATATCTCAGTGCAAAAAAATGACACAATATACAAATTTAACTCAAAGTTAATTAAACACCCAAATGCATGACCTAAAAATGAAAGACTCCAGGAAAAAATATATAGAAAAAATATCTTCTTGACATTGGTAAGGGTTTTTTGACATGACACCAAAAGTAAAAATAACAAAAGCAAAAGCACAACACTGGGATTTCCCATCAATGGCATTTACATAACCATGCAGCACCTCCCCAGGAAGGAAAGGCAAGACATTTAGGTTTCATTGGGTCTTCTAGGGGTGAGCAGACTCTAATAACTTCCAGTGGGAGGGCACAGAGGAGCAAAGTACAGAATCCACTGATTCCCACGCTCTCGGGTAGCCTACCAGTCGCCCAATCTCCTCAAGCAGCTGTTTTAGTTGTAGCTCCAGCCGCAGGTTTCTCCTGCACTAACCACAGACTAAGAGGACCCAGGCCAGCAAGCTAGCATAGCTCCATGTGCACCTTCACGCTTGTGAATGGCACCCCACTCACCACTGCCCCCTGCCCCCACCCCGCCCCCATGCAGGGACCCAGGCCAGCAGGCTAGCATTGCCCCAGTAGACCTCCATGCTAGAATGCCATCCTACTCATCGCTGCCCCCCACCCCAGTGTATGGACCTGGACCAGCAGGCTAGCATTCCCACAAGGAACCTCAAAGAATGAACGCTGTCCCACTCACCACCGCCCCCCACCCCCATGCACGGACCCAGGCCATCAGGCTAGCATTCCCCCAGGGGAACCCCGTGCGCTATGCAGTCCCACTCACCATCCCCCCACCCCAGTGCACGGACCCAGGCCAGCAGGCTAGCTATCCCCGAAGGGACCTCCACTGATGAACACCGTCCCATTCTATGCCACCCCCCAACTCTGTATGCGGACCCAGGCCAGCAGGCTAGCGCTCCCCACACTACTGCCATGGACCTCACACACCACTCCCCTCTGTGTGCAGACCCAGGCCAGCAGGCTAGGGTTCCCCCCTCCCTAGGCTCTCCCACAACAGGGGACCTCCATGCCCCCCACATGTCACCTGACCAACAGCAGTTCCATATCCCCGGCCTGCCCTGTCACAGGACCAAACAGTTCCATCCACCCCCTGTTATAGGGACCTACTGTCCCATCCCTTCACATGTCAGCATTGTGGAACCACCATGCACTTTTCATCCTAGCCCCCTCTGCAGCCCAGCTGCAACACCAATCTGCTGTGTTCCATTCCCCCCACCACCTGTCACCTCAGGCCACCTGAGCACACAGTCCCATACCCTGAATCACAGAAGAACAAGCCCATTCATCAGGTCCCTGGGCCCCCACCAGAGCCTCATGGGCTCCTTCTCTTAGAGCAGACAGGCCCCATTGCCATAAGAAGCCTAGCGGAAACAAACATGAAAGGGAATAATCACTGAAAACACTTCAAGGGTAGTCTATAGCTTCCTCCTAAATTAAATAGGACTACTTTTACTGTGATGGACAGACCTCAGTGTAAAAGGAATAACATGAAAAATCAAATGCAAGTAAATCCAATAGGATTGCCCAGTCCCACAATAGATGTCTCTAATCAAAACATAGAAGAAACAGTAGGATTGGAACCCCAAAATGAAAAATATAAACTATGCAACCAAACAAATAGCACAACACAACTTGCAAAAAAAGCAACAAAGGTCTGATAATGTATGAATACTGTCCTTACTAGATTAGACCTAACAGAAAAGAACCAGGAAGAATTCCAAAGGCAGTTAAATAATCTGAAGGAGAGAAAAAAAAAAAAAAAAGAGGACCTCAATAACCAGCTAGCTAAGCTCAATGAGGACATAAAGAAATGCAAGGATGAATTCCAAGAAGCATTAAGAAAATCAGAAAATGACATGAAAAGGAAACACAACAGAGGGATGAAAACTATGCATTAAAAAGCAGTAGAAAAGACAAACCAAATTGACCAAGCTAAAACTCTATAGAAGCTCTCAAGAATAGAGTCAGCTATGTAGAGGATAGAAACTCAGCACTGCAAGACAAAACAGAAGAAACAGTTCATAAGTCCAAAAGTTTCAATAAGTTCAAAATTTTTTCTGAACACAACATGAAGGAACTGTGGGATACCCTTAGGCATCCCAACATTCAGATCATGGGTGTTGGGCACTGCCAGGCACAGGCTGGAGCCTTCAGTAGACAGGCTTGAGCTGCCAGGCATGGCTAAGGACCCCTGGGGATAGAGGAGGCCACTCCCGCTCCAAGTCCAGCACACCTGAACTTAGGCTTTGCCCTGTGACCTCCAACCAGTTGCCTAGGAAACTCCTTATATGGTATCAGCCAGCAACCTTTGCACAGCCCATCCCCCTGTGCCCTATACCTTCCCTTTATCATTCCCTACATGCTGGAATGTATGTCCCCCATATGCTAATTAGGCATCAGCAAGCAACCTTGTACATCCAATCCTCTTGGGATCCTCAACTGCTTATAAACACATTTCCTTATCGATTAAACTGAGGTTTTCACAGAGACTATCTCCATGGAGTCATTCTTTCTCTCATCGCTTGCTCACCACCACAGTTGCCTGGGTGCATTTGGGGGAACCATGGCTGGCCCCAGAGGATCCAGGGACCTATAGCTGGTGCCCAAATAGGGACCCTATGAGATGGCACAAGATAGGTGAGTGCTGTCCCAGAGGGACTAGGAGATAATTGCTCATGTGGCCTTGCCTCCACGTTTTTGAGTGCAGGCAGGTTTTGGTTTTTCCTTCCTCCATCAGAGGAAGGCAGACTCCTTTCCCCATCATAGAGAGGCAGATTTCCCCTTTGTCCATCAGAAGGAACCTATTTTCCTCTTCTTCCTCCTTTACACTGGGTTCATGTTATAGTCTTGGCATTTCCACTCTTTTTCTATCATGAATAATATTGTCTCTCACCAAAAGGAATCACTTTTCTCCAGAAAGTTAGGGGAATTAAGCTCTTGCAGAGGGAGGCCAGCTCCTTTTGGGAAGAAGTCTTCCAGGTTGCCCCTTGGAAGATTTCTGGGGATCCATGTAACCCAGACACATGGACCTGAATAGCTTATCTGGCTAGGAAACAAAAAGTTCAGGAAGGAGATTTCCCCTCACTCCATTTTCATCTCCTTTCAAATTTCTCTGCTAGGGCAGTGGCAAAACTGCAAGCTGGCTTTGCAAGCACTCCATAGCAGCTTGGGTCAGGTAGCAGGCTCCCATGTGCCAAGACAATGGAGCCATGTCTCCGCATCCTTCTCCAGCAGACCCCTGGCAATCACGGTGGCCTCCTCCTTTCCCAGCAGCCCCCTGGCTGCTCCCAGGTCATGAGGTCACTGAAGACGATGAGACACTTCTACACTGGCTCTCTGGTAAGTCATCTCTCTTCCTGAGCAGGGTGGATACAGAATCCCAAACAAAAGTGGAGTACAGTCTGAAACAAGAGAGTAACAACTGAGGAGCAATCAACCCACCTGACTTCCCAAAGAATGGAAAACTACTTGGCCAGCACAGACCTTACTCATCCTAACAGACAAAAAACACCAGTAAGCTATAGGGCTACTCCTGGGTCCCTAAAGTCTACTTATGAGAGCCATTAGTGACCTCCAAAATTGATCTGTGATTAAAATTTGGATGCTTGGTCTTAAACATTCAGAGAGAAATATATAACCAAAGACAAAAAATACCTTAAATAGGACTTTCGGTCAAGATGTCATCTGCCTAACCTACCCAGGAAGGAAAGGCAAGGCATTAAGGGTTCATTGGATCTTTTAGGGGAGAGCAATATCTGATAGATCACCAGTGGGAGGACATGGAGGGGAAAATAGGCAATCAGCTGATTCCCTCACTCTCGGGTAGCCCACCAGTCCCCCAATACCCCCCAAGCAGCTGCCCTAGCCATAGTCCCAGCCTCAGAATACTCCTGCACTTAATGCAGGAAAGGGGACCCAGGGCAGCATAGTCCCATTTGCCTCACTGCACAGGGGCGATTGCCTGCCTACCCAGGCCCACGCATGACCTTGGGCTGGTTCCACCCACCAGCCCCCATGAGCTCAGGCCCAACCCATCCATCTGCCAGCTGAGCATGTGCACGGGCATAGGCCTGAACCACCCATCCACCCATGCGATCTCAGCCCACTCCACCTATCTGCCCATTTGTTGCTCCAGCCACCCATCTACACATGAGTTCAGGCCTGTTCCACATGCCTAATGCATGAGCTCAGGCCCACTCTGTCCATCTGCCTGCACCAGCTCAGGCCCAGTCCACCCATCTGACCACAGTGCATGAGCTCAGCCTGCTCCCATCGCCCACCTACACATGATCTCAAGCCCATTCCACCTGCCCACATGCGAGTTCAGGCCCACTCTACCCATCCACCTTGCAAGATCAGGCCAGCTTTGCCTGTCTGCCCATGTGAGCTCAGGCCCAATCCCCCCATCTGCCCGCCACACACCTGAGCTCATGCTGATCCACCCACCTACATGTTGGGCCTAAAGAAGCCCAGACATGAGGCCCAGTGGAGCTTCCTGAGTCTGGCTAGAGTTTGGTGACCTGTCTTTGGCCTATGACTTCCACATAGGAGTGACTCAGCAGGGCCTGACCTAAAACTGCCTCTGCCCAGCTACTACTAACGTGGTAAAATATTATTGGCCCTTAATCCTCACCCAGTCCTAAGACTCCCACCCCCTACCTTGATGCTATATAAGTGCCTCCTTGATACAATAAAACGAGATCCTGATTCGACAAGTCTCCTGACTCAGTGTGTTTCTCTCCAGCGACTAGGACAGGGTCTGGGTCGTCGACACTAGCCATCCCACTCAGCCCCAGGGAGAGACGGGTGGGACCAGTTCTCCCACAGCCCTACCTGCCGGAGAGCCTGGAAGACTGGTGCCCTGTGTGACGAATCTCTCTGACGGAAGAATGCTGATGGGCCAATCGGTCTGCAGGTGAATGTACCCTCATAAATAATGGGGCAATGCTCATCCAACCCAAATCCCTTGCACTCGCCTGAGCCCTTGTATCCATCCCTAGACTCCTTTGGAAGTGCTCCTTGGCCCTTTAAAGGTCCACCCCCCTTAGATCCCCCTACCAATCCTTTTCAGACCCCTTCCACCCCTCCACCCTACTGCAGGGGAGGAATGACCAGCCTCTTCCCTGTCAACATTAACCCTGGCAGTAATCCCCCCGCCCCTTGGTACCCCTGGGAGGCTCATGATCTAAAGGACTTTGAAAAGGCTGTCTCAGAGGATGGACCTAATTCTCCCTGCTGGAGACCATCCTCCAGGGTTTGGCTCATCATCAGTGTACCACCCAAGATTGGAAAAACCTTGCTAAAGCCGTTTTTTCTTGCCCCCTGTACATAAAGTGGTGTGCCTTCTTTCAGGATGAGTGCCATACTCAAGCTGAGTGGAATCAGGCTGCTCAGCCCCCAGTCCCAATCACCTTTGGCATGCTCTCGGGCACTGCTGATGCGTTTTCCATGGTCCTCCAGCAAGCTGCCATCCCTGATCCATACTGGGATCAGGTGCGGGCTTTGGGAATGGCCACATGGAGGAAACTAGAGGAAGGCCCATCTGAGTCCCCCATCACAGGAATCACACAAAAGTCTAGTGAAGACTTGGCCACCTTCATAGAGAGGGTTGAAAAGAGCCTACAGAGAAAGTTCCCCCCTGACCCCCTGTGAGACCAGTTCATTAAAATGCTGGTTTGGGAAGGCATGACAGGTTATCATAAGCTGGCCTGCACTGGGCTAAAAGATCACTCTATGAGTAAATGGATCGTGGCCACTAAAGATGTAAGATCCACGTCCCATGAGGTAAGTTCCATGGCGTTGGCCCTACAGAGTTCCAGCCATGAAGATATGGCCGCCCTAGTTTGAGCCCTTCAACAGGCCTTGGGGGGAAAGGGGAGGTCTTTTTTTGGGTGCAGTAAAGAAGGTCATTTTAAAAGAGAGTACCCTAACTGGGCCAAGAGTGCCCCAACAGTCCCTGTGGCCCCAAACGTGTCACGTACTCCCTGCCCCAGGTACAAGAAAGGTTTTTGTTGGGCCAAGGATTACAAATCCAAGTTCAGCCTTCAGAATGAGCCTTTAAACAACCCCAGGGACTATCCCCAGCCCTGTTACACACTGGAACGTGCCCCTGATTCCGGGACTAAGGCCAAAAATGACACTGAGGATGACCACACTGTCTCTCTCGAGGAAACAATTTGGCTGATAAAATGGCTTCTATGCCTCAGTATAATACTAATTAGAAAGGAGGAAGTCCCTCCTTCATGGCAGTTAGTCCCTGGTCCACCTTTACTTAGTGTGGGCGGACAGTCAACATCCTGGGAAATGGCCTACTGGCAGCCCTGTACTGATCCTGATGGCAACCATGGGGAGGTGCGCCCTCTGGTGGTGTCCAGCCTAACGGCCAACCTCCTAGGTCAGGATATACTTGGAGAAGCTGAGGCTTATATCACCACTGATACTATAGGAAGCAATCCTCAAGGGCTCCGCCCTAGTCATCTTTGGAAAATTGATGTCACACACTATTCTCCATTTGGAAAGCTTAAATATATTTTTCTTTCAGTCGATACCTTTTCCTGTGCCTGCTGGGTGTTGGCACATGTTGGGGAAAAATCTAAACATGCTATTAGCCATATACTTCAATGCTTTGCCACCCTTGGATTACCTTATCAGATCAAAACTGATAATGGCCCCTGCTTTGCAAGCAAGGCTTTTGTAAATTTTCTCCAGACCTGGAAAATCTTACACTCCACAGGCATCCCATATAACCCTCGGAGCCAAGCAATCATTGAAAGATATAATCAGACTCTCAAGTCTCAATTACAAAAACAAAAGGGGTAATCCTTACCCCCACATGACCAACTAAAAAAGGCATCATTCTTTAATCCCAGCACTTGGGAGGCAGAGGTAGGAGGATTGCCATGAGTTCGAGGCCACCCTGAGACGACAGAATGAATTCCAGGTCAGCCTGAACTAGAGTGAGACCCTACCTCAAAAAAGCAAAAAAAAAAAAAAAAAAAAAAAAAAGGCATTATTTACCCTAAATATTTAAATTTTTCTAAAGAAGATAAACAATTATCCCCTTGAGGCAATAGTGGGTGGATAGCAGGGGATTCTGGACATGCTTTGGCAAACCAGGCGAGGTGGTCTGCTGGGATTATGCCCCACCCCCTACTGTCTATTCAGATGGAGGGGGAATTCAAGATAAAGTCATGGAAAAACAAGTCCATAAAAAGATAGAACAGCTTGTTCTGGCCCAGTACCCAGAGCTTAATTATCACCCTATTGCCCTACCTGAGAATCAGGGCTATTTAGCCCTCGACCCCAATACTAATTTTTTACTAATTGTCTTTGATTTGTTAAACCAAATGACTCCCTCTCTTGCAGAGGATTGCAGGCTTTGTATCCAATCTGGGCCTCCCCGGCCACTAGAAATGGTTGCCAATGATGCTAATGTTACCCTAAAAAATTGCTCGGTCACATTCACTATTCCCTTCCAGCTTCTCCCAATGTCTCCTTCTGGAGCTTGCATTTGGGCCCCACCTTCCCCTGACAATGCCAGTATAGATGTGGGACATATCCATCCCTCCTTCCGTAATTCAAATATAACCACAGCCAACGCTCAACGCTGCCAGCTTCTTGGGATGGTCTATGCTTGTGGAGGTGGGATAGTCTATGACTTCCTGCCCACCAATTGGATGGGCCTTTGTGCCCCAGCCACCTTGATCCCAGATGTAGATATCATCCCTGGAGATGGAGCCCTCCCTATACCCTCTTTTGATTATATCGGAGGGAGACCTAAGAGAGCTATACAAATGATACCTTTACTCGTTGGGTTGGGAATAACCACCTCCATTTGATCAGTGGCATAAAAGCCGTGTCCAATACTATCCTTGATCTCCAACAACAGCTAGATTCCCTGGATGAGGTACTCCTACAAAACAGGAGGCGATTAGACCTATTAACGGCCGAAAAGGGAGGTATATGCTTGTTTTTACAGGAAAAATGCTGTTTTTATGCCAATAGGTTGGGAATCATTCAAGACGAGATCAAAAGGCTTCAGAAAGACCTGGAGAGGAGACGGTGGGACCTTCAAGACAACCCACTGTGGACGGGCTTACATGGCTTCTTACCCTACCTTCTCCCCCTACTTGGGCTCCTCCTTCTTCTTCTCCTTATACTCACTGTCAGGCCTTGTGTAATTAACAAAATTACACAATTCATTCACCAATGGCTAGAGGCAATAAAACTCCATCAGGTTTAGATACATTACCACAGGCTGGCAACTCAGGAATTAAGTTCCTCATATGATCCACTACCACCTCCTCTGCCCTCCATGTGACTGATGATGGGTAAGATCTCAAACTGACTGAGACAACCTAAGACAGGCCATGGAATGGGTTCTCAGCGAGCTAAACACATGGTACCCAGTGACCTGTAAGATCCCCAGAGAGGGACAACCTAAGACAGGGGCCATGATGACTGACACGCTTAAGAAAACAAAAGGGGGAGATGTTGGGCCTTGAGAGGCCTGGATGTGAGGCCCAATGGAACTTCCTGAGCCTAGCTAAAGTTTGGTGACCTGTCTCTGGCCAGCTTTGACTCAGCAGGGCGCCAAATTGCCTCTGGCCTGCTACTTCTGCGTAGGAACTTAGAGTTCCCACACACGTGTGCTTAGAATCATTCCCGCACGCGCACTTAGAACCAAACATTTCAAAAGTCATGGTATGCTATTGGCCCTTACACCTCACCCCATCCTGAGATCCCCACCCTCATTCTCAACACTATATAAACACCTGCCTGATACAATAAAGTGAGATCCTGCTTCGACAAGTCTCCCGACTCAGTGTGGTTTCTCTCCAGTGCCTAGGAGAGGGTCTGGGTCATCGACTCTCACCATCCTGCGCAGCCCCAGGGAGAGACTGGTGGGACTGGCTCTCCCACAGCCCTACCTGCCAGAGAATCCAGCAGCTATCTATCTATTTAACATTCTGGAAGGATGGAAGAATATTGTTTAGTGTGACACTATCTCCAAAATCCTACCTTTAGCTCCTTTCCTAGGCTGAGACTTACAGTCTCAAATCTAATCCACATGATGAAAATCCATGCAGATAAGGTGAGAATTTTGTCCTGCCCACTTCCTAAACCACAACTGCCTTCTGCAGGCTAAATTTATTTGATTTGATTTAAGGTACTTTACATACATTCTCTATGGGCTTTAAATATATATCACTGTTTGGTATCTAGAATCTCTTCTGGGTGTTTTTCTTTAAATCTGTGCTTCAACATGACTTCAATAAAGCCTGGTCTGATGCCCAAGCTGGGCTGAGGTTCTCCATTTCACTCCTTGGTGCCTCATATATTCCAGTGCTTTTAAAGCAGGCAGTGGAACCAGAAATAATTTCAAATGAATACAAATTCTTTGCTTCTTTTTCTAAACATCTTGAAAGGCACACAAAGTCCACCAACTCTACTTCTTAAAGTACTTTTTTATAAAACCTTTTCCTCCTTTGCCAACACAAACCTTAGCCTTTTTATAGCCTCACTTCACGAAACCATGAAAAAGCCTTCCTTTGGTCCCAGAGACTCTGTTCTTTCACCAGTGTCTTCTGCTCTTAGATTTTCCTATAGTTAAATGAACTCACTTCCCATGGTGTGAGCCTTCCCTGTTCCATGCTCTTCCAATTGTCTGAATTCCTTACAAAGAACTAAAGATATGTCTGATGAGACTCACTGTCCTTGGGTCTGGGAAGATCAGACTTGCAGGGATGGTCCCTTTTCTCTGTTGAAAGCCAGGCCTTGGGGTACTTCCTTCATTGATGTGTTTTTGATAACCAGAAAAGCAAAACAAGCATACACATACACACACACACACACACACACACACACATATACACAAATTCAAATGTTCATATATTTTCTCAAATATGCATTTCTTGGTTAAGGCTTTACTTCTTGATAATTTAATTTTTATGCATTTAGAAATATAGACATTTTTCTTCCATCATTTTGATAGAAATGAGTTAATGTTTTATAAGCTGCATTTCTCCCTTCTCTCATTGCCATATCTTGGGCATGTTATTAGATTAATGAAAATAAAACTGCCAAATGATTTTAATGACCATACACATAAAAACTCTCCATTCCACTAAGTCAACTTTCTACCTTTTACTAAGCATAATTGCATGCAACATTTCAGTATTTGAAATGATATAATTTTTATGAACCTTAAATACATCTTTTTACTTGTTTGAGGATTTCTTGAAAATAAATCCCAAGAACTTACAATGCTATGCTACAGATTATGTATAACTTAAATTATATTAGATTTTATATGCTTTCAGGACTTTATATAGTCTAATCACCATAAGTAATCTATAGTTCCTCACTCCAAACACTTGACACCTGAAAGTATCATTCAAATTTTTTATCTTTACTAATCAAATAGGAACATATAAAACAAGCTATATTAGTTCTTGAAATGTTTTACGTGTATTTCTTTACATAAAGTAGGAAAATTAATACTGTTCCATGGAACTCTTTGCTCTTTGTATACTTAATATGTCTTTTTCTCATCATTATCTTGATAATTTTAAGAAATTTAAAATATGTATAAAGAACATTCTCTTTTCTATATGCCAAGTGAGAAAAATATTTTATTTTATCAAGTTTTCATCTTCCTCTCAAACCATTTACTGTTGGAATGCTAAGCAACTATGTTCAAGAAGCCACATAGAATGGTCACATTAGGTGTATGGTTCTCAGACCATAGCAAGGGTCAACTGTGAGTGTATCACTAGCCCCAGCCATTCTGTAGTGTCCTCCTAAACCACAATTTTTTTCTAGTAGACACTTCTGATGGTGTGTAATTGCTGAAAGATGTGACCTCTACAATCTCCTTTATGGTTGATAGAGCAGTAGTGACTGTGATAGCATCTTTCGTACTGGTATTCATGTCCACATTTATGCCCAGTCTCATTATCCAAATATTTTTCTAAAGAATAAGTCTGTTACTCTGCCATACACATTCCCAAGTTATTTCATTTTCAAAGAAAATGGTCTCACTCAACATCTCTTCAAAAAACATAGCACAACACCCTTTTCTTGACCTCTGAGAGCTAAGTGAATCAAAGAGAAAGACATTTCTCTTAAACTGAGTTAATTATAATATCATCTGGGAATTTAAAATTACTCCCAGAAACCTGATTTAATTGGTAGTGGAATGAAAAAAGAAAAAAGTATATGGAAATATAGTACACTTCTACATAACTGAGAATCTGAAACTTTTATAATTGCCATACTATTCATGTTCCAGGTAGTAGATATTCCTGGGATTTGAAAGAATTTGTGTGATTAAAATTCTTATAGTCACTTGAACTAATTAAGAGGCTTTCATTTTGTTACCAAACATCACTGATTTTATGCAGGTCATGTATCTCCATTGTTCTGTACTAGCTCTCATCATATTATTCTCCCTTTCTGGAACTCAAATTACAGTGCTCACATTTGAGCTTGTTCAAAAATATTCTTAAATTTCCAAGGCACAATTTATGCCTTGAAGGCTAATGACTTCAGTGTACTTCTCTCAGAATTCGTAAACAATTCTCTCATTGGATTTTTATATGGGCACATATCTGTTTGCCCACTGCATTGGACATGGGCAGAATGGACAGCTCTAATAATCCCCTTTAATGGCATGATATGAGACTGTTTTTTAATCTATGTCCTATTAGGTTACATATGACTTTACTCAAAGTGATCAGAGGGAGACAGAAGGCATTTTAGTGTCTACTCTGAAAATAATAATGCAACTAACACTTATTGTGTTCCATCTTTTCTAGGTACACTGAAAACCTCCTCTGAACTGAAAGGTGCATCTGATACATGTGCCTTTTGGAAGATCTCTGCAGTCCAGAAATAACAAAAGGAGCCCACATGGTAAGTCACTCATGGCTGTATCCTGGCCCAAGTACATGAGACAAGAGAAATTTACCATTGCTGAGTATAATTGATTTTCAAATATTTGTACAACTATGCACCAATATTTGATACTTTCAATAGCTATACAGAATACTACTCAGATAATTTTAAAGGCACTACTTTCATTATAAATGGAAGATAATAATATGGTGATTTTTTGCTATTCTGGAAAGCAAAATGGGCAGGACATATATTCGTATACCTTTCTTATGCCAATATCATCTACCTTTCATAGGAATGGAAGCCAAAAAAAGAGCTTTCTACAGATAATTGGCAGAGTTTATAAAACGAGTAAGATATAATGGAATGCCTTAGAAAAATGGGAGATAAATACTTTTGAGGAGAGAGAATATGCTAATTTTTAAGTAGCAAAGAAATTACATTTCAGTGACATAAAAATAGCTAAAGCTCCATAATGAAGTGAAATTAGGTGAGCAGTGTAATGTGAAATAGAAGCAAGGAGAGAAATATAAATTGGTTTTAGTTATCAGAAGATGCAAACTATGAGCTAGCCAAGTGACAATTCATTTTTATTCGGCAGTAAACAGGACCCAGCAGGAAGTATAACTTCTCAGTTTTCTTAGAATTTTGCCATTATGAAAAGACTATTTGAGGGAATCATTCTATTTCAAACAAAAGTGGAATTTTAAATATGGCATCATGAACTTAGACTTAAAATATTAATAACCTGATTTACATTCGACTTTTCTGCAAACTAAAAGTGACAGAATTTCCACGAAGCTCCAGGGGTTTGAAATTAGCTTAGAAAGCTACTAGGGCATGACACATTACTATGGAACATCTCAGAGCTGTAAGCACAAAGACAGGAAGGGGATGGTGCCTGATCAAAAAAGGAATAATGAAAAGAACTAGGAAGAAATTGAGCAAAGGAGACTACTAACCAAAAAAAAATTGCTCAACAGTGACAGGGGAACAGAGCCCCAAGGTAGGACTGAACACCTGGTAACATGAATAATTGGAGCCAGTCTTCAGCTTGCTAAATAAACCCTGGAAAAAATCATACAAGGCATCCTGCTTAGGCTTGGTAGGAGAAGCACCACACAGCCAGATTATATTTTTCTGATTTATGGCATTTATAATAGATCACATATATTGTGCATTTATTATTGACATCTGGAAAATATTAATATTAAAAAGAACATGGAAAACAAAAGGAGAATAAATCATTGAAGAATGGCACAGCTGGGATAACCAAGGAACTATGTGATTCAGTATACTCATTTTATCAATGAAACAACTACTACCATCCCTTCAACAAGCCCCAAACCAAATATTCAAGAGTAAGTGATTCATTTAAGGACATGTAAATTACATCATGGCAGAATATAGTCTGAAACTCACTTTTCTGACAAAAATATCTGACTATATTTCTATTTGTAGAGTCTTTGTTCAATTACAAATGCCTAGTAATCAGAAGCCAAGCACAGTTCCATTTTCCTGAATTTAATCTAACAGAGCAAGGCTCTCTCTTGACCAATATTAGTACATGAGCTGGAAATACAAATGCCAATGACAAACAACATAAATTAGCAAAACAGATTGATGTTTCTATACTAAATATAGGTAACTGTTTTATGAAGTAACTCCATGCTATTTTCTATAATGGCTATACCAATTCACATTTTCCAAAGGCACAGTCATATATATTTTTTTTCTCTACTTCCTTGCTAACACTTGCCATTTTTAAAAATCTTTGTTGAAAATGGTCAGCTTAACAAGTGCGAGATGAATCTTTAGTAGAGTTATGGGTGAGGCATGAAGTGCACCCCCCTGATTTGCTCCCCAGTTGGTGGTGTTATTAAGTGATTGATTTGGGAGAGTTCTATAACTTCATCAGTGGATTAATCCATTGATGAGATCATAGCTAAGTGGGATAATCAAAGGTGGGTCTAGAGAGAATAGCTAATCAGTGTGAAGGGCTGATCTTGGCTACAGAGTCTCCCTTGTGCCTTTATTTTCAAGGAGAAAGAGAGAGAGAGAGAGAGAGAGATTACGCCCGGACCTCTGGCCACTCCAAATAAACTCCAGATGCATGCATCACTTTGTGTATCTGGCTTTCCATGGGTACTGGGGAATTGAACTTGTTAGGCACTGCATGCAAGCACCTTGAATGCTGAGTCATCTCCCCTGTCTCATGTTTTACTTTGAGTTGTGTCAATTATATAGTTTGGAAGCAAACCACTCGTCAACTATAGTTTAGAGTTTGCAACATCTTTACATTTATAATTTTGCTGGTTGCAGTCTGAAAGAATTTTTTTAACTTAATATAGTCCACTGATGTGTTTTTTGTTTTGTTTTGTTTTGTTTTAAGTGGTAGGGTCTTACTCTGGCCCAGGCTGACCTGGGATTCAAACTCATGGCAATCCTACCTCTGCCTCCTGAGTGCTGGATTAAAGGCATGCACCACCACGCCTGGCTCTGGTGCACTTTTTAAAAATTAGTTATATACACAGTGTGTATACATCCATGTTGGTACCATCATTAGACTCTTCCCTGTCTTGCCCACTCCACAGGGACCTTCCTCATTGGGGAATGTGGGTCATACATTCTGGGGTTAGCCATCAGTTATGTGTAAGAGGCAATGTCTCTGTGCATAACGTCCCAACTTGTGGCTCTAACAATCTTTCCACCTCCCACTTCATAAATTTCCTTGAGCCATGTTGGGTTTGTTTTAGGTCTACTTCAGTGATGAAGTCTTGGGAGCCTCTGTGTCTCTGGATATCTGGTTTGGTAGGTGTTGAGTGTTCTCTGTGTCTATCTCCTTCACCCTTATGCTAGTACCAGGTACACCAAGTAAGCAGCACTCTTGCTCATTTCTCCAATTACACTTGGTTTCAGTTGGGTGCCTGGTGAGGTGTGATGGGCTGATTGTCTCTTCAGGATCTGCATCCATCTGAAAAAGAGAAGCAAATTCTCCAATGGAGAGTGAAGTCAGCCCCAGCTAAATGGGATAACCACGATCATATTAGAGAGAATTTAATAGGTGTAGGCCCTCTTGTAGCCCACGATTGGTGGGAGGTGGATAATGGAGAGCGGGTTTGTTTTCTGCTATGGTTATGACTTGTTTCCCAGCTCCAGCTATGGGTTCCATTCCACTGAGGAGATCAGTTAGCCAAATCAAGAGCATTTGGTTACCCACCATGGCTGTGTGTCACTATTACAGTTGTGTGAGCATCATGTTATGTTGATTGCTGCTGAGTAGCTTAGACCATGAGTTGCTTGGACAGATGTTGGTCATTTTCCCCCAGTCACTCATGTAGTGCATTCTGGCACTGGAAGAGCTAACAGTCTGGCAACTGATTCTCTTCCAGAATCCAGTCAGGTCATTCCAAATTCCATACCAACAGCATATGGTATCTTCAGGAGTGGGGTCTTACCACTAAACTTTGGTGGGTCATCAAGTACTCTGACAGAAATCTGTCTTCTTTTGGGAAACCTCATAGGTCTCTCTGATCAACAGCTCATTGTGATGTTAGCCACATGCTTGTCCTGGGAGTTACAGGCCAGTGCCAAGGAAAACAAAATGAAGAAAAAGATAGGTAATATAAAAGAGATAAAGAGAAGAGAGTTGACAGGGAGGGAGGAAGAGAGAGAGAGAGAAAAAAAAAAGGAGAAGGTTAAGGTTAGTGTTCATCATACCCTCTCCAGGGTCCAGTGATTTAGGAGTTCCAAACACTTAGTTTGTTTTTTAGGATGTAGAATTTTATGGTACCATTGTGATTTGGGTCCAGTTTTGTGTCTGCTACCTGCACCCTTACCCTCCCCTCACACTCCACCCATAACAATGTCTGGTTCTCGAGATGCTTATTAGGTATGTCAGCATCTCTGGCAGATTCATGTTAGGAGCCACAGATGAGTCAAACCATGTGACAATTATCTTTCTGTGATTGAATGAGTTCACTGAGAATGATCTGTTCCAGTTTTGAACATGTTTTTTTCAAATTTCATTTTGTCATTTTCCTTATTGCTATGTAGAATTCCATTGTGTAGCTATACCACATCTTGGTCATCCATTTGTCTAATGATGGACATCTGGGTTGATTCCAGCTCTTAGCTATTACAAATTGAGCAGCTAAAACTGTGGTTAAGCAAATCTCTCTGAACTAAAGTGTGGAACTTTTATGGTAAATGCCAAGTAAGGAAATAACTGGGTCTGTTGGTAACTCTATAGTCAACTTTTTTAGGAGTCTCCATATTACTTTCTATAGTGTTTGTACCATCTTACATTCCAACCAACAGTGAATGAGGGTTCCTTTTCCTCCACATCCTCACCAGCATTTGTTTTCATTTGATTTTTTTAATGTTTGATATCCTTATTGGGTAAGGTGGAGTCTCATAGTTCTTTTAATTTGCATTTCCTTGATGATTAAGATTGATGAACCTTTTCTTAAGTGTGTGTTAGCCATTTATATTGCTTCCTCTGAGAACTCCCTGCCCAGTTCTTTGCCCCATTTTGTGAGTGGGTTGTTTAACTTTTTATTGTATAGGTTTTTAAGTTCTTTGTAGATTCTAGAAATTAGGCCTCTGTCAGTTGCATAGCCAGCAAAATTTTTCTCCCATTTTGTGGGTAATTTGTTGGCCCTGCTTATTGTGTGTTTGTCTATGAAGAAACTGTTCAGCTTCACCAGATCCCAATGACTGAGTAATTGTTTAAGCTCCTTAGCTACTTGGTTTTTTACAGGAAGCATTTTCCCATTCGTATATCATGGAAAGTTCCTCCTATTTTTTCTTTTTTCTTCTTTTTTTTAAGGTAGGGTCTCACTCTAGCTCAGGCTGACCTGGAATTCACTATGGAGTCTCAGGGTGGCCTCAAACTCATGGGAATCCTCCTACCTCTGCCTCCTGAGTGCTGGGATTAAAGGCATGCGCCACCATGCCTGGCTCCTCCTATTTTTTTCCTTCCAGTAGTAACTCAGTTTCTGATCTTATATTGAAGTCTTTGATCCATTTGAGCTTGATTTTTGTGCATAGTGAGATGTGTGGATCGAATTTCATTTTTCTGCATATGGTTATCCAGTTTGTCCAGCACCATTTGTTGAAGTTACTGTCTTTTTTCCAGCCTGCAATTTTGGGGCCTTTGTCACATATCAAGTAGTTGTACATACTTCACCCAATTCTGGGTCCTCAATTTTGTACTATTGCTCTGTAACCCAGTTTTTATGCCAGTACCATGTTGTTTTTATTACTAGGGCTTTGTAATACAGCTTTAGATCAGGTATGATGATGCCTCCAGAGGTGTTTCTTTTGCTGAGGATATGCTTGGATATTTTAAGCCTTCTGCCATTCCATATGAATTTTGAGATCATGTTTTCTATCTCTGTGAAGAAAACTGTTGAGATTTTTATTGGTATTACATTCAAACTTTATATTACCTTTGGGTAAGATTGCCATTTTCACAATGTTAACTCTGCCTATCCAGGAACATGGGAGGTCTTTCAATTTTCTCAAGTCCTCTTCAATTTCTTTCTGGAGTGTTTGTATGTTTTCATTTTATAGGTCTTTCACATCCTTGGTTAATGTTATTCTAAGGTATTTTTGTTGTTGTTGTTGTTGAAAATGGGACAATGTCGCTTGTATCTTTGTCTTTTGCATGTAGATTTTTGTGCATTGATTTTTGTATCCTGCTACTTTGCGGAAGGAGTTAATCACCTTTAAGAGTTTTGAGATGGAGGTTCTCAAGTCTTTTTTTTCATTTATTTTTATTTATTTATTTGAGAGAGAGAGAGGCAGAGAGGGGGAGAGAGAATGGGCATGCCAGGGCCTTCAATCACTGTATACGAACTCCAGATGCATGCACCACCTTGTGCAACTGGCTTATGTGGGTGCTGGGGTATCTAACCAAGGTCCTCTGGCTCTGCAGGCCAACGCCTTAACCTGGGATGAATCCCACCTGATCAAGGTGGATAATGCTTTTGATGTGTTGTTGGATTCAGTTTGCGAGGAGTTTTTGTGTCTGAGTTCATCAGGGAAATAGGCTGATAGTTTTCTTTTTTTGTGGCATCTCTGCCTGGTTTTAGAAGTAGGTTGATACTAGCTTCATAGAAGGAGTTGGGGAGCTTTCCCTGTTCTCCAATTGTGTGGCACAGTTTGAGAAAGTTTGGTTTGAGTTCTTCCATGAAGGTTTGATGGAATTCAGCTGAGAAGCCATCTGGTCCTGGACTCTTTCTTTTAGGGGAGTATTTTTTTATTACCTTTTCAATCTTCATGAATGTGATGGGATTGTTTAGGAGATTAATATACTCTAAATTTGCTTTGGTAGATGGTATGTGTGCAGGAATTTATCCAATTCCTCCATATTATCCAGTTTTGTGGAGGAGAAGTTTTTGAAATAAGTCTTGATGAGTCTCCAAATTTTTCTTATGTCTGTTGTGATCTCTCCTTTTTCATTTTGAATTTTGTTAATTTGAAGTGTCTCTTTCTTTTTGCTTGATCAAACTGGTCAGGGGTTTGTCAATCCTGCTTATTTTTTTAAAGAAGCAGCTCTCTGTTTCATCAATTTTCTTAATTGTTTTCTTAGTTTCCAATTCATTAATTTCTGCTCTGATCTTAATTATTTCTTTCTGTCTGGAATTTTTGGAGGATTCTTCTTGCTTTTCCAGTGCCTTTAGGTGGATGGTAAGGTTATTGGTTTGGGATCTCTCTTTGTTATGAAAGCATTTAGTGCTATGAATTTTCCCCTGAGGATGGCCTAAATTGTGTTCCAATAAATTTTGGTATGATGTGTTCTCATCGTCATTCATTTCTAGAAATTTTGCAATTTCATTTTTTATTTCGGCCACTACCCATTTATTGTTTAAAAGTGTGCTGTTTAGTTTCCAGGAACCGATGGGATTCTTGGTGGGTCTTTTGTTGTTAATTTCTAGCAATATAGCATTGTTATCTGATATCATGCAGGGAATTATGTCAATCTTCCTAAATATATGGAGGCAGGCTTTGTGAGCCAGTAAATGACCTATTTTAGAGAGTGTTCCATGGGCTGCTGAGAAGAATGTGTAGTCTGTGTATTTGGGATGGAATGTTCTGTAGATGTCCATTAGGTCTAAGTGATCTATGGTTTTGTTGAGCTCTCTTGCTTCCCTGTTGAGTTTCTGTTTGGATGATCTATCTGTTACTGATAATGGTGTATTGAAGTCCCCAACTATGATGGTGTTGTTGGTTATTTCTGTTTTATTGTCAGGTAAGTTTTCTTTTATGAACTGTGGTGCCCTTGTGTTTGGTGCATAAAGATTTATGATTGTGATATCCTTTTAATGGATAATTCCCTTGATAAGTAGGAAGTGGCCTTCTTTGTCTTTTTGATTATTTTTTATCTGAAGTCTATTTTATCTGATAATAATATAGCTACACCTGCTTGTTTCTTATTCCCATTTGCTTGGAATATTGTTCTCCACCCTTTCACCCTGAGAAGGTGTCTGTCTTTAGTGGTGAGGCGGATTTCTTGAAGGCAATAGATTGAGGGGCTAATTTTCTGATCCACCCTGTTGCCTTGTGTCTCTTGATGGGTGAATTAAGGTCATTAATATTTAGGGTAATGACTATGAGGTTTGATTTGATCCCTGCCATATTGTGTTGGTATATGTGGTTTGTCGTTTTCATGGACTTTGAAGGTTTTTTTGCCTCTCTATGCTTTGTTATTGTGAGCTGCTTCTTGTAGGCATTTGAGGTTGATTATTTGATTCTTCTGTATGGAGAATTTCCTGAAATACTCTCTGTAGGTTTGGTTTTATGTTCATATAATTGTAAAGCTGAGTTTTGTCATGGAAAGTTTTTCTATTATGAGGGATACTTTTGCTGGGTTAAGTACTTTGGGTTGGAAGCCATAGGTTCTTAGACTTTGCAGTGTTCTATTCCAGACCCTTCTGTCTTTCAGGGTTTCCATTGAGAAGTCTGAAGTAATTTTGATGGAGTTACCTTTAGAAATGATGTGCTATTTTCCCCTACCTGCTTTTATGATTTTCTCTTTGGTGTCAATATTTAGAGTCTTAATAACAATATGTCTTTGAGAGTTTTTCCTTTGGTCCAATCTGTTTGGAGTTCTGTTTAGCTTCTTGTATCTTGATTGTCCTTTCTTTTGAGAGAGTGGGACAGTTTTCTTTGATTATTTTGCTAAATAAGTTCTCCATGCCTTTGGTCTGAATTTCTTCCCCTTCTGGTATTCCCATCATCTGAATGTAAGGACATTTAAGGGTATCCCAAAATTCTCTCATGTTCTGTTCACAGAAATTTTTGAACTTATTGAAACTTGAATTCTCAAACTATTTGTTCTGTCTTGTCTTCCAGATCTGAGTTTCTGTCCTCCACATGGCTGACTCTATTCTTGAGAGCTTCTAAAGAGTTTTGGGCTTGTTCAATTAGGTTTGCATTTTCTACTACTTTTCTATGTATAGTTTCCATCCCTGTGTCAAGTTCCCTTTTCACATCATTTTCTGATTTTCTTGATGCTTCTTGCAATTCATCCTTCGATTTCTGATTTTTCAGGTCCTTTTTTATTTTTATTTTTATTTTCTCTCCTTCCAATGTCTTAACTGTCTTTGAACTCCTTCCATTTTCTTATCTATTAGGTCTAGTCTAGTAATGGCAGCATCCACATGATTATGGGTCGTTTGTTGCTTTCCTGAACATTCTGCCAGTGGCTTGGTCAGGGTTGCATTTCTCACAGCTTCATTTTGGTGTTCTGATCCTAATGCTTCTTCTATGTTTTGATCAGAGATATCCATTGGTGGACTGGGTGATCCCACTGGATTTACTTGCATTTGATTTTTCATGTTATTTCTTTTGTCCTGTGGTCTCCCCATCACAGTGTATGAGCAGGGAGAGTAGGGCTGTGGTTTGATGGGTGGGGAGAAGTGATGCCAATTGGGGGAGCAGGCCTGAGCTTTTACATGGGAAAGTGAACAGGAAGAGTGGTCCTGAGCTCACATGTAGGTGCCGGGCTCTCCAGCAGGTAGGGCTGTGGGAGAACCGGTCCCGCCAGTCTCTCCCTGGGATTGAGCGGGATGGCGAGTGTCAATGACCCAGTCCCTCTCCTAGTCACCAGAGAGAAACACACTGAGTTGGGAGACTTGTCAAAGGAGGATCTCGTTTTATTGTATCAATCAGGCACTTATATAGCATCAAGGTAGGGGGTGGGAGTCTTAGGACAGGGTGAGGATTAAGGGCCAATAATATTTCACCACATTAGTAGCTGGGCGGAGGCAGTTTTAGGTCAGGCCTTGCTGAGTCACTCCTATGCAGAAGTCGTAGGCCAAAGACAGGTCACCAAACTCTATCTAGCCAGGCTCAGGAAGCTCCACTGGGCCTTGCATCCAGGCTTGTTTAGGCCCAACATCTCTCCCTTTTGTTTTTGTAAGCATGGTGGAAAACATGTCCCCTGTCTTAGGTTGTCCCCCTCTGGGGATCTTACCCGTCACTGGGTACCATGTATCCAGCTCATTGAGAATCCACTCCATGACCTGTCTTAGGTTGTCCCAGCCTGTCTAAGATCTTACCCATCATTGGTCAGATGGAGGGCAGAGAAGGGATGCTCATATGAGGACAGCCAGTCATATGAGGGGCTTGACTCCTGAGTAGCGAGCCTGTGATAATGTATTTCGACCTGATGAAGTTTTATTGCCTCTAGCTGTTGGTGAATAAATTGTGTAATCTTACTAATTAAGCAGGGCCCAAAAGTGAGGAGAAGGAGAAGGAGAAGAGAAGGAGAGGCCCAAGTAAAGGGAGAAGGTAGGGTAAGAAGCCATGTAAGCCTGTCCACAGTGGGTTGTCCTGAAGGTTCCACTGCCTCCTCTCCAAGTCTTCCTGGAGCCTCTTAATCTTGTCCTGGACAATTCCTGATTTATTGGCATAAAAGCAGCATTTTTCCTGTAAAAACAAGCATATGCCTCCCTTTTCGGCCATTAATAGGTCTAGTCCCCTCCTGTTTTGTAGGAGTACCTCAGCCAGGGAATCTGGCTGTTGTTGGAGATCAAGGATAGTGTTGGACATGGCTTTTATGTCACTGATGAACTGGAGAGAGAGCTTCCTGTGGAGATGGACTGCCATACCCATCCTGGCTGTCCTGGTGGCCATGCCTGTGGTTATTCCCAACCCAATGTGTAAAGGTATCATTTGTACAGCTCTCTTAGGTCTCCCTCCAATATAATCAAAAGAGGGTATAGGGAGGGCTTCATCTCCAGGAATGATATCCACATCTGGGATCAAGGTGGCTGGGGCACAAAGGCCCATCCAACTGGTGGGCAGAAAGTCATAGGCCATCCCGCCTCTGCAAACATAAACCATTCCAGAATGTGGGCAGCATTGAGCACTGGGCTCAGTTGTGTTGTAAGTACAGAAGGAAGGATGAATGTATCCCACACCTGTATTGGAGTTATTAGGGGAAGATGGGGCCTAAATGCAAGTTCCAGAAGGAGACATTGGGAAAAGCTGGATGGGGATGGGGAAGGTAGCTGAGCAATTTTTTAGGGTAGTATGGGCAACTGTAGTTGTATCATTGGTGATACTGCAAGCGGCCGGGGAGGCCCAGATCAGAGGCAAAGCCAGCAATGCTCCACAAGGGAGGATGCCATTTGGTTTAGCAGGGTGAAGACCATTTTTAATATGGATTCAGTAGGGAGGTCAAGGGCTAAATCGCATTGATCTTCATGAAGGGCAATAGGGTGATAACTAAGCTCTGGGTACTGGGCCAAAACAAGCTGTTCTATCCATCTGACCCAAATAGAACTGTAGGTGACAGATGAGGACTAATGTTTTTGAAAAGGTGATAATTGTTTATCTTCTTTAGAAAAATTTAAAATATTTAGGGTACATATTTAGGGTATGGCACTCATCCTGAAAGAAGGCACACCACTTTATGTACAGGGGGGCATAAAGAATGGCTTTAGCAAGGTTTTTCCAATCTTGGGTGGTACACTGATGATGAGCCAAACCCTGGAGGATGGTCTCCAGCAGGGGGAATTAGGTCCATCCTCTGAGACAGCCTTTTTAAGGTCTTTTAAATCATGAGCCTCCCAGGGGTACCAGGCAGTGGGACCATTACCGCCAGGATTAACATTGACAGGGAAGAGGTTGGTTATTCCCTCCCCAGAAGTGTCATTCCCATGATAAGGCAGAGGGACAGAGGGGATCTGGGATGGGTTAGTAGGGGGGTCTGGAGGTGGTGGGCCTTTAGAGGGCCAAGGAGCACTTCCAAAAGGATCCAGGGAGGGCCTGAGGGTTTGGGGCTTGGCATTGATTTTACTTTCAGCTTTTCATCATCTTTTGTCCCCTCCTGGGTTGGGGTTTCCCTTTTTTCTTTCAGGGACCTAAGTGGAAAACAGCCTTTTAAGGCCAATACAGTTGGGAGGCCACCTAAAGGGGGGATCTCCTCCTTTTCCACCTGGGACCCCCTAATCAGAACTTCAACCCAATCCCAGGTGTCCCAGTCAAAAAGATTACTCTGGGCAACCAGGGAGCAATCTTGAGTAAACAGCCCCATGCCTGGAGGGCTTGGTTATCAGAAAGATTAACACCTAGGGCAACAGCAACACACAGACACATGAGTACAATACAAACACAAAGGACTCAAAAAATAGCTAAAGGTGCTGCAGAATTAAGTCCAGATTTAGATCTGTGATGACCAGAGGAGTCTGTGTCCTTGGGGGATGGCTCCATCATACCAAACATGGTACAGATGGGAGCAGATCTCCCCAGCAGGTTTGCTCTGTCTTCCAGGATGGAGCCCCACTCAAATGAGGGGGCAATACACCTCAAGTCTCCTCCAGGTCTGTCCACAGGGTGTGTCCACCAGGGATGTATGACCCATTCAGAAATACTGATGCTGCAGATGCAGCTTGCTGGCAAACCGAAAATGAAAGGAAAGAGAAAAGGAATGAAAAGATGTTGACAAGCAAGCACAGGTTACAGAAGCAAAGGTCAGCACATTAGATATGAGGACTGCCTCATAACTTACGAGGGTACACTCACCCGCAGACTGGTTGGCCTGTCAGCATTCTTCCGTAGGAAAGAGAGAGAGTTTCTCACATGGGGCACCAATCTGCCGGATTCTCCAGCAGGTAGGGCTGTGGGAGAGCCGGTCCTGCTGGCTTCTCCCTGGAACTGAGCAGGATGGTGTTGACGACCCAGACCCTCTCCTAGGCACCAGAGAGAAACACAGAGTCAGGAGACTTGTCGAAGCAGGATCTCACTTTATTGTAACAGGCAAGTGTTTCTATAGTGTTGAAAACAAGGGTGGGGATCTCATGACGGAGTGAGGTGTAAGGGCCAATAGCATACCGTGACTTTTGAAATGACTGGTTCTAAGCACGCATGCACGTGTGGTAACTCTAACTTCCTACACAGAAGTAGAAGGCCAGAGGCAATTTGGTGCCCTGCTGAGTCATAGCTGTCCAGAGACAGGTCGCCAAACTTTAGCTAGGCTCAGGGAGTTCCATTAGGCCTCTCATCTGGGCCTCTCAAGGCCCAACAGGTAGCATGTTCATGAATTGTAAAACCCAACATTATTAAGCTTTCAGTCTTTCCCACTTTAATCTATGAATTAAATATAACCCCAATCAAATTCTCAGCAAGCTATTTTATAGAGATATTAGCAACTAGAAGTTCATATGAAAAGGCAAAGGACATAGAATAGCTCACATAATACTGGAGAAGCATAAGAATGTTGTATAATTCATATCTGACTACTTCAGGCTTTTCTATGAAGCTACAGTAATAAAGATGTGATATTGGGAAATAATAGATACCCAGTTAAATGGAACAGAAGAGAGAACAGAGAGACTTACATGTGTCATAAACTAATTCTTCCAAAGATAGAAGCAACAAAATGGAGAAAGGATATTTTCTGGCTGGAACATTTGGACATCTGTCTGTAAAACAATAAACCTATTCATGGACCCTACTTCTTTCCAAATATTTACTCAAACTGGTTCTATTTTTAGAAGATAATAGTTTCCAGAATATATAAAAAATTCTTACAGATCAATAACGAAAAACCTAAAATTGACAATGAACCTGAATAGATATTTTTTTCTAAATGACACATAAATATAACCAATAAGAATATGACAAGTTGTTCTACACACTATTATTAGAGATGCATAAGTCAAAACCCGTGAGATAGCATAAGGAATATCCCTAATGATATGAAGAAATACAAACTCTTTGCACACTTGGTTAAAATGTAAACTAGCTATTAAAAATTGAGCCGTTACAAACATGGTTGAGCAAATCTTTATAGCCTGTGGTTTGAAGGTTTTAGGGTAGATGCCCAGTAAGGGAATAACAGGGTCTGTTGGTATCTCTATACTCAGCTTTTCCAGAAGTCTCCATATTGCTTTCCAAAGTGGTTGTGCCATCCTACATTCCAGGTTAGAGAGATTTGCTCAACCATGTTTGTAGCGGCTCAATTTGTAATAGCTAAGAGCTGGAATCAACCCAGATGTCCATCACTAGAAGAATGGATAACTAAGATATGGTATATCTACACAATGGAATCCTATACAGCAGTAAAAAAAAAAAAAATGACACAATGAAATTTTAGTAAAAATGGTTGAACCTGGAACAGATCATTCTCAGTGAACTTACCCAGTCACAGAAAAAAAATTGCTACATAGTCTCACTCATCTACAGCACCTAAACTGAATCTACCCAAGATACCTTACATATATAGCAAGCATGTCATGGATTAGACACTAGGATGGAAGGGGAGGGAGGGGAAGGCATCAAAGGGGTGGGAAACACAAATCTAGACCCAAACGGCAATGGTACCATAAAATTCTACTTACTAAAAGACAGACCAAACGGCTGATCCTTCACCAGGCCCTTACAGGGAACACCCTAACCACAAGACACTGGAGAGGGTAGGATCACGACTAACCTTAATCTTCTACATCTTCCCTCCCTCCTTCTCCCTCTCCCTCTCTCTCTCTCTTCTCTCTAACTCTTGTATATTAGTTACCTTTTTCCTCATTTTCTTAGTGGGCACTGACCTGTAACTCCCAGTACCAGCATGGGGCTATCATCCACAATGAGCTTTTGATCAGAGAGACCTACAAGGTTTCCTAAAAGACAGACAGATTTCTGTCAGAGTACTTGATGGCCCACCAAAGGTTAGTGGTAAGACCCTACTGCTGAAGACACCTTATGTGGTTGACATGCAAAATAGAATGGCATGGCTGGAAGTTGGAAGAGAGTCAGTCCCCAGACAGTCAGCACATCTAGTGCCACAAGGTGCTACATGGGCGACTGGGGGAAAATGACCAATATCTGTCCAAGCGACTCATGGTCTAACCTACTTAGCAGCAAATAACTTGTTGTGATGCCCACACAAGTGCAATAGTGGCACACAGCCATGGTGGGGAACCAACTGCTCTTAATTGGGCTAACTGAGCTCCTCAGTGGTACGGGACCCATAGCTGGAGCTGGGAAACAAGTCAGAACCATATCCAACATAAGCCCACTCACCAATATCAAGCTACCATCAATCGCGGGCTACAAGAGGGCCTACACCTATTAAATTCTCTATAAAAAAAAGTAAGGGTTATCTCTTTTGTCCTGGTGCTAACTTACTCTCCGTTGGAGAATCTGCTTCTCTTTTTCAGATAGATATAGATCCTAAGGAGAGAGCCACCCCATCATACCTCCAAAGGGCCCCAGATGAAACTAAGAAAAATTGGCGAAACAAACAATGGTGCTATTTTCCTGATGAACAGGATACCAGCAGAAGAGGGAAGGAGATCAACACAGAGAAAAATCCACTGCTACCAAATCAGAGAGCCAGAGCCTCAGAGGCCCCTAACACCTCATCACTGACGCAGACCAAAAATGAACCCAACATGGCTCAGGGAAATTTTGTGGAAGAGGGGGCGGAAAGAATGTCAGAGCCACATGTTGGGTCATGACATGCAGAGACATTTATCTTACCCATAACTGTGGGCTAACTCCACAATGCATGACCCATATACCTCAACAAGGAGGGGCCAAGGGGAGGGGGTAGGTCATGGATGAGCCTAATAATGGTACCAAACTGACTGTATTTGCTGAATACAAAACTAACTAATAAAGAAAAAAAATTAAAAATAAATAAATAAAATGTAAACTAATGCAATCACTATGTAAAACATGACTCTCCCTCAGAAAATTAAAAATAGAAATACATCTGGTCAAGCAATTCTATTTCTGGGTATGTCCCACAAATAGTTAAAAGAACAAATTCAAAAATATATTTGTACATGCATATTTGTACCACTATTATTCACAAATATCTGTGAGTGGATGGTTGAATAAATAAAATGTGGTATTTAAAATACAATAGATTGCTACTCAGCCTTAACAAAACAAGAAAATTCTAACATGCACTACAAAACTGATGAACCTTAAAGACATGGTATGTTCCTTTTCTCACTGCAGTAACAGTGATACAAGCAATTTTAAGAAGGAAGGTTTATTTGGAACAAATGTTTGAGAGGCTATCGCCTATCATAGGAAGGAAAGCATGGAAAAGCTCACTCACAGCAGTGGGAGCACCTGGAGAGACTTCATCCACCTGTGCAGACCAGGAAGCAGTAAACTTGGACTGGAAAGCAGTGCCCAGCTATCAGTCTTAAAGCTATACACAGTAATCTCAATCTGTGAGCAAGTCCCCACCTCTTAACTGTGTCAGAGCCTCCAAAACAGCATCACCATCTGGGGTCACATAAACTTTGATGGTGCAAGAAATGGGGGTAGTTATATTCAATTCATAACAGGGATTAAGTGAAATAAATCCCAAAAGTCAGACACTATATAGGATTCTGCTTACATGAAGTACCTTGATTAAGTCTGACTCATAAACACAGAAATTGGCCTGTGGGTGCCAGGGGTTTAGGAAAAGAGGGATTATTTGTTAAAAGGTACAGAATTTCAGTTTTGTAAGATAAAAATAATTCCAAAGAGAGATTATAGTGATCACTATTAGTAATGTGCATTTATTTAATGCCACTGAACTGTACACTCTAAAATGGTTAGAATGAGATGACAGATATCATGTTGTATATATTTTAACAGTTAAAACTTTTAAAAATTACAATATATCTTATGAAAGACACTGTTCTAAACATGAAAAGACAAGCCACAAATTTGGAAAAATGTATTTGTCAAAAAGTCACTGTTTTGATAAATGCATATTTGACAAAGGATTTATATCCTGAATATTTTAAAATCCTTAAAATTTACACTAAGCAAACAAACAACCCAGTTTTTAACAGAACAAGAGATATGAGAAGCTGCCTCACTAAAGAAGTTGCATAAATGGTACACAGGCATATGTAGAGTATGCCATTAAGTAAACCAAACCAAGACAAAAATGAGATTGTGAGGGCTGGAGAGATAGCTCAGTGGTTAAGATGCTTTACTTGCAAAGTGTAAGGGTCCTGATTCAGCCAGTATCCTCATAAAGCCAGATGCATAAGGTGACACGTGTGTCTGGAGTTCATTTGCAGTGACTAAAGGCCCTGCTGTGCCTGTTCTCTCCTCTCTCTCTCATCATAAGCAAATAATTTGTTTTTTGTTTTTTCAAGGCAGGGTCTCACCCTGGCCCAGGTTGACCTGGAATTCACTATGTCTCGGGGTGGCCTCAAACTCACGGTGATCCTCCTACCTCTGCCTCCCTAGTGCTGGGATTAAAGACATGTGCCATAACACCTGGCTAAATAAAATATTTTTAAATAAGATGTGAACACCATACTATGAGAATGTTTGAAGTCCAAAAAATTTCAAAACTCATTGTAAAGGATGGCAAGCAAGAGGAACTTGTACTACTGTCACTAGAAGTGCAAATGGCATAGTTATTAGAAGACAGATTGGTAGTTTCTAACAAAGATGAACAGTCTAGTCACAAATCTAGATATCTCTCTCCCAGTATATTTATTCTGAACTAAAAACTTTGTCCACATAGTGGCTCCAACATCTGAATTGGAGACCCACTCTGCCTGGGATGTTTGGGAAAAATCATTCTCAACAAAGGCAGTTAGACCAGCTGGACTTCACAGATATCTATAAAACAGTCAACCCAAACACTCCACAGTGGAATTATTTTGTGATGCAGTTCTCCAAGAAAAACAGCTATTTTCATCGTTTTTAGCAGCAGCTATGACAACAAACGGACTCTCTAGATTAAGCCCATAGCAGGAGAGGGGCCTGGAAACATAGAACTTCACCTGAAATTTCAGATAAACCCTGAGTCAGCTGTATGCAGTGATGCATGAGATCTTGTGGCCCCCGGAAGGGAGATAGAGTCACCGAGGGTGGAAGATCAAGGGATGGAGAGCACCACCTATACAGCCATCTGGAGGTTGTTATCCATGTTGGGATGAGGCCTTTTAATGTGGCTGCTTTGGGATCTCCACACTCCTATACATAAACTGTTACTCATGCTCTGTTAGAAAGCCCCATAAGAGTTACAGAGATAGCTCCTTGATTAAAGATGCTTGCTTGCAAGCCTGCTGGAATGGGTTCCATTCCCCAGGACCCACATAAAGCCAAACATGCGAAGTGACACATGCATCTGGAGTTAATGTGCAGTGGCAAGAGGCCCTGGCATGCCTCTATACTCTTTCTCTCTGTGTGTACCAAAAAAATATATACATAAATAAAACATTTTTTAAAGTGAGGAAAGTCAATAAATTCGCTGGTCCACCAAGAAGAACTTTAATGGAATGAGCCTTTATTTTGTCCCTGGTGTCCTGTCTTGAGGATCCAGCACTTGTTGGCTTCTCCCCAGAAAAGAATTTACAGAACACTTGGTGCCCAAACAGGGAAACCTACAAAACTAAAGATGAGTTGGACAGAAGTGATTGTATGGCCCTTGCTTTGGATAGTGAGGATGCAACTAAAGAGGGTGGAGCATCTGCAAAGGAAATCCCAATATTGCTATCCCTCCTCACGTGATGTGTGCTGGGGTGTTTCTTGCTACAGCAGTAGTTCTATGGGTGGTAACATATGTAACTAAGTCTGAGCCATCTGGAGCTGACGTGTACATAGAAGGCATCCCAGAATTTGTGGCAGTTTTCTAAGTGGCATGCGGTGCCATACCTGTGTGAAAATGAGGGTGTCCTGGAAAGTTCTGCAGATGGGGTTACTTCTTGTTGCGGAGACAAAACACCAACCAAAAGCAGCTGATGGGAGAAAAGTATTTTGGATTACAGGCCTAAGGAGAAGCTCCATGATGGGAGTGAAAAGATGGCAGGAACAGATGATGAATATCACCTGTGCCACAGCAGGTGGAAACAGCAGCATGAGAGTCAGCTGAGCTATAGCAAAGGGGAGCTGCCTGCAACACCCCTGATCCCACCCCAACAGCACACCTCCTCCAGCATGGCTCCTCCCCCCAAATTGCCATCAGCTGGGAACCAAGCATTCAAAATACATGAGTTTTAGGGGAACATATAATTCAAACCACCACAGGGCCTTAATAATGACCCAGTGCACTGGAAGACAGTATAATGATTAGGAAATATTCAACAAATCACTTGAACTGGGGGAAAAAAAATTAAATGAGGGATAGGGCTTACCTGTTAAGAAGCTTGTCTGTGAAGCCAAAGGACTCATGTTCAACTCTCCAGATCCCACGTAAGCCAGACATACAAAGGTGAAGCAAGTGCAAGGTCACACATGAACACTCGGTGGCACAAGTATCTGGAGTTCAACTGTAGAGGGGTAGAGCACCTTAAGCTAGCCTCTTGGGGTCAGGAGATACAAAGTTGCCCCAGCACTTCAGGATAAGGAACAATTCATGGAAAATGATAATGAATGATGGAGTACTGGGTAAAGTAGTACCGGCCATCCACACAGGTATCCCCCCACCATTGCTGTTTTTAAGGAATCAATTGATACATGCAATGGAATCTTGGCATCCTTTACTGAGCCTTGCTAAAACTTCTCTTTAGTATACCCTTAGCTGCAGACTCTGAAGACCAGGTGGCACTTGCTTGGAATGGACAGAAGTAGCCCTGCAGATACTCTGCCCACCTTCTATAAAAATATTTTGTTACATGCATAGTATGGTGCTAACATTTTAAATATTTTATAGTTGTGGAAACCCATGTGAGAGATATACAAGGGTACCTGAAAGAACATTGATAGGAAATAAATCCCCAGAAGGTGCAAGGGTCAGGTACGTCAGAAAAATCTTTTAGGATATTGTGGGTGGATATGATGCATATGATACCTGAGAAGTTATGGGAAACCCTGTTTAATTTGATAAAGAGGGGCATTTTGTGGAATTGAGACCAAAATGATGAAGAGGCTTTGGGGGTGCATTAATGATACATGTATGACAAGCTAAACATCCGTGTGCCCCAGTACCCCAGTGCTCCCTTGGATTAGAAATCTCAAGAAGCCCAGAAGGCTGGTAGCTGATACTCACGGCACAAGCAACCTGAGCAAACAGTCCCCAAATAGAGAGTATTACAACAATAAATTGTTGGCTCCACCTCCGTATCCCTACTGCATTTTACAGAGAAGACAATTTATCAAATAATCTAATAGTGCAATTTACAATCGAATCCAACATCCCTTCATGATAAAAGTTCCGACGACAACTTGGAAGAGAAGGAATATATCTAGAAAGAACATATCTCAATATAATAAAGGCTATATACAACTAACCTACAGCCAACATTATACTAAATGGGGATAACCTTGAAGCATAACACTAAAATCAAGAAGAAGACAAGGGTGTCCAGTTTCCCCATCATTGTGGTGGTTTGATTCAGGTGTCCCCCATAAACTTAGGTAATCTGAATGCTAGTCTCCCCAGATGATGGCAATTGGAAATTAACTCCTCCTGGAGGCAGTGTATTGTTGGGGGTGGGCTTATGGGCATAATAGCCAGCTTCCCTTTATCAGTGTTTGGCACACTATCCTGTTGCTATTGTCCACCTGATGTTGGCCAGAGGGTGATGTCCATCCTCTGCTAATGCCATCATTTTCCCTGCCATCATGGAGCTTCCCCCCCCCCCCAAACCTGTAAGCCAAAATAAACCTTTTTTTTCCCCCACAAGCTGCTATTGGTTGGGTGATTTCTATCAGAAATGCGAACCTGACTGCAACAATCCTATTTAATATCATAATTCAAGTCTTATCTATAGCAATAAGCAAGAGACACAAATAAAAGAAGTAAAATTATCTTTACTTGCAGATGGTATGATTCTATACATTAGGGACCCTAAAGACTCTACCAAAACACTGTTGAAGTTGATAAACACCTTCAGCAAAGTGGTCAGTTGTGCCAAGTCTTCCTAATTCTAAGTGTAGCTAGCAGATCTCTTTAGACAGTAGGCCTAATGTCACAACTTGCTTCTAGGCATTGAGCAGTGACAGAGCACATATTCTGGCACATACATTTACATTTTTTCCCTAAACAATCTGATTTTGGAGTTTTGAGGAAAAGTGTGAAATATTTCTTAGTAATCTCCTTGGAAACAGCAGAAATTAAAACATAGCTGTTTTATAATCAAAAGTAGATGCTTGGATACATTTTAACTTAATGACTAAATACTCTGGTGATTTCAAATTTGAGACGCTAGGGGGCCTCATGCCATTCTCAATCACTTCATAGGAATCACGAAATACCGGAGGTCAAACCGCGGAGAAGGGAGAATGAAGATGGCTGGAGGCGCAAATCAAGACCTACACTTCCATAAGGGCAGTTACTAACCCATATCTAGGCATGCCTTGTCTCTTATCTTTTTTAAAAGTTTTGTTTATTTTTATTTATTTATTTGAGAGAGAGAGAGAGAATGGGCGCACCAGGGCCTCTAGCCACTGCAAATGAACTCCGGATACACGGCCACCTTGTGCATCTGGCTTACTTGGGTATTGGGAAATCAAGTCTTGAACCGGGGTCCTTAGGCTTCAATGGCAAGGGCTTAACCGCTAAGCCATCTCTCCAGCCCCTGTCTCTTATCTTTTAACCCTGGAGTGCCAAAAGTTGGCAAAATAAACTGGGACCTGTTCTACTCTCTCAATTTTTATGTGCCTCAATGATGTCAGATTTGAAGATAAGGGCACCCTAGTCTAACACGGATTTCTTCTTAATATCAAGTCAGTAAATTAAAGGCATTGTTGCCTTTCTAGTTCACTATTTCTTAAGCATGAGTTACTCAAATCATATTTGAGTTTTTACTAATTCTATTAATTCCACTTGGATAAATCTTCATTTCATGAGTCACTGTGCATTCTTCTTGAATAAAATTTTAATGCAGTAATTTTGTGTTAATATTTTACTGTTCATTAATGTTATGTTTAATGTTACACTCATTATGTGATCTGATAATAAAAATATGCTGCAAGTAAATAATTCATTTTTTCAGGCTCCATGAAAACTGACATATCCTGTTGACAACTTACCACCAAATGGCAAACTTTTTTTTAACATGAGACATATTTTACATAATTAAATCTCAGATTAAATAAAAGTTATTCATCAATTCTCCAAATATATTTAGAACATACCATGTGTTATTTACTGTGTTAGCTATAGCGGCCACATTTTCTCTGCCTTTAAGGAGTCTGAAAGGAAATATATATTGACTAATAACATAAATAATTGTATAATTATAAAGGGTACAAATACTAAAATAAACCTGTTTAATGTGATGTGGGATGCAGGAAATTGTGGGGAACCTTGCCAGATAGCATAATGATCCTTTTGCACACAGATAAAAATTTACATCTTGAGAGATGGCTTAGCAGTTAAGTACTTGCTTCTGAAGTCTAAGGACACTGGTTCAAGGCTCGATTCCCTAGTACCCACGTAAGCCAGATGCACAAGGTGGCATATGCATCTGACATTTGTTTGCTGTGGCTGAAGGCCCTGGTGTGCCCATTCTCTCTGTCTCTCTCTCTCTCCCTCATTCTCTCTCTGTGTCTGTTTGTCACTCTCAAATAAATAAATAACAATAAATAAAAAATTAAATTAAATAAAAATTTACATTCTCCAAAAATTACCTCTTACCTCTTAGTTTAATTATCTCATGAATTTACAGTATCTTTAATCAATTCCTTCTTTGAAATTCATCCAAAAACAATCTGCAAGGAAAACATTTATTTTTAATGCTATAGGCATTTTGGTCCAGAAACCAGAACAGCTGAGTTTATCCCTGGCCCACCCTGATCTTGAACAGAAAACTTGAGAAAATTTGCTTCCCATCTGTGTGCCTTGGTTATGTTGCTCTCAATATGAAGATGTTGGATCAGGTCGCCTCAATGATTCCAGAAAGCTAAGTAATGTTTGATTCCATAATTAGAGATAAATATACTCTTGTGGTGGTTTCAATGTCCCCATAGCCTCAAGTGTTTTTGGTAAGTGCAGCATTTAGGATGTGGAGCCCTGCTAGAGGAAATTTGGCACCAGGGACAGACTTTAGGGTGGAGTCCAGCCCTGTGTGTTCAGAGTCATTCCATTCTTGCTGGTGTTGGCTGTTGTCTCTCTGCTATGGATATATGGGGAAGGGACCCAGCTTCTTCTGTCATGATGAAGCTTCCCCTGGAAATTGCAAGCATGAAATAAACCCTTTCCTCCTACAAGGTGCTTTGAAAAGTTAATTATAACTACTCTTTGACTACAGAATAAGCTATACAAGCAGTTTACCTGTTATACAGAAGGTAGGGGGATATTGGTATTAACACTTCTTTAATTTATAATCATATAGAACTAATTCATGATAAAAACAAGGTTAAAAACAAAATTTTTTTTGTTTTGAACTTAAGTATCTGATTATGCTGGTATATAAATTCTCATAGATATATCTCTTTACCAATAGAAATTGGTCTGGAATATACTAAATAGTAACTGAAAGATGACTATATATTTTACATACTACATGTAAAATATAGATATCTATTCATAGAAGATTTTCCTTTTTCCCAGTATATGTGAGTCTACCTGCTATGTTGTCTTTCTTATTCACTGGACACAATATTTTATTCACTGATGAACTACTCAGTTTGTACAATAGTAACAAGCAACCAAATTTCTTAGTCTTAGAATTACAAATTTGTTTCTTGATCAAGATTTTATGTCAGCTTGGTTTGGCTACATATGACTCCAATCTGTTGGCTAATTTCAGATATTCTCCATATATTTCTCATTCTGTATCCACAACTGGTGAAATTGTGAATAGATGAAGCATGGTTTCATGGCAAATGACAGCAATGCAAAGGACACTCATAATGCTTCTGAAGCCTGTTGCAATAATGGCAAGAATGGGGTGGTGACTCAGAGGGTGAAGCATTTGCTATACAAGCATGAGCTCCTGAGTTTGGCTCTCCAGAACCTGCATATAAGTGTTGGTCATGGTGGTATGTACCTATAACCCCTCAGGAGCCATAACTTATTAATCAAAAATCCCAGTGAGTTGTTGGTCAGGAAGGCTATAGAGGCACTGTATGTTGACTTTCTTGTTTCTAGGATGAAATACATGACAAATATTCACTTTATGGAAGAAGAGTTTGTTTCACCTTACACTTTTAGTTTAAAGCCCATCATGGCAAGGAAGGCAGGAGCCTAAGGTAGCTGGTTACTTTGTGTCTGCAATCAGGAAGCACAGAGTTATGAATGCTGTGCTCAACCATATCTCCTTTTTATACAGTCTAAAACCCCAGCCCATGAAACACTGACACCCACAATTAACATGTGTCTTCCCATCTCAATTAACCTAAACTAGATTATCCCTCCCAAGCATATCCAGAGGCTAGTTTCCTACATGATTCTAAGTCATTTCTGTCAGTTGATGTCAATATAAACTATCTCAGGCCTCTCTCAGGCTATTGCCATAGCTCCTGGTAGTTACCAGAAATATGGTAGGTCTCTATGCCAGAAGATACCACACATTTCAGTCATAGGTCACAGAGAAATCAAGCTGGAGCTGAGCTGGAAGCTTTCTTATTACATACTAGCTTTCATAGTGCCTGAGGAGGCTATGCTAGTAGAGAAAAGTCATTAGCAGACTTGTCCAGTGGTGGACCCTAGGAGCTATAACTACTGACCTGCCAGGCAAGATGTACCCACTGGTGAAATAATGGCATGACTCTTATGGAAGTAACCAACCCCTTTCTGATTGGATTTGAGATCTTCTCCACTGTGAATATTTATGCCTGGTACTGGAAACCAGGTCAAAAACCTGTAGCTAGGAAGATCTTGGGCCCAATGCAGGATGGGGCAGGGCAACCTACTACTGTTACTATGCTAAATGTACAAGTTGTCAACCTATCATATAAATAGTTATGATTATGCCCATAGATTAGTGAAGCTCTCAGCCTTAGTCACAGAAGTTTCTTTGTGCAGTGGTCAGGAGTTATTGCACAGACACATAGCTAGTGAAAGTGCTGACACTGTGTGACTATTGTACAATCAGCCTACATAAGACCTCTATACCACTCCTTCCAAGGCTCAGAGAACCCCTGGTAGAGGAGGTTGAGAGAATATAAGAACTGGAGGATGGATAGATCTGTTGTGGAATGCTGCTTTCCGGTTATGACATGGCCATTCTACTTATGAACTCTTAACAGCTGGGATTTCCTGTGCAAGACTGAGCCCATCAACATTCCATCATTGATGGGGTGATTTCATTTGATGTATGATTCTTAACTCCACATGCAGACTCTTGACTTCCCTGTACCTTTGTTCCATTAAAACTGTCACCAAATGCTGAAGGAAATAATGCATACCCCTTGGTACCAGCATTCCAAACTAAGAGTTATTCTTATTTGTAAACAGAATGTTTTTAAAAAGTGGGAGATCTAACAGAAGATAAATTGAGTGGCAAGAGAATCATTGATTATTAATTGGCCACAGAACAGAAAAGAACGCAAAATATAGCTATGGCAGTAGGTTTCAAGTATGTGCACATGTGCCAGGTATCTCATTCAACTGTGAGAGAAGAGTGTACCTATAGTCATCATCATGCCATCTCTCTCCCTTCCTGAATTGAAACTCATACCTACCTACCTTTCCACTCTCCAAACCTGCCTGTTTTCTAAAACACCTTTTACTTGTAATTAGCTATATTGTTGAAGTTTTTTTCTGCCATACAGCTTCATTCTATAAGCTCCTCTATTTTGATTTCTCCTTTCATTTTATCTTCTACAATATTGTTTGAGTCAACACTGGGCATCATGTTCTTCAGTGGTGTAGCCACTAGCAAATTGCCTATACTCCAGTAAATAACCCATGGTACTCACATAAAGGGAGTTGTGTGTAAGAAAGAAATCTAGGAAATGTACCCATTCTAAGATCAAGTGGCTGCTTTCTTGCCCCCCAACCCCAGCCCCACCACAGCTCTGGCACAGTCTCATTACATCTGGGCACAGACTGGTAAATTAAAGTAGAAAAGTCAAATAAAATCTGCCTTCTTGAAATTATCATATCTTAAAATAATCACATAGGTGAGAATCTTTAGAAATTAATTAAATACAGATTCTTTGTGATGCATTGTCATAGAGATTCTAATTAAGTATTTCTGATGTGAAGGCCAGAAATTCAAAATTTTAGCAGGCTTGCTAGGTGGCCTATACACTAAATTATTTTTCTAGAAATTAGAGAAATAGATACTTCTCTGTCCTGATTTCACAAAAAGAGAATAATCAACAATGATGCAGATAAGGAATAAAATGTCCAGACCACCATAAGCGCCAGGAAAAACAAGACCAATGTTAGACACCAGACTTCAGAATCAAATTTTTTGAAATTTAACAAGGAAAAAAAAGCAGATTCTTATGGGAGCCAGAAAACCTTGCATTCTTGTTAGGTTTCTGCCACATACATGGAAATATATTAGGTTTTACTCTAGCCCACAACTGACTACATTTTCTGCTCTTCTGCTATTTTTATTATGAACAGTTGTTTAAAATCCAAATCTTTGGTCACTATTTTTCCCATGTCTGTGGGTCTCGGCAGGTTTCACTGTCTTCCCTGACGGGCCAATCTTGAAGTCCTTCACATTCAAGTCTCCTTGGCTGTTGTCCCACATCACTTGTTTTATGAAACTCCTAAAATAAGATAAACCTCACCCTGGGGTCTGTCCACCTCCACTGAACACCTGGACAAAGTTTAGACCACAATGGATACTTATACTTTGAGCACAGCATCTTTCTCTCAGGTGGGCTTTTACCCAAAAGCAATCTTTTTCCATATTTCTGGTGAACACTGATTCTTTGCTCGTAACACTTAGTCCAAATTTTCAACATTTTGCTTATATACCCTCTTATTACTCAGTATGAAAAAAACAGAATCTACACAATGGGTGCCATAACTTGCCATCCTTCTAATACAAAAATGTTCCATCCACATTGTTAGCTGAATCTATCTACAGCTCTGTGTACACTTTCTCATTCCTTCCCATCCCAGGAAACTAAGTACTTACATACAAAGACAGTGTATTTATCTCACCTCCTCCAAGTCTTTGCCTCATTCATTTTCCATGTTACTAACCTATTTTTGTTCTCTATTATCTCCCCTCTATACTTTTGCTGCCACTGTCAAAACCAGAAATAGAATTCCTTCCCAAATTTCTATCATCCCCCCCATAACAATCACTCTTTAGCACTTACATTTTTGGTTGAAAATTCAAAAAAAGGACAAACTATTTTTCATATATTCATAACTTGTGCCTATGGTGGGCAGTGTGGTATGGATATTTGTAAAATTGTTATTATAAGTATTATTATTCCACTAACTCTCTCTCTCAAATTTCCTTCTAAATCAATATTTTCATTGTTAAAATACAGTGTTGGGCCTCAGTCCAAACCAATAAGTTATGATCTTCTGAGTAGACCACAGCCAATATGTATTTTAAGGTGTTCCTTTGATGGGTTGGATAAAGTCATGCACACCTGTAATCCTAGAATTTGGAAGGCTGAGGTAGGAGGACCATGAGTGCCAGGTCAATTTGGTCTCCATAGTGAGACCCTGTCTAGAAAAGGAAAGGAATTCTTTGGATGATTTGTCTGCACAATGAAGTTGGAGACTTACTATCTTATCCCTTCTGTTGGCAAGGGCCTTGAAATTACACAGGCATGGGATCAAGTTTATGGATGTGTCTTACATAAGTTATTTCTTCATTTGCTGTAATTTTCATTTCTATTAAAAAAAGATTAGTATCATCAACTATACACATCTGTAGAGAAGATACTCTGCAGCTTTCTACATTGCTTATATTTTCATCTTCAGTCAGGAGGCAAAACCAGAATTAATGCAGTATAGAGAGGAAATACCACTAGATCCAGTGTCCCTAGCTCCAAAATGCACCTTCCCAAATCTTCTTCAAAGATATAGCTTTAGTTACCTTTGTTTCTAAGAGGTCTAGTAAGTATGATGGTAAATTAGAAGCCAATAGACCAAGGAACTCCTCTAATGTGGTAGTACTTAGAACCTGTAGACCAGGAAAATGGAATCACATATTATGAAATTAATTTAGAGTAAACTGCGCTATTATGACAGCTAGTTTCCATCTAGCAATAAATATTTTTCATGTGTTGAAAATTTAGCATAATAAGACTCCTGCCTTCTAATATGTAAAAAGTAAAGAAAATTCCAGCCATCACCCCATTCCAAAAAACATTGTATTTAATTTGCCTGTAAAGACTAAAGTATATGAAAATGTTTGGCTATAAAACAAACTATAGTTTTTTATTGAATTGAAATACAGTAAACATCACATATCAGATTTGCTTTATGCAAGAGGAGAATGAAAACTATGCAAAGTTACTTAAATATTTTAAATAAAATCAAATGGTTAAAAATGAACTGTATATAGATAATACAAGACATAATTCAAGGAAGAGGGGGAAAAGTTCTGTATCACTCTTCTAGGTTGTATGTGTGATTAAAGGCTAAATTAAGTACATACATTTCTCATTCTATTGTTAAAGAAAGACATGACAGAAATTATCCTAGAGTGCACCATGGAGAGTTTGGGAACTTTGAAGAGATCTGAAATAAGACTTGAATAGTTGAAGACAAAATCACCTGTACGAAAAAGAAACAATGACAATGACATAAGAGTGGGTGACAAGAAGAAAGGGAGCTCAGACACCCAGAGTCATAAACAGCTGGGATGTGGCTAGACAGGGGGACGCTCGAGTGCATGGCAACTTAATTCTATGGGAAAAGGATAATTTTGAGAAAATGGTGGCAAAATGATAGACAGTGAATACTGTCCTGTGGGTTACTTAACCATTAACAGTTAAAATATGGAAGCAAAATACTAAGGTTAAAAGAAATAAAGTCAGACATAGTACACTGCTGTCAATGATATTTGCAAATTAAGGCATAGAATGGTAACAAAACAATTATAATTTTGGCCTAATACAAAGACAAGAAAAAAGTTTCAAGATAATGCTGAGGAGGAGTAGATGCCTATGAATGATGGTAACTTATTTGGATGGGACTTCGAAGGACAAATGTTGCATAAGGTAAGAAGGAAGGACTTCTGGGAAGAAAACAATATGAGCAAAATCAGTTCATTTCAATACATACTTGACATTTAACTGTGTGCTAGGTCCTGGGTTGATATAGCATTATAAAGCCATATTACAATCTGTGCCTTTCGGAGTTTAACTAAGTAAGCAGAATATAAGTTCTCACAGATATTTGGCTCATTCCACTCAGCCAAAGCATATATATATGAGGAAGTAATGGGATGGAAATAGGAAAACAAATTAAATCACCAATATTAATAAGAGCCTTAAATGTCATGCTCATTTACACTCAGGTCTACCAGAGATGGAATTCATTGCATTTTGTTATGACAGGTTTTATACAAGAGGGAAATGCTTTGGGCAGTCTAAATTGGAAGAGATAGAGTACCTTTTAAAGGAAAAAGACTTTTATTTTTTAATTTATTTTTATTTATGAGAGAGAGAGAGTGAGGCAGATGGAGACAATTGGATACCAGGGCCACTAGCCACTGAAAACAAACTCCAGACATATGTGCCACCATGTGCATCTGGCTTACATGGGTACTGGAGAATCAGACCTGAGTCCTTATGCTTCACAGGCAAGTACAATAACCACTAAGCAATCTCTCCAGCCCAGGAAAAGAATTTTATATGAAGTAGCTCTTAAGACACCACAACATATGAAATGATGATAGCTTGGAATAATTGGTGACACCAGAGTGATACCAAGCTCACATGTTCATATTCTAGTCATTGGCTGAAGACTTTTATGTATCATCTCTTCACAATTCAGGAGTGAATAGGGTGCTATTACAATGACAATGAGCCCCAATGACAAATGAGCCAACTGAGTGCAAAGATGTTTAATGTCAATGTTGAGCATAGAAATGATGCAGTTCTAACTTCATGCATTACGCATCTCATTAGCATCTTAAATCTCCACTTTACAGCAGAGGGCATCATGTGCACTTTAGTCCTATAGTGAACCATAGGCCATCTTCAGACACTCTAGCATGCCATGAGCCTGCTGTGCCAGCAGGTTTTAGTTCACCTGGGATTGAAGTGGGTGGTAGTTCCAGCCTTCCTCTTTGCCAGCTGACCTTTTTTTTTTTTTAATATGCAATTTTCTAATGCTTTGCATAAGGCCTTCTGGACCTCACTCTCTGCCCTATTCTGCCTCCTTAGGAAATACCTTCGTAATTGTTAGGAAAAAGGAGGAGAAACTCAGCTCCACAGCTGAGACAGGCTTTATTCGGGGAAAGTCTGAGGAGGGCTCTGACCAGGCATGTCACAGCTACTTCCCTTACAAAATGGATACTTACGGGGTGATGGGGCCTCTGGAGAGTGATACAGCCATTACAAAAGAAATTCCTAGATCATGTAAAATATATTAATCATTATGATCTGGTCATTATTTACCTATGTAGGAATTTTCTTGTATGTGACATGACATTTATTGGTGACACATAAGTATTACATCTAAGGTTGGAAAAACAACATAGGTGCTAAGTAAGGAAATAAGAAGTGCTTTCTATAAAGGTAAGGAAGAAAGAATTGTTAACTTGGATAAGAAGAGTTAACTGAAATTTCTGGAAATATGAAGATTTGGCTTACATAAGGTAGGAAGCAAAATACACTAGTATTGAAGCAATATTTAAAATATCTTGAACAATTTAAACATGATAGAAATTAACTAATTTTGAAGTTTAGATTATTTCTTTGTAAGTCTTTAATACAGATGGCTTGTAATTTTCACTTACTTTGTACTGAGATCAAAAGAGGTCATAACTGTAGAAGAACTAATGAAGGTGTGTCAGGATGAAAAAGTTAAAAGCTTTGATTAATCTTGGTAATTGATTATCAGTTGTTCGTTTTATAGGTACAATGAAATTTCATGCATTTAGACCCAGTTTTTATGAGAACAAGTTTTTATCAAGCAAATAAAAGCTTCAACTAATGGAAAAACATGAAAGAGCAGAATATTTAAGAAATTTATGGTTGTAAACAATGTTCTATCAAACAAAATAAAGGTTTTATCTGATGGAAAACATATAAACTTAGAATTTGGATAAAACTTAACTGTAAGTTTTAAGTATCACATTTAATAAAAGATAAAACATAAAATTTTTGTTTATAAACCATTTTTGAACATTAGTTTTAAAAAGCAAAATAATACCTAAGAGATCTACTGTTATATACAGAGAAATAGACATTTTGCAAACATGAAGAGTAGATCATAGTTAAGAAAAATAATTCTTGACTCTCTCCCTCTCTCTGTCTCAAATAAATAAAAAAATTTTAAGAAAATTAAAAAGGACTGGAGAGAGTCCTTAGTGGTTAAGGAACTTGCCTAAAGCCTAAGGACCCAGATTCAATTCTCCATATTCCACATAAGCCAGAGGTATAAGGTGGCACATGTGCCTGGAGTCCATTTGCAGTGGCTAGAGGCCATTCTCTCCTTCTCTCCCTTCCTCCTTCCCTCCCTCCCTCCCTGTCTTCTGTCTGCCTCAAATACATAAAAATTTTAAAAAGAAAACTTTAGTTTTGACCTTCAAAATTTAAAAGCATTTAATAATTCTTATTGTTTACTTAATTATTAAACATATCTGAATTGGAAATTTAACAGCCTTTTAATAATCCTTTTAATTTATTAGTACATATTATATCTTTTATCTCTATTTAGGATCAGACCTCTAGTTAGGAGAGAGTGTCTCTTTCATTTCTAATGTTACCATAGAGAAAGGAATTGGAGGAGGGCTAGAGAGATGACTTAGCTGTTAAGGCACTTGCCTGTGAAGCCTAAAGACCCGGGTTCAATTCCCCAGTACCTACACAAGCAGGATGTACAAGGTGGTGCAAGTGTCGGGTTGTTTGCAGTGGCTAGAGACCCTGGCATGCCCATTCTCTACCCACCCCCTCAAATAAATGAAGTAAACTTTTTTTTTTATTTAAAAAAGGAAATTGGGTCTGTACTTCTGATGACCTCCAATTCTAATATCTGCCTATACATCTCTCATTCCCCTTTTAAGGGTTGAGATCCCACATATTTTTTTCAATTAGCAGCTTCTTCAGGCTGAAGTGGGGTAAAAGGGTGTTTTATTGTTGTTGTTTTTTAACAGGGGTAGGGAGTCTATTCTTATTGACTATTAGGCACTGGAGGACAATAAAGAGAATAAAAAATAAAAAATAATTAAAATTAAATTGAAAAAAGAGAGACCAAGATAGATAGAGTCAGAATGTTATTAGACCCTCTGAGGTAGATTAGTGGAACTGTGAAGGTGTCTCATTTTCTTACTGAATGCCCAGAAGGTCAGTTATATTGATCTTGCACTTTTGACTTTCATGTCACACTTGGATAAAGCTTAAATAAATAAACAAAGACTAATTAAAATGAGTCTTGATTTTGTTAAAGACTCAGTTTCTATGGTAGTTAAAGCATAACATAGTAGGAAACCTACATATATTTTAACCTAGATAAAAGACATGGCAACTTACTATAAAGAGTTAAGTCTGAATTATATGAACGATTAAGACAAGAGAAAATACAGAAACCAACCTTCTTATGTTAACTCAATTTAGCATACACAACTCAAACCTTTTTAAACTTGAAGTCCCACAACCATTTTATATCAAGTCTGGTACCCTTTCATAACATACTGAACCTTCTATTCTTTTCTCTCTCAATTACATTTTCTTTTGCCTTACAAAGTCCTTTCTGATAGAAAAATGTATCCCTTTCTCTTAAACTTAACTGAAAACTTTATATTTAAAATTGTATCCCTTCTTTTCCTGGATGGTCCTGTTCTGTATTATTATCATAGCTAATATAAAATTTAGACATTAACATTAAAACCCAGGATTTACTTGACAGCAAGTATGTATATTACAACTGAACAGTTACACATATAACAAAACAGATCAACGTTCCTGTGCTTTGCAGTAAACCCAAATTAATTAAATTTAAAGATTTAAGCCATAGTAAGCATTTAGAAAGCAGTGTCAGAAATTGAATTAAAACTTGGCATACAAATATGTCTATTTCAGTAAGCATGAACTAATAAAGCCAAACTCACAGAGATGAATTATTTTAAACCTGTTTCTAGAAATTTAGCATCATCTTAAAGTGCATCCATAAACATGTACATACCTTAAAATCAGAACACCTAAGTATCATTGATTTAGTTACATATACAGGCAGAACTACATGAAACACATGAATACATGACAGCCTTAGACTTAGACTTAGACTTAAGACAAAGACATGCAATCCATAATACTATTAAAGGGAGAGAGAGAGATTTTTTTTTATTTTTATTTTTATTTTTTTATTTTTTATTTATTTATTTATTTATTTATTTTGGTTTTTCAAGGTAGGGTCTCACTCTGGCCAGGCTAACCTGGAATTTCAGGGTGGCCTCAAACTCATGGTGATCCTCCCACCTCTGCCTCCCAAGTGCTGGAATTAAAGGCGTGCACCACCATGCCCGGCTCAAGAGATCTTTTTTAAAAAAGAAGTTACATTTTAAATTGATGGACTTGTTAATTTGATATATATTTTTCTAATTCATAGACTTATATGCTCACTTATAAGCCAATGTTACTATATCAGAAATATTGACAATATATGTACTAGTCACATCGACCATTGCAAAGACCAAATGGATTATGTAGCTTTTAAATTTGTCACTTGTCAGTTTTAAAATCAAACTACAATTCTGATTATTTTCTTTATAGCATTAAATTATATCAATGACAAGGCAGCAGCTACTACCAATTTGAATTAAAAATCAGCACATATTTTTCTTTGCCTCTGGGGAGACTCTTTAAGTGGGAGAGGCCTGCATGCCCTCAGGGAAGGTGTGCACCATGGACTTGATGAGGAGGTCCTACTGACTTCACCTGGAGCCCTAAAGAACCATCTATGTAGCCACTGTTCATGCAGTAAGTGTAGGCCCACACAGGGAGGAACAGGGTCGCCATCTTACCATGTGGCTGTTGATCATAGGCAGATTTCTCTGGAAAAAGCAAGTCATATTAAAGCAAATCACGTTAGAATTTTTTTTTTTTTTTTTTTTTTTTTTGTGGCGCTGGCTGTTTGGTGGTCTCTCTGCTTGGGAGCCAGCTTCTTGTTTATTTTTATTTATTTATTTGAGAGCAACAGACAGAGAAAGAGGGAGACAGAGAAAGAGGGAGGGAAAGAGAGAGAGAGAGAAAGAGAATGGGAGCGCCAGGGCCTCCAGCCACTGCAAACGAACTCCAGACGTGTATGCCCCGTTGTGCATCTGGCCAACATGGGTCCTGGGGAATTGAGCCTAGAACCGGAGTCCTTAGGCTTCATAGGCAAGCGCTTAACGGCTAAACCATCTCTCTAGCCCGGAAATCATGTTAGAAATCTTGAAAGTAAAACTCAAGTGGCTCAAAAGAGGAAACCAGTGGGATCTGGAGAATGGGCTGGAGGCCATTCTCAAAGTCCAGTTTTACAGCTGCACTTTGAACAGAAACAGATAAAGCAAACTTAACTGCAGTTTAGGAGGTAACTTTGAAAGAAAGAGAGAGGGAGATTGCCATTTGTTGTGGCACAGTGAAGGAGGGCTATGGTCATCTCCCTGGGCTGGGGAAAGGTGGATAACTAATAGAAACTGTTTAATGGAGTGAAGAGAAGGATGGAGGGCAGAACTAATAGAACGGGAGAAGATCAGAGGTAGAAGCATTCCTGAATATGGGTGACTTCTTGCCATTTGCTGTTCTGGTTTATGAAGTTATCAAGGTCTTTAAGAATTTGGGGGTGGGGCTGGAGGGATGGCTTAGCAGTTAAGACATTTGCCTGCAAAGCCAAAGGACCCAAGTTCCATTCCCCAGGACCCCCATGTTAGCCAGATGCACAAGGGGGCACAAGCATCTGGAGTTCCTTTGCAGTGGCTGGAGGCCCTGGCATGCCCATTCTTTCCCTCCCCCCCTTCTCTCTCTCTCTCTCTCTCTCTCTCTCTCTCTCAAACAAATACATGAATAAAAACTTAAAATTAAAAAAAAACAATTTGGAAGTCAAATGTGCCATTTTCAGGCCAGTATGAATTTATATTGATGTCCAATTTATATTATGGCAAGACTATTGCAATAAAAAATGAGGTGATTATACTTTGTCTACTTTTAGGGTGAGGGTCTTAAGCAGATTTGGGATACGGAGGTCCTGGAACTCTGCCCAGTGGAGAGGGTATGATGGGAATTTCTGGGAAGGAATATGGTAGGCTCTAAGCTATGTAAATGAATCAGGAAGACAGCAATGGGGTCCTAGACCGCACCCAAAGGGAACTGGTTTCAGTCACTTGATTCACCAGAGAATGGAGCTAGAATTGACTGCACGAAAAGCCCCAGAAAAGGCAAGTGGAGAAGGGGGAAGAGTGGAGCCCAAGAGGGCAGTCAGTTTTGAGGTACCTCCATCCCATGTTTCCCAATGGAAGACTGAAACAGACAGCTTTTTGGATCTAAGATTTTATTAAGATTGGCCAAGAGACAGTCCAGCCAGGAGAGCAGTGAAGTTTTGGAAATTTGGGAACTCATGGTGAGTGAGAAGTTCCAAGGCATCTGTCTAAGGATCAGGTTCTCTGATCTGAGAACAGAGACAAGAAACCTCCTGGAGGAGGACAGGGGTTTCACAAGGTAAGTAGGCATCTCTGGGGAGTTGCTTCCGCCCAGAGGCTCCCACAGCAGTCTTCCCAGGACAAGACAAGGGAGTCGGGTCTGTCTCTCGCAGGTACCATAGGAAGATAGACAGAGGCTAACTCCCCTCCTTCTTGGGTTGAAAATGGTCTGGTTTTGGATGATAAGTGGATATGGCAAATGGCCACTCTATGGCTGAAGCTGAGAAAAAGAGAAAAGGTTTAAGGCAGAACAATTACCTTAACAAGATGCCGAGAATTGTTCCAGCCACCAAAGAGTTTTGAGAGCCCACTAAAGAGTAGCCTCAGCCTTTGCCTCACAGTCCTGCCCAGGGGAGTTGCAATTCTCATGTAATTTGCCATGGTGAAAGAGGGGGGCAAGGAGGTAGGAAGGAAATGGTAGAGACTGAGGACATCTCAGGATCCAGGGATTAATCTGGGATGAGTTTACCACTGCCCATTGCTTCCTGGGCTGCGAAAGGGTTCCACTCCAAGCACCCATCCCAGGTTTGGGCACCAAATGTTAGGAAAAAAGCAGGGAAGACTTGTCTTAACAGCTGAGACAGGCTTCATTGGGGGAAGGGTTCTGACCAGGCATGTCAGCAGCTGCTTCCCTGACAGAATAGGGGATACTTATGGGGTGGTTGGGGGCATTGGAATTCTTTGGTTTCAGGGTGGTCTACCTTTCCTCAGGGCTTGGGTCACCTCAAAGAAGTGGTAATCAGACAGGTAGTGTGGGTCATTCCAGGAAAGTGATCATGGGCATGGGTGGTCTGGATCATTTTTGGGAAACAGAGTTACAATGAAATGGCAATCAGAGCCCCAAAACAAAAGCAAGCAGTTCTAATAATGGCATATATATAAAAGAATGACCTACACTAATAAGAGAAGACAGAGATTGATCAGGCAGTTTAGGGACAGAAGAATAGTTTTGTCTTGACTATGTCTATGCAAAAGACACAGCTATTACCTCACAGGGAATAAGAGATAGTTCTTAAGTGGCTTTTAAGGGCCCAAAGGTAGCCCAAAGGTAATTTAGCTCTGATCTTGCAACATTCCATCTCTCTCTGGGAGCAGTTCTAACATTCCGAAATTCAGCCTTGCTTGGAAGTAGGTTCAGCAGATGTAGCACTTTCCTGAGAACTTTAGTTTACAGATAAATGCAAGAATTTTCCTTGGGCTTGCAAGGGAAAATGTAGATCATTATACAGTACTATAATCTAAATATATCAGAAGGCCCTTCCTTATCCTGCCTTCTTAGGGAGTTCTTCCACTCCCTTCCTGCAGAATTAAGATTCCTGGGAAGAGGTCATGACTATAGGCACCTGAATCCAGAACTAGAATGGCTAAACCAGTTGCCCATAACAATCCACGACTTGAGCCTCAAGGTAGTTTTCCCAATCCCCCTCTTGCCTCTCTGGGCAAGAGCTCTGCATTCTTTTCTTATGTTCTGGGTTTAAATTTGCCCATTCTCTTCTCCATCCTAGAATTTTGAACTATAATAAAATATTTCTGAACCTTATCCTCTGGTCTTGTGTATCTTATTCTTCATAAGACAAAGGTCCTGGAACACCCCCACCAAATTATCAGTGCATTGGGGTGTATTTGTATGTTGGCAGAGGAATCCAAACATTTCTATATTACTGAAGTAGAATCAAGGTAACAGAGAATTCTGTGGCTTCAAAGCTCATGGAATATGCCAAGAGGGCCACTCTACAAGCAGAGAGAACACATAGGGAGGCTCAGAGCTAAATGGGGAAGGGTTTTCTGTCAGGAAGGAGAGAAATTCAAATAAAAACTTGTAATTCTCAAACTTTTTTTTACAGATTAAAATAAAAACAAAATGAACTCAAAAGTAAAAATTAAATGCCAACCACTGTTTTTGTAAAGGAAAGCTTCACTGACTTCAAACAAATTGTTCCACTGTGAGAGCAAGTGATTGAACATGAATGCATAGGTAGCAGAGTCTTTATCATTGGAGTGAGGTAGGGAAAGATAGGAACATACACAAAATTAGGATAAAATGAAGGACAGAATGAAAATACAAACTCTTTAAGTGAAAGAATGGGGTGTAGAGAGGTGAAAGAAATTAAAGCTGACAGGAAGGAACAGGAAGTGCAGCTGTGACACTCATTTTCTCTTCTTTGAAAATGTAAATTACTTCTGATTTTGAAGTCTAGTCTGAGTATTTCCCTGTGGAAAAACAGTCACATGAGCTCTAAATAGTCCCTTTGCTTGAAGGCAGAGAATTGGGAAGGATAATGTAGGCTTACTGTAAGGAATTTAAAATAAAAACAGTTTCACAAACCTAAAGGCATTTTTCAGTGTAATTTTTCTGCAACAGACAGCTTCAAAACCTCCAAATTTCCTAGGTTGGTGCAGGCACAAAGCACAAGTGAGACTGGGTTGCCTGGCAACCGCACTTTTCACAGGCAGCTGGAGAAGAAGGAGCTGCTTCCTGCCAAATGGCCTTTCACCTGCTTTGAAAAAGGGAAATCAGAGTGAAAGTTACTTTGCAAGGGCCAGAGCTGCCCATGAGAAACAGACTTGGGAAATCCCCGTCTCCAGTCTCACTTTGTTTGGGTAGGCACTTGAAGGTGGAAAGAGGCATAATGCCTCATTAATTTGGAATGGTTTTCTTTTCTCTCCACGACCTCTCCTCTGCATACCACCCCTGAATATAATAGCTGCAGGGCTGATATTCCTAACCTGCATAAAAGGGAAATCATTTTAAACCTTTTGCTCTGAATTGGTAAATGCTGAGAGGAGGAAAAAAGCTGACATCTCCCTCATTTTTCCATTATATTTGCTTTCCTAAAATACAAGGACTAATAAAGTAGATTTATGATGAAAGATAATTAGGAATGATGACTGTAAAAATACACTATTTTGCAGGAATGCCTGGTGATTGCATTTGTCTTGGGAATTTTATCTGGCAGATTCTCTTAGTGCTTGTGAAATGTGCCTAGGTGTAATTTAGTGCACGTAATACTTAGGGCTTTTGCTAGAATCCACAGGGTCCATTCATAAATGAAAAGAACATGAGCATTTTTATGGAGACTGTAACCTTTGCTAGTAAACAGTTTCTAATGGAAATGTGGACAAGTAACTCCTAAACAGCCCAACTTGGTTCTACTACCCATGGGAGTGGGCAGCAGTGAGAGTGCTGGACTCTGATCCTTTGTCACTCAGCACAGCACTGAAATATGAGCCTACCTGGGAGGCACAACTTAACCTTCTGTGCTTTCACTTTTTCTTTCAGACAAAATTCTGGTATAAAACAAAATGTATAAGTAATATTCAAACAGTTTCGGTTTTTCAAATTACTTAAGTTTATAGCAATTTTACTTATTGTCAGTAATAGTATTACTTCTAAGACCTGTTTTAGACTTTGTTCACTCTTGTCCCTTTATTCTGTTATATTTTACTACATTTCATTCAAACACAAGCACTACAGGACACTCACAGATATGTACATTTTCATTCTTCCCCCCACTCCACCTCCAAAGCTGAAGATGAATGGTGGCTTTCAATCTCCATATGGCTTCTCCTGGTGCCTCCTGTGGTTGTCAGCTGCTATGGTAATCATCCTGGAGACAGGTCAGTGATAATGAGGAAGTATCACATGACTAGAAACAGAGCCTTAGATGCACTGCGCAATCTCTGCCAGAGGGCAAATCAATTAGTAAAGACTGAATATATGTCAAAGGCAGAATGGGGTAATTTTGCTATAACCATCTGTGGTAGTTTGAATAGAGGGCCCCCAATATATTCAGTTTTTCATTGATTGTAGTTTGCATTTGCAGCCACCTGACTGGAGGCAATGTCACTGGGTGGATCTTAAGGTGTGGTGGTGGGTTTCAGATTTCAATCTAAAGCTATAGAAATTGTGCCTACCTGGAGTTCCTGAACTGTGCTGTGGCTTTTGGCTTTTGGCTTGTACTTCTCTCTCTCTCTCTGCTTGGGCCTGTGGAAGCAAGCCAGCTTCTTCTGCCATTATGGAACTTCCCCTGGATCTGTAAGCTTCAATAAATCCCTTCCAGCCATAACTGTGTCTGGTCTGGAAATTTATCTCAGCGAACCTGCAGCTGTCTGCTACACTATCCATCTGATCTCAAGGCTTTCATCCTGTTGGGACTGCTTAGTGGGACACATAGATATAGTTCATGTAATCTTATTGTAAAAATATCCATACATGTATGATATTCAAAATATGGTGCTATTGGGCTGTAGCAGTGATCCTTAGGTAATTAAATGTTTAAGAAGGATATTTGTTATGACACAGTATTTTTGTAACTCTATTCTTAAATAGCTTCTACTGGCTAGTCATTTAAAGAGTTGATGTGGAAGATGAGTTTTATTCTAAAAACCAAACACCATTATTTCTTTGGGAAGAAAACAACTTGGAGCCCAGCATGATGGCACACACCTTTAATCCCAGCACTCTGGAGGCAGAGGTAGGAGGGTTGCCATGAGTTTGAAGCCACTCTGAGACTACATAGTGAATTCCAGGTCAACCTAAGCTAGAACAAAACCCTATCTCAAAAATTAAAAAAAAAAAAAAAAAAAGCAATGTAAGGTAGATTGTGAGACCCTCAAGGCAAAGGTTATCATGCAGGCTCTTTTATTTTATTATTAAATTTATTATTATTATGCGGCGAGCCCCCCCGACCAGCGGGAAAAGAACAATCACCACACGAGTATCCTTCTTGATCACACTTTATTGGAGAGCTTCTTGGTTAACAGGAGAGCGGATGGAGAAAGACTCGGGGGCGGGGTGTGCAGCTACTTTTATAGTGGGATGGGCAATGAGGCACCTACTGATTGGCTGTTATCTGCTTGCCACCACCAGGCGCCACGGGATAGGCTCAGGACAGGTTGCGTCAAGCGCATGCGCGTACCTTGAATACGGTTGGCGCCAAAGCACTGTCGTAAAGAAGCTGGACACCACGAGGTTAGCGCCATCTTGTAATGGCGGATTAGATGTGGTTTCCTGAAGTGCCAGCGCCATCTAGTGGTGGGGACTAGATGTGGCTCCCTGCAGTTCCCCCTTTCTATTATAAAGCGCAGCAGGTGAAGGTAGAGGTTTGATCTCTGATAAACAAAAGGACATTGTGAAGACCCCAGGCCAGGTGGCCAGCCAGGCTGGTGCCTCACCCGTCCGGTACCTTTTCTCAGAGATGGGATGTCGGTACCAACCCATATGCAATCAAACATGCCCTCCATGAGGCTGCTAAGAGCATACCTCATGTGCAGTACTTTGTCTCGCAGCCTGAGCGCCAATGAATGTCGTGTTCCCAACACCAACCCTCTGCTCCTCCTTGTATAATGAGCACCTCAGGCCCTAAGGGGGCAGGGGCCAGGGAAAAACTAGGTGTTTTTCAGGGCCGACAGCCAAATCTGGGGGGAGGATCCACACTCCAAAGCGGCAAGTGCTTGAGAAATAACTACCTTGTCCCGCCTGGTCTGGGCTTGCAGGCGACAAATCAACCAGAGGCACAGCGCACAGCCCCCAAGGCAGCAAACTGCAAACATCCCTACCCCTACCCACTCCTTGAAGAAGGAAAAGGCAGAGGAAAGCCAAGAGGTAAAACCCTCAGCCAGGCTAAGGTCCACTCGCGTGGAATTGATCATAACAATAGCTTGTCTTAGTTCTTCCAATTCCGCATCAAAATCTAGGGACCAATTCCCTGCCAAGTACAAGGACAGTTGCTTTGACAGATTTGCTGCCCTTGTAAAGTTTTCATATTGAACACTAGTGATACACAAGGCATTAAGTTTCCATTCACATCCCAACTGAGCGATTTGCCAAAGAACATCAATTTGCTCCTGAACTAGGTCCACCCTTTGATTTAGGATCATAATGCCACCTTTGAGTTGGGAATTTAAATTTGATTGTGTGTCTAAGGCGGCAGCTGTGGAAGAAGCCAAGGTATTTAAGGTAGAGGCGGTTTGAACTGAAGAAGCCATGGCTACACCTGCGGCTGTAGCTGCGGCAGCAGCAGCCGCCACCGCAGCAAAAACAGCGGCCGTAATTCCAAAATCTCTCTTATGCCTGAACAAAGACAATGTACTAGGAGCCTCTACAGGCACGGGGACCCAACGGGGGACCCTAAGTACCATGGCTCTGTGATAGAGTGTTGCATCCCAACATTGGGACAAATAACAAGAAGCATTAGAACAATTGCTGAAAGAAAAGTTACTAAGGACAAACATGAATGGTGGATGGACACACACCGGGGTGGGGGCATAAGAGGCATTTTTTCCTAGGTATTTTCCTATCCGGGTGACACCCCCGAGCACTCTCTCATATCGCCATTCAAGGAATTCGCTCAGGGATAGTAGCTCATGGATTACTCCAGACACATTATTACGGGCAACTGTCCCCCCCCGTAATAAAACAAAGGGTGTCATATCTGTGCAGCTACCATTAACCCCACACAGAACCCACTTTGAAAATGGGTTCATAGTACCATCCTGTAGAAATGGTCCCTCCGTCCACGAAAACTGTAAAGGAAAAGGCCCTTTCATATTCGGGGAATAAGTAAAGGTCCGTCCCACATCTGCCCAGCCCACAGTACTGGACTGGCATTCCGTCCATGGCCAAAGGTCCCCTTCATAAGTTCCCATACAGTGAGGTGCCAGGCGTGGTTGAGGCAGAGTCACAGTACCTCTCTGGCCACGAAAAAAGGTACCATTGAGCCATATCGCCTCTTCTGAGAAGGGGTAACTAAAAGCTTTGTGGGACGAATTCCGAGAGGTAGATTCTGGGCCCCATCTCCTGTCCCCCCTAAACCAAGCAAATGCCTGCATCTCCAGTTGTATACAAGAGTCACGTTCACGGGCGAGAGTAAAGCAGAGACTTCCACTTTCCTCGAAGTGTCGAGCCTCCCCCAGGGGGGCAAGGGTCAGGTCTTTAACAACCGCAGGGAGATTGAGACCTTGCTGAGTGGTGAAGAACCGAGGAAGGACTCTCGCCGTGTGGCGAACGGGCAGGGGCTTGGGGAAAACAGACAGGATGCCCCAGCGCAATTCTCCTCTACTAGTCTCCAGGCACATAAGGATCAGCATCCACAGGATCTTTGGCACTCGTACTTGGATGGCCATCCTCGTCCCCTGGACTCTCCTCTGGAGTTGATGTCAGCGTCTTGACTAGCCGGGCCGGGACCCAATGTGGCGATTCCTGGTCCTGTGGAAAGACACAAACAGCTCCCCTGGATCTTACCAAAGCAGGATCCGGTCCCTTCCATTTATTATCCAACACATCCTTCCACATGACCAGTTCCGGATGTGCTTGTGCCCCCTGGTGGCAATGTCTGTCTGCTGCAGACCTATCATGAACATCCAAAACTAAAAAATTAAGGGTATAGAGTGCTAGAGAGACTCTCTCCTTGGGGGTTGCATTCTCCGCTATCCCCCTTCGTTGTTTAAAAAGGATAGCTTTTAAACTTTTATTTGCTCTCTCCACAATACCTTGGCCTTGTGGGTTGTAAGGTAGGCCAGTAGTGTGGGCAACCTGCATCTGGGCACAGAAGGCACGAAAGCCAGAGGAAGCATAAGCAGGGCCATTGTCAGTCTTTAGGCGTCGCGGTTTTCCCCAAGACGCCCAGGTTTCCAAACAATGAGTTTTTACATGAGTAACCTTTTCCCCTGCAAGAGGAGAAGCATGTATGATTCCTGAGCAAGTATCCACCGAGACATGCAGGTATTTAAGCTTGCCAAATTCCAAGACATGAGTAACATCCATCTGCCAAAGATCACCAGGTCTTAGGCCCCGTGGGTTCACACCCACATGTGGAGAAGGCAGGAAAGTGACACAGGATTGACAAGCCTTAACAATATCATGTGCCTTGGACCTAGAAATGGCAAAGGTCTTTCTTAAGGTGTTAGCAGGAACATGATACAGTCTATGGAACTCGGTGGCCATATCTTTAGGACTACTCATGGCTAACATGGTCATCCGCGTGGCTTTGTCTACCAAGTCATTTGCTTGAGATATAGGTCCTGGTAGCAAGGAGTGAGCACGAACATGGGTAACATAGAAGGGGGAGGAGCGTTGCCAAATGAGAGATTGAATTTGAGAAAGAATGTTTGAGACAGGACTAGCAGAACGAATAGAGGCAGCAATTTCCAGTCCAACAACTGCATTAGCCACATACTGTGAGTCTGTGAACAAATTAAAGGAACTACCAAAGGTCTGAAACACCTCCAAGACAATCATGCATTCCACAATTTGGGGAGAGTCAGGCCTATAGAACTTCACCACAGGTTCTGAGCCCTGAACCATATAAGCTCCGCGACCTGTTTTTGAACCATCAGTGAAAATGGCAGGGGCTGAGGGCAAAGGGCCCTTTGATGTGACCCGGGGAAAATAGACTAAATTTTTTTCCACGAAGGACAGAATGGGGCTTTTTGGGTAATGGTTATCTATAGGATTTGGAAAAGCACACATAAGAATGCTCCATTCATCAACCGTACCGGATAGAGTCTCTACTTGTTCCTTAGTATAGGGGATGATAAGCTTATCAGGCAACTTTGCAAAATGAGTTAGGCACGATTTCAAACCCAAACAAGCCTGTTGGGCAACCAACTGTGGGAAGTACTGCAGGGTGCGAGCTCCCAAGGAATGTCCATGAATCCACAAAAGAGGGCCGTCCTGCCATAACACTCCCGTGGGGACATCCCTTGTTTTTAGGATACAGAGAAGAAGTGGACTAGAAGGGTCAAAGCGTTTAAGCTGTGCCTTCATAAGGGCCTTTTCTATTTTGCTTAAGGCCTGACGAGCTGGCTCAGTGAGCACACGAGGAGAGGTAATCTCAGGATCACCCTCCAAAATGGAAAACAATGGTAACAAATCTGCACAGGGGACATGAAGAAAACCTCGCAACCAATTAATGTCCCCCAAAAGTTTTTGAAAATCATTTAATGTATGCAAGTGGGAGGTACGGATGCAAATTTTTTGAGGTTTCACAGACTGAAGGCCAATGACGGACCCAAGGAAATTTACTGAATCCGTTTGCTGGACCTTCTCTGGGGCAATAAAAAGACCCTTATGTTCCAACGCCTTGACGACCTCCTGAAAGGAGACATGCAAAACATCTAAGGTAGGGGCTGTGAGTAGGATATCATCCATATAGTGGATCATACGTAAAGAGGGGAACTGTTGTCTTACTACAAATAACACTGAGTCTACATAAAGCTGGCACATAGTGGGACTGTTGGACATCCCTTGTGGCAACACACGCCACTGAAAGCGGGCATCAGGCTTCTCATGATTTACAGCTGGTAATGTGAAAGCAAAACGCTCTCTGTCCTGAGGGCAAAGGGGTATGGAGAAAAAACAGTCTTTAATATCTAAAACCATCACTGGCCATTCCCTGGGGAGAGCAGAAAGCGCTGGCAGGCCCCTCTGAACTGGGCCCAGGACCTGCATTTGAGCATTGACAGCCCTCAAATCATGTAATAATCGCCACTTTCCAGAGGACTTTTTGATCACAAATATAGGTGTATTCCAAGGGGAAATAGAGGGCTCCAGTTGGCCTAACTGCAATTGTTCCTCAATTAACCTCTGGGCTGCTTCCAGTTTTTCCTGTGAGAGGGGCCACTGAGGAACCCACACTGGCTTATGAGTCATCCAAGGTATGGGCACCTGTTCAAAATTGGAAGCAGAATTTTCAGTGGTCCCTAAGAAAAACCCAACCCATAGCGATCCAGCTTCTCCTCCGGGATGATGGGCTGAGGTCGCCCTTGAAGGTGCTTCCCTAGACCTGAGCCTGGAACAAAGCTCTGAATTTTCATCATATTTTTACTAGCTTCTGAATAATCATTGGTCAAGCGGAGATTCATCTGGGTCTGAATATCTCTTCCCCATAAATTAATGGGAACATCCAACACAAAAGGTTGGATTTTTCCCTTTTGACCCTCTGTAGTGGTCCATGTTAACTCCTTTGCACTCATATGTGGTGTTTTAGCAAACCCTAAGCCTTGCAAGATCTGAGCTGATCTCTGCAAGGGCCAGGCTTTTGGCCAAGAATCCAGTTTTATTATACTTTTATCTGCCCCAGTGTCCACCAGTCCTGAGAATTCTCTTCCTTCTATGGTCAGGCGCAGAAGGGGTCTTTGATCCAACTCCAAAGACAAGCAGGTCAAGTCCACACCGGTAGACCCAAGGCTCTTGTCACCCCTTTCCTTATCTAGTGCAGGAAATAGAGAATGGTTAGAAGGCAAAATCAGCAATTGGGCAATACGGTCCCCAGGGGCCACTGACACTGCCCCATAGGGGGAATGACAAAGAATTTTAATTACACCTGTATAATCTGGATCGATAACACCGGGGAAGACTATGAGACCCTTTAAAGTAGAGGAGGAGCGCCCCAAAAGAAGGCCCACCGTATCTCTTGCTAGCGGGCCAGACACATCTGTGTCCAGGATTTGCACGCCCATTTCCGGAGTTAAGACCAATCCGGAGGTGGCACAGAGGTCCAGGCCTGCAGAGCCCGATGTTGCTCTCCGGGCTGAGGCAGCGGGGGACCTGGCGCCACAGTCACCGGGACCTGAGGTGTCTGCATTGCCCCATAAATTTGTGGGCCCTGGGGACGTGGGCCCTTCCCCCCGTTTTTTTGGTCCTGATTACGTGAAAGAGGGGGGTGGGGCAGACCATTAATATCCCTCACAGATCTACATTCATTAGCCCAGTGTTTTCCCTTCTTACATCTAGGACAAGTCCCAGGGGGGCGCTGTGCCGGTCCTGCATCTCGGACAGGGGCTGGGCTATCCGCTTGAGGACATTGGCGTTTAAAATGTCCCAATTGACCACATCGGAAACAGCCCTTTTGATTCCCTGTCCGTTGAGCCTTAGCGGCAGCTATGACCGCTGCTGCTAATCCTGCATTAGACAGAGGACCCCCTATCTCTCGACAGACTTTGAGCCAGTCATCCAATGTTCCCCTTCTTACTGATTGTATAGCCTTTTTGCACTCCTTAGTGGCCTGTTCAAATATTAGCTGTTGTATAAACGGCATGGTGTGGTCAGCAAGGCCAATTGTCTTTTCTGCCACTTCCAACATTCTAGCTGAGAAATCAGAAAATGGCTCTGTAGGGCCCTGAACAATCTTAGTCAACTGTCCTGCGACCTCTCCCTTATTACGGAGCTCCTTCCAAGCCTGATAATGAATATTATTAATTTGGATATACACGTCTGGATGGAAATTGAGCTGATCTGTAAGATAGGGACCAGTCCCCAGAAGCATATCAGAAGTCCAGTCCCAGTCCCCTTTCATAATATTCTGCCTAGCTTGTTCTTGGGCTTTATCAGAAATCAGTGATCTGAAATCCAAATATTGCCCTCTCGTTAGACAAGCTCGGGCTAAGTCTAACCAATCACCAGGAGTAAGGGTGCGCTGCGTGAGTCTGCGAAGCAGCATAAGTGAATAGTCAGCAGTGGGTCCAAAATCTTTGCAGGCCTGAACTAAATCTTTAAGTTCCGTATAGGGGATTGGCTCCCAGCCTCTTTGATTGGTAGTGGTATTCAAAAAAACCGGGAAAGCGGAGGCCAGGCGGGACCATGTCCGCGGCTTAACAAAATGGCAGCGATCCTCGGCTGGGACATAGGGGGGGGGGAACATGAGGGCGTGGCAGAGCACTAGGCGGTGCTCGGTTCCGAATACCAACTTCCTCTTTTAAGGCACTCCTCCCCCTAACCGCGGGAGGGCAGACACGCCTGCCCACAAACTGAGTATCCTGAGCACAATGCAAAGCTGCCTCCTCTAAATCCTGTCCCTCTGTCCCACTGGAGTCCTCCTGATCAGAAGCAGAACTACTGCCGTGATCATCTCGTATACTCAGGTGTCGCAGCGGCTGTAGGGAAGGATATAACCCCACAGCCCCCTGCTGCGGCGGGGCCCTAGGGAAGTCCTCACCCCTCCTGTGCATACAGCCAGAGCCCTCATTACTCTCTTCTAACGGGGGTGCCTTCTCCTCTACATGGCAGGGAACCTTTTCCTTGAAATGACTGGCCATATTGGGAACTCCTCCCGGGAAATGACTGGCCCTTTTTTCCTGTACTTCCTTATATAATCTGGGTTTGCTATCCCCACTTGCATCAGATTCTGACAAACTATCCTGATGTTGTCTGAGCCGTCTCCGGCCCTCCTGAAGTGGGTCCGGGTGGCTTCCAGAACGTAAACAAGAATGTATCATCCTCCAGAAAGGGAGGGTACCTCGACCTAAGTGACCCTCCTCCCTAGCCGCCTCAAGGTCTTTACCCAGCTTTTCCCATGAGGGCAATGAGAGATCTCCGGACGCCGCAAACCATGGAGCCGCAGCATCAATGTCTTTAACAATCTTTTTAATAGTGGCATTAGAGACCTTTATATCACGTTGTTTCAAAACTTCCTTTATAGGCTGAGTAAAATCAATGGGAGAATACCGGGCACTCGATGTATTACCCATCACGAGCTGGAAGGCTGGAAATGAAACTAACAGCCAGCCCCACGTTATCTACCGAGGATTTATCTGACTCAAGGCTCCAAGGACCAGAGCCGCGTTGTCTACCGCGGGTTTAACCGGTCCAGGCAATCAACAGACTAGGCAAGATAGAAACAAACGCAAAACAATAGAAAGACCCAGACAAAACAAACCGAAAACAGCAAGAGCAGCGAGGCCCTCAGACACGGACATGACTGAGACACAGAAAAGAAAAAAAAAGAAAAAAGAATGACTTACCGGTACCTTCCTCTCCGTGTGTCAAGTTCTGAATCCTCCTTTGGTCTTTCCCGGGATTTCGGCACCACTTTGCGGCGAGCCCCCCCCCGTCCAGCGGGAAAAGAACAATCACCACACGAGGATCCTTCTTGATCACACTTTATTGGAGAGCTTCTTGGTTAACAGGAGAGCGGATGGAGAAAGACTCGGGGGCGGGGTGTGCAGCTACTTTTATAGGGGGATGGGCAATGAGGCACCTACTGATTGGCTGTTATCTGCTTGCCACCACCAGGCACCACGGGATAGGCTCAGGACAGGTTGCGTCAAGCGCATGCGCGTACCTTGAATACGGTTGGCGCCAAAGCACTGTCGTAAAGAAGCTGGACACCACGAGGTTAGCGCCATCTTGTAATGGCGGATTAGATGTGGTTTCCTGAAGTGCCAGCGCCATCTAGTGGTGGGGACTAGATGTGGCTCCCTGCATTATTATTTTATTTTTATTTTATTTTTGTATTATATTGAGAATTAATATGTGAACATACAGTAATCTGATCCTGTTCTCATCCCTTTATCCTTTTTTGTCCCCTTCCACTCCCCCATCCCTTCCCTGAGGACCCTCCTCTTTCAAGGGGTAAATCCTGTGTCTCATTCCTTTTGTCCTCCACATCAAAGTGTTGATGGGCTCAGAGCAGCACAGGTCCATAAGGGTACAACTCTGAGGGGTCATGAATGCATCAGTTAGTTCGTGTAAGGAGGTCAGTGCTCCAAAGCACACCCATGCACCTGTGGTAATGTAGGTTCTTAACCTTGACTAGACAATCTAGTTACCCAGGGAGCTTCTTACAAGCATTGGTTTTCAGCCCCACCCCCAGCATACTGTGATAGCGATTCCACATGTGACTTAGTTGTCTACAAAATAGCATTAATATGATTAGTATGTCTCCATGAGCGTCTAAATCAATTTAGGCTTATAAGTTGAAAAAACAATTATATTTTCTGAAATATTCCACTTTGGTTAGACTAGTTACATTATTGCCAAAATAAATAAATAAATAAATAAATAAATAAATAGGTAAATAAATAAATAAAGCATAGTGTTTAATGTTATTTATGCCCAGCTGCTTTCCTTAACACCCTTCTCCACTTATTCGTATGCCCACATGTAATGTTGTATTTTAATATTCAGTGTCCTTTAAAAGAGTGAAAGAGGTGATAATGTTAAAAATATTCTAAATCGTTTGCAAGGGTAAGTGGTAAAGCAAATATTAGATCCTATTAGCAATCAAGCAAGTTATATTTGGTAAGTAGAGAAAGATAATGTCTTAGTCCTGTGACCTTTGCTGTAATTGTACAATCCCAGCACACACACAATTTAATCTCTAGAAAAATGTGTGTATGTGCAGACTGGGCAACTTTTACCACAAAATCTATTCATTTTCCTATCTATTAAAAAGGTAAAATTTAATATTTTTCTACCTCTGCTATGATTGAATAATATTAATGATTTTTATACAAGAATTGGTAGGTGCTTTTTGTCATTTCCTATTGACACAGCCTTTATGGTATTCTGTAAATGTCATCACTCTATAACCAAGAATAGGATTGGCTTCAGTCCTTCTAGGGCAGGCCCACATTGATTGAGAAGAGCTTGGTACTATTGCTACACAGTTATGAGACTAAGAGACACATTAGCATTTCAGCTACTGACAGCCTTTTATCTGCTGGCTATAAACTGCTCCTGGGACCTTTGTCCTTCAGTCTTATAACTATTGTTACTGGTCTCAAGGAAGAAATAAATTCTTACTTACTTAAACAGAAAGGGTCATACTAGAAGGATTTGCAACTATTCAGAATTGTCAGGAAAACTGTAGATCAGGCTCCCCAGTTAGGAACCAAGCACACACAGGCCAAGGTGCATTAAGTAAAAACAACCAGTCCCAGCAGCCATTACCCACTGACTTCAGCACTAGACTGCACTCACTACTGTGCACAGTGACCAGACTAAATGTGAGACTCTCTCTGTATCTTTTTAAAAAATGATTTTAAAAATATTTTTATATATTTGCAAGAAGAGAGAAATAGAAGAGAGACAGACAGAAAGAATAGGTATACGAGGGTCTCCACCCTCCACAAACAAACTCTAGATGTCTGCACCCCTTTGTGCATCTGGCTTTACATGAGTATTAGGAAATCAACCTGGGTTGTTAGGCTTTGTAGGCAAGCACCTAGATAGCTGAGCCATCACTCCAGCCCTTTCCTTATCTTTTTCTAAAAAATATTTTATTTATTTTTTTATTTAAGAGAGAGAGAGAGAGAGAGAGAGAAAAGGCATGTAGAAAGAGAATGGGTGCATCAGGGCCTCCAGCCACTGCAAAAGAACTCCAGACACATGTGCCACCTTGTGCATCTGGATTACATGGGTACTGGGGAATCCAACCTTGGTCCTCAGGCTTTGCAGGCAAGCACCTTAACCACTAAGCAATCTCTCCAGGCCTCTCTCCTTAACTTTTTAAAAACTATTTATTTTTATTTATTTATTAGAGAAAGAGAGAGGGAGAAATGGGCACACCAAGGCCTCTAGCCACTGCAAATGAACTCCAGATGCTTGTACCACCATGTGCATCCAGCTTACATGGGACCTGAAAAATCGCAGCTGGGACCTTAGGCTTCTCAGGCAAGCACCTTAACCGCTAAGCCATTTCTCTAGCCCTCCTTATCCTTTTAACTCAAATTAGGATCTCTAGAAAATGTCTTTAGCTTGCTGAGCCAGTATTGCCAACCCATCAAATATGAAAGAGGTTTGGAAGATGGACAGTCCAAGATATTTAGTACAGTGGAATACTACTGATCAATAAATAGGCATGAGTTGCTGAGGCATGCTACATGAGACTGTCAAATAATTATACCAAGAAAAAAATATAGGCAAAAGAAAGTTTATGTACATCTGTTTCTAATTACATAATGCCAATTACATAAAGTTCTTGATCAGGAAAACTCACGAAAGCAAAAGAAAAAAAATCAACAAGTCATTACTTTGGAATCTTGGGGAGTACAGTCTGGATAGACACTTAGAGCATTTCCTGGTAAAGGATATGTTCTGTTACTTGGTAGGGTGTGAGACACAGAGGTAGATGAAATTTCAGAATTATATCTTTATGATTTGTATAGTTGAACTTTAATTTTTTTTTTTATTAGTCAGTTCTGTATTCAGCAAATACAGTCAGTTTGGTTGAACTTTAATTTTTTTACCTCAAAAATAAACCTTGTATAAACATTAAGCTCTAATTAACAGGTTTTCTTTGATAGCCTATTGTGAAACTCTCATTTGTATAGTCATGCTTTAGCAAATGAATCTATACAGTAAAAATAATTTGAGCAAGACTCCTTATTTATACTCACATAACTATATTTTTCCAGCTCTGTTCCCTGAGAGGGCACAAAAATGATGACACGAGCAGTAATGACAAACAGGCTTCTCGGATTTTGCTTTGTAAGTTACATTTTAACTAAAAAAAGCCAGGATATCTCCAAGAAACAGTTACTATTAATACAAAAGCAAAGAAAAGTACAAGATAATTCTGAAATTTCTTAAGACTGAAAATAAGTTGTAAATGGACATGAGTCAGCTTAAAGCGATAACCATTGGCCAAGACTGGAACAATTTGACCACCAAAATAAACACTAATTTTAATGGACTGTGATGATCTGGTAATAGAGAACCCATTACTAAATATTCACACAGACACACACACAGATTGTAAAAGCGTAGTAATGATAGATAATTACAGTGAACTAAATGTTTATGAAAATCCAGAAGAGAAAGAGTTTTAAATGTTTTTGCTTCAAAGAAATGATAAATGTTTGAGGAGATAAAAATGTTTAACCAGATTTAACATTATGCATTGTATCTGTGTCCAAAAACTATATGGTTTACAGTATACAAGCATGTATAATTTATACTTAGAATATATAATTATATTTAATAGGTATAATAACAAATATGTATAATTTTTATAAAGCATTTAAGATTAATTTAAATCTTAAAATGAGGGAAAGAGCATGTACTGCTTATGGTAGAATGCAAACCATAGGAAGAACAAAGACTGAAGAAAGAAATGAATGGGTTAGAAAACAGTAAGTTGATAAAGTTTGGTAGAAAAATTTCATGAAAGTGATTGATTGCATTAGCTTTCCCTGAGGAAACAATAGCAGATGTCTATTCACCCCAGATAAAACACAGATGGCAAATAAAAGAGGATTCATTCTTACCTCCTCCTTCCCTAGAGGGGAAAGAATGTGAAGAGATTAGCCCATTTCCAGAAAACCTAACTTTATCCCAGACACCGGCCATCAAAAATAAACTGACTAGGGCTGGAGAAATGGCTTAGCGGTTAAGAGCTTGCCTGTGAAGCCTAAAGACCCCGGTTTGAGGCTCGATTCCCCAGGACCCAAGTTAGCAAGATGCACAAGGGGCCGCACGCGACTGGAATTTGTTCGCAGTGGCTGGAAGCCCTGGCACGCCCATTCTCTCTCTCTCTCTCTCCCCACCCCCCTTTTTCTCTCTGTCACTCTCAAATAAATAAATAAAAGTAAAAAACAAAAAAAAAAATTAAAAAAAAGATAAACTGACTAGTCTAGCCACTCATTCAGGGCACTCACATAGGAGGCGCTCTTAAAGGTCTTTGGGTGGGCTTCCCCATTTCAGGAGCCCTCTCTTGCCCTCTTAGGCAAGAGCTGTGCCTTCCTTCCTTCTCTTTAGTTCTATCTATAATCTAGTAAAATCTCTCTAAATCTTATCCCCTGGTTTGCAGATTTCTTTTATTTATTTATTTTTTATTTTGAGAGAGAGAACTGGCATGCCGGAGCCCCAGCCACTGCAACTGAATTCCAGAGCTTGTGCCACCTAGTGGGCATGTTTAACTTTACGCTTGCCTCACCTTACGTATCTGGCTCACTTGGGATCTGGAGAGTATAACATGGGTCCATCTCACCAGTCCAGATTTCAATGTTTTACAATATTTTATTTATTTATTTGTGAAAGAGAGAGAGAAAAGCAGATGGAGGGAGAATGGGTGCATCAGGGTGGGTCTCTACCCCCTGAGAATGAACTCCAGACATGTGCCACCTTGTGTATCTGGCTTTACTTGGGTACTGGGCAATCAAACCCAGGTTCTTGGGCTTTACAGGCAGGTGTGTCTTAAACTGCTAAGCCATCTCTCCAACTCTAGACTATAGATATCAATTCTTTGAATTCATAATACAAGAATCTGAAGGCCACTGACTCTGAGATCTCTGCATGATTCTTGAGTTTTCTGGGGTCTTGGCCCCTGAATTATTGTCCACCAAGAACTGAGATAAGACTCCAGCTCTTTCAAAGACATCCAAAAATTCTCATATTATCTCTGCAATTAACCACAAATTAGAAAGATAAAATAGTAGCTTTTATCACAAAGAAATTTGTTGGACACTACTCAAGTGATCAAGATAAATGTCACCAGCTGGCGATGCAGTTCAGTGGTAGAGTGCTTGCCTACATGCACAAAGTCCTGGGTTCAATGCCTAGGACAAGAACAATGAAAAACAAAATGTCTACATTACTAATACTTTTCAAACAAAGCATGTGCCACCCAATATGGATAAAATGTTACTTCATTGGGTTTTCTGACAAAGTCCATAAACTGAAACTAATAATTACAAAATATAAGATTAATTCAAATTTAGAGAGTCTGTGAAATAATTAATCCAGACTATTTAAAGATTTAAGACAAAAGTGAGTAAATATGACTGAGAATTTGTTCCAAATTAAAGGATGCCAAAAAAGACATGAAAAAAAAACCAATGAAATCCATGCTTTTTGCATTTGAATAGGTCAAAAAAGGAATGTACTGATTTTTAAAACTATATATTCAATAAATAAGGGAATTAACATTCTTGGAAAATGCACAGTGAATCATTTAGGAGCATAACTCACTATTGTCTTCTTTTTACTTATAAATGATTCAGAGAAAAATAATAGCAAAGTACATAGAAAGGAAGAAAAAAATCAAATATGAAGCAATTGGAGGATCTGAAAATAGAAGACACAAATATCCCTAGATCCTTGTTCTACTTTGAACATTTTTGTAAGTTTGAAAGTATGTGAAAAGAAAATGTTACAAGTAAATAAGGAAATGTCAGGCACCCTCCCTGTCCCCAGATGACTGTGTGATGGGGATTAGTAGAACAAAAAGCCCCGGCTCTGAGGAGGAGGGAAGACAGATACTGTCCCACTGGAAGAACTCCCTGAAGATAATGCAGGCTTCATCTTAGAGATTTTTCATCGTACAGATTGTGATTATCTGGGTCTGTTTTGTTTGAATGCAAGAATAGTGGTATGGAAGCAAGAATCAGAGTGATTATCATTTTGCCTTAGGGGAAAAATGTTTTATTGTTGGTGAAAGACTTTTGATGCATTTTTCATGAATGATAAAGAAAAATTTTTCCAAAGTAGCTGGATATTTGTAAACCTACAGCTATTCTAAAGACTCAAATTCCACAAGGAGGTTTCAGTGTTGTCTGTCATTAACCGTGTGAGGTTTAAACCTCCTGTATAGATTCTCAGCCCTTTTTGTTTTTATTTTTTGTTTTCTTTTGTTTTTTGAGACAGGATCTCTGTAAGCTGCCCAGGCTGGCCTTGAACCTCCCAAGTTGCTAGGGCTATAGCCCTATACCACCAAGTCCAATTATTTAATTTCTTTAAAAAATGTTATTTATTTACAAGAAGAAAGGAAAAAGGGGTGTGCCAAGTCCTCTTGCCACTGCAAATGAACTCCAGATATATGAACGACTTTGTACATCTGGCTCTATGTGAGTACTGAGGAATTGAACCCAGGCCTGCAGACTTTGAATGCAAGCACCTTTAACTGCTGAGCCATCTCTCCAACCCCAAACATTTCATTTTTTTTACTTTTAAAAATTTTGATTTATGCTTTTATTTTTGACATTTTCATACAGGTATGTATTTTGGTCTTATACCTCCCATTACCCTTCCCTATCCTCTTCTTCCACCTATTAACACCCTTCTATTTCCCATTAGTTCCCACCTTATTTTCATGCCTTTTTTAACCTACTAAGTTTAATTAGCATTGTTTACATGATAATGATTGGAAGATTATTTGCTGTGGAATGGGCAACCAACCCTAACCCTAACCCTAACCCAATCCTACTGATGAACCTAACTTCCTCTCTCCCAGCTATGATTAGCTGCTATTGACTATTTTTGTAGGTGTGGGGTCTCGTGTACCATTCCCTCACTGATAGTGAATTACAGGCAGGCTCAGTCTTGTACAGGAAACCACCACTTCTGTGAATTCTTGAGTGTAATGTCCATGTTGTATCCAGAAGACAATGGTTCCCAGATCATCCCCCCATCCTCCTGCTCTTACATTCTTTCCTCCCCCTCTTCCAATCTTTTCTCTGTGGTGAACACATTCAAACTCATTCCCTTCAATAAAACAATACCCATTGGTTAAACTCTCTCTTCTACTCCATATCTCCTCAGACTTGGTTAGTTCATTCTCAACTTCTAGGATACCTATATTCCACAGATGATTATCATCTTGTGGTATTAGTCTATTTTTGGTTTATGTAACTTAGTATCATGATCACCAGTTCTATCTACCCATGATGTCAAAGAGACAGAATTTTGTTTTTGTTTAGGCTGAGTGCCATTTCACTGTGTACACATACTACATTCTCTTTATGTATTCATCAGTAGATGAACACTCAGATTGTTTCCACTTTTGACTATATTAATAGTGTTGTAATCTCATGGGAGTTCAGATGTCACTTTGATAGTCTTTGAATTTATAGCTAGGAACATGGTTACTGATTCATATAGTAGTTTTATTTCTGAGCTTTGGGGGAACCTCCACACTGTTGTCCATGATGACTATACTAATTTATATCCCTACCAAATGGTGCAAGGACTTCCTTTTTTTGCCTATCCTTGTCATTAATTTTTATGTTTTGTCATTTTTCTATAGTCTTAACAGAGGAAGGTGACAGCTTGCTGGGGTTTGACTTGAAATGCTACCCATTTTTTCATATACCTGCCAGACTTTTATATATTTTCTAAGAAACATCTATTAATTATTTTTTTAGTTTATGTGTATATGTTTTTATATGTGCCTGTGTGTCTTCAAGTGTGTGAATGCATATACACATGTGTGTATGTGCATCTGGAGGCTAGACAATAACCTCACAGGTCATCCATATGAACTTCGTCTACTTTATTTGAGTCTTTCATTGTCCTGGAATGTATCATTATGCTAGGTTGGCTGGCCAGTGAGTCCCAGAAATCTTCCTGTTTGAAATGATGTGTTGGTCTATTTTGGAGCTACCTACTCTGTCCCATGGTCTATTTATCTAGATTGTGTTTGTGGATTACACATGTTTGTATGTGTGTGGCACAAGTGTGCAGGTGCTCATACATATGTAAATACACGCATGTGGAGGCCAGAGGTTGATGTGAAGTGTCCTCTTCTCTTCCTCACCATTTTATCAATTTACTGAGGCAAAGTTTCTCACTTCATACCAGAGCTAACTGGTTTTGCCAGTCCTGCTAGCCAGCCTGTCCTGGTATCCATAGTCTCTGCCTCCTGAGTGCTAGGATTACAGGGTGGTCACCATGCCTGTCATGCATTTACATGGGTGCTAGGGATCCAAATTCCAGTCTTTGCATGGGAACTGCTTTATCTACTGAGCCATCTCCCTAGACCTGTCTGTTTATTTTTAAACTTTTTTATTGACAATTGTTATTCATATATATATATGTATACACACACACAGTGTGTGTACATCATGTTGGTACCATAATTAGCCCCCTACTTGTCCTCCCCCATCTGCAGGGACCCTCCTCATTGGGGAATGTGGGTCATACATTGTGAAGTTAGCCATCAGTTATTTGTAAGAGGCAATGTTTCTGTGTATAATGTCCCAACATGTAGCTCTAACAATCTTTCCATCCCCTGTTCCATGAATTTCTCTGAGCCATGTTGGATTTGTTTTAGGTCTACATCAGTGATGAGGTCTTGGGAGCCTCTGTGTCTCTGGATCTCTGGTTTGATAGGAGTTTAGTGGTCTCTGTGCTATCTCCTTCACCCTTGTGCTGGTATCAGGTTCACCAAGAAAGCAGCACTCTTGCTCATTTCCCAAATTACTCTTGGTTTCAAGTAGGGGCCTGGTGAGGAGCAATGGGCTGATTCCTCCTCAGGATCAACATCCATATGAATAATAGAAGCAAATTCTCCAATGGAGAGTGAAGTCAGCACCAGATGAATGGGATATCCATGATTGTTTTAGAGAGAATTTAATAGGTGTATACCCTCTTGTAGGCCACGATTGGTGGGAGCTTGATAATGGAGAATGGGCTTGTTTTTTGGATATAGTTCTGACTAGTTTCCCAGCTCCAGCTATGGGTTCTGTTCCACTGAGCAGATCAGTTAGCCAAATCAAGAGAAGTTGGTTCCTCACCATGGCTGTGTGCCACTATGGTACTTGTGTGAGCATCACATCAGCTTGTTTGAAGCTGAGTAGCTTAGACCACAAGTTGCTTGGACAGATGTTGGTCATTTTCCCACATTCATGTAGCACCTTCTTGCACTAGACAAGCTAACTGTCTGGGGACTGACTCTCTTCCAGATCCCAGCCAGGTTGCTGTATATTCCATACCAACAGCATATGGTGTCTCTGGCAGTAGTGTCTTATGATTAACCTTTGGTGGGTCATCAAGTACTCTGACAGAAATCTGTCTTCTTTTGGGAAACCTTGTAGGTCTGTCTGATCAACAGCTCATTGTGGATGTTAACCACATGCTAGCACTGGGAGTTACATGCCAGCACCAGGTAAAAGAAGAAAGAAAAAGATAGGTAATATAAAAGAAAGAGAAAAGAAGGAGAGAGAGAGAAAGAGAGAAATGGGAGAAGTTTAAGTTTTGTCATCATACCCTCTCCAAGGCCCTGTGGTTCAGGTGTTCCCTCTAAGGACCTGATGAAGGTTCAACCATTTAGTCTGTCTTTTAGAATATAGAATTTTATGGTACCATTGCCATTTGGGTCCAGTTTTGGGTCCCCCCACCCTTTTCCTACCCTCCCGCCCAACCCTCCCTATTGTCAGGTCCTTATTAAGTATGTCAGCATCTCGGGCAGATTCAGGTTAGGAGCCACAGATGAGTGAGACCATGTGATGATTATTTTTCTGTGATTGGGTGAGTTCACTGAGAATGATCTGTGCTAGGTTTGACCATTTTTCTTCAAATTTCACTGTCATTTTTCCTTACTACTGTGTAGAATTCCATCATGTAGATATACCACATCTTGGTTAACCATTCATCTAATGATGGACATCTGGGTTGATTCCAGTTCTTAGCTATTATGAATTGAGCAGCTATACACATGGTTGAACAAAGCTCTCTGAACTGAGACATGGAGCTTTTAGGGTAAATGCCCCGTACGGGCATAACTGGGTATGTTGGTAATTCTATAGTCAACATTTTTAGGAGTATCCATATTGCTTTCCATAGTGGTTGTACCATCTTACACTCCCATCAACAGTGAATGAGGGTTCCTTTTTCTCCACATCCTCACCAGCATTTGTTTTCATTTGATTTTGTAGTGTTTGCTATCCTTACTGGGTAAGGTGGAATCTCATAGTTGTTTTAACTTGCATTTCCCTGATGATTAGGCATCTCTTTGTTATGAAGGCATTTAGTGCTATGAATTTTCCCCTGAGTACTGCCTTCATTGTGTACCATAAGCTTTTGTATGTTCTGTTCTCATTGTCATTCATTTCTAGAAATTGTGCAATTTCATTTTCTTATTTTGTCCACTACCCATTTATTGTTTAAAAGTGTGTTGTTCAGTTTCCAGGAGCTGATGGGATTCCTAATGCATCTTTTATAGTTAATTTCTAGAAATACAGCATTGTGATCTGATATCATGCAGGAAATTATGTTGGTCTTCCTAAATATATGGAGGTAGGCTTTATGACCTAACATATGATCTATTTCAGAGAAGGTTCCATGTGCTGCTGAGAAAAATGTGCAGTCTGTGGACTTGGGGCAGAATGTTCTATAGATTTTGTTAGGTCTAATTGTTCTATGATTTTGTTGTGCTCTCTTACTTCGCTGTTAATTTTCTGTTTGGATGATCTATCTATTGCTGATAGTGGAGTGTTGAAGTCCCCAACTATGATGGTGTTGATAGTCATTTCTGTTTTATTGTCCAAGTAGTTTTTGTTTTATGAATTGTGCTGTGCCTATGTTTGGTGCATAAAGATTGATGATTGTGATATCCTCTTCTTGAAACATTCCCTTGATAAGTAAGAAGTGGCCTTCTTTGACTTTTTTTATTATTTTGGTTTGAAGTCTATTTTATCTGATATTAATATAGCTACGCCTGTTTGTTTCTTATTTCCTTTTGCTTGGAATATAATTTTCTACCCTTTCACCCTGAGGAGGTGTTTGTCTTTATTGGTGAGGTGAGTTTCTTGAAGACAGCAGATTGAGGTGTCTAATTTTCTGATCCACCCTGTTAGCTTATGTCTCTTGATGGGTGAATTAAGGCCATTAATATTTAGTGTAATAACTGTGAGGTTTGATTTAATCCCTGTCATATTTTGGTGGTTTATGTGGTTTAGTGTTTTCTTGGACTTTATAGTTTTTTGTGCCTTCTCTGAGTTTGGTTACTGTGATCTGCTTTTTTTTTTTTTTTTTTTTTTTTTTTTTTTTTTTGGTTTTTCGAAGTAGGGTCTCACTCTAATCCAGGCTGACCTGGAATTAAATGTAGTCTCAGGGTGGCCTCGAACTCATGGCGATCCTCCTACCTCTGCCTCCCGAGTGCTGGGATTAAAGGCGTGCGCCACCACGCCCGGCTGTGATCTGCTTCTTGTAGGCACTTGAGGTTGGTTATTTGCTTCTTCTGTGTGGAGAATTCCCTGTAGTACTTTCTGCAGGTTTGGCTTTGTGTTAATATAGTTTTAAAGCTGAGTTTTATTGTAGAAAATTTTTCTTCCACCATCTATTATGAGGGATACTTTTGCTGGGGAGAGTAGTCTGGGTTGGAAGCCTTAGGTGCTTACTTTGCAGTATTCCATTCCAGGCCCTTCTGGCTTTCAGGATTTCCATTGAGAAGTCTGAAGTAATTCTTATGGGGTTACCTTTACATGTAATGTGTTGTCTCTCCCTATCTACTTTTAGGATTTTCTCTTTGGTATCAATGGTTAGAGTCTTAATGATAATATATCTTCAAGAATTTCCCGTTTGGTCCAAAGTCTGTTAGGAGTTCTGTTCACTTCTTGTAACTTGATGGTACTTTCTTTTGAGACAGTGGGGATGTTTTCTTCAATAATTTTGTTTAATAAGTTCTCCATGCCTTTGGTGAATTTCTTCCCCTTCTGATGGTATTCCCACGATCTGACTGTTGGGATATTTAAGGGAATCCCACAGTTCCCTCATGTTGTGTTCACAAAAGTTTTGAACTTATTGAAACTTTTGGGCTCCCCTATGTCTGCTTTTATGACATTTTCATACTGTTTGGTTTCTTTCATTTTATAGTAATTTGAAGCTAATGTACAATCCCTCTTGATTTGTTCTTTGTGGTCAAGATCCTTTACTGTTCAGATTTCTGTAGTTTCTACATAGATTTGGAGATTGTTTTCTCTATTTCTCTATGTTTTATGAAGGAAATCCTTGGTATTTTCACATGGATGACATTAAATCTATAATGCAGATTACTTGTAATACCATAGACATTTACAAACTTTTTTCCATTCTCTTCTGCCCTTTTCAAGTTATTTCATCAATTTCTTATAGTTTAGTTGCAGAGATCTTTTACTCTTTTGGTTAAATTGATTTATAGTTACTTTGTTTTTAGTAGCTATTATAAATGGAAATGATGTCCTGATATCTATTTCAAATGCTTTTCAGTTCACAAAGCTACTGGTTATTTTGCTATTTTTTGTTAACATACAAAATTGGTTTCTCAAGGCTAGCTTCATACTTATATGTCATTATACTTTGTTCTAACTCATTCTCCTTTCCCACTGACCTCCTCTCTGCATCCTATGCCATCCAGCTGGTTCCCTTTCTTTCTGTAGTTAGTCCCCTACTTACAATTTCCTAGTACATGTGATCCATTACCCTCTCATTCTCTACCTCCTGTAAGATTTCTCTATCCTCTCTCATGATCCCCTTTCTGTGACCTATGACCAAAAAACTTACCTATATATATACTACATATACCCACGTGTTTAATTTTACATTTAGCATCAGCAAATGAGAGACAACATATAGTTTTTGTCTTTCTGTATCTGGCATATTTCAGCTAGTATATTTTTTCTGTAAATATTATGTTTTCATTATTTGTTAAAGCTTCATAAAATCCATTGTCTATATGTACCACAATTTCCTTGTCTATTTTTTTCTTGATTGACATCTAAGCTAGTTCCTTTTCCCAACTGTTGTCCATAGTGCAGCTATGAACATAAATGTGGGGATAGGGAAATGGTTCAGTGGTTGGAGACACTTGCTTGCAAAGCCTTCAAGCCCAGTTAAATTTCCCTAGTACCCATGTAAGGTCATATGCACAAAGTGGAGTGTGCATCTGGAGTTCATTTGCAGTATAAAGAGGCCCTGGCCCATCAAATCTCTCTCCCTCTCTTTCTCTCTCTCTCTTTCTCTCTCATAAATGGGTAAAATATTTGTTTGAAGCATGGATTGACTAAGAGTCCTTCAGGCATGTACCTAAGAGTGGTATAGTGTGGTTATATGTTCATTAGCTTCATTCTCAGTTGTGGGTTTTTCATTGTTGCTTGAGGAGCCTTTATACTAGTTTGCACAGTAGCTGGTCATGTTTACCAGCAATGAATAAGATGACATCCTCAGCAGAATTTGTCATCCCTCTTTTCTCTCCTAATAGCCACTTTGGCTGGGGTGAGATGGAATCTCAATGTAGTTTTAATTTGCATTCTCTTGATGGCTAAGGATGTTGTGTACCTTTTCAAGTTACTAGATATTTGTATTTCTGATTTTTGCATGTAATTTAGTGTCTTTCAATTGTGCTAAATTTGTTCATTAATTTTAATACACTAAGTGTGTGTGTGTGTGTGTGTGTGTGTGTGTGTGTGTACCAACTACAAATAGGAACAATGTGATTTCTTTTCCAGTTTAGGTACCTTTATTTCTCTCTCTTACCCACTTGCCTAGGACTTCCAATATTATGATAAATAAAAGTAGTAAAAATGGGCACTTTTATCTTTCTCTAGATTAAAAAATATCAGCTTTTCCCCATTTAGTGTGATGTTACTTGTTAGCCTATTATATGCTGCCTTTACTATGTTGAATTGTTCCTTTTGTTACTAATTTGTTCAAAGTTTTATCATTGAATTTTATCAAATCCCTTTCTGAATTTATTGAGATGGTCATAGAAAGTCATTGCCCTTACTATATTGCGTATTCATTGATTTGTACTTGTCGAACCATCTTGGCATGTGGGGAATGGGAAATGAATATTCATTGATCATGTTGAGTGATCTTCCAAACATGTTGTTGGATTTGGTTCACTGGTGTTTGCTGAGGAAACTCACTGGTGGCTTTTCTATCCCTGTGTGTCCCCTGTCTGCTTTTGGTGTCATAGTGATATAAGCCTCAAAGAAGGACTTTGAAGAATGCTCCTGCCTGTTTAACTTTTTTAAATAATTTAAGAATTGGTAATAGTTATTTTTTTCAAATATTTAGCAAAATTAATCAACAAAGTTTGTCCTGTACATCAACAGCTTCTCTCCTTCCCTCCTTCCTTCCATTCTCTTCTTTTTCCTTTTCTTCCACTTTTTCCTTGGAAACATTTCATTGCTGAGTCAGTCTTATTATTCATTATTGGTCTCTTCAAGTTTTCTGCTTCCTTTATTAAAATTAATTTTTTTTATTCATTTGCAAGGAGAAAGAGAGAGAAAAAAAAGACAGAGAGAATGTGGACACACCAGGGCCCCTGGCCCCTGCAAATGAGCTCCAGATGCATGTGCCAGTTGGTACATCTGGCTATATATGGGTACTGGGGAATCAAACCTGGGTTAGCAGGCTTTGCAAACAAGTGCTTCTAACCACTGAGCAACCTCCTCGGCCATGTTTCCTATTTCTTCATGATTCAATTTTTGTAGTGTATATGTTTATATGTAACATAAATATTAGGAGAAATTTGTGCTTTTATTCTAGCTTACAAAAGTCATTGGTATATAATTGTCCACATAGTTAACATTTTATCATAGTAGGTTGAAAATCTATGTTTAATAATCTCAGTTTTCTTCCTCTTCTTCCACACAGAATACAGGGAAGGAGACAGCCCCCCTAATCCTAGAGACATGAAACTCAACGTTTAATCTCTAGAAATACTGACTAGATAAAAATAAGACCAATCGGTTATGCAGCACATAGTGGAGTAAAGATAGACACATAATTAGCAATCAGGACAACTATTGAGCCACATTGTACACAACAGATTCATGACCCCAAGATATCTGCTCATCTACACATAGATCATTAAAAGGCAATTGTAGAAGACTGGAGCATTTTCAACTGAATAAACATAAAGGCAACAGAGCTAGACCTCCTTGCACTTATTTTGAGTCTGGTCAAATTGATCATTTTTGTGCTATTTCACAAGAGCAAGGCACACTGTTTGTAAGCACGAGCAACAGAACTTCCTGCCAAAGTTTGAGGGCATTGTTTTTAAATAAAAATGGTCACAAAAGATTACCAAGCTCTATAGAAAGCTTCTTGAATATAAGAAAGAAGTCAGTGAGCAAGCCAAGGAAATACATTCATAATAATGATAATTCAGGCTGGAGAGATGGCTCAGCAGTTAAAGGCATTTGTGTGCAAAGCCTGATGGCCAGGGTTCAATTCCCCAGAACCCACATAAAGATAGATACTCAAAGTGGCACATGAATCTGGAGTTCATCTCTATCTTTCGCCTTGCAAATAAATAAATAAAAACATTCTAAAAGAATGCTAATTCAGAAAACATAAGAACATCACAAAATTATTATGTCTGGGAACTAATTGCATTTACAATAATATAATAAGCTATACTTAGAAGCAAGGACCCTGGAGTTAAGGAGATGGTTCAGCAGGTAGGAGTGTTTGGTGTACAAGCATGAGGACCAGAGTTCAAACCCTACACCTAAACAAAGAGCTGTGCATTGCCATATATGCCTGCAATCCCCATGCTGGGGGGGTGTGGTAGAGATGGGAGAATCGCTAGGCCTCACTGTACAGCCAGTCTGATGGGGAAAAAAAAAAGGAAGCTCCACATTCAGTGAGAGACTCAACTCTGTGTCAAGAACATAAAGTGGAAGAGCAATGGATGAGGACACCACCCAACAATCTCCTTAGCCTCTGAATGTGTGTACACAAGGTTCTGGCCTCTACACACACTCATGCATACACCATACACATGCACACACAAAACTAAAAACTATGGAAATCGTTAAACATAACTGAGGGCTGGAGAAGTGACTTAGCAATTAAGGCGCTTGCCTGCAAACCTCACAATTCCCCAGTAGCCACATAAACCTGGATGCACAAAGGAGCGCACGCATCTAGAGTTTATTTGCAGCTGCTAGAGGCCCTGACATGCCTATTCTCTTGCTCTCTCCCTCCCTATCTCCCTCTCTCTTTACAAATGAATAAATAACATATTTTAAAAACATAGTTGAAACAATTTCTACAAAAGATTAAAAGTAAAACAAGATGTCAAGAAGTCACAAAATGTGAGATAAAAGTTAAGAACTTTAAGAATAAAACCAAGAGCTCCAGTAACCAGGTAGTGTCAGTTCCATAAAAAGAGCAAAAGCTGGGCATGGTGGTACACATCTTAAAACCCAGCACTAAAGAGGCCAATGTAGTAGGATCAGTATGAGTTCAAGGCCAACCTAAGACTACATAGTGAATTCCAGGTCAGCCTGGGCTAGAGAGAGAGACCCTACCTTGAAGAAAAAGAAGAAAAAAAAAAAGAATAGAAGTAAAGTTGTGGGAAAAAAATACTTTCTAAGGCTGCAGAGATGGCTTAGCAGTTAAGGCACTTCTCTGTGAAGCCTAAGGAGCCAGGTTCAATTCCCCAGTACCCACAGAAGCCAGGTTCACAAGGTGACACATGCATCTGGAGTTCGTTTACAATGGCTAGAGGCCCTGGTACACCCATTCTCTTTCTCATTCTCTCTCTCTCTCAAATATATTAATACATAAAATATTTTTTAAATTTTCTAAAAGCCTTTTTTTCAAAAATAGTGTGCACTTCCAGAGTTGAAAGAACACAACAGTATATGCACAGATTTTATTTTAAAAATCAAAGAGGCCTGGTGTGGTGGCACACACCTCTAATCCCAGCACTCGGGAGGCAGAGGTAGGAGGATCGCCGTGAGTTCAAGGCCATCCTGAGACTACATAGTGAATTCCAGGTCAGCCTGAGCTAGAGTGAGACCCTACCTCGAAAAACCAAAAAAATCAAAGATAAATTTTCATGATATTTCAAAATACCATAACAAAGAGACATACTAGCTGGTTTTTGAAAAAGAAGTGTCATTTCCAAAAATAAGAAGCATCAAAATTATATCAGTACCTACTGATGCAAAAAGAAAATTTTTCCAACCCTTAATTTCTTTCTATTCAGGGATGTAAGCAGAATAATGATATTTCCTGACATGCAAAAATTAACAGTATTTTCCTCTCTTTCTTGGGTAAATGCTAGACAGGTACACAGAACGGGTATTAATGCCTAGAAATTACAGAACTACTGTTTCCTTATTGTTTTATAAAATAGTTCTCCTGTGATACAGAATAATTCTCTCTACTAGTGAGGAACTAAGACAAAGTTTCATGTGTATTATTTAAAATGATAAGGTAACTATGTAGAAAATAAAATAATGCTGAAGTCACATGAAAAAAATAGGAAAGAAAGAAGTTATAGAGGTGAGAGAATTTTTTCCTATAAAAAAAATGATAGATAATCATTAAACCTTTTCAAAAATAGCTTTATATATCTCTAACAAATATGGCAATACATATTTTATAATAATATCTTCAGCTGCCTAACTGTAATTGGAATTTGTCTCTGTAGTAACATACCTGAAGATACTATCTTTCCCCATTCTCAACTTTTTTTAAGAAGTCAGGTTCTAAAAAAAGATGAAAAGATTAAGAACAATTTTTAAGGTCATAGTTTGATTTCAGAGGATTGTTCATGCCAGCTCCATTTCTTAGCTACTGCCAAGTAGAAATGGTATTCTGGGGCAGCAGAGGACTGAATTGGAGTAGGACCTGGGTGTCTTTGGGGGATGGGCAATTCAGCTCTGAAATAGCAAGATGCACGGCCTACTCTCTCCAGAGATAATGTGAGCACCAAACTAAAGTAAATGTAGAGAGCATGCTCAGAGAACACATGAAAATAACCATGGTCCAGTTTCACCCTGTGGCCAGGCCCCACAGACCATCAGCAGGGACATCCCTCCACCTCTTACTCTTCAGGAGGCACAGATGTCAGTAGCTGGGTGAAGGGCAGTAGAGATGCTGTCCGTGACTAGAAATGTCCATTTCCCACCCTCTAGTCATTTTTACCAAGTCTGAGAAACATATGTGCCGAGAGCCTCGCCATCAGTTGGTTCAATCTGTTCATCTGATCCAGGCATACACTGTTGTTAAAGCAAGTCTTCCTAGAAAAACCAAATTCAAAAGACCTAAAAGGAATTTTTACTTCTGAGTAAGATTACTCACTGTATTTCTAACTCAGTCCTCTCACTAGACCCCAATGGAAAACTGAGCAGTCTCTGGGCCACAAGCTCAATGGCAGTTGTAGAGAGCTCTTTGCTGTTATCAGCCAAGTCACACTTGGAAGTATGCTTTGATTCTGGATGACACTCCCAACACACACCATGCTAGTGAGTGAAAGCCCTTCAGTGGAAACAGTTGCACTGAGTGGCTTCACAAAGCATATTGAGTGTATTTTGTTCAAATTCTGTCTCTCTGTGTCTCTGTTTCTCTCTCTCTCTCTCTCTCTCTCTCTCACACACACACACACACACACACAACTTACATCATCCTGTGATACCTGCATGAATCTGGAGGAAAGACAACTTTGTAATAGAATGTGAATATAAAACAGAATAGGCCATGAAATATGGTTATTCAGAAGTTTGAATTGCATTTGTCCTGTGATGGTATAAGTATTGCAAGTTCTTAAGGCTATCCACCAACAGCATATATAGAAAGACGGTCTTACAGTGTGGTTCATGCAAGAACCTATGGTGGAGGCTTTGTCTCTGCATGTAAATAATGTCCATGTTGTCTTTCTCCCAGTTTAAGAACTAACCTTTACATAAAATTATACTTAGTTCTCCCTCTTCTCTTCTCTTCTCTTCTCTTCTCTTCTCTTCTCTTCTCTTCTCTTCTCTTCTCTTCTCTCTCTCTCTCTCTCTCTCTCCTTCTTTCCATTCTTTCCATTCGTTCCATTCTTTCTCTGATGTGTAGTTCTGCACACTGGTCCTACTTGCATGATGAGATGACCTTTAGACTTTCGAGCTGTTTCAGAACCTGGCGGCATGATTGCTTTTTGTTATTGACAACTTCCATGATTGTAAACAATATACCACCGTAATTCCTTCCCTCCCCCCACTTTCTCCTTTGAAACTCCATTCTCCATCATATCCGCTCCTCTCAATCAGATTCTCTTTTATTTTGATGTCATGATCTTTTCCTTCTATTATGATGGTCTTGTGTAGGTAGTGTCAGGCACTGTGAGATCATGGATATCCAGGCCATTTTGTGCCTGGGGGGGCGGTATGGCTCTTACATTCTTTCCTCCACCTCTTCCTCAATGGACCCTGAGCCTTGGAAGGTATGATAGAGATATTGCAGTGCTGAGCACTCCTATCACTTCTTTCCAGCACCATGATGCCTTCTGAGTCATCCCAAGGTCACTGTCATCTGAAAAGAGAAGATTCTCTCACAAAAAGTGAGAGTAGCATTAATATACGGATATGAACATTAAGAGAAGTTCTTACTGGGCAGTTTGGTGAGTATAGTATATACATTTAGCCAGAGAGCAGCAGACATTATACCACTAGGGCTCATAACTACCCCTGTTGTAGGTTTTCAGTATCAGGGATGTATTCCCTCCCATGGAGCAGGCCTCCAGTCAAATTAGAGGGCAGTTAGTTTCCCCCATAACAAATGTGCCACTATTGCACCCGTTGGCTCATTTGGCCTGGCTGGCCAAATTTAAGGCTTGCAGTGTCCACTGTTGAGTTTCTTCACTGGTGATTTCTCTCTCTCCCATTAAACTGCATGCAACATGGCTTTTTCCAGCTTTCTGTCAGCTGGTCTACTTGGAGGAGGTTTGCAGCTCAGCTCCAGCAGGATTTCTCACTGACCTTGAAGCACAAGTATGTGGAATCTTCAGCAATAGGGTCTTACTATTTATTCCTGGTGGAAAACCAAGGGCATTGGCAATGGCCTGTAATGTTTTGGGGGCATCAGGGACCTCCCTGGCCAACAACTCACTGGAAGGTATCCTATCCCTGGCACTGAAAATTTTCTAGTAGCAATCTATGGCTCCTATGTGTTCCATTGTCCAAAATGTAGGTTTCCATATGACTTATTTATGTCCTCTTAGATTTTCATTAGCCCACCCTCCACCTTTCCTTTGCTCAACCTCTTCCCCTGACCTCACCTAGACCTTTTCACCCCCTGTTAATCTGTTCTTCTACTTACATATATACACTACCATCTTATTAAGTCCCCACTGTCTCCCTTTCCATTCCCTTTATATCTCCTTTCTAGCTTACTTGCCTCTGCTACTGAGTTTTCTTCCTACTCACACAGGCCCTTAGAGATACTTGCTCAACCATGTTTATTGTTGCTCTATTCACAACAGTTAAGAAATGAAAGCAGCCTAGATGTCCCTCAACTGATGAGTGGATAATGAAGATGTGGCACATTTACACAGTACAGTTGTACTCATCGGTAAATGATTGGACTTCTGTGGCTGAATGATTTATCTGTTGCTATGGTAAAAAAAAAAGTATTAAAAAACATGCAGTGGCTCAAAATGATAGCATTTATTTTATAGTTTCTGTAGATAAAGAGTGTAGGCATGGGTTAACTCCCAGGCTGAACTGAGAAAGATACTTTTCATTCTTACGTATGGGAATAGTAGCAAAGTTTACTCTTGGTAGCTGCTAACAAGAAGTCTCAGTTCCCCCTGAGGTACTGGACAGAGGCCTCCCTTCATTCTCTCCATGCACACCTCTCCACAGAGCACTTACAGCACTTGGGTTTGCTTAGTAAGAGCTTTAAAGTAAGTGTGCTATGAATGAGGGTGAGCAGCAAGATGGAATCCTTGCTGAAGAAGTGATACTCAGTTAATCCTGGTACAGTCTATTTACCAGAAATAGGGCACTAGATTCAGTCACCTCTCATAAAAAGGGAATTATACAGGATATGTATAATAAGAGAAAGTAAAGATCATTCCAAGTCCTTTCAGAGATTGCCTAGCAGTCATAATTAGACCAAGGGAAGATGTGTCTATATATACTGGAGAAGAACAGAAGGCTGGAGCCAAGTCAGAAACTACTTACTGCCCTGCATTGATGGGCTTTCCACAATAGACTCATATTCTCCTTCTCTGTCTCTGGACTGTACTCCTGCTTTGTCTCTCCTATATGGTGGTATATGCCCAGAACCATTGGCTTTCACTGTTTCACTGATTCCCCAGTTTTCTTTACTGTACAATAGCAATAACTGGAATATGTATAGATTTTACTTCAGAAGTAGAGAGCAGCAGTCTGAAAATGGAAGCACCCAGACAGTGCAGGGTAGCAGCCATTGAATTCTTGCAAGCATTTAGTGGTCAACTATTATGAGCTTTATATTTTCCTCTTCAAATGAAAGTCACTAAATTAGTCATGGTAGACCTAGGGTGTTATTTGCAAACTAGAGTGTTTTACCATTTGGTTTTTAAGTATATTTAGTAAATTTAATGTAGTTGATACTTGATTACTACAATAAACACAGGGCAATGTGAGTTGTGAATTTTAAATAGAAAAACATATTACATTTACTTTGAATATAACCATAGGAACTGAGTTAATATCAGGTCTATTTCTTATTGAGGTCAGGTTCTGACAGTGGTTGCCATGGTTGTGTTTGATGGCTCTTATTGCCTGCATAACAATTAGAAACATTTTTCTGAAAACTGCTTTTCCTGGCAACCATGGATTAAACTCAGGTGCAGCCATCTTCGGTGTGTGATTGACATTTCCTCCACAGACAGAGCAACCTACAAAATCAATCAGCAGAAAATGCTTATTTATATCTAATATGGATTTCCCAACAAACAGCATATGAAACCACCTTTCATGTGGATAATGACTAGAGATAAAAAGTGGACTGTCTGATTCTCAGTAATTACAGTCTGTTTTGCTTTAATCACCAGTAGTTTAGTGCAAAGAAACCCAACATGCTCAAAGTAGGTCAAGGTAAAATTGTCATATGAAGGAGAGATACAAGAAAAAGGAAAAAAGATATTTGCTTTATTCTGTGTCCTTCCCCCACCAGAATGTCAAACTGCACTGCACTGGAATGTCTTTTCATTTGAATCAAAGTATTTAAGTGACAGCTGATGAAAAGTGAGTTTGTATTCCAAATGAGACATTCTCATTCTCTTTCTTTCTTCCACTCTCTCTCTCCTTCTCTCTCTCTCTCTTCCTCTGGTTAAATAGCCCACATGTTTGTTTGGTTTTATTTGTTTTTTTTTTTTAAAAAAAAAAAACAAAATGAATGGTTGCAAGCCCTGAAAATGTCTAGAGGAAAGGTTAGCATGCTAAAAGGTTAATTAAAATTTGATTCTGCAAGATGGATACTTTTATTTATAGAGCCTTTGGCTGATTTTCAGCAGCCATGTTTTCCTCTTATTAAAATAATATGAACAGCTAATGGCAATCAGCTTAAAGAACTGAATATTTTAGCAAAAGGCATGATTCATAATCTTCTTAATAACCATCTTGCAGTAGGTGTTCCCTCTAAAGAGCACATAAAACATTTGTATTCATCCACTGCCTTGTTCAAATGTCAGGAAATATTAATTTGGAAAAAAATGAAGAGCAAATTATTTAAAACTTCTAAAATAAATCATATTATCATGTAAATTTAATATTTCCTTAAAGGCTCTAGAATAATTTTCTGACATGGAATAACTCAAATTCTGTGAGAATGTGGACTATTAGGATGATTAGTGAAGAATAAGAATTCCTTATACATTCAAAAACACAATACAGGGCCACTGGGTGTGGTGGCACACACCTTTGACCCCAACACTCGGGAGGCTGAGGTAGGAGGATTCCCCATGAGATTGAGACCATCTTGGAGCTACAAACTGAGTTCTAGGTCAGCCTGACCTAAAGTGAGGCCTTGCTTTAAAAAATAACTAATACATGGGCAAAGAATAGCATGTTAAAAAAATCTAATTATGGAGCTGGAGACATGACTCAGAGGTTAAAGCACTTGCCTACAAATCCCAGTGATCCAGGTTTGATTCTCCAGTAACTATGTATAGCGACATGCACAAAGTGGCACATACATCTGGAGTTTGTTTGCAGTGGTTGGAGACCCTGGCATGCCCGGTATCTCTGTCTCTTCATCTCTCTGTCTCTCTGTACTTGCAAATAAAAAAATAAAATATTCTAATCTAATCTAAGTTTGCCATGAAAACATTAAATATTCAGACAGACATGAAGAGATAGATGATAGATGAAAGATGGATGGATAGTTTGATAGGAGATAGGTAGATGATAGATAGATACATAGATAATAGATGATAGATAGATAGATAGATAGATAGATAGATAGATAGATAGATAGGCAAACATACAGGTAGATATGAATTGTTTGTGTATTGAAACTTCTAGAGGATTAAGAATCCTAAACCCTTGAAATGGATAGAAAAGTTTAATTCTGGGGCTGGAGAGATGGCTTAGCAGTTAAGCCCTTGCCTGTGAAGCCTAAGGACCCCGGTTCGAGGCTCGATTCCCCAGGACCCACGTTAGCCAGATGCACAAGGGGACGCATGCTTCTGGAGTTTGTTTTCAGTGGCTGAAGCCCTGGCATGTCCATTCTCTCTCTCTCTCTGTCACTCTCAAATAAATAAATAAAAATGAACAAGAAAATTTAATTCTGAAATGAAAGGATGAAAAAGTAAAAGACTAGTTGCATATAAAAAAAAAAGTAAAAGTTTTTAAGGAGGGGAGGAGGAGGAAGAGGAAGGAAAAAAGGACAAAAGCAAGGTTATATCAAAATATACACATTCCAAGCTGGGTGTGGTGGCACATGCCTTTAATCCCAGCACTCGGGAGGCAGAGATAGGAGGATCGCCGTGAGTTCGAGGCCAGCCTGAGACTAGATAGTGAATTCCAGGTCAGCCTGAGCTAGAGTGAGACCCTGCCTCGAAAACCAAAAAAATAAAAATAAAAATAAAAAATACACATTCCATTCCAGATAGGGGAAGACATATATCAGTAGAAACAATCATTCTAACCTCACCTAGAGTTCTAAACTTCTCTTTCAAACGTATTGCTCAATAAGAAAATAGCTCAGTTCTAGTCAGTGGAATAAAGTAGAGATGGCAAATGCATCTCCTGTGAAGTGTCCACTAGATCTTCATTCATTCCTGCAGATGGCTTCCAGCCAGGGACACCTGTGGTAACAAGCAAACTAAAGTGCTTTAAGACTGAGAAGTATCATTAAAGGACCCTGGGTCTTGACACCTACATGCTTTAGGACCAGCCATATCTGCCTTGGATCTCTCCATCGAGTCAAGGACCTTTAGAGAGAAATCAGTCTGTCCACTTCATCTACATTTTGTCACTTTGAACTGAACCTAACCCTAATTTAAACATGCCCTAGGATATGAATTTACTACAGAGAAACAAATCCAACATCACCACAGTTTCAAATATACTTCTTGACTTTAGACACCAAAACATTCAGCCTCTGAGGAGAAATCTAAATGTACTAGGCCTACTTTTCTTAGATTTTCAGGTGTGTCCAAATCAATGGAGGACTTGTGGCACTTGTTTTCATAAAGACTAAGAAGCCATCATGGTAGATTAGGAGCTGTGTAGCTCACATGGTAGATAATTCAGTCAGGGTCACAGCCCTGTGGAGCAAGAAAACATACAGCGGCTGGGAAGGACATCTGACACTGACTCATCAGGACACCAGCTGACCTGACTGTGGACATGGTTCTCTCATATGCGTATATTCACAATTTACAATTTTGACAGGCTGCTGACTTCCTTGGAATTTTTTTTGTGGAGTCACCTGAAAAATTTCCCCTTACTCCTTCATTGTCAAAGATGCCTAGATGTGTTTATGTTCTATAATACCCAATCATAGATTTTCATGAGTATCACTCAGACTCACTCCAAACCTTCAAAAGCCACTGCAGTCCCAGTGCCAATGGCAGCTTTTTGATCCCCTCTCCACATGGATGCTTTGTTCTATTTCTTTTTAATCAATCTTGCTTGCATGGCTTTCTTTTTCTTTTCTTTCTTTTTAAGAGAGAGAATTGGCACACCATGGCATCAGCCATTGCAATCAAACACCAGACACTTGCACCACCTAGTGTGAGTGTGCAACCTTGCACTTGCATTACCTTTGTGTGTTTGGCTTACAAGGGATCTGGAGAGCTATTGAACATAGGTCCTTAACCTTTGCAGGCAAGCACCTTAGCAATTAAGCCATTTCGCCAATCCTTGCATGGCTTTCTTTATACATGCCCTGCTTCTGTTCTCATTCTTTCTTTTATGTGACCAAGAGACAAAAACCACTGGGGAGTTTCAGTGACCATTGAGTGTCTAGTGCTCTGTTACCTGAGCTACACCTAGCCCATCCAGAGCCAAGACACAACAATGGGATGACTTATTAAAACACAGATTTCTGGATCCTGTCTGCAAAGATCTGAACCAGTACGTCAGAATGGAGCCCAGATTAACAACCCCCAAGTAAAGCTGATGCAGCCTGGCCTGACTACAGAAGGCTGTCTTGATATCACTGTTTCAGAGAAAATCTCTCTCTAGTACTAGATGCATGAACTGAAAATCTCCCAGCAGAATACAGCTGCTACTTGCCTGCACTCATGACATTCTGTTTACTGACTGTCATGCAATTTCACTTTTAAAATGTTGGAATGTCCAAGCATTCACTTACCAAGCTCCACACCCTCATTATTTTAAATTGACTATAGCTTATAAAAACCATGAAAGAAATATGATATAAAAATAATTTTAGACATTATCTTCTTCAATGTTTATATCAATGTCTATCTTAGATATAAGGACAATTTTAAGTAAATTTAGAAAAAATGAAGTGTGGGGACAGTAGGTATGAAATTATATGATTAGCTTCAGAATCAGTCATAGTACTTGTTAAAACTGAAAATTATGATGTCTATCCCTCAGTCTCTGAACCATAGTACCTGAATGTCAAGCCTAGGAATCTTTTAACCAGTTCCCTAGAAAATTCTTTAAAACATGAATGTTTGCTAATCATTCAACTTTTTGTCAGAGGACACCTCCCCCTACCCCATCAAACTCAGAGGATATTTGCCAATATTCCCATTGAAACATCTGACTCCTCTACCCTGGCCTAGGATTCTATCATAATTTGGAGAATTTTCTCACCCCTCCCCCCCCTCTCACATACACACACACACACACACACACACACACACACACACACACACTCTGGCCCTTAACAACAGGAAATGTGTCTTACACATTACCATAGTATTTGCCATGCTGAATGTATTTTTAAAGTTCAATGAATGCACAAATAATGGATGAGTACATCAGTGAATTGCAGTTGACAAAATTGAGACAAAGAGATTTTGTAGTTTCTAGACTAAACCTTGAGGAATTTCAGATAACTAGAAAGTTAAGGTAATTAATAATATTAGCTAGTACTTTGATCATATTTATAAATGTGTCTGGTTTGTTCTAAGCTTCCTTTATATCGCAACCTATGAAGTAGGTGCTACACTTATCTGCATTAAGTGGAGAAAATTTGCATCATTTGCTTAAAGCTAGTAACTGAAAGAGCTAAAATTCTAGTTGTTGCAGAGATCATGCCTTTAGCCACTGTGCAGATGTACATAAGAGGCTGAACTGTGATGCCAGGAGACAAACTGACCCACCTGGCACATGGGCACAATGGTGGAAAATGGAAGCAGTCAAGATCCACTAAGAGGAAATGCCAAGCCAGAAGGTTTGGAGGATTGACTTTCCAAAGGCGTAGCAAACTCCAGCACTGCCTTCTTTCTCTCCTACTAACTTCTCTCATTTTTTTTTCTTGTTAATACTCACACTAATTATTAAGTTGCCTATGGTGTAACCCAAGAGTTAAACTGCCAATCCAAACAGTAGGAACCTTTTCTGGTTCACTACTGACTTTGATATACTTTTTACACCCTGTTAGGCTGTTAGGGTCCTGAAGAAATCTAAGGTGTGTCCCTTGGTGCTCACCCCACTCAGCAACCAGGACCTGCCTGCTTTATCCTCATCATCTAGCATACTATTGTTTCCAGAAGACACAACAGTAACTATGTCCTGGTTGTTTTTTACTGGGCTCCACTTACCTTCTCCTCCTTCAAACCTCTCTTATTAATCAGATGACCCCAAATTCCCTATTAAATTTTACAGCTGAATCAGATAGCAGGAAGCAACCAGATGAGCACAGCATATGGACATTAGAAGCACAGGACTAGCAGAGAACAAAGCAGACCAGAAGATAACTGCAGGAAGAATTCATTAGAAGCACAATGGGACAAGGCAGTACATTGCCCTGCAGGTACCAGTCAGCACTTTGAATGCCGTACACTCAGGCAGCCTCTTATCAGTGGGCCGCAGACCAGGGAGAGATCCAGTCTACTTAATTAACTTAGATGACACAGCCTCTCTAGCTCCTGCTATTTTACCTGTTATCCAGGTTTCTGTTTGGGCAAAAAACGTCAGCACTGCTTTCACTCAGGCCTCAGCCAAACATGGGCATTTCTAAGGCTCCTCCCTGATGCTATCCACACCCACACAGCCTCACTCTCAATACTAGATACGCTTTGCTCCCCTGGCTGCCTTTTCTGCCTCCATTTCTATAATTTTAGAATTTTTACCTCATGCCAAGATTGATGTATCAGTGAAAGGGCTTTTGAACTAAGCTTTGGCCCCACTAGCAATTTACGTTTAAGCTTCATTTAATGTTCTTTGAACCAAGCCTTATAGACTTTCTATCAAAAAAAACCTACTCAGAGCCTCTCTGCAAGTCCCAAGTTAAAAGGAATCTCCAAAAGTAATGACAGGTAGACATGTTGGAGCTCACCAAGAAAGATCATCAGATTGAGCAATCCCATTATGAAGAAAGTAGCTGTCACCTGGCCTCCAGGGTGCTTGTATATGTCTGGCAATACAGAAAGTAAAATTACATAGGTTGTTAACCTTTAGTTCTTTTCATATTATGATAATATGATTTTAGGATAGTATTTGTTATATTATGTTTTTAAATAATTTGAAATATTTACTCAATACTCACTTGAAGCTATTTTTCATTATCATTATGAATTAATTGAAGATTACAAAATTTACCTTTGAACTGGTGAGAATCACTTTACTGATTCTTGTGCAAAAACACCACTACATTCCTCTTTCCTCATCCTACAGAGTAAAATACAAGCCTGTATGGTAAGTGGAAATACTTCTGTCATCATAGTGGTCATCCTCCTAGAAACTATCACCTCCTTCAAGTCTATCCTTTGAAAAAAATCTAAGTTTAAAATTCAAAGACATCCCTGTGTCCCATTAGGGTCACTGTATTCTGTATGAGTGCATGGCATGAGACAACTAATTTAAGAGTCTTTTATAAATAAAGTTTGCATTAACTAAAAAAAAAAAAATTCAAAGACAATTCATCACAGATGTCAGCTTAAAACATAGTGCAGGGCTGGAGAGATGGCTTAGCGGTTAAGTGCTTGCCTGTGAAGCCTAGGGACCCCGGTTCGAGGCTCAACTCCCCAGGAACCACGTTAGCCAGATGCACAAGGGGGCGCACGCATCTGGAGTTCGTTTGCAGTGGCTGGAGGCCCTGGCGTGCCCATTCTCTCTATATATCTGCCTCTTTCTCTCTGTCTGTCTGTTGCTCTCAAATAAATAAATAAATAAAAAACAAAAATTAAAAAAAAACACATAGTGCAATAAATGCCTCTTTACCCACAGATCAAGGCAGGATTTAACTATAAAAGGACAGTATACACCTCCTTCACTGCTCCAAAAACAGCTCTTGTCTTCACACTGGGATGCAGCCCAATGGTCTGCATTCATGCAAGATCCTATTGTAGAAAAAAGGTAACAATAATATGTGATATTACTCAGGTTAAATCAATAAAAAGTTTGTGCTAGTAGAAGTAACATATGATCATTTTATACATATGTGTAAATACACACAAACACAGAATAACTAGTCATATCTGACAGAATATTAAAACTTGTATTAATCAGTTATTCTTAAGTATAAAATCAGAGATTTAAATGTAAATTAGGCTAAAATCTCTTGTTAAGTAAAAGAAATCTAAGTATCTTGGGGCTGCTGTTCCGCTTCCCTTTTTCTCAGTATCTTAGGAAGCGCATTCAATGCCAAATGCCACAGTGCCAGGCAACGTTGCAGGGATGCCTGTCCCTCAGCGCTGTTTGGAACAAGCAGCTTCTTACTTTGTTAGTCCTTATTACATTTGTAATCAGAAGGAGTTGTACTGTTGCTGGAAAAATTAAAGGTTTTCTTATATTTTATTACCCTTATGATTAGAACTACTACCCCACACTTTCCTTTAGTCCCTAAATTCTCTCATTTGTTCATTTTTTCTAAATTTTTGTTATAGTTATACAAATTTTGTCATAATTTGGAATAAACATGTCTATGAATTCTTTGAATATTTTAAGCACTGTGTTCCATAATAATTCCTGGAGACTAAACTGAAAAAATGGTTTATGATTTACTAAAAACAAATACAAGCATGGAAGACTCTATCAAATATGGTCATTTAGAAATGTATAGCCAATGCAAACTTAAGTAGAAGTTTCATGTCCCCATTCTAAGTCCTGTAATAAATCCAACTCCAGGTGAATTGGTCCATATAGGGAAAATTTTTAGTCACTTGGGGCTTCATTAGTTAATTTTTTCATTGCTGGGACAGAATACTTGACAAATATCACTTTAAGAGAGGAAAGATTTATTTCACTTTACAGTTCAAGGTTATAGTCCATCATAATGGGGAAGTCATGGCAACAGGGGCATGAAGCAACTGGTTATATTCAGTCCACAGTGAGGAAGCAGAGAGAAATGAATTCTGGCTCTCAGCTAACTTTCTCCTTTGAATTTCATCTAGGACCCCAGCTCATATAATGGTGCTACTCACAGTTCTCCCACCTCAATTAATCTAATCTAAAGAATCCTTCACAGACATTCCCTGAGATTTGTTACCATGGTGATTCTAAACCCAGTCAAGATTACCAGAGATTAACCATCACAAGGACCATTTGAATACCATATTTAACAAATCCATCTGGAATAGTAACTGAAGCAGTGATAAGAATTTAACAAAGGACTATAGGATGGATTCCTATTAAAAATTTTAAATGCTATTTTTGTGATTTTTGTGCTACTAGGAAAAATATGCACTTATCATTTTCTCTCTCCCTCATAGCTTGTTTTTATTATAAGTTGACAATTTATTATGATATAAATGTATGAGCTACAAAGTGATTTTGTGATTAAATCAAGCAATTCTTTCTTGTTTTCAAGCTCAGCAGATAAAAGCCATTTGTTCTCCTTGTCTTCTGAGGCTGTGTACATCTAGTCCTATGTGACTAAACCTGAAATCTTTACCAAAATGATTACACTCAAAAAGCACTGTCATGATCAATAAACAGACATGACAAAGTTAACCATACAGACTCTATGGCAGCTAATTCACCAGAGTTACTTGAGTAAATCAGATATTTACTTATTAAATATTTACAGAAGGCTTATGTGGCATCAAGCTTTTTTCTATCTACTACTCCTACAAAATCCAATAAGTTTATGGCCCCCAGTGAGTGTTCCTCATATTGGGAAACACAAATAAATGAGTTGTCTGACAGTTATGGACAACTTTATAATCCCTACTGAATGGAGCAAAGAGTAACACCTCTGAAAACAGACTGAATTAGGTTCCCATCTTCGCTCTAGTATTCATCAGCTATACTGGTTTTAGAAAATTGCTTGGCTTTGAATTTTAACAACTGGATGAACCAAGGGCTGTTTTATAGCATCATGTCCCTGCTATGTTTATTATAGTAGTTAAGTACACAAGGGACTAGAAATATGTCCCCTTAATCCAGTCACAGATGTAAATAATGTGAGGTTAAGGTCAGGCCTTGTCATCTAGTGTGTGTTATTTTTATCCTTAGCCCCCAAGGTGTGGCTGGCTTTCACAGTTCCACGTGAAGGACTAATGTTCTCACCTGTTTACTTCCTGTTCATGAGTCCCAGGGACTATCTTGCCAGTTCTGTGAAATTGCCAAAAGTCTTCAGTAACTCTTCATCCTCTCAATCACAGCTTTCAAATATTTAGGTGTGTTGAGGAGGAAAATAGGAGCAAATTTCTGAGCCCTCCATGGTCATCCTTTCTCTTTACCCTGTGTCCTTGCCAGCCCTCACTGACCAGGCATCTGTTGAGTACCTTCAAATAGGTTCAGTTGTTCATTATTTAATTTTACAGCTCTGCTTAGATGTTCTTCAGTGGTCCAAATAAACTAGCTCATGATTTATGGAAGCAGAACTCTTTCAAATAGCATTTTGTTAAAAGACAGTAAAGGAAAAAAAATTCACTTGAAGCTCCAAGAGTATTTGAACATGTTATCTAAGAATAGTTGGGAAAATTGTCTAGAAAAAGAGAAGATTCCTATGTTAATATGAAAACAGGAATATGAAATATTCAACCTATACATATAGAAATGCCAAGAAAAGATGAATAGTAGAAGAGGGACATTTCAAAAGCAAAGACTTTCTTTACAAGAGAAAACAGAAACAGGGGTTGGAGTGTTGGTTCAGCACTGCTTATTTCCAAGCCTGCTAGCCTGTGTTTCAATTACCAATTACCATCCACACACGTAACGCCAGACAGGCAATTGTTTCCTTTGCAAGAGACACTGTGTGCTCATGTACATGTACACACATACATACACACACACACACACACACACACACACACAATTTTTTAAAAGAGAACACAAGTAAGAAAAGATTAAACATAAAAAGACTAAAATCTCATAGAACCAGGAATGATAAACAAAAAATGTATCTCGATATGTTGGGATGAAATGCCCAAGCTTGGATATTGGAATAAAAGAAAACAAAGATGTTGTATACGCAAAAAAGTGAACAAGGTTTCTTATTATTTGGGAAGAACATTCCCATACATTATGGGAAGAATAACTATCTCATGCATTTACTACTCATTGTTTCCTTTCATAAAGGACACCAAAATGCAATTCATTTGCATCTCTATAATAATAAAAGGCCATGCTTTCAAAATGCATAAAAATACACCCAGCCTTTCTATGGACTGATTTTTATTGCTTGGTATCAATTTACTGGTTGTGGCTGGAAGAACTATCATTGTCTTTGTTATCAGTGTATTGTAGAAAGCACAGAGATAAAGCCCTTCATCTATGGTGATTTCATATTCAGTGTTTCCTTATTGCGCTTTGTAATTTCACTCTGTTCATGATTGTGCTTTACAGATCCAGGGTCTAAACAGAGATACTTTTTTAAAATTTATCTTAAAAGGTAAATGAAATCATTTAAGTAATGGAGGATGTAGCAGACAGCTTCAGTTCACTGAGATGAACTTCCAGACCAGGCACAGTTATGGAGGAAGTTTACAGATCCAGGGGTAGTTCTGTAATGGCAGAAGAAGCTGGCCCCCTCTTAAAGGACCAAGCAGAGAGGGAGAGAGAGAGAGAGAGAGAGAGAGAGGCCACAAGCCAAAAGCCACACCACACAGCACACTTCAGCAACTCTAGGCAAAGCTAGGCTCTCTGTATATCTTTAGATTTGAATCTCAAATCCACCAACATGCCTTAGGGATCGACCCTAAAATACACCTCCTCCAGCCACTTGGCTGCAGATCTAAATTACAAATTGTAATAAAACACTCAATATATTGGGCCATCTTTTCAAACTACCACAAAGGACAAGTAAAATAATGAAGGAATGAATCAAAATATTTCTCTGAGGGAAGATAGCTAACAGACATTTCTGAAATGTCCTAACTTTAACTCTAAGAATCAGAAGATGGAAGTGGGGAGAGAACTTAGTCATTTCACAGCTATGGGCCAAAATATTTAACGGCAGTATCACATCTGAAGGTATCTCAAAGCTGTGACTTAAAGCCCTAGCAGATGACCATGAGGCGCCACCACATCCTAATTATGGAAGAACTTTCTAGAGTCACAACCAGGCTCCAAGAACAGCAAGTACTTGTCCTTATGGAGTCTTTCTGTCCCCATGGGTTCCCATGTTCCTCCATTGTATACTATCCCACCCCTCCCCCTTCTCCACAGACAATGCAGAACCAATGTAAACAATTTGGGATTTACTTCCCCAATTTTTTTTTAAATTTTTAATTTTTTGTTCATTTTTTTTTATTTATTTGGGAGTGACAGACAGAGAGAGAAAGAGGCAGAGAGAGAGACAGAGAGAGAATGGGCGTGCCAGGGCTTCCAGCCACTGCAAAGGAACTCCAGACGCATGTGCCCCCTTGTGCATCTGGCTAACTTGGGTCCTTGGGAATCAAGCCTCCTACCGGGGTCCTTAGGCTTCACAGGCAAGTGCTTAACCGCTAAGCCATCTCTCCAGCCCTTGCTTCCCTGATTTTTCATTAGAAAAATCAGCCATAATTTTCATTGAGCAGGCAATTTCCAATTACTAGTGGCTATGGAACTTGTTGTGGGACTTCACCTTTGTTAGTGGGCCTCTGCACTAATTCAAAAACCTCTACCCTTATCAGAGAACTCTCCCTGTCAGAAATTTTGGTTGCATGATCATTATGGTTGGAAATGGGAAGAAATAACTTTATATAATAATAAACGAACATTTTTGAGGCAAATTTTAGCATAAGTTTGAATTAATTGAATAGATGAAGCTGAATTTTTGTTCGTTAGTAATTGATTATAGTGAAGTTAACATTCAATATTTTATAATGATGTTAAAACTTTTTTTTTCCCAAGGCATTTTTTTTTCTTTATTAGTTAGTTTTGTATTCAGCAAATACAGTCAGTTTGGTACCATTATTAGGCTCATCCGTGACCTGCCCCCTCCCCTTGGCCCCTCCTTGTTGAGGTATATGGGTCATGCATTGTGGAGTTAGCCCACAGTTATGGGTAAGCTAAATGTCTCTGCATATCATGACCCAACATGTGACTCTGACATTCTTTCCGCCCCCTCTTCCACAAAATTTCCCTGAGCCATGTTGAGTTCATTTTTGGTCGCTTCAGTGATGAGGTGTTGGGGGCCTCTGAGGCTCTGGCTCTCTGATTTGGTAGGAGTGCAGTGGTGGCACACAGCCATGATGGGGAACCAACTGCTCGCAATTTGGCTAACTGATCCACTCAGTGGTAGGGGACCCATAGCTGGAGCTGGGAAACAAGTCAGAACCATATCCAAACATAAGCCCACTCTCCAATATCAAGCTACCATCAATTGTGGGCTACAAGAGGGCCTACACCTATTAAGTTCTCTATAAAAAAAAACTAAGGGTTATCTCATTTGTCCTGGTGCTAACTTACTCTCCGATGGAGAATCTGCTTCTCTTTTTCAGATAGATGTAGATCCTAAGGAGAGAGCCACCCCATCATACCTCAAAAGGGCCCCGGCTGAAACTAAGAAAAATTGGAGACACAAGCAAGGGGGCTGTTTTCCTGATGAACCGTATACCAGCACAAGGGGGAAGGAGATTGTGGTGGTTTGCATAGAATAGATGGCCCCCAATATATTCAGTTGTTTATTTGTTTGTAGTTTGCATCTCTAGCCATCTGGCTGGAGGCAATGCCATTGTGTGGATCTTAAGGTGTGGTGGTGGGTATCAGATTTCAATCTAAAGTTATGCAAAGTGCGCCTGGCTGGAGTTCCTGAAGTGTGCTGTGGCTTTTGACCTTTAGGTTTGTACTTCTCTCTCTCTGTCTGCTTGGGCCTGTGAAGGCAGGCCAGTTTCTTCTGCTTTTATGGAACTTCCCCTGGATCTGTAAGCTCCAATAAATCCCTTCCTCCATAACTGTGTCTGGTCTGGAAGTTCATCTCAGCAAACCTGAACCTGTCTGCTACAGAATTTGGTACTGAGGATTGGGGTGAGATGAACCTTACTATATGGATGTTGATCTTGTGGAACCTTTGTTTTGGAGGAATAGGCATGGACTTGGTGCTTGCAACTGAAGATGTCTTCTGGAGTGGTAAGCCAAGTTTTATGGACTATTCTGATGACAGTCTGAGAATGCTAAGTGCAGACAGCATTGAACTTCGAGGCTTGGCTTATGAGCTTTCTAAGGGGAAGGAAAGACTGCAGAGGACTTTGTTGGAACTGGGCTACTAGCATAAGGGCTGGCTATGTCCTGCTGCCCAGGTCCAGAGTGTTTGATCAAGGTTAAATTTGTAATGGACTGATGTGCTTGGCTAAAGATATTGGACTGAGAGATTTAAGATTTTAAGCTGGAAAACCTCAAGCAAGTTAAAATTACAGGCACTGAGACTGGTTTTAGGTTACTGAACCTGCTATTGTCAAACACATTAGCAATCTTAAAGAAGATGTTCCAACTGCTTTACATTAAAACAATGGAAAGGATGCCTGAGGAAATACTATCATAGAAATGCAAACACTTTTGGAAAGAGTTGACTGGAGAAGGAACCTGCTTTTCAAGGCTGTGATTTGTTTCGTCCATGAATTAAGAATATGCCTGTGTCCTGCACACCTGGTATTGGTTTCAGAAGCATGAAAAATGCATGGAGTGGCCGTGAATTACACATGCTTCCAGGAGCCGCTGCTGAGATGCAGCATGAGGTAGGGCCTGATGCCCTGATAGGCTGAAAGAGCCTTTGGAAAATGTAAAGAGTGGTCATGAATTGCACATGGTTCCAGGAGCTGCTGCTGAGATGTGGCATGAGGCAGGGCATGATGCTCTGATAGGCTGAAAGAGCCTTTGGAAGATGGATCACGGTTTGCATGAAGACCTGAAGATGTTTTGTATATACCAGGACTGTGCAAGGGCTACCATAGAGCACACTGTTGGCCTGGGATGGAAATGTTCCCTGGGTACTCTTCCCAGCTGGAGGGGCGGAATTGGAAAGTCTGGAGACTGTTAGTCTCTGGGTATATTGAACTTGAACTGCAGAAGTTTGATGTTTGTTTGATGGTGGTTGAGTTTGCATTGTTTTAGTCTCTCCTTGCTATGCCTTATACCAGTTGAAAATGTTTACTCTGTGCTTTTATATGTTAGAAATGTTTAACTTGTTTGAATTTACAGGTCTTCATATCTTAATTTGTTCAAGACTGTGGGGACCTTTAAAATTGAACTGAGTACAATTTATAATGTGTGATGGTTATAAATCTATTGGGGGCCAGGGGAGGAATGTGGTGGTTTGAATAGAATAGATGGCCCCCAATATATTCAGTTGTTTATTTGTTTGTAGTTTGCATCTCTAGCCATCTGGCTGGAGGCAATGCCATTGTGTGGATCTTAAGGTGTGGTGGTGGGTATCAGATTTCAATCTAAAGTTATGCAAAGTGTGCCTGGCTGGAGATCCTGAAGTGTGCTGTGGCTTTTGACCTTTAGGCTTGTACTTCTCTCTCTCTCTGTCTGCTTGGGCCTGTGAAGGCAGGCCAGTTTCTTCTGCTTTTATGGAACTTCCCCTGGATCTGCAAACTCCAATAAATCCCTTCCTCCATAACTGTGTCTGGTCTGGAAGTTCATCTCAGCGAACCTGAACCTGTCTGCTACAGAGATCAACACAGAGAAAAATCAACTCCTACCAAATGATGTTAAAACTTTTAAATAACATTTATTTATTTATTTACAAGGAGAGAAAGAATGGGCACACTGCAGCCACACCTGGCTTTACATGGGTACTGGAGGATTGAACCAGGGCTATCAGGCTTTTCAAGCAAAGGGCTGTAACTGCTGAGCCATCTGTCTAGCCCCCTAATGTGGTAAATTTTATTTTTTAAAAAAGCCATACAAACCTCCACAGACTTAGACAAGTATTACACAGCCCCACTTCTCTGTTTGACAGACTTGCAAAAGACATGGGGTTGTATACATGAGCATTATTTTTAAAACCATGCCATACTCCACCTATTCTACCTATCATTCTAGTCTTAATACCAGTTGCTTCCTAGTAGAAAAAAATATCAACTTTTACAAATATTTCCTGTTATTGTTAGGTAGTTATTAGTTTAGGGAATAGACTGATAGAATAAACATGTACTATACAGGGAATTTATTAGATTAGCATACACAATATAGGCTGTCAGTCCAACAATATTTCTCTGTATTCTGCAGTACTGTACAACCAAATAGCCCTTCATCCATGAGGCTCGATGCCTTGTCAGTCCCAAGCTTGCCACTGGTCTTCAGTACACATTGTAAGGCTAATAAAACTGGGTTCCAATGTCTTTAAAGGATGGCAGCACATGGGTAGATGTATATACCAGCAAGTAGCAAAAGGCTCTGTGTTCTCTGCAAGCTTCTTTATATATCATCCACCACAAGAAAGCATGCCCACGCTGAGGAAAGTTTTCTTCCTTCCATCAATCCTTCATGGAAACACCCTCACAGACCCATTCAAGAGACATGTCTTATCCTTGATTCCTAATCTGATCAAGTTGACAACAGAATTTAACCTTCGCAGGTTAAACTCTGTGTGTGTGTGTCTTTCTATCTCTCTGTCTCTCTCTCTCTCTCTCTGTCCCTTACCACCCCCCACACATACCCAGATGCCATAATATGTGTGGTTACATACAGACAGACACAAAAATCTAGATGGGCTGACGTAGAACACTGGAATTCTGTACACACACACACACACACACACACACACTCAGTCATAATTTTCCAAGTTTTCAAGTAAACAACATGCTAGTGAACAAATTGCCCTTTACTTTCCAAACTGAAAACAGGCATTTTAGATCCCAGGAGTATACAAGTCAAAGTCAAAGCATTGTACTGTGAACAATTTCTAAAGGTTAGAAAATAGCACTAATAGTAAAGGCTAAATGATAAGATGGTTGAAATAAGGTTATGGAGATTCAAGTGCTTATTCTGTGAGATCAAGACCACTAGGATAAAATTACTTAGGCTTGAATTTCAGCTGTACAATGAATATTCTTTCATATTTGACTTTCATCAACACAGAGAAAGAGCTTCAAAATTGACACAAACACAAAAAGTCAAAAATAACCAAACAACAACAAAGAATGTAGACTTCTCAATTTGCAGAGGCAGTAAAGAAGCCAAGATGCACAATCAAAATAGCAATACAGGAAAGAAAAAACTAGAAACTATAAATCTGAAAAAAAAAACCAGAAAACATATAACAAGTAATGCAGAATAAGGTCTTTTTCCCACCCTCATCCCATTATTTCTACCTTATATTTTTGACTCCTAGAAATGTCAATGCTATTCCTGGTTCCTGTTAAATATATCAAAGTATGGATAATAAAAAGAGGTTATTTGTAATTGCAGTGAAACTCAAAGAAAGATAAGGGTGCCCTTAGCATTGTAGTGTGCACAACATCTGCACTGTGGCATGTCTATGTAAAGTGTCTAATCGTGTTGCATCTTCCCCTTCCACAAACTCCAAAATGCTATTTCACCTTGACTTTCAATAAAAGTAGATAGAACAGAATAACCATTTCCTTGTTACTGAGTAGAAAGCTGTAGCCAGTAGCAGTTAGAGATGTGAAAGAGAAAGTAGAGGTCCAAAGAAGTATCATTTTGAAGTCTCCAGATTATAAATGAGGAAGCTTCATCAGGCAGCTCAGGAGCCAGGTCTGCAGAGCTGAAGATGGTAGATGACTACATTAGAAACCACTTCTAAATCCCCAATCCTGCACTCTGGGTTGAAGGTCAGACTCAAGATCAAAGTACTCCTTCTCATAGACTTTGGAATTTTGTGCATATTTTGTTAGCTAAGCATTGAGCATTGATTGACAAGTTCCATTCCTCCTACCTAATCGTAAAGACTCAAGAGTCTCAAATGTACACAAGATAATGTTTACTGATACTGAGGCTGAATCTTTGTGAAGAGCATCTTCCTGGATTTACCTGGTCACTTTTGAGCAGAATTTTCTTCCTTAGAATCTGTACATCCCAGTGCTAAGACAGCACATTACCTGCCCATTTGTTCAAATGTCCAACATTTGGTCATTCAGCTCCACTGAACAGACATCCTCTAGCAGCAGGAAAATGAGCCCAGAGGGTACAGCTCTGTGGGGTGTCAAACGGTTTGCTATCCATCTTGAAATTCTCATTTCAGATCAGATTGACCTGCTCTGACTTCATGATGTTCCTTTTCTGAGTTTGGAACAAATCTTTATTCATCAGTAGACAGAGCTGAGCACCACCCAGATCATTTGAGGCTGCTATTGTGCCTCCTCTTTGAATGTACTCAACAGTGTCACAGAAACTGTAGAAAATGCTTCCTCCAGCATGATGCTATTCTGAGCTCAAATCACAAGATTTCCCACAGAAAGCTGCAGCATAACCTCACAGTGGTATATCCTAGACACAACTACATTGTGCTTGAGATTTGTCAGATCAAATGCCATGGAATCACTGAGACTTAGCTTTCAAGATCTCTTAATCATGATCAAATGCAACCTGGATTCTAGATTGGATCTTGAAATAGAAAAATGACGATAGTGGAAAGTATCAGTGATAATCTGAATGAAGTTTAGAATTAAGTTAAAAAGAAGTATCATTAGTGTTTGGCAAACATGCCATGATAATACAATGTTAACTTTAAGGGTAACTCAGTAAGGGTATACAGAGACCCTGTATATTGTCTGCCTTTAATTTTTCATAAAAATAAAGTCATTCCAACTTAAAATTGTAGTTTAAAATGCTTTCTAAAGGCTTGGCATAGTAGTTAATGCTTGTAATCCCAGCACTTGGGCAACTAACGTGGGAGGGCTGCCACAAGTCCAAGGCCTGCCTGGACTACATAGTAAGTTACAGGCCAGCCTGGGCTACATTTTAAGACTCTGTCCCAGCATCTCTCCCCTCCGAAAACACTTTTCTAATCATATACAAGAAATAGGCAAATGGGGCACTTTGTAACAACTGAAGAAAATGACCAAGACAAGCCTTTGTCATATCACACCAAAAGTCTAAGTGTGAAAGAGCAGCCGACAATTTTCAGGAAGGTTCTCCAGAGGAAACGGATTGAGTCTGCACTTAAACCTCATGTAATCACTGCATTGCACCCTCTGTTTTTTTTTTTTAATTTAATTTATGTATGTACGAGAGAGAGATTGAGTACTCCAGGGCCTATAGTGACCTTGTGCATCTGGTTTGTGTGCGTACTGGGGAATCACACTTGGGTCCTTAGGCTTCACAGGCAAGCACCTTAACTGCTAAGCCATCTTTCCAGCCTTGCATCCTCTGTTTTAGTTTAACAGTCCAACTTTATGACAGTTTTCTATAAATGTTAAAATAATCTTAAAAGGCAAAATCCAAACAATTAAATAGTTAAATATCACTATAAACTAGAAATGGACAGCAAGAAAAAGAATGACAAACATGGGCTGGAGAGATGGCTTAGTGGTTAAGCGCTTGCCTGTGAAGCCTAAGGACCCTAGTTTGAGGCTCGATTCCCCAGGACCCACTAGCCAGCTGCACAAGGGAGCGCACACATCTGGAATTCGTTTGCAGTTGCTGGAAGCCCTGGAGCACCCATTCTCTCTCTCTCTCTCTGCCTCTTTCTCCCTCTGTCTGTCACTCTCAAATAAATAAATAAAAATAAACAAAACAATTTAAAAAAAGAATGACAAATGCTATACCAAATCCACATATCTAGTAGGTTCTGGACCAGAAATTTACAATGGAAATAAAGGAAACTAAAATAATTACACTTAAAATTAGTGTGAGGTTCACTTGCTTTAAATACAAGGTCAAGGATTGATTGTACCAAATCCTAAAAGAAGTTTTCACATGAATTATTATCACAATAAAATAAAACTCTCACTATGTGCTCTCTGGGATCATAGTCCTGCTTTGGAAGGCATATGACTTAGAATGAACTTAGAGCAACCCATTACCTACCGCCAGCAACCTTCTCCTGAGCCTCCCTAACTTGTAGCACCCCAAACATGAGCTCCAAAAGCTAGCATCAAAACACTGTAATAAACAAACTTCTGGCTGAGAAATAAGAGGCTAGTGGTGGCAGTAGCAAAACCACACCTCTGAGCTGGACAAAGAAAGTGATAGCCAGGCATAGTAGTGCACACCTGTAATCCCAGCACTTGGGAGACTAAGGTAGAAGAGTAATGAGTTTGAGGTCAGCCCAAGTGACATAATGAAATTTTGTCTCAAAAATAAAAAGTAATATACAGAGAGAGATATCATACTATACAAGTCACTCTTGATACAGCAAAGGTAAATGGACTTTGTCAATGTAACTAAGGTCCCAATTAATTGACCTATAATTTATCTTTGACTTTCCTGATCTAATCAGGTAAGCTCTGTAAAAGAGGTCAGAAATGATCTCTCCTATTGGCTCTGGAGGAGCAAACCGTCATTGATTCCATAGCTACAAAGAATATATTCTGCCAACAAGTTATCTTGGAAGAGAGTGCCAAACTTGGCAGAGGCAGCCTCAGCCTTCATTAATTTTTAAATTTTTAGTTTTTGGTTTTTCAAAGTAGGATCTTGCTCCAGCCTAGGCTGACCTGGAATTCACTATATAGTCTCAGGGTGGCCGTGAACTCATGGCAATCCTCCTACATTGCCTCCCAAGTGCTGGAATTAAAGATGTGTGCCACCATGCCTGACCTTAATTAATCTCTTAATTGAAGTTGCTTAACTTCTGAAACATTGACAATGTACAATAACAAACAGATACCATTTTAAGACAGCCAGTAAATTTAGTGGTGATTTGTTATACAGCAATAAAAAAAAATAATAGCAAATCCAACACTGGGGGCTGGAGGGATGGCTTAGCATTTAAGGCATTTTCCAGCAAGGCCAAAGGACCCAGGTTTGATTCCCTAGGACCCACATTAGCCAGATGCACAAGTGCACAAGGGGGCAAGAGGGCGCATGCATCTAGAGTTCATTTTCAGTGGCTGGAGGCCCTGATGTGCCCATTCTCTCTCTCTCTCTCTCTCTCTCTCTCTCTCTCTCTCTCTCTCTCTTCCTCTTTCTCTTTCTCTCTCTCCCTCCGTCCCTCCCTCTTTCTCTGTCAAATAAATAAATAAAGATAAAATATTTTTTAAAAAGAAAATCCAATGCTTGGAAAGACAACAAGCAGAAATAATCATTGGAATAAGAATATATTCCATGTAAAACTCATCAATAAAATCTAACAAAGTCTCTGAAATAATATATGATATAAATATCCAGTGACATATTGATTCAATTAAAAGGCATCCCCAGCCTGCAGAAATTGCTCAGTGGTTAAGTGTGCTTGCTTGTAAAAGACAACCCCCTATAAAAACAAAAGAACAGGGGGGCAGGAAAGACTGCTTAGTGGTTAAGGCACTCGTCGGCAAAGCCTAATGGCCTAGGTTCGATTCCCCAGTACCCACATAAAGCCAGATGCCCCGCATCTGGTGCTCATTTGCAGTGGTTAGATGTCCTGGTGTCATCATCCCTCCCCACCCTCTCTGCTTGCAAATAAATAGAATAAAAATAATTTTTAAAGAACAGAGTGGTAAAGAGAAACAAAACAAGGGCATGCAAATTTTAACTCAGTTGTAGTAAAAATGAAATGTGAAGGGTAAGCTTTATAGTACACACAGTGCAGATAACAACAAATCAGCAGTATGACTCTCTTAAGTCACTGCAATGCAGAGCAGAATAAAAAAAAATTATAAAACCATGAGAGAAATGGAGTTGAATACTTACATATAAATTGATTATGCTCAAAAAGAGATGAAAAATATTTAATAATAAACAAAGTATAATAAAATCCTTGTAGTTATGAGGAATATAAAATAATGAACTAGGGGTTGGAGAGAAATATAAGGACCCAGATTGCATTCCCCAGTACCCACATAAAGCCACATGCACAAAGTGGTGCATGCATCTGGAGTTCATTTGCAGTGGGTAGAGGCCTTGGCACACCCATATTCTCATTCTGTCTCTCTCTCTCCACCCTTGCAAATCAATAAATAATGAATCATATTTATTACATCCAAGTGATGTAAACACTAACCTTGAACCATAAAAATAACACATTTCTTGTAATCTGACATATAATATGACCAGGAAAATCTCTACAAATGAAATAGCTAGAAATTCTGGATAAGATTTGAAGTATGAGTCTATAGTAGCCTATAGACAATCAATGAGTTCAAGATGCCAGACCATAGATTACTTTGAAAGAATGAGTTGTGGGAAGATAATGATAAAATGAAACTACTATGTGCAACCTGCTTAGCCATTTTAAGAAATGCATGAGTGCAGGGGAGACCAATGTTTTAAAAAAGCTCTCTGGTAATACTGTTCTCAACAGGCCAGAGATGATGGCCACAGATGCCATGATAAAACTGGGCTCCCTGGTTTCATTTCCAGATGGAAAAGAGACCAGATGTCAGTGTTTAATCCTCAGATACAAGCTGTGTACAATTACCATAATAAGGCAATGGAGTAGAGCTGGAGCCATAGTTTCTTAACCTAAAGGGAATCTCTGGTGGTGACTAATTGAGTATGAAATGCCTAGGAATAAAATAAATGGTCAGGTATTAAAACACTGCTTGACATGTTCCAGTAAAAAATGTCTAGATGTGGTGGCAGAAACCTGATGCTCATGAGCACAGTAGTGAGATGTGAGAACATTCACCAGCTCTCAGATTCCAGCTAGTTCTCATACCCAGAGTCCTTTGACAGGAGGAGCTGAGAAACACCTTGCACATGACCACAGGTAGTGACTAAAGTCTTCCCTGCATGGATACATGGTCACGAGCCAAGGAAAATGTACTGAGAAAAGGAAATATCTAGACATTCAAAAGTTGAAAAATACTAATCTGATGTTTAACCCCTGAGACCTGGAACACCATTCCAGCCAATGACCAGAAAAGAGATTGTGGTCCAGGGTTTGGTTCTACTTTATTACACAGTGAGGTCATTGAACCTGGACACCTCATCTTGGTATTTCCTTCAGGAGCTGGGTATGCCTACACACAAGCTCTGTAATTCATGGTTACAGAGCTCTAATGATAAGAATTCACAGGTACCTGAGTCTCCCATGGCAACAAGACGGTTTCTGGAGGTGTAGCAGAGATTAGTGCCACCATCAAGGATATGAAAGATGTAGAGGTAGTGATTTTTATGAGATGCCCTTCATATACCATTGTTTAGCTGGTGTAAAAGCCAGATGCATTCTCATGGATATTTATGTATGATCACAAACCTCATTATGTTGTGACACCAATAACAGCTGCTATTCCAGATGTGGTGCCATTACTAGAATAGATCATCATAGTCCCTGGTACTTATTAATGCAGTCATTGACACAGAAGACATTGTAATTTATATGCCAGGTAATCAAGAAGTTCTCCCTTAATGGTTTGGATATAAAATATCCTCCACAGGCAGGTATGTTTGAACCATTGGTCCTCAGATGTGGTTCTGTTTGGTACTGTGTGGAATCTTTACACAACTGAGCGTAGCTGGGGAAGGCAAGTCTGTAAGGGGCAGGCCTTGAGGCTTACCACCCAGCTCTACTTTCTGTCCAGAATCTGCTTCCTGATTCACTGAAATGTGGCAGGTCATGATAGAGCTTCTGAAGTGAGGTGAATATTGGTTGTTGTTGATACTCTCATAATAATGTAACAAAATTCTTAACAGACAGAATTTAGAAATAACATGCACCATATTTGGGTGTATTGCCTATAACCTTTTACGTGGTAATATGTGAAGGTGCAAGTTTTATGACAGTTCCATCGTTAAGCGAAGACTCAATATTGGGACACAAGCCAAACTGTTAGTGGAGGAATCATTAGGCCTTAGATGATATGTGATGTACATTGGAAGACTTTTAGGATGTTTAGGGTAAGGATGTGGGAACCCACTGCAAATGCCTATGCCTGGGAAGGCCATAAGCCATAGGTGGAGAAGCTATTCCTGTTGCTTAACTACATAAATATATTAAGCCCACCAAGTTGTCCTTTAATTTGTTATAATTATTCTTATATATTAGTGCCACTCTCACTTTTGGTTAAAGAAGGTTCTATTTTCAGATGGTGGTGACTTCTAGGGGGGCTCAAAACTTGTCATGCATGGTGGTATACACCTTTCATCCCAGTACTTGGAAGGCAGAGGTGGGAGGATTGCCATGAGTTCAAGGCCACCCTGAGACTACAGAGTAAATTTCAGGTCAGCCTGGGCTACAGCAAGACCCTATTTCAAAAAAAAAGAAAAAAAAAACTTTTCAATGTGCTGAGAAGTAGTGATCCTTGATGTTCAGCACTGAATGAGACATCTCTATCACCTAGTGGTGATTCAATGGCTCAGGGACCATAATAGAAGAGGCAGTAGAAAGAATGTAAGGGTGAGAAGGAGTGCTCTGGAACACTACCTTCCAGACACAAAGTGGTCATTGTACTAATGACCTCGCCCTGTCTGTCATTACTTGAACAAGACCTACATAATATTGGGCCCATCATCTAGTTACCATGGATGGCAGAGGAGGGGAAAAAATATTAAAATAAAAAAGGAAATAGTAGGCAAGAAGAGGAGATTCAGTGGGGAAGGATGGGGAGGGGATAAGAAGGAAGCTGGGAGGGGAATATATAATTTTCTATTATTCATTTTTGTTTTTTGTTTTTGCCTTTTCAATCTCACTCTAGCACATGTTGACCTGGAACTCAGTCTGTATCCCAGGCTGGCCTCAAAATCACTGCGGTCCCCTATCTTTGCCTCCAGAGTGCTGGGATTAAAGGCATGTGCCACCATACCCAGTAGGATTATGTAATTTTAATAAAGATTTTATTTATTTTAAAAAGACAAAATGAAACAAGCTTGCTTAATGTGAAAGCTTTAGAGGACTCACCAAGGGAAGATCAAACCCAGGAAGTCTAATTCAGAAAGGCCCCTGTTTTAGTCAGCTCCATGCTGCTAGGATGAACTTCCAAACCAGACAGAGATTATGGTAGGAAGGGATTTATGTGAAGCTTACAGGTCCAGGGGAAATTCCATTGATAGTGGAAGAAGCTGGCTCCCTTTCACAGATCCAGGCAGAGACACAGCCAGCACCATAAGCAAGCACAAAAACCAGCAGCAAAGAGCAGGGAACTGCAGCCAGCAGAAGGGACCCAGGCAGAACTCGGACCTTTCTGAATACCTTTGGGCCAGAAACCAGATCCACCCCTCTCCCCATGACACCCCTTCCAGCCAGGCAGCAGGAAATCCACATTGAATAAAACACTTCAGGGGCTGAAGAGATAGCTCAGCAATTAAGATACTTACCTACAAAGCCTAAGGACCCAGGTTTGACTCCCTTGAACCAACATAAACCAGATGCACAAGGTGATGCTTGCACACAAGGTGGCACATGTGCACAAGGTAATGCACATGTATGGAATTTGACTGCAGTGGCTAGAGGCCCTGGCATGCCAACTCTCTCTCTCTCTCTCTCCTCTCTCTCTCTTTCTCGCTCTCATTCACTCTCTTTCCCATAAAAAAAAAAAAAAGAAAACACCTGAGTCTATTGGATGACATACATTCAAATTACCACAGCCCTGTTACAGTCAGTTCCACTTACTGGGATGACTATCCAAATCAGACAAGTTTATGGGAGGAACAGGTTTATTTCAATCTTACAGATCCAAGGGAAGTTCCATCAATGGCAGAAGAAGCTTTCTCCCTTTCACAGATCCAAGCAGGGAGAAACAGCCAAAACATCCAGCAAGCACCAGAAAGAGAAAGCAGCAGGGGCCTGCCACAGCTCAAACCTCTCTGTATACCTTTAGACTGGAATTCAGATCCACCCCCAGTGACATGTCCCCTCTAGCAGGAGTTGGCCTGCTAGGAGCTAAAGCTGTAAAGTCAATTTTCATAAAACATTTAAGTCTATTGGGACATGCATTCAAACTACCACAGGCCCTAACACTGTTCAGTTCTATAAAGGTTGAGAGAAGAAAGGAAGATGCAGAAGAAAGATACCGGAGGTTGGTTGGTAAGGCTTAAGGAATAATGCCAGCTCAGTAACAAAAGTGGAAGGGGAAGTAATAAGGGCTGAGATAGAATCTACAGCAAGTACCCAGCTTTAGCTGAGATACTGATGAAAGAGACCACACCAAGCAGCTCATGCTCAGCATATAGGAAACCAGAGATGCAATCTATGATTTATCATAGCTAGAGAAGTCAATGACAGGACCTCAGACCTTCAAAGAGCAGGCTGATTGTCACATAAAGGACTAATGAAACTAGAGATTTTAAGTTGAAGCCAATGCTTATGTTCCATTCCAAAATCCAGGGACTTACAATTTTATTAAAGGTTCTCTACACATGCTCTAAAAGTGGGCAACAGAAGTCCACTCCCTTGAACCAACATGTTGGTTCAAAGGAGTCAACAGAAGTGAGATGAGAAGATGGATCAGTGGGTGTGTTCCTTTTATTCTCTGAGATAGGCTCTATTGTAGAACCTAGAGTTCAATGATTTGGCTAGATTAGCTAGCCAGTAAGACTCAAGGATCCTCCTGTCTTTGCCTCACCTGTGCTGGGATTTCAGAAGCACACCTCCACACCCAGATTTTAGATGAGGAACCAAACTCAGGTCTTCATGCTTACACAGCAAGCATTTTACAACTGTTGAGTCAAGAGGTGTGATCTACTCCCAGTGAAATGCTATGAACCCTCTTGAAAAAACAGCACAGTGCTCAAAATGTCACAAGAACATAGCTAGTGAAGCAGCAGCAGTTTGAGAGGACTGATTCTATTTGAAATATTTCTGCTGTGGAAAAATAAACTATCAAGCCAAACACCACAATTGAAATGTTTGAGCAGCCTGCTGCTAATTGTCCATGCTTGTTGTCCTAGGAACTGGGGCACAGTTGTTCTAGGAACTGTAGAGAGTAAGGTCCTAGCTTATCTGATCCGGAGGATTAGTTCAATAAATATGGGCAGGTGGTGGCCAGAAAGATCAATAAACAAAGGTTCTACATTTCTGGCTTTAGAGAATTTAAGAGCTGAGATATAAGAAAAGAGAGAATTCCATTAAAGAACATGAAAGATAGACAAGCCTGGAGACCACACTCCTAATTCAGACATTTTAGCATTCTAAAATACTACCACTGTTTTATCCTTATGGTCAGTAATAAGCCCAATTTAATTCAGGAAAGAAGTGGACACTTGCCAAAAAATATTTCTAACTATTCAGGCCTAAAATTATTTTAGCATACACAAAGAAAGCTCTGATCCCCAGTGAAAGAAACATGATAAAATAATCATACCAGGGAGAGTTAACTCAAAGAATAAGTGCAAATTGCATACAGATTAGTAGAATTCATGGGGCTGGGCCCTACAGATCAATTATAGCAGGACCTTCATTTCCTGATGAGCTCATTGAAATTGAGGAAGCTATGTTCTGTAGAGGATAACTATATTTCATAATAATTTCCTGCATCCCAAAACACTGAAGCCAGAACACTTGAAATTTCAAAGAGATAGTGTTAGTAAAAAAGTAACAAATAGGAATTCTCTGTGTCTATATTCTAGCTTAATTGAACCTATAACCCCAAAATATCTTAGAAAAACAAAAGGTTTGACAGATCTTAAGTGTGAGCTATTCAGTGAGTTACTGAGAGAATTTGGTGTAATTTGGGATGGATTGTAGCAGTCAATAGATTTCTGAGCAGGCATCAGACGTGAGCTCTCTTCCTAGTTCATTATCCCTCTACATGGTCCTTGACCAGGTCCTGAATACTTAGGAATTCTCCAGAAACAGAAGAATAAAGTGGATAGCAGAAAACAAGATACTTTGAAAATTTCACTTGCTGAAAATCTTTTGAAGTCTCTGTCTATAAATATTAAATGGTTCCCACTTTGGTCTTGTCTGGGAATCTTTTGTTTGAGTCACACATAAACCAGAAGGCCTTAGATCATTTTCAGTACTATTGCTTCTGTTGCAGTCAGGTTCACATTGCTGGCAGAAATCACCTGACCAAGAGCAGCTGGTGGGAAAAAAAGGGGGTTTATTTTGGCTTACAGGCTTGAGGGGAAGCTCCCCAATGGCAGGACAAAACGATGGCATGAGAAGAGGGTGGACATCACCTCCTGTCCAACATCAGATGAGCAACAGGATAGTATGCCCAACACTGGCAAAGGGGAGCTGGAAATAATACCCATAAGCCCACCCCCAACAATACACTGCCTCCAGGATGAGTTAATTCCCAAATCTCCACCAGCTGGCATCCAGAACACCTAAGTTTATGAGGGATACCTGAATCAAACCACCACAACTTCCTATCAAAGATGTCTAGGAGAAAAATGTGTCATGTGTAAATCTCAGATAGTTGCTTAATATATAATAAAATTCTATTGAAAAAATGAAAAATGTGCTGGAGAGATGGCTTAGCGGTTGAGGCACTTGCCTGAAAAGCCAAAGGACCTCGTTTTGATTCCCCAGGACCCACGTAAACCAGATGCACAAGGTGGAACATGCATCTGGAGTTTGTCTGCAGTAGCTGGAAGCCCTGGCATGCCCATTCTCTCTCTCTCTCTCTCTCTTTCCTTCTCTCTCTCTCCCTCTCTTTCCCTCTCTCAAAATAAATAAATAAATAAAAATAAAATATTTTTTAAAAAATGAAAAATATCTCACAAGAATGAAACAACAAAACTACAGTGACCATTTATCCCTAGAACAAAGAAAGTATGGAGCTGCTTTGATAAAGCTTACATAAATCTCGTAACTGAAGATGAAAATGAGTTTTTTTTTTTAATTTGATCTGTGATTACAACTGATAAAGACAGCTTCTTATCAATACAGACTGCCTACAAGACTCTCTCTAGTGTCTCCTCCTGGGCCTAGTCAATTAAAGTGTTATTTAAAAAAAAATCCCACTTCTGCTTAGATTACAGAATCCTATAGGGATGAAGAACATTTTTAATCATTGCCTAGAACCAGCAACAAATTCTTTGGAGATGGATTTGATATTGTTTGCAGAGCTCAATGTTCCACGGGTCCTCTTGCCCTTTTTAGACTCACAGTCAAGGGCTAACCGGGATCACACTCAACCACTACTCCCACTCCAGAAGCCAATGCTACAGCCTTGGTCTCCAGTACACAGGTTTAGGTCAGACCTTAAGGAAATAATTTTTTTGTCCTAGACACCAGGAATATAAAAAAGAGATATATTTAACCATAACATACTGTGATTCATCAAACCGCACAAACTTTCATTTCATGAAGTTTATCTGTTGACATTGATTTAAAATGTCACTTGTTTTATCATGTGGGAACCTAAATTATGTGGTCAAAAATATAAGGATTTTGAAGAATGTTGATTCAAATTGTGTTGTCATATCGTACTGTGTTTTCAAGGTGCTGCCAAATGGAAAGGGAAGCATTATACTTATAAATCTGTTTTAAAATGTTTGCAAAACTTTGGTAGTATCTCTAATAAAGTTGTTTGTCTCCAGCATCCATAAAATAAATAAATACCTTAAAAAAAGGAAAAAGAAAAATATGCTTTTTTTTCTAAGACTGTCAGAGAGCAAATGTCTAATTTTGTATCATTCCTTCAAAGACTGAGTATTATTCATTAAAAATACTCATCCATCTGGAAAAAAAAATAATTGAAGAAGTGCTGAAGGGCTTTCCAAAAAAAATAACAAATTATTCCAAACTTAAAGAAAGACCATGAATGGGATCCTCCTATTTCTTGTCAATGCTAGACTTTAGGAACATTTTTCCTATCAAGCGTCTGATCTCCCCAAAGGCTGCTACTCTCTTGCACATTTATCAAGAAACAGCCTGGCGTTTTCAGCTTTCCTCACTTACAGTTCTAGGGCAAATCCTGACATCGATTTTCACATGTGACTCTGATTGATTCCAGTGGGATCCTGCCCACAGCCCAGGTCAGTGACCCCTTGCCTGGCTGGCTGTGCCCTGTCATAAAGATGCTTTAGAGCTTCCAGTCCCCAATGTTTTCATTTCCTCAATTCTTTACTCACATCTTTCAGAGTTCTTTCCCTATCTCCTCTGACATCTATAAGCATAAATTTCAAAATGTGTGTAAACCCTTTTTAGTTATAATCTTTCTTATATTTTATTATTTTTGTTTATTTATTTATTTATTTATTTGAGAGTGACAGAGAGAAGGAGGCAGAGAGAGAGAGAGAGAGAGAGAATGGGCACGCCAGAGCTTCCAGCCTCTGTAAACGAACTCCAGATGCGTGTGCCCCCTTGTGCATCTGGCTAACGTGGGTCCTGGGGAATTGAGCCTCGAACCGGGGTCCTTAGGCTTCACAGGCAAGCGCTTAACCGCTAAGCCATCCCTCCAGCCCAATCTTTCTTATATTTTATTTATTTATTTGTGAGTAGAGACAGAGAATATGGACACATCAAGGTCTCTTGACATTGCAAATGAACTCCAGTTGCATGTACCACTTTGTGCATCTGACTTTATGTGGGTACTAGAAAACTGAACCCAAACCAGCAGGCTTCGTAAGCAAGCACCTTTGCTGAGCAATATCCCTAGGCCTGTTATAACTTTAACTTACTATTTCTTTAGTACACAGCCATGATGGCCTTCATTGTCAACAAGGTCTGAACACTGTCACTAGCACTAACTTTGAAAAGAAAAATGGCAACAATTTAGAGATCATGTAGTTCACAGCAAGACTGTGAATAAAAGTGTGTCTTGCATTCTTCTACTCTGTTGTCAATAGAGATGAATATAATATGTTATTTTCATAGGATTTTTGACAGTTCAGAAGTTTTGGGCTTCAGGTAACAAAAGAATGTGAATTAAAGTGGCATGAACATTAAGGTCTTTTTAGTGTGTCACTTATCAAGACACCTTGAAGCAGACATTTCAAAATATATTCATGTAGGTGCTTAAAAGTGTCAGGCCTCCAAGTTGACTTCCCCATGGCTTTATTGTCTGTTTCTTATCACAAAATAGCTCCATGACCTTGCCCTCACAGCATATCACTCACTAGATGAAGGAAGGGTGCAACTCTACTTCCTGGATCATTCCCCAGAGTGAGGAGTTAGGAGTGGCACACCACCTTCATTGCCCACCTTTCAGGCATCAGTCTGAGCAAAGTCAGTTTGGTTTATATGGAAGTGGCAGTAAAGAGGTCAGAGCCACCAGTCAATAGCATGCATAGCTGGAACTTCTTGCTCTACCACAGCAAAAACATGTGTGGCTATGTAAATAAAGTTCCTGACAAGCATACAGGGTATATGTACATATGTAGCAAATAGTTCCCAGAAAGCCAACACACTTTAATCAAGAATCCCATTTTCAAGCAAGATACCATAGTGGTAAATATCAAAATGATTTATGGGATATCTCAAGCATACCTAATTATGTCTACTTTACAATAATGCCAACATGAATAGATAATTTATTGTTCATCCATTCATGAAAAATCCCAATAGCACCACATTTTGAGTAATACCCAGGCTTTTAGCATTCTGTATACTCTGTGTTTTCTGAAATCCTTAGCGACAAAAATCTAGGACCTTGGGCTAGAAAGATGGCTAAGTGGTTAAAGCACTTGCCTGCAAAGCCTAAGGACCTGTTTGATTCCAGTGTCCATGTAAAGCCAGATGCACTAAGTAGTGCATGCATTTGCAGTAGCAGGAAGCCCTGACATGTCCATACTTACTCTGTATATGCCTCTTTCTCTCTCCCCTACCCCCATAGCAAATAAGTAAATATTTTTTAAACTAGAACCTTGAGTTTTAATAGAGGCAAAAAGCAAAAGGAAGAAAGATAGGCTACATTTTGGGATACTAAACCACTACCCAATGATGGATGCAGGGCTGGCTCCAGAGCGACAGCTCCAGTGAAAATGAGGTGCTAAGCACAGGAAGGTCCCCCAGGCCAGGGGCCAAGGAATGATGGTGAGCAACAGAAGGCACCAGGCTGAGGCATCTGTGTCTTCACGCTAGATGAAGGATAGAGTCAGCATTCATAAATGGAAGAGGAAAAAGTGTGAGTACCACACCATGGAAGATCTACAGATGGGTGAACAGCAAGTTCCAACAGAAAGAACATAACTGCAAATGCAATGACATATCACAATGTCACAGCTAGAACCAGGTTCATTCAAAACTTTCAAGGAATAGTTTCACAAGAACAGGCTGATAGATTAAAATATAATACTAAATCACATGCTTATATCCAATGAACTCATTTTCCAGTTAAATAATAGTGGTTCATGTGATATTGTAGTTCCACATGTAGATACCCACACAAAAGAAACATTAACATGTATAACCATTTAAAGATCTGAACACAAATGTTTATAGCAATATTATTTGTATTAGCTGGAAACTAGGGGGAAACGTCCAGCAACTTAGGTGAATGAAGCATCTGTGAAAAATCTACACAAAGAAATACTATCCAATAACAAAGTGGAACAAACTACTGAGAAAATTTTAAAACAGAGAAGAGCCTCAGAATAGATGCTGAGTAAATGGAGGCACATCTAAAAGGACATATTTTGCGGCTCTGCATGTGGTATTTCACAAAGGCGAGCTGTAGAGCTCATCAGTGGAGACCCAAGGCTGAAAGCAAGAGCAGAAATTAACTATAAATGTTTTGTAATCCTAAATTTATTCTAAAAATAAAGCCTACTAATAGAAAAATAGCACCTGACCGCACACTAGATTTGCCACGAGCAGATTGTACAGCACATAAGTGACACTACATACGTAACACTCCCTCATCCTCCACAATGCCCTTCTTCCTCTGCATCTTCCTCTCCCTCTCTGCTCTCTGCTCTCAAATAATGAGAATGCTCAGGAGTGATGAATAACTACATTGAGTCCACTGAAAGCCCCTGCTAAGTGCTCAAATGACAGCTTCACCTGCCAGGCCCTTAAGTGCGGAAGCCTTCTGATGGCTTTAGCCCAGATGTGGATACAAGCATCATGGGGCAGAAACAAGACATTCTTGCCCTGTGTAAATAAATTCCTGACCCACAGAGACCATGTTGACTTAAGCCACAAAGTTTTGAAATAATTTGCAGTACCAATAGATTATAAATATTGACATTTAAAAATCACCATACAAAAGAATGCAAAATGATGACTAAAATGGAAATAAGGTTGAGAGGGCACAGGGGCAGTGAGTATTTAATTGGGAAATGAATTTATTCCCCACAACAAACTCACAAATATTCAGAGACTCAGGAAGGGCTTACAGCTGCCATATGCCATGTGAAAAGCACTGAATAAGGTCATTGAGGAGGTGTGGAATGACTTGGTCAGAGTAGGAAGTAAGCATGACTCTGTGCTATTAACACAAGCCTCCCTGGTGGGTAGCCCTTCTCTGCCCCAACTAGCTATGTGACCTTTGACAGGAAACTTCTCCAAGCCTCATGTGTAAAATGGATGCTTGAGAGAATTAAATGTGATGGCACATGTTAAACATCAAGCACATGGCCTGATTGAATTGTTTCTGGTTATTATTTTATCATCAATGCTTAGATGATCACCAGTCTAATTCTAAGTGTAGGCTTGAGACATAGAAATAATGTTCTCCCTCTCTCTCTCTCTCTCTCTCTCTCTCTCTCTCTCTTTCTCTCTCTCTGTGAGTGTGTGTGTTATGTACATGTTCATGTGGGGGCACAGGTTCCCATGTGTGCATGTGCACATATATGTGGATGTGTCCATGCATATGTATATATATATATATGTGCAGGTGTGGAGGCTAGAGGTCCACATCCGGTGTCTTTCTCACTCTCCACCTTACTTTTCTCAGGTAGACTAGTGGGCCACAGTGTTGGGATTATGATTGTGTACCACCACCCCCTGCATTTTACATGGGTGCTGGGATCCAGACTCAGGCCCTTATGCCTGTGTAGCAAGCATTTACTGACTGAGCTATCTCCTCAGACCATAATAAGTCTGCAGAAAGGCTGGAGAAATGGCTTAGTGCTTAAGACACTTACATGCAAAGCCAAAGGACCTCAGTTTGATTCCTCAGGACTCACATAAGCCAGATGCACAAGGTGACACATGTGTCTGGAGTTCGTTTGCAGTGGCTGGAGGTCCTAGCAACCCATTCATATTCACTCTCTTTCTCCCCCTTCCACACTCTTTCCCAAATAAATAAATAAAACTAAAAACTTTTTTAATGTCTGTTGAAGTCCATTGTATGCAAAATGATTTGAGAAATTTAAGGGAGCCCTTGAATGTTCTAATTTCTAGGCTCCCTAATTGCTATACTTTGAATATGGCATATTCTCCTATTTCAGGAAACTTCCCCTGGGAAGTTGCAAACATATGTCTTCACCTCAAATAGGGGTCAGATGGCAGTCCAAAGTACAATTAAACAAGTATCAGTTTAGCAAACCAGTGAGTTTATTGGGGGTAATTTACAGAGCATGGATAGGGGATATTTGTAGGAACAGGGAGTCCCCAAAGCAGCCACTTTGATGGGCTATGTCAAGATTATTCCCTGGATACTCATCCCTCAGCCTCAGTATGAGGGCTTTCTTACAGAGCATCTGGACCCCAGAGCAGCTGCAACACCAAGAAGTCTCATCCCTCCTTGAATGATGACTTCCCTGTGGCCTCTTCCAGAAGCTCCTTGTCTTGTCCAGGAGTATGAGACCACAGAGCAGAACTTTAGTAGGGTTCACTGTGTCATGATTATCCCGCAGATGCTACTCCCTCACCTGGATGTGAGGGCTTAAAGGGCATGGAGACTCCAAAGAAACCACCTACACGGAGCTCATTATTCCTTGATCTTTTGCCCTCTATATATTTTATCTCCCCACTGAGGTCATGATATCTTGTGCATTGTTCTATACAGCTGGTACAGAGACACCTGAGATCACTAGTGGGGGACCTGATGACCCTTGTCACACCTTCTTGTGAGTTGCCCCAGCTGCTTTTAATAAAGCTGGCAATAGTTGTTTACTGCTTTCAATGTGGAGGAATTTTTCCATACAACAACCCCATAGCCCCTTGCTTTAAATACATGGCCCATGGCTGGTGGCACTATTTTGGAAAGTTCTCAAAACTTTAAGTGGTGGGACTTAGCTGGAGGAAGTAGGTCACTATAAGTAAGTCTTTGGGGTATTTTAAAGCTGGCCTGTTTTTGTCTCCCTCTCTTGATAGTGGTTAACCATGAAGAACATAGTTTCTTCCATCTTGTGTTTTTGCCACCACAGTATTCTGCTTAAGCTCTTGGGGCCAAGAAACCATGGACTGGGCCTTCAGAATTCATGAGCCTAGATAAGTCTCTTGTTTTTGAAGTTCTTTTTTGTCAGTCCACAAGTATGCAAAAACCTGAATAATTATATTAGCTCATTGATCCAAGTCATTTGTAGAAATAATTTTCAAATCAAGAGTTGGGGCTGGAGAGATGGCTTAGCGGTTAAGCGCTTGCCTGTGAAGCCTAAAGACCCCGGTTCAAGGCTCGATTCCCCAGGACCCACATTAGCCAGATGCACAAGGGGGCGCACGCGTCTGGAGTTCGTTTGCAGTGGCTGGAGGCCCTGGCGCGCCCATTCTCTCTCTCTCTCTCTCTCTCTGCCCCTTTCTCTCTCTGTCTGACACTCTCAAATAAATAAAAATAAACAAAAAAATATTTTAAAAAAAATCAAGAGTTGTTATTCCTGCTGCACAATTAATAGATGAGTTTCCATTTATCTGTTATATGTAACTGATGAAATGTGATCATATCACTTCAGATTATGTCTTCATCTGACGGAGACAACTCTGCCATGCCAGTGTTTGAATGATTATTGATGATGGCGTTTTCTACTACATGATATTTGCTATTTCAGAAAATAATTTAGGAGGCAGAAAAGATCTAAATTACAGGGATATAAGAAGAATGCTGACTCCTTGTCTTCCATTAAAGTTATTACATGTCTGTGGTCTGAGAAGGACTTAGAAGTTCATCAGTCAGCTAGCAGGAATAATCTGCTTCAAGCAACCAGGGCTGCTGCTGATAGCCAGACAGACACTGTGAATCAGACTCCTCTGACCTTGTCATCATCTGTTGTATTTCTCTGAAGGACGAAGAGGTGAACAGAAAGAGAGCTGACCTCAAGTGAAAAGCAGGCACAGGGAGCCTTGCATTTTCATGGCTACTTCAAGGACATCTGCACAGAGTTGTCATCTGAGGACATTTATAAAATAAAGGCTGCCTCTCTAAGATTTAGGGTATTGTTATATCTTTATCTTACCTGTCATTCCTGTCCCTGGTGCTTGCTTGATTCCTCCATCCTAGAGGAACTTGATTAATGTGTGCTGAACTGAATCTCAGTCCCAGGTCAGAAAACAGACTCCAAAACTCCTGAAAAATATTCTGCAGAGCCTGGAGCTTAAACATGTTCCTCCCTGAAGCACAAGAAAGTCACACCAGCTGCTTTATTTTTCTCTGTGTGTCCAAAACTTCCCCCTGGCTTGGACTACACAGTAAAAAAAAAAAAAAAAAAAAACCCAGCAAATAAGAACAAAAGATTCAAAGCAAGACTGGCTGAGTTCAGAGCCAACTCTGCCACATGCTAGGACTACCCCAGCCAGGCTCACTGTATCAGTTCTTCATCTGCAAAATGGGCATTAGCAGTGTCTATGTGGTGTGATTATTGTTAGGACTACACCACTAAGTATGTGTGAAGCATGGCATATAAGAAGCAATGGATAGGGCTAGAGAGATGGCTTAGTAGTTAAGCGCTTGCCTGTGAAGCCTAAGGACCCTGGTTCGAGGCTCAACTCCCCAGGACCCACATTAGCCAGATGCACAAGGGGGCACACGCATCTGGAGTTCGTTTGCAGTAGCCGGAGGCCCTGGCGCGCCCATTCTCTCTCCTTCTATCTGCCTCTTTCTCTCTCTGTCTGTCACTCTCAAATAAATAAATAAAAATAACAAAAAAAATTTTTAAAAAAGAAGCAATGGATAAATGATAGTTGTAGGTAAGTGATCTGCACAGTGCCTAGCACCCCCTCTCCCCAGTGCCTGATCCCATCTCTGGACCATCCCAGGAGCCACAAGCTATGGTAAAAGACTGCATCTGCACTCACTCTGTGAGAGGAGCTGGACAGAGTCCTTCCACTGGGGCTCATCAGTGAGTGCTCAGAGAATCACACATGTCACCCTTGGAAAGGTCTGCTGGGGACAAAAACAGTCATTTTAGTTCATGGGAAGACAAATATTTTCCTGCCAATTTGGTTTCCATTAATGACAAATAGGTCCTGCAAGTTCAAAGGTCTTTTGGTTTTTCTCCATAAACTGGGCAGTCTTAACCTTGCCTCAAGTGATTACTAACCACATTCAAAAACATCTTATTTTAAGATGCGTTTTAAGGCTTGAAATGCTGCCACCTAGAGACTTCTCATGCATGAACACAACCATGATAGTGAGAAATCAAAAACTAGAAGAACTTGGATGCTTCCTAAGTGCCACTTTAAAATTCTACATCTTTCTTTAAAATGTGTAATTTATTTACATTTTTATAGAAACAAGTACAATCAAGCAAGAAAATGAAAGCAGTTCAAAGTAGACACACACAGTTCTCATTGCTAACATTCTACTGTGTTTGCTTTTGTGAGGTAGAAGCTCTCAGAACAGAATAGGATTTTATGAGAGGGGAGAGCATTTTGTCTCTGGCCCACCACCCACAACTGCTATGCCTGATGATGAATTTATGAGTTCTTTCCTTGAGCTACTCTCCAATTCTGTATCACTGCATGAGCTTCTGTCCATGCACACAACTTTGGAAGCCCACTTTTGTGTTTAGGGATTAAAATAACATATAGGACCAGGACCTGAGGAGACAAATGACCCATCACATTCCACCGTGGTCCCAGCTGAAACCACAGAGGAATTGGGGAAATGAGCAAGAGTGCCGCTTTCTCAGTGAACTTGTTATCAGCACAAGGGTGAAGGAAATAGACACTGAAGACACTCAACATCTACCAAACCAGGAATCCAGAGGCTCCTAAGAACCCATCACTGAACTAGTTTTAAAACGAATCCAACATAGGTCAGGGAATTTTGCAGAAGAGGGGGAAGAAAGATTATTAGAGCTATGAGTTGGGACATTATGCACAGAGACATTGCCTCTTCCCCATAACTGACAGCTGCTGCCACAATGCATTACCCCCAACCCCCATGGGGATGACCTGCATCCCCAATGAGGAGGGTCCCTTTGGAAAAGGGGCAGGGATGAGGGAAAGGATGGTACCAATTTATGCTGTTTACATACTAAGTATGTCCATAACTAATAAAAATAAAATAAAAAAATAATAACTGAAGAATGGCATATACATAGTTAGCTAAGGTATTGACCACAGCTCAGTACTCTTTGTAGATTTGAAAACCAACAAGAAAAGGAAATTTTATTTCCACTCCACAAGAAATAGCATCTTTCCAACATCATGAAATCCCAGCATTAGTGTAGTGAGGGTATCCACATTACTACACTGTATACAATTGTGTGCTCACCAGCCTTCTGTCTCTCCCACTGACATGTGGCTTTAGGAATTATGATGACTTTGGTCCTTGCTAAGCAATCTTTGCTTTTGAATATTTTCATCTATTTGCTCCTCCCTTTGCTCTTACCCAGTTTCCAGGCACCCCCTAACATCAGAGTAACAAAACATTTCACCATTACCTACTCTTGTATAGTCTTCAGTGAGAATGGAATCAAACATTCCCAGACATATTAGATCTATTTTAGGTCATTTAATAGAAACTGACACATGTTAGAAAACATAGAAATGTTCTACCCTCAAGAAGTGTTCTATAGCCAAAAATAAACCCGAAAGCCTACAAGGTTATAAAGAATTAAAGTAAGCATATATTCCATTACCTGTTGGACAAAAGGCAAAGCAACATCCCAATTACCTTCAAAATTTGACATGATCACTATAGCCCACTTTCTTTGGGGTAGACTCTCAGATGGGATATGATGTTTACAAATAAGATATGACTTTGCATATCAATGTTCATAGCAAGATAGAATTCTGTTAAATGTTTGTAAATGAGAATGTAACACAATTGATTAGATTTAAATTGCCAATAGACATCACAACATTCATCCTAGAAGGCTAGAGCAGGCATCAGAAAAATGCAACTGATAAAAGTTTCTCGCATTTTTCCACCCTATCAAAACAAGGCTTATCCCTGCTAAAGTCAAATTTAAGACTATTTCATTCTTTTAAATTTCTATAATTTGCATTAAAAAGAATGCAATTCAAGATTAGTTTCTCGCAGTTCTGAACCAAATATGGGAACTTATTTTGTATCTCTTATGAGTAATACTTTTGAATGCCTTCTATTAACATTCTACTTCAAATAAATAAAAATGAAACTAGGGAATTCATAAACCATAAGAGGTTCAAAAGGGACGATTATATAAGGGAGAAAAACAAACCATTTCTGCAATCAGACACTGTCTCCTCTGTCTTCTCTCTCTCTCTCTCTCTCTCTTTCACACACACACACACACACACACACACGCACACACACACACACCTGTGGGAAAGTAGCGAAAAATTTAGAATCATGCCATAATAATGTTTCTAAACCACTAAAAGAAGAAGAGAAAAGTCAACATGTGAAAAGTTGCATTTCCTCATATGAAGGAAGATTTCGTTTCATGAAAATTAAATTTTGATTTTAATGAAATTTTGAACAAGAATAAGGTAGAGAATAAATAGAATCTATTCCATCTTTGAATGTCTGCCCATTCTGGACTCCTTTAATGTGAGTCCAGAATACTCATCATCCTAAACACAATTATTCATGAAGGAAATAGCCTGACCTCCACATTGTTTGTATTCTCATAAGCAGTTTACTTTTTTGTAAAGGATTTTTTTCCCATCATTGATCTTAATAGTTCTTCTAAAGTTAGATTCTATGTAGAACAGAAAGAAATATCAGAAGCACTATGCCTTAAAGGTTACTAAGCATTTTTTGTATATAAAAGTTTCTGTCATATTTAGCAGTTCATTCACATAACAGCTTCAGTAATTCTAGTCCTCTTTTGTGCTACACATTCAAATTAATTGGGTTTTCAGAATCCTAGACAATATTAAATGACCACTTTTCAAAATCATCAATATTTTCTTCATCAAATTCCTAATAGCTTTAAGTTGGTAAAAACACATGTACTCAAACATAGGTACATACAGGCTGAAGTGAAAGGAATCAGAATTTATTTTCATCCACAATAGTATAATAAACTCTATCCAGCCTAAATATTACCAAAAATTTCCCCAAAAGTACCAAAAATATATGATCATTTTTCTCATCATATTGGAAAAGTCATTTTCCTCTATTCCTAGGTCCTTCTTTGATAGATACAGCTTCTTTCATCTGTCAGATGACATCGTCAAGGCACAATAGAACTCACAGAAAATGTTGCTGTGCCCTCTTGCATCGTGGGAATAGTTTATAATGAGAAATCTCAAAAGAATAAATTTTCCCCTAAGATTTTTTTCCACATAAAAACATATTCCCTAATTTCCTTGAACTTTAGTTCCCTACTAATGATAGGCCCTCTCTTGGGGACCCAACATGATTCATCCAAATTGAGTAGTTGACTATATGATTACTAAAAGATCGAGGCTAAGGGCATATACATTTTCTTCAGTGAAAATTCTCAAATACCCAACTACAGGTCATTTTTTCATTGAAATAGTTCCACTAGGGATCATGTTAACATTATCATCTGCTTTACAAAAGTAAACCACGGTGAACACTCTTGTTCTTTTCCTGATGAAGTTCTGCTTAATTCTAACCTTCTCTGTCTGTACAGAAGGGGAAATGAGAAAAATCCCCTCAGATACAGGCTGTGTCCACAACCATACAACTTCTTGTAAAACTTCTACCATATTGCTTTTCTTCTGCACCATCTTCAGTGGCCCCTGGTAGTAGTCAAAACAAACTGTCCTGCATTTATTGTTTTCTTTGAGCTTTTGCCATTCTGTTTCCTGCCCTTCAGGCAGTGATCACTCCCATCTTTGTTCCACTTGGCCTTATCTGCCCTTGGCTTTCAACCTCAATATGTACTTTCTCTATGGCACATAGAATTATTCCAAGGTGGCCTTCATTTAGAATGCACTTTCATCCTTTCTTCTACCAGTCTGAGCCCTACCCATGATTGCAGGTTCAATCTAAGTCTATTATTCTCTCTGAAACCATCCTTAATTGGCCCATCTCACATTTGTCTGTAATTGGACCATCTCATATTTGTCTATATGTTCTAGAGACTCATCTTGTATTTCCTTGGGTAGCCAATTAATATTTATCATAGTCCCTGAATTTTTAATTAACTATATGAATATTTATCTATCTTCCTCCATACATATTTAACTTTAATAAGGCTAGAGACACTTTTAATACTGTTTGCTCTTTAATAACCCTCCCCTAGTGGGCTTCACATAGCAGATGTTCAATGCATTCTAAATTTATTCACATAAACTCAAAAAACAACACAAAGTATCCATGCTACATATCAACCTTTCTTTTCAGAGAAGCCTACTAAGAATTACTTAAGTTGCCAAGAGGAACCTTATCCCTTGGTTATATATACACTACTGTGTGTTCATAATAACCCAGAAAAGAAATAACCATGACTGTACCAGTCCTAGCTCTTCTGCCTTACTATACTTTAGACATTTCTGTCCCTTCCAGACTAAACATCCAAAATAAAAAAATATAGATAAGGGCCTGGATGGATAGTCCAGTGACGGCAGGAAATGAAATAAATCATTAACACTGAGTTCTATTTGTGGCTCAAAATTAGTACTGATGCATCTATGAAAGTTCTAAGACAGATACATAGATAAAAAATAGATAGTAGGTGGATAGTAGATGTTAGATACATAAATAGATAGATAGATTATACATAGGTGATAGAGAGACAGATGATTGATTGACAGATGATAGATAGATAGACAGATAGGCAATAGATAACAATACCACATTGTACCAAACAACCTCATATCTCATCCCTTTAAGTCCTTCCCTGATGCCATCAACTCTGAATTTTGAGTGGTGAGCTAGACCATGATGTGCTGCACCATGAAAATTTAATGCAATTTTCATGTTGACATGTTGACTTAAGCACACTCATTTGCTACTTGGTTTTACTTGTCCTCCATATTTCTTTATTTTTAATCCTCTTTTCTTGTTATTGTTGTTAGATGCTATCCAAATAATTGTAGTATATCATTTGATTTTATGTTCTTACTTTAGAGCTATGCCTGTGTGTATTACTTTGGGTGGCTATCACAGCAATGAATTTATATCACAGTATACTTAGACTTATTAGTGCATTACTTCATGTAATATAAATAAGCATGCAAAAGTACAATTCTCTTTTCCTACTTTTATATTTTGTTTTATTGTTTAGTAATATTTTACCTGTGTTTTAAACATTTTATTAATCTCCAAAGTCAATTATCTTGAGGTAAGGATACAGAACTTTCCTAGGATGTAGAATTCCCAAGGGTCAATGCTTAGTACTGCAAAAGAAGGCCAGTTAATTCATAAAGACTATAAGAATAAAACAAAGGTACATATTCCCTTTATATTGATCTGAATAGTTATCAGTTCTTGCTGATTCTCCCTTTCAGTCATTGGTCTAATTCTCCTGGGATATTATTTTCTACATGCCTCTAAGATCGTTCTTCCCCAGTTCCTAAAAGCAGAGCCTAGTAATATCTAGTTATCTCTTAGTTCATTTATCTAAAAATGTCTTTTTATTTAATTCTCACCTTTGAAAATGTTGCATTGGAAATAAAATCTCATGTGGTTGTTTACTTTGTCTCCAATGTTTTAAACCACAGACTTGCTGCTTTAGTCTTTCAGCTGCATTCATACTGGTGTTGCGTGAAAGATGTTTTCCTTCTGATCCCTGCCAGAATTATAACTTATTAATTTTTTTCAGTGTTTTGCCTAAGAGGTGCCTAAGATATGGTTCTGTTTTCAGTCTTCTTGTGTACAGAATACACCAATTTCTAGACAGGTACTTGGATATTTCTCACTTAATTAGGGTCATTGTATCTTCAAAGATTTTTTTTTTGGGGGGGGGAGCTAATTCTGTGGCTTCTGTCTTTCTGAAATTCAAATCAGACACATGTTAGATCACTTTGTATCATCTCATAAATGACAAAAGCCCCCGGAGCAAAAATCCAAAAATCCACAGCTGGTACCTGAACAGGGATCTTATGAGATGGACAAGGTGGGTGAGTACTCTCCCAGAGGGACTGGGAGACATTGGCCCATGCAGCCTTGCCTCCATGTTTTTGAGGGCTGGCACGTTTCTCTTTTTCCTCCTTTGTTTTCAGTTTGCGCAGGACCAGACACGACGAGCTGGCAACTGAAGTCTCTTGGCCAAGGCCACTCTTTGGTATTGACTGAAGGCCAGCCATCCTCTGCCTGGACCCCGACAGCCTGTTGGGTGTTGGCAAAAACCCTCTATCTATTTCTCTCAGACACACACAAAAAAAGGTAACACATTGACCTCTTAAAAGTCTGTAGGGCAGGTCACTGGCCTCTTAAACTTGTGGACAGGCTCACACCCGGATCTCTGGGGAATCCCCCGTGTGCTAATCAGCCCTCGGGAAGGTTGTCTTCTGGTCTTGGCATTTCTAATCTTTCTCTGTCATGGGTAATATTGCCTCCCGCCAAAAAAAATATAGATAGATAGATAGATAGATAGATAGATAGATAGATAGATATAGATATAGATATAGATCTCAGATTCATGGAATAAGAGCTCTTCTGAAAGTTAAGGGAATTTGCTCTCCAGAGGGAGTCAGGCTCCTTTTGGGAAGAAGTTGTCCAGGTCATTTCTGGATTTCTGGGCATCCATGTGGACCTGCATAGCTTATCTGGCTAGGAAATGAAAAGTTCAGGAAGGAAATTTCCCCTCACCCCCTTTAAGCAGCAAAACTACAAGCCAGCTTTGCAAGTGCTCCAAAGCAGTTTGGGTCAGAGTCAGGTGGCAGACAGACAATAGTGTCCTCTGCCCATGCAGGTGCCATGTCTCCGCCTCCTCTCCCAGTGGCCCCCTGAGCAGGCCCACTCCTTCTTCAGCAGCCTCCCAGTGGACCGCCTTCTTCAGAGGCCTCCTGGCAATCCTGGAGGCCCCCCTTTTCCCCTTCAGGTGGTCAGAATCCTTGGCCTCCCAGCAGTCTTGGCCATTACCTCCAGGTGTACTAGACCCCTGGAGAGTGCCGGAAGTAGGGCAAGGCTGATCTAAGGTGTATACAAGCCCTGCCCAGCCACAACAGCACACCAAAAAGTGGCAAAAAGAAAAAAGTCACATTTAACTACAACCTATAAAGAACTGAAGTTTTACATAAAAAATGTGTCAACTTTGTTACATGATATCATAAATATAATTACTGAATTTGTGTTCTAGGTCAACTTCAACTTTCATAGAGGATTATTAAAAACAACAGAATTCTCTCTAAAGTGGTAACTTATAATTTGTCAGGTATTAAAAAAATGTAATGTACTTATAAGGAGGAGGCAACTGATCTGACTTCTAGGCCAGCCTGCCTCAAGATACCAACAATATTTGCCTTAGTTTAGTGTCTTATTGGTCTTAATGACACAAAATTGTCTTTAAACTACTCACTTGTTAGTGAGTAATAGGATTAATTAATTTGGTGTAGTTTTTCATTATAGCCTTATAAGAAAGATAGTTAATAATGGGATGAGATGAATTGATTGAAGGAACTGGGAAGGAATTTTTCAATGTTGGGACATAGAATGCTCATTAAAAATGCTTTTTGAGTCATACTTAGATGAGAATGTTAAAGTATGTGGATAAAGATGTGCGTATGTAGGAAAGAATTTTCAGGCTAAACTTAAATGCCATGCCTAAAGTTGGAGATTTTTCAACTGTTTACAGACTCTTAAGGATACTCTAAAAGTTTTATATAGGGACACAGTCTTAATCTAAATTCATCTTATATTAGACACAGGTGATGCCTATGGTAGGTGGGTCACAAAGTCATAAGTACAGATGTAATTGGAGGTTTAACCAGGTTAATCATAGACAAGAGTCTATCACCTTGTGTTTTGCAAATGGGTAGATTTGCTATGTAAAAACAAACAACTTCAGAATAGGATAAAGAATGTCAGGATGCTTATCTCTCTGCTCTATAATTTTATTTTGCTCTTGTTTTCCAACATATGCTACTTAAATTCATGGAAAGCTGGACTCTGAAAAAACAGATGGAACCCCCTTTATCTCAGACCCCATGAAAGTTTAAGCCATGTGTTCCCCAGACTCTGACTAGAGACAAAATGCCCAATTGTCTCTGAAAAGGAAAAAGGAGTACAGCATATAACTGTGGTTCTCTTTAGTTCTTCTCTTTTGAACACCTAAAGTCACATCTGTTAGATAAAGTTTCTCACTAGACAAAATGTTAAATAGGTAAACTGAGTCAAGATATTTGATCAGGTTACAAACTCCTTACATAAGACAAGCATCAGGCTTACCTAATGTGTATGTCAGGGTAAGGGCCCTTTCACTGAAACATTTAATTGGATTATATCTAATGTTTACCTGATGCCAAGGTTTCAATCAGTGGAGAAACTGAGTCTTATGATAAGGCCTCAGTCATTAACAGGTCACTGATGCTAATTTGTTATGATTTAAGGGTTATAAAACTGGCTTTAAGACTCTCTCAGCAAAGTAAATTAGGTTCCTCTTTTCATCAAGGTTTTAACTATTCTTAAGATAAAGGCTCACATAAAAGTGGTTAATTTCCAAAGGTGAAGTACTCATACCTAAAGACATTGTGACTTTAAAGATAGCTTCTGTCTTATTTAGGCTAATTCTATTGAATGGTCATAACTAGGTTTAATCACTTAGGTTTAAGAGATTTAATTTCAGTAATGATAACTTTCATCTTCTTGGGATATGTTGGGGTAGCTTGCTTAAGCTTTATCAAATTTAAGTCATGAGTAAAACATAAAATTGTTTTATGTTAATAAAAGTTTCTGTGGTACATAAAATCAATAGCTATCAAGTTTAAGCCAAAATCATTGGTTGTCAAATAATTTTTTTTCTTTCAAAAATTTTTATCAAGGGTTATATTAGAATTTAGCTAGCTGTTTTGGTTTAAAAAAATTCAAGCTCTGTGGTTCTGTTTCCAATGTTCTCTGGGTAGTTTATACCCACACAGGTATCTGAACTAATCAAAGATGTTTTCAAACACAGGTCCTAAGACTGTCTTACTTGTCCTTTTCTGACAATTTCTAGGTTAAATGAGTTAGTCTGTACATCAATTGGTACTGTTTTCAAGACTGGTAGCAGGTTCTGCCTATATTTATAAATATTAGATATTTAAAATATGAGATATTTATAAACGTTAGATATTTAAAATGTGATATATTTATAAATATTAGATATTTAAAATATGAGATGTGTCTACTTTCTATACCTCATATATAAGGCTTATGCTGCCATAGTACAACTAAAATTTTAAAGATAGGACAAGATGATTTTAGAAGCCCTTGTGCCATTCTTTAACTAAGTCTATTTCAGTAATCAAATGTGCTCTATATGTACATACATCCAGGCTGGTGTAACTTCCTTTCTAAGTGTGTTAATTACCTGCATAGAAGCCAAAGCCAATTGGAATCATCAGAGCAAGAGGTGCCAATATTTTGGCCTGTGCTCCCAGGTCATGAGGCCACTGGAAACGATGGGACACTTCTACACTGGCCCCCTGGTAAGTCACCTGTCTTCCTGAGCAAGGAGGATATGGAGACCCAAACAAAATTGGTGTACAGTCTGAAACAGGAGACTCACAGTTGAGGAGCAATCAGTCCTCCTGACTTCCCAAAGAAGAGAAAACTACTTGGCCAGCATGGCCCTGATTGATCCTAACAGACAAAAGATACCAGTAATCTATGGGGCTACTTCTGGGTCCCTAAAGTCTCTTCGTAGAGCCATTAGTGACCTCCAAAGCTAATCATTAATTAAATGTGGGTATCTGCATGGTCTTAAACACTCAGAGAAAAATGTATAACCAAAGATAAAAAATACCTTACATATATGAATGGCCTATTAAGTAACACAAGAGCTTTCCAAGAGAGGAAACAAACATTAAGACATCTTTTACCCATAGTTTTAATTCTATAATAAAGAAAAACAAATAGAGATGTTCAAAGGGTTATTTTCAAATCTAAAATATGTAAATATGTACAATATGTAAATAATCTAGGAGACTGGGTGCCATGAGACTCTGGAACCCCACTGGAAGGGACCCTACCATCTTCATCGCTGTGAAAATGGATGGAATTGCTACTTGGATTCATCACACACACCCACATCCAACTGGCAGAACCTGAGGACTATCTGCCACAATGGAAACGCAGCACCCCACTCAAGCTTCAACTCAAACGCTCCTGTCCTGACTGTGCTCCTAACTGTACGTATTGTGGCAGCTACTGCCCGACCAAGTTTATAATCTGACCTGGATAATAACCAACACTGCCATGGGGGAAATTGCTTACTCCAAATCACATCTTGCCCCACAGGGAACCTGGTTTCCTGATTTGATCTTTGACCTCCATCAACTAGTGGGTGACTCATGGGACTCTGTGGCGAATCAGGAAATTTTTTATTTCTATGTATGCCCCAGGCACTTAGGGAAAGCAAGAATCAAAGGGGGCTGTGAGGGACCTAAAGCCTTCTACTGTGCTGGCTGGCAACGTGTGTCTACCAGAAAGGTATATTGGAACCTGCCTTCTAAGGGGGGCCTTATCGCCATGACACTGAACCAGACCAGGGACCAAAATGGACCATATTACCTCCCTCCCTTGAAAGGAAATGAGACCTGTAATTTCGTTTCTCTCAAGTTTACAGAAAAAGGGAGACAGGTGTCCTGGGATAATGGAAAGACCTGGGGAATAAAACTGTATGTTACTGGGTATGGTCCCACTGCCTTATTTACTGTCCGGTTGGTGACAACATTTCCCAATGCAGGCCTGGTAGGGGCAAGAACAGGCATTGCAGCACTCACCATTCAAGGAAAACATCAATTATAGACTTAGACATTCAGAGGCTAAAAATGTCCATTACTCACTTAGAGAAAAATGTAGATTCCTTAGCTGAGGTTGTATTACGGAATAGATAGGGGTTGGTCTTATCATTCCTCCCACAAAGGGGACTATGTGTGGCCTTAAGGGAAGAATGTTGTTTTTATATCAACCCTTCAGGTATAATTAGACACTCAATGGTGAAGGTACGAGAGAATTTGGAAAAGAAAGAGAAGCTGATAGAGGATGGTTTGAGTTGGTTCGGTCATTCCCCATGGTTAACAACTCTGCTGTCTGCTTTAGCAGGGCCATTACTTTATTTTTGTTGCTAATCACAATAGGACTTTGCATTATTAATAGATTAGTTGCTTTTGTTAGGAAACACATTAATACAGTACAGCTTATGGTTTTAAGATCACAGTGTATACCATTAGACTCCAGTCAGTAACTCAATTGGGATCCAAAATTGGCTCCTCATGGTACAAAGAGAGGGGCAAATGAAGGACTCAGGAACCAGATGGACACCATGACAGGCTTCAGAGTCCTCAGTAGGCCTAAGTTTCTGTTTCCCGGCAAGGTCTAAGTTTTTATCTTCTGGTAAGGGTGGGTTTAACACTTACTGGAAACTGATTATGCCATACATTCCTGTAGTCATAGACAAGTTCAATTCTCCTAGCCCCAGCCTGCCAACTTTGCCAACCAAAATCCTAAACCAACCAGAAGAGTACACTGTTTAAATCAACCAACCATGTATCCATCCCCTTCTTCTATGTTCAAATCCCTATAAAAACCCTACCCTCCCACTACTGGGGGCTCTGGTATGGATCCAATGCATTGGTGAAGTCAAGAGACCAAGCTTAAGCCCAAAATAAAGCTCCTTGTCCTTGCAAAAAAAAAGAATAATCTTAACATCCATTGTCTCTTCAGCCATTCCTTTCTCTTTTTTAAACTAGTTTTGTACTCCGTGAATACAGTCAAGTTGGTATGGTACCATTGTTAGCCTTCTCCCTGTCCTCCCCCCTCCACCTGGCCCCTCCTTGTTGGGGTATATGGGTCATGCATTGGGGGGTTAGCCATCAGTTATGGGTAGGAGGAAATGTCTCTGTGTATCATGACCCAACGTGTGGCTCTGACATTCTTTCCGCCCCCTCTTCCACAAATTACCCTGAGCCATGTTGGGTTCATTTTAGGTCTTCCTTTCTAACAGGGTTCTTGGTGTCTCCTCTGTGCATGACACATTTCACAAGTCAGCTATGGGCTTCAGGAGAGCTCATCCTCATCTATTGGAACTCTCTGTCTCTCTCTCTCTCTCTCTCTCTCTCTCTCTGTGTGTGTGTGTGTGTGTGTGTGTGTGTGTGTGTAGATCCATGTGTCCCCTGTATATGAGTTTGGAGGCCAGAGGAGAACATCAGACATCCTTTTCTATCACTCTTCAGAGATGATTTCCTTGAGACTGAGTCTCTAGCTGAACCTAGAGTTGCTCTTTTTTTTTTTTTTTTTTTTTGTCAGACTGGCTGACTAGTAACCCCCAGAAATTCTCTTGGCTCCAGGCCCTCCTCAGCACTGGTATACCAGCATGTGTGGCCATGCCTGACTTTTGATGTGGGTGCTAGGAATCCAACTCAGGTCTTCATGCATGCACATCAAGCACTCATAACTGAGTCATCTCCCCAGTCCCCACTCTGTTTCTATGGCTTTTCCTTTACAGATGCCCTTCTTTGTTGCCAACTCTCCATCCTTAAATTGTACCTTCTGATTCTTTAAGCTGTGAATATGATGGCTTTCTGTAAAAGTCTAGATGCTCCATGATGTACAGGTAGCAGATGTGTAAATAAATAATAAAGCCATGTGAATGTGATTCTTGCCCAAGGGGTATGGCCCTCCTTCAATGGGCAAACCTCCTCCAAGTTCTGCCTGCTTATGACCATCCTCTTTTGCCTTCACAAAGTTTGCACACACAAACACACACATATGTGTGTACTATAACTCTTACCTATATACAAGTTGGTCCACTTTCTCTTAATTACTGTGAATAGATTTCTGTTCTCAGCATGTACTTCCAAGCCATGGCTTTATCATGCCTCTTACCTTAAGACCCATGCATAACTTCCCATTTTTCCTAGAATCACATCCAGAATTTTTAGCATGGCCTTTAACAACTTGTAAATCTGCCACTGTCTGAGAAAAAAATATTTATAACATACTAAAGAATAAAAATGGTGTTTCCATTTTCTTATATAGATATGTTATCTAAAATGCCACTGAAGAGATAGTAGATGAATAATATGTTTACAAATTCACAATAAAATAGGAAGAAAAGATGAAAGGAAGTTTGGAGCATAGAAAGCAATAGCTGGAGACTAACGAATTGCTTTCCCAGAGGAAGGGAAAGACCTAGCAAATCCCTTCCCAGTAGCATAAAACAGATGGGTCACACTACAGAGAAGCCTTCCAGCTCATAACCCAACCTGTAAACACAGAGAACACTCAGTCTGCCTGGCTTTGAAGTATGAGCAGACATCCATAGATCAACAAAGGGCAGAAAGGATACCTTGTGAAGGATGAAGGGCAGAGAACATCACACTGCAAAACACCAAGTTGTCAGAAATAGTAATTCTAAATTTAAACAGTTCCTAAAAATACAATCATATATCTTCTTAAAACTAAGCTAGTCTTTGTACAAAATGTGTAACAGGAGACTTTATCCAAGGGACCAAGATAGGATGAACATGAGATACTAATGTGAGCTAAGAGATATGATGGAGAACCAGTTAGACATTTCTAAAAACCACAGATAGTATCTGTGAGTGAGCACTGGATTTGGAGAAAAGGTTTGGTGGGAGGGTTTCTTAGAGGAAAAGTACTGGAAAAAGTAGAGAGAGAGAGAGTTTTCAATAGACGTGCTCACATAGTTTATGTCCTACATAGTGTACAAGACCTGAGAGCTGGTGTCTAGCTCCTGCTCAGGATCTTTTGAGAGAAAAATCAAGCTGGTGGGCTGCTGTTATTACAATAAGAATGAGAAGTGGTCTGACATTTTAGGGGATTAAAAATGTGAATGGCTGAATAAAGTACAACAGTCTAAGCCATGAGAATAATAACAAAGAGTTTGGTCTCCAAAGAATCCATTAACCTACTCATGAAGGGGATAATAACAACATAAAACAACTTTATGTCCCTCCAAAGTGAAGTATCCTTGGATCAGGACCAGTCATAAAAGGATCAACAATTGCAATGTGAATGCCAGGAAGATATGGAAGGAATTAATGTTGAAATGCTGCTCTTCTCACATGGGTTTTTCCAAAAGATCTGTGTAACATTTATCTGGTACTTGTCATGTTTTGGTCACCTCTATCAGCTTCACATTAATGTACTTGACCTTGACCACCCAATGGGACAAACTATATTGTTTCCTTCATTGAACAGATGAGGAGTCTGAGACTCAGAAAGGCTTAGAGTGGCTGATGTCACACAGCAGATAAGTGGCATGGCCAGAATCTAAGTTCTTTACTCTGGCTTCACAGTCTATGTTTATAACCAGTATATTTTATACATAGTTCTTAATACTAGGTGAATAAATTATTTCCTGGAATAGTCTTAATTATAGTACATACTACTAATATTCTAAAATATTCTCAACCACACTTTGAGCTATGTTCTAAAGAAGCCAGTCTATACTGATTTTTCATTCATTTCTTTCTTCAGAAACTGAAATAAAGAACAGTGTACTACCCAAAAACTGTTGTGATCATTAGGATCAGCCTCTGGGGCACCAAAATGCCAGCTCTAACATGCTAAATTAAACTAACAAGTAAACTTTAGTTTAACCAAAATTTCCTGGTTGAGGCTGAGCATGACAGTACAGGCCTACAATTCCTATAGTTGGGAGGCTGAGGCAGGAGGATCTTGAGCTCAGGGCTAGCCAAGGCTGTTTGAGGCCAGACTGATTGATCTATGCAATGAGACCCTGTCTCAAAAAATAAAAAGTTTCTTAGTTGAGACATTATTTAAGGTAAGGTAATAATAATACTTTATATTTACATTTGATAAGTGTATATTTTAAACACGGAGGGCATTTTACAAATGGACCTGATTTATGGGCCCATAAAAGGACACCAATCAATCTTCCACTTAAAAATCACTGATGTGAATATAGATTAGTTTTTTTGTTGATATGCTTGTTTGCTTGTTTGCTTGCTTTCTTGTTTTCCACATTAGGAATTGAATTCAGGGAGAGGAGTGTAGTAAGCAAATGGTCCATCACTCAACTACACCCCCAGCCCTGAGTTTGCTTATGATACAAATAATTACCAATATTCACCAAGACCCATGTAAACCAGAGGCACCAGGTGGCACATGTGTCTGGAGTTCATTTGCAATGGCTAGAGGCCCTGGTCTTTCTTTCCCTAGCCTCTTTCTCTCTTATAAATAAATAAATAAAACATTTTTTTAAAAAAAATCATAATGGGGCTGGAGAGATGGCTTAGCAGTTAAGGTGCTTGCCTGCAAAGGCTAAGTACTCATGTTCAACTCTCCAGATCCCACATAAGCCAGGTGCACAAAGGTGAGGCAAGTGCAAGATCACAAATGCCCACTAGGTGGCACAAGTTTCTGGAGTTCCATTTCAGGGGCTGAGGCCCTGGCATGCCAATTCTTTCTTTCTCTCTCTCTCTTTTTCTTGCTTGCTCTCTCTAAAATAAATAAATAAAACTCACAATGTGGGTCATATTTAAGAACAAAAATATTTCTCACTCTAACCATATCTATAAAGCAACACTGCTTACCACAACTAAGGTTTTTCAGGTGTTATAGAATATATCACAGATCTTGTTAGTAGACAAGGTCTAGATTTCCTCATCAGTTCCACTTAACTTCCATCCAGTCATTCAGTTATTCCATAAATGTTCCTGTGCTGCTACTAAGTAGTTGACATATGCTGGGCAGTGGAATGCCAAAACTGAAAATGATCAAGACAGTCCTTACCCTTAAAGAGCTTGCAGTATAATATGTTTCTTGGTTACTATAGCATACCTATTTCACCTATCTGTAAGCCAGGACAATAGTCAGACATGTATTATAAAATATGCAATTTTATAATACATGTATTTATTACATATATATTTATGTATGGTACAAATTTGAGGCACTGGGAGATCCATCCTCCTTTTCCTTCATAGTCTCAATTAGTATGAATGCCACTATGATTTGGTAAGAAATAGTAATCTTTGTCCAACTTGTAAATGGAAAACCATGCATCCTATAGCCATATTTCCAATTAACATCTTTCTACTGTATTTTGACTACCCTTGAAGGCAGAGAAGCAAAGGCTAGATGACTCCTGAAGCAGCTTGGCCCAGGACCAGCAATGCCAAGTTTGTAAAGTCACTTCTTCCAGATTCTTAGAGCTGAATTAAGATAACAAGGCTAACAGATTTAGTGAGGGAAAATCTCCACAAACTTTTCACTGGGCCTAAAAATATACCTTGTTCTAACTCTGATGGTCTTTCTAAACAAACAGCAATGATAAGACATCAAACAGAAAATATTGGCAAACTATACAATCCTAACCAACAAAACTGAACGTGGCCACTAAGCTCAGTAGATTCTGGTCCCCAGTGCTTTCTGTAGCTCCCCTGAGGGGCAAGAATTGCCAAGGTGCTCCAGTAGATGCCAAGAGCAGTAAATCAAGGCAACCTCTCACTACTTCTTTGCCTCTGGATACTTCTAAAGTCCAACTTCATCACCCAACCATTTTTTGGAGTTGTTTGTTTTTTTTTTCTCACAGTTTCAGTTTTTAAAGACCTTTTCTGATATTTACTTTTTTCAACTTGTTTTACTGGTTATTGTTTAGAACCCTATAATTTTGTCCTCATTTTCTATTTTATTTCAGGATTTTCCAAAACAAAATATTTTTTCTTGTAGAACCTGCTGTGAGCAAAATCAACCCAGGTTTCTTTTCCCTACTTAATTTCCCTCACAGCAGGAGCTGTGGTGCTGGCAGATCTGGACAGAAATATGATGGGGCTTTGGTTACCACTGCCCTTGCAACTTGCCAGAAGGTCAATAGCATAGGGTCGCTGAAATAAACACACTGACTTTCGGTGTCCTTTAAACTAAGAGTGAGCCTGCTGCTTCTGCTGCTGCCACTGCTGCTGAGGCAGGCTCTCATCTGTTTTGTTCATTGAACAGCAAAACCAGAATTCAGAAGCAAGGACACAACAAAACAAGCAAGAGAGAAGGAATTTTGTCTCCAAAAAAAATCTTAAACATTTCTCCAGAGAAAGGGACTTAGAATCAGGACCAGTGAACTCTGCTGACCTAATACACACACAAACACACACACACAAACACACCATTCACAGATGTTATCACTCTAAGCCAACCTGTTGCTTTCAACATTCTTCTGAGTAATTCATTGCTTTCAGTATCTGCTGCTTTCAGTGTCATCACCATATTTTATGCATCACACATTGTTCTGGGCCAGGAGTACGATGAGGTCACTGAAGAGGTGAAACTAGGAATGTGGTTAAAGTTCACCTTGGCAAGTCCAACATCCCTTGTCAATATTGATTTGTCCAGGCTGTACAGGAACATAGGCAAACTAAGGTATAGGAAATCCAATTTCACTGTTTTAAGCAAGCTGTGTACATGGTTGTAAAAGAAGTTCAGGTCATAAGTTTAACTTAAGTTACAAGACAGGGACTTAACAGAAAAGGCATCTCAGAGAAATATTCTCATAAACGTTATTTGTAAGGTCCATAAGAAGTATTCCCACACTTTCCAAAGTTCCCACGTAACAGATGAGGATACCCAACACAGTGAGTGATTCCCATGCCCTAAGGTGATGAGTTAGGAAAACATTGAGAGTTCATATACTTACCTCTTGTATTATCAGGATTTCACATTTAACATGCATAGTGCTTAGCTAGTTTCAGACTAACCCACTTGAGTTTTAAAGTCTGGTTGTTGTTCATGTCCCTTACTTTGCTACGTACAATAAAGGAAATGGGGTTAAAAGAAAAGGTTGGGGGCTGGAGAGATGGCTTAGCAGTTAAGCGCTTGCCTGTGAAGCCTAAGGACCCCGGTTCGAGGCTCGACTCCCCAGGACCCACGTTAGCCAGATGCACAAGGGGGCGCACGTGTCTGGAGTTCGTTTGCAGTGGCTGGAGGCCCTGGCGCGCCCATTCTCTCTCCTTCTATCTGCCTCTTTCTCTCTCTGTCTGTCACTCTCAAATAAATAAACAAAAATGACAACAAAAAATTTAAAAAAAGAAAAGGTTGGAGAGAGGGCTCAATCAGTAAAGCACTCACTACACAAGCCTAAGGACCTGACTTAAGATCCCCAGAACCCTGTAAATGCTCAGTATGGATGCTCACACCTATAATTCTAGTGCTCAGGGAGCAGAGACAGGCAGATTCCTACTACATTGGCTAGCTAGACAAGAAAACTTGGTGAACTTGGGTTTCAATGAGAGCACCTGTCACAATTAGTAAGGTGACAGAGGAAGGCACCTCACATTGACTTCTTGTCTCTACATGCATGTATACATACATGCACATACATACACCCCCGCATATGTGCACCCACATATCTATGAACAGACATATACACACACGCAAGTACACACACATATAACTTCAAAAAAAGGAAAAACAATTTAATTTAGAGGGAAATTTCTGCATGTAAAAATTAAAGAATTTTAGGAAGAGATTATTTGAACAGCATTTGCCCATGCAGTTTGTTATAAAGCTTACTCAATCTAATATTAAAATTCTTAAATATTAATCACTTCAAAAATAGCTTTCAAGCTGGGTATGGTGGCACACACCTTTAATCCCAGCACTTGGGAGGCAGAGGTAGGAGGATCGCCATGAGTTCGAGGCCACCCTGAGATTACATAGTAAATGCCAGATTAGCCTGAGCTAGAGTGAGACCCTACCTCAGAAAACCAAAAAAAAAAAAAAAAAAAAAAAAAAGTCTTCAACCTTTTTACATATAATTCTATTATTTCTTAATGTTGAGTATTGAACTTATTTTGTCATTTTCTTGATACAACAGTTCTAGGTACATACTTGTTTTTGTCTTCAATGTGCCTTCTAAATTTTGGATTTTATGGATTCTCTTCCATCCTTCCAGTGACAGAAAACTCTATATCTTCACAGAACAAATGTTCAGACTGACTCTATACATGAGCTCTCAGCATTCATCAACCTTCTACACTTTCTTGTCTGACTTCTGCATGGAAATCTAAATTTTTAACCATGTCCTCGAGCTTCCAATCAAACTCTCAATTCCTTCACATTTCATATTTTGCTGAGACAATTGAGTCACAAACCTTTCAACTTCATTTTATCGTTAGCATTTATTCCTTGGGGGGGGGGGTTGAAGGCTCTCCTGTAACTTCTTCTCCAGATCTTCCTCTCAACCCCACTGTTCTAGGGTTTTCATCAGTTACTACCTTCACTCTTCCTTCTTCAATCTGTTTTTCTTCTTTTTTCTTTGTTTCTTGAAGATGGCTTTCTCTATGCAGCCAAGATTAGCCTTGAACTTGAGATCTTCCTGGCTCTACCTTTCAATATCACATCCACCTGTTGGATTGCATTGAAATTGAATACAAAATTTAGTTCACTGCTCATGTTATTTTTATCCAACTTGGAGTATAGCCAGAGACAAGTAAGTGACTTTGTCATATAAATCTTTCCAGTAATAGAGACTTTTCTTGTACGATCTTATTTTCCTGAGAAAACATCCCTTTGAACTGACTGTATAAACCAGCTTTCATAGGTAAAAGCTACTATTGTACAATGAAACCAGCATTAGAAAGCACCTCAGGTACCTCATATTCCTAATTTTTCCTTATTTGTGAATAATGAGAAATCACCCTGGGAAATTTAATAAGCTGTTTATTATACACAGCATTTTGTGATAAGTGACCCAGTCTTTCATATTGCTAAAAATCCCCAAATATCTCCATCAATAAATATTGGAGTTTTGCTTGTCAGGAGAATTAATCCAGGCTTACTTATCAATCATATAAAAAGAACAGGTTAAAAATTGTGTTGCATTAGCCATGGAAATAAAATACAATATAATTTTTACTTTAGAAAGTTGGGAATGTTAAATTTTAAAATGTAAGCAAGTTGCCCAAGTTTACACTACAATTAAGGGCTTAAATGTACATATAAGCTGTGAGTTCCATTTTTCAAAATTCACGATAAACAGCAGAATTATACCTCCAAGAACTTGCAATGTTATAATTATTGAGTAGACACTATAAAATAACTACATTAAATAAAATTAAATGACATATGACAAGGGCTGGAGAGATGGCTTAGCGGTTAAGCGCTTGCCTATGAAGCCTAAGGACCCCGGTTCCAGGCTCAACTCCCCAGGACCCACATTAGCCAGATGCACAAGGGGGCGCACGTGTCTGGAGTTCGTTTGCAGTGGCTGGAGGCCCTGGCACGCCCATTCTCTTTGTGTCTCTCTCTCTGCCTCTTTCTCTCTCTGACTGTTGCTCTCAAATAAATAAATAAATAAAATAAGCAATTTTTTTTTAATTTTTAAAAAAATGACATATGAGAAGATTTTAAGACATCATGAGAAAATTATTTTATGCCAAGGGCAGAGAAATTAACAAAAATAAATGAAGTAGAACTTTAAATAATAAAAATTGTTGAAATTTTTCTGGTTCCCAATTCCATTACTTGCAAACAAAGTAAATCAGATCAACATTCACCAGAAAGGCTACTATGAAATCTGGAAATATTTGGGTAAATCTCTTTGATTCTGTTTTAGAATAAATGAGGCAGAGATTAACTGGAAAGCTAGCATGCAGGGGTGTAAATAGAGGACAGAAGAGCTCTGCACGCTGAACCAATTCCCTTTCATGTGCAGCCCTCATACCCAAGAGACACCCATGAGAATCTGGAGCTTAACAAAACTGTGAGCAGCTTTATAGCTCTATGGGGACAAAAAATGGAGATCAGGGCTGGAGAGATGGCTAAGCGGTTAAGCACTTGCCTGTGAAGCCTAAGGAGCCCGGTTCAAGGCTTGATTCCCCAGGACCCACATTAGCCAGATGCATCTGGAGTTCGTTCCCAGTGGCGCGCCCATTCTCTCTCTCTCTCTCTCTCTCTCTCTCTCTCTCTCTCTCTCTCCCCCTCTCTCCCTCTTTCTCTCTGTCGCTCTCAAATAAATAAATAAAAATAAAAAAATGTTTAAAAAAATGGAAGTCTTCTTTAAAAAAACTGGAGATCATTATCATTGCCTACCCTGGGCATAGTTCAAAGTAAATACCTTGGGCTTTCATTTGGGATGACTAAGAATATCCCCAAGGAATGACAGTGCCCACTTTGGGCCAACCCACTCCAGTCTCTCATTTGGGGAGGGAGCTTATTTTCCTTAGCCTGCTTCTACTACCTTGCTAAAAGCAAACTTTTTTTTTGTTGTTTTGTTTTGTTTTTCAAAGTAGGATCTCACGCTAGCTCAGGCTGATCTGGAATTCACTATGTAGTCCCAGGGTAGCCTTGAACTCGATCCTCCTACCTCTGCCTCCCAAGTACTGGAATTAAAGGCATGTGCCACCACACCCGGCTCAAAAGTAAACTTTTGTGTAAACTCTTTGTCTCTTGATTGAATTCATTCCTTCTAGAAGTCAAGAACTGAGAGATGCCACAACATTAGAAATCCCCAAAAGATATTTAAAAAAAAAAAAAAAGCTACACAACAGTGAAGTTAATGAAGACAAAGCAAAAATCTGAGCAGTAGTATAGTTGTCTGTAGGGAAGGAAATAGGACAATTTTATGTAGATCATAGTAAAACTCATAAGTGATTTTTCCATGAAAAGAATGAAGCTGGAAAACATTGAAATTTATTCTCCAAGTACCAAGGCAAGGTTAACTGCCCACTTTGAGTTCTACCATCATGGCAAGTGTCTTTGTGGAATGAGGTTAAATCAGAATATCTGTTGTCCCAAATCAGAAGGCCTATTATCAGTTGACCCTTCAACATTGCTGGTAGATTATACTAATGGAAAATTTAAAGGAACAATATTTTACTCCTCAATAAGAAGGCTGGGACAGGTTTTGGTTGTTGGGAAAATCTACTTATTGTTGTAGTTGATATTGTTGTTTTGTAATAATTAAGTAACATTTACACTTAAAATTTGTTCATTTTGGTCTGATGAACAGAGAACAGAGAATTAATGACCTGGAAACGGAGAACAAAGTACCCAGAGAGCAGCAGAGTAAATACAATGGAGGAAAGGTTTACACAGAGTCTAATAAAGCTTTAACAGGAGAAAATTATGAAAATACATAAGGCACAATGTTCAAAAGGTAATGGCTGAGAAAATATTGATACAAGAAAAGCCTTAAGTTTAGAAGAACATAACTGTCCACCTAGAATTCTATACCATGCCAATTTATTCATAATATTAGCATGAAATAAAGATGTTTTCATGCATTCATTCTTGTATTTTGTTGTTGCTATTTAAGAATTGCTAGGGAGCTGGGTATGGTGGCACATGCCTTTAATTCCAGCACTTGGGAGGCTGAGGTAGGAGGATCACTGTGAGTTTGGGGCCACCCTGAGACTACACAGTGAATTCCAGATCAGCCTGGGCTAGATTGAGACCCTACTTCAAATTCAAAAAAAAAAAAAAGAAGAATTGCTATGGAGCACTTTCACTATCTAAACTTAGGAAATAATACACTTTTTTACTCATAACCTTCATACATAAAAACAATGAATAGTATTCTGGAAAGCAAATAAAGAACCCAGTCTTGTGGGTCAGAGTCAGACTATGAAAAGAAACTAAAATAAAGGTGTCAGCAAGGTTGGCTTCTTGTTGAGTGTCCAGGGGTAATCTGGTGTTTGACCTTCCCAGCTTTTGGAAGCTACTGGTATTCATTGCTTGCAGGCTGATGACTTTGTTCTGTATGGTTCACTTTCTATCTATGCTGACTCCTCCCATACCCCTTGCATAAGGACCTATGTGATCCTGAAACCACTCATACAGTCAAGGGTAACCTCTCCATTCCAAATATCTTTAATTAACCACACCTACTAAATCTTTTTTGTCTTGTGAGGTAACTTTCATATGCTCAGAGGATTAGGATGTCAACCTGTGTGGAGGAACACTAGTCAACCTGCCTAAGATGTGTATGCACTTCTACTGTATTTTACCTGACAGTGAAATTATTCCAGTACAATATGGTCATTATGTTCAGAATTAGTTGATGAAACACTGTTTATAAATTATTATAGCTGCTTTTACTTCTTCCTACAGCATTAATTTTAGCCATTCTGGTTGACTTTCTGGTCAACTTTATTGTGGTCAGACTATCCTCACGCTTCTACTAGGTCTTTGCAAAAATAAATAAATAAATAAAAATGAAAACTGCCAAGTCCTTCTGAAAAGGAAGAGAAACTCAGAGGAAAGAAAAATGTTAGAACCCCAATAGAGTTATGACTAATCTTCAGGAGTAAAAATGGTGAAAGAAAATTTAAAAATCAAGTAAGTGCAAAAGATAAACTGTCCTCACGTTCTTGATGCTGTTCAAAATGAGAGCAGATAAAAACTGTTAGGAGAAACAAGAGGCATAAACTTTGCCAGGGTTGAAGGAAAGCAGTAGGCATTTCATCAAGGCAGACAATCCTGTGTGGTTAGGCAGAGCCCTGGAAGGAACCTTGCAGGTTTCTGGAATGGTAACAGAGTGGCAGGTCACTGAATCCCAGCCTACAGGAAAGGGACTTAAGAAAATTAGGCTGCAGCTGGGCCTGTAATTTGAAGAAAGACTGGGCAAGGCTATTTCAGGAGAATGTTAGGAGTCTGCACTTCATTCCTCTGACCAATAAAGAGATGTTAACATAAAAAGAAGTCCTAGAAATTTTCAAATATTCTTAATCTTCTTATTATTATCAGTTGGTGTTTCAAGGTAGGGTCTTTATTTATTTATTTATTTATTTATTTTTTTTCAATTTTTATTAACATTTTCCATGATTATAAAAAATATCCCATGGTAATACCCTCCCTCCCCCCACTTTCCCCTTTGAAATTCCATTCTCCATCATATCCCCTCCCCACCTCAATCAGTGTCTCTTTTATTTTGATGTCATGATCTTTTCCCCCTCTTATGATGGTCTTGTGTAGGTAGTGTCAGGCACTATGAGGTCATGGATACCCAGGCCGTTTTATGTCTGGAGGGAACACGTTGTAAGGAGTCCTACCCTTCCTTTGGCTCTTACATTCTTTCCACCACCTCTTCCCCATTAGACCCTGAGCCTTGGAAAGTGTGATCAAGATGTTACTCAGTACTCCAGTCACTTCTTTCTAGCACTATGATACCTTCTGAGTCATCCCAAGGTCACTGCCATCTGAAAAGAGAAGACTCTCTACCCAAAGTGAGAGTAGCGTTAATATAAGGGTATAAATATTAAGAGAAGTGCTTATGGGAAAGTTTTGATAAGCATAGTATATACATTTTTTCAGACATCAGCAGATGTTACACCCCTAGGGCTCATGACTACCCCTGTTTTAAGTTTTCAGTATCAGGGATGTATTCCCCCCCCCCATGGAGCAGGCCTCCAGTCCAATTGGAGGGCAGTTGGTTTCCACCATGACAGACATGACACTATTGCACCCATTGGCTCATTTGGCCTGGCTGGCCAATTATAAGGCTTGCAGTTTCCACTGTTGAGTATCTTCACTTCACTCTTTCTCCCATTGAACTACATGTAGAATGGCTTCTTCCAGCTTTCTCTCAACTGGTCTACATGGAGGAGGTTATCAGCTCAGTTCTAGGAGGTTTTCTCAGTGGCCTTGCAGCCCAAGTATGTGGAGTCTTCAGCAACAGGGTCTTACCATCTATTCCTGGTGGGAAACCAAGGGCCTCAGCAATGGCCTATAATGTTTTGGGGTCATCAGGGACCTCCCTGGCCAACAACTCACTGGAGGTATCCCATCCCTGGCACTGAAAATTTTCTAACAATGATCTATGGCTCCTGAGTATTCCATTGTCCAAAACCGGATGATTCCATATGATTTATTTGCATCCTCTTAGATTTTGATTAGCCCTCCCTCCACCTTTCCTTTACTCAATCTCTTCCCCTGACCTCACTTTGGGCCTTTTCACCCCAGTTAACCTATTCTTCTGCTTGCATATATACAATACCAATATATTAAGTACCCTCCTCCCTTCCTTTCTCTTCCCTTTATATCTCCTTTTTAACTTTCTGGCCTCTGCTACTGAGTTTTTTCCTTCTCACACAGAAGCCCAATCATCTGTAGCTAGGATCCACATATGAGGGAGAACATGCAGCGCTTGGCTTTCTGGGCCTGGGTTACCTCACTTAGTATAATCCTTTCCAGATCCATCCATTTTCCTGTAAAGTTCATAACTTCATTTTTCTTTACTGCTGAGTAGAAGTCCATTGTATAAATGTGCCACATCTTCATTATCCACTCATCAGTTGAGTGACATCTAGGCTGGTTCCATTTCCCAGCTATTTTCGAGGTAGGGTCTTGCTCTAGCCCAGGCTAACCTGGAATTCAGGCTGGTCTTAAACAACTCACAGCAATCCTCTTACCTCCTGAGTGCTGGGATTAAAGGCATGCACCACCACACCTAGCTTCAAATATTCTTAAAAGCATTTAATGGTAGGACTCAAATTATGTTTAAATACAATTATAGTTTTAATATAAGTATCACATATCAATATAAAGACATTAACAAAAAAGTTTATTGTGGTGATCAATGCATATCATGCAATTAGTGTCTCACCAAGGCACTGTGAGGCACATGTGTCAGTACCAAGCTAGTGATATTAACCTAATCCTATGTAACTGAGAAGACAAGTTGCAGGTTAGTGGTTAAGAGAATGGAAAATAAACAGTCTCAGATGTTAGAAGACAAGAATCTTTGGGCTTAAGAAGTGCTAGAAATGCCATGGTAGTCACTTCTGTATTATCTATCCCTGCCTAATATATGCATGTGCGCACACACGCACACACACACACACACACACACACACACACACGCCACACAATGAATGTGTCTTTCCATTATTTGGCTTGTGTGTTTTTGTTCAAATGTCACAAGGAGAAAAAAAATATATCTTTGCGGTTTAAAGCATTATTTCAAACTACATGTTGACAGCATTTTTTTATTTAAGATGTCAATATATCAAACTTTTGAAACTAATTGTAATAGAGAGCAATCCTTTAAGGTCTTCTAAATACATTGCAAGTCATGTTGTTTATCAATCTAGCAGAAAGAAAACTGTTATTGGCAGAAATAAAATGTGTCAAAACCCTATATGTTAGTATACCTTTTTGTGGTATAGTGATAGACGTGACTCTATGCCCCTATCTATTCTAGTACATGCCATTTGCTTGAAAGAGAAGTGTTTTACATTGCAAAGAACACAGGTGTCCCTCCCTTCTCAACTATGTGGATGAAAAACTCCAGTGGACACCTACTTTGTGAGTGGATTTTATAGAATGTCAATTTATGCTACAAAACTAATTAATACTTCTCTTAACAGGCATCACCTAAATTCCCCATCTGCCAGAATAAATGTAATGACAAAAACAAGATTTAAGAAAACAACATATTTACTAATTTCTAATGCAGTATTCAATCATAGCAGATTTACAAACATTCATGAGGAAAATGATGTTGTAGAGTATATATCACAATGGAAACAATGTACCATTTCAGTCTTTCAAAGAAGCAGTATTATTATGAAAGTTGTCCTACCTAAGGGCAAGCAATTAGAAATTTTCAACAATTGATCTAATATTTTGCATACTTTGGGTGTGTCATTACCAACAATTTTCTTAATTCATTGTTTATAATTCATTGTTTATAACTAAATATTAAAAGATGTCATGCAAAAAGCTTTACTGTACTAAATGGTCAAAAGCTTTAAAAATTCACTATTTTTGTTTTTGTGGTGTGTGTGTGTGTGTGTTATGTCCCCCCCCCCCCAATGCACACACTTATGGAGACTAGGGTAGAACATTAGGTATCCTCCTCTGTCATTTGTTTCTTTAGGTCTCCCACTAATGGAAACTGCCATTTTTCAGTCAAATTAACTGACCACCCAGTCCTACCAATCCTCTGGTCTCACACAGGACTGGGATTTCAGGCATACACTGCCATGTCCAACTTTTTATGTGGATGCTAAGGACCAAACTTAGGCAAGCTCAGGTCTCTTGGGACCTCATATTTGCACAGCAAGAGCTCTTTACCGCTCAACCTAAACCTTATCCCCATGTTATTTTACTACATTTGAGATTCAGTCTACTTCACATACCAAACAGAAAAATCAGAAATGTCCTTGAGTCATTATTTGTAAATTCATTAGTCTGTAATTATGTAACTGCTGCATCATGACCACCTCTAAGCCAATGTGTGAGCATCCTTACTTTTGTTTTCCATGTCTAAAAGGAAGAAATCTCCCATCTAATATCTGTCTATATTACTTTCTGTGGCTGCTGAAAAGATGAGATTGAAGAGATGGCTAAGTGGATAAAGCACTTGCTGCTCAAACCCAAGTACGTGAGGTTAGGTCTCCACACCCCACATAAAAACCAAAAGCAGGCTTCTGTGTTTCCAGATGAGATGGGCGGCTTATGAGCTTTCTAAGGGGAAGGAAAGACTGCAGAGGACTTTATTGGAACTGAGCTACTGGCATAAGGGATGGCTGCGTTCTGCTGCTGAGGCCCAGAGAGTTTGATCAAGGTTACATTTGTCATGGACTGATGTGCTTGGCTAAAGATATTGGACTGAGAGATTTAAGATTTTTAAGCTGGAAAACTTCAAGCAAGCTAAATTTACTGGCACAGAGACTGGTTTTAGGTTACTAAAGCTGCTATTGTCAACATACTAGCAATCTTAAGGAAGATGGTCCAATTGTTTTACATTAAAACAATGAAAACTATGCCGGAGGAAAGACTACCATAGAAATGCAAACACTTTTGGAAAGAGTTGACTGGAGAAGGAACCTACTTTTCAAGTTACGATTTGTTTTGTCCCTGAATTAAGAATATGGCTGTGTCCTGCACAACTGGTATTTGTTTCAGAAGCATGAAAGATGTGAGGAGTGGTTGCGAATTGCACATGGTTCCAGGAGCTGCTGCTGCCATGCGATGCGCCATGAGGCAGAGCGTGATGCCCTGATAGGCTAAAAGACCCTTTGGGAGATGGACTGTGATTTATATGAGGACCCAAAGATGTTTTAGATATACCAGGATTGTGCAAGGGGTACCATGGAGTGCACTGTTAGCCTGGGATGGAAGTGTTCCCTGTCTACTCTGTCCAGCTGGAGGGGCCGAATTAAAAAATCTGGAGACTGTTAGTGTCCAGTTGTATTGAACTTAAACTGCAGAAGTTTGATGTTTGATGGTGGTTGAGTTTGCATTGTTTTAGTCTCTCCTTGCTATGCCTTATACCAGTTGAAAATGTTTATTCTGTGCCTTTATATGTTAGAAGTGCTAAACTTGTTTGATTTTACAGGTCTTAATATCTTTAAATTGGTCAAGACTGTGGGGATCTTTGAAATTGAACTGAGTACAATTTACAATGTGTGATGGTTATAAATTTATTGGGGGCCAGGGCGGAATGTGGTGGTTTGAATAGATGGTCCCCAGTATATTCAGTTTTTTTATTTGTTTGTAGTTTGCATCTGCAGCTGCCTAGCTGGAGGCAGTGTCACTGGGTGGATCTCAAGGTGTGGTGGTGGGTTTCAGATTTCAATCTAAAGATATGCAAAGTGTGCCTAGCAGGAGTTCCTGAAGTGTGCTGTATTGTGTGGCTTTTGGCTTGTGCTTCTCTCTCTCTGCTTGGACCTGTGAAGGCAGGCCAGCTTCTTCTTCCATTTATGGAACTTCCCCTGGATCTGTAAGCTTCAATAAATATCCCTTCCTTCATAACTGTGCCTGGTCTGGAAGTTCATCTCAGCGAACCTGAAGCTATCTGCTACAGTATATTTAATTTCTAGTCCTTTTGGAAATGATGAAATCCAAGGATAGCCCTAGCAAAGACAGTCTTCCTTCATCTTACACTAAGTCATCCGTCATTATGGTGCTGGGTAGACCCACAGCTCTCAAGGTATGTGTCAGGGACCCAGGGTTTCCCTGGAATTAGCTAGGAGGCTGTGAGGTCAAAATTATTTTCAACACAGTTATATGACATTATTTGTCTTTTTATAGTAAAGTTTGCTAGAGACTACATGATGTGTGGTATAAACTAAATCAAACAGTTACTAGACTTCTAATAAGCCAAATATCAAAAATATTTCCAGAAACATAAAACATTGCCAGTCTTCTCACTAAAATTTTTGCTCTAGACAAGTTTTATTCTAGATAACATTTGTTAAAATTGTCACTAATGTTAATGGGTATTTGTTGTTATTCCCAAAAACTATTTTATGTCTTTTCAGTTTGAACATTTAACGTGATAAATGTTGATAGTTATAGCCTGTATAAGCTGAAGTCCTTATGGAGGTACTCTGCATATTAAACACTACAAGTTTCCACAGACAAAAGTTAAGAACCATAAGATTAAAGAACTGACTTCTTCCTCAGTGCTGTAAGAAAACAAAAACAAATGCAACACCTTGCTTTTCACTACTCCTTTGGCTCAGTGACCAAGAGAAACAAACACCCATGATGGCATTACCCAGGAACATACAAAAGCCACACCATAGAATGAGATAAATCTAAGTGATGGCTTCCCAGACAGGCAATCTATGGACCTAAAGAAACAACTCCAATTATTTCTTGTCAATTTTTAGCTTTTGCTACAAATAATATCTGTTTGTATCTGACTTTTCTGGAACTATTATCCACTCAGAAAGATTCCTGACACACTCCATCAGTGACCTTTATGTTTCTGATGCCACTGCTCAGAGGTCTCTTTACATGAAGTTATACCTCAGACATATGGCCTTGCTCTGGATTGGCTAATATATCTCACAGCAAGCACCAGCTCTGATAAATTGTTACTGGCTGATGGGAACATTATTTGAGAAGGATTCTGAAGCTGTTTCTTGACTTAGTAAAACAAACTCTATAATTGATTAATGGTCTGCCCAAAAGACCTCAGAAAAGAGTGTTAGCTTCTGGGCTATATATTTGCTGACCCTGTGAAATCACTATGGTCAAACAGATGTACAGAAAAAAAATCTAGTTCATGGAAAAATTAAACCAAATTGTAACTGCTGCAACATACAATAATAAACAAAATATTGCCCTCATAAGTAAACTGATACATTTCATGATTGAAAGAAAGAAATGCTTAACATGTAACTGCTATGAAAATTTGCAATTACATAGCCTTTTACATGAACTACCATTAGTATTGTCACTTTCAGAGGTTCAGTCAGAAGCCATTTTTCTATAGTGTGATCTAAGAAGGTAAATTTTAGGAATGTCAACTGTGGCTCTCAACAATTTCCAGATATTGTCACTACTACTGCAGTGACATGGTGTCTGCTACAAGTATCCAATTACAATATGTCATTTGTTTGTTGTAATTAGTACCTGATGTGTGGTGGAAAAAGAAGAGGTGCAGAAAGTAAAGGTGGAGGAAGAAATACAGAAAAGAGATAGTATAAATGATAAAGGAAGATGGAACTGTTCCTTGAGCCTGAGCAAGTCTAGGTTCTTCCTTATTTGGCAGGAATGGTATGTAGTCAACATTTTTGTAGAATGTGTTCTGATGGCCATTAGCACAGTGACACACACCCCTGCCAGGACAGTGACACAAGCAGACAATGCATCATTTTGAATTGCATCCTGCTGATGAAATAGAATGTTCAGCTCCTCTGAGACAGGAAACTATGCACTGACAAGAAAATTAATTTGTTCTTTTCTGTCATTTGCCTGAGAGTTACACTGTCAAAAAGCACACAGGAAAACAAGTGATGCCTAAAGCTAATAAATCTATCTTTGTGAGAGAAATAAAAATGGAAGAAACTACCACTACAAAATTTGTTTCCTTGGAAACAAAAGAATACTTAATACTTTTATAAAAATACATATCTACAGGGCTGGAGAGATGGCTTGGCGGTTAGGTGCTTGCCTGTGAAGCCTAAGGACCCCGGTTGGAGGTTTGATCCCCCAGGACCCATGTTAGCCAGATGCACAAGGGGGCGCATGCGTCTGGAGTTCGTTTGCAGTGGCTGGAGGCCCTGGCATGCCCATTCTCTCTCTGTCTCTCTCTCTCTCTGCTTCTTTCTCTCTCTGTCTGTCTCTTTCAAATAATAAAAATAAACAAAAAAAATTTTTAAATACATATTTACAGCATGATTTTCACAAAGATATGGTGCTGAAATTAAATTCTACAATATAATCACAAATAATACTAGTAAGAAACAAGTAGAAGCAGAAACATAAAGAAATTATTTTATGCTTGAGAAGGTATTTACATTCATTTCACTCTATAGGTCAGAACATAAAATCACATGTAGAATGATAAAATGATGAAGACAAGAAGTGCTGCTGGTCATTACTTTACATATAAAGGCTGAAAGTCAAGATGAACTGAGCATAACTCTTCACAGTGCAAGAAAAGATACAAATACTAAAAAATGACTTTTAAACTTTATTTGGTTATAATGAGAAAAATTGAAATATAAGAAAGCAAGAAAGGTTTTGAAACAAATTATTAAAAGGATAGCTTTGTAGAGTTTACATTAGAAAAAATGGTGATCAAGAATTAGTGTTGTTTTCCTAAGGCTGGATCTTAAAATATTTTTTCTTCTTAGAAGATTGATAAAGTTGAATTCCACAAAGAAGAGGTCACTCTATCATCCTCCTCTCTAATGGAGGTGTCTTTTTTAAGAGCATCATATGATGTTACCCTCTATGATAGGTGCATCAGGTACTCTCCAGTTCCAATTATTATTACTTTGGGTTTTTGTGAGGCAGGGTCTCACTCTAGGCCAAGCTGCGATGGATCTCACTCTGTAGTTCCAGGCTGTCCCCAAACTCACAGTGATCTTCCTACCTGTCTACCTCCCAACTGCTAGGATTAAAAGCATGCACCACCATGCCCAGATCCACCTATTTTTTTAATGTAGGATTCTAATAAATTGAGACACTACTTTATAGGAATGTTTCTCATCCACTTGAATAAAGGTACACTCATATTGATGAAATTTCTAAGAGAGGTGATGACAATGTGGAATGCCAGATATAATTTTTGAAATAATCTCAATTGGTTTGAACAAATTTTTCTCAATGATATTCACAGAGCCTAATATACAAACTGTCATATAGAAGACCTCAAAAATTATTTGAAAAAAATAAATGAATAAAAATCAATAATTCTTAATTTATTAAAAATAATTTGTTCAGATAAAGAATAGACTAAAGCTAGTTTGATAGTAATTTAAATAGATACCAGCCATGTATAGTTCATTACCAGCTCAATTTAACCTGAGTCCAATTACAGAGTTAAAATAATGTGCAAAATTAATCTTACTATCATTTGCCCTAGGCACATTGTACATTGATTTCTAAACCTGACACAAGCAATGTAGCATTCAACTAGTTTAGCCAGACTGGTGTCCAGACAGCTAAGAGGTCTGAAAAAATCTCAACCTGGAGATAGCATTAAAGAATCTGAGATTTTTATCTCAGGAAAAAGAAAACAACAGAAACATGTTTCATATATTCAGAGAGCTACCATATAGGAGACATGCTTCATTCTGTATCTCACCCAAGTAAAACAAATCAAACATACAGGAAACAGATCTTACTTTATTACCAGGCATTGGGACTTTTAATAGATCTGTCCAAAAATGGGTTAGTCTGCCTTGCAAAGAAAAGAATATTTCATCACTTTAAGAATTCAAGAAAAAAAAACTAACTAATATGCTAGAGGATGTGCAGAGCATTTATTCCTGTGTCAGGTAGGGCATTAGTATAGATGAGTTAAAGAGCCTTTCTTGGCCTCATATCCTGAGTCCATGACTCCTAAAGGTCTTGCTCCTTCATCTTTAAATCACTGTAATCTATCTTCATAAATTATCTCCTACCTACTTAATGCCTAGGCAGGTCTGCTTGTTCTAACTGCAGTCTGTCTCTCTTGCGCTCTCTCTCTCTCTCTCTCTCTCTCTCTCTCTCTCTCTCGTGTGTGTGTGTGTGTGTATGTTCCTTATTCTCTGTAGTGCTGAGGGATAGAACCCAGGGCCTTGCACATGCCAGTCAATGCTCTGCACTGAGATATGCTTCCAGCCCCGTGACTACAGTTAATATTGTTTGCTCATGAGGTAGTCCTTCTGTGACTTTTTTTTTTTTTTGAGGTAGGTTCTCCCTCTAGCCCAGGCTGACCTCGAGTTAACTATGTAGTCTGAGGTTGGCCTTGAACTCACAGCAATCCTCCTACCTCTGCTTTGCAATTGCTGGGATTAAATGTGTGTGCCACCATGCCTGGTGAATTTTTTTATATATTTTATTTATTAATTTTGAGAGAATGAGAGCAACAGGACCTCTAGCCATTGCAAATGAACTCCAGACACATGCACCACCTTGTACATCTGGATATACATGGGTACTAGGGAATTGAACCTGTGTCCTTAGGATTTGCAGGCAAGTGCCTTAACAATTCAGCCATTTCTCAACCACAACCCAGTGTGATGGTTAATTTCATGTTTATTTGATTGGTTTAAAGGATCCCAAGATTGCTGGTAAAATAATTTACATAGGCATGTCTGTGGGAGTGTTTCCAAAAGATCCCTGCACTTGGATGGGTAAAGATGGAAGGGGAGCATCACCCAATCCCTTGAGAGCCCAGGGGAACAAAAATGTGCAGATATAACAAAGTTTCTCTTTGTTTGAGTTGGGACATCCAACTTGACTTTACTCATCCATTTGTGTCTTCAGGCTTTGCTGTGATAGTCAACGGCCATGCTTTTACCTTTATTCTCCATGGTCTGCAGGGGTACTTGAACTATTCCCTGTACTCTGCTTTCTTGCTTCTCCAATCACTTTTCTTGTTTTAATGTCCTTTTCTCTCTTTCCACACATGAACCATGGCAGTGTTCCTAAAGGATTAATGTCTTGTATGCATATGATTTACTGTAATTTTTGGTCGTAGGATTAAGATGATTTTAAATTCTTTTTAAAAAATATTTTATTTATTTCCAAGAAAATAGATAGAGAATAGGCATGTAAGGGCCTCTTGCCATTGCAAACAGAACTCCGGATGTACGCACCACTTTGTTCATCTGACTTACATGAGTACTGGGAGAAGCAAACTCAGGCCATCAGGCTTTGCATGCAAGCACCATTAGCCACTGAGCAATCTCTCCAGCCCCTGACTTTAAATTCATAATCAAAATAATGTCAGCAATTCAATCAACAGTCTATGTCTTTAAATTTTTTCTGCCTAATAAACAACAAATATAGACTTTGATAACACATGTTTGCAGTTGTTGGACTTCCTAGTTATTAGGGCTTGGATCTGGAATGGTCAAGATTAATGAGTTGAAGATGCAGTGCCCAGCTCATAGAGCTATTTTTGAGAGCTGATCAAATCACCTGGTTTCTAATTGCATCCATGAATTGATCCACTGATGAGTTTGTAGTAGAATAGGCTGCAAGTGTGGCCTCACTGGAAGCAGTAGTTCACTGAGAAGATGCCTATGAAGGGTATGTCTTGCCTCTACACCCTTCCTTTCTCTTTTCCCTCTGCTTTCTGGCTGCCCTAAGGTGAGCAGTCCCCACTGCCACATGCTGTCACAGACTCACAATGAGGCCAGCCAGCCATGAACAAAACCTCCACAACCAGGAGCCAGATCAACTGCCTTTAAAATGACCTCTCTAGTATTCTGTCAGTGGGGGAAGCTGGCTACCTCAGCAGCTAAATTGGGAAAAGTACCTCAAATTTTACTCTCTCAGTAGTTAATGATGCTGCAAGGTTTTTTTGTTGTTGTTTTGTTTTGTTTTTGTTGTTGTTGTTGTTGTTGTTCTTGTTGTTTTCACAGCATTTACCTTGGAAGAGCTGTGTAAGAACACATTTACTGTCCTATTGCTGAAATAATCACAATACATTGCAGATGTAAATTTTATTAGCTTTCACATTCAGAAATGGGCCTGACACTGCACTCCTGTGTTTTTTGCAGCACTATGCACAGTAGCCGTGAAATGGAAGCAGTATAAACCTCCATCAATAGGATGAATAAAGATAATGTGGCATGCATACACAGTGGAGTACTATTCAACCCTACAAAGAATGATATCCTGTCATTTGCAACAAAATCAATATAACTGAAGACATTTATACCAAGTGAAATAAACTAAGAACAGAAAGACAAAGTCCACATCAATTCACTCACATGTGTAATCTAAAAGAATTGTTCACATAGAAGTTGAGAGTAGAATGGTGGTTCCTAGAGGTTGGGAAGAATTGGGGAAGGGAGGGATGGAAGATGTGTGATCATGGAGTACTAAGCTACATAGATAGGAATAGGAAATAAAAGGCTTTGGCATGTTGTTGCACAGTACGGTGACTATAGGTAACAGTTATATACTTTATGTTTTTAAAAAGATAGAAGAAAGAATATGGTATGCTTTTACCAAGAGTCGACAATACATAAATCAGGAATTAGATGCTTTACATAATTTAGAAATTATACATTGTATACATATATTAAACATCACGTCATTACTATCTTCAATTTTTTTATGTTTTATGTATTAATTAGTGAACTCACACAATCACAGAAAGACAAATGCTGCACGGTGTCACTTATCTGTGGTTCCAAACCTGGACCTGCTCAAGTTGCTGTCATACCTGATAGGCAACTCAAGGCCCAGACAATAGGGATGGAAGGGTTTGGAGGGAGAGGAGGAGAAGAGTGGGGGAAAAACAAACACAAAACTAAACCCAAAATGAGTTGATACCATAGAAATCTTTATCCTTAGACATAGACTAAAAGATATAACCCTCAAAAGGAGTAAGAGAGGAGCACCTGAAAAATAGGGCTCTGGTGAGGGTGGGATGAAACCTAAACTTAAAAGGATTTTTTTTTTCTGTCTCTGACCTGTAACTCCCAGTACCAGAGGTTGGTTGCTACTCACATTGAGCTGTTAATTGGAGAGACCCACAAGGTCCCCAAATCAAGACAGCTTTCTGTCAAAACACTTGATTACCTGCCCGAGGCAAAATCTAAGACTCTGTTGCTGCTGAAACAGAACATGGAGAGACTTGGCTGGAATTCAGAAGAAGTCCAGTCCCCAGACAGTTAGCCTCTCTAGTGCTGGAAAGTGCTACATGAGCTACTAGGGGGAAATGACCAACAAAGGTCTAAGCAACCAGAGGTCTAAGCTACTCAGAAGCAAACACCCTGACACTATGTAAATGCCAGTGCAATAGTGGCAACAGCCTCAGTGGGTAACCAATAGCTTTCTGATTGGCCAAGAGATCTGCTCTGTGTAAAGGAACCCATATTGGGAATTGGGAACCAGATCAGAATCCTATGGAGACAAAGATTATGTTCTCCAGTGTCAAGCTCTCACTAGACTTTGGCTAAAAGAGGGGTTACATACATCAAATTCTCCATAAATTCATAATTTTTATCCCATTTAAATTATACTGACTTCACTCTCCATTGGAGAATCTGTTCTTTTTCAAAAGGTACCAAGACTGGGGGAGATAAACTACCCCTCACACTTCAGCCAAGCCACAGCTGAATGCACATAGGAATGGGGAGATGAGCAAAAGTGCTGCTTCCATTCTATTCCTCATAATCAGTGCCACAGTAAAGGAGAAAGACCCATGGGATTCTCAACACCTACCAAAGCGGAGATCCAGAAGCTCCTAAGAGCTCATCACTGAAATAGACTTAAAACTCACCCACCATGGCTCAGGGAATTTTGTGGAAGGGGGGCGGAAAGATTTTAAGAGCCACAGGTTGAGACATCGTGCCCAGAGGTATTCCCTTCTCCTCCCTAAAATAACTGACTACTGCTCCCACAAGGCATAAACTACAACCTGTTGGGTTCCAGGAGCCAGCCCCAGCTGGATTGAGGTCCTCGAAGGAGATGCGGAGTCAGTGGGGGAAGAATGAGAGACACCAGGTTGCTGTTTCAGGTGATTCAGGCATCTCTGCCTTCCTCAAAACCTTGTGTTTTATTTATGCTACTACAGAACAAAAGCAGGCTTATTTTCCAGGAAATATCAAAACACTCAATTCTCAGCAAAGAAACATCAGCAGAGTGCTAGACAGACTGTTTCATACCGAAAAGCCATTCTTCTAACTTTCTTATACATTCCTTATAGCCAAGCTTAGTAAAGTACTTATTAACCTGTCTGATTAACGAGTTCTATTGTTTTCTGGATAACAAACACCAAGCAGGGCCTGATCGAGCAAGCCTTTCCAAGAAGGGCAATGTACTATAGCATATCCATTTTCCATTCTTATTCACTACATCACCTAAGTTTTCATCACAAATTCCTGTATAGGGTAGAGGTGGGTCAGTAGGATCAGGAAACCTAAATGCGTTTGCCTTAGCTTCTCGTGGTGGACTTTGGAATTTCTGGTGGTATAATGGGAGCATCAAGTAATTCTTTTTTCCATAACTTTTCAAACAACTCCTTATTAGTCATATTCTTATGTTTATCTAGGGAGCATAAGTCTGTACAAATGGTCAGTTTTATTTTCTTTCAGCCCTCTTATTTCTCTATATCAGGGAAGAGTTTGAATTTCCTTTTCTTGAAAGCCTAAAAAAGACAGGAGTTCTATTGCTAATAAGAAAACCAAACACAGGGAACCAAATGGTTTCAGCTCCGTCATGAAGTCCCAGCCATGTGGAAACCTCCTCCTAGCCAGGACCATGTCAAACAGCAGGAGTGACTTTGCCTCCAGCACTTGCGGAATACCTGAAACTCTACTGAGGATCGTCCCCAAGGGAAGGGAGGCAGGAACGAGGAAAAAGAGGGTACTAACACATGATGTATCCATACAAAACATCTTGTTGTTAATAATAATAATTACCATTAAAAAAAGAAAAGAGATTGTGGATGGGTTTTGTTTATAGGTGCAGAAACCAGTCTCAGATTAAGGTCTATACCTGTACTGTTTTCTTGTTCAGTTTTGTCTCAGTGACATTACAAGCAAGCAGAAGCACTAGAAGTGAAATGGCCAGAGCCTGTGAGTTAAATGCTGGAAATAAGTCTATTTTTTTTTATGTATGTGTATCTGAACGGCGTGAAATGCTTTATACATTTGGCACTCAATAAATATTTGTTGCTGCCAAAAAAACCCCACCATTTTTAAATAAGTATGGGAGTGTGTCACATATCGTGCACACAGTATAGCTGAAGATGCCATCAGTTAGCCGTACATCATCCACTCAGAACTCAGCATCAGTTTGCAGCTAAAACTGATATGAATTAGGAGCAGTGTAACTTTTGTGTAAGTAGTCAGCTAGGGACTGGAGAATATGGATGCCTCTTCCCTGGCTAGATTAGAACTCCCTGCAGTCTGCTTCAGTCTTACCCACAATAATGAAACAATAGATCCTTCCTGATTTCTTGTGAACTTTTTTTGGGCTTAGTGAGACCAGCATGGTGTTGAAGATCACTGTGAGCTCAGTGCAGTGCAAGGTGGTGAGCATACTTGGCTTCCCAAGGGAGATGTAGGCCTGCAACTTGAGCTCAGCATCCTGCTGAGCGCCCAGCCCTGGCCATTGGGACAACGGCTAAGGCCTACAGTACACCTGGCTGCAACTCCAGCACCAATGCTCCTGGGTGAATGGGTCAACAGGGAAGACTTGGGTGACACACACGTGGAGGCCACACCCCTGGGCTGCGATATGGGGCAACTGGGCACTGAGGAAGTGGAGGAAGGTGCATCCTGTTGCAGGACTCGCTTGTGGAGAGGGCGGCTTCCCCACCCTGCAGGGTTATGTTATATGGGAGAGGCTCAAAGAAGACAGCCTGTATCAGGCAGATCAGATGGATGCAAACATACACTCCACAAAAAGGAATAAGCTCCCCGACAAGTAGGACCAATAAGATATGGGGAACAGGATCCATCATTTGCATAAGGGGAAGGGAAAAGGAAGAAAAAGGTGGACGACCCTAAAATACCCTGATCCCCAAGCCAAACCAGTTATCTTCATCTTCTCCAGTCTCTGACTTTCTGTATGTCCTGAGGAGTTCAGTTTGGTGGGTGGTTGTTGTTGGGTTTTTGTTGTTGCTGTTGTTTTGTTTTGTTTTTTGTTGTTGTTGTTGTTGAGGTAGGGTCTCACTCTAGCACAGACTGACCTGGAATTCACAATGTAGTCTCAGGGTGGCATTGAACTCATGGTGATCCTCCTACCTCTGCCTCCCAAGTGCTGGGATTCAGTTTTTTGCCAGAAGGAACTAACCCCAAGCCACTCGATGACTACATGGCACCAGAAGGTCTTACATCATTAGTACCTGTGGGCAGGTCCTTTCTCAGTGAGTTTCCTTCCTGGGAACCCATCAGCCAATCCGGGTCATACCGATGTACCTGAACCTGGCAATAATACTCATTCTAGTTTGATGCCTAATTCGTATGAATGAACCTGATCCAAGCCGCCACAAGTGTGACAGAGAGGGCCCATTTGCAGCTTGGCTGGGAGGGAGGAGAAACTCCTTTGGCCTGGGATCTTCCTGCTTTTTCTTCTGTCCTGTTTGCATGCCCCCTTTATAAGCCCTCCATAAGTTACGCTTCCTCTGTGTCCATGTTTTCAATTATTTGCTAAATATGGATAACTCGAGACTTGAGAGCCACTGGCTCAGGGGTTCTAAGTTCCCCCACAGCCCAGCCTGCCTCCCACGTCATTATGGAGAACCAGTTCCTCCCAAGAACGAAGCTTCCATTCCCTAAATCTACACAAACGTCATTCTTCCAAGGAATCTTCCATCCTCAGTAACAAAATAAAGCCACTTGGGATTGTCACCAGTATTCTTATCATACGCTGCCTTGCCTCAAGCTCCTCTACATTGTTTCAGATATTGGCCCATGGTAAAGATTACCCTATTCAAAACTAAAAATGCAGTTGGTTTCCAGATCAAGATAGTCCAAGTCATATTGTCCAGAATTTACTCCACTGTACTTCCCTAGCAAAGGTCTACACCAGAGCTGCACAATAGGAGGGTCCGAGAAAATGAAAATATTCTTGTAGATTTTTCCATACAAGAGACACAAGCTGGGCTGGAGAGGTGGCTTAGCAGTTAAGGTGCTTGCCTGCAAACCTAAGAACCCTGGTGGATTACCCAGTACTCACATAAGACAGATGCACAGTGGTGTATGCATATGGAGTTCATTTGCAGCAGCTAAAAGCCCTGGTGTGTCCATTCTCTCTTTTCTATGTCTCTGTTTACAAATAAATATTTTAAGAGAGAGAGAGAGAAGCCATATATGACTACTGAGCACTTGAAATGAAGCTGGTGCGACTGAAGTGCCAAACTTTCTATTTTATTTAATAATTTAAACCTCACATAGCTTGTGATAACTATATTGGATAGGAGTAGAGCCCCCAGAAAATATAGTCATTAATTGTCCTTGTGGTCTTTGTTAAAGGATTGCAGACAAATTTTAGTAATATCAGCACAGTACTGTTTAGACTGGTGCACCAGAGCATTTACTTCTCACAGATCTTTGGATCAAGGTCTAAGTGCTGTTTTCATGCCAGGTGATGAGATGTTCAAGTACTGGAAGATAGGATTATTAGGTAAACAAGTTACAATATATTTGTATTTGATAGTAGAAACATGAGTAAAGAATTGTGGGTGCATAGTCTATGTCATACTTGTTTGTGAGAATTAACAGCTGTCATTAGAAAATTTTCTTTAAGTTGGAACACCATGGAAGAACATGTTACAAGACCGTATGAGAGAAAAGAGGGAGAAAGCGTTAGGCTCCCAGATGCCATGGAGTCCTGAAGTGCTCACAGTTCACGTGTGCAGTGCGTTCTGCAGCAGTAGAGGGCGCTGCAGAGTCGAGCTGCAGGATGACTGGGAGAGCCTAATACCATAAAAGTTTGGACACCAAAAGTGAATACAGGGCACTAAACTTCCACTGCTGTTAGATTTTACACTTCATAGGAAGATCTTTTGTTATTTGCTTCATTGATTTCTAAATGGGTATGGTGAGACCGTGTCTGCTTCACCCAGCACTGATAGAGAAAATTCTGTGAAAATATATTTGTTGCAGATAATGCTCTTTAGAACATCACCTTCCTTTACTACTCTGACATGTCGTGTTCCAGACACCTCTTGCCACCATGACCCAGTCACACAGTGTTCTTGCTTGGCATTTGGTGACAGGTCTTATGACAGAATTCTATACTTTATTATTTTTTAATTTTTACTTTTGTTTTTTGTTTTTCGAGGTAGGCTCTCACTCTAGCCAAGACTGACCTGGAATTCAGGGTGGCCTCGAATTCACAGCAATCCTCCTACCTCTGCCTCCCAAGTGCTGGGATTAAAGGCAGGCGCCACCACGCGGGGCTGTTCTATACATTTTGATTACAGGTAGGAACTTTAATAGACAAGTATATTTGTGATGTTGGCTGTGAGTTACACAGAATAAAAAAAAAATTGAGGATGTGTTAAATAAAGTACACTTTACAAACTCTACCAATAGGACTTCGGATAAAAAGGGGAAAATATGTTTGTTTTTAAAGTGGAGAGTGAGGTATACAAGTACAATGGTAAGGGGAAGTTGGCCAAAACCATCACTCTGGGGAGCCCCACAGGGAAGCAGGTGCGCTCCCTAGCTTCCCCCTTCCGTCCCCAGCCCCGCACACTCAATGCGTGACATAGACACAACCCAGTCCCGCAACATCTGTGGCATATATGAGTTCAGTGTGCGCAACCAAAGCAAGAACTGATTTAGTAGTGTGTACCCTACACGTCTGCCTAAAGGTACTTTGCTCTGAGCCCATTCAAAATGGATTGCTGGCAGTTAGCAAAAAGCCTGATGAAGAGAGGATGCTACCTGCCCTGGCAAAGGGAGGACGGACAGCGGGAGGAGGCCATTTCTATAAGAATCCCTGGGCATCAGCAGAGCTGAAGGGGCTGGGGCGACTTTTCTCCTGTATTTGTCCAGCACCACAGCCTCTCAGCGTACCGAGCGCAGCGCGGAGACCACGCCCCCAGGAGAGCCGGGCCCACGTCTGGCGTCTGCGCTCGCGTCGGGGCGGGGTTTCTTGTCCCTCGCCGCGGCCCGTTCCGTCTGGCCGCCTCGCCGCTGGCCCTGAGCTGACGTGTCTGCGGCTTCGCGGCGTCGGCGAGGCCCGGCGAGATGGCGGATGCGTGGGAAGAGATCCGGCGGTTGGCGGCCGACTTCCAGCGGGCGCAGTTCGCCGAGGCCGCGCAGAGGTGCTGGTCCCTCCCTGGCCGTGGTGGAGGCGCCGCAGGCCCCTCGGATGCGGGCCTACGCCGCTCGCGTTCGGGGCCCGGGCACCCCGCAGAGCCTGCCCGGCCCCCACGGGCGCCCCGGGCCGACCGCGAACTGCTCCTGTAGATGGCTTGGCCTGGTCCTCGGCCGCAGCTGTTCCCAGCTTGACCCGGGACGCCAGCTGTCACTCTTAGGCCCCAGGCACTCCTACACACCCCAGAACCTTTGGAGGAGATGTCCAGAGCACCCCGACTCTGCCCTGCAGTGTTACGGGGCGTGTGTCTGTGTGATGCTGATGGAACTCATTCATTTTATCCCTTCTGGACCCAAAGGCACTACAGCCTTGATGCGTACTTGCATAGCTGCAAGCACCCCCAAAGCAAAAACAGTCAAATAAATCTGGGCCACATTAAGTTTGTGGGTTACTTAAGAGTAGCAGTTAAGGCTTTACTAAGTCAGATCTCTGGTTTTCAGACCCAGCTTACTAGTGAGGCCAGGGTGGAAAAAATTTTTAAAGAAAGTTTTGATTAGCGCTGAGCATTGAATTTAAAGTACAGCAGATGTTTTTCCTATTTAAATTCCATGTCCACAATATCCTATTTCGATTTGAAAACTGGAGGCAAGTCTAGAAGACAGGAAGTTTAAAATCTCAGTAAGCTGATGTGTAACAGTTTAGTGAATGAGTTAAATGTGTATAAATGTGTATTCTGTAGGTTTGAAATGATTGAATCAGTATCATTATGCAATACAAACGTATAATTGTCATGAAGAAGTAACTCCTTACTCAAACTTCTTGAAGCATGTTTTCAAACACTTGACTTTATGATGAGCTAGTGTGTCATGTACACTCAAGAACTTTTCCTCCTAGGCTGTCTGAGCGGAACTGCATTGAGATTGTGAATAAACTCATTGCACAGAAACAGCTAGAAGTCGTTCACACGCTTGATGGAAAGGAATACATCACTCCAGCCCAAATTAGTAAAGAGATGAGAGATGAGTTACATGTCCGAGGTGGTAAGTAATTTTTTTTATTATCATCCCCAGGATTTTTGGAAGAAAATAAAACACCCTTGAGATTCTATCTAAGTAATAAATTTTATGATTTAGAGTACCCTTCTCAATTATTTATTTTTATCCCCTAATGCTAAGGATCAAACCCAAGGCCTGCCAAATACTAGACAAACCTATCACTGATTGTTAACTTAGTGATCAGCCTTAATGTTTCTACTAGATTCATGTAAACATGACCATATTAAGTGAACTCAAGTATTATCACTTAGCACATGTCATGTTTTTGTTATTTTGAATCACAAATACTATATATGTGATTTTTTTTCAGAACTTATTTCATGACCCTGGGTTGGGTACCCAGCTGTCACGTATCAGGTGGTTGATTGTGAATAGAGAATAGAGAATTTTGTTGTTGTTGTTGTTTTGTTTTGTTTTTTGACGTAGGGTCTCACTCTAGCCCAGGATGACCTGCAATTCACTCTGTAGTCTCAGGCTGGCCTTGAACTGACAGCTATCCGCCTACCTCTGCCTCCTGAGTGCTGGGATTAAAGGCATGCGCCACCATACCCAGCAAGAATAGAGATTTTTGGGCTGTAGAAATGGCTTTAGTGGTTCAGGCGCTTGCCTGCAAAGCCAAAGGATCCTGGTTCAATTCTCCAGGACCCACGTAAGCCAGATGCACAAGGTGGCTCGTGCATCTGGAATTCATTTGCTGTGGCTGAAGGTCTTGGTGTGCCCATTCTCTCTATTTCTCCCTATCTCTCTCTCAAATAAATAAATAAATGACTAGAGATTTTTAAATGATTGTAGGTTCTCAAAAATTAAAGTGAAGGACTATATCACCATACTTTAAAAAACACATACATATTTATACATTAGATAACTCAGTATAGTACGGAGTTAGTCCATCATATTGAATGCAATGGTATTGTTACTAGCAAACACAAAAAGTTGTGTTTCTTTGTCTTTTTACGATTAGAACCACTGAGCAAATTGAGCACAATTTGATTAAAATAGAAAGTCTTTATTAGTTCTTAATCAGTGTAACTTTGGCGTTTTGTTTGTTTTTTATTTTCCTGTAATAATGCTAATAAAGTATGTGCTGTGATTTGGAATATTTTAGGCTGTCATTGCCTGATAGAAACTTAGCTTTCAATTTCAATAATTGAAAACAATTGTTTTAATATAGTTGTAAATATTTCCTTTGGACATAGTAGATAAGGTTCGAGTGAAGAGACTTGAATACCCTCCATAGGTCTAATTAGCTTGGGTCAGTGGATGGCATAATTGATGAGAAGTGACAGAAAACAACTGTGGAAATACAGGATTGCTGATGGATTCAGCTATGAATGATTCATGTTTAGATGCATCAATTATTGATGGCCTGTGTCCTTCATAGGACCTGGATTCATTGAGACCCAAATCATTTAGAATTTACATTACTTGATTTCACATATGTGTAATTTAATAACCTTTTTAAAATATTTTATTTATTTATTTAAGAGAGAGAGAGGCAGGCAGAGAGAGAATGAGCTCTCCAGGGCCTCCAGCCACTACAAACTCCAGACACATGCACCATCTTGTGCATCGAGCTTTACATAGGTACTGGAGAATGGAACCTGGTTCTTCAGGCTTTTCAGGCAAGTGCCTTGACTGCTGAGCCATCTCCAGCATGTAATTTAGAACAAATGGTTCTGTTGAACATACGTGTAACTTAAATGATTCTCTTTTCTCTAAAGGTCGTGTAAACATTGTTGATTTACAACAGGTAAATTAATATTTTTTTCTTTCTCAACTTTTAAAACTATGTTTAAAACTGTTGTCCAGTGCTTTTTAAGTGTTCACTGATACTGTTGTCATTGTTTGTGTAATGTTTGTGAAGAGACAGTTACATAACCTTTACTGATAGATAGTTGTTCTTTCTTGGTTGATTGGCCTCATTCCTTGCCAAACAAACTCAATAGTTATTTCATGTAATCGCAAGGTTTCTGTAATTGTAGGAATAAAACTTACTATTGTTTCATGTTTACATATTTTTAGAAATTAGAAGGAATGGAGAAATAGTAAAATGTGGAAGGTATTTTCAGAATATAAATGTGCATGTGATCATCAAAGCACATTTTATAAAAGCTTGAGTGAAATGGTGTCTAGTGTATGAAAATATAGTTTACTGCTTTAATAATATGTGTGTGTATATATATATATATTTGTTGGTGTTGTTGTTGTTGTTGTTTTTCAAGATAGGGCTTCACTCTAGCCCAGACTGGCCTGTAATTCACTATGTAGTCTCAAGGTAGCCTCAAACTCAGTGTGATCCTCCTACCTCTACCTCCCAAGTGCTGAGATTAAAGACATTTAATACCATGCCAGCAATATAAATTTTTATAACAAAGAAGAAATTAATTTTTCATGGCTAAAAGTAAAATAACAATAAGTTTATTTTTTTAAAAAATTGAATGATGATTTGGTAGAATTTTATCTATAAATTTGTTTTTTGAGACAGGGACTAACTATATACCCTATCTATCCTAGAACTTACTATGTAGACCAGGCTGGCCTGAGACTAATGGCAGTCTTCCTGACTTAGCCTTCTGAATGTTGGAATTATGGGTGTGTGCTACCCTACGTAGCTAATAATATCTTAGATTAATTTAAAATTCATCTAGAATAAGTGGTTTCTTTAGTAGTATAATTCTAGTGCTGATAGGGCCAGAGACAAAAGGATTACTGGGGCTTGGTGGTCAGGCAGTCTAACCAAAAAGCATTGAGCACATGAGAGACTGTCTCAAGAAAATAATGTGATAGAGGAGGACACACAATGTCCTCTGGCCTCTCTGTGGGGTGCACACACACACAAATCAAAATTAATATATGTAGCTATAAATGTATGATTTCAAACTTAAGGAATAATTCACACTTGTTACTAATGTGGTTCTATTTTCAGGTCATTAATGTGGACTTGACTCATATTGAAAATAGAATTGGTGATATTATTAAGTCAGAAAAGCATATCCAGATAATCCTGGGACAGCTGATAGATGAGTAAGTATAATATTTCTAAGATTTCTTTCTTCTTTCAAATAGTCCTTGAATTTAGGCCAGTTAGGCTTTTTGTTTAGGTTTTTTTTTTTTTTTTTTTTTTTAAGTTTTTCAGGGTAGGGTCTGACATTAGCCTTGGCTGACCTGAAATTTACTATGTAGTCTCAGGGTGGCCTCAAACTCGTAACGATCCTCCTACCTCTTGTCTCCCAAGTGCTAGGATTAAAGGCATGCACCACCATGCCCAGCTTGTTAAGATCTTTTATAGCACTGACTTTCATTATAAAAATCATTTCACTTAAAAAGTAAGTGCTGGACTGGAGAGATGGCTCAACAGTTAAGGTACTTACCTTCAAAGCCTAATGACCCAAGTTTGATACCCCAGTATCCACGTAAAGCCAGATGCACAAAGTGGCACATGCATCTGGAGTTCATTTGCAATGGCAGTAGGCCCTGATATGCCCATTCTCTCTGATCCATCTTTCTGCCTATCTCTTAAATAAATAAATAAATAAATAAAATGCTAATTGTTGGGAGACACACTCGTAAATAATATAAACTTTTGTCTTTTTTCCTATTAAAGCTATATAAAATAGAACTCATGTCATTTGTCCTATATGATCTTAATTCTGAATGTAAATTTGCTCCAAAAAAATAATACAAAATGACTATAAAATTTCTATTGACAGTAAAATACATCCCCAAATGTATCATTTGATTACTCTGACATTTAGTTGCACTGATGAGGAAAACATGACGGTGCTTAATCATAGTCTCCTCATTCCTTTTGGAGCATGCATTATTGCAGTAGAAGGTAAGCATAAAAGAAAGGGAAAGCATTCTTTCTAATTGCTTTTTTTGTTGTGTTTTGTTCACCCGTAGGAACTATCTGGATCAGCTAGCAGAAGAGGTAAATGATAAACTGCAGGAAAGCGGTCAAGTCACCATTTCAGAGTTGTGTAAAACCTATGACCTTCCTGGAAACTTTCTGGCACAGGTACTTTTCTCTTCCTAATAGTATGATGTATATCTAGGGAAAAATTTTTTTTAAGAATTTTTTTATTACTGACAACTTCCATAGTTATAGACAATAAACCATGATAATCCCCCCACGTACACTTTTCCCTTCACAACTCCACTCTCAATCTCTTTTATTTTGATGTCATCATCTTTTTCTACTGTTAAACTGGTCTTGTGTAGGTAGTGCCAGGCAATGCGAGGTCATGGATATCCAGGCCATTTTGTGTCTGGAAGAGTGCATTGTAAGGGTTTCTACCCTTCCTTTGGTTCTTACATTCTTCCTGCAACCTCTTCCACAATGGACCCTGAGCCTTGGAAGGTTTGATAGAGATGTTTCAGTGCTGAGCACTCCTCTGTCACTTCTTCTCAGCACTGTGGTACTTTTTGAGTCATCCCAGAGGTCACCGCCATCTGAAAAGAGAAGCTTCTGTAATCAAAAGTGAGAGTAGCATTAATACATAGGTCTGAACATTACGAGAAGTACTTACCAGGGTGAACATAATATATCCATTTAGCCAGACACCAGCAGACGTTATACCCCTAGGGCTCAAGACTTCACCGTCATAAGTTTGCATTGTCAGGTATGTGTTCCCTCCTATGGAATGGCCCTCCAGTCCAATTAGATCCAGGGAAAGATTTTCAGCAGAGAATCCTAGTGGGAGAGGAAAGCGCCAGACATTTTGACCATCAGTTGATTTATTGGAAAGGGTGGCTTGATTAACCTTGAAGCAGTATATTTTGAGAATATTTCCTATACATTGATGGTCCTGTGGAGGCTATTTAAAATGTCTTGATGCATATAGGACACACATGCATGGATTTGTTCAGTGCTCCTGATCTTGGGTATAGACACTATCAGGATCTGTGCAGTTTGATTGCCTGACAGGTTTTATAAAACAGCTGCTGAGGATCATAGTTCAGAGAGGCTACTACAGATCAGGGATGCTGCTAAACATCTCACCACACACAAGGGACCCACTTCAGCAGAGGATTTCTTACCACAATGTCCATAGTGCCACTATCCTTTATGTCACCTTTCTTCCTCTTCTAAATGGTTACGTGCAATAAGGGAAGAACCCAGGAATTTCACAAATTTTTAAAATTTTTGTATTTGTGTTAATACTCAGATATCTTGATTTATAGTTTAATAACCATGTTCCCTAAAAACTGGGGATTTAGAGTACTTTTGTGTCTTTTTTTTCCCCAAGGTAGGGTCTTGCTCTAGCTCAGGCTGACCTGGAATTGATATGTAGTCTCAGGGTGGCCTTGAACTCACAGCAATCCTCCTCCCTCTTCCTCCCAAGTGCTGGGATTAAAGATATAATGTCACCACGCCTGGCTCTAGTTTGATACCTTAAAGTCATTGAAGTCCCTCTGATTTGGTGGAAATTCCGTAGACTTTAGAGTTAAGGAGACCTGTTTTTTGACATTAAGAAAGTTATTTCATTTGTGTTATACTTTAAGTTACATATCTGTGAAGTGGCAATAATTGCTTTTCTTTTACAGGCATCACAAGACACAACTAGTGAAATGTTGGTATGATGGGGGAAGCTTACATTTTGAACTTACTGAAATAAGGAAAGAACCTAAGAAATCTAATTTTTAGTACATAACACCTTAAGAAAATAAACTTACAAAATTTACCAAACAATCACATGAGGGCTGGAGAGATGGTTTAGCTGTTACAGGTCTTGCCTGCAAAGCCTAAGGACCCTGATTCAATTCTCCAGTGCCTATAAAAGCCAGATGCACAGGGTGGCACATGTATCTGGAGTTCATTTGCAATGGCTAGAAGCCCTGGTATGCCCATTCTCTCTATCTGCCTTTTCTCTCTCTCAAATAAATAAAATATGTTTTTAAAAAAGAATCACATGATATTAATTTGTAGTACACATTTATCCACCTATATTAAGTGAATAAGTTCTCCTAGTTGCATTTAAAACACAGAGTATGGATCTATTGTACCTAGCAACAGGGAGTATAAGTTCTATTTTATGTGTAGAACTGTAAGTCAAGGAAAATCAAACACCATTTTAAAAATATCAGACTCAGGCTGGACAGATAACTTAGTTGATAAAGTGCAAGCAGAAGGACCTAAGATCGGTCACTAAAACCAATATATATTTAATTTATTTACTTGCAAGCAAAGAGAGAGAGAGAATGGGCACGCTAGGGCCTCCAGCCCCTGCAAATGAACTCCAGATGTATGCTTCACTTTGTGCATCTGGCTTTACATGGCTACTGGAGAATTGAACTCAGGTCCTTAGGTTTTCCAGGCAAGCATCTTAACCACTGATAACCACTGAGCAATCTCTCCAGCCCCTCTTCCTTGTACCCTCCCCCCTTTTTTTTAAAATTTTTTTTGTTATTTTTATTTATTTATTTGACAGTGACAGACAGAGAGAAAGAGGCAGATAGAGAGAGGGAGAGAGAATGGGCGCGCCAGGGCCTCCAGCCACTGCATATGAACTCCAGATGCGTGCGCCCCCTTGTGCATCTGGCTAACGTGGGTCCTGGGGAATCGAGCCTTGAACCGGGGTCCTTAGGCTTCACAGGCAAGCGCTTAACCACTAAGCCATCTCTCCAGCCCCCCTCCCCACTTTTTTAAGAAAGAAAGCGAAGGTATGGCATTTCAGGTTTTATCTTTTGTCTTTCTTTTTCTTTTTTTCTTTTGAGATAGGTTTTCCCTCTAGCCCAGGCTGATCTGGAATTCATTATGTAGCCTCAGGGTGGCCTCAAACTCTTGGCAATCCTCCTACCTCTGCCTCTCGAGTGTTGGGATTAAAGATATCCACCACCATGCCCTCCAAGATTTCATCTTTTTTGGGCGGGGGGAGAATTGAGGTAGGGTCGCACTCTAGCCTAGGCTGAATTTCACTCTGTGGCCTCAAACTCATGGCAATCCTCCTACCTCTGCCTCTCTAGTGCTGGGATTAAAGGCGTATGCCATCACGGTCAGTAGATTTTATCTTTTTAATTTGTAATCCCAGTTTTGGGGAGGTGGAGATAAGCACGTGCGTGGGACTTGGTGGCCAGCCAGTCCAGTCTACATGGCAAGTCCAGTGAGAGACCCTGTCTCAAAAAGAGGTAGATGGTGGGGCTGGAGAGATGGCTTAGAAGTTCAGTGCTTGCCTGTGAAGCCTAAGGACCCCGATTTAAGGCTCGATTCCCCAGGACCCATGTAAGCCAGATGCACAAGGTGGTGCATGCATCTGGAGTTCCTTCCTTTGCAGTGGCTGGAGGCCCTGGCGCGCCCGTTCTTTCTCTATCTGCCTCTTTCTCTCTCTCTCTCTCTCTCTCTCTCTCTCTCTCTCTCACTCTCAAATAAATAAATAAAAATAAACAAAAATTTTTTTAAAAAAATAAAAGGACATAAATGGTACCTGAGGAATGACACCTGGCCTGCGCACACACCCATAAATGCGCATACATGCAAACCCACTCACATGGACATGTGCCCCTCATACACAAAAATATCAGGCTCAGACCAAATGATTTCTTACAGTACTGTATTGTATACTTTTGGACATGGACAAACATAGCTTAGTAGCTTTTGGTTCTACTTTTTCTGAATAATATAAGTTGTCTTCTGAAAACTTATCAGGTTGTTTGAAAACATTTTTGTTTTTCACAATAAAAACAGCCACACTGACTTGATATCTACTTTATTTTAGAATACATCCAGACTTATTTCACATATATTTCACCATGACATAGTATAGCTGAGGAGAAACACTATCTCAAGTTTGAAAACAGGTTACTAAAAAAAACAGATCATCACCTATTTAAATCTTGCCAGAGGTATCTTGTTAATATTAATGTCAAAAACAAAAAGATTGTTTTTCATGTCTTACATGTCCCTTCATTACAGAATCTTGAAATAACACTAATCTCTCTGTTAGGGTTTAAAGGTCCAGATAATGTCTTGGACATCTGTATATTGGAAGCGGCCTGTATCTAGAAAATGGGTTAATCATTTATATTTATTGTAAATTATAAGTAAGCATTATTACACAGTGCTATTATGATATTTAAGCTAACTGTTTGATTCATTTATTGGCTCTGCTATGAGATGCTTATCCTTTATTTTAGCTTATATATCATGTGATGTGTGCTTTTGAAATTTCTCCATCACAATTAGTACATCATCAGCTTGTAGCAGAAATGAATGGGACTACACAAATGGGTGTGTTTAATTTTGTTCTTTTAAATTAATAAAAATCAACATCTTTACTCCCAGGCATTAACTCATCGACTTGGTAGAATTATCAATGGACATATTGATCTTGATAACAGAGGAGTAATTTTTACTGAAGCTTTTGTAGCTCGACATAAAGCACGCATCCGTGGACTATTCAGCGCTATTACCCGGTAAGCATTTTTTAATATGGGCATGTACATTTCTTTGATATAGTAACTAAATTTCTCTTCAAACATAACCTCAGAAGATCCCAGTTATTAAACAGATAGAAGGGGAGCTTCTATAAATTGGGATTAAGGATGTCAAAGACTTGGAACTCAGCCTTGTCCACCCACATGCCCATCCCTTGTCCATCCCTACTCTTATGATCCCCCACCATGCACTTCTGCAGAATGGAGTTTAAAAACTGCTGCCAACATCCCTGTGTTGAAGTGACTGAAGTCATGGAAAGACCATAGAGTTAGTAAAGTGAAAAGAATGTGGGTTCATGTTGCTGGCAGAAAACACCCAACCAACAGCAACTTGCAGGAGGAAAGGGTGTATTTTGGCTTATAGACTCAAGGGGAAGCTCCATGATGGTAGAAAAAAAAAGTGATGGCATGAGCAAGGGGTTGATATCACCTCCTGGCCAACAGCAACAGGAGAGTGTGCCAAATACTAGCAAGGGGAAGCTGGCTATAACACCCATAAGCCCACCCCCAACAGTACACTGCCTCCAGGAGGCTCCAATTCCCAAATTGCCACCAACTGGAAACCTAACATTCAGAACACCTAAGTTTATGGGGGAAACCTGGATCAAACCACCACAGAAGCTCTGTAACATGGTGACCAATTGACCTAGAGCCAATAGTCAATAACCTAACTTCTTTGGACTTCAATTGGAACTGATTTTCTTAGGATGCTGTGTACTAAAATTTTACAAATCTAATGAATAACAGTGTTGCATTCAAAGTCACATTTCTAGAATAAGTATTTTTTTAAACGTTTGGATCTTTGTGAAAAAAAAAATAGAGATTTCAGAGACCATGCTTTCTTGGCTACTTCTTGTACTGTGACATCAACTTTTGTTTCAGTGACTTTGCTGACCCAACAGTATTTGAAAGGCCCAATTGTCTCATTTTTTTTTTATATTTATTTATTTGGGGAGAGAGAAAGGAAGAGAGAGAGGGAACAAGAGAGGAAGAATCAGCTAGAGCTAGAGAGGATGGGCACACCAGAGCCTCCAACCATTGCAAACAAACTCCAGATGGATGCTCTACCTTGTGTATATCACTTGTGTGGGTACTGGGGAATCGGATCTGGGCCTTTAGGCTTCACAGGCAAGCACCTTAGCCACTAAGCCATCTCTCCAGTCCCAATTCTCTCATTTTTAAAACAAACTCATCGGATTTCATATTCCCCTTCATCTAACAACTTGATAATTCCTCTTTAAAAAATTTTTTTTGTATTTTGTTTTGTTTGGTTTTTGGAGGTAGGGTTTCAGTCTGCCCCAGGCTGACTTGAAATTCACTATGTAGTCTCAGGGTGGCTTTGAATTCATGGTGATCCTCCTACTTCTGCCTCCCAAATGCTGGGATTAAAGGCATGCACCACTATACCCGGCTTATATTTTTTAGCTTTTTACTGACAGCTTTTATAATTATATACAATAAATCATGATAATTTCCTCTACCACCCCCATTGTTCTCTCAAATCCACCCTCAAAAAAATCTTTCCTTTCCTCCTATTATGAAGGTCTTGCATAACAAGGTCATAAATATCCAGGTCCACTTTGTGTCTGGAAGATTGCATTGTAAGCTGTCCTACCTTTCCTTTGGCTCTCACCTTCTTTCTACCACCTCTTCCTCAATGGACCCTGAGTCTTGGAAGGTGTGATAGAGATGTCTCAGTGCTGAACACTCCACTGTCACTTCTTTTCAGCACAGTGGTGACTTGAATGATCTTAGTGGTCACCGCTATCTGAAAAGAGAAGCTTCTCTAACCAAATGTGAGAGTAGCATTACTATATGGGTATAAACATTTTAAAAAGTGTTTACATGGCAATTTGGTGAGCATAATATATGCATGTAGCCAGATAACAGCAGGCAATGCTCCCCTAGAGTTCATGACCTTTCTAGCCATAGGCTTTCTTTTACATGAACCTTGTTGAGACTGATGTATAATCTCAGTTTTCTTACCCTCTTGTCACTTCTCAAGCCATCCATCTGGTGACTATCATTTACATTGTCAGTATCGTTAAATCTAATAAATATTTTTATCCTTATTTTACTTGTTTGTATAGCAGCATTTGACTCCAGACATTTTTTAAAAACAAGGTAGCAATAGTTAATTTTTATGAGTCATTTAACAAATCATAATATCCATTTATTAAACACCTTATACATGCAAGACACTCAGACTACAGAGACCTGAAAGTTAAAAAGGATAGTTTATAGTCTAATGGAACAATTTTCTTTTCTATCTTTTATTCTTAAATAATCTCAAACTTTTTCTAAGTCACTGTGACCTTTTCTTTGACCCAGTAGAGGAAGTTACTCAAATGATGTTCCTTTACTACAAGTATTTTAGTCTGTATTTTCTACATAAAAAGGCATTTTCCTATATCTTATAATATAGTTATCAGAATGAGAAAATTAATATTGATTTACATCTAGTGTTTGGTTCACTGAATGCTCCAGTAATACCCCTTAGCAAAAGAGCCAGTCCAGAATCACATATTTCATGAATTGTCATATTTCCTGGTCACCTTCAGTCTGGAACACTTATTTGGTCTTTTCCTGACTTTCATGATCTTAACACTTTTGAAGTTCACAGGTAAGTTATTTTTTAAAATGTTCAGTTTTCTTATCTGCTGTGTTTTTGTTGTTGTTGTTGTGTGTGTGTGTGTCTGTGTGTGTGTGTGTGTATTTAGGTTCCCCATATTTGGGCAATATCACAGAAATGACACATCGTGCTTGTAATTGAATCCTGTCAGTTGGTATGTAGTTGATTTTTCCAGTACTGCTGAGTGCACTGTAATCACTTGATAGATGCATCAGATAGGCTTCTTGTAAAGCAAACTGACAGGAATATGTGGAGTGGAAAGTTTGGGAACATAGAAATTATGCCATCATTCGTCAAGCTTACAATTTTTCATGTATTTAAATTTTTTTTTTTTTTTTTTTTTGGTTTTTCGAGGTAAGGTCTCACTCTAGCCCAGGAATTCACTATGTAATCTCAGGGTGGCCTCGAATTCACGGTGATCCACCTACCTCTGCCTCCCAAGTGCTGGGATTAAAGGCGTGCAACACCACGCCCAACTTTGTATTTAAATTATTTTGGAATTGGTGTTTCCTAAATTTATTCATTTGACTTTACTTGTTAAAATTTGTATATTCAAATTGACCCTAATTTAGTGATTGGCCCTAAGACTGGCTTCTGTGACCTTCTGCCATGTTCTTGAATAGAGTACTTTCTTACTGGCACAACAAACCTTGTCAGATTCCACTCACTCCACTATGAATTCTGGTTCCTTCTGCTAGCATATGATATTTAGAGACCAATATCTGAACATTTGATTGCTTATTTCCTCTTGGTTGGCACTGTTCCCAGGAGGGGATACACTGACATATGCGTGTACTCTACTATGTTATTATCTTTCAATGTATATAGCAAACCATATATTCAAATTAGTATTCCTATTCTAGTTAGACACTTTTATTTCATTCTGGTTTTCTCCTTTTTATTATTATTTTGTTTTGTTTTCCTTTGTTTTTTGAGGTAGGGTCTCTCTCTGGTCCAGGCTGACCTGGAATTAACTCTGTAGTCTCAGGGTAGCCTTGAACTCATGGCAATCCTCCTACTTCTGCCTCCCACATGCTGGGATTAAAGGTGTGCAACACCACACCCAGCCTTTTCTTTATTTTTAATTCCTTTCTTCAACCAGAGGAAACTTAACATGCATTATGCATAATATGTATACTTATTTAATTAATTTCCCTTATGTAACTAAGTTCCCATTACTGCCATGGCTTCTTCTCCATGTGGATGTACTTCTTATTCTCTGTGGCATCTGTTAGTTCACACCAGATTTCTCTTCAACCACAAGAAATTGGTTGGTGGTGGTTCCTGAGGAGCAGAACTAGTAAGCTGATTGGTGGAAATGGTTGTGAAGGGCTTCAGTTTTGTGACTTTTTGTATCTGTTTCATTTATTGCATAATCAAAAACAAAAAGCTTAAAAGATACTTTTCCTATTCAAAATATAATTTTGTGGGGCTGGAGATATAGTTCAGCTGTCAAAGTGCTTATCATGCACGCATAAAGACCTCACTGTGGATCTCCAGCACCCACATAGAAAAGCTAGGTACTGTGGTGCTGGCCAGCTAGGCTAGCTCAGTTGGTGAGCTCCAAGCCAATGATAGACCTGTGTCAGAAACAAAAGGTGGATGACACTTCTAAACAGTGATATCCAATGTTTTCTACATGCAGACACATACAAATGCTCATACAGATGGGGCACATGCTTACATACATTCATATGAACACATAAATATGCCCATATGTGCACGCATGTGTGCATACACACAAACACATGCACAAGATATTTGTCTTTCTTATTTTCCTAATTACTGTGGTGAATGTAGTTTTTATCATGATAACTTTCAAACTACAAGAGGAAAATAAGTTCTGAGACTGAAGATTGCTAGGCTGCATGGCTTCCAGATAGTTCCAGCTAATGTCCTATAACTTCATAAGGAGCCACCAGTTTTCCTTGTCTGACTTCAGAGGAAACACCTGTATTCTAAAATAACGCTTAAAAGTTTGTATTAATTTTGCTATAGGTAGCCAAAAAGAACACCAAGAAGTAGTCAGTGAAAAGTGTGATTTGTAGGTATACTAAACTACATTCTATTTAATCAGTAGAAAAATTCCGCCATTATTTCATCAAATGACCAAAAAACCTAGGAATTTTGTTGTAAGGTAAAGTACTTTAGGGAACCCTTTATTTGTTTACAAAAATAGGGATGTATTTAGGTAAAAAGAATAGAAAATACAAAATATAAAAGGCTGTAAGCAGAAGGACAAATATAGCACCTGGATCAAATTACTTTGGGAGTTGTAGATAATTTAGCTGAAATGTTCATGTCAAATGATTTAAAACATATCAGTGTATACAAAATTTTCTTAAAAAATAATTTAGTCAAAATTTCCCAAATACAGGGATTCTTTTTTTTTTTTCTTCTTTTGAGGTAGGGTCTCACTCTAGCTCAAGCTGACCTGGAATTCGCTGTGTAGTCTCAGGGTGGCTTTGAACTCATGGCAATCCTCCTATCTCTGCCTCCCAAGTGCTGGGATTAAAGGCATGCACCACCATGCCCGGCTTTAGGGATTCGTTTTTAATTCAGTTCAGCTTTAAGCAAGGCTTTCAGTTACCAACTGTGTGTGTGTGTGTGTGTGTGTGTGTGTGTGTGTGTGTGTATTTGTATGTGACCTTTGATTTTTTTTTTAATATTTTATTTATTTATTTGAGAGAGAGAGAGATAATATGTGAGTATGAGCATACCATGGCCTCTTGCCACTGAACACAAACTCAGGATGCATATGCTACTTTGTGTATGTGGCTTTATGTGGATACTGGGGAATTGAACCTTGGCCAACAGGGTTCAAGTAAGTGCCTTTAACCTCTGAGCCATCTCCCCACCTGGGATTATTTTTTAATAATCAGTAGGGGATTACTTAAATATGTTTTAATGTATGTATTTTGAATATTTTTAAAATAAACACAAATTCTCTTTTTTCAAGTTCTTAAATAACTGTATAGTAAATTAGTTTCAATTCTTTTAATTTTCATAAAGGCCTACAGCTGTGAATTCTTTGATCTCAAAATATGGATTTCAGGAGCAGCTCCTTTACTGTGAGTTTTGTTTAAATTATTTATCAAATGGGGTGGTAGTATAACAGTGGTACAATGTGTTCTGAGCCTGCATGAGTTTCTGGCTTTGTCACCAGTGATGTGAAACTTTATTTTTTTTAAAAAGAAAAGGAGGGGGGAAAAAAAGAAAAGAAAGTTTATTTTTGTTTTGAGCACAGTTTTGGAAGTTTCATTCCAAGACTGGGTAGGTACATTGCTGTGGGCCTCTGGTGGGTATTGCTAGAGGACAATGGTAGAAATCTTGTGGCAGAATAATACTGTTTTTATCAAGGGCAAGAAAGCAGAAAGGGAGACGGAGAGAGACTTACAGGAAGAGAGGAAAGTTTCTTCAACAGTACATCCTTAATGACCCAAGGACTTCCCAGTAGAACCTACCTCCTAAAAGTTCTACTTTGGGGTTTTGGGAGGTTGCTCAGTGCTTGCTTACAAAGCCTGACAGCTGGGATTCATTTCCTCAGACCCTACTTCACCATGACATGAGAGGCAGGGCCAGGAGAATCTGAAGTTCTCAGGCCAGCTAGCAGTGTTTGTTTGCAGTCTGGCAATTCATTTGCAATAGCAAGACACCTTGTCTCAAAGAAGCTGGAGCACAGACACTTTGACGTTGCCATCTATTCCACACATGCACTATGGCACATAGACCCATACACACTCACAAATCAGTAGAAATTTAAATGGTCTACCTCCACCAGTGGTGGCTCCATAGGACCAAACCTTTATTCCATGGACCCTTGGAAGGCAGTCAGCATCCAGAGTATAGTACTGCTCAGTTGTTAATACAAAACAGCTTTATTTTAATGCTTGGCCTCTTTCATCTTAACATTGCTACTAAAATATTTCCTGTTTTAAAGTTTGTGCTTTAAGAGTTATATATTTACATCTATCTAGTATGCCTGCCAATCATTCACTATTAATTACCTCCAGAGAAGAGGAATGAAAAAGTAATGCAATTAACCTATGAAATAAAAATATATATGTACATACTGTTACTTATTCATGTAGAGAAAGATTTAAAGTAGTGGGAATTTTTGTCTCTGATTGTTTGGAGACAGGGTCTTCTTTTGTAGCTTGTGCTGGCCTGGAACTTAAGGTCTTTTCCCACTACCTTCCAAGTGTTGGCTTTTTACTTCATTTACTTGTATGAATGTCAATCCCATTTCTCTAGTAAGAATTTTACAAAGAGAACTGAGTGTGTTAGTGCGTCTCTATTGTCGGAGCACTTAGGAGACTGGTAGGAGGCTCTCTAGGCTAGCCTGGACAAATTGAGACCCTGTCTTCAAAAAAAAGATTTTGTAATAATAAAAATATCATTGAATTCCTAGCTCTCCAACAAGCTTAAACTATCTCCATAATAGTTTTGTTTTATTGTTTGTATGCATATAAAGATTTTAGGAGGTTTTGAGGGCTATTTTAATGATCTTCTAGAGTGACTTTTTAAAGTAATGACTTAATTTTTCACTTCAGATATTTGTTCAATATAAAAATTAAAATGAAGATTGAAAACTCTAATTATAACACTAAAAAGTAGCCAGACTAGGGTCTCACTCTAGCCCAGGCTGACCTGGAATTCACTAAGTAGTCTCAGGTTTGCCTTGAACTCATGGTGATTCTCCTACCTCTGCCTCCCGAGTGCTGGGATTAAAGGCATGCACCACTGTGCCCGACTATACATATTATTATTTTTTATTATATATAATATACAAAACCTTGACAAACTTTGTTAACTGCATAATTGGGGATTGCTATGATTATTTGAAAATGTAAAGTTATGCAAGGGGTAAATGATAATTTGACATTAGTGGAAAATTGAGTGCATTTTTATATAGTCACACTAAATTTATAATCATGTTATAATCTGGACTTTAGAGAAATCTTTGAAATTCATACATAAACTAATTTTTGTTTTTCTCTCTCTCTCTCTTTTTTATTTTTTTTTTATTTTTTGAGGTAGGGTCTCACGCTAGCCCAGGCTGACCTGGAATTCACTGTGTAGTCTCAGGATGACCTCGAACTCATGGTGATTCTCCTACCTCTGCCTCCCGAGTGCTGTGATTAAAGATGTGCGCCACCACACTCAGCCTTAATTTTTATTTTTCTTAACAGTCTTGTTTTTTTGTTTTTTGTTTGTTTTTTTTTTTTTTGTACTATACATCTTGGTTGTACTTGCTAATTCATTTATAATAGCTTCTTTATATCTGCTTTGTCTTTTTCACAGAATTTTGAAAGTTAAAATGGCTAAATATTGGGGTTGGGGAAATTGCTCAGCAGTTTAAGGTGCTTGGTTTCAAAGTCTGCCTGCCATCCTGGGTTCAGTTCCTCAGTTGCCCATGTAAACTCTGACTGGAATTCATTTACAGTGGCAAGGGATCCTGGTATGTCCATACACACATACACATGTGCACACACACAGAAATAAATAAAAATTTTAGAAAGTAAAGAAAAAACACTAGTCAGTTAACTTGTATATTTTGTATAGTTTAAACTAAATCTCTTTATGGCAGCACTATATAGTTTTGAAAGTGGGCCCAGATTTATGGTGGTAGAAATGGTGATCCCATCATTTAGTTAATACTCATCAAGTGCTTATAACATGCCAGCTACTTGTGGGTGCACTTTACTTGAATACATTACAGGTTTTGTTCTTATCCCCATTTCAAGAATAAGGAAATAAAAGCATAAGAGAATTAACTTGCCCTATATTTTGCAAGCAATGGATGGCAGAGTTGAGGGTGACACTTAAGCTCCCCAAGAGCAGAATCCATGCCCTTAGCTATGGAATTGTGCTTATCTTGTAAGAATGGTTGAAATGTATTGCTTTCGTTATTTAAACAGATAGGTAATAACAATGAAAAATAGTTCTATAATTTTCCTTAGTCATGTTGATTATAATATGGTCCAGGTATCTTTGAAGTGGGAGCACTGGTGATTGAAGATTATTGAGTCTCAAAAGTGTTTGGTGACCTACTTTACATCATATTGTGAAATAAATGACAGCCCACTGGTTTTAAGTTAGCATTTTAGAAGATAATGAGTTTTGTTGTAGCATTTTCATACATGTGTCATTAAACTTTCTTCTTATCTGTCTCCCTACCATGTTCCACCTGCCTTTCCTCTTGTTGGTTCCCTTTCTTCCCCCAAATAGTCCTACTTTAATATCACATGGATTCCATTCTTTTTTTTAATAGTTCTATTTATTTGGGAGAAAGAGGGAGAGAGAGAGACTGAGAGTGTGCCAGGGCCTCTAGCCACTGCAAACAAACTCCAGATTCATGTGCCCCCTTGTGCCATCTGGCTTATGTGGGTTCTGGGGAATTGAACCTGGGTCCTTTAGCTTTGAGGCAAGTGTCTTAACCACTAAGCCAATCTCCAACCCATGCATCCCATTCTTATTCCTCCATCTCCTTCTCTTCCCTTAAGATTGCTTCCTGTGCTCTCATGGTCTTCTTTCTAATTTCATGACCAACATGTTGGTTTTTATTCAGAACTCCTCAGACTGAAATTTAACATGCTAATACTGACTAGCTTGAGTTACAAGTTTAAACATCATTAGCTGGTTTCCAAAATTTCTACAAACTTGCAACCTGGAAGTCCAATAAATGACAGGAATTTCTGTTTAAAGTATAATAACTAAGCTGTTTAAATGTTAGTTTCTAAAAAACATATAAAGTAGGTATACTGTGAATTATAAAGTACATTAAAGATTGGGCCTCTTCTGATGTGTTTGTATTTATATGCATCTGTTTGAAGCTGTGCTTGAGGAACTTGTTAACAGCGGACGCTTACGAGGCACTGTGGTTGGTGGAAGACAGGATAAAGCAGTGTTTGTCCCAGATATCTATTCCAAGACACAGAGTACTTGGGTTGATTCCTTTTTCAGGCAGAATGGCTATCTAGGTAACTATTTTTCATTTTCTTTGAAAATAAAATTTCTTTCTGTACTAACTGCTCCTTAGAAAGCACTGTACTAACCCAAATTTACATGTACTTTCCATGTTGTTGACTAGCTTGTAAGGGTTCCCTTTGACTGTAATAGTAGTCACCTCAAACTCTGGGTCTTAGAACTGAGTTTAATTCCATAGTTACCAAATGACTGAAATATTAAAATGTCAAAAGCTAAGCCGGGCATGGTGGCGCACATCTTTGATTCCAGTACTTGGGAAGCAGAGGTAGGAGGATCGCTGTGATTTCTAGGCTATCCTGAGAATACAGAGGGAATTCCAGGTCAGCCTGGGCTAAAGCCAGACCCTACCTCGAAAAACCAAAAAAAAAAAAAAAAAAAAAAAGGAAAAAGAAAAATAAAAGAAAAAGAAAGCCAAAAGTTGTACTGTTAATACCCTCAAGTTATATTAAGATGATATAAACTACAAGTATTTTTAAATCATAAAAAAATTACATTATTATATCTGTTTATTGTATATGTTTATTGTTTTATGAAGTTGCCTTTTGTTACATCCTTTTAGAAATATTCATTGTCAACTTTGCACTACTCATTTTTATCAATTAAGTAATACTTCAGACACATCAAAGTTATTATAAGTTGTGTTTCTTAGGTTGTATAATCATTTTAGTAGAGTAAATTCAGAATTTGGTCTCGATATCCAAGACCTTGCAGTGCCTAGCAATACCCACACAAGACCCTCATAATAGGAGAAAAAGATGATATCAAATTAAAAGAGAGACTAATAGAGAGAGGAAGGGGATATGACAGAGAGCAGAGTTATGAAGGAGAAAGTGGGGAGGGGGGAGGAGGGGAGGGAAGTACCATGGTTTGTTGCCTATAAGTATAAAAGTGGTCAATAAAAACATATATATATTTAAAAAACAATGACCACTTAATTTGATCAACTTTATAACCCAATTTATAGCAGATTACATTCTCAGTATGAAATCTATAATGAAGAGCTTAAGCATATGCTAAGATACTGGGGTGTTGCTTGTTTTCTTGATCTCTTTATAAGAACTTTTAATATCCATAATCACAGAGTAGGACTAGAACTTTGTTACAACTAGTAATCTGCTATACTAAAACATTTTGTAGTATAAATTAGATTGGAGAATGACTTTGAATGTCTGATGATGTATTTTGAATAATAAAATTCACTTCTCTAGCTTTAATAAGCAAAACAAATTTCAGCTTTTATTTCTTAACTTGAACTATTACCATCTCCTTTAATCCCATTTGTGATTATATTGTTCTGTCATACTCATGTTTTCCTTAACCCTTCTTTGGTTGGAGATGGAGTCACACAGACTATATTCAGGAAGCAATAAAAATTTGAGAAGATAACCAAGGAATAAGCTATAATACATTTTTGTGTCTTATCCCTCAAAAAAATCCTGGAATGCAGTGCATTCACAATCATAGAATAGTTTGGGTAGTATATAATTTTTTTCCTAAGATTTCTGAAAGATGTGAATGATTGACAGTCCTGTTCAACTTTGCTATGTGTTTCTAGAATTTGATGCTCTGTCTAGACTTGGGATTCCAGATGCTATAAACTATATAAAGAAAAGGTACAGGAGCACACAGCTCTTGTTTCTGAAGGCAGCCTGCGTTGGTCAAGGACTTGTGGATCAGGTGGAAGCATCAGTAGAGGAAGCCATCAGCTCTGGAACATGGGTGGATATTTCTGTAGGTTTTCTTTTTCTCTTTAATAATAAGTGATATTTTACTAGTGTATGCCCATTTAAAAGTTAGGATATGTGTAGCTCAGTGTTTAAGCTCTAGTTTAGCATGTATGTGGCCATTGGTTCCATCCTCAGCACTGCCAGAAATAAATAATTAAATAGTATATATAAATATAAACTTGGCTTTAGAGGTAAATTTCTAGCTGTCATTGTTATAATAAGTGTATACAAATAAATATTTTTGAGACAGAGTCTCAAGAATCCCAGACTGGCCTCAAACTCACTGTATAGTTGAGGATGACTTTGATGGCTTTGAACTCCATTTTTTTCTTTTTAAGACAAGGTCTCACACTAGCCTGGAAGTCACTCTAGCCCAGGTTGGCCTTGAATTCACAATGGTCCACCTACTTCAGCCTCCTAAGTGCTGAGGTTAAAGGAATGAGCCACCATGTCCAGCTGACTTTTAACTTGTGGTCCTCCTGCCTCCACCTCTCCAGTGCTGGGATTACAAGCATGTCCCACCATTCCCAGTCTGTGTGGGGCTAGAGGTGGAACCCAGGGCTTCATTCATGGTAGGCAAGCACTCAACTGAGATATGTCTCCAACCCAAATAAAACAATCTTAATTTATTTATACTTACTTAAAGTCTTTCTAGCTCTTGAGAGTATGGTCTTTACATGTATATAATCAAATCCAGAATTCTATAGAACTCAAAACAAGTAAGAAAACAACAAAGCACTGATCAGTACTAATAGAGATATTGATGAGACTTTTCACAACTTTTTTTCATTTTTCAAGGTAGGGTCTCACTCTAGCTCAGGCTGACCTGGAATTCACTATGTAGTCTCAGGGTGGCCTCGAATTCATGGCAATCCTCCTACCTCTGCCTCCCCAGTGCTGGGATTAAAGGTGTGCGCTACCACGCCCAGCTTAGGCTTTTTATTTTATCCAACCATTTTCAAGTGTATTGGCTGCCAGCATCATGGAGTATTTGTTTATCCCTTGTCCAGTCATCTCTGCTGATATATTAACACGGGCTGCTCTACCACATATCACAGCTTACTTCAGTGTTGGCCTGCCCTTCAGTAGGCCAAAGACAAATGTAGGTAAAAATAAACAGAAGGCTAATCTATCATCTTATAGTCAAAAGTAGGAAAACTTCCTGGATACAAAATTTCCCAAAGTATTTTTATCTATGTGACAAATTAAACTACTTCTGTGTGCCAGGTTCCATTCTCTGTGTTGAGAATATGGTAGACAAACACGTTTCTGCTCTTGGTTTATGCACTTACCTTGAGGAGAAACTGTAATCAGAATAGTAATGCAGATAGTAGGAAGAGCCAAGGAGAAACCCTGCAGGTAAAATTGTCAGGACTTACTGGTGGGTTGTAGATTTAATGAGAGGAATGGGGAGCTTTGTAGTTTTGGGTGCTTTGTGCAATTCCAGATTCCTTAGTTAGGATATGAATGGGGAAATAAGATAGAAAATAGAATAAATGATTCCAGAGCTCAGGAATGTGGCCAAACCAGACATGCAGTTTAGGAGATTGTCAGCATAAATATGGTTCTGAAAGCCACTGGTTTTAATGAGGTCACCTAGGGAGACCACATGTATAAAGACATACACAATCTCTGATGTATTGTATTGCTATTTATTTTCATTTTGTTTGTACTTCTAGCCTCTGCTGCCTAGTTCCTTATCAGTTGAAGATGCTGGCATGTTGCTCCAACAGGTGATGAGAGCATTCAGCAAACAGACTTCTGCTGTAGTCTTTAGTGACACAGTTGTAGTCAGCGAAAAATTTATAAATGACTGTATAGAAATATTCAATGAACAGATGCACCAAAAAGCTGAAAAGGTATTCCATATTTCCTTTCTTCTACTAATCTTAGCAGTATTTTCAGATTGGATCACGATGATGTCTTCTGAAAAATTAGATAAGCAGTCTGATGAAAAATGAGCATCAAACAACTTTTGCCTATAATGCATCATCTTTATTTCCTCTTGTATTTTTTTTTTCTTTTTATTCATTTTTGTCAGAACCTGTTAGAATTTAGAGAACTAATTTTATAAATTGAAATCACATACATGAAATTACATAATTTTTATTACTGAAATACACAAAAGCATTATCTATATAAATGCACCCTGAACTGATATGATTAGAGGAGCTGAAGGAAAGATAAGTGGAAACCATACTTTTAGTATAAGGTCTGCGCACATACAGACACACACACAATGCGTTTGCTAAGTCTGACCTCATTAAGTTGGGATACGTAAGCAGGATAACTTACTGTTGTTACTATCAGACTAGATTAAGTATTTGGACACTATTTTGAGGCCGAAGTAATGCAAGTTCTATCTTCCTGTAGTCTTTTCCTAAAGTAAATTTAAAAAAAAAAAAAACTGTTCATCAGTTTTCTTCCTTGCACTATCTGCCTACCACAGAAATTGGTTCAGAAAAGGGTGATCTTATACTTTGGACCATCAACATTCTAAGCATTGTTCTTTAGGAAGCCCAAAAAGGAAACAATAGCATCTTTACCATAAAAATAGAATTTTGTCACTAGACACTGTAAAACTTTCTCCGTGAAAAAGAAACTGTCTCTGATGTTGGAAAACACTCTTTGCTTTTAATTGTTAATATAAACTTTGAAAAGTGGAAATCATCAAGAACAAATTAATGGCACTATAAAAAATATAAAAATAGAAGGCAAGATAGATTTATTTCAATTGATGTGTAACTCATGTGGTTATGTAGGTGATAGCAGTTTCATTATCTTTCTTGTAATTTCAAGTATTGTGCTACCACTGGACTTGGGAAACTCAAATAGAAAGTAGATACAAAAAGCTAAGAACACCAGGAGGAGACTGAATTTTTTTGCAAGGAGAAACAGCCTTAGAGTAGCAGTTGTGAGGCAAAGCTTTACAGTTCATAGCAATGAAACAAAACAAGGGTAATTAGGATATGAGTGAATATATATGCTACTTCTATGTATTTGAAATGCTACCTAGTTTTGCCTATTAAAAAAGCGTGTTTTATTTCAGGAAATAAAAAATAATCCCGTGTATTTAATCACTGAAGAAGATCTGAAACAAACCTCCATGTTAGAAAGTGTTAACACAAATAAGAAGGATAAAAAAGATGAGCGCAGGAGAAAAGCAACAGGTATTGACTGACTCATTGAGAAGGCAATTTCAAAGATGAGTTCCACTGGTGCATGTGCATTGTATGCTGGGCTTTCATTAGGACATGTGCACACATGTGTATACTGTGCTTTGTCACCCTCCCTATTGCTCTTTGTTATTAAGGCCTCTTCTTTCCCAAATAACCAAAACTGTCCTGAACCTAAAGAATAATGCTGAAGCTATCAGAATTTTAAACTGTGCTATAGATCCACGGAAACAAAAACAACCTAGTCCATATACAGAAACGCACACATAGATCAGGTAATGAATAGGCATGCAGCCCCAGCCAAACACACACACAGGTCAAGTAATGAATAGGCATGCAGGCCCAGCCAGCTCATTCTTGACTAAGAGACTCAAAACATGTCTTGGAAAATGAGAGCCTCTTTGAGTTTTTGTGTGAACTTTGTACTTTACCCTTTGAAAGGTCATTTGTTTGATTGATTCACTTTTAACTTAAACTGATAATCTGAATCTTTTGCATTACACGTTAATCATGAAAATTAAATTTTATTTTGTAAAAGTGAATTTCATGATTGTTCCTGTTCTTCATTTTGAATTTTAAAACTGGCCAAGTTCAAATTCACCTGAAGGCCTTTGTGCCAGCTGTTTCCTTCACTTGTATTGCTTTCTCCAAAATATCAGAAATTGAACTCCTCTGAGTGCCATTTCAAATGTCACTTCCTCAGAGACCTCCCTGTTGTCCTAGATTTGTTGGTCTAATGTTTGTTCCCTTCATCATTTAAACTTATCACTTCAGTGCCTTTTATTCTTTGGAAACCATGTCCATGGTTATATCTCTAGTGCCCATATACTTGGCATATTTTAAGTGGTTTATAAAGATTTATTGAATGAATGAGTCTCCCCCAATGAAACTGTATAGTTTAATTTTTTGTTTTGAATGTAGTCATTGAAAATCACTGTAGGTTGCACTGACATACTAGTAACTTGTATTTGAGAAGTACATGTATTTTCCCATGCTTTTCCTACTTAGAACGAATTATTGATGCTATGTCAGGGTCAAATAAATTTGATATTCATCATTTTCTTTAGTAACTACAGATATTTCTAATATAATTAAAAACATAATTTTTGCTATGGAAATTCACTTCTAGTTCTTTTCTTCCAAAACCTTGCCTGCAAAATATCACAATGTTATTTTAAAATTTCTTTATAGTCTTTAAAAAAAAAAAACTTTATTTTCCTGGAAAAAATCTTTTATGATTAAATAATATTTTCAATATATTTCAGTGCTTATTGTTCATTTTAATATAAGTACATCATTGTAAATCAATTTCCAATAGCAGGGTACTACCTCAATAATTTAACTTACATTTACAGTGTTTAAAATCTGTTTGGGTTTTTTTGTTTTGTTTTGTTTTGTTTTGTTTTGTTTTGTTTTTCAAGGGTCTCACTCTTGCTCAGGTTGACCTCGAATTCACTATGTAGTCTCAGGGTGGCCTTGAACTCAAGGTGCTCTTCCTATCTCTGCCTCCCAAGTGCTGAGATTAAAGGCATGCGCCACAACACCCTGCTGAATCTGAGTTTAAGTGTTTATAATCAACAGGTGATTAGTAATGTTTTTCTGTGTTGTGAATTTAGTATTCATAAACATCCATTTAGCACCAATTATGTATTAAGCATTATTATATACCCAAGATAGAAACATTGAGGTGTGCTCCTTGCTTGAGGCTCACAAACATGATCTGTGTCATTGGGTGTGTCAATGTCTCTTCCAAGCATGGATAATAATCTTTCAGCCAAAATGGCAAAATCAAGTAAATTTAAATATGCGAAGTACTGTGTTAGTGGGAGGAGATAAGAGGAATGCATGAATTAAGATGGGAAGAAAAGATGGAGGAATGGATTTGGCTAAGAAGAAATGAGATTATAGGTACACAGAAAAGAGGAAGAAGAGATTTCACTTAGTGCAAGCAGGCTGTCATCAGAGGCTTGCTTAAATACAAGAGATTTCATGTGTATTGTTTGTATTTATATTGAGTTGTTTATTGTCCTTTTTCTCAATATAAAAGCTCAAGCTTTAAAAAGAATTGTAACAGTTTCTTTAGTTTGCCTTTTATTTTTCAGTTATAAAGTAAAATAGTAGTACGATATCAATGTCTAAAAGTTAACTAGATTATACCAACTAATGTTATTTCCACCAGAGGGCAGTGGAAGTGTGAGAGGAGGAGGTGGGAGCAATGCCAGAGAATACAAAGTTAAAAAAAACAAGAAGAAAGGAAGAAAAGATGAAGAAAGTGATGATGAGTCTCAGTCGGCCCATGCTGGTATGTAGCATTACTCTGTCGCCCCACACTGGTATGTAGCTTTAGTTCTTTTTCTATGTGTGTGATTTTTTTAAACATTTGTCTGAATATGTATATAATTAACTGTATGCACTTACAAGTATTCTGGTTTTTTTTCGGCTTTTCAGCCCACACTTCACAATATCAATACTAGATACCTCTTGTGATCAATGGCAGTTAGGATGATTACTTTAAGTATTGTCTGTAATTGATCAGGCACATCCATTATTCTTCTTGCAAAAAACCAGTTGCCCAGTAATAAACCCTTGTGACATCTACAAAAATGCTTGATTCAAAGAGGGAACTGGCCAACCACGGCAAAAGTGCAGCAAAAAATGAAAAGTGGTAATACAATACTAGAAATAAGATTGGAATCAAACCAGGTGTAGTAGCACACACCTATACTCCTAGCCCATGGGAGACAGAAAGATCCAGAGTTCCAGGTCAGCCTTGACTACATGAGACTGTGTCTCAAAACAGAAATTTAGAATTAATCTTTATGCTGGAGTAATGGAAGGAATATGGACAGAAGAACTTAGTAATAGCCCACTTACTGACATAAATGGGGAAAATGATTGTGACAAAAAATGAAAATTTCTTAGAGAATGTAGAAGAAAAAAATCCCATTAAAAGAAACCTTGAAAATTTGAATCTTGAAATCAAAAATCTTGAATCTTGAAAAAAAAAGACATTAAAAGAGAATTTGTGGGCTGGAGAGATGGCTTAGCAGTTAAGCGCTTGCCTATGAAGCCTAAGGACCCCAGTTCAAGGCTGTCTTCTCCAGGACCCACGTTGGCCAGATGCACAAGGGGGCGCATGTATCTGGAGTTCGTTTGCAGTGGCTGGAGGTCCTGGCGTGCCCATTCTCTCTCTCTCTCTCTCTCTCTCTCTCGCTCGCTCGCTCTCTCTCGCTCTGCCTCTTTTCTCTGCCTCTTTCTCTCTCTGTCACTCTCAAATAAAAAATAAACAAAAAAATTTTTTTAAATGAGTATTTGTTTAACTCTTACAACTTGCTAATTGCTATAACAGTTCTCATTGCTGTGTACAAATACTTGGCCAGAAGCAACTATGGAAGGAAAAAGATTTAATTTGGTTTACCTTTCCAGATGGTAGAGTTCTCATGGTGAGAAAAGCATGGCAGGAACAGGAAGCCAATATTGCATCATCACATCAGTTCATCAGCTGGGAGGAAGTAGAGAGCAGTGACTGCTGAATGCTCAGCTAGCTTTCTGCTTTTTTACAGTCCAGGAACCCAGCCCATGGGATGGGGCCACCCCATACATAGTGAGGGTCCTCCCATCTCGCCTAACCTGATCTAGAAAATCTCTCATAGAGATGACTAGGAATTTGTTTCTATGTTGATTCTAAATCCTATCAAGTTGACAACAAGAAATTAAGCATCTCAGTTACTTACATAGAAGGGAAAGAATTAAATAAATGCATCCTTTCTTTCCCAGGCTAGTGTTCATCACTCTGCAAGAGACATAATATTTTTTAAATAAAATTATATGATTTTGCTTTTTGTTTAAAAAAAGAATGAAACCATAATACTGCCTTCCTCCTTATCTCCAACAAGAACAAACATAGAATGATCTATGAGATTAATATACCTCCTCTCTCACAGAGTTCAGTCTATTGAGCTACAGGTGGGAGATGCAGCTATCAAGTGATGTGGCTATAGCTACAATGTCTGCCAATGTGTGATAACTCAGTTGCTTATACAGTGTGCATCTGTGTGTGGTAGCTCAGTCACTTATATGGTGTGTGTCTGTGTGTGATAGCTCAGTCGCTTATACGGTATGTGTGTGTGTGTGTGTGTGTGTATGATAGCTCAGTCACTTATACAGTGTGTGTCAGAGTGTGATATCTCAGTCGCTTATACAGTGTGTGTCTGTATGTGATATCTCAGTCGCTTATACAGTGTGTGTCTGTGTGTGATAGCTCAGTCGCTTATATGGTGTATGTCTATGTGATAGCTCAGTCACTTGTACGGTGTGTATCTGTGTGTGATATCTCAGTCAGTTATATGGTGTGTGTCTGAGTGTGATATCTCAGTTGCTTATATGGTGTGTGTCTGTGTGTGATAGCTCAGTTGCTTATATGGTGTACATCTGTGTGTGATAGCTCAGTTGCTTAGGCTTTGCTTTAAATGTTCTAAGACAGGTTGAAATCTCAATGCACAGAAAACAATGTTAAAGAAAAGTGTTTTCATAGAAATTATTCATTCCATTTACCCTTATTTTAGGTAGTATTGTGATGGTCTTATATGTGTTTTTGCTTTTTATATGTGTGTTCATAAATTTCTTTAATCCCTAGATATACTGGGTATATGCCTGAAAAAAGACATTTTAAAAAGTTGTCTTTCATATCTGTAATCTTAAAGAAATGAGGCATGTGATATTCCTTTTGTGCTTAGATTATTGAGGAGCTGTAAAGGTAATAAAACCATTCTACCTAAAAGTGATTTCAGTGCTTTAGAAAAACCATTGTGTTGTAATCTCTGAAATGGAGAATAAAATTAGAATTTCAACTGAAATACACGATGAACTGTGTATGAATATATATAACTCAATAACTTGTAAAGGCATGCAGGATGCAAGCAGGGAAGTCGGGCCATTAATTGTGACATCAAGATTGCATATCAGATCTCAGAAAAGAAAAATACTATACAGTGATTTCAAATGCTTAGATCTTTATTCATACTAAAAATTGATTTTAAGCCATTATGTTTTTATTGTTTCTCTTGTAGAATCAGTAATCTAATTTAACTGGAAATAATCACTTTTATAAAATGTTCAACTTTACAGTTTCTAATGGAGATATCTAACTGTCTTTGCTACCCACACTTTTCCAAGTAAGTGGGTATGCATTACATTTCCTCAATTAACAATTACTTTGTGACATTAGCTGCATATACATTATTAGTATAGAATAATTTTTGTAGAAACAAAAATATTCATCTGTGTTTCTCCAAAAAGACATATTTTTGCTTAAATATTCCATTAGAGTTGTGGTTCATATGATTATGTTACCCTTCTGAAGATTGTAAATTCCAAGAATTATTTGATTTTAATAAATATTCACTTTTATAAAGAAGGAAATTCTGCTTAATATCTGTTGTTGAACAAGGAAAAATTATCCTTTCCTAAAAGATTATCTTCTATCCACTTGATGTTCTCACATCCAGGTATTTACTCATACAAATTAGATGAGGGTAAAATTATCTTTTCTCTAATTGCCTTATAGCAAAGACTTTTAGGTTAGAAAGTAATCATTTAAAGGAAATTCTGCTGACCCTACTATATATCCTGTTTTAAAAATCAATATTATTAGATATTGATTTTAACATTAACAATTTTTTTTTTTGCTTGTGTGTGGTATATGCACATGGACCCTGTCCCACCCCGTATGCTCATCTGGGGCACATGCATTCATCGAAGGTTGCTAGAACAAGCATCAGTTGTCCGGTTCTGTCACTCTTCAACCTTTTATTTGAACCAGTCTCTTACTGGCACTAAAGCTTGTATGATTGTTAGATCTTTGCTCCCTTACTCAACTAGGATTACAGACACACACGGCCATGCCCAGCTAGTTATATCAATCCTAGGTTTCTCAGGCCCACATGCTTGCACAGGAAATGCTCTTAACCACTGAGTCTTCTTTCCAGCCTGACATTAACAATTTTGTGTACAAAAAAGTAGTCTGAGCCTCTGGGTAGACTGAGTGCATGATCATCTGATTTAATACCTCATCTGTTTTAATCTGCTTAGCGTTTTGGTTCCTTTTCCCATTGCTCCTGTCTGATACAGGAAAGAAGAAGCCAGAGGTCACATTCATGTTCCAGGATGAGATTGAAGATTGTTTAAGAAAACATGTGCAAGATGCCCCTGAGGAATTTATTTCTGAACTTGCTGAATTCTTAATAAAGTAAGTATAAGACATATTTCTTTCCCATTTAAAACAGAAATGCAATTTTCACCAAGATCAAAAACATGTGTTAGGATTTGGGGTTTTGTTCATTTCTTGTTTTAAAGCTTGGAATTTAACTGTGAAATTCCAGATCATGCCTATAGAGGTAATTCATCTAAACAGTTTAAAAGTCCTTTGTATAAACAGATACAAATAGCAACAGAAAGAACCTTTAGAGATGTCCTCTTTCACAGATGTTGTAGTCTTAGGTCTTGGTTGGGACTGATCTCTTACACAGCATGAAAATACTCAAGAAGTAGAAAATTCTTGCTTTAAGAGGAAATAACAGGGCTGGAGAGGTGGCTTAGTGGTTAAGCGCTTGCCTGTGAAGCCTAAGGACCCCGGTTCGAGGCTCGTTTCCCCAGGACCCACATTAGCCAGATGCACAAGGGGGCGCATGCATCTGGAGTTCGTTTGCAGTGGCTGGAGGCCCTGGCGTGCCCATTCTCTCTCTCTCTCTCTCTCTCTCTCTCTCTCTGCCTCTTTCTCTCTGTCTGTCACTCTCAAATAAATAAATAAAAATAAACAAAAGAAATTCTTTAAGAGGAAATAACAACCTCAAAGAGAGTAAGTTTTTAGACAGTATTACCTTATATATGAGCCACGCTAACTTCACATACAAAAGTAAAAGAAATAACTTGACCATTATTAACCAGACCAACATGTGAGTCTGCATAAATACAATCTGGGAACCCAGTGATTTGAAGTTTTTGATTTTAAAAATAGAGCTTTTGTAGTGAGAAGGTTTTTTTTAACAAAAGTAAACATTTTTGTACATAAATATATTGTAGAAATATTTTTCACATGTAAAAGTATGAAATAATTATGACTAGTTATGTGCCATTGTTTTCTAAATAAACTGTTATAAACTGAGCACAAAGAAATTTTTAATGCATTATCTTAATAGTGCTTTAGAAATTGAGTTTGGGGCTGGAAAGATGGCTTAGCAGTTAAGTGCTTGCTTATGAAGCCTAAGGACCCCTGTTCGAGGCTCAATGCCCCAGTACCCATGTAAGCTAGATGCACAGGTGGCACATGCATCTGGAGTTTGTTTGCATTGGCTAGAAGCCCTAGTGTGCCCTTTCTTTCTCCCTCTCTCCCTGCCTCCCTCCCTCCCTCTCTCTCTCTCTCTGTCACTCTCAAATAAATAAATTAATTAATTTATAAACAGAAATTGAGTTTAAAGTTGTCATTACTGACAGTCAGGAACAGATTTTTGTTATACTAATCTCCAAATTATCTTTAAGCCTATGTGTTAGGCTGAGAAGATAGATGGTTCAGTGAGTTACTGTGCCTGCTGCAAACATGATGGCCTGAAAGAGCCTAAGAGCACCAGAGTTCAATTCCCCATGAACCACACAACAGCTGGGTGTGGCCACACACATCTGTAACGCCAATCCTGAGGGAAGTCAAGACCAGAGAAGCACTGGGACTCACTTAAACCATAGCTCCTCATTTAGGGTGAGATACCATTTTAAGGAAATGTGCAGATGAACAAGAGAGGAAGGATGCCCAACAGTCACTGACCTCCAAGTGTCTGCATATAACACACACCTTAGCACACTTACTACACATGCGAGTGTTTATTACTGCTCTTTGTTATCTTTAGAGCAATGCTTTGAAATACTTACTAACTGAGAAAAATGTACATGTAAGTTATAATTCATAGTGAACTTATCTCCAAACCTGTTATTAGCATTCAAAGAATTAGGTTTCATTACAGTGTTTTTCAAGCAAAATTGTTTTTGTTTCCTTTCTTCCCTTCCTCGTCTCTCCTTTTCCCTTCTCACTTTGTGCCTTCATGATGGGTTTTCCACATTTTATTTGTTGGGAAAATAGAGTTCTTACATCACTAAAAGGAAAGTCTCTTGTCTCCATAAACAACTGTGTCATAATTGTTTGTCTTTTGCTCAGGCCTCTTAACAAAACTTACTTTGAGGTAGTACGATCAGTGTTCATGTCTTCAACTACTGCTTCTGGAACTGGCAGAAAACGCACAATCAAAGATTTACAAGAAGAAGTTTCAAACCTATACAATAATATTAAACTATTTGAAAAAGGGATGAAGTATTTTGCAGGTATATTTAATATTACTTTCTTCATTGAGTCTCATGCTTCACAGAGGAAATTAGCCTGAATAAAGTCCCTTTCTATTCCAGATGACACACAGGCTGCTCTGACCAAGCACTTGCTCAAGACGGTGTGCACAGATGTCACTAACCTCCTGTGTAACTTCCTGGCTGCAGATCTGATGATGGCAGTAGGTGACCCTGCAACCATCACAAGTGAGGTGTGTGTGAGTGATGACGTGGAACTTGATGTCACTGGAGTCTGAGAATGCTTTTTATTCTCTTTCACTGTAATAGTTTAAAAAGAAAAAAAAGGTTTTAGATTTTTTTTTAGAAAAGAAACAGAGTTTTTTAGAAAATATGAAAGATGTTTAGAAGAAAAAACATCTAAAGATCTTTTTTAAATATTTAATTTATTTGAGAGACAGAAAATGGGCACGCTAGAGCCTCCAGCCACGGCAAACGAACTCCAGATGCATGTGCCACCTTGTGCATCTGGATTACATGGGTCCTGAGGAATTGAAACTGGATCCTTTGGCTTCACAGGCATGCATCTTAACTGCTAAGCCACCTCTCCAGCCCAAAATCTAAAGATCTTACTTAACTCAGGTATACTACAATAAGTATATAGTTGTTAGCAGGATTGGTTTATGTAACCAATCCACTAAAAGTAAAGATATTAATAATAAACAAGGTTAATTATATCATAAACATGATTTTTTTTTCTAAGTATTTTTGTCTGTCTCCCCTTTTCCTATGAATTTGTAACTTCCTTGAAAATCTGTTCAGTTTCATTTAAATTTGATGGCACTATCTCATTTAAATCTTTAGATAAAGTCAAGTTCTGTCTGATTTTTTTTAAATTGCTATCTCAAACTAAATCCAAAGGTGATCTCTTTCCACTTGCAATATGTGGTAGTGCTGTGGCTCCTGCTTGGAGGAAGAAAAGTCCACTCTAAGCCGGGCATGGTGGTGCACGCCTTTAATCCCAGCACTCAGGAGGCAGAGGTAGGAGGATCACCATGAGTTCGAGGCCACCCTGAGACTCCATAGTGAAGTCCAGGTCAGCCTGGGCTACAGTGAGACCCTACCTCAAAAAAAAAAAAAAAAAGGAAAGTCCACTCTATTCCTAAGGTGACAGCAAAAATCTCTCCTTCACTCCCTCTCCTTCTACATCCTTGGTCCATTTACAGCTGGAAATATAGGAAAAAGTGAGGACGTTCAAAGGTCTGCACATGACTGACTGGCTTTGAACAAGGTGAATCCCAGTCAATCTAATGCTTATGGCCAAAAGCACTGTGGTTATTGCCACACAGGCGGCATGAGTTTTTTCTTGGGGTGTTCTTAGTTTTATGTGACTCTCATAGTAAAGACCAACCCCAAACAAGTGCAATTGTTTTTCCCTCTTACTACAACAAAGTACTCGCCTCCTTCTTTTTCCAACAATTCCCAACTATCTGGAAAGTTCCAGTCTCCTTTACCAAGTTCTTTGTAAGAAATATGGGCAAACTCACTTCATTCTCTTAGAAGAACCACAGAAATACTGATGGGAGGTGAGGCCAGGAGGCACTTCATAGCCTGTGTTTCCCCAAGCAGAGACACTATCCCCTTTTGTTCCTGCTGCCAAATCATTATATTATAGCTGGTTCTTCCCAAATTTTGTGTTAAAAGAAACTGGCTCTGGTATGTAATGTTTCCAAACTTCACAGGATACTTATCTGTGGAGAAAGATGCTGAAAGTTCTTTATACCATACACCATAAGAGCTGATGAAAAAATGTAGGAGGATAAGCTGCCTTGTCTAAGAGTGAGGAGCTGAGAAGTGCCCTTTTAGGATTCAAGCTGCATTGGGAGAGTTACAGCACCGTGCCATAGGCTGGGTACATGGTGGGGTCCCAAAGCCAGAGTGAGAGAGGCTCTGGAAATCTGAAGAACACAGGCAGTTTCTTGTTTTTCATAAGTTTTGGGGAGAGGGGAAAAGTTCTACTGTATGTGATTGGACATATGCCAGGAGCCAGAGGCACTAGATAGGACTCAAGTCAGGAACTTTGATGGCCTTGGGTTTCCCTAGCATCAACACTCTGGTATTGCCTCTCCATTTAGCCTTGGTCTTGGTAAGTGAGAGGACTTGTGTTTACATCTATGCTCTAACAAGAACCACAGAATAAGAACACAGGTGCCCTTGCTTCAGCCATCCCTGATCTTTTTGAATGAATGAGGGTTGACCACACCATGGCTTCTCAGCTGCACTGGGGAGAGAATAGCACTTCTTTCCACCCCAGTGGGAAACGGAGGAAACAGGAAGCAGTCTCTTACCCCAAACAAAGGCCAGGGACTTTCTAGTCTCCCTCTTATGCTGCTGGAGGACCACGACTGCATCTAGCCTTTCTGGTTAATTGTTGGCTTGCTCTCTGATTTTTTAATATTTTTAACCATAATTTTGTCCCTGGGTTGAAATCTAAAGTTGAAAAACAAAAACAAAACTGTTAAGTTATACTTAGCATTCTGTTACAATGCTAAATATATGGGATTTGTTTGCTCTTGTAGGCACTGTGTATCAAAGATATAATGCCAGGGCTAGAGAGATGGCTTAGTGGCTAAGGAGCTTGTCTGCAAACCCTAAGAACTCACATTTGAGTCTCCAGGACCCACATAACTAGACATGCAGTGACACAAGTGTGCAATGTTGCACATGTGCCACAAGGGGGCATATATGGAGTTCATTTGCAGTGGCTGAAGGCCCTGGCATGCCCATCATGCCCATTCATTCTCCCATTCTCTCTCTCTCTCTCTCTCTCTCTCCCTCCCTCCCTCCCTCAAAATAAAAATGCCTAAAGATTTTTTTTCTTACAGATAAGGAAAAAAATTATAAGCAAATTACCAGAAGAAACCAAAGTAGCTCTCACAAAACTCCATAACTCTCTGAATGAAAAAGTGAGTAGACTAGTTAGTTACTATAGCTACAGCTTTATGCTATAAAGCTCTTTAGTCAGGTTTTATCAGAATATGGTAAACCTAACCTAAAGTTAGCATTCTCTATTCAGATACATTCTGGGTGGTTAAGGGAAGAGGACGGGGAAGCACTTACCATTTTTAACTATAAATCCCAATTTCTATAAGCCGAAATGGCTTTTTTTAAAAATTGTATTTGGGGTATAAAATTATAAAACAGTATTGCATGGCTAGATTTCAGGCACCTGCATATGAAAGTCAACTATTGTATTAAATATTTTCAGAGCATAGAAGACTTTCTTTCCTGTCTGGATTCTGCAACAGAAGCTTGTGATGTTATGGTGAAAAGGGGAGATAAAAAGAGAGAAAGGTGACATTGAATTATTCTACATTATTATTACTCTTATCTACAAAGGATTTTATTTCTGAAATTTGAATATGAGTGTGAACCTTGCACAGAGAGCTGTATGTATTTTACTTTATTTATTTTTGAGTAGAGAGAGCTGTATTTTTCTTTTTTTTTTTTTTTTTTTTTTTTTTTTTTTTGGTTTTTCGAGGTAGGGTTTCACTCTAGCCCAGGCTGACCTGGAATTCACTATGGAGTGAGAGAGCTGTATTTAAATGTCTATAAACCTTTAAGTCTTAAATACTTAGATATTTCTTGGACCTTCTTGGTAATATATCCAAGTTCCCTAATCCCATAGTTGATTAAACCTTAGACTTAATAGCATTGGAAACTTTCTTACAGAAAAACCCTACTTAGTACAGTTCTGTATGATTTCTAGCAACTTAAAGCATACTTTTGAGTACCCCTGCTCTATAGCTTTGTAAATTTCTGGCATACTACTCTATACATGTCAGATAAATTTATTTGTATGTGTATATCCACATTTAAAGAATTTCTTAAAATTTATAGAATTGGGTCATTAAAGTAGAGAAACTAAAAAGTGAATATAGAAGTAAAAAAAAGAAGATGTAAAATGTTGAATTCTTATTGAAGTGATTTTAATTGGATTTTAGGCAGATCTTATTCCAGCATCGACAGGCACTGACTGAACAGCTGAAGGTCACAGAAGACGCTGCTCTTATCCTGCACCTCACATCTGTGCTGTTATTTCAGTTCTCCACCCACTGCATGCTGCACGCACCTGGAAGATGTGTCCCACAGATCATTGCTTTCCTTAACCACAAAATTCCAGAGGTACACATGTTTATTACATTGGAAAATTACAGAGGTACTACATGTTTAATACATTGGGCATTTTTTAAGCTTTTAAACTTGGAATTTTCTGAGTAAATAGATATGAATCATTGCCAGCACTCTCAGGCCAATAACAAAACCAAAAAGTAACTAAGCAACAATAATGAAAAATGTTGCCATCTTATGCCTGCTTCCAGCAATTGGAACTATCAATTAGGCAATTGATTTGTAAAACTTAACAGCTCAAAGATCTTTCAGGATTCTATAAATCTGTAGTAAAGAATATTCTGATTTTGGAAGTAAGCTTTCAGAAAGAATGTCAGCACTTCTGTCTCGGCTTCCCGAGGACTAGTACACATGTCTTGCCTATGAGAAAAGCCTCGTTGAATGTAATTTGACTTCTTTGAATCATCCTCTTATTTTGAGTGTCTTTGGTGATAGAACCTAGCTAAATCAACTTTCAGTGAAATGATTTTATTTCCCTAATCTGTAAACTCCCTGAGAACACAGACCTTGCTAGATTCAGCTTTCCACACTCACAGACGTTGTTCAATAGTGATGACCGCCTTCGGTGTGTCTGTCAGATCAATCCTACTTCATCTGTTCCACAGGGTGCTGAATTGCATTTGGTACATTTTCCGCTTTCTCTTCACAGGATCAGCATGCTCTTTTGGTAAAGTATCAAGGCTTGGTTGTGAAGCAGTTAGTTAGTCAAAGTAAGAAGACTGGGCAAGGAGAGGATCCCTTGAGTGATGGGTTAGACAAAGAACATGACAACGCCAATACTACTCGGAAAGAGCTTCAAGAACTTTCTGTATCCATTAAGGACCTTGTTCTGAAATCCAGGAAAACATCTGTGACAGAGGAGTTATGATCTTTTTTACTTTTGTTATATAGTGAGCATTTTCTTCCAAAGTTAAAGGTGAATAGTCACAGAAATAGTAACCACAATCTGTTGTCCCCTATTTACCATTCCCCACACAATCCAAATAAAACAGCAGCATTGTATTAAATGTAAGTCTTATAAAGATGTGAATTTTTCTAAGTTGGGTTCTCCATAAAAGGCTTTTATCATATAAATCCCCTATAATTCTTCTTATAAAAATTTTTCACAAAGTTCTAGAACATTTTGCATGCTAGTTTTATTTTTTTCTAGATGTTGAAAAAGAATACAAAGAACTGGTTTGCTGTTTGGTTTCTAAGTGAAATTCTTACATACATTTAAAAAGAAACTTAAAATGTGGTCTTTTTTAAGGAAAAAAGAAAAAAAACACCTTTGGTATGTTAGAGCTAAAAATGAATCAGGAAGTTTATTTTTAAATTAACATAAAAGTTCTTCAAAAGTAAAAGAAATTTTCAAAATTTACTTTTACTACTGAACCCTGGCCCTTACTGCTGGTGTTAGAGGCCTCTGCACCAGTTTGCAGGACTACAGCAGGATGCAGAGGAACCTGTGAGCTGTGCTCGCTGTAGCATCAAGATTGGACCTGAGATTTATGTCTGTGTGCATTATTCTTTATTAGAATAACCAAAAATACAAAGATTTTTCTCTGGTTAATCCTGTTTACATTTCTAAATTTGTTGTTTTTAATCTTAGCAGCTGTGCTAACCCTTAGGAACCTGCATGACAGATAATTAGACTGCTCTTTTCTAGTGAACAGGGGATCTATAAGTGCATTTAAATTATGGAAACCTTTTTTTTGTCAAAAACAGAATGTTTATAAAAAGATAAGTATTCTTCTTTTCTAAGATTATTAGTTTAAAGTAACTAAAATTCCTTGGCATGATCACTTAAACCAAAGAAGTTTTAAGTGACATTATTTATCAAAAAGGAATTAACATTTTGATTGTAATAATAAGTTAAATCTCAAATACTGATTCTGTTTTATGTAATTCCTTACATGATATAAGAATGTTATAATGTTATTAAGAATGTTATATTTTGATGAGACTGCTCAGTGGTTAAGACACTTGCCTGCAAAGCCTAATGATCCGGGTTCAGTTCCCCAATACCCACATAAAGCCAGATGCACGAAGTAGCATATGCATCTGGAATTTGTTGGCGGTGTCTGGAAGCCCTGATGTGCCCATTCTGTCTGTTTCTCTTCTCTCTTTCTCTGCTTGTAAGTAAATAAATAAATAAATAAAAATATTAAAAATAAAGAAAAATGTTATATTTTGAAATATTTAAATGCAAAAGTAAGACTACCTCTTTTTGTCTTTTTAGTATCAATTTTGCTAAAAGTAATTGCTGTCTGAGTGTTTTTCTTAAACTTGATGATAGGACTGTAACATAAACATGTTTTCCCATGAGTAAGTGTATGCTGTCATCTAAACAAAGGAGGAAGATGGTGAAGCCTCTGTGACTACAGACTCCTCATTTATGTTCCAGCAGATACCAAAGTCATCCATATCTGTGTCAAACTCAATCACAGAAAATAAATAGATGATAAAATAAAATCATTCTGACTTCAATAAAATAGAAGATATGGTAAAAAAAAAATTAAATTTTGTCTTAGTCTGTATTTTCTTTCATTTGTCAAAATAGTTCTTATGTTTCCATAGTAAATAAAGAAGTATTTATCATTTTTGTAAATAAAGTTACATAACTGATTTCATATATGAAGACTCAATTTCATTACTAAAGTTAAAATTTTTAAATATCTGCAGTCATAATGGCCATGACTATGAATATTAAAATTGCCTATTTTATTAAATTTTATGTACTTTAAAGCTTTGTTCTAATTAATACGGAAATTAATTGACAAATATTAAGGGTATTGGAAAACATTTGCTTTTGCAGAGGTAAAGGAAACCCACTTCTGGCCATCCAAAAGATGAAGTGAATAGTCACACACCCTAGCTATGTGAAATGGCTAATGTAAAGAACAAAGGAGTTCCTTTCCCTTCCTCACCTTCCCCTAACTGAAGAGCCCTATAAAGCCCACTATCTGGAATCTCAGATTGCCTGTGCTCCTCTCTTGTGAGCCAGCCCTGGCAGCTCGTGTTTTTTTCCGAATAAAAGCTTTCATCTTTGCTTCAGAGTGGTTTCCGTGGTCTTGGTCACTGCTGAACATTACACTAACAACCTGGGTTTGATTCCCAAGTACTCATAAGCCAGATGCACAAAGTAGCGCATGTGTCTGGAGTTCATTTCCAGTTTCTGGAGGCCCTGGCATGCCCATACTCTTTCTCTGTATCTCTCTGCTTGCAAATAAATATTTTTTTTAAAGAAGCTAATTCAAGAGGCTGGGAAAATGCTTTTGGATTCAACTGAGGACCGCTGCATAAATGAAATGGAGAGCAATCAGGAAAGATAACCAACATCAACCATGGGACTTCATATGTACACACATGTGCATGCACATACATCCACATGTGTTCACCCACATACATGACAAAAATGTAAATGAACTTCAGGGAGCATAGTAAATTTTTCTACCTAAACCTAAGCCCTAGGATTTATATGTTACAAATGCCGGGCATAACTTTTGGTGTTGAAGGGAACAAGTAGGGAGTTGGAATGAACACTTTCATTTTCTATTTTATTGTATTGCACCCTCTATTCACAACCACTTTAATATTTTATTGATTAAAAAGTCTCAGTAGATTAAAATGAAAAGCAGGATGCAAAACTGGTGGTGTGCCAAATACCCCAAAGTATGACATCTGAGAAGACATCCTTATCACCAATAGTCTAGTGACAGAAAATGTGGTCCGTCTCGCCTGTCTTCCCAGGCTTCCTCTAGTTTCCTACCATGACATCATACTCCCTCTTTGTCCAGTCATAATCACAACTGTTCACTATTCAGCAAACAAAGGCATAAAAATACATATGATGGGCTGGAGAGATAATGGCTCAGCACTCCAAGACCTGACCACCTAGGTACGATACCCCACTGCCCACGTAGGCAAGATGCACTATGTGGTACATGCATCTGGAGTTCCTTTGCAGTGGCTAGAAGCCCTGGTATGCCCATATTCATTTATTCTCTCTCTTCCTTTCTACAAATAAACACTTAAAAATACTTATAATTACTTGCTGTGTGTACTTATTTCTGAAGGCTCCATTTCATGTCAAACTTAGCACATTTATGTTTCCCCATTAATTTGTCTTTTGTTATAGGTCCCTTACCCATGAACCTAAAATGGGAAAGAAATGTTTCTCATAGAACTTTACATGTGGTCTTAGCTTTCTAATAATGTGTATTTCATGATGACTGAAACTACGTGCAAGCATTCACACAAACATCTAAGTATTTCCTTATATACTTAACATACATACATAACATTCAAAAGTAGAGTGTGAATATTTGGGCTATGGCTATCTCAGATTGCAAATAATTTTAATTTATATTTCTCAATTCTTCAGATTTTCTGCAAGATAACATTTTTATAATTCAGTAATATTTTTAAAGTAAACATTGCTCTATAGCAATGTAAAGGACAAAGGAGGACCAGCCTGGAGCATATGCAAATTGTTTTTATGGCAGATAATTCATGTGAGAAATGTAAGGGCTGGAATGCACAAATGATAAATATGAGAGGTGTCCTTTAGTAAAGTAGACAAAACAGAATTGGGAACATAGGAGGCAGGTAGAGAGTAAGGGAAGTTGAGAGTCATAATAACGGTGGATGACTCTGCCATGCCTGATGCCAGGCACACAGAAAACTGGTAGGAATATGATGGAGCTGTTGGTTTGGGACTAAGACAGCTTCAGGCCTGTAGACAAAGATTCCAAGAACAGAATACAAGCATGCAGTAGATAACAGGAGAGCTGTGACAAATGAGATTTAGGAGCCTTGTGGAGAAAGCATAAGGCAGCCTCCGAACCAAGGAAGCTAAAGGGGAGGATGAGGAAGTGCCCAGTGAGGAAGAATCAGAAGAGTGTAACTTAGTGAAACTGGGGGATACAAACTGAATAGGCATGGTCACACACAAGAAGTCTCCTGTAAGATTAAAGGCAGTGATCCGAGTAATGATGATTGTTTCTGTGTGCTTATATGTGTGCAGAGTAGTAGTTCAAATGAAAAGCAAACTGCAGAAAACTGAGGATGACAAAGAAGGCTGTGAAACTGAGTCCATATGGACTACCCTCTTGGAAAATGGGTATAAATCCAGTGCAATGGCAACTTAACTGCATAGGGACATAGGCACTTTACATCTCCAAGATTTGCTTTCTTACAAATAGAAGAAAATAATGCTTACTTAAGAAGTTTTTGATTATATTACCAATGAAGTGTACTGTGTCCTTTCACTGGTCAGAATTTGTTATTACAGTTGGGCATGGTGGCATACACCTTTAGCCCCAGCACTCCAGAGGCTGAGACAGGATTGCTTAGAGTCTGAGGTCAACATAGGGCTACACAGTGAGTTCCAGGTCAGCATGGGCTACAGTGAGACTCTGCCTTGAAAAAATAACTTGTTGCTGCCAACCATGGTTGCATCTTCATGTCTTACTCATGAAAGTTAGGTGGACAAAAAACCAGAATTAGTTGGCTCTGTGTTTCCTTGTCTCAATTTCTTTGTATATAGCTGATCTTGACTTCAGAAATCAATATATGCTTTAATCACTTCAAATAAACACAGTTTAAGTTGGTCCTGGAAAAATGGAGTTCAGGCAAAATATTTTCCCTTTCATCCCACTTTCTATACTGAAGGAATGGCCTCAAATGGAGATTCTAAGAACAAATGCCTCTTGTTACATAGATGAATGTGACCTACTGAGAATTCCTGTGGTGAATTAGTTCCATATCCATATTTCTTCAGACCCAGCTCCAACATGGCTGGCCACTTTTCACACTTTGAATTGAAGATTTCAAAGATCAGCTGAGTGTGAGCTTACATGAAGTCACACAGCATGGACATGACATAACAATTGGTACCAGCCCGTGCAGAGATGAGCAGAAATCCACACCACAGGTATACAAAGCAGGTGACTACCCCAAGTTATTCTATTAAAATCCAAGGCTCAACATTCCCAGACTTCCCAAGAAAGAAGTAATAGTGGCCACGTCCCAAATCTCATCTGCCTCACTACCAAGAACTGGAAAGGTGAGAACGTGGAGCCTTGTCTCTTCCCAATAGTTCACCAGCAGCCATCTGCACTCCAGGCATTTCGAACCTGAAAGGAAGGTCCTGGTAACTACCAGAAAACAAAACCACAAATTGTATACAGAGATACAAAATATATCATCCTTTTAGAGAATTTTTTGCAAATATGTCCTTAATTTAGCTCAGTGGGAATTTCTGAAATGAGCATTTGTCTGTATTTTAAACTTGGAGCTTATCCAAACATTTCAAATACTGAGACTGCCTAATTTTTTTCCCTTTAAGGATGTTCTGAAGAGAATTTTTCTTTGTGATTTTAAGTATAAATTGACAAGGAATAGTTTTCAGCCTAGTAGGAGTCTTTTATGTGCATGTCACAAACTTGGAGAAGACACAGGGATCCTATTCTTTTTTCCTGAAAAGTTGAAAAACACTGCAGTTGGGAGACTTGGGTAGACCTCGTGACTCATTCCATTCCTTTTCAGTTTAGGATTTGACATGCATGTGGTTTAGAGGGGGAAAAAGAAACATCATCTACTCTCCTTTGAGACTGTGTAAACCGAAGAAAGAAGCAATAAGAAAAAGTGAGTATTTCTCCATTTCCAATAGGTTTTGTTTATATGGTATTCTCAAATTTCTTAAGGACAAGAAATTTTTGGAAACTTTTCAGTAATTGCTTAAGAGAAACTTTCAATTGATAAACAGGTACATGCCTTGAAATTTTAGCACTGACAGCTACTGGGTTTAATTTGCTGGACTTTAGGGCTTTCATCATTTCAATGTGTGAGTGGAGACAGTGCAGTGGCCAGAGAACTCTGGAGCCACCTCCCAGGTCTGTACAGTTGTCTCTGTACTGGGCTACACTTACTTGAGAAGGAGAGGAGGAAAGATTACAAGTTTTATTTTCCTTGATTTAGTTGAGTGAATAACATTATCGCTGAGAATATATTATGACAGAGTTATCTTCCCAGAGCACATTTGCAACTCACTCACAGACGTTAAGTAAAAGGAGTTAGTGAGAAGCTTCATGTTTTCAGGAAAAATGTTGCTACTTTATGGGAACAGGCACACAGTGACTCATAATCTTAGCCTTCCTAAGATTGAATTAAAATGTCTGTATATCCAAACCACACAAGTACATGACAGACTACATCAATCCAAACTGATACTTTTTGAAACTGGGACAGCATTATTTAGGCTAAAAGCCTCTGTCTGTATTTCAGTCATTCTCTCTTTGGTATGTGTCTTCTATTTCAAGCCCAAATGTGGTTCCTCAGCTGCCGTTTAGGATTTTAGAAATGTAGGAACTAAAACAAAATATGTAATTCTTGTACGCACAGTGAAAGTAAACCTTTCAACCACTTTGGCTGCTGTTTCTGATCTATAATGCTACCATGTGTAAATTATAGCTATGGAATAAAATTTAGCACAGATATCATGAAAGTTTCTAATCATGTATGTTAAGATACCCAACTGACATCATGAAACAACTTTCTTGAAGGAGACAGTAAATTGTGATCCAGGTTTCTCCATTTGTCTGGATATTCCTACGTGAGACCAGATTCGTGTCTAATGCAGTATCACCTCACTGACAAGTTTACCCCTCCTTCTTATAAGAGTTGCTTACAAGATTTTGAGTAAAGATGGATTAATTTAGCCTAGGTCTTTTCTACTTCAGATACCTAAATATTTTGTTTAGAACATTTTAAAGAAGTTTTGATATTTTTCAATATTTTTCAACCTGGGAAAATGCCATCTCTTTAGAAATGAAAATCAAATACTTCAACTTGCAACAGTTTTGAATCAGATGTCATTAAGTTTTTCTCGTTAGTGCTCAGGTCAGTATCTTCCTGTTGTCCTATTCTTGGCTATCTACTGCTACCACAAAGGGAGCTTTGACAAGAAGGAAGGGGAGGAAGCAAAGAGATCCTTTTCACCAAAGCTTCTTGACCCTTATCCATATGATCAGCTTTAGGCCTTATCTATCTCTATACCAGTGTACAAAGGGATCATGGTGCCCTCAGGATTTCACACAGGATCAATGGCCTTTCTCAGAATAAATAGCTAAATAAGTAACTGATTACTATGAAAGGGAGGATACCAAGAGCAAACCCATTAAAGATTCTGACATAGATTTTATCCTAGAACCTTTTCCAAGATACCCCCAAGTAACTTATGAATTCATTCTACTATCTCTTTGGCCCTGGTGAAACAACTCTATGTGGCTGTCTGACAGCATTGTCCAGCCTCATCACTGAAATGCATGGGCATGCTAATCTCTTTCCCTGTTTCTTAACCTACTTCCCCCATGTAAATGCTCCAGTAATCAGTGAAATCATGATAAACCAATAGAGAAATCCAGATAAATGAGAATGAAGTAACTTTTCCCCCTCTTAATTCATATACCCTAAATGTCTCCAAATTCTGCCATTGCAACTACTTAAATTTCCACCTTCTTTCCTGTTACTGCCACCACTTTCACCTTACCATCTTCTTTCACTTGTTAACAGTAGCTCCCTAATTGTCCTCCCTGATGCCAGCCTCTCCCTCTTTGTCTGAATGTATGCTGAATGTATGTGATGACCAAGAGCCTTCTTGAGGAATGTATTCTCAGAGAAGCCCTACAGTGCAGTAACACAAATTTCATCAAACTTTAAAGTGCTCAGAATCACCTTTCAGGCTTGAAAACAATTCAGATTCTGTTTGTGCATGTCTGAGTTGGTTCCCAACTTTTTGCATTTTAACAAATTACGGGTGGTGTTGACACTACTATTCTACCTGTGGTGGCTTGCATGTAAATGTATGGACCCATAGACTCAGGTGTTTTATTAAAATTGAGTTTGCAGCTTTAGCCCCTAGCAAGCAGACTCCTGCTAATCGGGGGTGTCACTGGCGTCTGACTAATTCCAGCCCAAAAGTATGAAGAGCAATTGGAGTTCAGGCAGGGTTCCTGTCTGTTGGGACTCATATATTTGCTGTTGTTGGTGTTTGCTTGCTACAGTTTTTCTCTGTTTGGGTGTATCAAGTTAGCAGCTTCTGCCACTATTGATGGACATTCCCTTGGATATGTTAGCTTGAAATATTTCCCTGCCTCCCATAAACTCTGTCTGTTTGTAAATTTTCCCAGCGATGTGGAGCTAACTGTAACAACAGCTTTCACTGAGGTGCAAAGAACTCCTCCTTGTCCCAGATGTGAGGCTCTAAATACAGTTGTAATACCCATAACTTCCATGAATTTTCTGGAGTCACAAAGCCTATGTGTGTCTGGTTTTCTCCATCAAGTGGAGATCACAGTGGTGTCCTACATTCTCATAGGCTTGATGTGATAATATCAGTTGCAGAGGAGCCCTGCAAAATATTAATTATTAGTGCTAGTTACTATTACTTAAATCAGGACTCTGAATAACTTAGCCTCTATAGTTTCCCTCTCCAAATCATTTTTTCACTACTGCACTGTTACACACACACATATACATGTACATACTCATATACACACTGTACTTTTGGCTACACTGAATGACCTTCAGCAAGTACCTCTTTTCTATCAGTCTTCCCTAGGTACTTTTTTTCAAACCACTCTGCATATCATTCCAACCACTCTCATCTTTCAACCCTCCTCTTGGAGCTGTATCTCCTGGGTAGTACTGACCGACTACCTTCCACCCAATTACATATTTGGCTCTACATTGTGTTTTACAATACAATGTGCCCTTTTGGATGTATGTGATCTCCTTGTTTTTCTTGTATGTTATGTTAGGACCATGGCTGTGGCACCAGCTATTGAATCTCTAACCTGCTACATCCTCCTTGGCAGGTGTAGGTGAATAACAAAGAATGAATGCATTTTATAGACACATTATTAAGGACCTTTAAAATGATAAGCAGAGATGGGAACAGAAAGCTTTAGGGCCTTGTTTCTTTTAATATTTTATATTTATTTATTTATTTATTTATTTGACAGACAGAGAAATAGAGAGATACAGAGAGAGAATGGATGTGCCAGGGCCTCCAGCCACTGCAAATGAACTCCAGACACGTGCGCCCCCGCTGTGCATCTGGCTAACGTTAGTCCTGGGGAATCGAACCTGGGTCCTTTGGCTTTGTAGGCAAACGCCTTAACCATTAAGCTATCCCTCTAGCCCAGGACCTTGTTTTCTCAAAAAAATAATAAATAGGACTGGAGAGATAGATGGCTTAGTGGTTAAGGTGCATGCCTATGAATCCTAAGAACCTAAGTTTCATTCTCCAGTACCCACGTAAGCCAGATTCACAAAGTAGTGCATGCATCTTCAGTTCATTTTCAGTGGCTGGAGGCCCTGGTGTGCCCACTCTCTGCCTCTCTCTCTCTCTCTCTTAAATAAATAAATAAATAAAATATTTAAAAAATATAAATAAGAAATAATAAAATAAGACTTGGACTGTGAACCCACTAATAGAGAACACACACGCACACACACACACACACACACACACACACAAGAGAGGGAATGGAGGGGAAGAGAGAGAGAGAGACTGTCATGCAACCATATGCTTCTAATCTAGATATCATCATTTATTCAGCTAAAATTGGGATGTTAAATGAAACTGAAAACAATGTGCATGGCACCAAAATGGCTGTGTTCTCAACCCAATCTGTGACTCTTGTTCTGATTAAGATAATTAGCTTGTTTCTGTGAAAATTTACTATGTGGCTGGGGGTGGTGGCATAAGGTGAATTCAAACACATAAGAACTTTTATTAGTTCATGTAAAATGCCAAGCATTTCAACAAGAAATTCTAAGTTAATTACAAAACAAGATAGCAAACCAATGATGACAGTATGATAGCAAAAGTCAAAGCTTAGAAGTCTAGACAGTGCTGAGCTCTCTGTGAACTCAGTTCCCAGGATAGCATGCTAACTGTACACTGGAAACAACATCTTATAGAATTCTGCATTAGACTAGAGTGGTTCAGCTACTTCCTCTTGTTACAGGGTCCTGTGTCGCACAAATAAGACCACTGACTCACAGAACATGAGTCAAAGTTTTGTTGGGTAAAAAAAGGTAGAAAAGGAGTAAAAAAGGATAGTCTGGTATACCAGGGCTCCATTTTAGATTTTGAGTGAAGCCCTGAACTGTTCAGAGTGTCAGTTTTTATTAAAAAAAAAAAAAAATCACAATTTACATGTGACAGTTGCAGCCATAAAAGTAAAAAAAAAAAAAAAAAAAAATGGAACTAGCAAACAGATCTGTTGGTCAGTTACAGGAAGCGCCACCTGGGGGGTGCGAGGTAGGCCTGTGACCAGGAGTCCCAATTATCTTTAGGAGTTTGCTCAACAATGCAGGCCCCAGGAAATGCTATGCATCCCAGCTGAGCCTCTTGTTTAACCTGCTGTTAGCAGAGCCTCCTGTTTGTCTGCCGTCAACAGAGCCTCCTGACGTCTACATTTCTCTAGGCTAAATATAGAGGACTATAACATTTTGCTCTCTTTACATTCTCAGATTCTTTTGTTAGAATTCTGTCTCTACCGGACTTAACCCATCTCACATGATTGCTAGCAAAGTCCTGAGATTTCTCTTACTGATTTTTCGCAGAGCAGTACTCACCAAACAGACCCTTTAATTTTCTTTTGATAGGTTATTTTGAAATACACTGTTAAGGGCTGAGAAGGTGACTGAGTAGTGAAAGCTGCTTGCTTCTTAAAATGTCTGCCCTAACACTACTTAAGAATAAACTATTTGGTTTTATTTCTAATTTAATTGCAATGATAACACTGAAGATGTTGGCATGAGAGGGCAGGGTCAATAAATGAACTTCTGGGGATCTCATTTGCCAGATTAACTTTTTTTTTCTTTTACTTTTTTGCATCATATTTTATTTTTAAATTTTTCAATCTGTTCATGTGATGCATCACATTGATTCATTTGCATATGTTAAATTTGTCTTGTATTCCAGGGCTATCACTCATGATGAACAGTACTTTTAAAAATTTTGATAATTTTATACATGTATATAATATATTTTGATCTTATTCTTCCTGAATTACCCTCTCTTTTTATTAAGTAAGAACTTTTAATGGATACATCATGTGTTGGTACCATCATTTCCCTCCTAAAATTCCACTGAAGGCCCACTTTAACTCTTTTCTTCTCTTTAAATATATCTGAAAATTGTTGACAGGACAGTTTAAGCAGCATGTCATAGTCAGAGGTTCCCTGATGCTTTTTTAAAGAATACTAGCATTTCTCCTTATCAAGGTATCCAATGATTCACCTTTTTTTGACAAAGCCAAAACTTCATACAGACTGCTAATCCATTCATCCACGTATTAACTTAGCTACTCACCAACTAGACCAAACCAGTATAGCACTACAGAAAAACTGGTTAAGGCTCGATTTTCATTATGTCATGAAACTAGAGAGGCTCCTGTAGACAAAGAGTTTCTATCCTAACTTCTGACCAGATTCCTGTCAGTCTAGAACTAACAAAGTTTTCATTCTGCCTAAGGAGTTCTCTCCACATAAAAGTCAAAATTTGATATATGAGTGTAATTTTAGTTGTAAAAAATTGAAAAGCAGCTTGACACTAAGCTGCCATGCTCTCTAAATCAATATTTTGTTTCTAAAAATCATTTCCAGTCTTATAATTGCATCAAACCTATTCATTTGTTCTCTGAAACTTTTATAATTATACTATGACATAAAATCTAACCTTTGACCAATAATTGTTCTAAATTCAGCAGTTGTACTCCAATTTTGTTCAATATTTCTATTATAAAAGTGATACTTTATAATATATGATTTGCAAGGTACTTAAAAGGAAAACATTTTACAACTTCATCAAGAGGCTTAAAAGTTGGGCACATTTTCTTCTAAACTTTTTCTCTACTTTAAAAAAGTATTGACATAATTCAGGTCATAGTGATTCTGTTTCTTTTTTTCACATAAGCAATATAATAATATCACCATTCCACTAAATACCATCACAAACACCTTAGTAGTAACTTCTGAAATTATTTAAAAAGTCACATGGAAAACAAGTGCAATCTTCCTCTTGGTGTGGAGAAAGTCCTTCTCAAGCCCTAGGTAAACTTCAGCTTCCATTAGCAAACACCAGCAGGTTATAACTAAAATAATAGAAGGTGAGCTGGGAGTGGTGGTGCACGCCTTTAATCCCAGCACTCAGGACACAAAGGTTGGAGGATTGCTGTGAATTTGAGGCCACCCTGAGACTACACAGTGAATTCCAGGTCAGCCTGAGCTAGAGTGAGACCCTACCTCGAAAAATCAATCGATCGATCAATCAATCAATCAATAAAAATAATAGAAGCCAACAAATATTTTATGTCAAGAGCCAGACTGCAAGTATTCTGGGCCTTCCCCCACTACTGACCACCTTTGTAGCAGCTGCAAAGTAGCCAGAAACAGTGTACTAATGCACAAGTGTGGATGCCTTCCAATGCAACTTCATTTATGAGACTGAAATGTGAATAGTTTATATTATTTCATGTGTCAAAATGGTTTTTGTTTTATTTCTGCCACTTAAGAATAGAAAGGTGGGGTGAGTAACATGCTTGCTTCACAATAATGAAGCCCGAGTTCGATTTCCAATACTCACATAAAAATGGCAGCAGTAGTGCAGGGGTTAAGGAGATTGCTCAGTAGCTAAAGACACTTGCTTGCAAAACTTGCTAGCCTAGGCTTAATTTCTCAGCACCCATATAAAGCCAGACACAAGGTGGTACATTCATCTGTGATCTCAACACACCTACAACAAACAGGAGTGAAGAGCCAGGACAACCCAAACTGGTAGGTCTGGGTCAGGATCATTTGCAGCAAAAGACCTGTCTTGAAGAAGGTGAAGCAAAGTTACCTCAAGGCTATCCTCTGATCTCCACACATGTGCTGTGGCGTGTGCACACCCATATACACACATGTACACATACATATATATACAACCATACACGCACATACATACATACACACACACCCATACACACACATATAAAAACATGCAATAAATAAAAATAAAGTTTAAAAATATTAGGAGTTAGGGAGCACACCTATAATCTCAGCAAGAGGAGGTAGAGACAGGTTGGTCCCAGGGATTCACTGGCCATCTAGTCTAGTCTAATTGTTGAGCTTCCAGTTAATGAGAGACTCTGGCTTAAAAAAGGTAGGTGGAGAGGGGGCATAAAAATTGTTAGAGCCACAAGTTGGGGCATTTTGCACAGAGACATTGCTTCTCCCTCATAATTGACTGCTATCCCCACAATGCATGACCCACAATCCACATGGGGTTGACCTGCATCCCAAACAAGGATGGCCTCTTCAGAAAAGGGGCAGGGATGAGAGAAAGGTTAGTACCAACATGTGTTGTTTACATAGTAAGTATGTCCATATCTAATAAAAATAAATATTTAAAAAGTTTAGCATTCGGGCTGGAGAGATGGCTTAGTGGTTAAGGCACTTGCCTGTGAAGTCTAAAGACCCATTATCCACATACATCAGATGCACAAAGTGGCACGTGCATGTGGAGTTTTTTCTCAGTGGCTAGAGGCCCTAGCATGTCCATTCTCACTGTCAAATAAATAAATAAAATATAAAATAAAAATATAAAAGAACTTACCCTAGGAAGCCAGGCATGTTGGCACATGCCTTTGATCCCAGCACTCAGGAGGCAAAGGTAAATGGATCACCATGATTTCGAGGCCACCCTGAAACTACATCATGTTTTCCAGGTCAGCCTGGGCTATAGTGAGACTCTACCTCAAAACAAAAGAAAAGGAAAGAAAAAAAGATGAAACTACTCTCAGGTTACCAGGAGAGGCATTTCTCCCTCGTCCCAGGAATTACTTCCATCTCCACCTCCTGAAGTTTAAAAAAAAAAAAAAAAAAAAAAAAGCAAAATCCAGGACCTACAAATTGTGTGTACCTGCTATCTTCCTTTCCAGAGAAACGAAAAACCTGAGTCACTGAGGACTGTTTCCTGCTGGGTGTTTTGGTAGTAAAGAGGAGGACATATGCAACAAGTCCAGTAACACTAGAGGATACACATAAAGACTACTGGGAAATTGCCATGAGATTTATAATGCAATGTAGTTTGTAGACTTTTTTTCCCTAGTAATTCACAAGCCTGGACAGTAAGAAGCGGTTTGGTGAGAATTTGTGGCGTATGAAGAGGTAGAGTGGCTTCAGAACTGTTTGCCTCACATAACATTCCTATACTATGTCACTAGGCCTATAAATGGTTGCATCTAAACATGTACAGACGTTTTTGCTTGTCAGTATTCCCTAAATAATACAGTATAACAACTATTTACATGGGAAAAAAGGTGGGTGGAGTTTCTGAGGCTAACACCTGAGGTTGTCCTCTGGCTTCCACCCGTATGTGCATCTGCACACACATGAACATGCACACACACTAAGACAGAAATATAAAAAATAAGTAACTAGTAATAAGATATGAAAGCCTTCTTTAGGTCTCAATCACAGAAAACAGGTGGTGGCTAAATTTGTTTATAGTTGTCAAGCTCACAAACCTTGCCTTTCTGGATCTGAGGAACTTCTGTGAACATGTGCATAAAGTTATATTTCATAAAAATAGTTTAAAAGATTTTAAAATAAAACCGAGTAAAGAACCTTGTTTTACATAATGTTCATAAATGCACTATAAGCCATAAATCCATATTAAAATGCATGTTGTACTTCATTTATGATCTTATTCAATTTGACATCAAAACATCTAAAAATATTGATTAGTGGAAAGAAAATAAATACCATTATCAGAATTACCCATAGAAAATTGATGCTGAAAATCCAAAAATCAAATAAACTGTAATATAGTGAGATAATAGGCAACAAGTTAGATTCTAAAATATTTAACGTATCAGTCAATGGTTATTCCAAGAAAGCTCATTGGAATGTCTATGGTTTAGTGTGGTTTTTGACTCTGCTTACAAAACTTTACCACGTTTTTGAGTTTCTATTTTACTCAGCTTTCAAGACATATCCCTAGAAGATTTTCCAGAATTTCCTAAAAATTGCCTGGAAATTCTCAGAGCACACTGTATACACCTCCACAGGCTGTCTCTCCTTTCTTCTCACCCTCCTCCATCCATAAACATTTACTGAATGCTCAGCAAGGCTAATAATGTAAGTTACTAGGAGTCTGGTGGCATGCACATTTTTTTTCTCTACATTCTGTGGAACAGGAAAGACCATTAACTAGAGATAATGAGAACTGTTATGAGAACTGAGGCCAATGAGAATTTACTACTTACAGCCAGATTCCAGTCTGGAAGCAGAGTAATGAAGTAAAGCTGGTATGTGAATGTCTCTCATTTGGGCCAAGTTGGTTCTCAGTCGCTATCAAGGGAGCGTGATCATAGCCATGGCACTTCAGCCCTCAGTCATGGTGTGTCTGCAGCATGGGGTCAGCCAATGGGCTTATTCCTCCTGGCCAGTGACATACTCAATCACTTGCTTTGCCAATGTCATATGGAAAACCCAGAGTTGGCAGTCAAGAGATTTAACAAAACCTACAGAGCTAAACTCCATGTGTTTGGAAGGCTTCTGGGTTTCAAATGAGGTAAGCAGATGCCAGCTTGTAAAAGGTCTTCAGTCCCATACTGTACAGTAGCTTATGAAGGTCACCAAAGGCAGTGTGGCTCAAACACAAGGAACCTGAAGAGTCTGGGCCAGCTTTATTTCTACATCAGAAGGGGAGTGATGCAGTTCTGACTTTGTCTATACAGTCAGACATCTGACTTCTTTCTTCTGCATTCATTGAACATACACTGTACAGCTCTCCTTGTACCTTTTTCAGTCACATTATGACAGGATATACATTACTAAGCCTCAAGACCAAGCACTGAAAAGACTAGGTACTATCAACCTCTACTTTCCAACCCTATGCCAAACAATCACGTGCACATCACAGAGCACGCATAGCGGCAGACTCAACCATGAACACACCACACGTACACACATCACCGCACATCATTTAGATGATGATCCAGAAAATCGTGCCCATTCTGGTTTTGGTCTTGTCTTTCTAACCTCCAATGTAATCCAATAAAAACAACCAAAAACAAGTAAAAGTTGAGTTGCCTTGAATGTTGGAGGGACATGTATTTCCTATTGAAGATAACCACTTCATTTTTACAGCTAGTGAAGGTTGCCTTTGGTGTGGAATGGACCTGTCTATGTATACCAGGTTATAAAACCTTAGGGAGATAAGCAAATAAGCCAAGAGCTTCCATCTTTCCTGTTTTCAAAAAAATACAACAGCAACCAGAGCTGTCATTTCAAACAAGTCTTTTGCCAATTTTTACAGGGAAAAACAAAACAAATGGCTTCTATTAGGTACCATGAACCTGTACTGTGGCTCAAGCATTTGTGCCAACTATTATATCAATTTATAAAGTCAGCTTGTCCTTCTGAATTCATTTTTTTCCCATTTTTTACACAAAAAGAAAAAAAACTAGGAATTTCAAAATACCTTCCAAATCCTAGACTTATCAGTTCTGTAGAAATGAATTTGGAACAGAAGTGTGTTGTTCAAAGAGGGCAAAATAAAAGTGACTGGACACTAAGAGACATCACCTCTAAACACTGCACAGTTTTCATGGAGAATTTCCATGCAAGTCTCTCTACACTTCTATCATCTGACCACCTTCCTTTTTCTTTCTCCTCTTCTTCCTTGTTCTAATGATGGGAAATTAACTTTTCTTGCTGTTACAGAACACACTAGTTATGCAATGATTTCTTGAACAGTGTAAATTCTTTCTTTCTACTTGAGAAAAAGAAGTTCCACATAGCCAAAGCTGAGTAATAAATTGCACAAAGTGGCAGATGTAAGGTAGCCTTTCAGTGGGTCACTATACTGGTGTCTAACCAGGATGGATTCCAACAGAAATCTCTTTAATTTTTAACTAAACTTGGTCCCAAATAGGCCATTCGTTGAAAATTTGTAACATAAGAAGAAACTTGTTACAGTTTACTTGGATTAACCATGTGGAAGTTTTCTATTAAGTATTTGCAAAATTTGATTTGAAGGTTAATTCCAATTTTCCAAATTTCTAAAAGGATTGGTTCTATAAATAAGTCCTTGGAACTTAGTTTTCATGTGTAAAAAGTGAACACTTTCAGATTCATTCTTTGAGCTTTTACATTTTCTGTTCAAAAACATGAGATTGTGTACAGATGTGCATTGAGATGTCACATGAGCTTTGAGGCCAGCAATAGAGCTCCAAAAGTGTGACATTGCTAGCTGTCTTCCCACCTCTTTCAGTGTCTGAAGAATTACCCTAGGTGTAAATGTTGGTTGGCAGGAGACCAAGGTGGCTTTGGAGCAGTACCCAATGTTATAGAACTGTCACAAAACCCATATACATACAGAAAGAAAAATTTTAAATTCGAGTCATTTTTCTATCTTTATTTCCCATATGCTTTCCTCCTGAGCAGTGTTCATATTTACGTAACTCCTCATAATTTTAAGGTAGATTAACATATAGTATCTTATTTGTTCTAAAGCATCATCTATTAACATAATTTGCAAAAATTCTGATTTGCAAGGAAAATTACAAATGTTATGTTTTTGCCATGCATGTATTTAGATATGTATTTAGATTTTACCATATATGTATATATACAATTGTCAAAATACCCAATGGGATGATGACAATACCTTGTTTTATATAGTGTTACTGTGATCTGTCTCTAAAATCATGAGAATTGTAACCTGAGATTAAGAACTTGGAGGTCAATTTGAAATTTCATGACTTTGACAAGCAATGCATATGGCATGACGAGCTTCAGTGGTGGCCTGCTGGGCTTCAGGGGAGTGGCTGGAGCTGGGGCTTCCCCAGGTCTGTGAAGAGACAGAAGTTCTGGTTATCAAAGCCTAGCCCTGGACCACGACATCCTCTGCAGACTTAGTGAGAGCCTGAAGGCTTTAAGGAGCATTAGTTTTGGAAACAGAATAAAAAGATGTAAAAGGACAGTGGATCTGCATGCCAAACCTATACCCATCAACCAAAACTGCTCATAGATTTGTAGGAAGGTAGGATTTTTATACCCTTTGACTGGGTCTATCAATGCCGAAAAAAAAAAATGAAACTGAATGCATACAGTTAGTTAGAAATCAAGCAAAGTATTCCCACCAGATGTACCACACAAGAAACACTTCAGACACAAGGGACTCATAATGATGTCCCCCAATATTACATTCCAGAGCTGGAGGTGCTATAGCCCATTTTGTAGGCCCTGAATCATTGTCACATTTTAAAAAGCAGAAATCCTATGCAAATTACCATGTTTTATGCAAGTCATTTTTTGACTTTAACAAATAAGTGTTTCACCCTACTAGGTTCTAATTAGAATATTAAAGTAAGAAAGACAATTGTCCCTAGTGAGATTATATTTTATATTTATAATACAAGGCATGCTTTTAAATTATCTAAAACAATCACAAAGGGTTTCCATTAAACATATCACAACTCATACAATTTCTAAAAGCATTCTCATAAATCTTAGAATTAAAAAGGTTGGCAGGCTCTCCTTACTTTAGAAAAGCCAGAAATGAGCTCTTCTTGCATCTCTGTCTTATGAATTTTAAGACCATGAACCAACAGAATCTACTGTGCATATCAATGCTAGGGCAGATGAAAACCAATATATTATTGGGCTAGTCTGTTATAAGTTCAGGAAAGAATTATGTGAGTAGTTGTAAAAATCTCACTTATTGATTTTAGTTAAATGGCTGTAAGTTCTTCCTGTTTTTTTTTTTCAACCTGGAGTTATAATTTAAGTAAATTATGAGATTGAATAAGAACTATTCTCTATTCTTTACTGTGTAAAGAATAAATCAACTACTATTACAAACTGAAATGAATTAAATAATTATTTTATTGAGTAGTTTCTAGTTTCTATTGCTCTTCATATATCACCAGGATAATTAACATTATTTCTTATGTTTTAAGGACTCATCATACTCAATTATTAGCTGAGGAATGCATAAGAACCCTCAGATCTTAGCTGGAAACCTGATGCAGAACCTAATGTGTTGGCAGACAGAGGTTGCCAAATAGCACCACATTACTCTCTGTTAAAAGAAAAAAAAAAAAGGTGGAGATCCAAGCAGGCATTTTTATAGCCACTCCAAGCATTTAGTAGGTGAAGTGGCCATCACAATGTATTTTTTTTATTGATTGTATTTATGGACAGTACCTAAAATCATTGAAGAAAGGAACCTTCAGGCATGTTTGTGGGGGATAATGTACAGTAGGTTTGCTTCTGGACATGATGTGAGAAATTATCTTGATTAGGTTAATTAAGGTGGGAAGACCATCCTAACATGTGGGAGACACCATTCCATAGGCTTCGGTCCCAGTGTGTATAAAAAGGAGAGTGCTGGTTGAGCACCAGCATTCATCACTCTCTGTGTAATTATTGTGGGCTGAGGGTGACCAGCTTCCACAAGCTTTGGTCGTCATACCTTATGTGCAACGATGGACTGTAACCTCAATCTTTAAGCAGAAAAAAACCACCCTTCCACTATTTATGCTATTTTTGGTCAGTTATTTGCCACAGCAGTGAGAATGTAATCTCTAATATAGTAATATAAAGATGCTGTCTTGGAAAAAAAAAAAAAAAAGTAGGCTTGATCTTCAGGGTTAAGTGAGAGAGTTGTGGCTCCCTCTGGTGGTTGGGGAAGAAGGCAGTCAGCATGTTCCGTAGAAGGTTTCGGATAAAGGTGAAAGTTGGTAAGTACCCATGGAGAGGGGTTTCTGGTAGTGGGGGAAGGTTGTTCAACAGGAATGGGTGTCCATACATGAGTTCAAAAGGGCTAAGGAAGGAGGGGGCCCGAGGAGTAGCTCTGATTTGGTCTAAGGCAAGTGGGAGGAGCTGGGTCCAGGACAGGTGAAGTTCAGAAGTCAGTGTAGACAGGTGAGTTTTGAGAATGGCATTTTCTCTTTCCACTTTGCCTGAGGACTGAGGCCTTTATGGAATATGAAGTTTCCAATCTATTCCCAGGATAGATACTCTGGATACTTCCTGGGTTATCTTGGAAACGAAGGCCGGTCCATTGTCTGATTGAATGGTAAGGGGAAGGCCAAAACGGGGCAGAATAGAGTCAAGAATGTGAGGTGACTGTGTTTGAAGTTTCTCCTGTTGTAGGAAAAGCTTCAACCCACCCTGAGAAAGTATCCACCATAGTGAGAAGGTAATTAGTCTTTTTGTGAGGAGGCATGTGAGTAAAATCTATCTGCCAGTCCACCCTGGGAAGTGAGCCCCTGTGTTGGTGGGGTTTGAAAGAGGGAGGGGGACAGACTTCCCCTTGTGGAGAAGTCTTGACACAGAGTGAGCAAGCCTGAGTCACAAAGGAGATTAGAGAGGAGAGGCAAGGATGGAAGAGGAGTAGGGTCAAATCTTTGTAGAGGGCGGGCTCCCACATCAAATAGGTGGATCAGAATGGTAGTAGCTTGGAGATCAGGCAGGCAGTAGAGATCCCCCAGGATTAGCCAGCCTTGTGGTCCTGGGATGATGGTTTTTTTAGAGTTTGGTACTGTTCTGGGGGTATGAAGGAGTGAAGGAGGTAGGGGCAAGGAAGAAGGCTGAAGCTGAGTGCATGCTGTGGAGGCTGGATTCCCTGGCAGTTCTGTCCACGAAGGAGTTTACCTTGGCCACAGGTGAAGTCAGAGCCTGGTGTCCCCTACAGTGAATGACAGCCGCCTTTGTAGGAAGATAGGAGGCACGTAGCAGTTTAAGAATATGGGGTCCGTTAGTAATGGGGGTTCCTTTAGCTGAGAGGAAGCCTCTCTCCTTCCAGAGAGCAGCATGGTGATGTAGAATATTGAAAGCATATTTAGAGTCAGTATAGATGTTAACTGTCTTGCCTTGTGCCAAGGTTAGGGCTCTAGTGAGAGCTACCAGCTCAGCCTTTTGGGATGTACTCCCCTTAGGCAATGGGCCAGTCTCTATTATCTAGTCATCTGAGACAATAGAATACCCCGCTATTTGAGAGCCCTATGAGTTAGTAGAGAAGCTGCCATCTATACACCATGTGGGATCGGGGTTGGGGAGAGGAGATAGAGAGATTCTAGGATTATGATAGGTGAGTTCCTCTAGGGTCTCTAAACAGAAATGTGTAAGTTGTTTGGGTAGAGGCAGGAGGGTAGCGGAGTTAAGTGGGGGATAGAGTGAAGTGTGATGTCAAGGTTATCAAGGAAAGTAATGTAAAATTTTATTTTCATTTTAGATTAGGTCAAGTCTGTGAGGGGAGAGGACAGTGAGTTTTTGTGTAAAAGTGAATTTCTGTGCCTCTTGGGCCAGAAGAACAGCTGCAGCAAGAGTGCGTAGGCATGGTTGCCAACCCCTGACAAAGGTTCCTAGTTGTTTAGGGAGATAGGCTACAGGGGCAAAGGATGTGCCCTTCATGCGACCTAGAACTCCCACTGTCACACCCCCCTTTTCTGTGCAATAAAGGAGAAAATGCTGTTGAAGGTCTGGAAGTGCAAGGACTGGAGCTTTTAAAAGGTCATCGTGCAGGTAGCAGAAGGCAGCATCTGTCTCTGACTTAGGGTCTAGGGGCTCGTGAAGGTTTCCCTTAGCCTTGTCATAAAGGGGCTTTGCCAGGAGGGCAAAGTTTGGAATCCATATTCTAAGGAACACAGCAAAACCAAGAAAGGAGAGAATTTCTTCCTTAGAAGTAGGTGGGGAGAGAGAGCAAAGATGTTGTTTGCAGTCTAGGGTGAGTTTTCATGAGGTGGAGGTGAGGAGAAAACCGAGGTATTTGGCTTGGGTTAAGGAAAGTTGAGCCTTTTGTGGGGGAAACTCAATATCCCTTAGATACAAGAAAGTTAAGAAGTTTGTTGGTATGTAGTTTACTTAGAGAGGGTGAGCAGAACAAAAGATCATCTTCATATGGTAAAAGTGTTCTGGGCAACAGATCCAGGGTAAAAAGGTCAGTGGAGAGAGCCTGACCAAATATGTGGGGGAGGTCTCTAAAACCCAGGGAAAGGACAGTCCAGGTAATTTGAGAAGCAGTATGAGTATCGGGGTCCTCCCAGGTGAAAGCAAAGAGATGGTAGGAAATCAGGGTAGAGGGGGGTGGAGAAGAAGGTATCTTTGAGGTCAAGAACTGAAAAATGCGTAGTTGAGGGAATGTGAGAGAGGAGAGTATAGGGTATGGGGACTACTGGATGAATGGGCATAATGGCAGCATTGGCTAGGTGTAAGTCTTGGACTAAGTGGTAAGTCCCCTCAGGTTTAATAAGAGGCAGGATCAGAATATTGCAAGGGGAGGAGGTGGGGTGAAGGAGTCCAGTTTGGAGCAGGTGAGAAATAATAGGTTTGAGACCTTGGCGATATTTAAGTGAGATTGGGTATTGAGGGCAACAGGGAAAGGATGTGGGGTCTTTGAGTTTGATGAGGATGGGCATCTGATGAGAGGCTACTGCTGGTGAGGAATTGTGCCACACTCGGATTAACTTCAGAGGGATGAAGGGGAAAGCCTGGATCTTTTGTAAGGGAGGGGGCTGGGGTGAGGAGGAAGACAGAATGTGGACGGTAAGTCAGAGAGAGAGAGAGACAGAGAGACAGAGAGAGTTTTTGCATAATATCCCAACCTAGGGGCAGGGCAGGACAAGATGGCATTACAAGAAATGAATGGGAGAGGGGTGTGTCCCAGATTACACAGGGTAAGGGGGGGGTGACATGTGGGGAGTGGGGAGTGGGATAGGCCATCACATCTGACATGGAGATCTGCAAGGGAAAAGTCTTACCAGAGTAAAATGGCAGGATGGACCACGTGGCTGCCGTATCAACCAGAAATGACACAGGCCTTCCTGCCAGCTGGACTGTGACCCTGGGCTCCTCCATTGTGATATGGAGAGTGTTGGTGGGGGCCAAGGTCCCAGGGCACCGTCAATCTTCAGCTACCAGGCCCAGAACGTCAGCAATTGGCTCTCGTGAAGGATGAGGGGAAAGGACTGGCCTACCTTGTTGAGACAAAGAAGGACAGTTCACCTTCCAGTGCCTGGCAAGTCCGCAGTGAGGGCAGGGCACTGGCGGCAGGAGTGGGTTGCAGCAGGATTTTGCCCAGTGGCCGGCATGGCCACACTTGGAGCAGGGCGTTGGTGGTGAGCATTGTAGCCCCATCGTCTTCTTTGGAGGAGACCTCAGGGACACAGCCAGGAACTGGAATTGCTGCCTGTCTCTGGCCACTCTCTCAGTCCATTCTTGGTCCTCTCTGTTGTTCAAAACTTTAAATGCCAGGTCAAGTAAATCTCCCTGAGGGACCGAGGGCCCCTTTCTAAACGTTTAAGTTTTTTCTGATGTCAGGGGCAGATTGGGACAGTAAAGGGGTATTGAGAACTATCATGCCCTCCTGGGAAGTAGGGTTGATGAGAGTGTATTGGGTGAGTGCCTCAGTTCAGTGTCCCAGAAATTCAGCTGGATTTTCATTAGGCCTCTGGGTAAGCATCCAGAGTTTGTCAAACTTGACAAACTTATGGGATGCCTTTTGGAGGCCAGCCAAGAGGCAGAGAATCATTCTATTATGGGCCACCCTTCCTGGGGATTTAGCAGGAGCATGGTATTCCCAGTCAGGGTCCTCTCTGGTGACAGCAAATGTTCCCCACTGGGAAAATGTTATCAGTTAAGTGAGCCTCATCAGCATGAACCTGAGCAGCCACCCAGACACATTCTGGTTCATCAGGAGTGAGAGTGGAGGAAAGAACTACAAAGAGATCATGCCAGGTTAGGTCATAGGCCTGGGTGAGGTAGCAAAATTTTTTGGTGTAGCAAGTTGGATCAATGGAGAAAGACCCTAGAGGTTTTTCAATCTGGAATAAATTGGACATAGAAAAAGGAACATAAATGTGAATGATTCCTTCAGCACCTGCAACCTCATGCAATGGGTATATGCCATCCTTATGAGAATGAGTACGATGGGCAGGAGGAATGGAGGAGAGGATATGGGAGATGGTGGGGAGGTATGGAGAGGGAGTGTGGGGTAGATTAAGGGAGGGAGGGAGGGTGTGGGCATCAGGCAGGGGGTCGGGAGGGGCTGAGGGAGCTGGAGGGGCTATTGGAGGAAGATCATCTATGGTGTCTGGGTCAAAAGCAGAGGATGAGGATGACTATGGGGGAGGGATGGAATTAGAGTGCATTTCTGATATTTTGGCCAAAAGGACCTGGTGAGAAGAACAGGTAGAACAGAGAGAAGGCTGTGCATGCAGAGTTAAAAATGCTTGCATATAGCGTATTTTGGACCATTTGCCTGTATGATGGCAGAAGTTTTTTAAATCAGTGAGAATTTAAAAATCAAAAGTACAATTCTCAGGCCATTTGGACCCATTGTCCAATGTATATTGTGGCCAGGCAGAATTGCAGAGGAAGATTAGGCGATAAGGTTTGATGTTGTCCAAGAGTTATAGAGGTTTTAAGTTCTTAAGGAGACAGGATAGGGAGGTAGTAGAAAGTGGTTTGAAGGTTTTATTCCCCATGGAGGTGTGATAGTATATTGAAAGTGCTAGTGAAAGGCGACAGAGAAAGAACAAGACAAAGGTGGTAAAAGAAACCAGAGCTTAAGCTGGGTTTACACAGGATACCAATGTGACACCCTGCCCCATTAGGGTGAATGGGGCTGCACCTCCCATGTAGGCAAAGGCCATACAGGTTGCAACTGTTGGTTTTTTAGCCTGTTAGTGGGCAAGGAGAGCACCTGTGCTCCCGATGGAGAAAGCCTCTGGTAGTGAAAGACGAGAGCAGCTTGTAGTGCAAGATGAGAGCTCAGGATGGAGAGGGAGAAGAGGAAGGGAGAGGGATTGTCCCAAGATGGTGCAACTGAACCAAAAGGCATCCCTTAGGGTATGGTACACCAGAGACTGAGAGACCTGAGGTGTCCAGAGTGCGTCTTTCTGGAGACCTGGACTTGGGGCTTAGTGGCCAAGGGGTGTAGCCTGGCATGCTGGCATGGCTTCCACAAGGATGGGTGAACCTTGAGAGCAGGCTAGCCTGAGAGAGAGGGACACCTACTGAGAAGGGAGGAGACAAGGAAGGGAAGAACAGTGAGGCTGAATCGTGGTGGGTGTGAGAGCCTGTATCAGACAGAGATGGTCCAAGGCTTTCAGAGGGTCAAATGGCAACTCACTGGTCTGTTCAGGGGCAAAGGAGGTCTGTTTGCCCAAGAGGGCAACTGGGAGCCTCCCTATCTGAGTCACAGCACTAGATGTATGGTTCAGGAGTGACCAAGATCATGGAGACCACTCTGAGGCAAAGATGGAAGTTTTTATTTGGGGAAAAAACACAAGCTGCCAGGACTGACTCTTAAGAGCAGAGCAGTCAGCTTGGTGTTACAGATAGTGGGCTTTATAGGCTCTTCAGTTGGGGGAAGGTGAGAAAGGGAAGGGATTTTCTTGTTGGGGAAGTAAATCTCTGTTCTTTACATTAGCCATATGGTGAGACCAGAAGTGACCTGGTGAGAGATAAGAGGGCAGTAAATCTCTGTTCTTAGGGTGAGATCAGAAGTGACCTGCTGAGAGATAAAGGGGAGGGAGTAATAAATCTGGACTTGGGGCATTGTTAATGGCTGGGTAATTTCTTGAGGAATATGGATGACCCACTCCCTTATATCTCTCTGTCTCCATCCTATTTTCTTTGGTGATTTCCTTTTAGGGAAGCCCATCTTGACCTAACAATAAGGAAACTTATTTTTAGTTTTGCAAGAATATACAATGTTAAGGTAAGTCAATCACAATGTGATAAGTGGAACCTTCAGTAAGGATTTCTTGAATTTCCTGGAAGAGGAATCACTAACTGGCCCTGTTCTAGCAACAGTTAAAGTGAATGTATTTGTCCATTTAAGTGACTTAATTAAAGCAGGATTTAATTTTTTGCTCATCACTTATCATTGAGTGGTTATTTTTAAATATCCAGAAAAATAAAACAACCATCTTCATTTTATAGTGCTCAAGTCACTATCTCGACAATGGAAAAATAATAGAAATGGAAATGTGCTTTTTTTCTGGTAGTTATCTCCCCAAGTCCATATTAACCTTTTCATATGACCTTTGCATGCAAATACCTAGCTCTGAGAGCTTTATCCAGCTGAATATTGTGTATTATAGACATGGCCTAACTTAGAGTTTGGTATTTCCTTCAATAGTCTTAGTTTCTGTACTAGTTGTAATAGCAGATCATTCTGTTTGCTGGACAACTTGGAATTTGTCATCAGATGGAAAGGGAAATAGAAGAAACACTGTTATGTAGACAGATCAATGCAGCTTCCTCCCCAGGGCTGAAATTGGCCACTACTGTTAAGATACACATTAGTTAACAGGATGAAGGCCAAAACTAAAGTCAAAATTAAAACCTGGCATAATAACTTTATGAGATTTCACAGAGTCCGTGTTGACCATATGAAACAGAGAGGCAGAGTCCTTGCTAACATGCATTATATTTATGGCATTATCAACAACTTACTCACTAGCAAACATTCATGTACAAGAAACACTGCACCTAACATATGCTGAGCCTGTGTGGAAATACTATTAGGTAAATTATCTCTGTAAGCTTGCAGCTTCTCTGTACCAAGCCCTGGTACTAAGTCAGATCACCAAATAAGCCTGAAGAGACTGAGATAATCTGGGAACTAAATTTGCCTTTCCAGAGCCTCTTTTATAGGAATAACCAAGCAAGAAAGGGAGTATAAGACAGGCTCAACTTGCATCTTCCAAAATGATCTGGGTTCCTTTGCTGAAGGCAGTATTAAAAGCAGAAATCTGAGACACAGTTAAGACATGGACCTAGGTAACCAAGTTTCATTCTTAAGGACAAGATTCTTCTTGTCTTGAACTTTGCCTAAACTTCAAGCATTGTAGGCAGTCTGTGAATATGTAGAGCCCTATTCTTTACTTTCTTAAGAATAAAATGTTATGCTTATATCTTACTGTGAACTATTCTGCCTCTGTGTTAATAATTGCTACCGTAATGGCATGATTCTAAATATAATCTCTCCAAGGAAACCATTCAAAGTACCTTTTTCCTTTGTTCATTTCCACAGAGCAACTTAACAGACAGAAAGCTCTAGTTAGCTGTTTAGTTGCATGGGAGAGTAGTTCATTGGCTCTCAGGAGAATTCATGTTTGACCTCCACACAAGACACTGAGCTTCCAACAAGCTGGGCTTGTGAAGACATCCCTAGAGACTAATATCAAACATTCCACCAGAATTCTGCATTGCTTGTTTTGGATTATTTTTTATTGATAGCCTGAATTTATGGCTTTAGCTATTTTAAGGTTGTTTGTTGAGATTTTTAAAGTAGCGTTTAAAGTGGGAAGAAAAGAGAGTTCCCCAAAATGTGAACTATAGCTGGCATTGCATTTTCCATCAGCAAATTATACTTTATTATTTACCACTACTTTTCTACTCTTACAACTTACTTGATCCTTGGGTGGGATCATAAGTAGCCAGTAGAATGATCATTTTAAGGTTAAAAGCTAAATTAATTCTGTAACAGTAATACATAATGTGCTGGCATTAAAGCAGTGAGACCACAGCCTCTGCTTTCTGTACCTGAATTCTGCTCAAGCATTGGTTACAAGCAAAAAAACCATGAGGTGTACGCAGATCTGCTTACCCTCAAAACCAGGCATAAAGCAGAAAGAGAAAGCTAAAAGTAGAACAGACTTCCTTGCTTTTCTAACTCCTTCACAGTTTTAACTTCTCAGTCTAGAATGCATATTTGCTACATCTGGCCCAGCTTATTCAGTTGTAAAACATTTACTGAAATTCCATTATGCTTATAAGTGAAATGCTTACATCTTGAGGAGTTAACAGTCCAGGGAGAGACACACAGAACAAAACACTTCCACAGGCAAGTGTGGTGGCTATGCCTTTAATCACAGCACTTGGAAGGCTGAGGTAGGAGGACAGCTGTGAGTTCAATACCAGCTTGAACTACAGAGTGAGTTCCAGGTCAGCCTAGGATAGAGTGAGACCCACCTCAAAAAAGACAGTTTAAAAACTAATCACTGCTACAAAATGTGGCAAAAGGAAGATCAACATACTTGTGAACTAGTGAGAGCAATTAATCTGTTTTGGGAGATGAAAGTGGCATATGTACAGAGAAGGAGTTTTACCAGATCCTTGAGCAATGAGAAGAATCATCAGGTTAGATCTGATAGGTGGGTACCAAGGAGAGACATGTATTGCAGACAGCTGTGTGTGATGGCTCAAAGGCTTAAAAGGATGTAATGTATTTGGAGAAGAGGAACACATTGAAAGTTACTGGAAATAATGAGGAATAGCAAGAAAATAAAACACCAAAGAAAATGATTCCTAATGCTGAATGAGTTTAGGCTTTATTTTATAATCATAGAAAACCTGTGGGATTTTTTTTTTCACTTAAGAAAGAAGTTAATGAGTCTGAGAATGTTTCTTGAGCATATGGGAAATGTTCAGGATTTCCTTGTAGATCTGAACTCAACAACACAGGACAAACACCACAATAGAAATGTGCCTGGCTTTACTCAAGACCTGCATGTAAGGGAGACAGAGAGGAGATAAAGATCCTGAAGCAACTGCCTTAGCGGATAAGGTGCACTGGATAACTGCACTATAGACAGTTTTTATAACCTCTGTAGAGACTGGGGCAATGATTAGTGAGGTTTAGGGAAATTCGTCTATCTTCTGCTTAGCCATATGCCTGGCCTACAGCAATGATTCAAAATTAAAATTCTAAATGAGAAAACTACGTGGATAAATTCAGTTAAGTATAGTTCAAATTAATATTCTTCATTTATTCTCCACCACCCAAGTTTTCTATATCAATCAGACACATTTCAGACATCTAAATTTTGTAGCATTTCTCAAGAGGGTTGTGATATTCCTTACACTATTCATATTTGAATTCCTCCAAGTTCCTCCCCAAAGAAAAACCTGAAACAAGTTTGATGCCCCAGCACTCATGTAAATTGTGGGGCATGGCCATACATATCTGTAACCCCAGTCCTGTGGGGAGCTGAGATCAGAGAATTGAGGCAGCTATAGAAACTTCCAAAAGCACCCAAGTCAGTGAGGAGATTCAAGGGAACAAGTAGGTGAGCAATGGATAGAACACTTGTCATTCTTCTCTGACCCCGACATGCATGCATGGGGTACACATCTGTGTGCACATACATTCATGCACCACATATACCACACATCTGTGTGCACACACATGCATACATCACACCTACCACACATCTGGGTGCACATACAGGTATACACCTCACATAGCACACTTCTGTATGCACCCACATGCATACACAACATAAAACACATCTGTGTGCATACACCACACATACCACACATCTGTGTGCACATACATGCATATAACTCACATAACACATTACCTGTGTGCACACACATGCAAACACAACATATAACACATCTATGTGCACACACATACATACATAACATATACAACACATCTATGTGCACACACATATACACCTCATATACCACATATCTGTGTGCACACACATGCATACACTTCACATACCATGTCACCCTACTATACAACTCAAATGTACAAAATGAAAAGGAAGAAAAAGAAAATAAGAGAAAAGCAGAAATTAATCTGCCCTGAGCAGACAAATTGAATAGTCAGCAATATTCCCAGATGAGCATAGATGTGATTACACAGAAGAAGCCACTTTGAAAAGACACATGAAAAGTAAATCTGAAATAAAGAAGAACTTAAAGAATGTATATTTTTCATCTCTACAAAAGTAATGGCCAGCCAGGCATGGTGGTGCATGCCTTTGATCTCAGCACTCAGAATGCAGAGGTATGAGGACTGTCATGAGTTCAAGGCCACCCTGAGACTACAGAGTGAATTCCAGGTCAGCCTGAGCTACAGCAAGACCCTGCCTTGAAAATCCCCCCCCCCCAAAAAAGTAATGGAGATGAAGTTGGCTATATTCATTGACTTAGTACAAGTTACAGATCATAATATACATATATATATATATATATATATATATATATGATTAAAGTAATCTTAAATATCATTTTCCATATATCCTTTATTGTGAAACGCCTAATATGATTATTTTTACCTCCCTGGGAAATACAATCTATAATCAAGTCAATGAGTGTAGCAGACAGTTTCAGGTTCGCTGAGATGAACTTCCAGACTAGGCACAGTTATGGAGGAAGGGATATTTATGGAAGCTTATAGATCCAGGGAAAGTTCCATAATGGCAGAAGAAGCTGGCCTGCTTTCAGAGGACCAAACAGAGAGAGAGAAGCACAAGCCTAAAAGCCACAGAGCACAGCATACTTCAGGAACTCCAGCTAGGCTCACTTTGCTTATCTTTAGATTGAAATCTCAAACCCACCATCACACTTTAAGATCCACCCAGTGACATCACCTCCGGCCAGGTGGCTGCAGATGCAAACTACAAACTAATAAAACACTATATATATTGGGGGCCATCTATTCAAACTACCACATTCCGTCCCTGGCCCCCAGTAGATTCATAACCATCACACATAGTAAATTGTACTCAATTAAATTTCAAAGGTCCTCACACTCTTGATCAATTTAAGATAGTAGGTTCTGGAAAATCAAACAAGTGAAATACTTCTGATATATAAAGGCACAGAGTAAACATTTTCAACTGGTATAAGGCATAGCAAATAGAAACTAAAACAATGCAAACTCAACCACCATCAAACAAACATAAAACTTCTGCAGTTCAAGTTCAATATAACCAGAGACTGACAGTCTCCAGATTCTCCAATTCCACCCCTCCTAGCTGGGCAGAGTAGACAGGGAACACTTCCATCCCAGGCCAACAGTGCACTCTTTGGTAGCCCTTGTACAGTCCTGGCATATCCAAAACATCTTCAGGTCTTCATGCAAACCACAGTCCATCTTCCAAAGGCTCTTTTAGCCTATCAGGGCATCATGCCCTGCCTCATGCCGCATCTCAGCAGCAGCTCCTGGAACCTTGTGCAATTCACAACCACTCCTCGCATTTTTCATGCTTCTGAAACCAATGCCAGGTGTGCAGAACACAGCCATATTCTTAATTCAGGGACAAAATAAATCATAACCTTGAGAAGCAGGTTCCTTCTGCAGTCAACTCTTTCCAAAAGAGTTTGCATTTCTATGACAATCTTTCCTCAAGCATCCTTTTTATTGTTTTAATGTAAAGCAGTTGGGCCATCTTCCTTAAGATTGCTAATATGTTTGACAATAGCAGCTTCAGTAACCTAAGCCCAGTCTCAGTGGTTCTAATTTTAACTTGCTTGAAGTTTTCCAGCTTAAAAATCTTAAATCTCTCAGTCCAATTATCTTTAGCCAAGCACATCACTCCATTACAAATTTAACCTTAATCAAACTCTTTGGGCCTGGGCAGCAGAACACAGCCAGCTCTTATGCCAGTAGCCCAGTTCCAACAAAGTCCTCTGTAGTCTTTCCTTCCCCTTAGAAAGTTCATAAGCGAAGCCTCAAAGTTCAATACTGTCTGCACTTAGCATTCTCAAACTCTCATCAGAATAGTCCATAAAACTTGACTTACCACTCCAGAAGGCATCTTCAGTTGCAAGCACCAAACATAATTAGTATGTAGATTAATAGCTATATGGTTATTCAAGTTATGACACAATAAAATTCCTTAAAAACACATCAACACTGAGCCATAATTAGAAAGCAAGAAGTCAAATTTGCACTGATTATATTTCAACTCCATTATCAAATAGTAAGAGCTCTGTTACTTTGGAGACTCGAGTCTCTGGTAAGAAAGTGGACATATATATACAATAGTCTTTGATTTGAACACTATTGACTAGAGTAACTAAAATTTCACATATTGAAACTATGTTCTTTGCATAGTTCTATGATAACTTTATTAATAGAGAAGAGAAATGGAATATAGAAGAGGGAAGAGAAAAAGAAAGGAGAGAAAGGGATGCCAGAAAACAGTGGAAGAGAATGCAATTTTCTTCTTTCCCTCTCTTGTATCTGCATTTGCCCCACTCAGCAGTTGATTTTTTTTCTCAGTCAACAAATGTCTCCATGTCTTCTCTGTTAGGGCAACATCTCTCCTGACCCACCAAAAACCAAAGCCCTTCCCAAGCTATGTTGCAATCACATGGATTATTGCAACCAATGACACGCACAGTAGAAGGATGGCTTAGCTTACTGTTTCTCTTGATTCATAGTCACTTGTTTAAATAAATGTCATAAAAAAGAATATAATATATACAAAATACAGGAACTAACATATTAGCTTAACAAACCCAGATCCATCGTATATTTTATTAAAATTCACTATCCTTTTTTCTTTTTTTATGATTTAATAGAGTGTCATGGAGTTCACTGGAGAGAGAACCCCACCTGACTATACTCACAGCTTTTTTATTTATTTTATTTATTTATTTTTTCTTTATTAGTCAGTTTTGTATTCAGCAAATACAGTCAGTTTGGTACCATTATAAGGCTCATCCGTGGCCTTCCCCTTCCCCTTGGCCCCTCCTTGTTGAGGTATACGGGTCATGCATTGTGGAGTTAGCCCACAGTTATGGGTAAGCTAAATGTCTCTGCATATCATGACCCAACATGTGGCTCTGACATTCTTTCCGCCCCCTCTTCCGCAAAATTTCCCTGAGCCATGTTGGGTTCATTTTTGGTCTGCTAACTCACAGCTTTTATTTAGGATTCATCCATAGAAAACTATGGGGAGCTAGAACCAAATTGAAATAATCCACTATCCTTTTTCAACATCAAGAGTTTAAATAATTTTAAGGTGAACTTTGAACTTATATTTATCATACTTTTAAAGTATTTATAGCTTATTTATAGTTTCTTATAACCAATTTTGGCTACTTGCAACTATATATTTCAAAAAAATGTAAAGTTCTGTATTAGAAAAGGCCTCAGTATATCATGTTTTCACTAGCATATGAGAATGTAATAAATGACAGTTACCTGTCCCTTAGGCCTTTCTTGACAGACTGTTTCTTGATACAGCTAGTATATTCTTCTGAATATGGCACATAGTAACTCTGTTGATATCTGTCTGCTTATCTGTACAGTGGAATTTGCTATCAATGAGGCTGAGAACACTTTCACTTTTTTGTTGTCGTTGTTGACATTTCCACTTGACTATTCTCTTATGCATTTATTCAGATCTTTTGACCTTTTATTCAGTTGTCTATTTTTCCCTTATTTGGTGAATATGTTTTCTGAATATGAGCTCCTGGTTGATTAGTAAGTTGAGTTGCAATGCCTGCTTTGACTCTGTAACTTATTTTTATTTTCATTAATGGCATTAAATGGTTTTGACAAACAGACGTTTTTAATTTAGTGTGACATTCCCTATGTCTAGTACCTTTTCTGCCTTATTTATGAAACCTTGCATGTTTTCAAGTTTATGCAGATATTCTATATTTTCAAACCTTGCCTAACCTTGAGATTTGCAAACTACCAGAAGTACTAATCTAGTTTCATTATTTTCACACAAAAATTCAGTTGTCCCAAAGCCATTTATCAAATAAACTGTTTGTACCTCTCATCACTCTCCATGATTGATAGATCTCTCCTGCCCCTCATTACTGCTCACACATGTGTGCCTTTGTTTCTAAGCAGCTAAGCCTGTGCTGATGGCAGCATTGGGTATTGTCATAGTATTATATAGCCTTGGCATCTGGTTCTGTGAGCTGTTCTCATTTTGTTGCTGATCAGATGGTATTTAACTCTTTTTGGTTTTTGCATTTCTTGCACTGGCTTGTGAAATGCCATCAAAAATAACATGACAGCACTTTGGTGTGATCTGCAGGACAAATAGGAGACAACAGAGCACTTTCACAGTAGTATGTCTACAACCTATAAATAACATACTTCCTTCTACTTATTTATTTGCATTTTACTTATATTCCTTCAAGGTTTTTAAAATATCCCATGTAGAGATCTCATGGGTTCTTATGATATTTATTATAAGGTATCTGCAAATATTTGATGGTAACAATGATTTTTATTATTCTATTTCATTATTACTTTTGCATAGTAATACAGTGTGTAGATACTTTCCTACACATGTATCTGTGTTGGGTGTATATATTTTTAAATTTAATGTCCCCTTGATGGATTATTCCTTTAATCAGTATGGAGTAACCTTTTTAATCTTTTCTGAGTAGTTTTTTTTTGAAGTCTATTTTATTGAAACCTGTTTGTTTCCTAGTTCCACTTGCTTGGTTTATGCTTTTCTATCCTTTCACCTTAAGGTAGTGACTGTCTATAGTGGTTTGAAAGAAATGGCTACTGTGTTTTGAAAACTTGGTCTCAGTTGTTAGCAATTTGGGAAAGTTGTGGGTCCTTTGGGAGGAGGAGTATTGCTTGAGAAGGTATTTCACTGGGCAAAGGCCCGGGGAATTTCGTAGTCCAACACCTCTTGTCAGTGCAGTTCACTCACTCAGACTACTTCATTTCTGCTGATATATGAACATGGTGCCCAGAGTTCCTGCTCAGGCCTACCAAGGTTTCCCCACTAAGACAAAACTTGCCCTAAAAACTGTAAGCCAATATAAACCTTTTGCCCTCATAAGCTGCTTCTGTTCAAATGTTTTGTCCTAGCAACAAAAAGGTAACTGCTATACTGTCTTTAATAGTGAGGTCCATTCTTGAAGGCAACAACTAGATAGATCCAATTTTGCAATCTGATCTCATTTGAAAATTGAGACTATTAATATTACAGTTATTATGGAAAGTTATGTTTCATTCTCATCATTTAGTTGATTTTATAGTGTTCAATATTTTCTAGTTCACCTCTTAAGTAACTATTATTCTGGTAGTGTGTGCTTGCTTTTATACTCATGAATGAGTTTATCTTTCTCTTCACTCTGTAGGCATCCTTCAAGTATCTGCAGAGCTAGTTTAGTGGTCATGAATTCTTTAGCCTGTTTTGATTGTGGAAAGATTTTCACTATCCTTCAATTATGACAATTAGTTTTGCTGGGTATAGTAGTCTGAGTTGGCAGTTATTGTCTTTCAGAACATGAAATACATCTTAACATGTCCTTCTAGCTCTTAAAGACTCTTTTGAGAATTTTGCTGTTATTCTGTTGGGCTTGCCTTTATGTATGATTTGTTACTTCTCTCAGTTTTCAGTGTATTTTCTTTGTTTTATATATTTAGTGTATTAGCTGTCATGTAATGAGGAGAGGTTCTTTTCTGGACCAGTCATTTTATGTTCTAAATGACTCCTGTATGTGACTCAGTATCATGCTCTCCAATTTTTAGAAATTTTCTCCTGTTTTCATTGAAAATGTTTTCTATACCTTTAGAGTGAAATTCTCCTTCCCAGGCCATCACTCTTAGATTTGGTCTTTCATACTGTTCCACACATCTTGAAATTGTTATTAATGATTTCTTATCAATATATCTTTGTTATTACCTGAAACTCCATTCCTGTACATTGTCTTTAGGTCCTAATATTCTGTCTTTACCTCCATCCATTCTTTTGAGATTTTCTGTGGAGTTTTATATTTGACTTACTGTACTTTCCATTTCTAATATTTCAGTTTGTTTTTCTTTAGTATTCCTTTCTCTTTTCTTTTGGTTTGTCAAGGTAGGGTCTCACTTTAACCCAGGCTGACCTGGAATTCACTATGTAGTCTCAGGGTGGCCTCTAACTCACGGTGATCCTCCTACCTCTGCTTCCCAAGTGCTGGGGTTAAAGGTGTGTGCCACCACACCCAGTTTCTTTCTCTTTATTAAATTCTTTCATATATATGTTGAATTTCTTGTTTTATCCACCTGTGTTAAAATTCATTCATAAGTTTCAATATTTTATTTCTTTATCATACTTAAAATTATTTCTTTCAATTCCTTTTGGATTTCCTCCAGTTTCCACTTATTGGAAACCATTACCATGGGAATAATAAATTTTGAAGGAGTCATGTTGCCTTAGTTTTTCATGTTCCTTGGGTTTTTGCATTGGGTCTTACATATTTGGTGACAGGTCATTGGTTGAATTGATTTATAAATCATAGTAGCAGTTGCCTTCTCAGTGTAAGGATAAAATACTCAACTAAAAGCACCTTGTGTAAGGGAAAGGTTTATATCAGCTTTTAGTCTCAAGGGAATGCTTTATTGTGTCAGAGAAAGCATGACAGACAGCTGTGTGGCATATCTTTCCACATCAACTAAGAGGGATGGGTAAGGGTGAGCTGACATTTGTAAGGAAGGAGTTGGCATATAATATGCTAAAGCCCACCCCCAACAACACACCTACTCCAGCAAAACTCCACCTCCCAAAGGCCTCACAATTCTCCCAAACTGCTACCATTTGGGAACCAAGCATTCAAATCATATGAGCCTATGGGGAACGTTTCATTCAAACCACCACAATCACCCTTATCCTTTCTGAGGAAATGCTTAAAATATGCAAGAGCCTGTGTTGAAGCAAGGTTGAAGTGTGGTTTTCCTCTGGTAGAATGGTGTATAGGGCACCAGGCTCAGTCACACATTACTTCTCTGAGAGTAGATTTAGTATCTGCAAAAGCCATCACTATCAATGGGTAGGCTCACTATGCAAATAGAATAATAGTCAAATAATAAACAATCATGAGCTAGAGATATTGCTCAGTAGTTAAAGACACTTCCTTGCAAAGCCTGATGGCCTGAGTTCAATTCTCCAGTACACATGTAAAGCTAGATACACAAAGCAGTGCATGCATCTGGAGTTCATTTGCAGCAGCAAGAGGCTCTGGAATGCTCATTCGCTCTTCTCTCTCTCTCTCTCTCAAATAAATTAATAAATTAAAAACAATCACCTTTTGAGATGGAGAGATTGCTTAGTGGTTAAAGTGCTTACCTGCAAAGCCAAAGGACCCAGATTCAATTCCCCAGGACCCACATAAGCCAGATGCACAAGGTGGTGCTGTAAGGGTCTGAGAATCACTCAATAAAGACCCCAGACTCTAATAGTATGTAAAAGCAAAGAGAGTTTATTCTGCAAAATCAGCCAGCATGCAGGGGTCAACCATTCATACAAAATGATGACTCTGAGAGAAGCACACAGGCCCCTTTTAAGCACAGCTAGGGGAATTTTAGGAGGGTTAAATCATTTTTCTAATGCAATTGGCTAAGCAAGCAGCAGTTTGTACATCTTTGATTGGCCGCAGCCCAGATTTTACCATCCTTGGACATGTTTAGACATGTTTTAGAGACTTTGTAGGAACTGACTCAGCCCTGGAGCCTGCTATCTTGGGCAAGTCTTTTTTTGATCATAGTCCAGAGGTATTGCAGGAACTGACTCAGGCCCCTGGGTGGCCATCTTCCCCAGCCACATGTCAGGGTCACTGTTGATTAACAGCCCTTTGATAGTGGTTTTCCCCAGAAGTCTTGTCTGGCTCTCTGGGAAACTGAAACTTAGGCCTAACTATAAACTGGAGCAAATTTGACCCTCTCATCCTCCCCTTGAGATAGGTTCCATCTCAAATCCTTGAGAGGGGTTTAAGGGTTGATATTGGGACCTTAATACCATAAGCTGAATGGTAGACACACGTTCTTTGAAAATCTTATGACAGCATTAAGGTTATAGTGCCCACAGATGAGGGCAAGTAGCAACAACATCAGGGGCCCTGCCACCACTGAACAGAGGGTAGTGAGCCAAGGGGACCAACTAAAAATGGATTCATAAGAGTTTTCAGATTTTTACCTCCCTTTTTTTCTGTCTTGTAATCTTTTCCATATAAGAGACATTGATTATTAAATGATTCCAGAATGGTTAGCATAAACACAGCATTGTTTCCCAGGGCTAGACATAGTCCGCCTTGTTGGAGGAATAGGAGGTCTAGTCCACACCTGTTCTGAAGGGTAACTTGGGCTAGTGAAGATAAGAAAGTCTCAAGATGAAAGATGGACTTGTCTAACTCGGATAGGTCAACATCTATTGCTAAGCTTAGGGCCTTGTAACTTCTGTCTTGGAGAACTGAGACTGAGGTGCCCACTCTAGTGGTCTTGGTAACACCGATTTCTAGCAGGGTGGGGACTAGGACTGCAGAAACTGCCACCTGTTTTGGCCTTCCGGTTGGGAGAAGGGAGAGTCAAGTCTCCATGTCTTCACCTGAATAATAAAGGATCTTAGGAGTTATCCAGATCAGCACACAGAATCCACCAGTGTGGTTGAGAGTTAAGGTATGAACACAAGGAGTCAACCCAGTAGAGCAGGCCCACCAGGCATCATCTGGAGGGATGAGGTACATCTCCTGATTTGCAGCTTATTGAGTGGTGTGGCATAGGTGTCTATGAGTATGGGGGACAGGTTTATGTCCTCCTGTAATTCAGAATCCATTCCCTTCAACCAGTTCCAAAGTTAACCTCCCAATGCCCAGGTGGTGCCAGCGGCAGGCCCCATTATCCTCAGAGGTGGTGTAATTCCCAAGGATGGCTATTCCCTTATAATAGGGGGGCCTTGCATCTAAGCAGAACCAGCAGTCATCAGTGAGTTCAGGCCTAGAGTTATTTATCACTTGATAGGTGGCCTGGAATAAGTCCCAAGGTCAGGATCAGGGTTGGGGTTCCTGACTTGGGACAGGACTCCTGGATGGGATGTATCACCATAGGTTTATTTGTTAGGTTGGGCCTTTCAGTAGGCATGGCCTCCTGCTCCTGTGGTGACATTTTAACTGGTGGCAGGACTGGGTTGGGGCCTAGTGGTACTTCAGGTCTGAACTTTATCTTTTGAGTTAGGAGCTGGATAGTGAATAATATCCCAAAATCACTATTTGGTTTATAGAGATGTAGTCCCTATGTGTTTCCTGCCCCCCAGTTGGTGGCTTTTTTACCTTTTGAGGTAGACTTAATAGTGATTGGACTACAAGTACTAAAAGCACATGGTCCACTGAGACCATTTGAGTACAGTTTGGGCTGCAGTCCATATCCCCATCCCAGTGAGTCTGACCCTGGGCTCTGTTTAACTATAATGAGGTCATCCTTAACTGGGGGGGGTCCCAGGAGATTGGTTCTGTTGACTTGCAGCCCCAGCTTGCACAAAAGAATGATTCCACCCCCCCACATTCGGATTTCTGAGACTTGGATCTCCCACCCACCTCCCCCGCCCCGGGCAAACATAGAAAGGGGTGTGTCATACCATGTTGCACCTACTTGGGTGGTAGCTATTTTGGAGTTCAGCAGAGGTATCCCAATTCCGTTCAGTCAATGTGCACAAGTCAAATGTTATGTCAGGGAACCAAGTTCCAAGGGGCTGAGTGGGATGTGGAATTAACAATTGTCCATGTCACCATGTCAGTAACAACCCATGTGAGGTTATATGGCTCATGAGGGTTAGGTCCAGTAAGGGCCAAACACAGAGAAGAGATCAAGATCAGGACTTGTAAAGTTAGCTTTAATGGATCCAGTGGGTGGGACTGAATCTTCCATCCTTCTGGAGTCATCAGGAGGCCTCTCCCATTGGTGTTGTAACTGTTGAGTGGTCTCTTGTCCCACAGGTTTGATGTGGGAGTGATATATCCAGGTTCTGACTCTGTCAATCTTCATGGCTGTGGGCATGGTCAAGATTACCATGTGAGGGCCTTTCCATCATGGCTCGAGAGTCTTGTGATTGTATCTCTCAATCCAGACTTCATCACCTGGTTCAAAGCAATGGGGGTGAGGAGAGAGAGCTGACTCATAGATTTGGTGTATATCCAGCCAAATCTGTTTTTGGACCTTATGGTGAGCTTGTAGGGATTCCAGGAACCTCTGATGGTCAAATTCTGCAAGGATCTCAGGTTGAAGGTTAGGCAGAAGGAGAGGGGACCTCCCATATACTATTTCAAAGGGAGTTAGGCCTAGGGTATAGGGGTGTTTCTAGCCTTATACAGGGCATAAAGAAGGAGGGCTACCCTGTCATTTCCAGTTTCTAGGGTTAATTTAGTTAAGGTCTCCTTTAAGGCCCAATTCATTCTCTCTACCTGGCCTGAACTCTGGCAATGGTAGGCACAATGAAGTTTCCAATCTCACCCCACAACTTAACAAGCAACTGTGTTACCTAAGATATGAAAGTTGGTCCATTATCAGATCCCAACAATGAAGGAAGTCCATACCTGGGGATAATTTCTTCTAGCAGCTTCTTAGCCACTATGGCGGTGGCCTCTTTCTTGATGGGGAACATCTGCACCCAGCCTGAAAGGTGTCTACAAGAACTAAAAGGTACTTGTATCCATATAAACCCAGTTTGACTTCTGTGTAATCTATTTCCCAGTTTGCACCTAGTCTCTGTCCATGTAGCCAGTTTCCTGGTGTCTTTTGTCCTACAGTCAAGGGATTCACTGCCTTACAGGTAGGGCAATGGGAAATGATATCATTCACTAAGGGCCCTAAGTGAAAAAATTTTATGGTTAGCATTTCTCAGCAGCTCCTTAAGTTTTCTAAGACCCAGATGGGCATTTGGAAGAATCTGATGAATGAGCTGTTAGCAAATTCTGAAGGGAGAATTATTCAGCCCTCAGTGGTATGGAGCCATCCTTCTTTTTGAAAGAGTCCTTGGCATTTTGTTAGGTCCTCCTTATCTTTTGAGCTGTAATGGGGGGTCGGAGGGAGCCCTGGTGGAACCATAGCCACCAAAGCTGTGGCTGTGGAGTCTAGTGTAGCCTCTTTTGCAGCCTTAAAGGCCTGTCTGTTCCCTTTTGCTCTTTTATTTCCTCCCTTTTGATAGCCCAGGCAATGGATGATGGCTATCTCTGAGGGCAGCCATATTGCCTCTAATAGTGCTAGGATCTCATCTTTATTTTTGATGGTTTTTCCTTTTGCTGTGTGCAGCCCCCTTTCCTTATAGATGAGCCCATGGACATGAAGATGTGAAGATGTTTGCAATTTTGTCTTTGGCCATTTTAAGGGCCTGAGTCAGGGCAATTCATTCGGCCCTCTGGGCCAATGTCTCAGGTGGTAGGGTGGAGGCCCATACTACAGAGTCAAGAGTTACTACTGCAGGGCCAGCATACCTGACTCCATCTTGCATGTAACTGCTCCCATCTGTGAAGTAGTCTAACCCTGCATTCGTCCAGGGGATCTGTCAGGTCTGGCCTTGTGTTTTGGACTTGGTTCAACACTATTGAGCAGTCATGTTTAATGTCCTGATCTAGGTCCAGCAGTAAAGTGGCTGGATTGAGGGCTGAAGTAGGGTGGTATTGGATGCAGGGCGGGTTCAGAAGCAGAGACTGGTAATGTACCAGTCAGTTATTAGAGATCCATCAACCTGGGGGATTATTGAGAAACCCTTAAATGGCATGTGGGGTAATTATGATCAATTCTTGTCCCATAGTAATCCTATCTGTATCCTTAACCAGCAATGTGGTGGCCACCATGATGCACAGACAGGCTGGCCATCCTTGTGCTACTGGGTCCAGCTTTTTGGACAGATAGGCTACTGGTCTTGTCCAAGGGCCTAGAGTTTGAGTCAGCACACCCTTAGCTATGCCTTTGTTTTCATCCACATAGAGGTGGAAAGGCTTGTAGATGTCTGGTAGGGCCAGTGCTGGGGCCTTAAGGTGTGCCTCTTGAGCCAGTGGAAGGCTCTATCTATCTCTGGAGTCCAGCTCAAGGCACTCTCCTGACCCCTTGTGGCCTCATACAGAGGCTTAGCAATTTCCATGAATCCTGGCACCCAGAGTGTACAGAACCCTGCCAAGCCCAAGAACTCTCGAACTTGTCATCAAGTTTTGGAAGTGGAGATACTGAGGATTGTCTCATTCCAGGCCTGAGACAGCAGGCGTTGGCCCCCCTTGAGTATGTACCCTAGGTACATTACCTCCCTTTGGCAGAGCTGTGCCTTTTTCACAGACACTAGAGATCCCATCTGGTCCAATTCTCTGAGCAAGGCACCAGTCGCCAAATGACAGGTTTCTTCATCTGGGACCACTATAAGAAGGTCATCAACATACTGTAGGAGGGTTATTTGGAGGTGTGCCTGCCAGTATTCACCCAGGTCTTCATGGAGTGCCTCGTCAAGATGGTGGGCAAGTTCTTAAACCCTTGTGGTAGGCTAGTCCAGGTCAGCTGTCCATTGAAACCATTCTCTGGGTCGCTCCATTCAAAGGCAAACAAGGGTTGGCTAGCTGGAGCCAGTGGCAGGCTGAAGAATGCATCTTTAAGACCAACACCATATAGACACCCTGCTCAGGTGGCAAGCTGTTCAGCAGGGTGTATGGATTGGGCACTGTGAGGAGGATGCCTTCTACTCTTTTATTAACTTCCTTTAAGTCCTGCACAGGTCAGTAGTCATTGGAGTGGGGTTTTCTTACCGGCAGAAGGGGGGTGTTCCAGGCAGACTGGCAAGGAACTAATATTCCTTGTTCCCAGAGTCGGTTTATGTGAGGTGTTATCCCTACTTTCACTTCCTGAGACATGGAGTACTGGCGGACTCGGGCTGGACTGGCATCAGCTTTTAGTTGTATCAAAATTGGGACCTGATATTTAGCTAGCCCCATCTGATTTCTTTCTGCCCATACTCCTGGAATTTCCTCCCATACTTTTTCCAAGTATGGTTCCTTGTTGCCAGTCAGAGGGGGCAGGGCATAGAGTTTGTATTCTTCCTCTAGAGACACAGTCAGAACGTGTATGGGGCCGTTTTCACTAAAGACCTGTACTCCTTCGGGGCCAAAATGGATTTGTTCCCCCATCTTGGTCAGGAGGCCTTGCGCCAGGAGCAGGTATGGGCACCTGGGGATGACCATAAATGAATGGGTTACTCATCCCATTCCCAAGTCCATCTTTCTTTGGGTAGTTCATGGATATTGGTTAGTTCTGGTGCCCCCCTGGACCCATGTTTTCTTGTTAGACAGGGGCCCCATAGGTTGTTTTAGGATGTAGTGTTGTGCCCCTGTATCGACTAGGAACTCTACATGTTTCCCTTCCACCTTTAGGGTTACCCAGGGCTCATGGAGGGGACGTGAGCCCTGATGCCCTCAGTCACTCAGTTCTTCTATCTCCAAAACTTTTGGTGCTTTCTCCCTCTGCTTTTTGGAGCAGTCATTCTTCCAGTGTCCTATTTCTTTGCAGTAAGCTCACTGGTCTTTTTGGAGATGAGGTCATCCCTCCTTTTTCTGAGGGGCTTGTCTTTCCTCTTTCCATAGGCTATATTTCTTAATTCATGGGAATCAGATCTTTCTCTCCCTGTAGCCACCAGTAGTACTCTGGCAAGTTGTCCTTTTGTTTGTCTATCTTCTGGAGTCTCCCTATTGTTTTAGACCTTTTCTGCTATGGCTATGAACTCTGCCATTTGCTTACCTGTGAATCCATTCAGTTGTTGTAGCTTTCTGTAGATATCTGGCACCACCTGGTTGACAAAAGCCATGTTCACAGTGGACTGATTTTCCTTCTCTTCAGGGTCAAGGGTTGTGGAAATTAAGTAGGCCTCCAACAGTCACTCTAGGGAGGCCCCTGGGAGTTCCTCCTTACCTTGTATGACCTGGCCTATCTTAGACAAATTTGTAGGCCTTCTGGCAGCCTCCTAGAGGCCACCCATTAGATCCTGGTGGTAGATCTTCAGCCTCTCCTTACCTTCAGGGTCATTAGGGTCCAGGTTCAGGTGAATCAAGGGAAAAGCCACATCAATGTTGGGCTGGACCACCGTGGGTTGGCCGTATGGCCCTGGAACCGACTTTTGGGCTGCACCTAGCACCTGTTCTCTTTCCTAAGTTGTGAAGAGCACCTTCAAAAGCTGTTGGCAATTGTCTCACGTGAGTTGGTGGGTAATCATTAGAGCCTGATGGGTCTATCAAGGTGGAGGGTTTCTCTGAGAACTTGGGAGTTTGCATTTTCCAGTTACATATATAGGTCACTAGTGGCAAAAGGGATGTGGACCATATACTGTTGGCCCTCCTGATCAGAGGGGGTGGTTTTTTGCAAAGGCAGCACAATATGGTAGAGTCTGCCTGTCTTGCAATTCAGGCCCATGTATGGGGAGGACTTATCATATTCCCTCTGTCCTCCCCTGTGCCTGGATCGGCAGTGACCACCTGCAGTACGGGTTCTGGAGTGGGGGTAGGTACATAGGGAGGTGTGTAGAGGTCCTCCTCAGGAACGGAGGGGTGTAAGACTGCTGGCTTGCAGTCCTTCAGCTTCCCCAACTCCTTAATTGACAGGATCGTTGGAGTCAGTGGCAAAAAGGGTCTCAGCCAAGAGGGAGGGTCTCTCCACCAGATATTGCCAAACAGTGATGTATGGGACCTGGTCAGGATGCCCAGGATTCCCATACACAATACCTTTAACTTGGTAAATTCTGGGAAGGTTGAAGGTGCCTTCCTCCAGCCATCTCACATTGAAAGTCAGCCATTCATTCCTGCAAAAGATGGTTAGTTTTCTCAGCCATACTGGCCAGGCATCGGAAATCCTTGAAGTGTGACTGGACTAGGTCCAGTGAGGTGGAACTCACTGCTTGTCCCATGGTATCTCTCAAGAAAGTAGGAAAGGACGATCAAGACACAAACACACAGACACAAAAACAAACCTCCCAGGGAGTGAGAAAGAAACCAAAACGATGCTGACAGCACCGTATCCCATAAACGGGCTCTGCCAGATGGGCATGACCCATCAGTATCTATCAAAACCAGAGTCAGACTGGGGCTCTCTGGCTCCAACAGATGGGGGTCCAGAGCATCCTCGAAACCCCTGGCCCAGAGGTAATAATTGGAGCACCTGCCTGACCTTAGTGGGCCTCCAGATTGTGTCCAGACACCAATACTGGAAAAACAAGGAACACAGCAGAACAGAGACTCACAGTACAGAGGGGTGCCCCAACTCACCAATTGGTGGGAAACAAATTGCTCCCCTAGAAAAGCTCCACTTTCAAGTCTGGGTGTCTCCAGTGATCCCAAGATGAGCCCCCAAATGTAAGGGTCTGAGAATCATTGAAGATCCTGGACTCAAATAGTATGTAAAAACAAAGAGAGTTTATTCTGCCAACATGCGGGGTCAACCATTCATACAAAATGATGACTCTGAGAGAAGCACACAGACCCCTTTTAAGCACAGCTAGGGGAATTTTAGGAGGGTTAGGTCATCTTCTAATGCAATTGGCTAAGCAAGCAGCAGTTACATTTGTACATCTTTGATTGGCCGCAGCCCAGATTTTACCATCCTTGGACATGTTTAGACATGTTTTAGAGACTTTGTAGGAACTGACTCAGCCCTGGAGCCCGCTATCTTGGGCAAGTCCTTTTTTTGGTCATAGTCCAGAGGTATTGTAGGAACTGACTCAGGCCCCTGGGTGGCTATCTTCCCCAGCCACATGTCAGGGTCACTGTTGATTAACAACCCTTTGTTCATGGTTTTCCCCAGAAGTCTTGTCTACCTGTCTGAGAAACTGAAATTTAGGCCTAGCTGTAAACTGGAGCAAATATGATCCTCTCAGTGCATGCATCTGGAGTTTGTTTACAGTGGCTGGAGGCCCTAGCAACCCATTCTCTCTCTCTCTCTCTCTCTATCTATCTATCTATCTATCTATCTATCTATTTCTCTCTCTATCTGCCCCTCTCTCTCAAATAAATTAATTTTTTTAATTTAGAAAATACAATTACCTTTTAAGTGTCAAAAATTGTAGAACATAAAAAACAAGAAAGCACTGATAGTTCAGCATGAACTGAACTATGAACTGAACACTGAAAAGAATGAAAGTAGTAAGGCCTGTACTAGGTAATTAGTAAGACTAATACTGTAGATCGAGAAAAATTAGAGGAGTGACACATAACTAGAAAGGGGAATGGTTGGGACAAAATGAGGGGGGATAGGGCAGTTTTGGCTGAAAGTAGAATAAAAAAAGTAAATAAATGCATCATACACCCTAAAACAGTCCCATTCCTTCAGGGTACTGAGACATAGAGACCCTGTAAGCCAGACCAGCCTATGTGCTTTAGGAAAACTTATATATGCAAAATGAAATAGAGATCGAGAGATGAGAGACCAAGAACAGCACAGAGTGGGGCACAGCTGACCTGCTAATTCACCTTGAATATTGACTAGATGAACATTAAAGGTGAGGTGGAAGGGGCTAACTGGAAGTATAGAGCATGAATACAATACGGCATGTTTACAGGTTTCAGCTTTTTCCAGGGCTCCCTGATGCCTGTCATGCCTCTGGGCATCCTTCAGGAAGTTCAGGTCTCCAATGCTAGTAATACCTCTGAGCAACACTTCAGGAGTCTTGGCCCTATCCAGTGCAAATTCTACTGAAGTCCCATGAGCCACTTGAAACCTGTGTTTAAATTCCTCTGCAGACTGCAATTCCAATTTCCCCCTCACTGATTTCTTGAAGCTCTGATTTAAACATTCTTATTCTCTAGAGGTTTTTCTACTGGTCAGGTTACAGCATATTATCCCATGACACTTACTCTGAGATTGCTAAGAGTATAGTTCACGGAGGGACACAAATGGCCTAGCTGCTGACTCTAGTTCTATTTTGCATGCCAAAAGTACTTTTCCTTTCTCCTTTTTTGAGTTGATTGTTTTTGACCCTCACTAGACATGAGAATCATTTAGTATTTGCAAAATATACTTGTCTCCAGTCTCCATCCCTAGAAATTCTGATTTGAGCTGATGATGTATTGTGGACATTTTTAATATTGTGTTTAGAACTACTGCTCTAAATATTTATAACCTTTCAACTCTCCCTGTTACTTCCTAGCTTTTATTTCATTATTTATAAAATACCATTACTCTTTTTCTTAGGTTATATGTTCTCTGTAGGTGAGATTTGAATCTAGTGTGTTTGTCCTTTATAGCTTCTAGAAATTTACATTTTAAGTAACTCTTACTTTACATGTTGCTTGAGCACATGAATGAACAATGGTATATGGGGCTGGAGAGATGTCTTATCAGTTAAAGAACTTGCTTACAATGCCTTACTGCCTGGGTTCAATTCCCCAGTACCCATATAAAGCCAGATGCACAAAGTGTTGCATGCATCTGGAGTTTGTTTGCAGTGGCAAGAATTTTATGTGATGCCTTGCAAGAAGAACATAGCAAAGATACCAGTCTAAGCATATAGTTTTTACCTCTCCTGCTTGGCCTGCTTTGTCCAGTATATCTGCTATGAATCTATTCATTCTGCTCAGCATAGTAAAAATGGAAGTGGATATATTGCTCATAGCATTAGCTTCCTCATCAACTTGACTTGATATACAATTTTATAATAACAAAAAGCTATTCTTTGAAAAATAACCCCCAAGTAATAGCATCCTCAGCTATGGAAGCTATTACCAATAAATTCACATTCCTTTTAGGTACAAATATAAAACCTAAAGGAAGAACTGGAACAATAAAACCAGACCATTTCTAAACTATTATTTTTCTTCATTTATGTGATTTATTATTTTACCTCTAAATCAATCTTCTAAAACTGCAGTGTACAATGATAAAAATTATGGGCTTAAATTCTGAATCAACTGTAGAATGTTTAAAAAAAAGTCTGACAAATATGTTTAAATTATATATCCCAACAAAATTAGTAGTACTGCATACCCAAAAGCTGAATGCTGAGCTGGGCATGGTGGTACTCGCTTTTAATCCCAGCACTCTGGAGGCAGAGGCAGGAGGATCACTGTGAGTTCTAGGCCAGTCTGAGATGATGCAGTGAGTTCCAGGTCAGCCTGGGCTACAGTGAGACCCTACCTGGGGAAAAGAAAAAAAATGCTGGCTGCTACCCAACAAATGCACATTATTAACAGTAACAATTCTTAAGATTCATCACTATAAATCAGTTTTGCTTAAGGATTCTCAATTATCAAAAACAAAATATGCCGGGCGTAGTGGCGCACGCCTTTAGTCCCAGCATTTGGGAGGCAGAGGTAGAAGGATCGTTGAGAGTTCGAGGCCACCCTGAGACTACAGAGTGAATTCCAGGTCAGCCTGAGCTAGAGTGAGACCCTACCTCGAAAAACCAAAAAAAAAAAAAAAAAATTCACTGACAAATTAAAAGCTGGATCAGGATTCCTGAGACAAAAATTACAAAGTTCACTCTTTCCTAGAGCTTTATCTGTTAGTGATTACAAATAAACTTTGTGAACAAAGTTCTTTAATGCATATTTTAAAATATTAATACCATGGACAGAATAGAAAAGAAAGTACAAAGCTGTGCTTAGAAAAGAATAAGGTGGTAAAAAGATGATTTTTAATTGGAAAAGATTCTTACCCTTATCTCTCTTCTCCATCCTTTCTTCAAATCACCACAAAATGTTTTAAAGTTTCAAGAACTTTGTGATGTTTAATTGATCCTGAGAAAAATTTGATCTCAATTTCTGAGGAGATCCTGAGTCACTTTTTTTTTCCCTTTGATAAAATGGGAATGATTGCTTCTTTCTCTACCCTTTTTCCCTCTCCTTCCTTTCTCCTTTCCTTCCTTCCTAATGGATATTTAAAAGCAAAGTTCCTTGAAACTTTCCTAGAAAAGTCATTCAACATTCTCCTTTCTATTGGTTTCCTAAGAATTGCATATGGTTCTAATAAAATGCATATCATTTATAATGTTGTGAGATCTTTATTTTAAGAAGCCATTTGAACAATAGTTATACATCCATAATTAAATACCAGATGTAAGTGAGGACCTTACTTTAGAGTATGCTTTACCATAAAAAGATGATGTTCATTCGGTTTGTGCTCTTAGCTCAAACTGTATTCACAATTAAGGTAGAGAATAAGTAAGCTAAAAGAATTTGGACTTCTTGAGGACAGGGTATCCCTGAATGATATTCAGTAAATAACCAGGCTTACTTTATACTCCTATACATGCAAAAGATTTTAAGATAGTGAGCCAACATTGTCTTCCACCTACCTAACTCTCTGATGTTGTTCTTGCAGAGCAGAATGGAATAAGAAGTGATGCCATTCTTTTAAACATGAGGAAGTATGTATGCTCCGTGTTGTTCAGAGCTTTCTATGGAGCAAAGTCTATCATGTAGTTAGTGAGGAAATGAGGGAAGAACCATCTACTCTTGTACTTAGACTTCTGGACCTAAAAGCCAAGTGAGATTTGGCATTATGATGCTGTGTTAAAGTGTTGTTTTAAATAAACTGTTGACATACTACCAATTTTTAAATCCTGTTGACATTCCTTCATTTTGTAACATACTGAAAACTGTATGAAATGAACCTAGCCTGAACATTCCTAACCCCTGAAAGCCCAGGCTTCATGGTGGAATAGTGTACATCTAAAACTATGTATTAATGGTTCAAATGGAATTCCCAGGCTGGAGAGATGGATTAGCAGTTAAGGCGCTTGACTGTGAAGCCTAAGGACCCAGGTTCAATTCTCCAGGTCCCATGTAAGCCAAATGCACATGGTGGCATGCACATCTAGAGTCTGTTTGCAATAGCTGGAGGCCCTGGCATGCCCATTCTCACTCTACTTCTGCTCTCCTGTCTGTTTCTAATAAATGATTAAAAATAAATCTTAAAAAAAAAGTAGCCAGGCGTGGTGGCTCACGCCTTTAATCCCAGCACTCAGGAAACAGATGTAGGAGGATCACAGTGAGTTTGAGGCCATCCTGAGACTACATAGCGAACTCCAGGTCAGCCTGGGCTAGAGTGAGACCCTACCTCGAAAACCCCTCCAAACTATTTTTTTAATTAAAAAATTTTTAAATGGAATTCCCACATTAAGTGATGAACATCAAACCATATTTACTACTGAGATAAACATTTGATCATTGTAATTGAAATAAAAAAAGCTTTGAAAACTTTCCAAGGAAATAAGATCTAGTTCCCTGCTATTTTTAAGCCCTTCATAACCTTTCAAATATGTTTGTATTCACTAGGAAGGGACATTTCTGTAGAATCAATCAAATAGGCAATTTAATTTTCTTTGCAGATAATTTTGGCCATGTTCCATTGGGAACATTTTAGTCTGAATTTTCCTGGGAAAAGACCCTCATGTTCCAAATCATGATCCTTTCCTGTACTCAATATAGAAGAACACTATAGCAAAACTGGTATATACCGAATTAATAACAATATATACTCTCCAAGGAGCTCCATTGTGGATTTCATCACTGTATAAACCTTTCTCATTGCTGCAACAAAATACCTAAGAAAAGCAACTTAAGGAGGAACAGTTTATTTTGGCTTACAAAGGGATCCAGTCAGTCTACCAGGCAGGAAAGGCCTGGTAGCAAGAGCATGAAGCATTAGGTTTTCACTTTCCATCCACAGTCAGAAAGCAGAGAGAGGAATGCTGGCTCTAAGCTATCTCTCTCGGGTTTTTTTTGTTTTTTGTTTTTTGTGTTTTTTTTCCAGGTAGGGTCTTACTCTAGCTCAGGCTGACCTGGAATTCACTATGTAGTCCAGAACTCCATCACATGGAATGGTGCTGCCCACAGTTCAGACAGGTTTTCTCGTATCAGTCTAATCTAGAAAATCCCTCAAAGGCATGCCTAGATATTTGTTTCTATGGTGACTAAATCCTGTTAAATTAACCATTACAATTAACCATCACAATCACTGAAGTAAGAAAATAAAAAGTGCAAGAATAATAATTTAAATGTATAAAATAACAAAATAGCATCAAAAGGATTTTAAAGTATTATAATTAACTGGTATGATTTTGTTAAAATTAAAAAGAAACTCTAAATTGGAGAATAAGAATATATTTACTAAATCCAAAGATTACAGACCCTTTTTTCCAAAGAATTCAAGGGCTGGAGTGATGGCTTAGTGGCTAAGACATTTGCTGGCAAAACCACCGGAACCGGGGTTCAATTACCCAGTACCCACATAAAGCCAGATGCACAAGGTGGCACATGTGCCTGGAGTTCGTTTGCAGTGGCTAGAGGCCCTGGCATGCCTGTTCTTTCTCTCTTTCTCTCTCTCCTTCTTTCTCAAATAAATAAAATATTTTAAACTACTTTTTAAAAAGCAAAGAAAATCAATACTTATTAATTAGATAATAATAAAATGCCTATATTTGATACCTAGTTAAAAACCTCACTGGGTTTTCAAAATTTAAAAACTAATCCAATTCTTATCCTGGTCCTAGGTTTATGCTTCTTACCAGTTTTTCATTCTGTAAGATGCTGCTGCCTGTGCTCATACCACACCTATGCTTCTTTAGCCCCTCAGCTGCTGGTGGTCTCACCGGCAGTTCTGCGTGGCAACACTGCCCAGTAGAAGCCAGACAAACCTCACACTCAGATTGAGTCCAACATAAAGAAGATTGTTTTGTCAGCTTGATGTAGGACATTTAATGAAGATGCTTAGGACACCAAACCTAGCAGGAAGTGGTATTTGAAGTCATCAGCATACTGACAGTGGCTGAAGCCACAGCTGCAGAGGCTGGCCCAATGGACAGAATGACAGGAACACCTTAGGGTTACTGTACAGGACCCATGTTAGGAACTTGATAATTAGGATTAAAATAATGTGTAGAACTGCAAAGCAAATGATTATTCATGTTTGAGTCAAAATTAACTGCTGCTAATTCTATCATATTCCACTTCCAGAACTATCCAACACAGTGACGATGGTTATAAAAGCCCTATCAACAGGTCATATTTACATATTTGAATGATGAACCACACACTTCAGCACATACCACATTCTTGTACTGCACAGCCACTCCTTGGGAAGAAGTGTGTGCTAAAGAGGCGCACTTCAGACTTCCTCTTTTCTTTCAGTGTTGGCTTTTTTTTTCTTTTGGTTTTTTGAGGTAGAGTTTCAGTCTAGCCCAGGCTGACCTGGAATTCACTATGTAGTGTCAGGGTGGCCTCAAACTCACAGAGAACCTCATACCTCTGCTTCCCAAGCACTAGGATTAAAGGCATGTGCCACCATGCCTGGCTAGTGTTGGCTTTTTAGCACTATTTGCTACTGTATATAAAGACCCTCATAGCTGTCTCTGACCACTGTGCACTTTGAAATATATGCTTTAATCCCTGAAGTATCCTGAAGAGTAGTGTTTATTTCTGTGTGTGAGGGTTGTGGTATGATTTTTAGAATGTTTAAAAACAAAATTCCAGGGCTGGAGGGATTGCTTAGTGGTTACAGCATTTGCCTGCAAAGCCAAAGGACCCAGGTTCAATTCCTCAGGACCCACATTAGCCAGATGCACAAGGGGCCACACATGTCTAGAGTTCTTTTACAGTGGCTAGAGGCCCTGGCACGTCCATTCTCTCTCTCTCTCTTCTTCTTTCTCTGTCAAATAAGTAAAATAAAAGCAAAATTCCATATTGGTGTTTGAGGGATACAATCTGCCTGCTTTTTTTCTTCATTTTTTTAATGAAACAAACCAAAAAATCCTTCAAGAACTGCCAATATAGAAGAGTGCCCTAAATCACACTTAAGTGTCATCATGCACCAATTTCCCAAGTTTGTGGGGGTTTCCTTAAGAATTCATTCAAAAGCCGGGCATGGTGGCGCACGCCTTTAATCCCAGCACTCGGGAGGCAGAGGTAGGAAGATTGCCATGAGTTCAAGGTCACCCTGAGGTGACATAGTGAATTCTAGGACAGCCTGAGCTACAGCAAGACCCTACCTTGAACCCCACCCCGACTTCATTCAAGTGCTTAACTCTTATTTTAATGAGGACTTATCATTTGTAACAAAAGTTTGCTTTTATACATGGGAATCATTTTCTTGAGCACAGAACCAAGCTGAGTATGAGCACTCGGTTTGACTGTCAGCAGTGCACAGCATCGCTCCTTGGGAAGAAGTACGTGCTCAAGGACAGCAACCTCTACTGTGTCTCCTGCTACAATCGCATCTTCTCTAACTACTGCGAGCACTGCAAAGCACTAATTGAATCAGATTCTAAGGTAGGTCTGACAACACTTCAGAGTTTGTCTTTTCTTTTAGTGTTGGCTTTGAACACTATTTGCTACTGTATATAAAGACCCTCATAGTTATCTCTGGCCACTGTACACTTTGAAATTTGTGCTTTAATCCCCACATTACCCTGTAGAGTAGCATTTCTTTCTGTGTTTGAGGGGAGTGGTATAGTTTTCAGAATGCTAAAAATAAAAGACATTGAGCTATGGAGATAGCTTAGTTGTCAAAAGTAGTAAAGTAAATTGCCTTGCAAATATGAGAAGCTGAGCTCAATTCCCAGAGTCTATATTAAAAAGCTGGGCATGGTGGCACACACCTGTAAACCCACCACTCGGGAGGCAGTTATAGGTGGATTACTGGTGTTCACTGACCAGCAGTCTAGCCTAATTTGTGAGCTCCAGGCCATGAGAAAACCCATCATAAATGAGGGAGATGACGTTCCTGAGCAATGATACCTGAGGTTGTCTTCTAACCTTCCCATGCACCTGCATATGCACATGTGAACATATACACTCTCACACACATGTGGAATCTCACACACATGCATAAGAAAATTTTCCAAAGAAATTGACCTATTTCTACAAAATTACATGGCTAAAATATTGTGCTACTTTTGGAATAACAAACACATAAACAAATGCATAAAAACTGGAGGTGTAAACATTACAAGCCTGTGCTTTCCTGGTGAAGAGTATGCCTCATCATCCATCACCACTGACAGCCACACAGCAAGCCTCCTCCAGGCTGTTTCTTCTTCCTCAGTGTTCATTATTGGCTTCTTCAGCCTTTGTTTTAATTAGATGGCATTATTTGAGGTATCAAAAAAATAATAGGATATTGCAACCTAAAAATTAAAGATTATACTATGAAAAACCTTTCTGGGACATGGGAGATAGTGCAGTGGTTAAAGTGTTTTCTTGCAATCATAAGGATGTAAGTTGGGTCCCCAGAACCCATGTAAAACTACCCAGCATTGTGGCATGGACCTGCAATCTCAGCAAAGAAGGGGGTGGATACAGGAGGATCCCTGGGTCTTACTGGTGAGCTCCAGGCCAAAGAACAATGACAGAACTTGTGTTAAAAATGGTGGGCAGTATTTCTGAGGTTAACACCCTGAGGTTGTTCTCTGGCTTCTACATGCATATGTGCACACAAATGTATCCCCCCACAAACACATATAGATGTGTACCTAAAAAATATACACAAACACACATGCACACACACTAAAAAAATAGCCTCTTTTGTTAGTTATAAAAGGATGGTAGGAAAATCTGAAGTAAAACAGAGCCAGGCTATTTTCCAGCTACTTTAATGGCCAAATGAAAAGAGCCCAAGGCTCTTCATTACCCCAGACAGTCTCCTCTCTGCAGTAGCAGTATCAATTACAACTTCCCCTCAAGCTAGTCGCACAACCCACTAAAACTAGAGTCCCAGGAGTGTTCAGTTTTATCACAAGAAATGGCTTGGTTTGTGGCAAACACATTTAAATAAGTTTATTTACTGTCTCACAGGATCTTTGTTACAAAAACCGGCACTGGCATGAAGGATGCTTCAAATGCACCAAATGCCATCACTCTTTGGTGGAAAAGCCTTTTGTTGCTAAGGATGAGCGTCTGCTGTGCACAGAGTGCTACTCCAGTGAGTGCTCCTCCAAGTGCTTCCACTGCAAGAGGACCATCATGCCTGGTAAGACAGCAAGGGAGCTGGATAGCTCATCACGAAGTGCCAGCAGCTCACAAAGCTCTGAGCTTAGAGAAAGCATCTTCTTGCTCTCTCTGGATCCATTTCATGCTCTTTGGTTCATGTATTCTTCCTGAATGCATAAATGACAGTGTTCTGTAATTTCATGACAGTGTTCCATGCTCTATTTCCATAAAACCCCATTTATAGAGACATTTTGAGCCAGAATTTATGTTATTGAATAAAGTTTATAGCAACCCTACTGCCCTTGGCATAACCAATGAAGGTAGAAAGAATCATTGTCATAGGAGACTGGGCACAGCATCATTTTATAGCTGTATACAAACTTCTTTGAGGGTCAGTCCTTAATGTTCTTTGGGGAAGAAAAGAGTCTATATAAAGATTCTGCCTTTGACAAGCACTGATTCACAATTTTTTGGTCATTTTCTGTCCCTATGGACAGCAGCATAAGAATATGAAATGCTCTCCCCCCCCCCTTGATATATATATGGTTTTTCAAGGTAGGGTCTCACTCTGGTCCAGGCTGACATGGAATTCACTATGAAGTCTCAGGGTGGCCTCGAACTCTCGGCAATCCTCCTACCTCTGCTCTTGAGTGCTGAGATTAAAGGCGTGCGCCACCACGTCCAGCTTCAATATATATTTTTAATTATAGATTCAAACAATTTCACAGGCCATAACCACTCAATATATATCACAGGAGTTGTGCCCTAGGCATTTCGACTATCATTCTAATGATGATTATGACCTAATTTATCTAAACCATGAGCTATTTAAAGTCTCCACTTAAAGTACTTCCACATCTCTGAACTGTAGCTTATGCAAAGTTTGCAAGAGTTTTACACAAGTGATTCACTATCATTGTAGCTGAACTCTGTTAATGTCCTTTCCATGACAAATATCTCTGAAACTGATAAAAAAAAAACTGTTTGTCTAACAGCACAATTAGTTTATCACCATTATGTTTAAAATATATTTTTAAGTAATTTTAACTACATCTGATTTAGGAAAATGAATCTATATTTGTACTAACAAGTTCTTCCTTTTGGCATTCAGGCTCTCGCAAAATGGAATTTAAGGGCAATTACTGGCATGAAACCTGCTTTGTTTGTGAGCATTGCCGACAGCCAATAGGAACAAAACCTTTCATCTCCAAAGAAAGTGGTAATTATTGCGTGCCTTGTTTTGAGAAGGAGTTTGCTCACTACTGCAACTTTTGTAAGAAGGTAACTATCTAAGGAGGGTGAGCCTTGTGGAACCTTCCAGACTATTTGTTCATATGTGCAGCATACATTTGGAATGAAGTCCACAGTCATGTTATAACTAACACATTCACCTTAGCTTTGAATTTCAAAGTGTCCCAAGCCTCAAGATCACAGTGTTGATTACTTCCTAATTTCATCAGCCATAAAATTCCACCCAGATCATGGAAATTATATTCCCAACAGCTCAAACGTTCAATCTCCCAGTTCCACTCACTCACTGCTTTTACTCAAGACAGGGCTATGCTCCAAGTGAATACAGAATGTTTCCTAGAAAATTATTTTTTTTAATATTTTTTGTTTGTTTATTTTTATTTATTTGAGAGTGAAAGACAGAGAGAAGGCAGGAGAGAGAGAATGGGCACGCCAGGGCTTCCAGCAGCTGCAAAAGAACTCCAGATGCATGCACACAAGTCCTTAGGCTTCACAGGCAAGCGCTTAACGGCTAAGCCATCTCTCCAGCCCTAGAAAATGATTTTGATCCATTTAGTGTTTACTGTTTCAGAGAACCGTGGATTTACCCACACAAAATGATTAATGGGAATAGAACACACACTGGGAACCCCTCCCACCATCTTCTGGTTCAGATGTCCTATGCACTTGAAGCTTTGTATTTTCAAGGAGTAGATTGGTGGGCTCAGGAGAGTAGCAAGATCATGAGGGAAATCCAGTAGACATGGAGAAGACAAAGCTCCAAGCTCCTTAGGGCCCAGCTCCAGAGTAAAGCAAAGGGGCTTATCATTTGTTTTCCTGGTCAAAGCACATTTTCCAATAGAAAAAGTCATTTTTCAGAAGTAAACTTGACCTGATGGTTTTATCTTCCAACTTTTTGTGTGAAAACAGTCTCCTGGCTATCATCCAGAGGAAGACTGTCTATATATAATGATATTGTCAAAGAAAGTCTTGACCTGTGATGCATCACAAGTTTAAAATGACATATGAATTTAGGGAGGGGAGAATGCCAAGTCATCACAATGGATTAGCACAGTGGCTCTTATGCCTTTTTAGTCCATGAAATGCTTTGGCAGATCTCTGAAAACCTTTGTGTGTTTTAATTTGGGCTGTTAGAGTTGTCATTACTATTTTCTACAGATCCATGCACAAGCACATATGTACATGTAACCACATACAGTAATTCTCTACATGTATGAACAATACCAATATTGTATTTGAAACAAGTTAACAAATATACTTTCCTGACTTAGTTTATACCATACCAAAGGTAGAATTATAATGAATAGTTAAGACATGAAATCAGCTAATACTGCTAATACTCAAAGATCTCTAGTGTGTTACCAGAAATGCTAACTTTAAAAACAGTTACAAGCAGCAATCAGACTTGATAACCCTATCACATATAAAACTTCATTGAATTACCAGAGTCAATGGTGTGCATTTAAAAGCAGATGCTGGATATGAAATGAGTAGGTTTATCTTACTATTTTTTAGAGGCTGCTAAGTAGACAATTTTAGGCTTCATTTCCTAAAGGCTTAGGCTAAAATATAAATGAAACTTGTGGAAATTGTCTTAAAATAAATTAAACAAAATCTAATCTTTTTCTCAACTTTTTCAGAGTCAAGATGACAGGGATAAAGGGTCAGATTTTCTAGGTAATAGAAAACTGTGACTATATTTAGGATATTTGAAATCATCAGTGCCTGATGAAACGTTCATATTGAATAGTAGATAGATCATAACATGCTCATATGATATTCTACTTGACTTTTTTAAACCACAGCTTCTTAAGGAAAGCTGAATATAAATGATTTTTTTGTTGTTGTTTTTTCGAGGTAGGGTCTCACTCTAGCCCAGGCTGACCTGGAATTCACTATGGAGTCTCAAGGTGGCCTAGAACTCACAGCAGTCCTCCTACCTCTGCCTCCTGAGTGCTGGAATTAAAGGCATGCACCACCATGCCCAGCTTGAATATAAATGATTTTGATCAAAACTAAAAAAAAAAAAATCTTCCACTGGAGTGGTGGTGCACGCCTTTAATCCCAACACTTGGGAAGCAGAGGTAGGAGGATTGCCGTGAGTTCGAGGCCACCCTGAGACTCCATAGTGAATTCCAGGTGAGCCTGGGCTAGAGTGAGACCCTACCTTGAAAAAAACCAAAAAATAAAAATAAAAAATTTCCAAGCCAAATCAGAGACAAAATATTTTTTTAAACAAGACCCTTATAGTTTTTCCGTCAATTTTATTTTGTTACATTAGAATATTTTACTGGAAAGCACTGTCTCATGCTGTAAGTTCTTTGAATTCAAATTCTTTAGGGTGAAAAGAGAATTACATGTTTTCTGTAGTCCTTGCATTCAATGCCATCACTGTCTGCACTCAGCCAGTGAGGAAACCTATTCTAAATCATGACATCAGTCAGAACAAAAACTAAATTCAGATATTAGATTTCACCTGTGCCTGCCTACCACTTCAAAGGGTATTATTACAAACAACCTCTTTCCCAGGGGTCCAGAAGTTCTTCTCCCTAATTAAACAGACTTTAATACATATATATCAGTTGTTTTCTGTGAATCCATTTTTTAAGCTTCAGATCCTTTAAGCATTGCCCAGTCATTTGACCAAACAAATCAAGTGGTTTGTGCTATGACAGTGGCAGCTGCTTAAGATGTCTGAAGTCAGTAGGGGGTGTTTTAAATTGCTTTCCTTTACACATACCACCTTGCTTCCCATTTGCTTATTTAGACTAATTCGTGTATTTTCCCTACAGAAGAAGGAACTCATATAAAATATTTTTAATTTCTAATATATATAACAAAGTTAAATATATATTTAGGATATTTTTAAAAGCCTATGATACATAAATATTTTTTGGTTTGCCAACAAAAACTGGCTTAAAATGGGCTTACATTTCCAATCTCTTATAATTTTGATGCAAAGATTATACAGGGACTGTCTCAGATATCACATTGGCTCAGTCTTTCTAGGACATGGGCATGCTGATCCCTCAACAGTTCAAAGCCATGGATATGTAGGACAAGGTGATTGTAAAAGAGCTATATATTTACCAAGTGTATCCTGAATAAAGATATTTGAACTTTTAAAAAGGTAGAGCCAAAAGAATAAACTTGTTTAGAAAAGCATATGTTATGGGGTATGGATGTAGCTCATTGGTAGAGTGCCTATCATGCACAAGACCGTGGGTTCAACCCCCGGCACTATACACAGGTTACTAATAAGCATCTCTGTCCAAATCTTATCATATCTACAGCTCAATTTACAATCAGTGCTATTATTTAAGTCCTAAAGCTGAGAAGTTATGCACTGGCTTAAAGCACCCCTTTAGTGCTAAACATGATGTTGGAATTGTTGTTTCCAAAGTGGTGGAGTGGTTGCGGAGTCAGGCTGCTGGGTTTAAGACTCTCTCTCCCTATCCTCTAACACAACTGCTCTAGCACTCAGGAGTTGTTCATCTGTAAAGGGGAAAAGATATTAGTCTCTACCATGAAAAGGTTTTGAGAACACCGACAAAGGGCCACCTCTAAGAACTTTTGGGGACTGAAAGAGAAGAAATGTGAGTTTTTGTTAGCAACTGAGGAACTGACAGTACTCACTAAGCGCAGCCAGAATTCCTACTGTGGGGCATTCTTAGGCATAGTGTAAAACTTTCAAGAAATGTCAGATGCTTTTTACAGCACCCTTGAAAGTCAGATACTGAAATAAAAGGTGCTGTAGAACTGTCTTGGCTCCCAGTGGAATGTCTTTAAAGACCAAAATGGGAACACACAATTTAAAAAGAGGTAAATCAAATACCTACTTCTTTTTTCTATCTTTGTGAGTTGAGAATGGCTCTGCCTCTTTTTGAATCTGTTGTAGCAAAAACATTAGAACAATTTTCACATTTGGAGGTTCTACATAACATTTGGTTCCTCACATTGATTTGGAAAATCATAGACATTTTAAAGGAAGTTGGCAGCCTGACACAAGGGAGTAGTCCAAAGCACCAGACGAAGAAGAACCCCATGAGGAATGTAGTGCAATGGTACCTGAATTCATTGTCTTCTGTTGTGATGTTTTGGTAGATAATAACTTCTGGCGGGGTAACATTTCGTGACCAAATATGGCACAAGGAGTGCTTTCTGTGTAGTGGCTGCAGAAAAGAACTTTGTGAAGAGGCATTTATGTCTAAAGATGACTTTCCATTCTGCTTGGACTGCTATAACCATCTGTATGCCAAAAAGTGTGCAGCCTGCACCAAACCCATCACTGGTAAGTTCTTCAGCTCAGTATGGTTCTCCCATGATGCTACCTTTACAGGACTATAACTGTAAAATGCTATTTAGCTAATTTAGAAATTGCATGTAAAAAGCCTTTAATCCCAGCACTCCAAAGGCAGAGACAGGAGGATCACCATGAGTTTGAGGCCAGCCTGAGACTCATAGTGAATCCAGGTCAGCCTGAGCTTGACCCTACCTCAAAAAGCAAAAAAAAAAAAAAAAAAAAGAAGAAGAAGAAGAATGAAAATGCATGTAAAAATATGCTTTTGTTTTTTTTAATGACTTTTCCTTCAAAAATAAATACAACTAGATACTCATTTATAAATATAAACCTTACATTGGCCTCCTAAGGAATTAGAAGAGTATAATTTTGGTGCCTACACTCAGTGTAAATACTATGCCTTCCTGGTACAGGCTCTGAGTAAAGTCATAGTCAGAGGAGAAGGAGCACAGGATGAGCAGAGGTCAGAGAAGACCTTAGTGAGAAGCCCCATTGATCTCTGTAAAGGTTTGAGTGGGAAGAAGGAACTCTGATAAACTGGAATCCTGCTTAATTCCAAACAAGGGACACACTTAAAATAGAACTAGACTTTCCTCTATTTTAAATTCTTGCTTTTAGTTTTCATTTTGATTTATTTTTCTTTTCATTTCTTTCTTCTTCCTTCCTTACTCTTTCTTTTCTTTTCCTTTCCCTCACCCTCCCTAGTTCTTTTGCACTCTCTCTCTCTCTCTCTCTCTCTCTCTCTCTCTCTCTCTCTCTCTTGCTTGCTTTCTTGCTTTCTTTCCTTCTTTCTTCTTTCCCTAGCACTGGGATTTTCCTATAATGACCTATGGCTTCCAGGAAAAGCACTATTCATCCACACAGGGTACTTTTGCTCAAACTCTTTTTTTCAATTAGCTAGCAAAGAAGATTACCATATGGTTGTTTATGTATCTTTAGTTCTTATTAACCCTGCTCTTACCCCTCCTCTCTCCAATCCCCCTCCTCTGTCCTCACTTAAATCTTTCTACTGCTAGTACTCTGTCCCACTACTGTCATATCTGCTATCCATTCCCTTTAAATCCATTCTCTTCCATATCCTACAAAAGGTTTTAATTAAGTCAAGTTATTCTTTTTTCAAAATATTTTTTTATATTTTATTTTTATGTATGTAATTAGAGAGAGAGAGAAAAAATAGGAGCACCAGGGCCTCCAGCCATTGCAAATGAACTACAGACACATGCATCACCATGTGCATCTGGCTTAAGTGGGTTCTAGAGAGCCAAACCTGGGTCCTTCGGCTTCAGAGGCAATCATTTTAACCATTAAGCCATCACTCCATCCCTAACTCAAACTATTGTAAAAAATATCTTAAACTATAATAATTAGAATAACACAGATTAAGAATTAGTTAAGCTTTATTTTAAGATGCTTCTAGCAAATGTATTCTCTACTAATTTGCAACACATCTCAATTCTGGACAGATTAAAAAAACAAGTGTTTTATTGTAGAAACAAAATATATGAGACATAACTTGAAAAATAACAAAAGTGACAAATTTATCCATATTCAATAGGGTTTTTTGTTTTGCTTTGCTTTGGTTTGGTTTTTCGAGGTAGGATTTCACTCTAGTCCAGGCTGACCTGGAATTCACTATGTAGTCTCAGGGTGGCCTTGAACTCACAGCAATCCTCTTGCCTCTGCCTGTGGAGTGCTGGGATTAAAGGAGTGCACCACCACAGCCAGCAAGGCTTAAACAGGTTTTCACAGGTTTAGAAGAATGCATTCTATTCTCCTGAGAGTCATCTGTAAAATGCTAACCCTTTACTAAAGGAGCCAAAATCAGCTCAATGACACGGCACAGTTGGATTTACCAGCTCTGTTCTTAGTAGGCTTAGATTTGTTTCATTTTTTAGTTCAGATTACATAACACCAAATTAAAGATTATTTTCTTCCTCTTCCTTCTTCAAGTGTGTGTGTGTGTGTGTGTGTGTGTGTGTGTGTGTGTGTTCATGTGCTTGCATAACCCACATCTACATGCATCTTCCAGTGAAGGGTAATATTTTTCTCTGCAAACTGAAGCTTGAAGTATTTTTCCCACTTGCACAAGCATGGAAGAAGGGAGGCACAGAGTGTTTTTCAGGCTCACACTGGCCCATAGGCTACACCTGGCCAGCAGATGGGTTTTATTTGGCTTGCATTTAATTTGGGAGTCTGGGGGAACCTAACATGAAAGCCATCATGGTAGCCAGAATGAATGAAGATGATGAGCCTGCCTTCATATTCCCCAAGTGATATTATTCTCCTATGGACCAGAGGGACTGCCAGGTTGTATTAGGCATGTCCTGCCTCTTTCTCACATTCAGGCCTTGTCACTCAGCTATAAGCTCCTTCAAGGCCTTGCATTAGCAACTCCAGGCTGCTGAGCTTCTGAACATGTGCTCCTAACATTCTGCTCTCCTGCCTCGAATTCATCTGGCAGCTCCTACAGCCCAGGGAGCCAGCCATCGTCTCCATACTTTTAGTTAATGCAACTTCCAGATGTGAACAGCACCTGAAATGCCAAAATCTCTTCAGTAAAACCTCCCATATTAAAGATACTCCAATGATGAAACTAAATAACTCAAAATGAGTGTCACAAGTGCCTAAGAACTGAAACAGGTAATAATCATGACCTCAGAAAGAAAGAAAATTTGGTCTAGATGGAAAACAACATTGCTGAACACAAGAGCAGAAAGATGATCCAAAGCAAAGGTCAGACCCCAAACCAACCCAAATGTGATGTAGTATACTTAAGTCAGCCTAGTGGAACTTCTAATAATTATCTCAATTTCTGTCCTCTGAAATACCAGAGAATGAAATGCCTACAAAAATTTCCAGCTCATTTAAATATTTTCTCATCTGGTTGTTAAATATATGTAAAACCTAGAAGTAATGCTTCTTTAAAAGTGAGTTAATAGACCACAGAGAATCCCAATAATGCTATGTGTTTATCTTCAAAAAGTTGGATTTAATCCTAACATTATATCACCTTAGGAGCTATGCATTCTTGATAAAATGAGAAATAATTTTAGGAGCTTTATTCAACAATTCAGTACTATAGTTAGTGATAACATATATTTGAAAATTGATGAGTAGCTTTTAAAAGATATATATGCGGTCATGTATGTGTTAATTAGTTTGATTTGGCCATTCCACAATGAATGCCTATATCAAGACATATTTTAGTTATATACAAAATTATCAATTACAAAATAGTTAATTTTAAAAAGCTATCTATGTTAGAATGTGTTAGAATATTATTTTATAGTCACTAACCCTATAGGTAAACAAGTACAATTTCTAATCTTATTATAATAAATTTGCTTTATTTATACAAGCTACACAAATACAATTTTCTCTCTTTTCTTTTAAGATGCTTACTATATTTTTCTTGAAATAGCTGAGCCAAATGAGACAGCTTGAAACAATGAAAGTGCTCTGAACCAAACGAACACTAAAAGTGCATCTTAGTCTTGCCTCTGCCCCTGGCCACAATGTGACTGTGGGTAAATCACCCATCTTTGGAGGTCCTCACTTGCCATGTTTGCAAAATAAGATGAAAGGAATTGTATATTTTCTTTCCCCAATTTGTGTTTATTTAGAGGAAGTTTCAGGTGGTCCAGTTTCTCCTGAGAGAGAGACATTCCTCTCCTAGTCATGTGAGGTTTTGTTTGTTTTTACAAAAGAAAAAGGAGGACTTAATTTGATGAGGTTCACCTCATAGGCTGTGACATGAAAATGCCTGGGTGCAAATCACACTTGCCATGGCCAGCTGGGTGACCCTGGATGAGTAGGTGAGCTTTTCTATCCTTCAGTGCTTGTCTGCAGATGGTAGATGATGTTGAAATCTACCCTGTGAGGGCAAGATAAAGACTATATGAGGTAGCTCACACAATGACTTAGAGACTTAGAGTTTAGGACTCAACATATGCCAGCTTTTGTTTTATTGATGTGCCAGGAACAAACAAAGCCAAATAAAACAAGTGCCAGAAACATGTACCTTAGCTGAACTTCAGAGCTAAAAAAAGTAAACATATCCAAATTTGGAAGAAATAACAAGTATCTCATATGTTGGGTCACATGTTGACTCAGGCCTTTCTTAAAGTTCTCCTGCCAGATGACTCAAGTTTTTGTCTTTACAAAATTGTCACTTACACAAGGCTTACTAATAAAACTGAGAATAACTTATAGTCATCAAAGTGCTACACATGTAGTAATTACTATGAGTAGAGATTATTTATGTACATAAGAATATTGGTATTGTAGACAGCTTATTAATGCATCAAATAACTTTTGGGAATTAATTGGTATGCTACTAATTTACTCTTACTAGAGAGGGCTAATAATATATTAGGTAAGCAAGCTATAACTGTAATAAAGAAAAGAAAGTAGAACTGGATCCAAATTATATATATATACATATATATGGAGAGAGAGAGAGAGACATCAAGTAAACTTTTTGGCTGGAAATAAAGTCCATTATCATATTGATTGAGAAATAATCTGAAATAGATTTATTTACACTTTATGGTTAACTACCCAAAATGAAGAATTTAGAAATTAAATATGAATCAGCATATTTCCTTACTCCATGCATAATAATTAAATAACAGGAAACCCACAGTCCAAAGATCACTCCAAGAAAATTTGCCAAGTAAATTCTTCCAACACTGCAACATTCTAGTTATTTCCCACCTTCTAGGATATTTCTCTCTACAACTTCTCAACATTAATTTCCTGAACTGCCTCCTAAAGTTTGAGAGAAAGTGATCAGAGTATCTGTGAAGACTCAAAATCTACTTTTAAAAATGCTACAGGTCTACCAGAAATGGGGGCTGGGGTGCACACCTTTAACCCAGCACACAGGAGGCAGAGGCAAGAAGATTCCCTTGAGTCAAAGGCCAGCCTGAGACTGCAGAGTGAATTCCGGATATCAACCTAGGCTAGAAGTGAGACCCTGCCTCAAAAAAAAAAAAAAAAAAAAAAAAAAAAAAAAAAGAGCTTTGGGGATGGAGAGATGGCTTTATGGTTAAGGCACTTGCCTACAAAGCCTAAGGACCTGGGTTTGATACCCCAGGACCTGCATAGGCTCAAGGTGACACATGTGTTTGGAGTTTATTTATTTATTTTGGGGTATTGTTTTGTTTTGTTATGTTTTTGCAATGGTGTGCCCTTTCTCTTTCTCTTTCTCTTTCTCATCTCTTCTCTCCTCTCCTCTTCTCTCCTCTTCCTTTCCTCTTCCTCTCCCTCTCTCTCTCCCCCTCCCTCTCTCTCCCTTTCCCTGCCTCCCTCTCTCCTTCCCCCTCTCTCTCTCCTTCTTCCTCCCTCCCTTCATCCTTCCCTCCATCTGTACATCAAATAAATAAATGAAATATTTTTAAAATGTTACAGCTCAAGTGAGGTCCAAGTTAAAATGAAGGAGATTGAGACACTTCAATTTCATCTCTGGATAGGTGACCACCATAGCTAGAGTTATCATCTTCATCCATATACACTGGAACCCTAAACTGAAGCTGTCTCTGGGCAAGTTAATATTGCTGTTACTACCTGGCTGCTATGTAACAGTCTAGATGAAATTTTCTATTTGAGCATTCTGGAAATTGTGCTTCAAACCTCTGTACATAGGACTTACTCCAAATAAAACATACCATGGAAAACAAAGGAATTAATGAAATCAAAAGTCACTAAAACACTAAACACCGGGATGAGAAGTACATATTTGTTTCATTTTGCAGTTGAGAAACCCCCATCACATAGAAAGGGAAGAAATATTCATACTTGGATATTTCTGACTTTAAAACCTATCCGACCTCCCTATTGCACTTGCCTTTCTTTAGCTGTCTTTGAAAGTTCTCATTTGTTTCCCAAAAAATATATGAATTGTATGTACCAGATTGGATTTACTTCCATAGATTACAGGGGAATTTGGCTGGGAATTAGGCTGCATAGAAAGAACTCACCTGTAATGTGGCTGACCTTCCCAGCTGGACAGGCCAAAGGGTCAGCACTCTTGGGGTTGTGTCTACTTTGTCTTGCTCACTGCTCTAGCACCAGTTTCTAGAAGCTCTCCTGATAAACTGTTCCATATTGGTTGAAAGGCTTGACTACTCTTTTTCTAATCCCCCTCCAGGTCTCAAAGGTGCCAAGTTCATCTGCTTTCAAGATCGTCAATGGCATAGCGAGTGCTTCAACTGTGGGAAGTGCTCAGTCTCCTTGGTGGGTGAGGGATTCCTCACCCATAACATGGAAATCTTCTGCCGCAAGTGTGGCTCTGGGGTGTACAGTGACATCTAGACAAAGACAGCCTCACCCCACCTGAAAACTTTGTCCTCAGTAAATCTAAAACTTGATTGCAGCCATATTTGATGTATGCTTGAGAAAATGTTTTAATGTAGGGTAAACAGTAGAAAAGGCTTTGCTCACATTCTTATTGAAATGTATAGTTAGGGCACAAGAAAGCACAGTGTGACAGAATTGAATATATACTAATTTCCAGTGTTATCTCTCCTTGCAAAATACTGCACCCTTGCTGATAGAAACTTAGAAGATATCTCATTAAAATCAAATATGTGACTTCTCCCTAGGAGTTGTGAACATTATTACTGAAGAACATTTTTCAAAAGCATTTTTCAAAGCTGCAGAGTAAAGGTATCACAGAGACCCAGTTGGGAGATGCAGAGGAGACTAGTGCTTGCCTTTCAGCTAGCCAGTTACATATTGTAATATATACTAGGAAAGGCAGAAGATTTATGACAGAATATTAAGTAATCATCACATTTAAGAATTATGCCACTTTTAAATCATTCTTTGTTTAAATGTACTTACTTTAGAGTTGAAAAACAAGATAGAGTCTCCCCTCCCCTACATGACTTCCACAGCGAGTCACCACCCTTCCATCAATTGAACTTGAGAGCAGCAGATGCTATGGATCTCAGACTTTATACTTAAAGTTCAAAGGGCATCCATCTTCTAGATTCAAGGTGGGTTTCAATATATTTTGTATTAATTGTATTTTCAAAATCCACACTGATTTTTCAAAATGTTTACAGATTCCAAGAAATAAGTCCATTCTTTAAGTGAAGTGTCCCTACAACAAGCATTTAAAGTAAATAGATCATTAAATCATCACTTGTGGAATAATTTTTAGAGAAGGGATTGAGACCTGGAACATGACTTTCATCCAGATATCTAAGGGCATAATAGAATGCATAATTAGTTCTAAGCCTCATGCATTTTGCCTTCTAAAATTATAGAGGTGATTAATGGGCAAATGGAAAAGTAGGCTTTAAAGAAACCTAGTAAAAGTAAGAACTTGAAAAGAATAATTCCTAATAATCCAGGCCCTGCAAACAAGCACCCTAGAGGAACATGGGCTGCAGAGGAGCCTCACAGCATCCCTCCACTACCCACCACCCACCTGACCCAAAGCAACCACCCCAGAGCTCCAGTCTGCTGTGTGCAGGATCTGTCCTCAGAGCTCTAGGCAGTCAGTCTACAAATAAGTATGCATTCTCCCACATAGGTAGTAAGTATTGATGAAAAGGATGCCTTAATGGAAAGTTGGTCACCATATAAACACATTTTTATATCATATGTCAATGGATCACAAGCCTCTTAGCTTGCCCAGATACACTCTCTACATTATTTGGGACAAATGGAGAGCAGCCTCAGCTGGCCATAGATGTCACCACTGTTGGGTACAGCAGCTGTTCAGTGAGTCTGAGGGAAGCCATGGGAGCAATTATTTGAGATTAGTAACATATTGATTATTATTATAGTATTATTATTACATTGTTGCAGAAGCTTTGAAGGTCCTCAATAATACATTTATGGGGTGTAAAATTGTTCAAAATTCAGACAGATATGCAACATGTAATGTTGACTCTATTAACCATTTGTAGATAAATATATGGCACATAATGTCTTCTTAGTTAAGCAATTAGAAAGATTTAGACACTGTGAGTGGAGTGAGGGTGAATGCAAGCACTGCCCTACCCCTGAGCTACATCCCCAGACCTCTACATTTAATCTTACAATTAAAATGTACAGAATTACTTCCTAATGATTTTATTATCCCTTGTTAGTTTAGTAAATAAAATACTTCTATATGTGGACAGCACTTAGTCATTGGGGATTTAAACATGTGCCACGCCCAGAGTTAAAGCTCAGACTGTTGTGGTTCTGAGGTGAGGGAAGGGGTGGATCCAGCCATGGAAATCCCAAGTTACCAGATGTAGACACCCTTTCCCGAAGCTCAAAGTGCTGGGTAGACATAACACACGGATGCATAGCAACCCTAAAAGAAAACCACCTCACAGTGACATGCACACAAAGACAACTGTGGAAAGTATTGATAATTCACTTGATTTGTGCAGCTACCAGAAAAGCTCTCAACAGGCTTATCCAAACGGGGGTGAACTGCCTCAGGAAGCAGTGGATGCCTGTGATTCAAGGTGACATCTGTATGGGAAGGAAAGTAGTCAGAGCAAATCTCTCATGCTAATGAGAACCAGATGGCTTGGAAGCAGCAGAGAGATTGTGCCATGGAGCAGAAAGGAATGAGATTGCTAGAAGAGAAAGAGTCAGAGGTAGGGAGAATGTTAACTCTTTAGATATAAGATGTAAATTTATGACATAGAAAGTTATCAAATTCTCAAATTTTGAAGAAATGTTGGAGAGCAATCATGATTCTGTGGAACAGAACTGAAGTGGGCAGGAATCCAACATTTCTTGCTTCCTGCACTAATCCATGTTGAGGGAGTGGCTACAGAAGGAAAAGAATAAACAAGTGAAACATGGAACAAGTTCAGAGCTGTGTTTGTGGATGTCAGTGACTTAAAAAATCTGCCAGTCAAAACATTATATTGCTTTGTTTGGGATAGCGGTGCCACAAAAACAGAAAGGTTTTTCTGCTTTATGGATAATGATGGAATGCCCAAGACTCAATTAATACGTAATAAGATCATTAAAATGTATTTTGGGAAAAACTAATGAAATGTAATCATGTAATCATGTACCACCACAGGTTCTAAACGTATAGAAACATTACATTGTACTTCCCAGCAAAGACGGATCAGTTACTGAAAAATACATAATTCTGATCACAAATAACCTTCACTAAAGGTCACTGAAAAATTTAATGCCAAAAAAATTTGGGTGTTATTGATACAATTTTTTTTTAAATTTTTATTTATTTGTTTGAGAGCGACAGAGAGAAGGAGGCAGAGAGAGAGAGAGAGAGAGAGAGAGAGACAGAGAGAGAATGGGCGCGCCAGAGCTTCCAGCCTCTGTAAACGAACTCCAGATGCATGCGCCCCCTTGTGCATCTGGCTAACGTAGGTCCTGGGGAATTGAGCCTCGAACCGGGGTCCTTAGGCTTCACAGGCAAGTGCTTAACCACTAAGCCATCTCTCCAGCCCACAATTTTTTAATATAAGAGAGAAAAAGTACTTTTTATTCTATTTGGTATGTTGATAAGAGTTCATGTTTGAAACTTAAGAAATGATTTCATAGTGTGATTTGCATATATTTAATTGAGCATATGAATTATTCTCAAATACTATTATAGATAGATATATAATACTACCATAATGCAGCATTTTGTTTAGCAGAATGTTTTTATACTGAATAAAGGCACATTTCAAATGTGTATATTCTTGATTTCAGACAATTATTCTTTACATTAACTGTGAAACAAACACAATAGATTTGGAATAACTTCTTTAGTATTTTTATTTCTACAACATAACTTCTTGTCTCATGTTTTCAATAACATACCAGTTACTACATATGAATATCATTTCAGGATATTACTAGAAAAACACTATAATTTGAATCATGACCCAAACAGAATGCCTCTCCTGTTAAGCTAGAAGAACCATGTCATACTCTTTCATATAGTGGTCATATTCTGAAACATACCAGATTAAAACAATTGCTTTATTTCTAATAACTTCTTCTGAGGCTAAAAATGTGACTCACTTCAGGGCTGAAGAGGTGGCTTAGCAGTTAAGGTGCTTTCCTACAAAGCCTAAGGACCCAGGTTTGATTCCCCAGTACCCATGTAAAGCCAGATGCACAAGGGGGCACATGCGTCTGGAGTTTACTTGCAGAGGTAGAGGTCCTGGAGCATCCATTCTTTCTCCCTCTCTCTTTCTCTAATAAATGAATAAATGAAATATATATATATATATATACATATATATATACTTTATTTATATCTGTATCTACATATCTATATATCTATATCATCTATATCTATATCTATATCTATATATATATATATATATAATGTGGATGGTTCACTTCAATTGGATTTTCCTAATATAGCTCAAGGGCTCTTTTGATAACATCTTCCCAGTTAGAGGAATTGTTAAGACTCTTGTTGTTTTTTTTAAGTTCTTATTTATTTCATCTAAAGGAAGTTTTTGTGGATAACACAACTTTGGTTTATCTATGCCATGCATCTCTCTACAATTATCTTAGCTACTGAATTTGCTTGTACTGAACAAAACAACATTTGGAAGTAAACCCCTCAACTGACCTTACCCATTTTCTTTTATTTTCTTTTAATTAGTGATTTTGAAACAAACTGTATGGGCACTAAAAAGATACAACCTTTGACTGTATGTCTTCAAGTAATGATTCTTCCATTAAAGAGCCAAAATGTCAATAGAAATTACAGTTGCAAGAATATATTGCCTTAATCATAAACATTTTTCTACAGAAGCAGTGAGCCTTAGCTCTTCATTAAACTATGAGAAACATTTTTGTGTATATGTGTGTGCATGCACACGTGTGTACATGTGCTTGTATTCATGAACTGGGGTGTGTGCAAGCTACAATATATGTGTGGAGGTCAGAGGACAACCTTGGGGGTTGGTCCTCACCTGTCACTTTGAGTCAGGGTCTCTTTTTCAATAGGCTACCTTGCCCATGAACTTCTAAGTTTACTTTGTCTTCACCTTCCATCTTGCCATAGCTACACCAGGGTGATAAACACATGCTACCGTGCCCAATGTTATATAAGTTCTGGTGATCCAAACTTGGGTCCTCACATTTTCCATGCAAGTGCACTAGTACATTACTAATTGAGCTATCTACTCAGCTCAAAGACCATTTTCAGAGTCACATAAGCTTATCATAAAGAAATATTTGAGTTGAACACAAATGGAAGCCTCCTGTATGCCTCACTTCTTAAGTGGCTGAGACAAAAGCAATGGGTAGTAAACCTGAAGCCTAGGACTTTGAGGCCACCCTGAGCAGCACTGCAAGACCCTGTCCCAAATGGTAATATAAAAATTAATAAACAGCAATGTTTTAAAACTTTGCAGTTCTCTTTCTACAGAGAGATAAAGGAGCCCTATGAAGACTTTAGAAAGTATGTCACAAGAGTAGATATGCCCTTATAACTTCTCATCAACATAACAAAAAGATACTAAGAAGATATAAAGAATCTTCATATATACTATCTATACAACAGAACTTGAATGTGAACCCATGAATTCAATTATCAATGTGGCTTCTTAGAAGGCCCCAAAAAATGCAGGCAGAAAGAATTAGAGTTCTTTATCAGAATGAGAATCATTCTGGGGCTGGAGAGATGCCTTAGCGGTTAAGAGCTTGCCTGTGAAGCCTAAGGACCCCAGTTCAAGGCTCAATTCTCCAGGACCCATGTTAGCCAGATGCACAAGGGGGCACACATGTCTGGAGTTCGTTTGCAGTGGCTGGAGGCCCAGGTGCGCCCCTTCTCTCTATATATATGCCTCTTTCTTGCTCTGTCTGACGTTTTCAAATAAATAAATAAATAAAATAAAATTTTTTAAAAAATTAAAAAAGAATGAGAATCATTCTGTATATCCTGGCTGACTAACCTTAGTGCCAGATATCCTGTTGAACAATAGAGGTGAAGGAGTTACTTCTAAAACTGGAAATCAGAAAGGAGAGAAAATAAACATAAGAGATTCAGGCTCATAATTTCAGTGTACTAAGAAACAACAGGGCCTGTGTATATTTGTAGTGACTCGTTTGGATGTATCTGTGGTTGAGAAAAGGAAGAGCTTGCTTTGATGAAATTATGTACCATGTCACAAAGGAGCAAAGAGAACTTTGGTCAAATATTTTCCCACGAATGGTAATAAACTCAGAGTGGATGTCCATAAATGGTCTGTAAGTGAGGGACATTAATGAGCTCAGCAGACATCCATTTGATGACTCAAACATTGACATTAAATACTATTCCTACCCTACATGGAAAAAAGAAATCAAGTTCGATCTTTATGGAAAGCCAAATGTAGAATTCCTGCTACTTACTCTTTAAACAAATGACAGCATATCTTGGGTTGAAACATCATTAACCAGGCTATTTACCTGACAACTATAAGCTTTCAAACAGAATGAAGAAAGGAATATGAATAGAGGAGAAATAGAAGGGGAAAACAGTGATTAAAAACATGACATTTGGGAAGAAACTGAGATCTTAAATATCTTCCCTATGTAATACAATTTACCAAAAGTACCTGGCAATCACAGAAAATAAAATATGTAGAAAACAAAGAAAGTTGATTAAAAAAATATATAGGCTTGGTAACTCCATTTGATGAGGAGTTTGCAATTGTTTCCCTTTGTTCCTTAAAAACTCTCCTGGGGACTGGTTAGAGGAACATATATATTACTAAAAACAAAACTCACCAGGTCTCTGCTGGTAACCATGCCACTGATATGCTATAAATCTTCCTTACTGAGGTACAATATCCTCTACAGTGTGTGTGTGTGTGTGTGGTATACATAGTGTGTGGGCATATGGATATATGTGTGCATGCATATGGAAGATACAGGTGGACATTGGATGTCTTCAATTATTTCCCTTTGTTTTACTGAGGTGGGGTCTCTAACTTGAACCCAGGGATCTCCTGCTTCAATTAGTCTAGCTAGCCAGCTTACCCCAGGGATCCAGTCTCAACTCCTATTCTGGGATTATAAGTGGGTCACCACACCTACCTGGCATTTAAGTAGATTCTAGACATCCAAACTCAGGTTGTCATGCTTGCACAGTCAGATCTTTACCCACTGAGCCATCTGGCTACCCTGATCACTGATTTCATAAAAGCATATCTTCCTCAGTATTCTCAAACGTATATGCCTCCATTGCTTTAGCTGGTGATTTCATATCTCTCTCTCTCTCTCTCTCTTTCTCTCTCTCTCTCTCTCTCTCTCTCTCTCTCTTCCATAGGAGGAAGGGGTTTATTTCAAGTTTACAGATCCAAGGGAAAATTACATCAGTGGCAGGAGAAACTGCTTCCATATATCCAAGCAGAGACAAACAACCAAAACAGTGCGTGAAAACCAAAAGCAAGAAGCAGGAAGGGCAGGGACCCAGGCAGAGTTCAGATCTCTCTGCGCACCTTTTGGCTAGAAATTTGACCCACCCTCAAACACACCTTAGGGCTGGACCCAGGACTCATCCCCAGGTGGTTGGAGGTCCAAGTTAAAAGCTTTAATAAAACACCTAAATCTAGCTGGGTGTGGTAGCACACACCTTTAATCCCAGCACTCCGGAGGCAGAGATAGGAGGATAGCTTTCTCTTTGTCTTTCATTTGGCCCCCAAATCTTTGTTTTATTCTTCAAATTCTGAGTTTTGACCCAAGTTTCTTGTTGCCTTTTGGATATCTGTAGTCAATGACATGCAGACAGCTAACTGCTTTTTACCCTTTCCACTAATCCCACTTTATCCTTCCACATTCTTTTTTTTTGGGGGGGGGGGGAGTTCAAGGTAGGGTCTCACTCTAGCTCTGGCTGACCTGGAATTAACTCTGTATTCTCAGGGTAGCCTCAAACTCATGGCAATCCTCCTACCTCTGCCTCCCTAGTGCTGGGATTAAAGGCGTGCACCACCAAGCCCAGTTTCCTTTCACATTTTTTTTATCTTAGTTAATGAGTTATTCAAATAGAGCTTTTAGAATTCAAGTCCTTGGCACAGGAAGATTAGTCATGAGGGAGATGCAAATTAATTGCATTTCACACAGTAGAATGGCCATGCTAAGTGAGAAAGGAGAATGTGCTGTCAAGGATCTAGAATTTGTATTTGCTGGCAGGAATGTAAATTATGTGGCAACTTTGGAAAACATTTTGCAGATTCTCAAAAAGTTAAACAAAAAATCTCCCATAAGGCCCAGCAATTCCCCTAAATATCTACCCAAAGAAATGAAAATATATATCCACACAAATGTTTACAGCATCATTATTCATATGAGTCAAACACTAGGAGAACTAAAATGTTGAATTATAAATGGATAAACACTGTGGTATGTCTATACTGAATATTATTCACTGAGAACTAAGAATAAGGTAGTCATATACTACAATATGAAGGAATGTTGACAATATTAATGAAATAAATCAGACAAAGGCATAGAAACAATGTAGATTAGTATTTTCCTGAAGTTCAAAGGAAAATGGCAAGTAACTATGAATGGACACGAAGTACCTTTACTAAAGGAGAAGAAAATATTTTAAAACTGACTTGTGGGTGTAAGGTTTGGGAGTGAAGCCGGGAGTGGTGGCGCACGCCTTTAATCCCAGCACTCGGGAGGCAGAGGTAGGAGGATCGCCGTGAGTTTGAGGCCACCCTGAGATTCCGTAGTGAATTCCAGGTCAGCCTGGGCTAGAGTGAGAGACCCTACCTCAAAAAAACAAAAAAAACAAAAAAACAAAAACAAAAAAAAAGGTTTGGGAATGACCAAGATCACACA